>CM057229.1:33051628-34345378 GCA_029891385.1 Erythroxylum novogranatense
AAAAGGATGAAAGGAAGCGAAGCTTAAGGCCTCTGGACTGCAGCAAGTGGAGAAATCTATGGGTACCGTCAGTTCCAAATTAAACACCAACTTCGAGCTTTCACAAATCAAACATGAAGAAATAAACCTGTGTTTGGATCGAAGGAAATCAAGAGAAAAGAAAGGAAGAGAATTACATTTCTCTTGATTTCCATTGTTTGGACAAAAATAAGCCAAGGGAAAGGGAGGGAATGGAGAGGAATAGGAGAGAAAGTTGGACCAATTGTATTTCCCACCGAATTGGTGGGAAAGGAAGGGAAATTGAAGAGAAGATAACCTTCCTATAAGTAAATTACCATTAGAATAATAATCCAAACAAATTAAAAAAAAGTATGCAACAGTTATTAAAACAATGGAAATAACATTATTTTATAAACTATTAGAATAATCATAAAATAATAATAATAATAACTACACACTATTATTATTATTATTTAAATTATTCTTATTATGATTATGATTATGATTATAATTATGATTATTATTATTTTTATAAGTCCATAGGTAATAATAGTTACATAAATAAAATCAAATGAAAATTAAATCAGACCTCGCCCTCACGAGTCTTGGAAAATGTCCAGCCTCGCAAGGGCGAGTACTCACCCTCGTGAGCGAGGCTTGGAAAATGTCCAGCCTCGCAAGAGCGAGCGCTCACCCAAACCTCGCGAATAGCTCTCTAATATTAGGAAAATATTCCAAAACATGCAACAATCAATAAAGTTCTTAAAGATAGCCTTTAGAATATGTCTAGTTGAACATATGCAATGGTTATGGGATTTTCTTTAAACTACTCCATGAATCCTTATAGAGAGGACAAGATTTTATAGATGAAACATGCCTGAGGGAGATTCATAAATCCATTATTCAATCACGTTAGATATAATTCAGAAGTGAAAACGCATAGAACAATTTAGTTTGAGCAATCTCTACCAAGGGTTTCCTTTATATTATTACTCTTAAAGGGAACCATAATGGTTTTAGGAGAAGTGTTCTTTATAATGCAAAAGAAGATGAGTGTTTCAACCATCTTGTCTTCCACTTCACATACTCTATCATTATATGGAAAAACTTGCATCTTCTCTGCAACTCTAACAACCATGTAATTCTTTAGTTAGACATAGTTGATTGGATCTATCAAAACTTATGCAAAGGTGATATCCTTATCTATAAACTTGCTTTTGCAAATGCTATTTATTTTATAAGTGTAAGTAATCAAAGAATTTTCTAAAGGCCAACTACAATAAGCTTCAATATTCTCCAAAAATTGATATATGAAACTAGGATGCAACTCATCACTCATAGAATCTATCTTATCTATAGCTCAAATCAAGCTACCAAATTGAACATTATCAGACTATGAATTTGTACTAATCTAAGTCATAAATATTCAACTCTCTAGGGAACTTTAGAGTAAGGATCCCCAAGTTAGGCCATCATGATTATTTGCATTTTTATATGCTTCCTATCAAGGATGCTTGGACATTATTCATAACAAGGTATGTAGACTAATTATTAATGGATGAAATTGCACAGATGTGGCCAATGCTACTTTAATAGAGATGTGAGAATGATTAACTCAAAATAGGAGATCCATTACATATAAGCTTGACAATGTTCAAAAATTAAGATAAACCATGTTTATCTTCAAAAATTACAAACAAATCCATAGTTTATACCCATTGACAATGTTCCATATTGTGCCCAATTAAGAAGGGATATGGAACATGACATAGTCGCAACTTAAGCTAAATTCAACTCTAAAACTTGAAAGACAGAGACAGAAGAGATGGCAAACTCACATAATGCAGTACAAAACAGTATCACCAATTGTAAATGAGATGAAAAACTCACAACTTTTGTCCTTCAAAACCATTTTCAATACATTTTATCAATAGGGTCGACACAAAAGGAGGAGCTTGAATCAAGAATAGAACTGTAGGAAGACTTAAAATTGACAAAGATTTCCCATTTTTATTTAACTTCAGTTCCAAATTAAAGACTATGAAAGATTACGCTAAAGTCACTAATATTTATAGAAGATGATAGAAAAAATAAACCCATAAAATTAAAATCTGGAATCACCTTCAGTGGCAGTTTCTTCAGCCTCGCTGATGATGCGTCTAGGACGAAAATAAATGGTGGCGACCTAGCGAGACCGGGAGGAAAAGGATGAAAGGAAGCGAAGCTTAAGGCCTCCAGACTGCAACAAGTGGAGAAATCTATGGGTACCTTCAATTCCAAATTAAACACCAACTTTGAGCTTTCGCAAATCAAACACGAAGAAATAAGCCTGTATTTGGATCGAAGGAAAGCAAGAGAAAAGAAAGGAAGAGAATTACATTTCTCTTGATTTCCATTGTGTGGACAAAAATAAGCCAAGGGAAAGGGAGGGAATGGAGAGGAATAGGAGAGAAAGTTGGACCAATTGTATTTCCTACCGAATTGGTGGGAAAGGAAGGGAAATTGAAGAGAAGATAACCTTCCTATAAGTAAATTACCATTACATCCTTATTTAACTCAACAAAAATAACATTCTCAGCTACAATTCCCACGCACGCATAAGGTACTAATGATGAATAATTAATACTAATGACGAATATAATAATAATAATAATAATAATAATAATAATAATAATAATAACAATGGTAATAATAATAATAATAATAATAATAATAATAATAATAATAATAATAATAATAATAATAATAATAACAATAATAATAATAATAATAATAATAATAATAGAAATAATAATAATTGTAATAGTAATAGTAATAGTAATAATAATAATAATAATAATAATAACAATAACAATAATAATAGTAATAATAATAATAATATTAATTATAATCTTAATAATTATAATACTCATAATAATAACAATAACAATGATAATGATGATGTAGTATTCATAATAATAATAATAACCAATATATAAATTCTTAATTATAACACATCGAATAATTTTATTTACCATAACAATATTAATGATAATAATAATAGAAACAATAGTAATAATAATAATAATAACAACAACAACAACAACAACAACAACAATAATAATAATAATGATAATAATAATAATAATAACTCAGCACCAATTTAAGTAATAATTGAACAAATTTTAAAAAAGAATGCAACAGTTATTAAAACAATGGAAATAAAATTATTTTATAAACTATTAGAATAATCATAAAATAATAATAATAATAACTACACACTATTATTATTATTATTTAAATTATTCTTATTATGATGATGATGATAATAATAATTATTAATATTAATATTTTTATAATTCCATAGACAATAATAGTTACATAAATAAAATCAAATAAAAATTAAATCAGACCTCGCCCTCGCGAGGTTTGGAAAATGCTCAGCCTCGCGAGGTTTGGAAAATGCTCAGCCTCGCTCGTGAGGACATTTTCCAAGCCTCGCTCGTGAGGACATTTTCCAAGCTCAACCTCGCGAGGGTTTGAAAATAATAATAATAATAATAATAATAATAATAATAATAATAATAACAATAATAATAATAATCAACATCATCATGATAAGAATAATTTAAATAATATTAATAATAATAAAGATAATAATAATAATAATAATCATTATAATAATATAAATAATATTAATAATAATAAAGATCATAGTAATAATAATCATAATTATTATTACACAAATAATAATCAACATAATTGAAATATCGAAAAGGAATTTAATAATAATAATAATAATCATACAAAAGGAGGATAATAATAATAATAATAATAATAATAATAATAATAATAATAATAATAATAATAATAACAATTAGAATAATATAAAAAGGAATTTAATAATAATAATAGTAATAATCATACAAAAGGATAATAATAACAATAATAATAATGAGAATAATAATGATAGTGATAATATCCAATATATAATAATAATAATAATAATAATAATAACCCATATATAATTTCAGAATTATAACACATTAGAATAATGTTATTTACATAATAATAAGAATAAGAATAAGAATAGAAATAATAATAATAATAATAATAATAATAATAATAATAATAATAATAATAATAATAATAATAATAATAATAATAATAATAATAATAATAATAATAATAATATTATTATTATTATTGAATAGATAAATAATTTCATAAATACAAAAGTTAATAATAATAACGAATTGAATAATGTTATGAATAATAATAAGCAATTTCATTTGAAAACAAACTAAATACTAATAAAAAGGAAACAAATAAATAAAAGCAAACTAACCTAATGAAAAACAATAGTGGGCATCGAAATGTGTACCTTAGGAATCAATACGCGTGGAGGAACAACGGCGGCGACCTTGAGACGAGATTTGAAGGCGTTTGTTTTCGTTGAGAGAGCGCGAGAGAGTGGTGCGTGGCGTGGGAGGAAATTCTCAATATCGACTTTGAACTCAATGCATGTTAGTCGTATTAGTTAAACGATCGAGTTCTGATTTCTTTACCAACTCTTCTCCGACGTTTGGTTCACAATAAAGTCGTAATAATAATAATAATAATAATAATATTATTATTATTATTATTGCATAGATAAATAATTTCATAAATACAAAAAGTTAATAATAATAACGAATTGAATAATGTTATGAATAATAATAAGCAATTTCATTTGAAAACAAACTAAATACTAATAAAAAGGAAACAAATAAATAAAAGCAAACTAACCTAATGAAAAACAATAGTGGGCATCGAAATGTGTACCTTAGGAATCAATACGCGTGGAGGAACAACGGTGGCGACCTTGAGACGAGATTTGAAGGCGTTTGTTTTCGTTGAGAGAGCGCAGAGAGTGGTCTGTGAACGTGGGAGGGAAATTCTCAATATCAACTTTGAACTCAATGCATGTTAGTCGTATTAGTTAAACGATCGAGTTCTGATTTCTTTACCAACTCTTCTCCGACGTTTGGTTCACAATAAAGTCGTAATATGTATTTGGCCTCATTTTAATTGTACAACGTCTCAATTAGTACATCCTTTCCGCGTCGTTTTAATACAACGTCGCAGAAACCTTAGCTTTTTACTGACGCTTCAAAAACGTCACCATAAGGTTTTACAATCTGCGACGTTTCCTCAGTCAAACGTCGCAGATTGTCTTCTTTTTTTGTAGTGATTATCTCACTTATTAAGTAAATATATATTGAAGAAAAGGTTCTAAACTTTTGTTATTTTTATTTTATTCAATATATATAGATAGATATAAATCAAATTATTATGAACATTAGCTAGTTATTATTATAAAATAATATTTGATTCAAATTTGATAGATTTGGAATAAGATTATGAATCCATTGGAATTTATTGCCTTAATAACCCTGTGTTATTCAAAAGTTGCTAAAAAAACCTTGACATATAAAAATTAGCAAAAAAAACCCTGAGTTGAAATTTTATTAACTCACAGTCCCTTAAGCGTGGAGGAACAACACACGGCTAAGGGTTTTTTTTGCAGCAAAATTGAAAACATAAGGTTAATAGAGTAATATTTTATATCTCAGGGTTTAATTAGCTACTTTCGTATAACACAGGGGTCGCTACAACAATTTTGTCCATTGAAATGAATGGAAGACATAGAAGGATTATTGTTTTTAAAAAATCTAAGGCTTTGTTCCAATTTGCCATAATTAAATTAATTAAAATTTTAAAATATTATAGCTTGAAAAACATCTTTGTAAACTAAGAAAACTAAATAAAATTTTATTTTCAAACTAAGCTTCATTTAATCAGAAGTTCATAGTATGTATTTTTCAAATTTCGATATTAACATATAAATATGATCTTTTTTTTGAAAATGTTTCATGATATATCATATAGTTAGTAACTGTTTTATCTGAAGTAACCGGTAGTCCAACCGTCAATGTAATTTCAAAAGCACTTTTCTGATTATGAAAATAAAAAAGATGTTTTCTATTATCTGAAATTAAAGGAAGTCTATAATAGTCAAGTCCCTATCTGATGGAAAGGTGTTGGTACAGATTATGAAATAATTTCAGAAGGGAATGGCTTTTCTATGGCAAGTAGACAGTAACGGAATCACGCTTGTAATCCTTTTCTTTTTCTTCCTCCGTCCATCACATAACCCACAGCCTTGGCTTCTAATTACGTGAGTGGAATCCGCAATTTTTTTTAATGGCCTTTCATTCTACTTCTACTTTATTTAGTTTTAGTTTAAAATTAAAATAAAATTAACAATTTTTTTTTGTTTAGTTTCATCATTATTCTTTTCATTTTATTTTTATTATAATGTTAGATATTAATTTAATTTTGTTCTTAATATATTAAATTGTATTCTTAAATCAATTAATTATCGTAATATATATGATTTAAGAATAAAATTTGATATATTAAGAACAAAATTAAATTAATATCTAACCTTATAATAAAAATAAAATGAAAAATAATGGTGAAAATAATATATATATATATATATATATATATATATATATATATAGCATTATATAATTATAGTCAAAATTAGAATTATATATTACGGTTAAATGTTTTTATCTATTTATACTTATAATGTTAATAGGTAAATTTAAAATAATCTAGTTATGTTAGACTATTTAATGTCTCATGTGACTTATAGATTTGAGTCTCATGAAAAGTATCTAAGATAATGGTTATTGGGTATTACAAAATGGATCTCAAATGAGTCAAAGACCCTTTTCCTCTCTCTTCCAACAATGAATCAACATGATAGTTGGTGAAAGGATATATAAGTTTTAGAAAACTTATGAATTGATTTTTTGAACCATTGGAGGCACCGCTAAAAGTTCACGAAGAAGAGAGGAAATAAACTTGTATCAAGTAACATCAACATCTTACGAAAAACAAAAACTATCATGGATACAGGTACATAAAAATCAATCGATCCATAAATGTCTTACAATTGGTATCAGAGCCACGATATTGCATGATTTGTGTTCTACTGTATATCGTTTATGCATGATTGTGTTTTGTTGTTTTGGTTTTGTTCTGTATTGGATACAGAAAAAACCGCATGCTTTGATGCTTTTAGGTTTTATCATTTTCGGATGTTCATCATTCACTGTTTAACCAAAATTTAATGGTCATGAATGTATGGTTATTAAAACTAAAGGTTTAATAATAACGTAATGTTCTTGAACTATTATTATTAAGAAAGAACTGAAAAAAAGATTTGCTTCATGTTTATGAGAATACCGAATAAAGGTTTGCTTCATGTTTAAGAGAATACCGAATAAAAGTTTGCTTCATGTTTATGAGAATATTTGTTGCGTTTCTGGACTGTGATTTTGTTCTGTATTCGGTTTTAATGGTGGAAAGCAAAAGGAAACGAACAAACCAAAACAACATATTCATGAGTTGGCATGAGGAAACCAACTAATGAGGAAACCAACTTATGGAAGAATGACATTGTGATGGTTTATACTAAGGAAAACCCGTGAAGCACCAATCATTGGCTTGAGATATGGCAGAAACCCCATTACAGAATATATTCAAAAATAGAGGAAATCAGTGTGAGGAAGAAGACACACCTGTCTGGAAATGGTGCAGCGTCTGACGCGTGCATTGCAAGGGACACTTGACCAGCTGACACTGGTGCGTGCACTGCACGTGCCAGACTTTGCCTCCATGCTTCCAGACACTGGCAGCAGATGAGCTTCCAGGCCCAAAACTCAAATTATGGACTGATTTTTTGAGCCTTTGGGCCATTAAGGGATAACATAGGGTTAGTAAATATTTATGGACTTTAACCCTAAGTAAAAATAATGTTTTGATGGAATATAATGGATTATTTAATTCATAATTGATCTATTTTCTATACATAATATAAATTTGAAAAATTAGTGTCATATTATATATTTCTTTGATACTTTGAATATTTTATATTATGTAATAGTTAGAATTAAATTTTCCTATTATATGTTGAGTGTAATACATGACATTATGGATATTTAGAATAGTTTGTTAGTCACTAAAGTGACCAAACTAATTAAATTAAAATTTTCATGTATGATAATTGTCCAATTAAATGTTTATTGCATGGAAAGCTTTTTAGTCACCAAAGTGGCCTAGCTTGAAAAAATATTAAGTATTTAATTGTGATTTGTTCAATTGTTCAATATGATATGATGCTAAAATAACATAAAGGTTGAACTGAACAATTGAAATTATTAATTATAATGCTAGGAGGTCACCCAAAGGTGGACCATTGCTTATAATTAATTACATTAAAGGGACTTTATCAACATATTTGGTTAATATGATTGTATATCCAAAGATAACATACATGTTGATTAGAATATGATTGATTTCCCATTATAGTAAATTATATATATGCATCAGAATAGGTTACTACTATGTATTTAAGTTTCACCCAAAGGAGAATTTAAATGCATAATCAAAGTTTATTAGTTAGTTTGAATCCATTTAGGTTTACTCAAAGCATTAATGTGTGTACTATATGCTGTATGTGCAGCATCTACTAGATTGGTCACCTTAGGTAATGGCTTGATCAAATTTAGTGGTCTGAACTATAGGGATTGATCCGAATAAATCCAGTTCCAGCTGGGTGTAATGGATTTGAACTTGGCCATAGTTTTAAACGTAAGGCCTGCAGCCATAACTAAGACTAGTTCTGAAGCTGACAAGTCTTATTATAAGGCTTGGGAATGGTCTAACAGGCTAAGCTTGAATTTGATGCGAATGGCGATCGCAGAAAATGTAAAGCCATCAATGACTAAAACGGACAATGTAAAGGAGTTCATATTGAAGCTTAAAGATTACTCTCAATCTGATATAGCTGAAAAATCCATAGTAGGGACTTTAATGAGTGAGCTAACGATCAAAAAGTTTAATTGGTCACAGCCCATTCACGATCATGTAACTCATACGTCAAACTTAGCTTCAAAGCTAAAATCCATGGGTATGGATGTGAGTGAGTCCTTTATGGTGTAGTTCATTATCAACTCCCTTCCTCTAGAGTTTGGCTAGTTCCAGGTGAATTATAGCACCATTAAGAAAAAATGGAACCTTCAAGAAATAAAGGCCATGTTGGTTCAGGAGGAAGGGAGATTGAAGAAAATAAAGGAACACTCTGTTCATCTCATGTTTCATCAAGGAGCTAGTAGCAGCAAGAACAAACCAGGAAAGAAAGGCAAAGATATGGACAAAGTTCTCAACAAGGTTAATGAGGGCCGAATCAATAAAGATAAGAGGTGTCACTTCTGCAAGAAGCCCAGTTATTTCAGGAAAGATTATCCTAAAAAAATGCTTGGCTCGAAAAGAAAGGAACATACTATGTCTCAGTATATTTTGAATCAAATCTTATTGAAGTGCCTAATAATACCTGGTGGTTAGATTATGGTGCAACTACTCATGTGTCACATGTTAAACAGGGATTCCTTTCAATCCAGAACATAAACGGAACTGAAAAGTTATTGTCTATGGGGAGCAGAATGAAGGCATGAATAAAGGGCATTGGGACGTACAGATTGATCTTTGACAATGGGTGTCACCTGGATCTCAAAAATTGCCTTTATGTTCCTGACTTGCTAGGAAGTTAGTTTCTATTGCAAAGTTGGATGATGATGGTTTTAACTTTAAGATTGGAAATGGTATTTTTTCATTGTATAAACATAAGTACTATTATAGTTCTGGTACTTTAATTGATTGTTTCTATCGTTTCAATCTTGATGTTGATTTTGCTGAATCTCTGTTTCATGTTGACCATATTATAGGAAGTAAATGTAGTGCACAAAAAGAATGTTTTGCTTTTTTTTGGCTTAAAAGATTAGGTCATATATCCAAGGAAAGGGTACAAAGGTTAGTTAAAAATGACATCTTACCTCCATTGGATTTTGTTGATTGGGATATATGTGTGGATTGTATTAAAGACAAGTAAACTAAACATATATCAAAGCATCTAGCCACAAGAAGTAGCACATTATTGGAATTAATACACACTAACATCTGTGGTCCTCTCGACGTTCCTTCTTAGGGCAGCAAAAAAAATTTCATTACCTTTATTGATGACTTTTCACGCTATGGATATATTTATTTGTTACATGAGAAGTCTCAGCCTATAGATATCCTAGAGGTGTTCGTTAATAAGATAGGAAGACAGTTAGATAGAAAAGTAAAGATAGTGAGATTTGATAGAGGTGGTGAATATTATGAAAAATTTGATGAAAGTGGAAAATGTCCAGGTCCATTTGCAAATTTGCTTGCCAGTCGAGGCATATGTGTGCAATAAACAATGCCTGGTACACCACAACAAAATGGTTTAGCTGAAAGACAGAATTGTACTCTTATGGAAATGGTTAGGAGCATGTTAAGTAATAGTACTATACCTTTATCATTGTGGATGCATGCATTAAAGACCACTGCGTATCTACTAAATAGGATTCTTAGTAAGGTAGCTCCTAAGACACCTTATGAATTATGGACAGGAAGGAAACCTAGTTTATGAAACCTTCACATTTGGGGTTGTCCAGCAGAAGTAAGGCTATATAATCCACATGAAAAGAAGCTTGATGCGAGAACCGTTAGTGGTTATTTCATCGACTATCCTGAAAAGTCAAAGGGGTATAGATTTTATTGTCCTAATCATAGTATGAGAATAGTTTAATCTGGTAATACTTGGTTCAATGAGAATGGTGAAATTAGTGGGAGTGGAGAACCACAAAAAATGGATACTCATAAGAATCGAGTAGAAACTACTCCAAGGCGAGTAGACACTACCACATCAGACGTGATTCCACCGGTTTTTATTCCTCTTGTTGCATCATGGATTCACAATATACCTGAACAATAAATTAATGTTCCAATTCCATAGATTGAACATATTAATGGCGAACCAGCTAATGGTGATCAAGTTACAAATGATCAATTAATGTCACAAGACATAGCATTACGAAGGGCTGTAAGGCAAAGAAGAGCAACTATTTCAAGTGACTATGAAATTTACTCACTTGAACATGAATGTGATATGAGCATTGATAAAGATCCAGGATCATTCAAATAAGCCATGGAATGTAAAAATTTTGAAAAATGGTTTAATGCTATGAAAAGAGTTGAAATCAATGGATGATAACAATGTCTGGGAATTAGTTAAATTGCCAGAAGGTGCAAATCAAATGGGTTGTAAATGAGTTTTTAAGGCTAAATGTGACTCAAAAGGCAACATTGAAAGGTATAAAGCCAGACTTGTTGCCAAAGGTTACACTCAAAAGGATGGTATTGGCTATAAAGAGACCTTCTCTCAAGTTTCAAAGAAGGGCTTCTTAAGAATTGTTATGGCACTGGTGGCCTAATATGATTTAGAGGTTCACCAAATGGATGTAAAGACAGCTTTTCTAAATAGTGACTTAGAAGAAGAAGTGTATATGGATAAACTGGAAGGTTTCATGACCACAGGAAAGGAACGATTAGTGTGTAAATTAAAGAAATCAATATATGGACAGAAGCAAGCTTCCTGACAATGTTATCTTAAGTTTAATGATATCATTACGTCTTATGATTTTGTAGAAAACACCATTGATCGGTGTATCTATATGAAGTTTAGTGGGAGCAAGTTCATTATATTAGTCCTATATGTTGATGATATCCTTCTTGCTGCGAATAATATTGCTTTGTTACATGATGTAAAGAATTTTCTTTCTAATAATTTTGAAATGAAAGATATGGGTGAGGCATCCTATATGATAAGAATAGAAATATTCTGGGATAGATTACAAGGATTGATAGGATTGTCTTAGAAAGGTTATATCGAGAAAGTATTAAAAAGATTTCAAATAGAAAAATGCTCCGCAGATATAATTTCAATTCAGAAAAGGGACAAATTTAGTCTAATACAATGTCCACGAAATGATTTAGAATGTAAGGACATGGAGTCTATTCCTTATATGTCAGTAGTTGGGAGCTTAATGCATGCTCAAACATACACTAGGCCAAATATTAGTTTTACTATTGGAATGATAAGACGACATCAAAGTAATCCTGGACTGGACCACTAGAAAGTTGCAAAGAAAGTCCTTAGATACTTACAAGGCACCAAGGACTATATGCTCACATATAGCAAATCAACCCATCTTGAAGTGATAGGTTACTCAGATTCATACTATGCTGGTTGTGTAGACTTGTAAAGATCTACATTTGGTTACATGTTCCTATTAGCTAGAAGAGCAGTATTGTGGAAAAGTGGAAAGTAGTCTTTCATTGCTACTTCCACTATAGAGGCTAAATTTATGGCATGCTTTGAGGCCACGGTTCATGGATTGTGGTTGCGTAACTTTATCTTAGGTCTTGGTCTTATCGACAGTATTACCAGACCGTTAAGAATTTATTGTGATAATTTCACAGCCGTATTCTTCTCTAAGAATGAAAAATATTCAAAGTATGCGAAACAAATAGATTTCAATTATTTATCTGTGAAAGAAGAAATGCAAAAACATAAAGTGTTAATTAAGCATATTTGTATCGATATCATGATAGCAGATTTATTAACTAAAGGCTTACCACCCAAAAAATTTATTAGTTATATTGAACGGATGGGCCTTATGGATATGTCTTTGTTAGTATATAAGTTTAACATGTATATATACATATCATTGTCTTGCTCAAAATTGTTACGACACTTGTGAATTCAATTATAGTCATATGATTTTGCTCACTTACTAGTTATCCATATTATGTTGCATGCAATAATTATTATTTATGAGATAACAATTACCGAATTACCCACTTAAAGTTCGTTAAGTTAAGTTGATTCTGTGATACATGGAAGGAATAAGGTTATATAACTTGTGACAGCTGTGATCCCATAAGCTTAATTCTATTAAGGATGGCTTGATCGATTCCATGTATTGTGTGCACTTAAAGATTTATTGTTGGATCACCAAGTCGTAACACGGGCCAAGTGGGAGATTGTTAGACTTTTTAATGCCCCATGTGACTTATAGATTTGAGTCCTCTGAAAAGCACCCAAGATAATGGTTATTGGGTATTATAGAATAGATCTCAAATGGGTCAAAGACCCTTTCCCTCTCTCTTCCAACAATGAACTAACATGATGTTTGGTGAAAGGATATATAAGTTTTAGAAAACTTATGAATTGATTTTCTCAACCATTAGAGGAACCGCTAAAAGTTCACGAAGAAGAGAGGAAATAAACTTGTATTAAGTAACGTCAACATCTTATGAAAATAAAAACAATCATGGATACAAGTACGCAAAAATCAATCAATCCATAAATGCCTTACAAGTTATGCTTATAATTTTATAAGGATAACTGTTGGCCCCTAGATTTTTTTCTTTTGTTAAGCATGATTTACATGAATTTTGAGGTTTTGATGGGTTAATTTTATTTGGAGTTAATTATTATATTAATGTTAGTAAGATTACATGACATAGGTTGATTGGTTTAAAATGTTAAGGTTATAAGAATGTTTAGGGGTATTTTTGGCAAGAAACTTAAGTATAAAAGACCATAAGCTTATAAGGAAGGGCAAAATGGACATTTTATGCTCATTAAGGGTAGAATTGGAAGATGAAAATGTGGTCTTGCATTTAAGAGGAAGAAAAATGAAATTAGAAGGAGAGAAAGAAGAGAATACTGAAAATAATAAAGAAAGAAGAGAGGTTTCGATTAAAGAGAGAAAAGAAGAGAAAACAAGCTAGGGTTCCTCTTTTCTAAGCCTTTAAGAAAGACTTTAAGGTGGTTTGAGAAGAGAAAAAGGTAGAGGAAGGGAAAAGATTTCATTAAGGCTAAGAAACTCTTCATTTGGTGAAGAATCAAGGTAAGATCATTTTGAATCTTTTAGATTTTTGGGAAGGTTTTAGTTCATGGAGTTTAGAAAATACATAAGTTTAAGTATTCTAAAATCAATTTTAGTGATTTTTGCATTGTGGAATTTTCAATTGGATTCCTCTTAAATGGGGTTTTGCCATTGATGAAGGAAATTAAGAAAGACAAGTGGAACAAGAGGAGAGACAAATGGGTTCTATGTTTATAATAGAGTATGAGCCACTAATGTTTCTTTTGAATCAAGAGAATTTAATGATTTCAATTGTTTTATTAAATGTTGTATGACTGCAATTTGAAAGATTTGAGAAATCTTTAAGTGTTTGGTGTATGAATTTTGTTGATGAATTTTGAAACAAAGATGGAAATGCATTGAAACATTTTATGTTATGCCTTGAAAAATGTCATGACATTTTGTATATTCGAAAAAGAAGAAAAAAGCGTGAAAGTATGATGAAATGATTTGATCATGAATATGTGCTTTTGTTTGGGCAAGAGTGGAACCATTTCATTCATCACGTGCATGTTGACAAGAGCTTTCTCCTGGTTACCCGCTTATGGCATATGAGATTCGAAGAAAAGGACTCATTTTGTTCATGGTGTAAACTGTGGTTTCGCCATTTCGTTCCATAAAACCCTCGAGCCATTTGTTTGTGCATTGCATCTTTAAATTGCCAAGTACGTTGCATAATTTAAGTATTCTGCATTGATGGTTAAATGTATATGCTATATTAATGTGATGATATTTAACTATGAGTTTTGAGCTAGAATTGTGAATTTGTTTGAGAATTTGAGAACTATGCGTTTTATGAATTTTCTATGACAATAAACTTTTCAATGATTTTGCTTATTTTCTGTATAAACTTGTTACCCATGAGCTTTTGAGATTACCCCATTCCGTCTCATCTTTAGGTGAAGAGAATGAAATCAAGTAACCAAGAGTCGAGGCATCATTATATTCTTGCAATGTGTTGTATATTAAGTTAGATTTTGTAAAAACAAGGCTTTAGAAGCATTTTGAGAATTATTGGGTTTTGTGTCTTTTGTAATTTAGATTTGGATATTGATGATGTAATGTGGGTTGAAATGCCCAATAAAGCATTGTAAAACTCTTATTTTATGATGTTAATGAAATATGAAATTGTATATGGATGATTGTTAAGTTGAATTGTGAATTTGTGTATTGATGATTGTTAAGTTGAAATGTGAATTTGTGTACAGATGAGGTGGAGTTGAAATATGAATTAATTAAGGATAAGGTTAAGTTAGAATTAGGTAAACTTGAAGAAGTTATCAAATTGAGATGATGAAATTTGAATACAAATTGTTATTACATATAAGTGAGATGTATTATGGAAAATAAAGATAGGAATTGTATTTTGACTTCATGGGAAAAATTGTATTGAATTAAAGGTGAATTAGATAATGTTATCTTCATAAAAGTTGTATCTTATCTTTCTAGCTTTCCAACGATATAAAGTATGAAATTTTTAGATATCGGAGTTGAGAGATGTGATCATTAGAAGTTTGTGATGTTACATAGGATGGACATTTGAGACAGTTACATTGATTTGAAAATTTAACCCTTTTGGAGGCAAAATATCTTTTTGAATGTTAATAGAAGTTGTAGATCTAGAAGTCCTCTTCGAAATGGTCATTGAATGACCTCAATTTGATATTTCTAATGAAAGTTATGCCCATTTTACCATTATAGGTCGGAAGAAGCAAAGCTAGAAGAGAGATTTGCACGATCGCGACTCTGCGGATCTTACGACTTTGTGGCCGTGCGCATGCACGATGGCCACTGCCGATCTTCCCCCCCAAACCTGAACATCTTCTACTCTTTTGATCATAACTTTGTCGTTTGACCTCCAAATGACCTGATTTTTAAACCAATGGATTCCTAACGCATTCCTCTATCTCTCAACAAAAATTTATATCTTTTGAAATTGATTTAGAAAATATTGATTGAATCAAAGTAAGGGTAAGGGTTGGAAGAGTATGAATTGGATATTCTTACTGAAACATACTTTGGTTTTTTGATGATATCTTGATCTGTAGGGCTCCAAATGAGATGATTCCTATTTTTAAATAAACTAGAGAATAGAGCTACAAATTATTTGAAGGAATCAAATTTTAATTCAGTCCCTAAGACTTTCAATTTTTGGGTGGAAGTTGGGTATAGTGTACTATTTCAGTTTAATAACAGTCTGAAAATGTTTGAGCCCTAATTCAGGTTTCTAAACCAAATTGAATGACTTTAGTGTCATTAGAAACTTAAGACAATGGGGAACAAATGTTCTGATGAAGTAAAATTATAATTCCAGTTTTAGTTTTCCCAAAATCTGTTCTAAAGTTGAGGGAATGAGTATGCTTAAGTTTTACGACTTCGAATGTTGGAAGAGGGGTCCTACACGTTTGGTATAAAAGCCCAGAATTAGGATCTTACATGGGCATTTTTGGATATATGTATCAAGTTACATGCATTTTTGACATGTCTTAGCATGCCACAGCAACTGATCGTTAGTCAAGATGCATATGTATGAGTTACACGCGTGAGTAATTGTTAAGAATTTGACCTAAAATAATTAGTGAGAAAAAATGATGCTCTTCCATGATAAAAGAAAATGAAAGTTATGGATAAATAAAAATGAGAAATTGTAAATGGGTAAATATGACAAAAGATGATTCAACGTATTTGTACTGGGGGATGCATTGTTGAATATGACATCAATATTGTACTGTGTTGTATATCCTCAAATGTGATAAAGATTTGAATGTATTATCATGGATTGTTTGAGGAAAATAGGGAGACAAGTAGAAATGAAGAGATTAAAGTGTACAAGTAGAATGTAATGAAAACAAAAATTGTTATGATCTTAACAAGAGTTATGATCCACCGTAAGAAGATATTAGTAGAATTGAGATCAGAATTTCATAATGATTATGAACCAATAATTCTGAATTCATTAAGGATATACATATGGAAGATGAAAAAAATGACAATAGGAAAATGAGATAGAAATGAAGAAAGAGTAAAGGGGAAATGCAATAGACATAAGTGAGTTTTCACAAGATGAATGATAGTGACATATGTACGAGTTCAAAAGGTTAAGTTGAATTGTTATTGTGAGTACCTATCTGATAATGGGATCTTCATAACAAGTGATAATATTGAGCACATATGTATTATATGTGTGGAGATGATATAGGAAGAAACCTATGACTTATTGGGTATTTTTTAGTTATAGTTCCCATAGTTTAAAGTCTAAGGGGAACTAGAGTAACATATGAAAGTGCTTACAATGATCAATCGGGGATAGATTGAGATTGTTTATGATGTTACAACGAGTAATGAATTCGAAGATAAAGAGAAAAATATTGTCTAGGATCAATGGAGATCAAGGTATCAATTGTGTAAGATATAAATTGATGAATTATCGGAGATAAATCTTTAGATAAAATGGGATGTCTTTGATGATACACACCTAAGCATATGCAGTAGTAATTATGTTTACTAATTCATTGAGTTTCAGTAATTAAAATGTTATGACCTTGTAAGAACGATAGAATTTGGTCTTTTCGAGGTATTAAGGATGGCTAATAATGCGATGATGATAACAGTTGACTGATAAACATTACATGAACAGTATAGATGATAGTAGCAAGAAATCTTCTTTCGAAGAAGAGTTTTATTGAATTAGGTTAAGCAGATCAGATAGTTTATATTAAGAATGATCAATAAAAGAATAAATCCGAAATGATATTAGAGTCCTGATCCTGATGGAGACTCAAGCATAAGATGTAGAATATGTTGCTGGGAGTATATGCATTTCGTGATGTAAAGTATCCGACTAAGTGATTGGATTCTAGAATTTGAGATGACACTAAGTATAAAAGACACAAATAAGATTTGATGAATGTGATACCAACACAGGAAATTAAGATTGAAAATAAATTGAAATGGGTGGAGAAATTAGTATGAATGACCAGATAGTAGAATAATTCAGTGTGAAATTAGAGGAAATCGAATGAATTGAGAAAATCATTCAAGCGAGGAAGTCGATTGAGAAATTGAAAATAACATGAGAAATGAGGAATGTAACATCCCGTCACCGATGGGAAGGATAAAATAATAAATTTGGATGGGGTTGTGTTTTTGTACACAAAATTGTGCTTGCACTTGTGACAATTCCCGGTTTTGGTGTTTTTGTGACAATTGTGAAATTATGTAGTTGAAATTGGATTGGAGTGATTTATGTGAATTCTGTCGATTATTACAATGTGGGTACCGATGAGATTTCCGGTACTGAAAATGACTGTCCAATGGACACTCCAATTAACGCCATGATTTAGGGATTTTTGTTATTGAATTTTGGAAAGATTTATGAAAGTCAAAGTAGATGAATTGATTGAATTGGAAATTTGACAGGCATGGAAGTGAGCAATTCTGAAAGAATTGAATTGCAATTTAGTCCCTAAGGGTCGGAATTGCTGAATTGAAATATTAAAATTATAAGCTTTTGGTATAGGGGCAATTTGGGCAAGATACCTATGAGTATAAGGCTTGAGGTTAGAGGAAGGGCCAAAATGGACTTTGCATAAGTTAGTAAATTATAAAAGGGGAAAATTGGATTTGAAAATGAGAAAACGAAATGAAGATGCCATGGAAGGAGAAGAGGAAGAGAAGAAGAAAAGGGATTTTCGATGGAATCATGAAGAGTTTATGATTTTGTGAGCCAAATCAAGTAAGTTTAAACCTCTATCTTCTTAAATAGTTGATTGATTCTTGTTTTTAAGTATGAAAAGTATAGATTTGGGTGTTTTATATGTTGGGTTTTAGGGTTATCGTTTTTTAGGGATTTGGATTCGTTTGACGAAGGATATTGGTTTAAAGTGGGTTTGAAGTGGAGTATTAGTGATGTTTAAAAGTTTGAAATGAATTAAGTGTTAAATAGATTGGAATTTTGGTTTGAAAAGGGTGAAGATTGGATTCGGGAGGCGAAGAAGGGTTCGCACGTTGCGATGTGCTCATGTGCACGTCGCGGCGCGCGAATTTCTGCACGTCGCGACGAACCCAGAGCGCACGTCTGTAAGTGATAAGTCGACTTGTACCATGTGTAAGTCGACTTACACATGTTCGGTACCGATAAGTCGACTTGTTCATTGGATAAGTCGACTTGTTCAAGGTCGGTACTGTTTATTTGTGCCCTAAAGGCAATCCCCTTTAGCGCGTTTTATTCAAAGTCGGTATGGACTTTATGAATAAATAAAGAAAAGGCATTATTCATTAATTTGATATTCATAAACATTGTTTATGAATTGATTGGATCTTTAATCGAATTAATGAAGTCCATGATATATGACATAGCATGAAGGAAATTATGATGTGTTCATACTCCTGAGATTCCTATCATGTGCAATTATGTCAGTATCTAAGTTCTCTCTAGTCATAGGATTAATGAGACTGGACATCATTAATCCGGATAAACTAGCACATGTCATATTCCTTGATTGGATCAAGCAGTGGATCTCAGAAACTGTAAATATGAGATATTTAGAATTGACATGTGGATGCTTACTAGCGGTAGTAAGTTCATTGGATGACCTGCCATGAGATCATCACATGGATATCTTCTTCTAGTGTCAGTGATAATCTCATCATAGCAATGGTGCAAGTATCCTTAGACTTGAGGTACTCAAGGATATCTTGGATACTGATCCTGTGCTTTGACTCCATTCCTTGTTGCCTTCCGAGGTAACTCATAGGGTGGTGCTTGAGTGCGACTTGAGGTATTGAAGATAATTGAGTAGCCAATAAAGGATTCACCACTTCTGGATTAGCAGAAGAGATACCCGTGGCCTCTTGTCGGGATCATTACTAAGGCTGGCCAGCATGTATGTCATGAAGAGTGTCTTCATTGACATATAAAGTAATGAGTCCCAGGACAAGAACTGATATCACTTGGGCTAGACTCAGTCTAGTGAGAGTTGACACTTTGACCATACTCATAACCAAGTGGGGTATAGGATGGTGAAAGGACGAATTGCACGGTAATTGTCTATGGAAGGGTTCGTGATCTAGTTCGTGATGAATACATCAAACCGATTACTTTTCGGTCAATTGGGGGTCATGATGTGTTGCTAGATACCGCTCATGACTTGCTCAGATTAATTGTTAATCTAAGTGGCCAACATAACCGGGAGCCTAAAGAGTCACACGCAAAAGAGTGCTTCAGAGAATCTGTAAAATAGTATTGGACAGAGTTCCAATTATGGAGAGCATTAGGATTAAATGGATCCCAATGGGATTGGGATATGTCCCGATGAGATCGCGACATCAATATTGCTAAGAAAGGTTTAAAACATTTTGACGATCGGGGCCCGGTAGGCCGGTAGGACCGACCCCAGTGTGACTGGACCTCTTAGTAATTATATATATATGTTAATTAATTAAGTAATTAATTAATTATATATATATATATATAAGCATGTGCACGTTGGTTTTGGAAAAGGAGGATAAGCTTTGACTTTTCAAAGCTTATTAGTTTAATTCATTAATAAATGAATGGCCAAAAATCATCCATATGTAAGCTTCTTATGGATTGATTTTTAAGTGTTAAAAATCAATGTAAGAAGGCTCTTAGGTGATGATGGTCGACGGTTTTGCAATGGGTTGGAAGAGTTGGAAACTTAAGTGTTAAGTTTTCCTTTGAAAAATGGTTTTTCAATTCTTCCTCCTTAAGCATCATCGTTTTCTCTCTTCTTCCATTCAAGGGCCAACGTTCTCCTTCAGCTCTCCAGGACAGAGGTAGGGTCTAGCAGCTCTTATTCTGTTCTAGCTATTCCCGGGTCAAAGGGGTTTGATCCGGTTAGATTTTCTGATCTCTGCGTGGATCACCTTTAGAGATAGTCTCTTTTGGCTATTTAGGTTGATGTCTTCATACGGATACCTGAATCCTGGGATTCGGGAAAGTCCTGGGAACAAAAATTTTTGTTTTCCGCTGCCGGTACATGTGATGTACCTCCGGGATTTTCCTACAGTGGTATCGAGGCGTCGGTATCCCGTATGAAGCTAAAACCTAAGCGAGATCGAAACCCTAATGGAATTTGCTGTTGATGCATGCTATCTGTTCAGATTTCGAATTTATATTGTGATATTCTTTTCGAAATTTTTCTACCCAGAATTGTTCATAACATGTTAGAGAATATGTCTATGAAATTTGAGAATTTATCGATTTGATTTGATATAGTTTTGCTAATTAATTCCCTAAGGTTACAGATGCTGTTTTGTGAAACGATTCTGGAACAGGCATGAGTATAAAATCGAGAATAAATTCTAGAAAAATGGTTTTTCGAATTTTCCTTCACCTAAATGTCTCTAAGATGTTGTTAAATGTATGTGAGCATGGAAATTGGATTTCAAGGTGATTGGATATTTATTCACGAATTTATTCTATGCTGTTGGGAATTGCTGTGCTGATGAACACAGATTTTGAATCGGTTTTGTTATTTAGGTTTACTGAGTTTTTGATGGCCTAAAATCCTGAAAACATTCATGTAGCATTTTCTGAACATGTACTAACCTATGCAATTTTATCAGGATTTATTGAAAATTTTTCATTGATCATTTCGAGCAATGTACAGAACTGGACAGTTTTGTGAAAATTGTTGGGACTGTTTTGCTTGGCTTGATTGAGTGTGCTTTTTCAGTTCCAATGCCTTGCACCATTTTTAATGTGATTAAAAATGTGTTATCTTGATGTATCATGATTGCCAAACTGAATTGCTTGAATTTGTTTATCCTAGAATTTTCGAATGCCGAATTGATCACATTAGCGTCTCGGTAGTATCTTGCATTATCTTGTTTATTTTGACCGTCATATTTTTTATGGCATGTGCTGAAGTAAATTTGATAATTTATGTGCTAGCTAGAGATGCTTAGGTTGATAATTAGGGTGTTCCTAAATTATTTGGAAATTAATGAGTTTTGACTCATTTCAAGCTTTTCATATAGTTTGACTATTTAAGGCATTCATGAATCAATGAAGTGTTCATTGAGGCATCAATTCACAGATATTACCCTAGGTATGATGGTGCTGAGAATTGGAATTGTACTGATTGAGGAATTAGCCGATTAGAAATAATAGCAATCTTGCAGAATAAGTCGACTTGTTTGCTACATAAGTCGACTTGTTTTCAACATAAGTCGACTTGTTTGAAGGATAAGTCGACTTGTTTTCTGGATAAGTCGACTTGTTTTCTGTATAAGTCGACTTGTTCAAGACTTTTGCCATAAATCGACTTGTATCAGGATATAAGTCGACTTGTGTGTGGGCAGAAGCATAAGTCGACTTGCATTTGATGAAAGTCGACTTGTGGCATGCATAGGTGGGATGATGGATGATTTTAGGTATAGACTCAATGTGATTGATGAAATGCCCTAAATCATATCATATAGTCATGGTGACTATAATCCTACGGCTTGGAGAAGAAGTAGATGAGACCCGAAATCCCTCCTCGGTATATGAAAACTAACGCCTTCCATTAATATGGTAAGAACCAGAGTTCTTATAGGGTTGGGTTGTTGGGTAAACCCAAGCTCACTCTATCTGAATATGTTGAACCATGAAAATAAGATTTTCGGATTAATGGGTTGGTTTTCACCGAAGCGTTAGTTTGTTGAGTAAACTCAAGGTCAGCGTGAGCAGAGGCGAAATTGGGTAGCATACATCGGATGTATGCGCATCAAAGAGTTGATACCAATGTAAGTGCATACATCAACAAGTTGATAGCGATCGATAGTTGTGTCTAAGATGTAATTGGTATATTTGATACCTCCCGAGACATAAGGTGGCTTGTTGGGTAAACCCAAGGTCATTCTTAATGTCGGTTATCGATGATACAATTGGTATGACCGATACCTACCAATTGACCTAAGTTGTGGCTTGTTGGGTAAACCCAAGGTCACTCTTAGCAATGTCGGATATCGACCCACTAGGACATTATGTCACTTTGTTTCTCTGGATTCGTAAAGAGGGTTATGGATTCTAGGAAACTAGTGGGAGCCATATGCATATCATGCAAGTCCTTATGATCATGCAGGCATATCTATTCTATCATTCCTTCTCTCTATCGCGCTAGGTTGATTGAAGAAGTCTTTCAGTGTGAATTTTCGCTCTCTATTCTGGACCAAATTTTCTTGATTGGCTTAGGAATCTGAGAATTGTTCTTAGATCCGAGGGCGGGATCGCCCTAGATGTTCCACTTCCGGATTTTCTTTGTTGATGCTTCTGATGAGGATTAGAAGGTATATTGTAAGCATCTAAAGGACAGGGACATGGCTACTTGCCTCGATGTCACTAGAGCTGCAGGAGCAGCACGAGTCCATGGATGCTCACTCTATAGTATTTCATCTTAGGGAGCTGTTTGATGAGTAAGCTCGATCTGAAAGGTTCGAGACCTCAAGGCTTCTCTTCACCATTAAAGATGGCTCGAGGATATCTGGCATCAAAGTATGCCACGAAGATGAATGGCTATATTGAGAGATTGGCCGTCTTAGGATTTGTAATGGATTATGAGTTAAGTAGAGACTTAATTCTAGTTGGATTGTCGATGGTTATTCACGGTTTATGATAAACTATCGGATAAACCAAATATCCACAACAATTCTGAGTGATCAATCTGCTTTCGAGGCAGTGACGAGCTATCAAGAAGGATAGCAAGCAAGTGCTAATGGTGGATGCTTCTTCTTCTAGTTCAAAGAAGAAAATGCCAAGAAACCAAATGGAAGTGCCATCGAGGAAAACCAAAGCTGTCCCAAAAGATTTTGCTTTCATTGTGGCAAGTCTAGCCACCAGAGAAGTAAACTGTAAAATCTATCTCGAGTCCTTGAAGCGAGAAGAAGGCATCGGATGCCTCTACTTCTTCAAATATGTTTGTCATTGAGGTTAATACTATTCTGATCCAAACATATCGGTATTAGATACGGTTGTGGCTCATACATATGAAATGATATGCGGGGCCTCGGGGACGATGAAAGCTCATTCAAGGAGAACTAGACCTTCGTGTAGGTAATGCGGCAAGAGTTGCTACATTAGCCGTGAACACTTATGTCTTGTTACTCCTAGTGGGCTTATATTCAAATTGGATAATTGACATTTTGTACCTGTTTTAAACAAAGAACATATTGTATGTTTTATGTTTACTTAGAGCTGATTTCCATTGGACTTTTAGTAGCAATGGTTGTTCTATTAGTTGAATGGAAGGCTCTATGCTCTGGTACATTATGCAATTGAATTGACATATTAGATATGTCATATCCAGTTCTGAATGTCAATGACGCGGAAAGACATAATCGAGATAATTTAAAATCAACTTACTTATGGCATTGTGGCTTGGCCATATAAATGAGACACGCATCGCTAAGCTCCAAAAGAGTGGATGTTTAGGGTCATTTGATTATGAATCATATGACACATGCGAATCTTGTTTATTAGGCAAGATGACTAAGTAATCCTTTAAAGGAAAGGGTAAACGAGTGAATGGAATATTAGACCTAATACATTCGGATGTATGTGGTCCGATGTCCATCCATGCCATATGTGGTTGTTTTTACTTCATTACTTTTATCGGTGATTATTCTCGATATGGGTACCTGTATCTGATGAGATACAAATCTGAAGCATTTGAAAAGTTCAAACAATTCAGAAATGAAGTAGAAAACTAACTTGGTAAAAGTATGAATACATTACGATCTGATCGTGGTGAAAAATGCTTAGACCAATAGTTTTTGATTATCTCAGAGATAATGGGATTTTATCTCAGTATACTCCACCTTACACGCCAATGAGACAATGGTGTGGTGAAAGGAGAAATCGAACCTTGTTAGACATAGTGCGATTGATGATAGGTTTTACTGATTTTGGGAATATGCGCTTGAGACATTTGTTTACTTGTTAAGCGAGTTCCATTAAAGACGGTTGTGGTTACTTCATATGGAGATATGGACTAACTGAAAGCCCTATCTTTCTCATCTGAAAGTTTAGGGTTGTCCTGCTTATGTGAAGCGGACACAGTCAGATTAGCTTGATGTAAAAGCTGACAAGTGTTTGTTCGTGGAATATCAATTCTACCTTGCTTAGAAACAAAAGTTGTTTGTTTCCAAGCATGCTGTTTTCTTACGCTGCGTTTGGTTAGTGTCTCTGGTAGCTGGAGTCAGAACAGAATAGAACATAACAGAACATAATGGAACAGAAATTGGAGACAGAGAGTTGTTTGGTTGATGGTAGACAGAACAGAGCATCTTGTCTCTGTTCCGGGACAAATGTGTTTGGTTGTAGGGGACAGAGACAGAAAATAGTGCAAATGACGAATATGCCCATAGTATTTAATATGCTTAGGAAGATGTAAAGTCAATGGTATTTTTATTATGAATGGTTTGTAAGTCAATAGTTTGTATTATTATTATCATTATGTCTAATTAATATTATTATTATTATATAATTTGTATTTATTATTATTATTATTATTATTATTATTATATAATTTGTTATTAGTAGTCAAATTTTTATTAATAATAATAATATTATTATTATTACTATATAGTTTGTATGTATTATTTTGAAATTATATATTACAATTTATTCAAATTAATCTAAGCATATATAATTAATATATTATTTGTAGGTATTATAATTGAAATTATATATTACAATTTAGTCAACTTAATCTAAGCATATATATATATATATATATATATATATATATAATATTACATCATCTCGGCATTCATATAATTAATTACATCGGATGTTCAACATACATTCATATAATTAATACTATCTCGCAAAGTATTAATACATTGGTATCATCATAAGTCTGTGTTTGTACATAAGATGATAAGGATTGAATTTAATCCTCATTCAAAACAGCAATTTGACAATGCTGATTTGAATGAGGAGTTCCTAGCCAAGTTTGTACAATTGGCTGCAATTGTACAAACTTCACACAATTGTAAAAAAAACAGCACATGCAACATACATTTTGATAGCAAAATCTGATAAATCTGATAGCAAATTATGGATATAAATAGAGAAATTTATATATCATATGAGCCTATGTTAAAAGATATCCACCCTTACTTCTATTAATGACATTATTTAAAGTATATCATTCAACTTTAATGAGTTGAGAAACAGCACAATTCAGTTATAAACAAAACAATTTTTTATAACTTTTTCACAAACTGGAATTTCATTCAGTTATAAACAAAACACATACACGAGGTAGTCTCCATCTATTACATTATTATTGTTATTGCCCAAATAAAGCAAAAAAAAAAAAAAAAGGCATGGTGTCTAGTTATAAATCTGAAACTAGATCCATAGTTTTTATTCATTCCTCTTGATGCTAAGTTATAAAGCTGCTGAAACTTCTCTTGATGCTAATCTGAAACTTGATCTTGCTAAACCTGAAGATGTGGTCAATAGGGAGATGTTTTAGAGACCAGTGGAGAAATTAATTTACTTGTTTCATACCTGTTTTCATATCGTGTTGACTGTGAGTATAGTTAGCCAATATAGGCACTCACTTGAACAAGTACATTTTGATACAACTTGGTAAAAAGGTTGATTGTACATAAGTTGCACCATTTGGTAAACTTGGACAAACAATAAAAAGGTTGATTGTACTGCAAACTTTAGTAAGGAAAAAGAGAAGGAAAAGAATAAGTGACAGCAAGCCAGATCAAGGAAGCTAGGAATTGCTCAGTAACACTGATCTGAAGGTATTAACTCTGTGAACAAGGGAAGTCAAGTTAGATAAGAACGATTGGATCTTTACAGCCAAGTCTACAACTCGAAGCATCACCAAGGTAGAGTTTATGTCTCTTTACTCATGGAGTTTGCCAGATAATATGAAGAGTGAAACATATTAAGGTTGACTAGCATTTTACTCACAACCAATTTTACATGATAGAGTGAAACACATTACGGTTGACTAGCATTTTATCAAAGAGAAAATCAAAAGTGGGTTAATTTGTAAACTCGAGCCCTCACAATTTGCTCACAAACCCTATTATTGAATATACTATCGTAAACACAAGTAGAATAACAACACGACAACAACATTATAAGCAGTATCTTCAAAATCATATAAGCAATTCGAACCAGAACAAATACGGAAGTACACAAGAATGGTACACAAAACAATCAAACAAAGAAGCCCAAAGTCTTGCAATTTGCAAAAGAAAAAAAAAAGAAACCCAAGAAGTACAAAAGCATACACGAACATGGGATTTGTGAAACGAATCAACCCACTACAAAATGACGTCCAAGGAATGGATCTGATGCAGCAAAAGACGAAATTGATTGCAGATCCAAACAGATCCAAAGCCAAACTCTCACAACAGATCACATTCATCAAAATAAGACAGAAAAATCGAAGCTCACCGTTCGACAGTAACGTGAATCTGGGACGAAGGGAAGGAGGAATCAGAGAGAAGGAACCGTGCTGGGCCGAAGACGACGAGGCGTCGGAGAGAAGGAAGGAGGCGTCGGAGAGAAAGAAGGAGGAGTCGGAGAGAAAGCTAGAGGCGTCAGACGAGAGGGGTAAAAAATCAAAAGAGAATGGTCTTTTTTCCGGGGGTAGGACGAGCAGCGTTACCGTCCGTGGGGTTTAGGGTAGACACTATTTTTATGACGCTGTACACCGGAGTCGGGAGACAGTCTGACAGAGACAGCTATTCAAACGGCCGACAAGACAGAAAAACTCTGTCTTGTCCACTGTTCTCGGGCGCGGGGACAGTATCCAAACACAGCGTTAAAGAAAGAGTTTCTTTTACAAGAGGACAGTGGGAGCAAAGTCGAACTTGGAGAAGTTCAAGATTCTCGAACAAACATAGATCAACTGCCTGAACCTGAAACTGTCATTCATATAGATGAGGTAACAGTTCAACCTTCTACTACACGAATTTACGAGGTTAAGTAGGATACGACTTGTTCGAGAGATATGAATTTCTTGTAAGTGAACGAATGACGTATTGCTCATATGAGATGATCGCCTACTACCTATGAGCGAGTTACGAAAAGTTGATGCGGAACATGGCTTTGTGCCATGAAATCGAAATGGATTCCATGTATGAAAACCAAGTATGGACTTTGGTGGTTACACCGAAGGATAAAACCCACGAGTATGCAAAGGAGTTTTCAGAAGAAAACCAACATGGATGGTAATTTGATTACCTATAAAGCAATGCTTCGGTTAAAGGATTTAAATCACGCATAAAGAGTTGACTATGACAAAACCTTGACCCGTGAGCAATGCTTAAATCCATTAGGATACTCTTAGCCATTGCCACTCATTATGATTATGAGATATGGCAAATGGATGTGAAGATAGCTTTCCTGAGAGGAAATCTACCCGATGATGTGTATGACACAACCTGAGGGCTTCACTTCCATCGATGGCGAAAAAGTATGCAAGCTTCAGAAATCCAGGTTTGGATTGAAGCAAGCATCCAGGAGTTGGATTATCCGTTTTGATGAGTCAATCAAAGAGTTTGATTTCTCACAAAATCCAGATGATCATTGTGTGTATAAGAAGGTTAATGGGACTGCAATCGTATTCCTTGTGTTGTATGTAGATGACATCTTTCGTTACTAGGAAGCGATGTCTCTATCCGCAATCGATTAAAATTTGGTTGTCAATCAATTTACGATGAAAGACCTTTGTGAAGCAACTTATATCCTAGGGATATAGATTTATAGAGATAAATCAAAGGTTGCTTGGTCTTTCACAATCATCGTACATAGATGAGATGCTAAAGGGTTTAGCATGGAACAATGCTATGTCACGAGGCCCGATGTATCGTATGTTCTAAGTGTTACGGCGATACCAATCGGATCTGGTGAGGTCCTTTGGGTGGTATCAAGAATATCCTCAAGTACTTGCGAAGCACTAAGGATGCTTTCTTGATCTATAGAGATGGAAATCTCTAGTGGCGGGCATTAGGATGCTAGTATTTAATCGATAAGGATGATTACGAATCACAATCGGGTTATATACATTCTGCTTGAATAAGCGTGGCGGTCAATTTGAAAGGTTCAAACAAGAGAGGACCGCTGATTCATCAACCGAGGCAGAGTACAATGCCGCATGAGATGCGCAAAGGAAGCGGTTTGGATCAAGAAGTTCATTCTTGAACTTGATCGGTCCCTAGCGTGATGGGCCCATAGGATTGTATTGTGATACAATGGGGCTAGTCTGTGCAGCAAAGGAACCAAGGTCTTATCGACGATCCGAACTCGATTAAATCGATTCGGGACATCATTAGTCGAGATGATATCGATAGAGAGAATTCCACGAGCAAAGTGTTGTTGTTAGTTGACAAAGCCATTGTCACGGAGAATTGTGATTCTCATGGACTCGCTTATGGTATTAGATACTAAGGCGATTGACTTTAGGTCAAGTGGGAGATTTGTAAGTGATAAGTCGACTTGTGGGTACCGATGAGATTTCCGGTACTGAAAATGACTGTCCAATGGACACTCCAATTAACGCCATGATTTAGGGATTTTCGTTATTGAATTTTGGAAAGATTTATGAAAGTCAAAGTAGATGAATTGATTGAATTGGAAATTTGACAGGCATGGAAGTGAGCAATTCTGAAAGAATTGAATTGCAATTTAGTCCCTAAGGGTCGGAATTGCTGAATTGAAATATTAAAATTATAAGATTTTGGTATAGGGGCAATTTGGGCAAGATACCTATGAGTATAAGGCTTGAGGTTAGAGGAAGGGCCAAAATGGACTTTGCATAAGTTAGTAAATTATAAAAGGGGAAAATTGGATTTGAAAATGAGAAAAAGAAATGAAGATGCCATGGAAGGAGAAGAGGAAGAGAAGAAGAAAAGGGATTTTCGATGGAATCATGAAGAGTTTATGGTTTTGTGAGCCAAATCAAGTAAGTTTAAACCTCTATCTTCTTAAATAGTTGATTGATTCTTGTTTTTAAGTATGAAAAGTATAGATTTGGGTGTTTTATATGTTGGGTTTTAGGGTTATCGCTTTTGAGGGATTTGGATTCGTTTGACGAAGGATATTGGTTTAAAGTGGGTTTGAAGTGGAGTATTAGTGATGTTTAAAAGTTTGAAATGAATTAAGTGTTAAATAGATTGGAATTTTAGTTTGAAAAGGGTGAAGATTAGATTCGGGAGGCGAAGAAGGGTTCGCACGTTGCGATGTGCTCATGTGCACGTCGCGGCGCGCGAATTTCCGCACGTCGCGACGAACCCAGAGCGCACGTCTGTAAGTGATAAGTCGACTTGTACCATGTGTAAGTCGACTTACACATGTTCGGTACCGATAAGTCGACTTGTTCATTGGATAAGTCGACTTATTCAAAATCGATCTTGTTTATTTGTGCCCTAAAGGCAATCCCTTTAGCGTTTTATTCAAAGTCGTATGCGGACTTTATGAATAAATAAAGAAAAGGCATTATTCATTAATTTGATATTCATAAACATTGTTTATGAATTGATTGAATCTTTAATCGAATTAATGAAGTCCATGATATATGACATAGCATGAAGGAAATTATGATGTGTTCATACTCCCGAGATTCCTATCATGTGCAATTATGTCAATATCTAAATTCTCCTAGTCATAGGATTAATGAGATTGGACATCATTAATCCGGATAGACTAACACATGTCATATTCCTTGATTGGATCAGCGGTGGATCTCGAAGCGTAAATATGAGATATTTAGAATTGACATGTGGATGCTTACTAGCGGTAGTAAGTTCATTGGATGACTGCCATGAGATCATCACATGGATATCTTCTTCTAGTGTCGGTGATAATCTCATCATAGCAATGGTGCAAGTATCCTTAGACTTGAGGTACTCGAGGATATCTTGAATCTTGATCACGTGCTTTGACTCCATTCCTTGTTGCCTTCGAGAGGTAACTCATAGGGTGGTGCTTGGAGTGCGACTTGAGGTATTGAAGATAATTGAGTAGCCAATAAAGGATTCACCATACGGATTAGCGAAGAGATACCCATGGCCTCTTGTCGGGATCATTACTAAGGTTGGCCAACATGTATGTCATGAAGAGTGTCTTCATTGACATATAAAGTAATGAGTCCAGGACAAGAACTGATATCACTGGGCTAGACTCGGTCTAGTGAGAGTTGACACTTTGACCATACTCATAACCAAGTGGGGTATAGGATGGTGAAAGGACGAATTGCACGCAGTAATTGTCATGGAAGGGTTCGTGATGAATACATCAAACCGATTACTTTCCGATCAATTGGGGTCATGATGTGTTGCTAGATACCGCTCATGACTTGCTCGGATTAATTGTTAATCTAAGTGGCCAACATAACCGGAGCCTAAAGGGTCTGCGTAAAGAGTGCTTCGAGAATCAGTAAAATAGTATTGGACGAGTTCCAATTATGGAGAACATTAGGATTAAATGGATCCCAATGGGATTGGGATATGTCCGATGAGATCGCGACATCAATATTGCTAAGAAAGGTTTCGGTCAATTTAAAGATCGGGGCCCTAGAGGTCGTGGGGACCAGGCCAGTGTGTTGGACCTCTTAGTAATTATATATATATGTTAATTAATTAAGTAATTAATTAATATATATATATATATAAGCATGTGCACGTTGGTTTTGGAAAAGGAGGATAAGCTTTGACTTTTCAAAGCTTATTAGTTTAATTCATTAATAAATGAATGGCCAAAAATCATCCATATGTAAGCTTCTTATGGATTGATTTTTAAGTGTTAAAAATCAATGTAAGAAGGCTCTTAGGTGATGATGGTCGACGGTTTTGCAATGGGTTGGAAGAGTTGGAAACTTAAGTGTTAAGTTTTCCTTTGAAAAATGGTTTTTCAATTCTTCCTCCTTAAGCATCATCGTTTTCTCTCTTCTTCCATTCAAGGGCCAACGTTCTCCTTGACTCTCCAGACGAGAGGTAGGGTCTAGCAGCTCTTATTATGTTCTAGCTATTCCGGGTCAAAGGGTTTGATCGATTAGATTTTCGATCTGCGTGGATCACCTTTAGAGATAGTCTCTTTGGCTATTTAGGTTGATGTCTTCATACGGATACGGATCCTGGGATTCGGGAAAGTCCTGGGAACAAAAATTTTTGTTTTCCACTGCCGGTACATGTGATGTACCTCCCGGGATTTTCCTACAACGTCGCGACAAGCGCAGGGCCGCACGTCGCGGAGAACGAAGGGCGCACGTCGCGACGTGAAAAAGGTAGCACGTCGCGACGAAAGATTTTCCCCTCTCCGCGACGAGGACTCCTTTTCTCCGATTAAATTTTGAATTTTGAAAACGATTTGACTGATTTGAGTATATATATTGAGTTATGATAATTGGAGAAATTATTGTCGGGGAAATCTGTGGGTTAGTGCCGGGAATGTCACGGAAGTGCATGATACGTTGATTTTAGTGAATTGCTATATGAGTATTATTTCTGATTGGGCAATGTGTAAAATAGGAATTATGCGCATTGTGAATGAGGCTTTGGAAAGTCAATCCACCGTCATTCTTTGAGACTTCCAGGCGTTAGCGCGGAAGCTAGGTGAGTGACCTAGACGATACTCAAAGTATTAAATGTTATATTTCAGTGATTTAAATTCTTTGAAGTAAAATGATGAGATAGTATTGTATGTGAACTCCGGATAGTAGGTCCGGAGTATTGAAGTGATAGTATACCGAAATGTTATGAGAATGTGATAGTGTAATTGTATTTGTGATGTGAAAATCTGGAATAGATTAGAAATGACTGTGATATACTGATCAGAGCTTCAAGCTCGACTACTGAAAAAGAGCCTCGAACTCGAAAGGGAGTAGTGAATACCCAGAGGGATCTCCTATCCCTAAGATACGTTTACCGATTAATGAGTTAGTGCATACCCAGAGGGCTCTCCTACCTCAAAGACGCATGGGAAGTAGTGCATATCAAGAGGGCTCTCTTACCCCTCAGACGCGTTCAATGATTAATGAGCCCTGGATGGGACAGTTTCAGAGCGAAAAGCTCAACGATTAATGAGTTAGTGCATACCCAGAGGGCTCTCCTACCTCTAAGACGTGTGGGAAGTAGTGCATACCCAGAGGACTCTCCTACCCCTCAGACGCGTTCAATGATTAATGAACCCTTGACGGGACAGTTGCAGAGCGAAAAGCTCAACGATTGATGAGTTAGTGCATACCCAGAGGGCTCTCCTACCTCTAAGATGCGTGGGAAGTAGTGCATACCCAGAGGGCTCTCCTACCCCTAAGACGCGCTCACCGATTAATGAGCCCTAAATGGGACAGTTTCAGAGCTGCAAGCTCAACAATTTATTAGCCCTAAAAGGGGCAGTTTTAGAGCTATAAGCTCAACAATTAAACGAGCCCTTAAAGGGACAGTTCTAGAGCCTATGGCTCAATGATTGATGTATACTGCTTTTGATTTGATATACTGATTGAATGCTAGGAAAATTGCCATATACTGATATAATAACGATCATGAGATACAGTAAATTGTAAAATGTATGACATATCGTTATATGTCTAGCGTTGTGTGAGATATTATGGCTGTCGACTAGAGTCGCCACCGATCAGAGCTGTTAACTCAACGTGCGTAAATGAGCTTCAAGCTCATGAGTGATTAGAGCCTCAGGCTCAACGTTTGGTGAGCCCTGTATCCAGCATTAGATAAGGGACATATTTTAATGAGCCCTTCAATGGGACAAGTCAGGCACTAGGTCACAGCCAAATGATAATTGAATAGTAAGCGAGTGAAATACTCATGTATCGAAAAATGGGACTTATGATTATAGATTTCTGTAAAGGGTTAAATGGGGAACTTTTGAGAAAATGTATTACGAGATAGGGATAGGTCTATGGGAATTGTAAAATGAGTTCAAAGAGAAAGAAGGAGAGCATAAGTTATTATTTAATTCTGTACTTGAGCGAGCGGACCATCGATGATGGTCACTCATTGAGTTTGCAAAAACTCACCCTCAATTTGTAATTATTTTGCAGGACTCAGAAGAATACTTTGTTAGGCAACGGGTGTGTTGTGATCGTGGAGTGCCAGATGAGGACGGGATTAGTTGCGTCTGCATTAGAGTGAGGACCTTGTATATGTATTTTGGGTTTTATAAGGGGACCCTCGTGGTCATTGTAATTATTAGAATTGTTATGTAATTGTTTTCCGCAACATACATATATATGAGTGTATGATTGTTTCCAAAACAAAATTTTTGTACTGTGTTTTGACTGAGTGTTGTATCATCCCATCCTAGTAGGACGCAGATTCAGATATCACCATCGATGTCGGGTCCGAGTCTTACGGGAGTGGGGTGTTACAAGGAATCAGTCATTTAAGGAATTATGAGGCCTAATCATGGGCATATGGAGCTTTGGAAACATTTGTTTAAGTTATCAGATGCCCCGATAGTATTATGATGTTGAAGATTAAAGTGATCCTAGCAAAATGAATCAATTCGTGATTATGATCATAGAGGATATTTGGAGTGTATTTGAAAAGTGAAGAGAAGGTTTTTGAACATAGAGATTACTATTACATATCGTGGATGTAAAAAGAATTTTGAGGAATTATAACACCGATATTAATTATATCGTTTGGATTTGGAGATTTTATAGTTTACAATGATATTGTATAAGAGATTTGGATAAAAATCCAATGCAGTATAATAAAGTGCTTTCATATGTATGGAGACAACTAGAGTCCTATGAGTTAATTATTTGATACATGATTTAGAACTGCTATGGTAGTGATTGCTTTGAAAGTTTGGAGATAGTATATGTATAGGGACATCTTGGATATATAAATATATAGATCATTAAACTTGAGGTAATTATTGAGTTGAGAGAATTGAACATGAGACTAAGACAATGGATAGAAGTACTAAAAGATTATGATGGTACAAATGACTATTTCCTAGTAAAGTTAGTGTTGTATCTAATACATTAAGAAAAAATTCCAATAGCAGTAAAGCACGAATTCAAATATTAAGGTTATCAGATCTAGTGCAAAAAGAAGCATAAAATGTGGAGTTAAATTTTGGTCAAATCAAAATACTATTTGCTGAGAAATTGAAGATCAGTTTCACATGAAAGGATTAACTAAGCCCAAATTGAGGATCCAAAAATTATGAATCTTACTAAGAAATCGAAAGTGAATAAGAATTTGAGTTTGAATAGAAAAAATGATACTTTGTGATTGAAATAAGAAGTATATGTAATTGATAAAGGTGATGGAGTAAAGAGATTGTTAGAAAAGTACAATTGGTAACAAAAGTTATACATCATAGTAGAAATACATTGGAACATCATTTAGCAACTAAGAATGTAGAATCAAGTGACTAAATGTTTGAATTGCTGACATTCTTAACTATTAGAGATATGCTTAAGGCTTGTAGTTCAGAGTCCATAGGAACATAAGATCAATGCATAGTTCTATTTGACTTTAAGCATTACAATCATTATCATGGTGATTTCATTCAAATACTGTATGACGAGTTAGATAACAGAAAGAGTCATTCGCCTCTTTATTTGGATGAATAGGGCCAAAGATGGTTAAAAACTAGAATTAATTGGAGATGTTATTGATAAGTGAAATTGATCTGTATTAGGAATTAAGTGATGCAGGAAAAATGAATGAAATTGGTGGATCAACACCAAATACAGTGAGATAGGCATAAGAGTTAAGTGTACTGATACTATAGAGATGTGAGTTATGAAGTGAAGGATGAAATGTTTATGAGAGTATCACCTTCCCAAGGTGTGCTTAGATTGAGTGCAAGATGTGCTTAGGTTAGGGTAAAGAAGCAACTAATCTTGGATTGTATTGGCCTATATAAAGTTATTAAGACCTGAACCATTGACTTATGAGTTAGTATTACTAACAAAGATGTCTCTTATTCATAATGTGTTATATGCAAGTATGCTAAAAAATATGAATATGGTCTGATATTGGTGTTATAAATGCAGGAGGTGGAAAATTGTGAGCTATCAGATATATATATATATATATATATATATATATAAAGGTCCAGTTAAGAAAAGGGAATGACTAAACAAGTAATAGAAAGACCTAGTAAGTCTATCGACTATGGTCACTTGAGAGAAATTATTCGAGGGATGAGGTTAAATGGAAAACGGATGAACATCCTACCTACCTGATACATTAGATAAGAATTTTGAGGATGAAATTCTTTTAAGAGGGGGAGAAATGTTGGCCCCCAGATTTTTTGTCATTATTTAAGCATGATTTACATGAATTATGAGGTTTTGATGGGTTAATTTTATTTGGAGTTAATTATTATGTTAATGTTAGTAAGATTATATGACATAGGTTGATTGATTTAAAGTGTTAAGGTTATAAGAATGTTCAGGGGTATTTTTTGCAAGACACATAAGGAAGGGCAAAATGGACATTTTATGCTCATTAAGGGCAGAATTGGAAGATGAAAATGTGGTCTTCCATTTAAGAGGAAGAAAAATGAAATTAGAAGGAGAGAAAGAAAAGAATACCAAAAATAAGAAAGAGAGAAGAGAGGTTTCGGTGAAAGAGAGAAAAGAAGAAAAGACAAGCTAGGGTTCATCTTTTCTAAGCCTTCAAGAGATATTTTAAGGTGGTTCAAGAAAAGAAAAAGATAGAGGAAGAGAAAAGCTTTCATTAGAGCCAAGAAACTCTTCATTTGGGGAAGAATCAAGGTAAGATTATTTTGAATCTTTTGGATTTTTGAAAGGGTTTTAGTTCATGGAGTTTAGAAAATACATGGTTTTAAGCATTCTAAAATCATTTTGTTTATTCAAAAAAGAAGAAAAAAGCATGAAAGTATGATGAAATGATTTGAGCATGAATATGTGCTTTTGTTTGGGCAAGAGTGGAACCATTTCGTTTGTCACGTGCACGTTGACAGGAGTCTTCTCTCGATTGTCTACTTGTGGCATATGAGATTCGAAGAAAAAGGACTCGTTTTGTTCATGGAGTAAACTTTGGTTTTGCCATTTCATTCCATAAAACCCTCGAGCCATTTGTTTGTGCATTGCATCTTTGAATTGTCATGTACGTTGCATGATTTAAGTATTCTGCATTGATGGTTAAATGTATATGCTATATTGATGTGATGATATTTAACTATGAGTTTTGAGCAAGAATTGTGAATTTGTTTGAGAATTTGAAAACTATGCGTTTTATGAATTTTCTATGACAAATGAACTTTTCAATGATTTTGCTTCTTCTCCTTATGAACTTGTTACCCATGAGCTTTTGAGCTCACTCTCTTTCGTTCCATCTTCAGGTGAAGAGAATGAGGTCGAGTAACCAAGAGTCAAGGCATCATTCTATTTTTGCAATGTGTTGTATATTAAGTTAGATTTTGTAAAAACAAGGCTTTAAAAGCATTTCAAGAATTATTGGGTTTTGTATCTTTTTTAATTTAGATTTGGATATTGATGATGTAATGTGGCTTAAAATGCCCACTAAAGCATTGTAAAACTCTTATTTTATGATGTTAATGAAATATGAATTTTTATATGGATGATTATTAAGTTGAATTGTGAATTTGTGTATGGATGATTGTTAAGTTGAAATGTGAATTTGTGTACGGATGAGGTGGAGTTGAAATATGAATTAAATAAGGATAAGGTTAAGTTGGAATTAGGTACACTTGAAGAAGTTATCAAATTGAGATGATGAAATTTGAATACAAATTGTTGTTACATATAAGTGAGATGTATTATGGAAAAGAAAGATAGGAATTGTGTTTTGACTTCATAGGAAAAGCTATATTGATTTAGGGTCAATTAGATAAAGTTGTCTTCATAAAAGTTGTATCTTATCTTTCTAGCTTTCCAACGATATAAAGTACGAAATTTTTGGATATCGGAGTTGAGAGATATGATCATTAGAAATTTGTGATGTTGCGTAGAATGGACATTCGGGATAGCTACACTGATTTGAAAATTTAACCCTTTTGGATGGAAAATATCTTTTTGGAGTCTTAATAGAAGTTGTAGTTCTAGAAGTCTTCTTTAAAACAGTCTTTGAATGACCTCAATTTGACATTTATAGTAAAAGTTATGCCCATTTTATCATTATAGGTTGAAAGAAGAAAACCTGGAAGGGAGAAATCGCGGTCGTGCAATGGACCTCACGACTTCGCGGCCTCACGGTCACAGGTCGCGATTGTGCAAACTTCCCCCCCAAACCTGAGCATCTTCCACTCTTTTGACCATAACGTTGTCGTTTGACCTCTAAATGGTCTGATTTTTGAACCAATAGATTCCTAACACATTCATCTATCTCTTCAAAAAAATTATAGCTTTTGGTATTGATTTGAAAAAGATTGATTGAATCAAAATAAAGGTATGATTTGGAAGAGTATGAATTGGATATTCTTACTGAACATACTTTGGTATTTTGATGATATCTTGATTTGTCTGGCTCTAAAAGAGGTGATTCCTATTTTTAAATAAACTATAGACATAGAGCTACAAATTATATGAAGGAATCAAATTTTAGTTTAGTTTTTAAGACTTTCAATTTTTGGATGGAAGTTGGGTACAGTTTACTGTTTCATTTTAATAACAGTCTGAAAATATTTGAGCCCTAACTTTCAAATTTCTAAACCAAACTGAATGATTTCTGTGTCATTAGAAGCTTAAGACAATGGGGAACAAATGTTATGAAGAAGTAAAATTGTAATTCTGGTTTGAGGCTTCCCAAAATCTATTCTAAAGTTGAAGGAATGAGTATGCTTAAGTTTTACGACTTCTAATGTTGGGCTCCGAAAGAGAGGAAGATGGATCCTACAATAACAATTTATATAATTGAAATACTTATATTTTAGTTTATTTAATTTAAGTTTTTGTTTATATCTTTTCCATTTTAATTTCTGTATATCTTTAATGTATTCTAATTATTTCTATATATAATTATTATTGTAATATAATATCTAGCTAATTGTAAATAATGAAAATAATTCTGAATTTTGGTAAAATAATTGAAAATTAAAAGGCGTTAATATTTTCTATAATTAAAGAAAGTATACACTAAATGTATATGATGATATAATTCCAAATATATTAATTTTATATTGTAATTATATAATACTTATAAAACTTTTAAGATAATTTATTCCCAAGACTTTCTATTACTTTAATCAATCTCATTATAAACATTGCTAAACAAATGTTGATCCGCTTGATATATAATAATCTAGTATATATTTATTTACCTTACAGGTTCTCTCTAACAAATTTAGTTAAGTACATATGCTCTAAACCATGATATGTGAATCTTAAATACCTATAGGCTATAATATGATTTGTCTCAAGTTTATTTTCATTTTACAATTAACTTCGGAATTAATAATAGCATTGTAAGATTAAATTCATCAACATCTAAATCAAACTACAAACCATTAAAAAACGTTTTACAATTTACCATATATACATATATGTATATATTTATATGCTTGTTTATTTATTTTAACATTCTTACAATAAGCTTATCATTCGGTGATAACATGTAGAAAACATTTCCTATATCTCTAAAATTGTTTCTATTATTCTTATCTTTAAATATGAATAAATTCATTGTATGACATAACAAAATAATACAAGAAACAATTACAATTCACAAAATTTATCATTGTATCAAAGCTCAATTTGATTCAATAGACTAGCCTCCTTTTTTAAAACACACTTTACTCATGAAACAAGAAATAACAATTCATAAACAAACAAAGCATATATCATGACTTATCACAATTCATCTACTATTTCATTCAATCAAATTACAAATCTCTTGACCATATAACTAAATTTCACTATCTCAAATAGCAAAATCAAGTTCAAGCAATCATTACTACCTAACTGTGTTTACTTCATAATAAACTACAATGCCAAAATTGTTGGAAGAGGGGTTATATTGCTGCCTATTATCATTTTTGGTATTCTAAATCTAGAAATCATTCCTATGACCTTTTCTTAAAATCTCTACCTCTATTTAAGACTTTTACTAACTTAAACATCCAATCTTTTGAGAATTCTTAATAAAATTTTAGTATCGTCCCTAAATGGTAACCTGACACCAATGTTACTTCTTACATGATACCACATCCTCAACTAGTGGATTCTAAAACACTGTATAATGGTCTAAATTAAATGACTATTGGTAATGGTCAACCACTTCCTATTTCTTTCACTGGTCATTTAGCTTTTCCTACCTCATTTTGTTCTTTTCATTTTAGCGATGGTTTAGTTATTCCCCGTGCCACTATTATTATGATCTTTGTTGCTAAATTTGTCAAAGATAATTCTTGTCTTATTAAGTTTAATTTGTTTGATTATATTGTGAATGACCTTCACACCAAGATACTGCTACTAATAGGCTTGATCTACAATAATCTTTATCTTTTGAGGATTTCTTTTAACATAAAAAATCTCATTGCTTTCAGTGCAACATCTACTTTAGTTAGTCTTTACCATCAACATCTTGGACATCCTTATTTAGCTACACTCTCTAAGTCCCTATAAAATCAATTGTCAAAAATAATTGTACCTCTTATCTTAAAGGGAAAAATACTAGACTTTCATTTTCTTTATATGTCCTTTACATTTTATTCATTATGACATTTGAGAACCCTCTTCCTCTTTCTTTGGTTTTTGATATTTGATTAATTTTATGAATGATTATAACCGTTATATTTGGATATTTCTATTAACTCACTAATCTCAAGCTCTTTTGCACTTCCAAACTTTTTAGACAATAATTGAAAATATTTTCTGAACCACTAGTAAAAACTTCGAACACAATGGGCTTTTGAACTCATCAAAGGACCCTTTACTCAATTTCTTAACACTCATGGCATTATGTGTCCAATATTAGTGTTATATTAAGTCACCATCTAACTAACATAACACTTTCACATAGTCATGATACCCTAAATCATCTAAAATATCACCAAACGCATACACTGCCTTTTTATGCTCATATATATGTCATATGATTATACACCAAGTATAATCTCCTGGGCTGATATGGTGATGAAGGAAAAGATTCTTCCTTAGACACTTATAATAATCCATCTTAGCTTAAATGCTTTCTTAAAGTGCTCCGTTGGACTGTATACATCTTAGCCCTTGGAAAAACACACTAAAGTAGCAACACCAAGCCTTAACTTCATATCATAGTTCTAAGTCGAAGAGTTTCATTCGATTAGACATTAAAGTCTATGGGATCTTACAGTGACAGAGAAAGGGATTTAATTGTCACTCCATAAGAAGGTCGTTCTGTATAGCACACTCAGTATGAAATGCATGTTATAGCATAACTCCCACTAAGTTGGGCATGCCACTCTTTTATGCCATGCAAATTATGAATCTAGCTTTACTTAAAAAAAACTAATCCGAGCCACTAGATTAACATACCTAATGCTAATCTTGACACTCGAGATTTGACTTTAAAGCTTTAATGTGAAATCTCAATCTTTCACATCAGAGTCTCATCTTTGGCTTACTAAGGTGACTATTCAAATATATAAAAAATTATCATGCATACTACACATGTATGAAGATAACATAATATTACATACACTCAATATTAATATTGTGAAGTCTCATCCTACCAACTACTTAAGCGTTAGGGCGATTACCTGTATGACAAGGTCAATCAGAAGCCTGGTGTGTGGTGACATTACAATGTGCCTTATCAAGTAATTACATACCAATGAACATTCGAGAAATAAACTTTTATTAAACAAAAGCTCGTTACAATTGAAAACATGTCCATTATGCAACAAGATATAACTCAATGGAACGCAAACTTAAACTCATCACATGAGGCTTAAACGAATCTCAGGGAATAGGTTTAGTTAAAGGATCATATACCACCTTGTTAGTAGGTATATACTTTATTTAAACCTCTTTATTTTTTATGACGTCTCTTGCACAATTTTACGCCTTTTGATATGCTTAGATTTTCTAGGAAACTTCATATCTTTAGCAAATTGTATGGTTTCAGTGTTATCATATAACAATTTGATAGGATCATTAACTTTGGGAGTAAGATTAAGATCCTGAAGAAAACTTCTCAACCATATTGCCTCCTGAGTTGTTAGACCCCGAATTTTGTTTTATGATGTCCTTAAGCATAAATTTTGATAATTGAGTGATTATGCCTTGATTTGATTAAATTGAGAACATTAGTGGATTTATTTGAGTTTAGTACGATTGAATGAGAATTAATGGGTAAAGGTTATGAGGGCATTTTAGGAAGTTACTTGAGTTGGAATGGATTTGGGCTTAGATAAAAGGGGTATTATGGTATTTGTCTCATGTCTTTAGGTTTAAGAGAAAGAAATTAGAAAAAGGAAAGAAGAAAGAAGAAAAAGGAAAGAAGATGAAATAGAAGAAAGAAGGAGAGTGCGCCGTCGGTGGTGAAGGAAGGAGAAGAGAAGAGAGATTTCGACCGTGGAAGTTTTTCGACAGTTGAAGCTATTTTCGGGTACGTTATGCTTTGTTTAACCTTGTTTCGGTTGGATTGAAACCTAAGATGGCTTGAATGTGTTAGAATCAACGGTTTTAGGGTTTTAGGGCATAAATGTAGGGATTTCTGTAGGTTGATGTGTTTGTGATAGTTTTGAAGCTTAAAATGGGTTAGAAATGTAGTATAAGTCTTGATCTACACTTTAGATGTGGTTCATTTGAGTTTGGGAAGAGATTGAAGTTGGAAATTGCAGAAATCTGGGGTTCGGAGTCGCAACTCCGAACCGCACGTCGCGGCGTGCGGAGAAATTAGTGACGCCGCGAGCACTGGGTGCACGTCGCGGCGTGCACAATATGATGTGCACGTCGCGACGTGCGTAAGGTGAGCACGTCGCGATAAACACATTTGTGCTCGCCGCGGCGAGCAGGTTCGTTCGCCGTGGTGAGCGTCCCTTCGCCGCGGCGAGCCCCCAGTTCTTCCGAAAGTGCAATTTTTTATATTTTGGGCATATCTTTTGGTGTAGATGTCCATTTGAGGGGATTCTTGATCCTTTGTGACCTAGAAATAAAGGGCTACGAGTTGTATGAAGAAGGGAAGTTTGGAAATTGTTTCGAAGGGTTCGAGAATTTAGATGGAAGTTAGATGGAGACCATTAATGCTTTATTTTGATTGCCAAGCTTTATGGAATATTTTCTATGGATTATTAATTAAATGAGAACTTGGTTTATTATAGGGAACCAAGCTGATTTGACCCAATCGCAAGAGGAAGGAAAGCAGTGAGTTAGCTACTCTAGCGATATTAGGTGGGTAATATGTTTATGGTTATTGTGTGTATGGGCAAATTGCCTTGTGTGTGCTTACGTGCTTGCATGATATGACCTTGTTGATATTGAATTACATGAGAAATATTGAATGTGCATTTTATGCATGACTTGATAGGCCTTATGGCAATGGACGAGAATGAGAATTTAGAAAACTGTGGAAAATGCTTTGAGCATGAATCGAATGGATTATGTGATTTGTTTGGGTAAGAGAGTTACGGATGGAGTCACGTGCACGTTGACACAAAGCCTTCTCCCAGTTGCCCGCTTGAGGCCACGAGATCCTTGAGAAATCGGACTCGGATAGTTTACGGATTTAACTTCGGTTTATCCGGATCGTTTCGGAACTCTTGAGCCAAATTGATTGTGCATACACGATGGACTTGTTGAGCATAACACATGATTTCTATGACTGACTTGTTGCATAAGAATTGTTATGTTGAGAAATAGAAATTGCATGACCTATGTTTATATGAATTTGAATAAATTGATGAATGTTGATTTGCTAGTGATATATGTATATTGATTGATTGTGTGGCTTGTTGCCAATGGCCATAAAGGTATATGCCACTGAGCTTCGCAGCTCACCCCATTACTCTCCCCTCCTCAGGTGCAAATCGAGACGATTGTCGACCTTGCAAGGCATCGGAAACGTCAAGCTAGTTAGGAGCCTTGTCTTAAGTTAGTACTTTGGTTAGCCCAACAGCATTTCATCATGGAGCATACTTTTGTATTTTGAGATTTAATTTCATTTTGTATTATGTTATATTTCGAGAATACTTGTTGAATTTCTTTGAATGCAAATGACAGTTGGTTTATGCATTTGGAATGATTAATGCATGTTTAGAATGCATGTGTAGAATGTATGTATGTATAAGTATATGTGTTTGTATGGATTTTGGTATCGAGTTTGAAGGTATTTTGGTCGCCCGTCGTCGACGAGACCCGAGGGGCCGTCTCGGGGATCGGAGATCCGGGGCCCGGGCCCAACATGTTTGGTATCAGAGCGCCTAGGTTTAGTGTCCTTGGCTTAGAATGCATATAGGACGACTTGTTTGATTTATGATTAATGGTTGCATTGATTAAGTGACATGCATATCATGCATACATGTAGATTGCCATATAACTAATCCTTAGTGTTTCCATTTGAAGGAGTACGATGCCACCTCGTAAAAGAACACGAGGAGTTTTGCAAGGATCTCTTTTTGACTCTCCGACTAGGAGGAGAGGATGATGAGTCGATAGCCCATGGAATCTTTGAGGCTTCTGTAGGGCTAGGTAGTCAGCCCGTTCCGTCGCCGACTCAGGAGTCGCCAGCTATGCAGGAGCAAGTGCCTTATTTGGATCTGAGGTTGTTCCAGGCCTTTACTCGAGAATTAAATGCGGTATGGGTCGATGCCTGACCTTGCTTTGACCCCGATTCGAGAAGGGAGCGGTTTGACCGGTTAAGGAAGTATGGGGCAGTTGATTTCTTTGGGACATCAGATCCCGAGGAAGTTGAGACATGGTTACGGAAGAATGAGAGAGTGCTGGATCAGATGGAGTGTGAGGATGACGAGAGAGTCATCTATCTTTGATTTGCTTTAGGAGATGCTCTTCTTCTTGGTGGGAGGCTGCACGAGGGAGTCGAGATGGGGCGATGGGGTTGGCATGGCAGGATTTCATGATTGCTTATAAAAAGAAGTATCTGTCTGAGGTATATGTTCAGCAAAAGCAGAGGGAGTTTCTGAGTCTCACTCGAGAGGATATAACGATCGTGAGTATGGCCGGTTTACTGACTATCGGTATGCTTGGATCGATGTTGACCGAGGTACGCTAGATGTCGCAGGTTTGAGTCAGGATTGCACTTAGCAATTAGAGAGAAGGTGATTGTGCAGAATTTTTGTGATCTTCAGCAACTGGTTGAGGCAGCTTTGAGGGTGGAGAATATAGAGAACATTAAGAGTGTTGTGAACAAGAAGAGAAAGGGCAGAGAGCAGTCCAGGAGAGGAGGTAGCACTAGTACTCCTATGCCAGACAGGAGTGCTAAGAGCTTCCCAGTCCAGTCAGAGGAGAGGAACAGTGGTGCGAGTCGACCTAGGCCGATGAGGACTTCTACTGTTTCTCACCAAGCCTCAACGGTGGGTGGCAGTAGAAGGGGAGATGGAGATAGATCTTTTGTTCCGAAGTGTGAGCACTGCGGGAGAGCTCATAGAGGAGAGTGCTTCAGATCGACAGGAGCTTGCTTCAACTATGGGGAGAAGGGACACATTACTAGAGAGTGTCCTCAGCCTCCACGACAAGAGAGAGGCCAGATGCAAGCTCCGAGGAGGACAGAGACCATGGGACGGAGGGTGATGTGAAGTGGGCGATTCGAGATCTGACCCAAGAGGTGAGTTTTCCGGGTAGACCGAGAGGGCAGGCACCAGCCAGGGTGTTTGCTGTGACTAGAGAGGATGCAGAGACCGCTCCAGATGTCGTTACTGGTACGGTTCAGTTATTTTATGATGCTATGATTGTTTTGATTGATCCAGGTTCTACTCACTCGTTTGTTTTGTCGAGTAGACCTGTGTGTGATAGGATTGTGAGTCCATTGGATACTCCGCTGATGGTGAGTACTCCAATCGGCCAGTACATTGTGATTAGTCAAGTGTATAGAGGTTATGAGATTCGCATTGATGGAGAACTTCTAGTGGTCGATTTGATGCCACTGAAGATGTTGGACCCCGTCTCCGAGGCCCAACATTCGGACCCATATAAGCACGGAAGATCCAAAACCGAACACATACTGACCACGAGTAGAGGAATTTTAATAGAAAATTTGGGATTTAATTTTTAATAAAATTGTTCCTCATGATCTCACGATTCTAACGCCACTGAAATCGTTCAATTCGGATTAGAAATGAAAAAGTTATGGCAAAAAATACTATCTTAAAGAAAACAGTAAAAACAGTCCCTCTACCGACTTCATGTCAAAATTTGAAAACTTTATAGGCTGAATTATTGATCAGCTCCTTCATAAAACTTGTAGGTTTATAACTCTAGTTTCATTTAAAACAAGAATCGCCTCAATCCGAGCCCTATAGCTCCAGATATTTAAAAATTAGTGAAGTATATTCAGAAAGAATCAGCCGACCTCTACACTTTGTTTCAAACCACCTTTTTCAATTTAAAATAAATAGTGATAAATCAGATTTATAAAGATAGAAAATTTTCTTAGGAATCCATCGTTTCGAAAATCAGCTCAATCGGAGGTCTGTGCAAAAAGTTATGGCCAAAAGAAGGGAGAGGGGTCGGTCGGCCAGAAACCGACCCCAAGGCTCGCAAGAGCCCGGCATGCCGGGCTGTTGGCGCTCGCCCGGCATGGGCGTGCGCGGGCTCTCGCCCGGCATGGGCGAGCGCTGGGCGCTCGCTCGCCGCGAGCGCCTGGGCGACCCGCTCTACAGCCCGACCTATCCGACTTCTAACCCTCATAACTTTTGACTCCGAGCTCCAAATTAGACGCGGTCAGAAGCGTTGGAAAGCTAGGAGAAAAATCTATATTTTTCATGAAGGGTTCACAAGCAAGCTCGGACTCTAAGGGAATCAAAAATTCCCACTAAGACAGGTCAGCTAGCTCTCCACAACCAGTACCAGGACTTGCGACCTCCATAACTTTTGACCCAGAACTCCAAATTTAGCAACCTTAGTGTCTATGGAAAGGTAAAAGAATTATCTACAACTTTCATGAAGACCACCAACCTATATTCCAACTCTATATGGGTCAAAAGTGGACTCAAAGATTCTGCTACCAATCTGTCACTTTGACAGCACTTACATTTAATTCCAACGACTTACACCTACGCATTAACTCATCTTAAATAGCTCATAAAACCCCCCTGAGAGAGCTCTACAGCCCGGCTAACACTCTCAACAATATTAAATGATCCCATACTACTTGTACCAACCTAGAAATTGCAGAAAACACAGCATACCCAGAATTCTGCAAGACTTTCACAACTCACATACCATAGCAAATTTTCCAGCAAGCTCTCCCAAGACAATAACCCAGCAGAAACCCAACAGAACAACAACTCAACAATAATAATACTCATACACATGCTATTTCCAAGATCTCACATAGATCACAAATCAACCAATTCACATGAAGAGAGTACTAGAGCACTCATTCTCATTTCAAATCATAACAAAGATTCATACATAGCTTCGGTTACAAAATGGCATAAACATCAAGAACAAGTGCAAAATACGAAAGATGAGATGCTCAATGGATGAGATGCTTACAAAGCCATTTCGAGAGCTATTTACTAACTTAATACAAAGTTTCTAAATTTCTTGGAGTTATGCCCGATGTCTTGCAAGGTTCAGCTCTCAACTTGAGTTTGCACCTGAGGAGGTAGAATGGGGGGTGGGCTAACACGACTCAGTGGCTAACATGTTTATAGCCGTCGAGTGATGAGCCACACAACACACAATTTAACAATCCAAAACAATAGCAATTTATCATATAAAGCTCAAATAACCCAAAATCATCACATAAGCATAACATGAAAGTTTAAAGCAATCAAACACATATTATGCATCATAAACACAAATAAATGATGGGATGCACACATTTGGCTCACGAGCTTCACAAACACAACGAATAAACCGAAGTTTATCGTAAACACAACAGAAACCGAAGTTTACCGTAAACACATCGAGTCCACTTTCGGATCTCGTAGGCCACAAGCGGGCAGCTGGGAGAAGGCTAGGGGGTCCACGTGCACGTGTCTATCGATATAGGCTCTCTCTTGCCCAATCGCAACCAATTTATGCTCACATGTTCAAACACAAAAATAGCATTTTATGCTTCTTTCATACTTTCGAATCATCATAGTTTCACACTTTACATTCAAATCAAAGGAAATACACTTTCAATATGCACATAATCATCAAAGATAGCACACATAGGGCATTTGCCCATTACACAGCAACTATAAAAATGTTACCCACCTATAGTCGGTATCCGAATTCAAGATTGCCCTTCCTCCTTGTCTTGAGTAGGGTTCTCTTGATTTCCTTCAATCAAAACATACTCCATTCACGAAATATATTCTAAAAGAAAGCATAGCATTCATTAAATCAAGCAAGAATAAAAGTCTACTTCCAACCTAACCTACCTATAAGAAATTTAAGCTAGAATAACCATAACCTTAGCTCAAAAGTCTCTAGAATCCATAGATCTACCATTCTCTTCATTTTTCTTCAATCTCTACACAAACCCTAACTTCCATTCTATCCCATACTTGAACCTAACACCAACAAGAATGGAACTTACCTTTCTCGAAGATTTCTTCTCTTTTCTCCTTCTTTCCTCTTGGCCGAAGCTCTCCTACAGCTCTCCCTCTTCTCCTTGGCGAAAGTCCCTTTTTCCTTGCTAGGTCACGTTTTGCTCTCTTCTCCTTTGGTGACTTCGACTCTTACTTCTCCTTTCCTTCTTTAACTCTTTAACTCTTAATTCCTTTACATCTCCACTTAAAGCCTACACCAAAACTACATAGTTTTGGAGCTCTCCAACTTACCATGCTTTTGGGCCCTTCCTCTAATAACTTACAAGCCCACCATACCTTAACCCACTCATCTCTAATCCTCCTTCCACTTAATCCATTTACCTAAAGCCCATACTTTTCAATATTAAGCCCAAGCCTTCATTTAATTTCTAACTTCTAATCCCAAGCCCAACATAAAAATATTTGTATAAACACATAATTAAATCAATTAAGGAAAAATAAAAATAATTTAACGAATAAATCCATAAATCAATAAATATTAATTCAAATAAAATAAAAAATTTTCGGGGCCCAACAGAAGATGGGAGGCTTAGATATGATTTTGGGTATGGATACTTTGGAGAAGTACAATGCCCATTTGGATTGTAAATAGAAGATAGTGGAGTTGAATTGGATAGCGGCAAGAGAGTGGTGTTTGTGGGGGACAGGAAAGTGAGTCCGCCCAGAATTGTTTCAGCTTTGACAGCAGAGAAGATGATGAGTAAGGGGTGTGAGGCATTTTTGGCTTATGTGGTAGACACCAAGGCAGATAGGGGAAAGTTGGAGGATATTCTAGTAGTCAGGGAATTCTCGGACATTTTTTCCGAGGAATTGCCAGGACTACCGCCGCCTAGGGAAATTGAGTTTCCCATTGAGCTTCTGTCAGATACAGCGCTGATTTCAATTCCGCCTTACCGGATGGCTCCGGCGGAATTGAAAGAGCTTAAGGAATAGTTGGAGGAATTGTTAGAGAAGGGGTATATTCGACCGAGTTTTTCGCCTTGGGGAGCTCCGATTCTTTTTGTAAAGAAGAAAGATGGATCGTTGAGGATGTGTGTGGACTATCGGAAGTTGAATCAGATAACTGTGAAGAATCGGTATCCGCTTCCTCGCATTGATGACCTGTTTGATCAATTGCAAGGAGCGAGAGTCTTCTCTAAGATAGACTTGAGATCGGGTTATCATCAGTTGAGGATTAAGGAGTCGGATGTGCCGAAGTCTGTTTTCAGGACTCGGTATGGGCATTTTGAGTTCTTGGTGATGCCTTTCGGATTGACAAATACGCCTGCAGCGTTTATGGATTTGATGAATCGGGTTTTTAAGCCATTCTTGGACCAATTTATCATTGTCTTCATTGATGATATATTGGTTTATTCCAAGAGTGATGAGCAACATGAGAAGCATTTGAGGATTTCTTTAGAGACTTTGAGGAGGAATGAGCTGTATGCAAAATTTGATAAATGCGAATTTTCGTTGAGGGAAGTTGCATTTCTTGGACACGTGATCTCAGAGCAAGGAGTTCATGTGGATCTAAAGAAGATAGAAGCTGTGGTGAATTGGGAAGCCCCGAAGAATGTAGCAGAAGTGAGGAGCTTTCTGGGTTTAGCAGGCTATTACAGGAGATTCGTGGAGGGATTCTCCATGATAGCCACTCCGATGACTAAGTTGTTGAGGAAGAATATGAAGTTTGTGTGGAGTGAGGAGTGTCAGAGGAGCTTCGAGGAACTTAAACACAGATTGACGAGTGCTCCAATTCTGATGTTGCCTTCGGGTGATGAGGGCTATACTGTGTATAGTGATGCGTCGAGGAAGGGTCTTGGTTGTGTTTTGATACAGGGAGACTGGGTGATTGCTTATGCTTCGAGGCAGTTGAGGCCTTACGAGTTAAATTATCCGACGCATGATTTGGAGTTAGCAGTTGTGATCTTTGCTTTGAAAATTTGGAGGCATTATTTGTATGGAGTTCAGACGAGGATTTTTACCGATCACAAGAGCCTTAAGTATTTGTTGAGTCAGAAGGAATTGAAATTGAGGCAGAGAAGGTGGATCGAGCTACTCAAGGATTATGATTTGCTGATTGAGTATCATCCGGGCAAGGCCAATGTAGTAGTAGATGCCTTGAGCAGGAAGTCTTCGATTGCTGATGTGCGGACAGTTTATCTTCCTTTATTGGAAGAGATGGCCAAGCTTAAGATAAACTTAAAGCAGGAGGAGTCGGAGTGTCTTCTCGCTAATTTTTGAGTGAGGCCGATTCTCAGGGAGAAGGTTAAGGAATTGCAGGCTCAAGATGCAGATTTGAGCAAGCTTTGAGATGAAATTCGAAATGGCAAGGTTTCTGAGATAGATGTGCAGGATGATGGGCTTATGACAGTGGGGAACAGGTTGTGTATTCCTGATGTGCAGGAAGTTAAGGCTGAGATTATGGATGAGGCACACAATGTGCCTTACGCCATGCATCCAGGTAGCACCAGGATGTATAGGGATTTGAGAGAGCATTTTTTGTGGAAAGGCATGAAGAGGGATGTAGCAGAGTTTGTGAGTAAGTGTCTAGTGTGTCAGCAAGTCAAAGCTGAACACCAGGCACCTTTAGGCGTGTTGAGGCCATTGTCCATCCCAGAATGGAAGTGGCAAAGGGTGACGACGGATTTTTTGATGGGTTTGCCTAAGACTAGCAGGAGACATGATGCCATATGGGTTATAGTGGATCGGTTGACGAAGTCAGCTCACTTTTTGGCGATCAAGCAGACTGATTCTTTGCACATGTTAGCAAAGAAGTACATTGATGAGATAGTGAGATTGCATGGGATTCCGGATTCGATTGTGTCTGATAGAGACCCTCGGTTTACTTCGAGGTTTTGGGGCATTTTGCAGGAAGCTTTGTGGACGAAGCTGAATTTTAGTACGACATTTCATCCTCAGACGGATGGTCAGTCTGAGAGGACTATTCAGACCCTTAAGGGGATGCTTCGGGCTTGTGTGATGGATTTTCGAGGAGTTTGGGATGAGCATTTGTCGTTGGTCGAATTTGCTTATAACAATTCGTACCATTCGAGCATCCAGATGGCTCCATATGAGGCATTGTATGGGCAGAGATGTAGGACTCCGATCTGTTGGGATGAAAAAGGAGAGAGGCAATTGGAAGGACCAGAATTGATTCAGACGATAGTTGAGAAAGTCAATCTGGTTAAACAGCGACTTAAGGCAGCACAGGATAGGATGAAGAGTTATGTTGATGCTCACCGAAAGGAGATGGAGTATGAAGTCGGTGAGAAAGTGTTCCTTAAGACATCTCCTTGAAGAGGAGTATTAAGATTCGGCAAGAAGGGTAAGTTGAGTCCGAGGTATGTGGGTCCTTATGAAATCCTTGAGAGGATTGGGCCACTCACCTACAGGTTGGCGTTACCTCCGGAGTTATCGCAGATTCACGATGTCTTCCATGTGTCTATGTTGAGGAGATATAGATCGGATCCGTCACATGTCATTCAGACTAGTGAGGCTCAGTTGTGAGATGATCTGAGTTATGAGGAGTAACCGGTAGAGATTTTGGATACCAAGGACAAAGTCCTCAGGAACAAGACGGTTCAATTAGTCAAAGTCCTGTGGAGGAATCATTCGGTAGAGGAGTCTACATGGGAGCCATTGGAAGCTATGCGGGAGAAGTATCCGCACCTCTTTGATGATTCAGGTAAATTTCGAGGACGAAATTTCTTTTAAGAGGGGGAGAAATGTTAGACCCCGAATTTTGTTTTATGATGTCATTAAGCATAAATTTTGATAATTGAGTGATTATGCCTTGATTTGATTAAATTGAGAACATTAGTGGATTTATTTGAGTTTAGTACGGTTGAATGAGAATTAATGGGTAAAGGTTATGTGGGCATTTTGGGAAGTTACTTGAGTTGGAATGGATTTGGGCTTAGCTAAAAGGGGTATTATGGTCTTTGTCTCATGTCTTTAGGTTTAAGAGAAAGAAATTAGAAAAAGGAAAGAAGAAAGAAGAAAAAGGAAAGAAGAGGAAATAGAAGAAAGAAGGAGAGTGCGCCGTCGGTGGTGAAGGAAGGAGAATAGAAGAGAGATTTCGACCGTGGAAGTTTTCTGATAGTTGAAGCTATTTTTGGGTACTTTATGCTTTGTTTAACCTTGTTTCGGTTGGATTGAAACCTAAGATGGCTTGAATGTGTTAGAATCGACGGTTTTAGGGCATAAATGTAGGGATTTCCATGGGTTGATGTGTTTGTGATAGTTTTGAAGCTTAAAATGGGTTAGAAATGTAGTAAAAGTCTTGATCTACAGTTTAGATGTGGTGCATTTGAGTTTGGGAAGAGATTGAAGTTGGAAATTGCAAAATCGGGGTTGGTCATGACTCGACCCGCACGTCGCGTCGTCTTGAAGAGCACGCCATGGCGTCTTGGAGAAAATTGTGACGCCATGAAAGCATTGGGTGCACGTCGTGGCGTGAACAATATGATGTGCACGTCGCGGCGCACAAATGTGCACGTCGCGACGTGCGTGAGGTGAGCACGTCGCGACGAACACATTTTGTGCTTTCGCCATGTGGCAGCAGGTTCGTTAACATGGCGAGCCCCCAGTTCTTCCGAAAGTGCAATTTTTGATATTTTGGGCATATCTTTTGGTATAGATGTCCATTTGAGGTGATTCTTGATCCGTTGTGACCTAGAAATAAAGGGCTACGATTTGTATGAAGAAGGGAAGTTTGGAAATTGTTTCGAAGGGTTCGAGAATTTAGATGGAAGTCGGATGGAGACCATTAATGCTTTATTTTTATTGTCAAGCTTTATGGAATATTTTATATGGATTATTAATTAAATGAGAACTTGGTTTATTATAGGGAACCAAGCTGATTTGACCCCATCGCAAGAGGAAGGACAACAGTGAGTCAGCTACTCGAGCGATATTAGGTGGGTAATATGTTTATGGTTATTATGTGTATGGGAAAATTGCCTTGTGTGTGCTTACGTGCTTGCATGATATGACCTTGTTGATATTGAATTACATGAGAAATATTGAATGTGCATTTTATGCATGACTTGATAGGCCTTATGGAAATGGACAAGAATGAGAATTTAAAAAACCGTGGAAAATGCTTTGAGCATGAATCGAATGGATTATGTGATTTGTTTGGGTAAGAGAGTTACGGATGGAGTCACGTGCACGTTGACATAAAGCCTTCTCCCGGCTACCCGCTTGAGGCCATGAGATCCTTGAGAAATCAGACTCGGATAGTTTACGAATTTAACTTCGGTTTATCCGGATCGTTTACTGAACTCTCGAGCCAAATTGATTGTGCATACACGATGGACTTGTTAAGCATAACACATGATTGCTATGACTGACTTGTTGCATAAGAATTGTTATGTTGAGAAATAGAAATTGCATGACCTATGTTTATATGAATGTGAATAAATTGATGACTGTTGATTTGCTAGTGATATATGTATATTGCTTGATTGTGTGGCTCGTTGCCAATGGCTATAAACGTATATGCCACTGAGCTTCGCAGCTCACCCCATTACTCTCCCCTCCTCAGGTGCAGATCGAGACGATTGTCGACCTTGCAAGGCATCGGAAACGTCAAGCTAGTTAGGAGCCTTGTCTTAAGTTAGTACTTTGGTTAGCCCACCAGCATTTCATCATGGAGCATACTTTTGTATTTTGGGATTTAATTTCATTTTGTATTATGTTATATTTCGAGAATACTTGTTGAATTTCTTTGAATGCAAATGACAGTTGGTTTATGCATTTGGAATGATTAATGCATGTTTAAAATGCATGTGTAGAACGTATGTATGTATAAGTATGTGTGTTTGTATGGATGTTGGGATCGGATCCGAAGGTATTTTGGTCGCCCGTCGTCGGCGCGACCCGAGGGACCGCCTCGGGGATCGGAGATCCGGAGCCTGGGCCCAACATAAGTGGCAAGACAATAAGCAACATATTATGCTTCCATTGTTGATAATGCTACACAGTCTTGCTTCTTGCTGCACCAAGATATAACTCCCCCTCCCAAGGTGAAAACATATCATGAGGTTGATCTAGACTCATCTGGGTCACTAACCCAATTGACATCCGAATATCCCCTTAACCTTGAATCCCCGCCTTAATAGAAAAGGACTAGGTCTGAAGTACCACAAAGGTAATAAAAAAACTTTTGACTTCTTACCAATGAGTAGGTCCTAGGTTGCTTTGATAACGAATTACAAAACTAACTGCAAAGCAAATGTCAGGTCGTGTACACAACATAGCATACATTAATGTTCATATGACACTAAAATAGGGAACATTACTCATTTTTCTTTTTCCTTATCTGTTTTACGACATTGATCAAGACTCAAGGTAAGACCCTTTTCAACTGGAGTGTCAACGGGTTTAGAATAATGCATTCGAAAACTTTCTAAGAGTTTATTAATATACACTTCCTGACTTAAACCAAGAAACTTGTTGGGACGATTTCTTATCATTTCCATACCTAGGACATACCTAGCTTCACCCATGTCCTTCACATCAAAGATAGAGGACAACCATTCTTTAGTGATTTGAGCATCTCTATATTATTACCGGCTAGTAATATGTCATCAGCATACTAACTGAGAAACAAAATTCAACTTGTTATTCTCTTGACATACACATAATGGTCTTCTGAAACCATGACTAAGTCAAAAGAAGTAATCGCTTCATGGAATCTGAAATACCACGATCTGGAAGACTGTTTGAGACCATATATAGATCTTTTAAGACAACATATTTTGTCTTCTTGACCTTTTGATACGAAGTCAATAGGTTGATTCATATAAAGCTCTTCCTCAAGGTCACCATTGAGGAAAGCAGTTTTTACATCCATTTGAAGTAACTCCAGGTCCAAATGGGAAACCAGAGCCAGAAGTAAGCAAATAGAGGAAAATCTTACCATAAGAGAAGATGTCTCTTCATAGTCTATGCCCTCTATCTAGGTATAGCCTCTCGCTACCAAACAGGCCTTGAACTTGTTGATCATTCCATCCGCCTTGTGTTTGATCTTGAAAACCCACTTGTTTCTAATTGAATTTCATTATAACAGAAGATCAACTAGTTGCCAAACCTGATTTTGTGTCATTGAATCCATTTCATCCCTTATGGAATCCATCCACTCTGTGTAGTTAGGTGAATCAACAACCCCTTGAAAAGAGGTTGGTTCTTCTATTTCCAAAGGAATATTTCTTCTTCGATTTGAAAATATCATCGAGGAATTCTTCCACGCTCACTTCTTTAGACTCTAGGACCTAAATTTGTTAGCCCTAATTCAGAATCTCTTCCCCTAACTCTTAGAGATGTGGGGTCCTGATCACGTTGAGGCCACTCCCACTATCACCTTGAGATGTGAGATTTTGAACATGTAGACTATCCACAGGTTTTTGGTTTAGAGATTAAAGACGAACCTCATTCTTGATTTGGTTCTCTTGGGTAGGAAAAGTCTCGGTAACTTGGCGAGTAACTAAATTCTCCCCCTCACTGAGAGTATCCTGTTGTAACTCATACAAATCTAGGTCTTTTTAATTTCACCTATGCTTGGGAACTCATCCTTAAGAAACTCCACATTGTGGGAAGCAACTTCCATTATGCCACCATTTAGGTGCTCACCAAATATAACATACCCTTTAGAATGTTCGGGGTATCTTATAAACACCATTTTAGTGGCTCTTAAACCAAGTTTCCCATATTTATGAGTTGGGTTGTGTACATAACCATCCGAACCCTATAGGCACAAATGATCTAAAGAGGGTTCCATTCCATAACTCATATGGGTGGTGGGTACACTTTTACTTGGCACATGGTTAAGAAGATAAGTTGTCGTGAGCAATGCATCTCCCCAAAAACTAATTGGAAGACGAGCGTGTGCCATCATTGACCTGACCATATCAAACAATGCTCAATTCCTACGTTCTTCAACACTGTTTTGTTATGGAGTTCGAAAAATCGTTAGTTGTCTTATTATACCCTTTTTCTTATAAAATTCTTTGAACATATCAAATAGATATTCTTGACCACGATTGGTTTTAAGAGTTTTAACTCATCTTTCCAATTGTGTTTCAACTTCAGTCACAAAACGTTTAAACACATCAAGTTCTTTATAACGATGAGTTAAAAGATACATATATCTATAGTGAGAATAGTCATCTATTAAAGTGAGAAAATAGATAGCCCCATCACGTGCCTTAACATTCATGGGTCTACAAACATCAGAGTGAATAAGCTCTAAAGGTTTAAACACCCTTGAAGCCTTACCAAAAGGTTTCGCGGTTGCCTTACCAACTAAACATGACTCACATCTAAGCAACTTAACCTTAGTGAGTTGGTCTAAAAGACCTTCTTTACCTAGCCTACTCAATCTATCTTGGCTAATGAGACCAAGTCTAGCATGCCATTTAACAGATTCAGAATTAGGATCAAAATATGAAACATAAACAAAAGATGAATTATCATAACATACATCTAAATCAAGAATTAGAAAATCATTTTTCAATGTAGCATGGCCAAATTTGGCATTATAGATAATATCCCATCCATAATGATTAGAAGCAAAAACGAATCCTGATTTCATTAAAGTTATAAGAGACACAAGGTAACATTGCACTCCGAGTGCATAGAGAGCATTATTGAGAAGCAAAGTATTTCCTCCACGTAACTTAAGTTGATATGTCCCTATTAGTAGGACATCTTCTTAACTGCCATTTCCTAACATGACAGTTTGTGAACCCACCAGATACTAATGAAAGTCCACATAGCCAGATCGATCGTGAACTATATGCTTGCTTGCTTCCGTATCTACAATCCAATTAGGAAGAGAATTAGCAACTAATGCATGAGAACAAACATATAACTTAGGAGTTATGGATAAGAAAGATATCTTCTTAGCAATCTCGAGCAAAATGACCTTTCTTTCCAAAATTATAGCACTTCATACATGCCATGTTTTTCTCTCTTTGGCCCTTAGCCTTTTGCTTCTTAACAATATGACCTTTTGGTCCTTTGTTTTTAGAAACAAGAGCAACATTAGAGGAGTTAGATACTTTTAAGCGATCCTTCTCCATTTCAAGGTTCCTAGTGATCTCTAAAAGGATTTTGACATTCTCATTATGTGTCAAAACAACTTTCACATTCTTCCAGTGCTCAGTATGATCTGGAAGAGCCCGAATCACATTCAAGACTTATTCCTCTTCAGAGATAGCCCAGCCAGCTACCTTAAGATCCCGAACCATAACACACATGGTTCGTAAATGTTCATCCATAATACGAGTCATATTAATCTCATAGTTCATCCACTTCATCAAAAGTGATCTTAAGTTTGTTCCACATGTCCTTAGTAGTGGCACAATCCTTAAACTCTCCAATTAGATCATTATGCATGAAATAAAACATAGTATAATATGCCTTACGATCGTTTTTGAACCAATCTACATAAGCCTTTAAGGATGCTTGATATTGCTCACTAGTAGTATCAATATCTTTTCCGTCTTTGTCTTTGACTGAAGGTGCAGTCATTATTATCGTCAAATGTTCGAGCAATTCTCGTTCATTTAGAAGATACTGAATCTTCCTTTGCCATATATCATAATTGGACCCATCCAATTTTTCAGTGGTGGACAAATCATCGATCAAGATTTTAGTTGCCATATCTACAAGTATATATAAATATGACGTAAGGCACATTTCCATTAATTAAATTATCTTAAAACTTCATAATTCATGTAGTATGATCAAAAATTTTGCTAAGCTCATAATCATCTCATACAAAAAAATGAATTACGAATTTCTATAATTCAACTAACCCATTTCAATTTGACATCTCACAAAGATGCCAAAAACAAAAAATATCTTATATGTAAAACTAATTTACTTACAAAATTATAGAAAACTTATTTATATAATATTATTTTAAATATAATACAAAATTACCCATAAAACATATTTATGGAATATTTCAAATTATATTTTATGAAAACATATTCATGAATTTATAATAATTTAACTCATGCCAATCACATAGTATTTATTTAATTTTGTATGTAAATTTTGTTTTACATACAATGACAGAGAATTTATATTTCGCTCTTCACTTTGTTTTCTTATCAATGTATACAAAACCAAAATAAAAAAAACTTTCTGTTCTTCACTGTTTTATTCACACATGAAACAACAACTTTTACAATACTTTCTCTTTTATCTGTTTGTTCATGCATGTATATTAAATAACACAACACGTCTTTTTTATGTATCTTCATGCACAAAAAATGAAAAACCAAGTCCCACTCTAGTTATTCATGCAAATGATCTCTTCTTTCACGTAATAAGGACAAGAGTATCAGAATATGTATAATCATGCATAAAAACTGAAAAAAAAATCAAGACCCACTCTAGTTTTTTTTATGCACACCTTCACTTCTTTCACGTAATAAATGTTATCTCTTATACTTAATTGTTTGAAACAAAAAAAAATGAGAAGATTCAAAGAAATGAACTTTTTTACGTAACAAAACGTATGTAAAAGAAAATTTTAAAGCCTCTATGTGAAGAATATCCATCTTACAAAACCTTTTTGGTGAAAAACCTTTAAGAAGTGTACCATACCATCTATCCAAATGCTTTTTAAACCAAAACCTTTTAAAATATCCTTTTATAATCCACTGAACTCTCTTGCTTTTAAACATAAAACAATCATTAAATGCATTTAGTGGTTTTACTATGCATAAACAACAATTGTCCAATGCTTAGGTAATGAATTTGCCTTCGTACGTTATATGTATATATATATAATACTAATTCTTTGTTTTTTCAATGTAAAAAGAAAGAATTTATATGCTTAAAGAACATGAAATGATATTTTTCGATTTTGTGAAGCCATTTTCAACATTAACCCAAAATGTTCTCATGAACAACTTAATGCGTTAAAACAAAGAACACAACAAAATACCTAAATCATTGTGAATGCAAATCTAGCTCTGATACCACTGTAGATTTATATAAGGACTGACCTTAATCCAGAAGTGGTCGATGAATTATTTGTTTGTTAGTCCACTTTTTACGGTTCGCTACTAAAGTCACCGTTAATCCACGACCCCAAACTCTAACCCTTGATGGTGTGATTCACATGAGGAAGAATGAAGGGAGTTTTTCTCTTTCGATCAGATTTTGCAAAATTGAAAAGAGAAAGAGAACCAAAAGCTTTTTGGTTTCTGATGTATTTTTTTTCTTAAGAAAGAGAACGCATACCAGCCAACTTCCTGTTCCTCCTTTTATATTAGGACAAAATAAGTAACAGAAGTTATATATATATATATATGTGGCCGTTTGTGCAACTGCCAACAATAACACTACTGGTTCTTTAATGGACGCACGCCCCATTCTTAGTATGGCACGTGAAATTTTAGAAAGAAGATATAACTCGTGGCTTATGTGTCCGAGTGAGAGTTGTTGGCAGTTACACGAATGGCCACACAGACACACAGACACACACACACACACACACACACACACACACACACATATATATATATATATATAAAAACTTTCTTCAGTTATTTTGTCCTAATATAAAAGGAGGAACAGGAAGTTGGCTGGTAAGTGTTCTCATTCTTAAGACAACAAATACATCAGAAACCAAAAAGATTTTGGTTCTCTTTTTCTTTGTAATTTTTCAAAATTTGAATGAAAGAGAAAAACTCCCTTCATTCTTCCTCACATGAATCACACCATCAAAGGTTAGAGTTTGGGGCGTGGATTAATGGTGACTCTAGTATCCAATCGTAAAAAGTGGACTAGCAAACAAATAATTGATTGACCGCTTCCACATTAAGGTCAGTCCTTATATAAATCTACAATTTTTATGAATGATTATAAACACTATATTTGGATACTTCTATTAACTCACTAATCTTAAGCTCTTTCACACTTCCAAACTTTTTAGACAATAGTTGAAAATATTTTCTTCACCACTATTAAAAACTTCAATGCGATGGGCTTTTGAACTTATCAAAGGACCCTTTGCTCAATTTCTTAACACTAATGACATTATGTGTCCAATATCATGTTCCTATACCTTTTAATAAAATGGCATTGTTGAATAAAAAATTTGTGACATAACTAATATTAGTCTTACACTTCTTCTTCACGTCCCTCTTCCCATATCCTTTTATTATGAAGCATTTTTCTACTACTATTTATCTCATTAACTTATTACCTCTCCCTATCCTTTAGCATAATTCTCCTAATGAATTCCTATTTCTTACCTTACCAGTCGTACGTTACTCCTTTGTTCTAATGTGTGTTCAACGAATACTCCTCTTAATATAAAGGTTGTCATTGTTTTGGCCCTCACACTTTCAACCTCTTTCTTTAGGTTACCTATTCTCCTTTTACCTCATCATACAGTCTTCAACCTTCTTGTAACAGCCCAGACCACCTACTTACAATTATTGTCCGCTTTTGGCCTTTTAAAGTGGTTTGTGGTGTTGGAGTTATATGAATATAGTGCCTTGGAAAGCAAGTGTATTTACATGTAACTTTATCTTCTTCAGTTACAGTTTTGTAATGAAAATATTTATTATTAATAAAACAAAAGAGTTTGGTTTTATCTGTATGAGCATTATATATTTGGTCATAAGGTACCAAGATTCTTTTGTAAGTAATATGCATATACATAGAGATGTATGGGAAACACGTATATTATTAGAATCTGAATTAATTGATTCACAGTTGAATAATCAAGTTGGTCGCTTGATTATGGTTTAGACTGTAGTGTTGCGATTTATCTCCATATAAGTAAAGGAGTTTACTTCAAGGGAATGATGAGTTTCATATCATGATAGTAGTTGACTATCGATAATGGCACTATTAAATGAATTTGGAATCAAGTATGTTTTCAAGAATAAAGTGGGTCGTTACTTTAATATTAAAACATACAACTTAAGCACTCCCTTATTATGAACCATAATCTTGATGAGTGGCGAACTCATATATGTTTCATTATAATTCTTGATATGATCGGAATGGATTTTTACAGAGTATTAATCCAGTGTCTGCATGTTGGAATTATTAATTGAAACATGTATCAGGGAACATTCACTCAAATAAAGAGTTTATAGTATTATCATCTCTTCTAGATGTTTTAAGGAGATTTGGTGATTAAACTGGTGCCAATAGTTTGATGGACTAGCTACCCATCAAGTCTTAACACTGAGATGAGATCTTATGTATTAATCACCATATAAAGTAAAACGAGAGATCTAGAAGGAAAAACCAACATAAGGGCAAAACGGTAATTTTACCCTTTATTGTGCGGATGGCTATAATAAGGTTCTAAATAGGGTTTGCAGTTGGACATATTCTCATAATATTTAATAATTCAAGAGTTCAACTAATTTTCTTTGGTGGAATGACATTTAGTTAATAAGCTAGAATTAATTCCAATGAGATTGAATTAATTCTGGGCTTATTGGAGCTTAAATTATCAAAGTTCAATAAGATTCCCCACTTGGCTTTAAGGAAGGTTATCAAGCTAAGTAGGAAATATAAATGGAGGTTAATTAGAAGCCCATAATTGAATCTTGGGCTTGGTCTAATTAAAGAAGCCCAAATTTACATTTAGTAATGGGCTTGGTTTTTGGTTTATTGTAATTAATTAGATTAATTATATTAAAACAATTTTTTTAAAGAAGAAGATAGCAATTTCGGTTAATCCTAGGTTAAATGTGTAACCACACATTTGACATTAAAATGCTAAATAAAGATGGTCTTTGTTATGGTTAATCATCATTAAATGGAGTTATGAACTTACCATTAAATGGTTTAATGGTTGTCTTTTAATGTTGGCTTGTAACCTATTTGCATTCATTAGATTAAAGACGAAAGATGAAAGATGAAAGATATACATTAGATGGACCATCTTCCTTCTTTCTTCTTGGCAAAACTGAAATTGGGTATTGAATTTTAGGTTATGGTCTTTTCAAATAGCCATCATAAAGATAAATGAAGATAATCTCATTTATTGGCTATTTTATGAGTGATTAATGAAAGAAGTGATGCATTTGATGTCTCTCTCTCCTTCCATCCATGCATATACAAAATTGGTAGGCAAGAAAGAGTTCTGGCATGTTCTTTACACCTTCTCTCCTTTCATGAAAGAGAGAATCGAAAATACCAATTGAAAGAGTTTCAATTTTGCTTCTTCTTCTTCTAAGAAAATCTCCTCCAAACATTTCTTCTCCTTTCCCACCAAAGGATTTTGTTAACCTAATTGTCCTTGAAGAACAGGTGGTAAATCTAATTGATTGAGGATACTACAACAAGGAGAAAGTAGATTGTTAAAGGAAAAGAGTCAAAGGCAAAGGATTTGGATACACGAAGAAGGAGAGGATAGTGCAGCGAGGATTTAAAGTTGTAGCGAAGGAGTTGGTAATACTCCTGATCTTGTTTACATTTTATTATCCTTATACCATATCATGTATGGATTGGCATGTTGATTTGGATTTGTTGCTTCCGCTGCAAGTAATGATTTCTTAAAAATTTTGAAATCTACCATTTTTCTAAACAAAGCATGTTTTCTTTTTCCGATCCAACAATTGGTATCAGAGATAGTTTCTAATGCATGATTTCGGTTCCTATTTATTGGATGCATGGGTTGGCAATTTTTTTGTGTATGTTGCATATTTTTATGTGATAGAAATATACATGGTGAATGTTTTCTCTTTTGGTTATCCATAGAAGTTAAATTTACCTTGTAAGATTTCTTCATTGGTTGTAACAAGGAGGGTGGTCTATCATCACCATGTTTCCTCCTTGGTTTCTTTTTTCTATTTTCTTTGATTTTGTAACGTACAAATTGATGTAATGATGAAGATGGAGCAGTCATGGATTGAAGAAATGGAAAGGTAAAATTTTTGGTGTATCCTTTTGTGTATTGGCATAAGTTTTGTGAAAACATAGTTGCTGGAATTTTGTTTCAATGGATCACTTTTCGGTTTTTATTGTAAAAACAAGTGCTGGATTTTTGTTTCAAAGAATCAAATTTCGGTTTTACTAAAATACTAAGTGCTGGTTTTTTATTTTCATTAAATGAGCTTCGGTTTTAATGAAAACTAGTGCTGGAATTTTTTGTCAAAACAAAGATTTGGTTTTCAAAAAATCTGTTGCTGGAATTTTATTTTTCAAAGTGATAAAATTCGATTTTCACATATGCCATTACATTTTGTTTACCGAATGGGCCGGATCATGTTTGTGAAGAGTTCGAAGCGAAAGATCCAAGTCCAAGAAGAATACTTTGGGCCTAAAAGGTTTGTAATTATTTAATTTTTCTAGGATGGACAATCAAAAGTGACTTTATTAGTTCATGTGATGAATGGAGAAATGAATGCTTATAATATGTGATATTATGTGATTGCATGTCATTTAGAAAATTGCCAACCCTAGGCTTTGCCATGCATTCATTATGTATGATATATATAATGAAACAATATAGGATGGATAATAAATTGCATCTAGACAAGATGGTATTTAAAACTTAAAGCCTAAAAAGATTGAGTAGGAGAGGATGCTCCTGTGAGAGTCCATGGTCTCCAAATGATGGCTCGTTTGCATGTTGTGAAGTGTTACTCCCCATAGGAGGGCATGGATCCTAGATCTTGCATGGTTTGGGTCTCCTTAAGGATAAGTCCACTTAATGATAGCAAATGTGACCTGCCACCGAGGCATGGTTTGTAGGTATCTTTAGTGAATGAATCAAATGGTTAAACACTCAACATTTTTTATCAATAAACTACCCACCGTAGCTCTGTTGGTAAAAGTATGGACCAAATTAAGATGCTTCTTAAAAAATTGGGCATGAGATGCTTGGTAGTTTTTGAGTGGGAGGGTCCCAGTTTTTCTTTTAATGGATAAGATGGCCCACCGTCACTTAGTCTGTTATAGATAAGAAAAATAACTATCTTATAATGTTTTAATTTTTTAAGTTTTGTTAAATCTATCATCATGCATACATGCATCATGATTTTATATAAAGTTCCATAAATTGTTGACTAGTATGCTCATGTTTTAATAATTTATATTTTTAGACATAATCAACCACAAAATGAATCCACTCACCCTGCTCTTGACTAATAACAAATTGGAAAACGGAGATAATTTTATTGAATGGAGACGTAACCTTGACATTGTTCTTCAATATGAACGTATTTTATGGGTGTTAACTGAAAATGAGCCTACACCTCCAAGTGGAGATTCAACTCCTGAGCAAGTCCAACAACATGAGCGTTGGCAAAATGCTGACAAGACTACTAAGTGTTATATTCGGTTTCACATCGTGAAGATGTTGCAAAAGCAAATTGCTTGTATGAAAACTGCTAGTGCAATGGTCCATCACCTACATGAGATGTTTGGTGTGAGGACAAGGTCTGCAAGAGTGAAAGCTATCCAAACCTTTCATAATCTCAGACAGAAACCTGGTGAACCGATGCGGGATTACATGATGAAGGTAATCTCTGCGGTCACCGATTTGAGATGCTTAGGCGGATATGGATGCGGACACGCAGATGATTATGATCATCAATAACTTAAACTCTTCTTTTCAGTAGTTTAAGTTGGACTATGAGCTCAACAACAAGGATTACACCTTGAGTGAGTTGATGAATGCCCTCTAGAGCACGGAGGAGATATTGAATATTAAGGCTCATGGGCCAAAAGCTAATGTAGCTTCTTCTTCTAAGCCCAAGGGTAAGGGCAAGGAAAAGAAAAAGGGTCCAATGAAAAAGAAGGCCCAAATAGGGGTCAAGGCCAAATCCATGAAAAAGAAGGCCAAAGAGAACATCAAAGAAAAGTGTTTCCACTGTGATGAGATGGGCCATGGAAAAGAAAGCATCCGATCTACCTAGAGTCCCTCAAAAGAAAACAAGGTATGGGCTTCCTAAGTTTGTTAGGAACTAGAAATGTGGCAGATTTATCTACGTCTTGGGTATTAGATTCAGGAGCCACTAACCATGTTTGTAATTCTTTGCAGGGGTTCCAAAGAAGGAAAAGACTACCTAAAGGCCGCCAAGTCAAGATAGAGATGGTTCCTATGTTTCAGCAGAATCGGTGGGAGTAGTTATCTTGGACTTTCCTAGTGGTCTTAGGTTATATTTGGAGGATGTTTATTACATGCCAATGATTGTAAGGAACATGATTTCTGTTTTTTGTCTAATAAAATCTGGTTATTCCTTATATTTTGAAAAGGTTGTTTCAATATATGAGAATAAGGATTTTATTTGTGATGCGATAACTAAACAGGGATTGTTTTTTATAGAACCTATGAAAGGCTCACTAAACACCATATAATTGATAAAACCAAGACAATCCAAAATTTCTAGCATTAATTCAAAGTATCTGTGGCACTTAAGAATGGGTCATATCAATCAGAAAAGACTTGACAGGTTGGTAAAGGATGGGATCCTTATGGGCTTCGATAATGATCCATTACCCACCTGTGAATCTTGTATTGAAGGAAAAATGACCAAAGCCTCATTTCCTTCTAAAGGAAACAGATCTGAATCCACATTAGACCTGGTACATACTGATGTGTGTGGGCCCATGAATGTACAAGCTAGAGGAGGTTATGAATATTTCATAATTTTTATAGATGATTACTCAAGATATGGCTTTTTGTATTTGATGCATAAAAAGAGTGAATCTTTTGAAAAGTTCAAAGTATTCAAAGCTGAAGCTGAGAAGCAACTTGGGAAGCCATTAAAATAACTTCGATCAGATCGAGGTGGTGAGTATTTATCTGGAGAGTTCCAGCAATATTTAATTGACAATGGAATTGTTTCTAATTTGTCAGCTCCTCGTACACCTCAATAGAATGGTGTAGCAGAGAGGAGAAATAGAACTCTATTGGAAATGGTAAGATCAATGATGTCCTAAGCTAGCCTTCTAGAATCGTTCTGGGGATATTCCATTAAACGGAAACATATCTTCTTAACTTTGCTCCGTCCAAATCGATGCCTAAAATGCCTAGGGAGTTGTGGACTGGCCGAGTGCCTTCATTAAGGCATTTAAGGACTTAGGGCTGCCCAGCCCATGTTCTAAAGCCTGAATCCACAAAGATGGAACCAAGGTCAGAAGTATGTTTGTTTGTAGGATATCCAACAGGAACTCGAGGGTACTATTTTTACAGTCCTCATGATAAGAAGGTATTTGTGTCAACAAATGCAACCTTCTTAGAGGAAGAGTTTGTGAAAAATCACAAAGGAAGAAGTAAAGTAGTACTAAAGGAGTTAGCTATTTCATCCAAACCAAGAGTTGTTTTGGATATGACAGAATAAGATGTCAAAATGGATTCAAGAGTTGAATCAGAAGTTCAACCTGAACATCAAGGTGTGCCTAGACGTAGTGGGAGGGTTGTGAGATAGCTAGATAGGTATCTGGGTTTAGGAGAAGGCTTAATTGCCATCTCGGACCAAGAAGAAATAGATCTCATTATGTACACATAGGCTATTAATGATGTTGATGCAGGAAAATGGCTCAAGGCGGTGGAATCAGAAATAGATTCTATGTATACTAATGTTGGACCCCGAACTTTTGATGAAAATTAGAAATATTAAAATGAATTTAAGTGAGAAAGAAATTGGTGAGAAAAATATGAATTTAAGGAAATTTGATGAAAAAAATTATGAGAAAAGAATTGTTTAATTTTGAGGACTTTGATATTTGAGTGAACTTATATGGATTATGAGAAGAAAGTGGATGAGTTGATTGAAATGAAGTTAAATAGCAAGAATTAAAAAGAAAAAGTGTGAAAATTTGAAGAATTTAGAAAGTTTGACTTTTGGAGATAAAATGTTTGACTTGAGAGTTGATTTTTTGATTTTGGGAGAATTTGAGAAAATGATCTTCTGGAAACTTGTAGTTTATGTCAAGAGCTTTCTGTAGCCATAAAGTTTGATATTTTTCGATATCGGGAGTGAGAGTTATGATCAGTCAAAGTTCGCTTGAAGTTTGACTTTTTGAGCAAAAAGTTAACTTTTTTATTTAGGCAAAATTCGAGAAAATGATCAACATGAAAATTTTAGCCTCTGTCGAGAGCTTTTTGTGGACATAAAGTTTGCTATTTTTTGATGTCGGAATTGAGAGATATGAATTTCTGAAGATATGCTTTGTTTTGAAAATGCTATTAAGAATATATTTGTGTGTTCTATGCTTCGAGGCCACTCGTCGTATGGAATTAGTTTGAATTGGAGTAAGTGGTCTTCATGAAAGTTTTAGATGATGTTTTTATCTTTCCATTGATATAAAGTTTGCAATTTTTCGATATCGGGGCTAGGAGTTACGAGCGATTTAAAAATTGCAAGTCTTTTAGGAAAAACTGTTTGGACAAAATCTTTGATTGAGTTTTCAACCTCTTTTGAGACCTAATTTGATTTTGAGTTCTTCGGGAAAGTTGTAGAACTTCCTTTGATCTTTTATTTGACACCAAATGTGCCAAATTCCGAGTTCGGGATCGAGAGATATGATTTTTGAAAAGTTCAGTTTTGAAGTTTCGGTACTTCATTTTTAATCCGATCCCTTTTGTAATCTTTTGCTTATAATTCGTTCGTCCGACATCCGATTGATTTGATTCTTGAAGCGTTGGATTCCTAAGAGAATTAATTCCATTTTTATGAAGAATTATGATTTTTAGAAGAGTAAATGGAAAGAGATTGATTGAACCAAAGTAGGAGATTTGGTTATAGGTTATAAGTTGGATAATTTTTTGAACATGGTTCAGTATTTTGCGAAATTCGGGAGCTGTACAACTTCGATTGAGTTGATTCTTGATGGAAAATAAAGTTAAGATATAGGGCTACAAATCTTATGAAGGGATCAAAATTTAATTTCATCCCTAAGATTGTCCATTTCTGGACTGAAGTTATGTTAATGTTCAGTCTCGGATTTTGTGAAGGTTCGATAGTATTTCAGCTATAACGTCTTCGTTTTAGATCCGAATTGAGCGCCGTTGGTGGCGTTGGATTTGTATGATCTAGAGAAAAAATTTTTCAGAAGAAAGTTTGTCCAAATTATTTCGTTTAGCTGCTCAAATTCTTGACGCGAAATGACAGTTTTTTAGACACATTGAAGGGCACTTTTGGAAATAGGCTAAAAAGAAGGGGCATAAGAGACTTTAGCCTATCATTTTAATGACATGGCAGAAACAACATGAGGATTGTCATTTTTATATGGAGGAGTCACGATGTTCTAGAGGAAGAAAAGAAGAATAAGGAAGAAAAGAAGAAAAGTGGAGAAAGATGTCTGATTTCTGCAAAGGTGAGAGAGAAAGCTTGGATTTTGATTTTTTTTTAGATTTAAAGCTTGTTTTGAGTAGATTTCAAGGAAGAAGGATGAAAGAAGGTGGAAGCTCCCTCTAAGGCTCCATAAATCCGAAATTTGAAGGAGAAAGAGGTAAGGAAAAAAATTTGGATTTTGAGTTTTTGATGAGTTTTTGGTTTAGAATCATTAGAAATGATATGGGTATGTGATTTATGAAGTCAATTGTGATGATTATGCCTTAAGTGAGATTTAATTTTGGTTAATTGAGTGATTATGATTATGTCAAATTTTGAAATTGGGTGTTTTTGAAATTGTTGCTTTAGATTGCTTGAATTAGTGATGAATTTGAGATATCCTAAGTTAATTTTGATGTTTATGCTTTAGGTGAAGTTTAATTTGAAAAATTATAAATTGGGGGTTTAGGCCAAATTTGAAATTTGGGAATTTTGTGAATTAATAGTGTAGAATCATGAATACTAGTATGAATTGGTGAAATATGAAATCAATTGTGAAGAAATTGTGATTTATGATATGGAATTTGTGTAAATTGGTTTAGGCCAATTTTGAAAATTGGGGATTTTCAAAATTGGAGATTGAAATAGCTTGAATATGTGAGGAATTGATATTTCCTAAGCTCAATTTGAGTAATTATGATTTTTATGATATCGAATTTGATTGAATTGGTTTAGGTTCAATTTAGAATTTGGGAGATTTTGGGATTTTAGAAATTGTCAAGTAAGATGGCTTGAAATATGATGAGTTTGTGAATTATGAAATCAATTTTGAAGAAATTGTAATTTATGGTATTGAATTTGGATAAGTTGGTTTAGGCCAAATTGGTGAATTAGGGTTTTTGTAAATTGGTGAGTTAGATAGTTTGGAATTATGGTAAATTGGTGAATTCCTAAGTTAATTTTGAAGATTATGTTATTTATGATGTGAGTTTGGATGATTATGGTTTAGGTTTTGTTAAATTGGAAGAGAGAGAGAAGCAAAAGTCAAATTGAAGCATTGGACAAGATGCTAGCATGGAAATAAGGTGGGTAGTATATTTATTTATTAAATTTTAAGCTAAAAATGTGAATTTGAAAATTCAAGAAGCAAAGTTTTGAGAAATGAATGTTTATAAAAATGTTTGGATATTATGATTTTAAAGGATTAATTTCCTTATGTTAGAAATGATTTTTTTGAAAATACAAGATTTATGAAAATCATGTTCTTAGACAATTTGAGCAATGTGTTTTATGAAACTATATATGTTTTGATTTATGTGTGAAAAAAATAATTGCATTCATGTTTATGCGTTTGATTTATATGTGATTAATTGATTAATTGAATATGATTGTATATGTGGAATATGCATGTGTCAAGCTTTTTGACACAATTTGATGTTATGATTTGAAAAATGTGAAAAATCAAGATTTTTGGAAAGTGCCTTCGGGCAATCTGAATTTTCGTTTTCGCTTATGTGTTATGTGGGTTTGGTCAGGTCCTTTTGTGAGTCAGTGCACTGTCTCTACTTGTTATAGCCTTTTCTCCGCTGCCCGCTAATGGCATGGAGTTCCGATCACGGACTCTCTTCACGGCTACACATGACCGCTATGGGGAAGTGTGCAGTACGTCCTGTTATGGACCAAACCAAACCATTTAATGTGTTATTGTGATTTGTGTTGGATGCCGCGGTACAACCTGCAAACACACGCCGCAGTATAACCTGCAAACACCTACGGGTGGGGTGTGGGGTCCAACATCAAACCATTCTGTTATGTTATGTAGTTTTTGATTTTGTTTATGTGCTATGTGATGCATTCATGTTTAAAGCTGTGCATGATTGGTAAAAAGTTTAAGAATTTGAGAAATGAGAAAGTGAATTTTCAATCATGAATTTCGGAAACTATTTATGAATGTTTTGGAAAGTTTGAAAATGGGTTTTTGGATAAATTTCCGAATGGGAAATGTTTGAAAATTTTGAAAAGATAATTTTCGCTTATGTTTCAATTTATAAATATATTATCCACGAGTTTCGAAGCTCACCCCTTTCATCCCCATCTCCGTGTTTCGTAAGGGAGATCGGATGAAAGAGTATCAAGACGCTTGATTCGATTTTGTATTATTTGGATTTTGTGCAAATTGATATTTTGGTATTAAGATTGAATATGGCGAATTGCCATGTATGTATATGATTTATGAAGTTTGTATGAAATTGTGTATATTAGGTTGATGTAAAAGAATGAAGAGGTCGATGTACGGATTTTGAATTCCATGATTGTAAATGATTTTGGAAATTGTATATGAAATTGTGTATGATTTTGGAAAAATATATTGTTAATTGATATGGGAATTTGATTGAAGTGTTTAGATCTAAGATTGCGTTTGTTTGCTGGTGTTTGGATTCCGGACGGGATAGTCCGATGATTTTGGATTTTGTGATATTAGAAGTGTATTTTGCCTTTGCAGGAATTTTTGGGATAGGATAAATGCAGCCGTTATGCTGCCGAATTTTCGTTAGAAAATAAATTGAAAAAGAAGAAAAATAAAATTTAGATGTATGAAAGATGGATTAATGAGATTGATATTAATGTTAAGAAGTTTATTATGATTTGAGTGCGATTTGGGATTTGTATGAGTATTCAAGCATATGATGATTTTGTATGTAATGAAATAAAGTGATTAAGAATGAAAAGACAAGGAATAAGAAAGAAAAAAAATTATAACGGGTTTGGATAGTCTAAGTTTCCAACGCGATCATGTTTCTCTGTTCGTTGTTTCCAGATGTCGGATTTGTTTGCTTTGGTTCGATCCGTTTCGTCTTCGTTTTCGTTTTCCGGTTGGGATCCGGTTTCCGAATTGGGTCCTAACATAGATGGTATCAGAGCCCAGTATTATGATCATACTTGGGCGGGAGTGTTTGTTCAGAGTTTTAATGAATAGGATTGCATTAGTGAGAGAGTGATAAAGATGGAAATGGTATTTCATGCATGATGTGAAGAACCTAGTGGATTGTTTGATTAAGGTGATGACTGATGATTGATTAGAAGAAAGTGTTAAGGGCAATTGAGAGGAGAATTTCATGATGAAATGGGAAGAATTGATTTTAGTTATACATGTTTCCTTCAAATTAAGAAATACTTGAAGGATAGGATTAACTGATATGAAGGTATGTCATGAAATATTTGACAAATTAAATTTGGATGAATTATTTTCGAATATGCATATGTAAGATGCAATTAAGGGATACTTGAAAGATGAGACAACTTGAGTTTATATCTATATATGTAAGGCATATTGAATTGTGGATATAGTGAAATGTGATGTACTTGATATAAGAAGTAAGTTAAGAATGTGTATGATGAGGAAATTAGATAAGAAAAGTGACTATGATCTTTTGGAAAGAAATCACCAAGAGAATGTGTTACTTGATGATTTACTACGATGAATTTCGAGGACTAAATTCTTTTAAGAGGGGAGAAATGTTGGACCCGAACTTTTGATGAAAATTAGAAATATTAAAATGAATTTAAGTGAGAAAGAAATTGGTGAGAAAATATGAATTTAAGGAAATTTGATGAAAAAATTATGAGAAAAGAATTGTTTAATTTTGAGGACTTTGATATTTGAGTGAACTTATATGGATTATGAGAAGAAAGTGGATGAGTTGATTGAAATGAAGTTAAATAGCAAGAATTAAAAAGAAAAAGTATGAAAATTTGAAGAATTTAGAAAGTTTGACTTTTGGAGATAAAATGTTTGACTTGAGAGTTGACTTTTTGATTTTGGGAGAATTTGAGAAAATGATCTTCTGAAAACTTGTATTTTATGTCAAGAGCTTTCTGTAGCCATAAAGTTTGATATTTTTCGATATCGGGAGTGAGAGTTATGATCAGTCAAAGTTCGCTTAAAGTTTGACTTTTTGAGGGAAAATTTGACTTTTTGATTTAGGCAAAATTCGAAAAAATGATTAACATGAAAATTGTAGCCTCTGTCGAAAGCTTTTTGTGGACATAAAGTTTGCTATTTTTCGATGTCGGTATTGAGAGATATGAATTTCTGAAGATATGCTTTGTTTTGAAAATGCTATTAAGAATAGATTTGTGTGTTCTATGTTTCGAGACCACTCGTCGTATGGAATTAGTTTGAATTGGAGTAAGTGGTCTTCATGAAAGTTTTAGATGATGTTTTTATCTTTCTATTGATATAAAGTTTGCAATTTTTCGATATCGGGGCTAGGAGTTATGAGCGATTTAAAAATTGGAAGTCGTTTAGGAAAAACTATTTTGGACAAAATCTTTGATTGAGTTTTCAACCTCTTTTGAGACCTAATTTGATTTTGAGTTCTTCGGGAAAGTTGTAGAGCTTCCTTTGATATTTTATTTGACACCAAATGTGTCAAATTCCGAGTTCAAGATCGAGAGATATGATTTTTGAAAAGTTCGATTTTGAAGTTTCGATACTTTGTTTTTAATCTGATCCCTTTTGTAATCTTTTGCTTATAATTCCTTCGTCTGACATCCGATTGATTTGATTCTTGAAGCGTTGGATTTCTAAGACAATTAATTCCATTTTTATGAAGAATTATGATTTTTAGGAGAGTAAATGGAAAGAGATTGATTGAACCAAAGTAGGAGATTTGGTTATAGGTTATAAGTTGGATAATTTTGCTGTACAACTCCGATTGAGTTGATTCTTGAGAGAAAATAAAGTTAAGATATAGGGCTACAACTCTTATGAAGGGATCGAAATTTAATTTCATCCCTAAGATTGTCCATTTCTGGACTGAAGTTATGTTAATGTTCAGTCTTGGATTTTGTGAAGGTCCGATAGTATTTCGGCTATAACTTCTTCGTTTTAGATCCGAATTGAGCGCCGTTGGTGGAGTTAGATTCGTATGATCTAAAAAAAAAAATTTCAAGAAGAAAGTTTGTCCAAATTATTTCGTTTAGCTGCTCAAATTCTGGACGCGAAATGACAATTTTTTAGACACATTGAAGGGCATTTTTGGAAATAGGCTAAAAAGAAGGGGCATAAGAGTCTTTAGCCTATCATTTTAATGACATGGCAAAAACAACATGAGGATTGTCGTTTTTATATGGAGGAGTCACGGTGTTCTAGAGGAAGAAAAGAAGAATAAGGAAGAAAAGAAGAAAAGTGGAGAAAGAAGTGTGATTTCGGCAAAGGTGAGAGAGAAAGCTTGGATTTGGATTTTTTTTTTAGATTTAAAGCTTGTTTTGAGTAGATTTCAAGGAAGAAGGATGAAAGAAGGTGGAAGCTCCCTCTAAGGCTCCATAAATCCGAAATTTGAAGGAGAAAGAGGTAAGGAAAAAATTTGGATTTTGAGTTTTTGATGAGTTTTTGGTTTAGAATCATTAGAAATGATATGGGTATGTGATTTATGAAGTCAATTGTGATAATTATGCCTTAAGTGAGATTTAATTTTGGTTAATTGAGTGATTAGGATTATGTCCAATTTTGAAATTGGGAGTTTTTGAAATTGTCGCTTTAGATTGCTTGAATTAGTGATGAATTTGAGATATCCTAAGTTAATTTTGATGTTTATGCTTTAGGTGAAGTTTAATTTGAAAAATTGTAAATTGGGGGTTTAGGCCAAATTTGAAATTTGGAGATTTTGTGAATTAATAGTGTAGAATCATCAATACTAGTATGAATTGGTGAAATATGAAATCAATTGTGATTTATGATATGGAATTTGTGTAAATTGGTTTAGGCCAATTTTGAAAATTGTGGATTTTCAAAATTGGAGATTGAAATAGCTTGAATATGTGAGGAATTGATGTTTCCTAAGCTCAATTTGAGTAATTATGATTTTTGTGATATCGAATTTGATTGAATTGGTTTAGGTTCAATTTAGACTTTGGGAGATTTTGGGATTTTTAGAAATTGTTGAAGTAAGATGGCTTGAAATATGATGAGTTTGTGAATTATGAAATCAATTTTGAAGAAATTGTAATTTATGGTATTGAATTTGGATAAGTTGGTTTAGGCCAAATTGATGAATTAGGGTTTTTGTAAATTGGTGAGTTAGATAGTTTGGAATTATGGTAAATTGGTGAATTCCTAAGTTAATTTTGAAGATTATGTTATTTATATTGTGAATTTGGATGATTATGGTTTAGGTTTTGTTAAATTGGAAGAGAGAGAGAAGCAAAAGTCAAATTGAAGCATTGGACAAGATGCTAGCATGGAAATAAGGTGGGTAGTATATTTATTTATTAAATTTTAAACTAAAAATGTGAATTTGAAAATTCAAGAAGAAAAGTTTTGAGAAATGAATGTTTATAAAAATGTTTGGATATTATGATTTTGAAGGATTAATTTCCTTATGTTAGAAATGATTTTTTAGAAAATACAAGATTTATGAAAATCATGTTTTTAGACAATTTGAGCAATGTGTTTTATGAAACTATATATGTTTTGATTTATGTGTGAAAGAAATAATTGCATTCATGTTTATGCGTTTGATTTATCTGTGATTAATTGATTAATTGAATATGATTTTATGTGTGGAATATGCATGTGTCAAGCTTTTTGACGTAATTTGAAGTTATGATTTGAAAAATGTGAAAAATCAAGATTTTTGAAAAGTGCCTTCGGGCAATTTGAATTTTCGTTTTCGCTTATGTGTTATGTGGGTTTGGTCAGTCCTTTGTGAGTCGAATCGCCTCTACTTGTATAGCCTTCTCCCCGCTGCCCGCTAGTGGCATGGAGTTCCGATCACGGACTCCCTTCACGGCTGCACATGACCGCTATGCGGAAGTGTGCAGTACGTCATGTTATGGACCAAACCAAACCATTTAATGTGTTATTGTGATTTGTGTTGGATGCCGCGGTATAACCCAAGAAACACGCCATAAAGATAACTCGCAAACACCTACGGGTGGGGTGTGGGGTGTGGGGTTTAACATCAAACCATTCTGTTATGTTATGTGGTTTTTGATTTTGTTTATGTGCTATGTGATGCATTCATGTTTAAAGCTGTGCATGATTGGTAAAAAGTTTGAGAAATTGATAAATGAGAAAGTGAATTTTCAATCATGAATTTTGGAAACTGTTTATGAATGTTTTGGAAAGTTTGAAAATGGGTTTTTGGATAAATTTCCGAATGGGAAATGTTTGAAAAATTTGAAAAGATAATTTTCGCTTATGTTTCAATTTATAAATATATTATCCACGAGCTTCCGAGCTCACCCCCCTTTCATCCCCATCTCTAGGTTTCATGCAGTAGATCGGATGAAAGAGTATCAAGACGTTTGATTCGATTTTGTATTATTTGGATTTTTGTGCAAATTGAGATTTTGGTATTAAGATTGAATATGGCGAATTGCCATGTATGTATATGATTTATGAAGTTTGTATGAAATTGTGTATATTAGGTTAATGTAAAAGAATGAAGAGGTCGATGTACGGATTTTGAATTCCGTGATTGTAAATGATTTTGGAAATTGTATATGAAATTGTGTATGATTTTGGAAAATATATTGTTAATTGATATGGGAATTTGATCAAGTGTTTAGATCTAAGATTGCATTTGTTTCTTTGGTGTTTGGATTCGGATGGAGAGTCCGATGATTTCGGATTTTGTGATATTAGAAGTGTATTTTGCCTTTGCAGGAATTTTTGGGATAGGATAAATGCAGCCGTTATGCTGCCGAATTTTCGTTAGAAAATAAATTGAAAAAGAAGAAAAATAAAATTTATGTGTATGAAAGATGGATTAATGGGATTGGTATTAATGTTAAGAAGTTTATTATGATTTGAGTGCGATTTGGGATTTGTATGAGTATTCAAGCATATGATGATTTTGTATGTAATGAAATAAAGTGATTAAGAATGAAAAGACAAGGAATAAGAAAGAAAAAAAAATATACCGGGTTTGGATAGTCTAAGTTTCCAACGTGATCATGTTTCTCTGTTCGTTGTTTCCGGATGTCGGATTTGTTTGCTTTGGTTCGATCCGTTTCGTCTTCGTTTTTGTTTTTCGGTTGGGATCCGATTTCCGGATCGAGCCCCAACAACTAATGAAGTCTGGGTCCTTGTAGATCTACCGCCAGGTCTAAAAGCCATAGGGTGTAAATGGATCTATAAAAGGAAAAGGGGATCGGATGGAAAGGTAGAGACCTTTAAAGCTAGATTGGTAGCTAAAGGCTATACTCAAAAGGAGGGTATAGACTATGAGGAGACTTTTTCTCCGGTTGCCATGCTTAAGTCTATCAGGATTCTTTTGGCCATAGCAGCCTATTTCGATTATGAAATATGACAAATGGATGTCAAGATCACATTTCTTAATGGGGATCCTGAGGAGACCATTTATGTGGCCCAACTAGAAGGATTCATTGAGCCAGGTAATGAGCATAAGGTTTGCAAGTTGCAAAGATCCATTTATGGACTTAAGCAAGCATCTAGGTCTTGGAACATTAGGTTTGATAAGGCTATCAAATCCTATGGGTTCATACAAAACCTAGATGAGCCTTGTGTTTATAAAAGAATACAAGAAGGTAAGGTTACTTTCCTAATCCTGTATGTTGATGACATTCTGCTCATTGGGAATGATTTGGGAATGCTATCTGCGGTTAAGGGATGGCTGAATGAACAATTTTCAATGAAGGATTTGGGAGAGGCTGTTAAGTCAAAATGACTTTACATAAAAATGATTTTGATGTATAACAAACATAGTGAGATCAAATACAAGAAAAACAAAAATCCATGACGATATGCATTTAATTCGGAGATGTAGCGAAGATGACGTATCTGAGGCGATGTTGACATAGACTAAGTTGAAAAAGTCGATCTGACGCTTTACGACAAATCAAAACACGATTTAAGTTTGTCAAAGTAAAAAGTCAACACGACGCAGATGACACAAGACAATAAAAGACGCAGACGCAGACGCAAAACACGACGCAGTAAAAGAAACAGACGCAAGAGTCGATTCGAGTTAGTTCTGAACTCAACTGATTAACTGCTTTAAAGATTCAAGATTCAAGAATCAAGAAGCGATTAGAGCGAAGGCTATAAATACAAGTCAAGTCGGCTCAAGTGCTTGCTGTTTTTGAGAAAAATTACACAAAGCGAAAAAGCGATTAAGTGCGAATTAGCTGAACGCTATCCTTCTGTAACAGAGTGTTCAAATATTTTCTGAAAAGAAAAGTTGTACAGATAGCCTGCAGAGGCTTATGTGAAAGAATACTGGTTGTAGAGACCTGAAGAGGCTCGTGAAAGAATACTGTAACGTTTGAAGAGATGGTGAAATCTCAGAAGAAACTCTGAGGACTGGACGTAGCCCACGGTTTGGGGTGAACCAGGATAAATCTGCGTGTCTATTACTCTCACTCTCTATCTCAGTTTTAGTTTCAAAGTTGATCTTTATTTACTATTCATATACTTAGCATTGAAAAGTTTGATCAATCAGATTAATAAGAATTTGTAAAGAATATTAATTCTAACAAGTAATTCTAAAAGATATTCAAAAGGGAATACACAATTCAACCCCTTCTCGCATTCTATTGTGTTTTTAAGTGTTGTATTAACGTGTGATTCACTTCAATTGGTATCGAGCTTGGTATCCAAGAATCACTTTAGCGAAGTGTGGATTAAAGATAATGGCGAGTCACATGTATACATCATTGAAGGAGCCTCGGTCACTAAACCTCCAAAGATTCAATGGAGAAGACTATCATCACCGGAAAGATAGGATGCGTTATTCATCGAATCTACACATGTAGACCTTTGGGACGTAATAGAGAACGGACCCTATATACCATGAGATGACGAAGGTAGTTCTATTCCACGGGCGATGGACGGCCGATCGAAAGCAAGAATACAACTCAATTCAAAGGCTAAATTTTTCTTAACGTGTGCCCTAAGTAGAAGCGAGTACGACAAAGTGCATGGTTGCGACACAAAGAAAAGAAATGTGGGACACATTGTCCATTGCTCATGAAGGCACAAGTCAAGTTAAGGAATCCAAGATAAGTATTCTTGTACATCAATATGAACTTTTCAGATGGAAGATGAAGAATCTATTGATCAAATGTTTGGAAGATTTCAAACAATTATCAATGGATTGAAAGCTCTTGGAAGGACATACAATAATCAAGATCACGTTCGCAAGATTCTAAGAAGTCTTCCTAAGAGATGGAGACCAAAAGTTACGGCAGTGCAAGAAGCCAAAGACTTGAGCATATTAAAGCTAGATGAGTTGCTGGGATCCTTAAAGATTTATGAAGTTGAACTCAACGCTGAAGATAAGCCCAAGCGAGAGAAGTCAATAGCGCTGAAGGCTAGACAAAAGAATCATAAGACTCAGAGAAGGAGGAAGTCATCAAAAGCATTGAAAATTGAAGAATCAAGGGATGACAACTCTAGCCAATCAAATTCAGAATCGAGTGATGAAGATGACGAATTATCTTTCATTTCCAGAAAGATAAGACGCATGTGGAAGAAGAAGCCCAGAAGTAACCGGACATTCGTAAAGAATGGAAAAATGAAGCTAAGCCGTAAAAGTCTTCTATCATTTGTTACGAGTGCAATCAGCCCGACACTACAAGTCCGAATGCCCTACTCTCAAGAAGAAACCCAAGAAGAGTAGAAGGCAAGAAAAGCATGATGGCAACATGGGAGGACCTAGATTCATCTGAATCAGATACAAGCTCTGAGTCATCAGAACATACAAACATTTGCCTAATGGCCGAGGAAGATAGTGATGAGGAGGTAAAATCTGACTACGAAAATTTGCATGATGCATATTCAGAATCGTTAGAAGATTCTCATGCTATTCGAACAAGACAAGCTGTTGAAGAAAAGTATGCAGAGAATATTAGAAATCCGAGAAAATAGAGAGAAAATATTTTCTTAAAAAGGAGTTAAGTTAAAGGAAACTTGTAGATGATCGATGAGATTAATCAACTCAAACCGAGGATCAAGAATCTATCACCGATCTAGTTACTTACAGAGAGTACAAAGAAAATGAATGATATGCTAGGAAAATGTAGACATGCTAGTGATAAGATTGGATTAGGTTTTCTGGAAACAATACTCGCCTCGTAATAAATTTGTCTCTCAAAAGGAAGAAATAGGTTAACATATTTTAATCAACATCCGAGTAATATGCATCAAAGATCATCTCATGTGCATACTACTAACCATAAAGGACCCAAGAAAATTTGGGTACCAAGAAATAAAATAGTTTCTCCTGCAGATATCCTTCCTTGGAAGATACGGCAAGCACCATTGGTATTTAGGCATGGATGCTCGCGACACATGACGGAAGAAGGTCTATGTTCCTAGACCTTCAAGATAAGAAGGAGGATCAGAACTTTCGGAGACAACCAGCGAGGCAAAATCATTGGAATCGGAAAATAGGTAAAGATTCCTTTGCATGCATAAATAATGTACTGCTTGTTGATGGTCTAAAGCATAACTTGATTAGTGTGAGTCAGTTGTGTGATTCTGGTTTTATAGTTACATTCAATCAAAATCTTTGTGAAGTTAGAAACAAAGATGGGTCTATACTTTTCTCTGCCAAGAGAAGAAACAACCTTTACAAAATCAACTTAGAAGATTTTCAAAGTCAAAATATCTCATGTTTTCTATCTTCTGAAGAAGAAAGACTAATTTGGCATAAAAAGCTAGGTCATGTCTCTTTGAAACATATTTCAAAATTGGTAAAACATGATTTGGTAAGAGGTTTACCAAAAATAAGTTTTGACAAAGAATTTTTCTGTGAAAATTGTTTGAAAGGAAAACGGGTTAAAACCTCTTTCTCTTCTAAAAATTTTGTAACTTCTTCAAGAACTTTAGAACTATTACATATGGATTTGTTTGGTCCTACAAGGACATTAAGTCTTGGCAGAAAGAAATATGGACTTGTCATTGTTGATGATTTTACTCGATTTTGTTGGATATTGTTTTTATCACACAAAGATGAGTCTTTTAAGTACTTTAGAACTCTATCCAGAAAGTTACAAAATGAAAAAGGAATGTCTATAGCTAGTATCAGGAGTGATCATGGCGGAGAATTTGAGAATGAGAAGTTTAGAGTTTTCTGTGAGGAGAATGGAATTTCCCACAACTTCTCGGCCCCTAGAACTCCACAACAGAATGGAGTTGTTGTGAGAAAGAATAGGACGATTCAAGAGATGGCAAGGACTATGCTATGTGAGACGAATCTTCCTAAGTATTTCTGGGCAGAAGCTGTGAATATAGCATGCTATATTCAGAATAGGATCTTGTTGCGACCTATGTTGAAGAAAACTCCTTACGAGTTATGGAATGGAAGAAGACCAAGCATATCCTACTTTCATCCATTCAGGTGCAAATGTTCCATTCTGAATACGAGAGAGCTGTTGGATAAATTCGATTCAAAGACCTATCTAGGAATATTTCTAGGTTACTCATTATCGTCTAAGGCATTTTGATTTTACAACCTGACTTCAAAGACTGTTGAAGAGACGATCCATGTCAAATTTGATGATAGTTCTCAAACCCATAAGGAAGATGACATGGAGATTGAAGGTCCTTCAAAAAACCTAGATGATGCCTCAAAAACTCCCTCGTCAGACACTCATGAGAATAAGATTGAAGATATTCCAGAAACTATAGAACTGAGACGAGATTGGAAATATAAAAGTTCTCATCTAGAAGAGTTAATTATCGGTGAGACCTCAGAAGGAGTTAGGACAAGGTCCAGATTCAGACGAGAAGCTAATGTAGCTTTTATCTCTGAAGTAGAACCTAAGAAGGTTGAGGAAGCTCTTCAAGATGAAGCTTGGGTGTTAGCCATGCAAGAAGAGCTGAACCAATTCACAAGGAATAATGTCTGGTCCTTAGTTCCAAAACCTCTCAAGAAATCCATTATAGGAACAAGATGGGTCTTCAAGAATAAGTTAGACGAATCAGGAAGAGTGAGTCGTAACAAGGCCAGATTAGTAGCACAAGGTTACAATCAGCAAGAAGGAATAGACTACAACGAAACATATGCTCCAGTAGCGAGACTTGAAGCTATAAGGATTTTGTTGGCATATGCAACCTGTAACGATATAAAGTTATTTCAGATGGATGTTAAGAGTGCATTTCTGAATGGCTTTATAGACGAAGAAGTCTATGTGAAACAACCTCCTGGCTTTGAAGATGTTAAAAATCCAGATTATGTCTATAGACTTCACAAAGCCTTATACGCCTAAAGCAAGCCCCTAGAGCTTGGTATGATCGTCGAGTACCTTCTTAATAGAAAATGGTTTCAGCAGAGGTCAAGTTGATAAGACGCTCTTTAGAAAGAGTTTTCGTAATGATTTTATCTTAGTATGCATCTACGTTGATGATATTATCTTTGGTGCTACTACAAAAGAGTTGTGTTTAAAGTTTGAGAGACTAATGATAAGAGAATTTGAAATGAGTATGATGGGTGAATTAAAGTTCTTTCTTGGGTTGCAAGTTAAGCGCACTAAAGAGAAGATCTTCATTCATCAATGTAAGTATGTGAAAGAGTTGTGAATAAGTTTGACATGAATAATGTGAAGCCAATGGCAACTCCGATGCATCCTTCAAACCTTTTGTCGAAAGACGAACTTGGTAAGAAGGTGGATCAAACCCTATATAGAGGATGATCGGTTCTTTATTGTATCTTCTGACAAGTAGACACGATATTCATTCGTGTATGCTTGTGTGCAAGATTTCGCCGATCCTAGAGAGTCTCATTTTATCGCCGTTAAAAGAATTTTGAGATATCTCGCAGTACTACCGATCTTTGCTTAATGTTTGAGAAAGGTAAAGATTTCAGGTTAATCGGATATCGTGATGCGGACTATGCCGAGATAGAATCGAAAGAAAGAGCACAAGTGGAGGATGTCACTTTCTTGGAGGAAATCTAGTCTCTGGTCAAGCAAGAGACAAAGCTCAAATGCTCTATCAACCGTGAAGGTAATACATGTCTGCCGCAAGTTGCTGTTCATAGACGCTGTGGATCAAGTATCAGCTTGAAGACTATTCAGTTAAGGAGGAGGAGATTCCAATTTGTTGCGACAACACCAGTGCAATAAACCTGTCAAAGAATCCAATTCAGCATTCCAGAGTAAAGCATATAGAAGTCAGACATCATTTCCTGAGAGACTACGTTCAGAGAAAGGTGGTGCTTCTAAAGTTCGTTGAAACAGAGCTTCAATGGGCGGACATCTTCACTAAACCACTGAGTGAAGAACGCCGTAAGATAAGACGCAATCTCAATATGGTGATGCTAAATGAGCAGTTAGGCTAAAATAACGTGAGAAACTAACGACGTTATACACAGTGAGTTACAGCTGGTAACTTTTCTCACAAGGAAGATTTTTGGAAGGAAATATCTGATAAACTCGAGGTTCTTAATGATTCGAGAATCCATCAGTCCATAACCCTATAAGTAGACTGAAGATGATATTATAGCAGTCTTTTCATCATCTCCTGACGGTTCATTTCTACTTTACCAATTCTCTCAAAATCTTCTCACTCAAAAGCTTTCCAGAAGATAATCTTTCGCTCTATACAATGGAAGCAGAATGATTTATGGAAGACTTGTGAACTTTGAATCACTAAGGGGTGACGGCATGGATGTAGAACCTGAGATTATAAAAGCTGGCTGGAAGAACTTCTTTCAGATACAAGAACCTGTCTATATAAATGAGGTATATGAGTTCTGGAAGAACGCTCGTCTGATAGAAGACACTATTGTATCCTCTGTGGATAGAATATCAGTTATTGTCACAAAGGATTTGATAAGGAAAGTAACTGATTGCCCATCCGTTGGTGAAAATCGTCTACCAAGGCCGATGGATGTCCTCGTTGAATGAAAGAAGAAGATGTCAAGAGGCGCTCTATGGCACAAATGATTCAAGAGAAAGGAAGACATCAAATCGATTCCAAAGGCTAGGGTTCCGCATGCAATCTGCTCAATTGCATTCTTCCTAGAGTTGGTTCAAGGCATTTGGTGACTACTTTAGACAAACAATGTCCATTCTTTCTTCTCAATCAAATCCTATAGATCTACCCTTCTTAATCTTTCACTATATGGTTAAGGGTTAAAGGAAACTTCCAGTTATCCTTATGGTATGATTTTGACGAGGATCTTTATGGAATCCAAAGATTAAATCCGCACTAAGGTATAAGATTTAACTGCTCTAGTGAAGAGCAAGATTGATGCTCATACTATTCGCGAATGGGTCCGAATACTGATGAGAAAAGATCACGCCGGTTCTTCAAAGAAACCAAGAACCGAGGGGAGCGATATTGAAGAAGACTCTGCCTCAAGTTCTCAATCGCTTTGTAAGTATCAAATCGTCACGCGAATTAAGGAGAGTGCTAGGAGACCTCTCATGAAAATGGCGAGTCCTCTTGTCGCAGAAAGTCAATCTCAGAGGGCAAAGCAAAGTGCTCCAAAGAGACAAGGAAAAAGTCTCTTGAGCGAAGTTGTGAAGAAAGCCAAGAGATCTCCAAGAATCGGGACTCGAGGCAACAGGAAGAGAAGATTGCCAGAGAACAAAGGCGAGAAGAAACTTCTAAATCTTGTGCAGCTAAAGTTACAAGATCCTTAGTCTCTATTCGAAGAGGATACGCCGTAAGATCTAAAGAGACTAAGAGGAAGAGAAAAGAAACATCTGTTAAAGGAAAATCTCCGTGAAGAAATCAGCAAAACTAATCAAGCGAGAAAAAAGACTAAGAAGGTTAGTCAAAAGAAGAGCATCTCAACCGCCGAGGACGTTAGTCTACAAAAGAGGCTAACGACATCGTTCAAGTTGAAATAGAAACCGAGCATTATGACATTCAAGAAATTCCTAGTGCTCAACAAGAAGAACCCATGGATGAAAGCACGGTTCATGAGACACTGGCATTATAAAGGAGGAACCAGCAGAAGAATGGCCGATTCAGAGACTTCTAAGGAACACAACCGTAGCAAGCTGCAGCATCAGATTTATCGATGATGAACCAAGTCGAAGGTATATAACTACCGAAGTTCTTGAGGAAATATAGGCTGGAAATCAAATTGGTAGAAGTTATTACCAATCTGAGCAATGCTATTATAATCGGTGTTGAACCGGTGAAGAAAATAGTAGCTCTGGTGCAACCTATGTTGATTAATGGTATCACGTGACAGTTACTAAATGAAAAAGAGAAGTCTTTTTATGATACCTTGAGGCTTACTAATCATTTGCCATATCCCTCAAGACGTCCCTGCCCACCGTGTACTATGTTCCCAATCACAGAGAACACAGAGATAAAGGTTGTTCCAGATATTCAACCAAGGTGTCCAAAAGATTTTACAAAGGAAAGTCAAAATTATTTTCAAGATAATGTTGATGATGATCGTCCATGCAGATCGATTGCGAAGAAGTCGCGGAAAATTGATGAAGCATGCATTTCGCACAAGACCAGATCAGCGGTAGCTGCAGCCATACAAATCGTGCGGAAGACTGTCTAGTAGGGGAAGTATAAAACAGAACATTTATCGAGTTCCTTGTTCGCACAGTTCTTCAGATAGCCCTTTTCTAATACACCGCCTATCGAAGAACATGCCCTATCCCCGCAAGGAAGACAGTTGTTGATGCTGCCAGTTCCTTTTGATCTAAATCTTCCTGAAGCTGCAACATTCATTCGTCCACCGACTTTTGAGATTAATGAAGACTACACTCCATCCTTTGATGCCTATACTACTACAATTCTTTTCGCTCCTCCATCAGCAGAAGCAGATCAAGCCTCTTCGTCAGATGAAGTCAGGAGATTACGTGGTGAACTCAATGACATGAAGGAGACGGTGAATGATCTAAAGAAGATGATAGCGAGCTCGCCAAGAACCGTAATCGATAATCATTTTGATTATAACAAATAGGGGAGAGCGGGAAAAGAAGAAAATAATCAAGAGGAGAGGATGTTCAGATGAAGAAGGTGTGACCACAATGCATTTAAGACAGAAGAAGATAAGTTTTTTACAATATCTGCAAATTTTTTTGTTGTTTTGTTTTGTTTTCTTTTCTTGTATGTAATTTGTTATATTCAAAAGGGGAGATTGTTAAGTCAAAATGACTTTACATAAAATGATTTTGATGTATAACAAACATAGTGAGATCAAATACAAGAAAAACAAAATCACGTACGATATCTGATCTAATTCGGAGATGAGCGAAGATGACGTATAGCGAAGTTGACACGGACTAAGTTGAAAAGTCGATACTGAGGCATTTACGCACAAATCAAAACACGTATTTAAGTTTGTCAAAGTAACAAGTCAACACTGATTATGATGACACAAGACAATAAAAGATGCTGACGCAGACGCAAGAGTCGATTCGAAAGTTATGTAACTCAACTGATTAACTGCTTTTAAAGATTCAAGATTCAAGAATCAAGAAGCAGTTAGAGACGAAGGCTACAAATACAAGTCGAAGTCGAAAACTGAAGTGCTTGCTGTTTTTGAGAAAAATTACACAAAACGAAAAAGCAATTAAGTGCGAATTAGCTGAACGCTATCCTTTTGTAACAGAGTGTTCAAATATTTTCTGAAAAGAAAAGTTGTACAGATAGCCTGTAGAGGCTAAGTGTGAAAGAATACTAGTTGTAGAGACCTGAAGAGGCTCGTGAAAGAATACTGTAACGTTTGAAGAGATAGTGAAATCTCAGAAGAAACTCTGAGGACTGGACGTAGCCCACGGTTTGGGGTGAACCAGGATAAATCTGCGTGTCTATTACTCTCACTCTCTATCTCACTTTTAGTTTCAAAGTTGATCTTTATTTACTATTCATATACTTAGCATTGAAAAGTTTGATCAATCAGATTAATAAGAATTTCAGAAAGAATCTTAATTCTAACAAGTAATTCTAAAAGATATTCAAAAAGGGGAATACACAATTCAACCTCCCTTCTCGTGCATTCTATTGTGTTTTTAAGTGCTGTATTAACGTGTGATTCACTTCAGAGGCTACCTATATTCTAGGGATTAAACTTATAAGGGATATAAAGAACAAGCAGATAGCTTTGTCTCAACTAACCTACATTGAGAATATGCTCAATAAGTCCGCCATGCAAGATTCCAAGAGGGGTTTTACTCCTACTAGACATGGAATCAAACTTTCAAAGGAACAAGCACCTAAAATCCAAGAGGAGGTTGAAAGCATGCGTAACATTCCATATGCTTCGGCAGTTGGTAGTTTGATGTATGCAATGCTGTGCACTAGACCGGATATTTGTTACGCAGTGGGACTGGTAAGCAGATTTCAGTCCAATCCAGGAATGGAACATTGGACTGCGGTTAAGTGTATACTTAAGCATCTTTGTTGGACGAAGAACTTAATGCTTGTTTACTTTGGAAGTAATCTTATTCCGACAAGATATATGGATTCTGATTTCCAATCAGATGTTGATTCAAGGAAATCAACTTCTAGTTCTATATTTACTTTAGGAGGTGGAGTCATAGTTTGAAGGAGTGTCAAGCAATCTTGTATTGCTGATTCGACTGTGGAGGATGAGTATGTTGCTGCTTGTGAAGCAACAAAGGAAGTAGTCTGGCTTCGGAAGTTCCTAAATGATTTGAAGGTAGTTCCAGAGGCAGAAAAGGCCATTACACTTTATTGTGATAATAGTGGGGCAGTGGCTAATTCTAAAGAACCTCGGAACCACAAAGCTTCCAAAAACATTGAGCAAAAGTATCATCTTATAAGGGAGATAATACAACGTGGAGAAGTGGATGTGGTAAAGATTCCCACTGAGCAAAACCTTGCTGATCCGTTCACAAAGACATTGACTCAAAAGAGCTTTGAGGGTCACCTAGAAGGGATGGGAATGAGGGATATGTCAAACTTGCTTTAGGGAAAGTGGGAGATTGTTGGAGTTATATAAATATAGTGCCCTGGAAAGCAAGTGTATATACATGTAACTTTATCTTCTTCGCCATGCTTTGTAATGAAAATATTTATTATTAATAAAACAAAAGAGTTTGGTTTTATCTGTATGAGCATTATATATCTAGTCCTAAGGTACCAAGATTCTTTTGTAAGTAATATACATATACATAGAGATGTATGGGAAACATGTATATTATTAGAATCTGAATTAATTGATTCACAGTTGAATAATCAAGTTGGTCGCTCGATTATGGTTTAGACTGTAGTGTTGCGATTTATCTCCATATAAGTAAAGGAGTTTACTTCAAGGGAATGATGAGTTTCATATCATGATAGTAGTTGACTATCGATAATGGCACTATTAAATGAATCTGGAATCAAGTATGTTTTCAAGAATAAAGTGGGTAGTTACTTTAATCTTAAAATATACAACTTAAGCATTCGCTTATTATGAACTATAATCTTGATGAGTGGTGAACTCATATATGTTTCATTATAATTCTTGATATGATCGGAATGGATTTTTACAGAGTATTAATCCAGTGTCTGCATGCTGGAATTATTAATTGAAACATATATCAGGGAACATTCAAGCAAATAGAGAGTTTATAGTGTTATCATCTCTTCCGGATGTTTTAAGGAGATTTGGTGATTAAACTGGCACCAGTAGTTTGATGGACTAACTACCCATCAAATCTTAACACTAAGATGAGATCCTATGTGTTAATCACCATATAAAGTAAAATGAGAGATCTTGAAGGAAAAACCAACATAAGGGAAAAACGGTAATTTTACCCTTTGTTGTGCGGATGGCTATAATAAGGTTCTAAATAGGGTTTGTGGACATATTCTCATAATATTTAATAATTCAAGAGTTCAACTAATTGTCTTTAGTGGAATGACATTTAGTTAATAAGCTAGAATTAATTCAATCTTTCCAATTAGATTGAATTAATTCTGGGCTTATTGGAGCTTGAATTATCAAAGTCCAATAAGATTCCCCACTTGGTTTTAAGGAAGGTTATCAAGCTAAGTAAGAAATATAAATGGAGGTTAATTGGAAGCCCATAATCGAATCTTGGGCTTGGTCTAATTAAAGAAGCCCAAATGTACATTTAGTAGTGGGCTTGGTTTTTGGTTTAATGTAATTAATTAGATTAATTATATTAAAATAATTGTTTAAAAAGAAGAAGATAGCAATTTCGGTTATTCCTAGGTTAAATGTGTAACCACACATTTGATATTAAAATGTTAAATAAAGATGGTCTTTATTATGGTTAATCATCATTAAATGGAGTTATGAACTTACCATTAAATGGTTTAATGGTTGTCTTTTAATATTGGCTTGTAACCTATTTGCATTCATTAGATTAAAGATGAAAGATATACATTAGATTGACCATCTTCCTTCTTTCTTCTTGGCAAAACTGAAATTGGGTATTGAATTTTAGGTTATGGTCTTTTCAAATAGCCATCATAAAGTTAAATGAAGATAATCTCATTATTGGCTATTTTATGAGTGATTAATGAAAGAAGTGATGCATTTGATGCCTCTCTCTCCTTCCATCCCTGCATATACGAAATTGGTCGGCAAGAAAGAGTTCTGGCATGTTCTTTACACCTTCTCTCCTTTCATGAAAGAGAGAATCGAAAATACCAATTGAAAGAGTTTCAATTTTGCTTCTTCTTCTTCTAAGAAAATCTCTTCCAAACATTCCTTCTCCTTTCCCACCAAAGGATTTTGTTAACCTAATTTTCCTTGAAGAACAGGTGGTAAATCTAATTGGTTGAGGATACTACAACAAGGAGAAAGTATATTGCTAAAGGAAAAGAGTCAAAGGCAAAGGATTGGGATACACGAAGAAGGAGAGGATAACGCAGCGAGGATTTAAAGCTGTGGCGAAGAAGTCGGTAATACTCCTGATCTTGTTTATATTTTATTATCCTTGTACCATATCATGTATGGATTGGCATGTTGATTTGGATTTGTTGCTTCTGCTGCAAGTAATGATTTCTTAAAAGTTTTGAAATCTACCATTTTTCCAAACAAAGCATGTTTTCTTTTTCCGATCCAACATGTGGTCCACACCTTTACGGTTTTGCTTTCCAGCGTATAGATCGCTTTAGGACACTACTCCCGCAAGACATCCCAGGAGGTCACCAATCCTGGTACTACTCTGCCCAAGCACGTTTAACTTCGGAGTTCTGATGGGATCTAGTGCATTAAGACATGAAAAATGTGTCTATAAAGGGAAGGTATCCACAGCCTTATAAGTCATGCTTCATTCTCCTTTCCAACCGATGTGGGATTTCTCCCCTCCCTCATAGAGGCCCAGCATCCTCGCTGGCCCATTGGCCCGGGTACTGACTCTAATACCAAATTGTAATAGCCCAAACTAGATATTGTCTACTTTTGGCCCTTTTAAGTGGCTTGTGGTCCATACCCTCACGGTTTTGCTTTTCCAAACACTACTCCCGCAGGACTTCCCAGAAGGTCACCCATCCTGGTACTACTCTTGCCCAAGCACATTTAACTTCAGAGTTCTGATAGGATCCGATGCGTTAGGGCATAAAAAATACATCTGCAAAGAGAAGGTATCCACCGCTTTATCAGGCATGCTTCGTTCTCCTTCCCAACCGATGTGGGATTTAAAAACCATGAGGGTGTGGACCATAAGCCACTTCAAAAGGCCCAAAGGGTATGGACCACGAGCCACTTAAAAAGCCCAAAGCAGACAATATCTATAAACGGTGGTCTAGGCTGTTACAATTTGGTATCAAAGCCAGTATCCTGGTCGATGGGCCAGCCAGGACACTGGGCCTCCACGTGGGAGGGGAGAAATCTCACATTGGTTGGGAAGAAGAACGAAGCACGCCTTATAAGGCTGTGGATACCTTCCCCTTGTAGACGCATTTTTCATGCCTTAACGCATCGGATCCCAGCAAAAATTTGATGTTAAACGTGCTTGGGCAAGAGTAATACCAGGATGGGTGACCTCCTGGTAAGTCCTATGGGAGTAGTGTCTTAAAGTAGCCTATACTTTGGAAAAGTAAAACTGTGAGGGTGTTGACCACGAGCCACTTAAAAAGGCCCAAAGGGTGTGGACTACAAGCCACTTAAAAAGGCCCAAAGCGGACAATATCTACAAGCAGGTGGTCTATATCCCGATAGCATTAAGGCTATGAGCTCTATCTCACATCGGTTGGGAAGGAGAATGAAGTATACCTTATAAGGTTGTGGATACCTTCCCTTTGTAGACGCTTTTCTATGCCCCAATGCACCAGATCCCATCAGAACTTCGAAGTTAAATGTGCTAGGGCAAGAACAGTACCCGGATGGGTGAGCTCCTAGGAAGTCCTATGGGATTAGTGTCCAAAAGAGGCCTACACACTGGAAAAGCAAAACCGTGCGTGTGCTTGGCATGAAGGCCTTAACCCAAAGTAGACAATATCTGCGAGTGGGTGGTTTGGGCTGTTACAATTGGTATCAGAGCCAGTACCCGAACTGATGGGTCAACGAGGTTGCTAGACCTCCACGAGGGAGAGGATATCCCGGTAGCACTAAGGCTATGGGCTCTATCCCACATCAATTGGGAAGGAGAAAAAAACATGCCTTATAAGGCTATGGATACCTTCCCCTTATAGACGTGTTTTCTATGTCCCAACGCATCGGATCCCATTAGAGCTTCGAAGTTAAATATGTTATTGGCAAGAGCATTATCAGGATGGGTGATCTCCTAGGAAGTCCTGCTGGAGTAGTGTCCAAAAGAGGCCTGCATGCTGGAAAAGTAAAACCATGTGGGTGGTTGGCATGAAGCCCTTGGCCCAAAGTGGACAATATATGGGAGCGGGTGGTCTGAGCTGTTACACTCCTACCCATTCCCCCACCTCACTTCCTCCTCCTCTTGTTCGCATCCAATGATCACTTGCTTATGCGGTCAAACTAAGATTCCTTGAACCTTTTATGACTTCATCACTTACGATACTATCACCCAAAATCTACCCACTTTTAACCTTGCTTCTTTCGCATAATCCAATAAATGTTTAGATTGGTGATAGGCCATAGTTGATGAGTTCAATGCTCTCTATCTTAATCACACCTGATCTCTTGTTCCACCACCTTATAATATTAATGTTGTCAATTGTGAATAGGTTTTTTGTACATAAAAAAACACTAATGGCACCATTGATTGTAATAAAGCTTGCTTAGTTTCCAAAGGATATCATCAGGCTTTAAATATTGATTGTACGAATACTTATAGTCAAGTTGTGATGCCAAACACTATTCAAACTATCCTTACCCTTGCTCTCTCTAAAAATTGGTGTATTTGTTAGCTTAATGTGAACAATGTCTTTTTTCATAGTCATCTTAATAAACATGCTTTTAGGTCCCAATCTCCTAGTTGATCCTCATCACCCCTCTTATGTTTTTTGCCGACAAAAGCTCTTTTTGGACTCAAATATTCTCTACATGCTTCATTTCATTAATTGAGTCAAAAATTTCATCATCTTTATTTTACTGCTACCCAATTTTGTAGTAAAATCCCAATGCGTGCATCATATACACGTAGTGTATAAAAAAAATAAATTTGTTTCGAGACTTTCCTGAAGTCCAGGATCTATGTGCTTATACAAGGAAATACCATTAAACCTAGTTGAAAATTCCCAATTCACATACATGTTCATAACATATATATATATATATATAGGAATTCATGGCATTTACACAAATCAATCATTCATAAAATAATCATGTACCTTGTGTGTAGTCTCCTTCATTCTTTGATCTTCTACTCATCAAGTTGTCACAAACCGCAATGACCAATACATACATACATACATACATACATATATATATATATATATATATATATATATATATATATATATATATATATATATATAGGAATTCATGGCTTTTACACAAATCAATCATTCATATAATAACCATGTACCTTGTGTGCCATCTCCTTCATTCTTTCATCTTCTACTAATTAGGATGTCACAAACCACAATGACCAATACATATACATATATATATATATATATATCTATATATATATATAGGAATTCATGGAATTTACACAAATCAATCATTCATACAATAACCATGTACCTTATGTGTAGTCTCCTTCATTCTTCGACCTTCTACTCATCAAGTTGTCACAAACCACAATGATCAATACATATACATATATATAGGAATTCGAGGCGTTTACACAAATCAATCATGTTGGGAATCTAGACCTTCCAATCCCACACCCAAGGATATATAATAGACAAAAATATCAGAAAATAACAACACAAGAGAATTTAGGTGAAAACTCCCAAACTGGAGAAAAAACCACGGGCACCGAGAAGAAAATCCACTATGTGAAAAATTCTTACAATCACACAATTTTTCCTCTCACCCAATCCCCCAATACACCAACACACTCACAAAGAAATACACAAGACAAACTCTCCAACTCTCACATAAAAAGAGGAATTTAACTAGAGTCAAATTTGTACTACAAATCTTTGACTTTGTTTGGTGCATTAGACAAGGAGGTAGCAACCCCCTTATATAGGTAAGAACATTGCTTCAATTGTTGTCTCCAACCAATATGGGACAACAAAGGAGCCAACCTCAACAATCTCCACCTTGGCGACTTTGGTTGATCCCACAACCACACTCCACCTCAATGAAGATCTCCTGAAAATAGCATAACTCTCACTGTAGAGAATTATCATGCTTCACAGCATTATGCTCCACCATAAAAGCGTACCCACTCAGAATAAACCAATTCTAAGCCTTTTACATCGGCACATGTCGAAAATAACTTTGTTGAAAAATTATGGTACAACTCCCATGTTTGGCTTTCCTGGAAGTTCATCAGCCATCGACATAAATTCCACCACACAACTTGCATTAATGCCAAATCAATGCCCGTGTGCAAACCTGTGGACCTGCTAATAGTAACACATCCTCTATCATGGCAACTTTGGGATTAGCGACATGCCATGAGGATGTACATGCCCCCCCTTTTAAAGAACAAGATCATCATCCATGGAGACACTGTTAGCGACATTGTCAGTCTCTCCATTAACTGACCCAGAGCCTCTTGCCGAACCCGCTCTACCTCTCGAACAATTTTTCTTCACATGCCCATATTGTTCACAATTCCAGCATACTACATTTTTCTTCATGGAGTTCTTCTTCCGATATCCAGCTACCATCAAAGCTGAGTTTTCAGGAACATTTCCACCACTCAGTCTTCTCTCTTCTGAAAAGAGTTTTAAGGCAACTTCTGAAAAAACTAACTTCTCCTTCCCATGAATCAAAATCGGTTTCATGTGTTCATATGAAGGTGGAAGAGACCAGATGAGTCTCAAAGCTTGATCCTTATCATCTATACGAACTCCAATTGCCTCCAATTCAGAGACGATCCCATTGAGAACACTTAAATGATCTGAAATTGTAGTACCTTCCCTCATCCGCAGTGTATGAAACTGCTCCTTTAGGTACACCCGATTTGAGACGCTCTTTGTTTGATACAACTCCTCGAGCTTTTCCCAAAGCTTCTTTGCTGTAGATATTCCATGCACATTTGCAAGGAAATTTTTAGCCAAACACAATCGTATCCCACTTGCTGCTCTCAAATCTAGATCCTCCCAATCTTCATCGCTCATACTAGATTTGCCTGTATTGATATCAGGGATCTGTCTGCCTTTCAATTCCTTGTGTAACCCCGATTGAATCAAAATATCCCTGACTTGCACTTGCCACAAGCCAAAATTGATTTTCCCATCAAATTTTTCCACCTCAAATCTAAGAGGATTAGAAGCCCTATTTCCGGACATTTTTCTTGTGCTCTTCTGCCTTAATGAATTTTACCGTATAAGTGAATAGTATACCAAGAAAGTTTCCAGGAAAGAGAGGTGGGTCACAACGGAAACTCTTAAATACCAAGTCTTTCCTTAGCCAAAACTTTCCTAGACATGTATTACCACACTACCACACCAAAACTCCACCGCACCGAATGAACCTTTCTCAAGAAAATTTTTTCTGATGTGGAAGATCAGTCAAAACTGCGACCACAGGGCATACTTAGAATTTTCAAGAAAAACACACCTTGGCTCTAATACCACTTGTTGGGAATCTAGACCTTCCAATCCCACACCCAAGGACATATAATAGACAAAAATATCATAAACTAACAACACAAGAGAATTTACGTGGAAACTCCCCAACCGGAGAAAAAACCACGAGCACCGAGAACAAAATCCACTATGTGAAAAATTCTTACAATCACAATTTTTCCTCTCACCCAATCCCCCAATACACCAACACACTCACAAAGAAATACACAAGATAAACTCTCCAACTCTCACCTCAAAAGAGGAATTTAACTAGAGTCAAATTTGTACTACAAATCTTTGACTTTGTTTGGTGCATTAGATAAGGAGGTAGCAACCCCCTTATATAGGTAAGAACATTGCTCCAATTGTTGTCTCCAACCAATATGGGACAAGAAAGGAGCCAACCTCAACAAATCATTCATATAATAACCATGTACCTTGTATGTAATCTCCTTCATTCTTTGATCTTCTACTCATCAGGTTGTCACAAACCACAATGACCAAAATAGATCATCTCAAACGGTATCCATATAGAGATCGGAGAAATTAACCGAATCAAACTTTTTGATCAAAATGACTAGAACAAAGACAAGAGTGCTAGCTCTCTTCTTTATTCTATGGAGAGTAAAACTGTGAAAGAGAATGAAGAGGAGGAAGATGAGAAAGATGAGGAGAATGGCTTAAAAAGTTGTTTTCTAAACTTATTAAAACAAATTTTCTCATGATCATCATCTTCCTTTCTAATTTTTTTTGTCTTTTTGTCTTTTATCATTTAAAGAAAATAAATGCATCGTTTTTTAAGAAGTCTCTCTCATCTTCCATATTGAAAATATCTTATATTTATATATATAAATGCTGAGATGGTCTAGTCATACTAGGTTCGGTCTTACTGGGTCCTAGATGTGGAAAAAAAGACCCTATGTTGCAATCTTATCGGGACATATTGATAGGATTGAATTATCTTATATTTTCTTATGCATTTATATGTAATTTCAACCCTATTTTTATGATAAAATACTCAATTTATGTTCAATTTATGTTGACTGCTAGGTTGGATTTGTTGATATATTTTTGAGACCAAAAAGACAAAATTTTCTAAAAAAAAATTGGAGTATAATTGTTTACCAAGTTGATTGTAAAAAAAAAACATTGGCTTTGTGCTGGGTTTCACGCAGAAAGAATTATCGTTATATGCGCAAGACGTGCGTTAATGCAACGCCTTATTGCGTTAAATCTGGCGATGTTGCGTTAGTGAACTGTGCATTTTACAATGCACAACACACAACGCAAAAGGAAAAACAAGGGTTTTAAAGGAGAGTTTTAATTGTCTTGTCACAGCTACAGTAAGGAGAGGAACAGTGTGAGGAGAAAAAGAGAATCAACTTTACGCTGGAGCTATAGGGTCAATGTGGAGGAAGAAACGAAGAACAAAGGAAAGAAGCTGCTGGAGCCCACCTGCTTCTACATTTTTACTTTTTTCAATGTGAGTATTAGAGATAGAGGAAGGTAACTTGGACTGCCATTTTATATGACAACTAATGACTCATTTTTGGAGCATAAAAATGAAGATAGAAGGCTAGTTTCCTAACACTGGTTCAATGGGGATATCGATGCCAAGTTATGGTTAAGCTATTTCTATCATTTTGAAGTTGTAATTTCTTTTCAGATTGTTGTGTTGTTGGTATCGATTTTGATGGTTTGGGATTAATGATCTTAATATAATTTTTTAATCATTTTATTTCGAACCTATTGCTAGAACATTGATTTTAATCCATAATTGTTACTTTTAATGTGTGAGTAGCACCTAAGGATCGTTAATCGTTAGAAACAACATAACTTAGGTTAGATAACCCGAACGTGTGAGGTTACTACCTGTATTGATCGTTTTTCAATTCGTAACGCGACTACCAAATTGCATCTAGAGATCGTATCCTAGATTATTCGATAGTTAGGTTTAATTAATGATCGTATCTTGATAAAATTTAACCTAAGGGAAAACCGAGATTTGTAGAGCATTCTATTAGTCTCAGATCAATAGTCCGGAAAGAATTGTAAAGACTTTAGAATGAAAAAATATGCTTGATTGTGCTTAGGCCGAGATTGACCATAGAACCAGACCTTACCTATACTCAACACCTTTCACATTTTTGATTGTTTGTTTAATTTGTTTTCGATAGTTTAATCTTACTGTAATTTTCTAAATTGTTCGAAAACCAAAAAAAACCCCCATATACTTTTCTTTCATCAATTATTTTCAGTATGAAAATTAACCAAACATTTCCTGTAGATTTGATCCCGACTTACCATAACTACAAATTTTAGTGTGCAGAGTCAGGTAAATTTTGCAGTGCACTCGACACACGCTATCAAATTTTGGCTCCATTGCCGAGGAGTGTGGTAGCTTAATTTTTGAATTTGATTTTAGTTGGTGTTTTGTGACTATACTTGTTTTTAATCATTCTTTTTGTTACTTGTTAATTTTTAATTGTCCATTAGTGTTGGTGCATGGTAGTGACCAGGTCTCCTCGTAGAGAAATTGAGCAGTTTGATCCGGAGATCGAGAGAACATTGTGAAGATTACGTAGAGAAGCAAGGTCAACTTTGGTGAACGAAATGGAAGCAAAATCTGAAGAAACAATGACAAATCCGAGAACCCTGAGGGAGTTGGCTGCACCCGATTTAACTTATAGACCATTATGCATAACATTTCTAAATTTTGCTGAATATGTTACCTTTGAGTTAAAATCTGGATTAATTCATTTATTGCCTAACTTTCATGGCCTTGCAGGTGAGGATGCCCATAAACATCTTAAGGAACTTGATGTGGTATGTTTGAGCATGAAGCCTCACGGGGTGACGGACGAGCAGATCATGTTGAGGGCTTTCCCATTCTCGCTCAAAGATACAGCAAAAGATTGGCTATCTGAGTTACCTGCAGGAAGTGTGAACACTTGGTTGGAGATGAAGAGGTTGATTTTGGAAAAAATATTTTCCGGCCTCAAAGACAGCAAGTATTCGAAAGGAGATATGCGGTATTAAGCAACACAATGGGGAGTCTCTTTACGAATACTGGGAGCGACTTAAGAAGTTGTGTGCTAGTTGCCCACATAACAACATATCGGAGCAACTTTTCATGCAATATTTTTATGAAGGATTGCTGCCAATGGAGAGGAGTTTGGTTGATGCGGTGAGTGGTGGGCACTTTGTGAGAAGACCCCCATTGAAGCCAGGATATTACTTGAGCGGATGGCCGCTAACACTTAGCAATTCAGCACTCGTAATGATGTTCGACGAGTAAATGAGGTAAGCACTTCATCTATTGAACATCGTTTAGATGAACTAACATCTTTTGTAAGACAAATTCCAGTTGGACAGGCACAAGTAAAAGCGTGCAGGATATGTTCAAACACAAGTCATCCAACTGACGAGTGCCCAGCTTTGCAAAAAGGGAGTATGGAGTACGTGAATGCTGTAGAAGGGAACTTCCTGAATCAATACAACCCATACTCGCAAACGTATAACCCACGTTGGAGGGATCACCCCAACTTGAGTTATGGAGGGAATTGACAGAAAAATTACTTCTAGAATTGGCCACAAGGACCATCAGGATTTCAACCATGGCAACAAGGAGCACAAGGAGCTTCTTCTTTAAGTTCAGGTGCGTCTTTAGAAGAACTTGTTAACAAACTTGTTGCTACCAACTTGCAATTGCACCAGGATATTCAACAAATAAAAGCAAGCCAGCAGAGTACGAATAACCAATTGGGTCAAATGGCAGTAATGCTAAATCACCTAGAATCGCAAGGAGGAGGAAAATTTTCATCCCAACTCAAGGTGAATTCGAAGAATGTTAGTGCCATAACCTTGAGAAGTGGAAGGGAGATTGAAGATTCAAAAAGAACCCCAATGAAGATTGCTACCAAGGAAGAGATCGAGAAGGAATTGGAAAAGGAAGAAAATTCATCCTCAAGTACACAGGTAAATATCAAAAGACCCAATATTGTTAAAACTAACCCTCCACCTTTTTCGAGCAGATTAACGAGACCAAACAAGGAGGATAAAGATAAGGAGATATTGGAGACTTTCTGAAAGGTAGAAGTCAACATACCTTTGAAGTGAATCAAACGTTAATACAATACTGAGAAAATGATATAAGAATGCACGAGAAGGGGGGGTTGAATTGTGTATTCCCCTTATTGAAAAATCTTTCAAAAATGTTTGTTAGAAAATAAAAATTCTTTTACAGAATTTTTGATAGATTCTAATTAATCAAAAACTTTGAAAACATTGTTTCGAGCTAAGTAATGATAAAACTTGAATCTAAAAGAGAGATAGGGTAAGAATAGTTGACACAGAGATTTATCCTGGTTCACCTCAAACCGTGGGCTACGTCCAGTCCTCAGAGTTCTTTCTGAGATTTTCACTATCTCTTGAACTTTACAAGTATTCTTTCATGAGCCTCTTGTGTCTCTACAACCAGTATTCTTTCACGCTTAGCCTCTGCAGGCTATCTGTACTAATTTCTCACAAATAAGTGTTTGAACACTTGTTACAATAAAAATAGCTCTCGGCTAATTTGCCTAGAATGTTTTTATGATCACGTAAGTGTAATTCAGTTCACGTTTCAACTAACTCTGCAATCTTCGACTTCGACTTGTATTTATAGCCTTCGTCTCCAACTCCTTATTGATTCTTGTTTCTTGAATCTTTAACAGAAACAGTTGATTAGTTGAGTTCTGTAACTAACTTAAACTGACTCTTGCGTCTGCTTTTTCAATTCTTCTTTTGCGCCTGTTTTTCTATTCGCGTCTTCGTCTATTTTTCTGTTCACATCTTCATCTGCTTCTTCGTCTGTTTTTTACTGTGTCTTCGTCTATTTTTCTACTGTGTCTTCGTCTGTTTTTCTACCGTGTCTTCGTCTGCATCTGTAGTTCTCTTTTGCATCTACGTTGCTTCGTCTGTATTTATTTTGTGTCTGCGTCTGTTTATTTCTTCTGCATTCTTCGTCTGCGTAATATCGTGTGTCTGCGTCTGTGTTTCTTCTGTATTACTTCATTTGTGTTGCTTCGTCTGCTTTTGTTTTGCTTTTATTTTGCTTTTTGTTATACATCAAAATTATATCTAAATAAAGTCATTTTGACTTAACAATCTCCCCCTTTTTGATGATAACAAATTATATACAATTAAGAAAACAAAATACAATGTATACGAAGAAAAAAACTTATCTAAAAAAAAAATATTCTTCTCCTTCCTTCTTTTTCATCTTCTTCCCCCTATTTGTTGTAGCATATGCGTCTGAGGATGGAACATAGTCTTCATTAATCGCAAATGTGGGTGGATGAATGAATACTCTTGACTCTGGAATATCCAAGTCATAGGGGAGCAGTAGCATCAAGAATCGTCTTCCTTGCAAGGTATGCCTCGACAATAGGCGATGTATTAGATAAGGTCTGTAATATTAAATCTGGACAAGGAATTCAATGAATGTCCTTGTTGTCAATCTTCCCCTTACTGGACAGTCTTCTTTCTTATCAATATAGCTACAACTAGCTTCACCATTATTTTCTTTAGAAGCGCATACCTCATTAATTTTCCACACTTCCTCAGCTATTTGATCTGCGGACAGATCATCACTAACTTCTTCAGGAAAAAGTATCGAATTCCCCTTATTCAACTCCAAGGGATATCTTGGCTAAATGTCTGGTACAACCTTTATTATAGACTCTTCTGTTACCGGATAAATAGTGCACGGATGAGAAGACATTTTTGTAGGGTATGGTTGTAACATCCCACCCTCGACGAGAAGGGTAAAATAGTAATTTGGTCCGGTATGATAGTGATTACGACTGATTTGGCATTTTCATGCATACTGGTATTTGTGAACAGTGAATTTTTGCACATGAAAAATAACTGTACATGCATTCATGATATTTCCCGGTATTTGGGCCTAAACGGAATTTTATTGTGAATAATGTAGAAATTGTGTTTGAAAAATTTATTGCAGTAAATTGTTGTGTGTTTTATATTTTAAGGGAATTTTAGAAATTTTTCTGGACTTTTCCAGAGAAAATTCCCGGACCGAAAAAATCGCCAAGTGGCGAACCGGTTGATTTTCGGTATCGAAAATTTCTGTTTAATGGCACTACAATATTGGGTACATTATTTTGGGACTATAATTGGAGCCATTGGAATTGAATGGTTTAAAGATTTTATTATTAGGGTTGCTTTTAATAAAGAATATGAATCAGTTTTGTCTTTTCCTCTTTAAACATGACAAGTGTCTTAATGCATTAATTGCTTAGGCTACTCTTCCACGACACTTGGACACTTGAAAAGAAAAGGAGACATTTCTTGAAGCTTTTGTTGGAGTTATGTAAATATAGTGCCCTGGAAAACAAGTGTATTTACATGTAACTTTATTTTCTTCAGTTACAGTTTTGTATTGAAAATATTTATTATTAATAAAACAAAAGAGTTTGGTTTTATCTGTATGAGCATTATATATCTGGTCATAAGGTACAAAGATTCATTTGTAAGTAATATACATATACATAGAGATGTATGGGAAACATGTATATTATTAGAATCAATTAATTGATTCACGAGTTGAATAATCAAGTTGGTCGTTTGATTATGGTTTAGGCGTAGTGTTGCGATTTATCTCCATATAAGTAAAGGAGTTTACTTAAAGGGAATGATGAGTTTCATATCATGATAGTAGTAGACTATCGATAATGGCACTATTAAATGAATTGAATCAAGTATGTTTTCAAGAATAAAGTGGGCGTTACTTTAATCTTAAAACATACAACTTAAGCATTCGCTATTATGAACCACAATCTTGATGAGTGGTGAACTCATATGTGTTTCATTATAATTCTTGATATGATCGGAATGGATTTTTACAGGTATTAATCCGATTATGCATGTTGGAATTATTAATTGAAACATGTATCGTGGAACATTCACTCAAATAAAGAGTTTATAGTGTTATCATCTCTTCTAGATGTTTTAAGGAGATTTGGTGATTAAGCTGGCGCCAGAGTTTGATGGACTAGCTACCCATCAAGTCTTAACACTAAGATGAGATCTTATGTGTTAATCACCATATAAAGTAAAATGAGAGATCTAGAAGGAAAAACCAACATAAGGGCAAAACGGTAATTTTACCCTTTGTTGTGCGGATGGCTATAATAAGGTTCTAAATAGGGTTTGCAATTGGACATATTCTCATAATATTTAATAATTCAAAAGTTCAACTAATTGTCTTTAGTGGAATGACATTTAGTTAATAAGCTAGAATTAATTCCAATGAGATTGAATTATTTATGGGCTTATTGGAGCTTGAATTATCAAAGTCCAATAAGATTCCCCACTTGGCTTTAAGGAAGGTTATGAAGCTAAGTAACAAGTAGTTTGGAGGCTTTAGAAGTCCATAATTGAATGATGGGCTTATACTAATTAATGGTTAATTGGAAGCCCATATGTTCATTTAGAAATGGGCTTGTTTTGGTTTAATGTAATTGATTAGATTAATTATATTAAAACAATTTTTTAAATGGAGAAGAAGCAATTTCGAAATTGTGTTAGGTTAGATGTGTAACCACATTTGACATTAAAATACTAAATAAAGATGGTCTTTATTATGGTTCATCATTATTAAATGGAGTTATGAACTTACCATTAAATGGTTTAATGGTTGGCTTTTAATGTTGGCATGTAACCCATTTGCATTCATTAGATTAAAGATGAAAGATGTGCATTAGATGGACCATCTTCCTTCTTTCTTCTTGCCAAAACCGAAATGGGTATTCAATTATAGGTTATGGTCTTTTCAAATAGCCATTTAAAAATAAATGAAGTAAGTCTCATTTATTGGCTATTTGATGAGTGATTAATGTAAGAAGTGATGCATTGGATGCCTCTCCTCTTTCCATTCATGCATATTTTGAAATTGAGATGTAAGAAAGGGTTCTTGCATGGTTTTAGACATTCTCTCCTTTCATGCAAGGTAGAACCGAAATTCCTAAGTGAAAGAATTGAAAGAGTTTCAATTTTGGTTCTTCTTCTTCTAAGAAAATCTCCTCCAAATATTTCTTCTCCTTTCCCACCAAAGGATTTTGTTAACCTAGTTGTCCTTGAAGAACAAGTGGTAAATCTAATTGGTTGAGGATACTACAACAAGGAAGAAGATAGATTGCTAAAGGAAAAGACTCAAAGGCAAAGGATTTGGATATAAGAAGGAGAGGATAGCGCAGCGAGGATTTAAAGCTGTAGCGAAGGAGTTGGTAATTCCTTTTATCTTGTTCTTGGTTTTATTATCCTTATACCATATCATGTATGGATTAGCATGTTGATTTGGATATATTTCTTCCGCTGCAAGATGATTTCTTAAAAAGTTTTGAAATCTATCGTTTCTCCATACTAAGCATACTTTCTTTTTCCGATCCAACAATTGGTATCAGAGCCGGTTTGTCATGCTTGATTTCGGTTCCTATATGGTGGATGCATGGGTTGGCAATCTTTTTATGTGTACTGCATATTTTTATGTGATAGAAATATATTTGGTGTATGTTGTTCTTTTGGTTGTCTATAGAAGTTAAATTTTATCTTGTAAGATTTCTTCATTTGGTTGTAACAAGGAGGGTGGTTTATCATCACCATGTTTCCTCCTTGGTTTCTTTTTTCTATTGTGTTTGATTTTGTAATGTACAAATTGATGTAACGATGAAGAAGGAGTAGCCATGGATTGAAGAAATGGAAAGGTAAAATTTTGATTGTATCCTTTGTGTTTTGGCATAAGTTTTGTGAAAACTAAGTTGCTGGAATTTTGTTTCAATGAATCATATTTCAGTTATGATTGGAAAACAAGTGCTGGTTTTTGTTTCAAAGAATCCAATTTCAGTTTTGCTAAAATACTAATTGCTGTTTTAATTTTCATGAAATGAGTTTCGGTTTTAATAAAACAAGTGCTGGGATTTTTGTCAAAAAAAGATTTGGTTTTCTAAAAATCTAGTGCTGGAATTTTATTTTCAAAATGACAAAATTCTAATTTCATAAATGCCATTACATTTTGTTTACCGAATGGGCGGATCATGTTAGCGAAGAGTTCGAAGCGGAAGATCCAAGATGAAGAAGCATATTTTGGGCCTAAAAGGCTTGTAATTATTTTATGTTTCTAGGATGGACAATCAAAAGTGGCTTTATTAGTTCATGTGATGAATGGAGAAATGAATGCTTGTAATATGTGATATTATGTGATTGCATGTCATTTAGAAAATTGCCAACCCTAGGCCTTGCCATGCATTCATTATGTATGAGATATATAATGAAACAATATAGGATGGATAATAAATTGCATCTAGACAAGATGGTATTTAAAACTTAAAGCCCAAAAAGATTGAGTGGGAGAGGATGCTCCTGTGAGAGTCCACGGTCTCCAAATGATGGTCCGTTTGCATGTGGTGAAATGTTACTCCCCATCGGAGGGCATGGATCCTAGATCTTGCATGGTTTGGGTCTCCATAAGGATAAGTCCACTTAATGATAGCAAATGTGACCTCCCACCGAGGCATGATTTGTAGGTATCTTTAGTGAATGAATCAAATGGTTATACACTCAACATTTTTATCAATAAACCGCCCACCGTAGCTCATTGGTAAAAGTATGGACCAAATTAAGACGCTTCTTAAAAATTGAGCATGAGATGCTTGGTAGTTTTTTAGTGGGAGGGTCCGATTTTTCTTTTAATAGATAAGATGGCCCACCGTCACTTAGTCTGTTATAGATAAGAAAAATAACCGTAAGTATAATGTTTTAATTTTTAAGTTTTGTTAAATCTATCATCATGCATACATGCATCATGATTTTATACAAATTTCCATAAATTGTTGACTAGTATGTTCATGTTTTAATAATTTATATTTTCAGATATAATCAACCATAAAATGAATCCACTCACCGCTTCTTGACTAATAACAAATTGGAAAATGGAGACAAGTTTAATGAATGGAGCGTAACCTTGACATTGTTCTTCAATATGAGCGTATTTCATGGGTGTTAGCTGAAAATGAGCCTACACCTCTAAGTGGAGATGCAACTCGAGCAAGTCCAACAACATGGCGTTAGCGAGAATCTTGACAGGACTACTAAGTGTTATATTCTGCTTCGTCATTGCATATTGCAAAAGCAAATTGCTTGTATGAAAGCTGCTAGTAATGGTCCATCACCTACATGAGATGTTTGGTGTGAGGACTAGGTCTGCAAGAGTGAAAGCTATCCAAACCTTTCATAATCTCGAGCACGAAACTGGTGAACCGGTGCGGGATTACATGATGAAGGTAATCTGCGGTCATCGAGGCTGAGATGCTTGGGCGGATATGGATGCGGACACGCAGATGATTATGATCATCAATATCTTAAACTCTTCTTTTCAGCGGTTTAAGTTGGACTATGAGCTCAACAATGAAGGATTACACCTTGAGTGAGTTGATGAATACCCTCCAGAGCACGGAGGAAATATTGAATATTAAGGCTCATGGGCCGAAGCTAATGTAGCTTCTTCTTCTAAGCCCAAGGGTAAGGGCAAGGAAAGAAGAAGGGTCCGATGAAAAGAAGGCCCAAATAGGGTCAAGGCCAAACCCATGAAAAGAAGGCCAAAAGAACATCAAAGGAAAGTGTTTCCTTTGTGATGAGATGGGCCACTAGAAAAGAAATTATCCGATCTACCTAGAGTCCCTCAAAAGCAAACAAGGTATGGGCTTCCTAAGTTTGTTAGGAACTAGAAATGTGGCAGATTTATCTACGTCTTGGATATTAGATTAGGAGCCACTAACCATGTTTGTAATTCTTTGCAGGGTTCCAAAGAAGGAAAAGACTTCCTAAAGGCGATTTCAAGTTAAGATAGCAGATGGTTCCTATGTTTCATTGAGAATCGGTGGGAGTAGTTATCTTGGACTTTCTAGTGGTCATAGGTTATATTTGGAAGATGTTTATTACATGCCAATGATTGTAAGGAACATGATTTCTTTTTTTGTCTAATAAAATCTGGCTATTCCTTATATTTTGAAAAGGTTGTTTCAATATATGAGAATAAGGATTTTATTTGTGAAGCGATAATTAAGCAGGATTGTTTTTATAGAACCTATGAAAGGCTCACTAAACACCACGTAATTGATAAAACCAAGACAATCCAATATCTCTAGCATTAATTCAAAGTATCTGTGGCATCTAAGGATGGGTCATATCAATCGAAAAGACTTGTGAGCTAGTAAAGGATGGGATCCTTATGGGCTTGGATAGTGATCCATTACCCACCGTGAATCTTGTATTGAAGGAAAAATGACAAAAGCCTCATTTCCTTTTAAAGGAAATGATTTGAATCCACATTGGACATGGTACATCTTGATGTGTATGGGCCCGTGAATGTACAAGCTAGAGGAGGTTATGAATATTTCATAACTTTTATAGATGATTACTCAAGACATGGCTATTTGTATTTGATGCATAAAAAGAGTGAATCTTTTGAAAAGTTCAAAGAATTCAAAGCTAAAGCTGAGAAGCAACTTGGCAAGCCATTAAAAGCGACTTCGATCGATCGAGGTGGTGAGTATTTATCTGGAGAGTTCCAGCAATATTTAATTGACAATGGAATTGTTTCCAATTTGTCAGCTCCTCGTACACCTCAACAGAATGGTGTAGCAGAGAGGAGAAATAGAACTCTATTGGAAATGGTAAGATCAATGATGTCCTATGGTAGCCTTCCAGAATCGTTATGGGGATATGCCATACAAACGGCAACATATCTTCTTAACTTTGCTCCATCCAAATCGGTGCCTAAAACACCTAGGGAGTTGTGGACTGGCCAAGTGCCTTCATTGATGCACTTGAGGACTTGGGGCTGTCCAGCCCATGTTCTAAAGCCTGAATCCACAAAGATGGAACCAAGGTCAGAAGTATGTTTGTTTGTAGGATATCCTACGGGAACTCGAGGGTACTATTTTTATAGTCCTCATGATAGGAAGGTATTTGTGTCGACAAATGCAAACTTCTTAGAGGAAGAGTTTGTGAGAAATCACAAAGGAAGAAGTGAAGTAGTACTAAAGGAGTTAGCAATTTCATCCAAACCAAGAGTTGTTTTGGATATGATGTAACAAGATGTCAAAATGGATTCAAGAGTTGAATCGAAGTGCAACCCTGAACATCAAGTCGTGCCTTAGACGTAGTGGGAGGTTGTGAGACAACTAGATAGGTATCTGGGTTTAGGAGAAGGCTTAATTGCCATCTCGGACAAGAAGAAACAGATCCGTTACGTATACATGTGCTATTAATGATGTTGATGCAGAAAATGGCTCAAGGCAATGGAATCGGAAATAGATTCTATGTATACTAATGAAAACGGGTCCTTGTAGATCTACCACCTGTGTCTAAAAACCATAGGGTGTAAATGGATCTACAAAAGGAAAAGGGGATTGGATGGAAAGGTAGAGACCTTTAAAGCTAGATTTGTAGCTAAAGACTATACTCAAAAGGAGGGTATAGACTACGAGGAGACTTTTTCTCCGGTTGCCATGCTTAAATCCATCAGGATTCTTTTGGCCATAGCAGCCTATTTCGATTATGAAATATGGAAAATGGATGTCAAGACCGCATTTCTGAATGGAGATCTTGAGGAGACCATTTATATGGCCCAACCACAAGGATTCATTGAGCTAGGTAATGAGCATAAGGTTTGCAAGTTGCAAAGGTCCATTTATGGACTTAAGCAAGCATCTAGGTCTTGGAACATTAGGTTTGATAAGGCTATCAAAACCTATGGGTTCATACAAAACCTAGATGAGCCTTGTGTTTACAAAAGAATACAAGAAGGTAAGGTTACTTTCCTAATCCTGTATGTTGATGACATTCTGCTCATTGGGAATGATGTGGGAATGTTATCTCATGTTAAGGATGGCTGAATGAGCAGTTTTCAATGAAGGATTTGGGAGAGGCTACCTATGTTCTAGGGATCAAACTTATAAGGGATCGTAAGAACAAGAAGATATTTTTGTCTCAACTAACCTACATTGAGAATATGCTCAATAAGTTCGCCATGCAAGATTCCAAGAGGGGTTTCACTCCTACTAGACATGGAATCAAACTTTCAAAGGAACAAGCACCTAAAACCCAAGAGGAGGTTGAACGCATGCGTAACATTCCATATGCTTCGGCAGTTGGTAGTTTGATGTATGCAATGCTATGCACTAGACCGAATATCTGTTACATAGTGGGACTGGTAAGCAGATTTCAGTCCAATCAAGGAATGGAACATTGGACTGCGGTTAAGTGTATACTTAAGTATCTTCGTAGGACGAAGAACTTAATGCTTGTTTACTCTGGAAGTAATCTTATTCCGACAGGATATACGGATTCTGATTTTCAATCAGATGTTGATTTAAGGAAATCAACTTCTGGTTCTATATTTACTTTAGGAGGTGGAGCCATAGTTTGGAGGAGTGTCAAGCAATCTTGTATTGCCGATTCGACTATGGAGGTTGAGTATGTTGCTACTTGTGAAGCGTGCAAGAAAGGCGATGCCCCGCTCGGAAGTTCCTAAATGATTTGGAGGTAGTTCCAGAGGCGTAAAAGCCATTACACTTTATTGTGATAATAGTGGGCGATGGCTAATTCTAAAGAACCTCGGAACCACAAAGTCGCCAAACACATTGAGTAATGTATCATCTCATAAGGAGATAATACAACGTGGAGAAGTGGATGTGGTAAAGATTCCTACAGAGCAAAACCTTGCGATCCGTTCACAAAGACATTGACTTAAAAGAGCTTTGAGGGTCACCTAGAAGGAATGGGAATGAAGGATATGTCAAACTTGCTTTAGGGCAAGTGGGAGATTGTTGAGTTATGTAAATATAGTGCCCCGAAAGCAAGTGTATTTACATGTAACTTTATCTTCTTGATTCTGAGTTTTGTAATGAAAATATTTATTATTAATAAAACAAAAGAGTTTGGTTTTATCTGTATGAGCATTATATATCCGGTCATAAGGTACCAAGATTCATTTGTAAGTAATATACATATACATAGAGATGTATGGGAAACATGTATATTATTAGAATCAATTAATTGATTCACAGTTGAATAATCAAGTTGGTCGTTTGATTATGGTTTAGGCAGTAGTGTTGCGATTTATCTCCATATAAGTAAAGGAGTTTACTTAAAGGGAATGATGAGTTTCATATCATGACAGTAGTAGACTATCGATAATGGCACTATTAAATGAATCTGGAATCAAGTATGTTTTCAAGAATAATGTGGGCCGTTACTTTAATCTTAAAACATACAACTTAAGCATTCGCTTATTATGAACCACAATCTTGATGAGTGGTGAACTCATATGTGTTTCATTATAATTCTTGATATGATCGGAATGAATTTTTACAGGTTATTAATCCAGTGTCTGCATGTTGGAATTATTAATTGAAACATGTATCAGGGAACATTCACTCAAATAAAGAGTTTATAGTGTTATCATCTCTTAGATGTTTTAAGGAGAATTGGTGATTAAGCTGGCGATGAGTTTGATGGACTAGCTACCCATCAAGTCTTAACACTAAGATGAGAACTTATGTGTTAATCACCATATAAAGTAAAATGAGAGATCTAGAAGGAAAAACCAACATAAGGGCAAAACGGTAATTTTATCCTTTGTTGTGCGGATGGCTATAATAAGGTTCTAAATAGGGTTTGCAATTGGACATATTCTCATAATATTTAATAATTCCAAAGTTCAACTAATTGTCTTTAGTGGAATGACATTTAGTTAATAAGCTAGAATTAATTCCAATGAGATTGAATTATTTCTGGGCTTATTGGAGCTTGAATTATCAAAGTCCAATAAGATTCCCCACTTGGCTTTAAGGAAGGTTATGAAGCTAAGTAAGAAGTAGTTTGGAGGCTTTAGAAGTTCATAATTGAATGATGGGCTTAAACTAATTAATGGTTAATTGGAAGCCCATATGTTCATTTAGAAATGGGCTTGTTTTGGTTTAATGTAATTGATTAGATTAATTATATTAAAATAATTTTTTTTAAATGGAGAAGAAGCAATTTCGAAATTGTGTTAGGTTAGATGTGTAACCACACATTTGACATTAAAATACTAAATAAAGATGGTCTTTATTATGGTTCATCATTATTAAATGGAGTTATGAACTTACCATTAAATGGTTTAATGGTTGGCTTTTAATTTTGGCATGTAACCTATTTGCATTCATTAGATTAAAGATGAAAGATGTGCATTATATGGACCATCTTCCTTCTTTCTTCTTGCCAAAACTGAAATGGGTATTCAATTATAGGTTATGGTCTTTTCAAATAGCCATTTTAAAGATAAATGAAGTAAGTCTCATTTATTGGCTATTTGATGAGTGATTAATGTAAGAAGTGATGCATTGGATGCCTCTCACTCTTTCCATTCATGCATATTTCGAAATTGAGATGTAAGAAAGGGTTCTTGCATAGTTTTTAGACATTCTCTCCTTTCATGCAAGGTAGAACCGAAATTCCTAAGTGAAAGAATTGAAAGAGTTTCAATTTTGGTTCTTCTTCTTCTAAGAAAATCTCCTCCAAATATTTCTTCTCCTTTCCCACCAAAGGATTTTTTTAACCTAGTTATCCTTGAAGAACAAGTGGTAAATCTAATTGGTTGAGGATACTACAACAAGGAAGAAGATAGATTGCTAAAGGAAAAGACTCAAAGGCAAAGGATTTGGATATAAGAAGGAGAGGATAGCGCAGCGAGGATTTAAAGCTATAGCGAAGGAGTTGGTAATTCCTTTTATCTTGTTCTTGGTTTTATTATCCTTATACCATATCATGTATGGATTAGCATGTTGATTTGGATATATTGCTTCCGTTGCAAGATGATTTCTTAAAAAGTTTTGAAATCTATCGTTTCTCCATACTAAGCATGCTTTCTTTTTCCGATCCAACAACTTCCTCCTCCATGGTCATAGCCTCCTTCTCCCTCTTTCTTTTTTTGATTTGTTTTACTTATCCTTGCTACTCTTCCTCTACTTGAAGTGCTCCCCTCCTTTCTATGATGGTGATTATGGAAGGGTGTGAGTGGAAGGTAGAGATTTAGGAGAAACATGGAGGATTGAAGCTTGGAAGCTTGATTAGGTAAATCATATTTTTAGATGATGGTTTATAGTTACTTGTGATGTGATTGAGCCAAGTTTACATTATAAATTGGCTGCATTTTCATAGCTGCTTATGCATTCATTGACTCCTAATTGATGATTTTTATGCTTAAATTGGTTCCTCATAACAAGCTCTTTTAATTCACAATTTGTCAGTAAATTGTCATGATCTGATATTAATTTCTCTATAATTTTTCATGAGGATAATTGATACTGGAAATTGTTATTTTATTACAGGAGGAAAGGAGTCAACCCATCTGGAAGTCAACAGTCATGAGGTCCTATCCGCTCGTCGCGACGAATATTAAATCCACACGTCGCGACGCATGTTAATTCGCACGACGCGACGAGCAAGCAATTTTACACGTCGCGACGAATTTTTATTTACACTCCACGACGTACGAGCGAATATCCGACCTTAAATGGAAAGTTTGTCTCACTGCTTTGACCCGACCCACACCCACCATATAAAAACTTTGCTATTTTTAGGTCAGGAAGATTTTTGATACTTGGAGACTCTGGAGGCAGCAGATAGACGACATTCGACTCCACCATCATTTGCCGTTTTCAACATCGCTGTTCATCACCATCATCGCCCCCGTCAGTATCTTCTGCTACTATGAGTATCACTCAATCTGCAGCAATCGAGAGACAGTCCAGAGCTATGCGTAGCTAAGTCACATTTCCTCTTGAAGATTTAGCAATGGCTTGAGTTCACCGGAAGCTTCAAAGGGGAGTAATCATATAGTGTCTAAAGTTTAGTTATATTTGTGTAAACTCTGAGTTAGAGGTTGCATCTATATAGCTAGATTAGCATGGTTAACAGTTTAACCATGTGCTGAACACTATGTTGCGATTTGGACAAAGTGATTTGTAGAACTTTTGATGCTTAATATATGAAGTCTCATATATGTCATTCGGATATTGCATTTACTCTTTTAATCTGCCTAGTTATGTTTGATTAGATGGTTGTGTTTTTATCCCATTAACTGATTGCATTTACTTGTCCAATTTTCACACTAAGGTTTTTAACAAAGATTTAAAAGATGGAGTTCATTAATTGAATCTTTGGACCCAAAGAGTCCTTTAGGGTTGATCTTTAGAAACTTAGTGGATTTTATCCCTGAAAATCATTTTTGAATCGTGATAGCCTGCACCCATTTTCAAGAGGATTTTATCAATTTGCTTACTATTTGAGTTTTTGTTAATTGCATAATTTCCAAAATTCCAAAAATATTTTTTAAACTTTTTCTCCAATTTTAATTACTTTTATCAATTTCGATCAAAATACGAAACCCCCATTTTATCAACTTTGATTGCATTTTTTACATTTAGGCTAGCTTAGACCTTTTTCACTTGGTTCCAATTAAGTGAGACGACCCGAGGTTCCAACCTATACCGCAATCTTGGAAATTATTATTTTTGACCGGTCTTCAAAGATCGATCATAAGGTCGAATCGACAGAGCCACGATCAAATTGGCACCGTTGCTGGGGAACCAAGAAATTGGTTTACCGTAGGATAGTCATTGTCATTTATTTGAATTGTCGTTGATAATCGGAATCATTTTTTTTTCTTGCATTTAGCATAGTTTGATTTTCACACTTGTTCATAGTATAGGTTTCATTTCCCTTTGCACAAGCATACTCCATACTTTGATTTTATCTCTTACTTTGCACACTTTTCACACATACACACTCATACATACATTATACACTCATACACTTGCATTCATCGCATTTCACTTTTATCCGATTTTGTGTGACTGAGAGAAATTTTGTTACCATTCCTTTTATTTGTGGATTGATTTTTATGCATGCCTAGGAGAGGTAGACTTGTTCAATTTCAACCTGAAGTTGAGAGACATTTGAGGAGACTTAGGAAAGAGAGGAAAGAATAAGAGAGAAGTAGAGTAGTTGAGCGAGAAAGAGAAATTATGGCTGAGAATCCTCACATTTTTCCAAATCCTGACTTTCCTGCACACCAACCTAGAAATGGAACAAATGGTGGAAATGGTGAGCATGAGAGAGTAGGAGAGAACAATGAGAACCAGAGACGAAGAACCATTAGGAAAGCAACAACTTCTGATGTGCATTATGATCCATTTACTACTGCTTGCCCTAATTTTGATGTTAATTTTGAGATTAAAGCTTTGTTGATTAATTCCCTTCCTAAATTTCATGGTTTGGCAGGAGAAGATCCATACATGCACCTACAAGCTTTGACGATGATCTGTCAGAGTATGAAGCCAGTAGGAGCTACTTTGGATCAAGTGCTGTGGAAGGTATTTCATTTGTCCTTGGAAGGAAAGGCACAAGAGTGGTACATGAGTCTTCCGAGGCATGTGGCTAATGCCTATCATAGTTGGGTCAACCTGAGGAAAGCATTTTTGGAGAAATATTTTCCAGCCTCCAGGATATCTTTGATGAGGAAGGAAATTTACTCAGCTCACCAAGAGTATGATGAATCACTGTATGACTATTGGAACCACTTCCAAGATCTTCTGTCCAGATGCCCCCATCACCAAATTCCTGATGAACAATTGGTGCAGTATTTTTATGATGGGTTGAAGAGTCAAGAGAAAGGTATGTTAGATGCTGCATCTGGAGGATCTTTGATTGACCTTACAGCAGTGGAAACATGGGATTTGATTAAGAAGATGGCCTTAAACCATCAGCAATACAGTGTGAGAGATTCCAGAGGATTGAATGAATTGGGAGCTTTGACAGCTCAAGTCAAGAGAATGGAAAGTCTGGAAACAAAGGTAGATTCGCTGGAGAATAGGATAACATCACAGTTGTCTTGTATTACTGCAGAGTTGAAGAACTTGAATGTGCATCGCCCATCATCTTCTACGGATATTATTGCACCCAGTTGTGACAATTGTGGGTCGGTGATGCACATATTAAGTGTATGCCTTGGAAGATATGAAGAGGTGTCAGCAGTGTATCCAGGGAGACCCAATCAGAAGTGGGATCCATACTCCAACACATACAATGAAGGATGGAAATCTAATCCTAGATTCAGTTGGAGGAATGAGGAGAACAGGGCTCAAAACATATTTTCATAAGGGGGAGGAGCTGGTACTTCCACTAGCCAGTTGCCAAATCAACAGCAAGCCCTAATGGTCCCAGCAAAGGAAGACACCAACCAGTTGCTGCACAGTATGATGACTCTGATGAAGGAAGAGAGGGATTCTAATGCTAACCAGTTTAATGTTATTGCTTCTCTTATTCAACAGGATTCCTCAAAGACTGTTGTTAGATTCAATGCCTTGGAGAAGAGAATGGAACAATGGGAGACCGAGGGGGAGAACATAAATTCATATGTCACTCAGTTGTCCAACAACATGAGTGACAGTCAAGCAAAAAGCAGTGAGACTCATTGACTTGTTTGGGAAATGGAGAATCGAGCAAGCAAACCAGCAAAGGTAAGGAGGTAAGTATTCAAGACCTTCCTTTTCCAAACTCATATTTGATGAGCAAGCGCATGAACAAGATTAAACATGAAAAGGAAATCATTGACTTGTTTGGAAAAGTTGAGGTAAATGTTCCTTTGCTTGATTTGGTGAAGAGAGTTCTGGCCTATACAAAATATTTGAAGGATTTGTGCACTAACAAGAGAAAGTTTAGGCCAAATGAGAGAGTGCAAGTGAGCTCCAATGTGTCTACCTTGTTCAAACCGCAAATACCTGTCAAGTGTCAAGACCTTGGATCTTTCACCATCCCTTGCATCTTAGGGAAAGTGAATATAGGTAGAGCTTTGCTAGATCTAGGGGCAGCGATAAATGTGATGCCTAAGTCAGTTTATGAGGCTTTAGGAGTGAAGAGTATAAAGCCTACATCTGTTGTCCTCCAGTTGGCTGATAGATCATTTAGGCATCCAGTGGGTATCATAGAGGACATCTTGGTCTAGGTTAAGGGTTTAGTATTTCCTGCTGATTTTTATGTGCTTGATATGTCTTCTGAAGTTGTGCAGGATACTTCCTTAATTCTTGGGCGACCCTTTTTGCGGACAACAGGAACAATGATAAGCATGAAGGAAGGTAAGATCACCATGTAGGTAGGTGACCAACAGGTGAGCTTTAATATGTATGAGGCAATGAAGCACCCACATGAGGATTATTCACTTTTGGGTGTGAACATGATTGATTTAGTTGAGGGAAATTCTTGCCAAAAACATGAGTCACAAAAAGATTCTTTGGATATTGGATTGCATTCACTTGATCTTGGAAAAACGTTTTCTGTCCATGTTTCAGGGAAGAAGGAGGTATTAGCAACGACCACCTACAAGGAGCCAAACTTAAAGCCAGAAGAAAAAGGGAGTGATCTCTTTTCTCTTGAACTTCATAAATTGACTCCTTCTGTTGTGAAACCCCCTGAACTTGAGCTCAAACCCCTTCCTTCAACCTTAAAGTATGCCTATCTTGAGTCTAATGAGCGATTACCTGTAATAATTGCTAGTACCTTGTCCAAAATTGAGGAAGAGAGACTCATGAATATTTTGAGGAAGCACAAGAGAGCAATAGGGTGGACTCTAGCAGATATACCCGGCATTAGCCTAGCCATTTGCACACACCGGATCTTATTGAGTGAGGGGTCAAAATCGGTGAGGCAACCTCAAAGAAGACTTAACCCGCTTATCTTAGATGTTGTGAAGAAGGAAATCACAAAGTTGTTGAGTGCAGGGATAATATATCCCATTTCTGATAGTGAGTGGGTTAGTCCAATTCATGTAGTGCCTAAAAAGAGGGAAATAACGGTGGTCAAAAATGATAGGGATGAGTTTATTCCTACTAGAGTGCAAAATTCGTGGCGTGTGTGTATAGATTATAGAAGATTAAATTTTGCCACCAGAAAAGACCATTTCCCTCTTCCCTTTATTGATCAAATGCTTTAAAGGCTTACAGGCAAATCACATTATTATTTCTTGGATGGTTTTTCTGGATACTTTCAGGTACCCATTGCACCGGAGGACCAGGACAAAACTACATTTACATGCGCTTTTGGCACCTTCGCATATCGAAGGATGCCTTTTGGTTTGTGTAATGCCCCAGGAACTTTCCAGCATTGTGTGATGGCTGTTTTTTGTGAATTTTTAGAGGAATGTATGGAAATATTCATGGATGATTTCACAGTCTATGGTGATTCTTTTGATGCTTGTTTGTCCAGCCTTGTAAGAGTTTTACAAAGATGCATTGAAAAGAATTTGATTTTAAACTTTGAGAAATGTCATTTCATGGTCAGTGAAGGTATCGTGCTTGGTCATTTGATTTCTAGCAAGGGGATTAAAGTGGATAAAGCTAAGATTGAGGTTATATCTTCTTTGCCTTACCCTACTTGTATTCGTGACATACGTTCATTTATAGGCCATGTAGGATTTTATAGGCGCTTCATAAAGGATTTCAACAACATTGCGTTACCTCTCTCCAAGCTTTTACAAAAGGATGAAAAATTTGAATTTGATGATTCTTGTAAGAGTGCCTTCAACATGCTGAAATTAAAACTCATTTCTCCACCTATTCTAGTTGCTCCTGATTGGAATTTACCTTTTGAGCTTTCATGTGATGCATCTAATTGTGCTGTAGGGGCTATGCTGGGTCAACGGGAGGAGAGGTTACCAAGAGTTATTGCATACGCCTCGAAGACACTGGATCCAGATCAGATCAACTATACAACAACTGAAAAAGAGCTGTTTGCAGTAGTTTTTGCTTTGGAAAAATTTAGGCAATATCTGTTGAACTCACATGTTACTATTTTTACTGATCATGCAGTTGTTCGGTGTCTCCTCAAGAAACCACAATCCAAGCCTAGGTTGATACGGTGGACATTGTTGCTCCAAGAATTTGATATCGAGATAAAGAATCGTGCGGGAGCAGCAAACCACGTGGCCGATCATTTGAGCAGGCTACCCAATGACACACAGGGAGTGGATTCCTCTGACCTTACCTGTGATTCATTTCCTGATTCGGTCCTATGTGCTTCAATTATTAAAGAACCTTGGTATGCACATATTGTTAACTACCTAATGTCTAGACTCACTCCTCCTTTTATGTCTCAAGCACAGGCTCAGAAGCTTAAGAGTGAAGCTCGACATTACATTTGGGATGCCCCTCATCTGTGGAGAATGTGCAGTGACCAAGTGATCAAAAAATGTGTGCCTCATGAAGAGTATGATGATATAATTTCGGCTTGTCATTCAATGGTTTTTGGTGGGCATTTCAGTGCAAGGAAAACATCTAGGAAAATTCTTGAGTCTGGTTTCTATTGGCCTACCCTTTTAAAGGATTCATTTAACTTTTGTCGGTCATGTGATAAATATCAACATTTTGGAGGATTAGGCAAACAACATGAAATGCCACAACAACCTCTCTTATTTTGTGAAATCTTTTATGTTTGGGGAATTGATTTCATGGGCCCATTTTCTCCATCTTTTGGATTTGTGTATATCCTTTTAGCTATGGATTATGTGTCAAAATGGATAGAGGCCATCCCCACTAGAAAAGATGATGCTCATGCCGTGTCTAAGTTTCTTAAGTCTAACATTTTTTGTCGATTTGGTATACCAAGAGCTGTGGTGAGTGATAGGGGAACCCATTTTTGTAATAGAGTCATTGATAACTTATTTTTGAAATTTGGGGTCACTCACAAAGTCTCCACTGCATATCACCCACAAACAAATGGACAAGCCAAAGTTTCCAACAGAGAGGTGAAGCACATTTTGGAGAAAATAGTAAAGCCATCCAAGAAGGATTGGAGCCTTCGTCTCGAGGAAACGCTATGGGCATATCGGACTGCTTATAAATCCCCTATAGGTATGTCCCCTTACCGTTTGATTTATGGAAAGGCTTGCCATTTACCTGTGGATTTGGAGCATAAAGCATATTAGGCAATCAAACAATGCAATATGGACTTGGAATCTTCCGGAATGGAGAGGAAATTGCAACTTCAAGAGCTCGAGGAATTAAGGTTGGAAGCATATGAGCATGCACGACTCTACAAAGAAAAAGCAAAATTGATGCATGATAAACTCATTTGGCAGAAAAGTTTCAAAGAAGGAGACAAAGTCCTATTATTCAAAGCTCGTTTCACTTTTAAACATGGGACTTTCAATACTCGCTGGGAGGGACCGTATTTGGTCACGAAGGTGCACAACTTTGGTATGGTAGAGCTTCTACATGAAGGAACGGGAACAAGACTCAAGGTGAATGGCCATCTCTTGAAGCTCTATTATGAGAACCAAAAATCGCCGTAAATATCAGGTTTTTCGTGTCCTTCACTTGTTTCTTTACTTTTTATGCTTCGCATTTACTATTTGTCTTCACAAGTTTGGAGGAGAGCCATTTAGATAAATAGCTTCTTTTGTTTTCCTTTCATTTTCCAATAATACTTTCTTAGTCCCTTCATGAACTTCTATGCATTTGAGCTTCATCTACATTTTCATTGAGGACAATGTGTGCTTTAAGTGTGGGGGAATTAGCAGTTGTTTCCCCATTTATCTTTCATAATTGCATAACTGTTGATAGTATGATTATGAATTGTACTTTTATGTCGTTTAACTTGGTAAAATTTACACTTTTCTGTCATTCTGCATCTCTTCGCCGCGATGAGCGATCACACGCCGCGACGAAGCTATTTTTTTTCGAATGCGTATACGTCGCGACGTACCCATGCGACGTCGCGACATCCGCACGTTACGACGTCTGCTTCTACACGCCGCGACCTAACATGTATGCATGAATGACTTTTGCCTAATTCTTCCATTCAATCAAACACTTTCTGCACTGGATTTTTGTGGCTGTTGTCTTCAAAGTTTTTACTAGTTTCAAAATGATGCTTGAGTTTTTGAAAACACCTCCCATTCTTTTAATGATAGTTGGAATTGACAAAAATTTTGCTCTTCATGTTTTCAAAGCACAGTGAATGGAAGCATGCTAACAAAGTAGCATTTTAAGTTTTTGAGACTTGAGATTGTTCATAGAGATAATACCTTTGTTGGAAGGATATTTGAGCCAAAATTTTGTTTTATCTTTGTGTGCGTCTACTTATTTCATTCTTCTCTAGAACTTGTTTTAATTCTTACTTGAAGCTTAATGGACTGGATTTTTGTTGATGTGATAGAGGCGTTCCTTCCTCAACCCATTTTCCTAAACACAGTCCCTTACATATCTATCCCTTGCTAGCCCTTTGAGCCCTCTTGTTATGAGCATTTGCATTCATATTTTTATGGTGTCATTAGTTATTTTGCTTATGTTAAAAAAAAGGAAAAAGAAAAAGAAAAGCAAGATCAATAACAATTTATGCACAATGTATTGCATTTAAGAAAAAAAAACAAAAAAAGGCATTCTGTTTATGCATACATTTAGTTTCAGAAAACTATTGACATCATTTCCTTGTTTAGTGCATGTGCTCAAATTTTCTTTCTTTCACTTCATCCATTCATTTAGCCTACCATACATTACAACCCTAAAAGTCCTCTTGATCTTCAAAATGATAGTTCTCGTGGTGGAGAAATAGAATTGACACAAGCCTATGGTAGGAGATGGATTAAGCAGACTGAGAGCAAAATATCCCTAGACACAAGTGAGACGAGCGCAAACACTATATCTTGAGTGATTCTCTTTAGTTCAATCTCTTGTACTTGAATTCTTTTAATGTTTATTTTATTAGCACTCTTTTAATTTTCTGGGGTTGACTTCTGAGGAAGTAAATTGAGTCAATTTCCTTTTATTGTTTTGAGCATGGCGGATATTTTCTTTCCCTCTTGTATTCTTTTTTACTCTTGTAAACTTTGTCCAGGAGTACAAAGGTCTAAGTGTGGGGGAATTTGATTGAGCCAAGTTTACATTATAAATTGGCTGCATTTTCATAGCTGCTTATGCATTCATTGACTCCGAATTGATGATTTTTGTGCTTAAATTGGTTCCTCATAACGAGCTCTTTTAATTCACAATTTGTCAGTAAATTGTCATGATCTGATATTAATTTCTCTATAATTTTTCTTGAGGACAATTGATACTGCAAATTGTTATTTTATTGTAGGAGCAAAGGAGTCAACCCATCAAGAAGTCAACAGTCATGAGGTCCTATCCGCTCGTCGCGACGAATATTAAATCCACACGTCGCGACGAGCAAATCATTTCCACACGTCGCGACGTATGTTAATTCGCACGACCCGACGAGCAGGCAATTTTACACGTCGCAACGAATTTTTATTTACACGCCGCGACGTACGAGCAGATATCTGACCTTAAATGGAAAGTTTGTCTCACTGCTTTGACCCGACCCGCACCCACCATATAAAAACTTTGCTATTTTTAGGTCAGGAAGATTTTTGATACTTGGAGACTCTAGAGGAAACAGATAGATGACATTCGACTCCACCATCATTTTCCGTTTTCAACATCGTTGTCTATCACCATCATCGCCCCCGTCAGTATCTTCTGCTACTATGAGTATCACTCAATCTGCAGCAGTCAAGAGACAGTCTAGAGCTATGCGTAGCTAAGTCACATTTCCTCTTGAAGATGTAGCAATGGCTTGAGTTCACCGGAAGCTTCAAAGGGGAGTAGTCATATAGTGTCTGAAGTTTAGTTATATTTGTGTAAACTCTGAGTTAGAGGTTGCATCTGTATAGCTAGATTAGCATGGTTAACAGTTTAACCGTGTGCTGAACACTATGTTGCAATTTGGACAAAGTGATTTGTAGAACTTTTGATGCTTAATATATGAAGTCTTATATATGTCATTCGGATATTGCATTTACTCTTTTAATCTGCCTAGTTGTGTTTGATTAGATGGTTGTGTTTTTATCCCATTGACCGATTGCATTTACTTGTCCAATTTTCACACTAAGGTTTTTAACAAAGATTTAAAAGATGGAGTTCATTAATTGAATCTTTGGACCTAAAGAGTCCTTTAGGATTGATCTTTAGAAACTTAGTGGATTTTATCCCTGAAAATCATTTTTGAACCATGATAGACTGCACCCATTTTCAAGAGGAATTTATCAATTTGCTTACTATTTGAGTTTTTGTTAATTACATAATTTCCAAAATTCCAAAAATATTCTTTAAAACTTTTTCTCCAATTTTAATTACTTTTATCAGTTTTGATCAAAATACCAAACCCCTATTTTATCAACTTTGATTGCAATTTTTTACATTTAGGCTAGCTTAGACCTTTTTCACTTGGTTCTAATTAAGTGAGACGACCCGAGGTTGCAACCTATACTGCAATCTTGGAAATTATTATTTTTGACCGGTTTTCAAGGATCGATCGTAAGGTCGAATCGACAGAGCCGTGATCATGATGTTACCTAAGGTTAATTGCATGGCTAATTTGAACAAAAAAATGATGATTAATTTGAGTTGGGATGTTTTGAGATTTCAAATACAGATTCGTGGCTCCCTTTGTTTAATTTTTTTGAGCTGTTTAACTTGTGAGCCAAATAAGAGTAATAGGCCCCTAATTCAATCTGGTTCAGAACACCAGCGAGATTGAAATAAGAACTGAAAGTTAATTTCTTGAGGACTGTAGAGGTAGAATTGGATGATGAGGTCTTCTTACGAAATGTTCAAGAATGTGTCATCTAAGTTCTGTAGAGAGGAAATTTTAATTGGATGAGGATTCTGCTAGATATGTCCGAATAAGTGAAGGTTGTTCCTAACCTTATTGATATAGAAGAGAACAGAAACAGGTCAGGTTTGTAAAAACTCCCAATAAATCCAATTTAAATTATTTTCGAACCGGCTTTGGATATGTGATAGACATATGAGTTTATTGAAAATGAAACTTGGAATAACCTTAATTGGATGTGAAATGAATGAGTTATAAGGTTTTTAGTCGACAGGTCCAACACTGTGTTGCATGTTAAAGCGATTGTAAATGGAAGATTTGAATGCCCTTAATGACCGAATTAGATCATGGTTATAAAAGAAGAAATGTAAATTTATGTGCTAATTAGAGGTCTGGAAAGTTTGAAAAACATTGGACCTATGTATAAGGAGTTATAACCTTGTAGAGTGTGGATGTGGTAAAGGCAATCTTTTGATACTGTGAAACAGGGCAGCAACCTTCATGTGAAAGTTTGACTTAGGTAAAGATGGAATTTGCTTCCAAGTTGGTGATAAAAGTTGTAGAACATGTTTTTTCTCTTACTTTTTGACATAAATCTTATAAATTTTAGCTAAGGGAATGGGAAGTTATGCTCTTTGGAAAAATACTGTACTGTTGTGGACTATGTGAATAGTAACCGAATGAGATGACCTAAACTTTTGATGATTTTTTCTAGATTAATTTAGAAGGAATTGGTGAAAATGGTCTTCATGAAAGTTGAAGCCTATCATGTTAGCTTTCCATTGCCACTGATTTTTCAATTTTTCGATATGTATATTGTGAGTTATGACCTGTGAATGTTGGCTGTTTATGTGCATTATGTTGGAACCTAGCCATAAGTGTAGGTTTTGTGAGTATTGTGATTGGAAGCAAATTTAGAGATTTCTGTGATTTGAATTGGCTCAGGTGATCTGCTGGAGCTTTGTAGAGGAAACAATTAACTTGAAAATGGCATATAGCATGCTATTTTTGGATATCAGATTTGGGAGTAATGAATTTTCAAAAACTGAACCTAAGTTAGGTTATTGACTGCTGATCAGGGCAGTCACTTGCATGGCAGTTTTGAGCTTGTTAGAGATGGAATTGGATTTTAAGCTCTTCATGAAAATGGAAGTATGATGTTTTATCTTTCCATTGATATAAGGTAGTGATTTCTTTTGGCATTTGTGCAAGGAGTTATGCTCGTTAGAAAATTACTGTCTAGATTGGGTAATTGCAGTAGGCAGATTTTTTGTTGAATTGTTTGACCTAGTTAGCAATTGAATTTGATTTCAGGTTGTTCATGAAAGTTGTAGAAAACATTTTGATCTTTCTTTGGGCATTTATTTTGTAATTTTAGACTGAGGAACTAGAAAGTTATGGATTTTGTAAAATCCTGCACTGTTTTGAGAGGCATTGACTGATCAGTAGTTTCGATTGGATTTTTGACACCCTTAGGGGTGAAATTGATTTTTATGGTCTTCATGAAACTTGTAGAGGTTTTCATGATCTTTCCAACGAGATATGGGTTGTAATTTTCTGAATTGTTTGCAAAGAGTTATAGGTGTTTGAATTTTGGTTTGAAACTAGGAAAAATATTAGAATAGGGCCGAGAATATCATGAACATGCATTGTGCACCTTCTAATTGTTACATGTGCATTCTTGAGTGGACAATTGATAATGTTTGCATACTATAATTGTTATAAAGGCACGTTTGGGGCGTCGATCCACCGATGTCACTGAAACTTTCAGGTATTAGGTCGAAAGTACAGGTGAGTAACCTAGATGGTTCATCCAATTATTATATGTCCAATGTGGGGAATAATGGAGGGATTAAGATTGTGTTTTTGTTTATGCCTGGATTTCGGACAGATGGTCCAATGAATTGGGAGAACTGACATAGAAGTGTCTCTGTTTGTGATTTTGTGAGCTGACTTGCTTCTACTGTGTGATCAATTGTGATTAGTAGAATTGTGCTATATGAGTACATTGTGAACTGTTTGCTATTACTGTGACATACTGTGATCAACAGCTTGCTATACCGTGCTTTATTTCATTGCCTCTACTGGGGCAGACTGTGTTATATGGACTGTTAAATTGGGCATATGCATTTCATCCACAAATGCATAAACGGATAATAACAGTAGTTGTGACCTGAGATGCCACTGATACTGAAAAGAGCCTTGAGCTCGAACACTGATACTGAAAAGAGCCTTGAGCTCGATCACTGATACTGAAAAGAGCCTCGAGCTCGACGAGAGATAGTGCATACCCATAGGGCTCTCCTTCTCCCTAGACGCGTCTACTGTATATTGTTACTGTTTAAGCGCTCGGTCACAACACTGCAATAAAATGGGAAAGTGTCACATATGAATTGCATATATACTTGACTGACTACTCGAAATGGGAAAAAGGCATGAGTGCCTTATTCAATTGCGATTTGCTTGTATGTAATGATATGGTACTTCTAACTGTGTTATTGCAAACTAAGCTGTGATTGCCTATGTGTTGTGTTATTACTGTGACATGATTAAGTGATGCATGAATTGGGCGAACCATCAATGATGGTTCCTCACTGAGTTCGCAAAACTCACCCAAAATTTGCAAATATTTTTCAGGACTCAGAAGAATGCCCCGTTAGATTCACGGGTGTATGTCTACAGCATTCAAATGAAGAATAGAGGTCGGTATCAGTCCACGTCTGCATTAGTGTCATCCTTCTGTTATTCATAAAATTGTATATCGCAAGCTCTGTAAATTAATACTTTGTATTTATAGAGGGCCCAATTTGGTTATAGATTGGTATACATTAAATGGCTATTTTAAATTATTGTTGAATGTTTGTAATGATTGGGAATGACTGGAATGGCATACAAATTAACGCGGGCTCGATTGTCTACTGTTTTTGCCTGTATGAATGTTTGAAAAAAAAACAAAATTGATTATGAGTTTACTGAGTGATGTAGCACGCTACCCTCGCGGGGCAAGGAATCCGGATATCACCATCGATGCCGAGTTTCGGTCACGCGGGAGTGGGGTGTTACAATTGTAGGTGTAAGTCGACTTGTACCATCTGTAAGTCGACTTATGCTTGCTCGGTACTGATAAGTCGCCTTGTTCACCAGTGTAAGTCGACTTATGTATGTCCAGTACCATAAGATTGTTAGAGTAGTGCCCTAAAGGCAATCCCCTTTAGCACATTTTGTTCATAGTCATGTACAGACTTTATGAATAAATAAAGCAAGACATATTTCATTTATTTGATGTTCATTTTGTTATGAATTGATGTTGATCTTTAATCAAATTAATGAAGTCCATGATATATGACATAGCATGAAGGAAATTATGATGTGATCATACTACTGAGATTCCTATCATGTGCAATTATGTCAGTATCTAAATTATCCCTAGTCATAGGATTAACGAGACTGGACATTGTTAATCCGGATAGACTAGCACATGTCATATTCCTTGATTGGATCAAGCAGTGGATCTCAGAAACTGTAAATATTGAGATATTTAGATTTGACATGTGGATGCTTACTAGAGGTAGTAAGTACATTGGATGACCTGCCATGAGATCATCACATGGGTATTCTATTATAATGTCAGTGATAATCTCATCATAGCAATGGTGCAAGTATCCTTAGACTTGAGGTACTCAAGGATATCTTGATATCTTGATTTCGTGCTTTGACTCCATTCCTTGTTGCCTTCCAGAGGTTGCTCATAGGGTGGTGCTTGGGTAGAGTTTGAGGTATTCGAAGGTAATTGAGTAGCCAATAAAGGATTCACCACTTCTGGAATAGCAGAATAGATACCCATAGCTTCTTGTCAGGATCATTACTTGGAAGTCTCTGGCGCCGGAGCACACCCGTGTCATGAAGAGGGTCTTCATGGACATATAAAGTAATGAGTCCGGACGAGACCCGATTTCACTTGGGATAAATAAAGTCTAGTGAGAGTTGACACTTTGACCATACTCATAACCAAGTGGGGTATAGGATGGTGAAAGGACGAATTGCACGGTAATTGTCTATGGAAAGGTTCGTGATCTGGTTCCTGATGAGCTCGGGTTCATTAGTCAAACCAATTACTTTCCGGTCAATTGGGGGTCATGATGTGTTGCTAGATTGGGATTAAATGGAGAGCAATAGGATTAAATGGATCTCGATGAGATTGGGATATGTCCCGATGTGATCGTGACATCGACATTGCTGAAAAGGGTCTCCGGCGATTTTTCGATACCGGGGCCCAGTAGGCCGGTAGGACCGACCCCAGTTTGACTGGACCTCTTCAGCAAATATATATATGTTAATTAATTAATTGAGAATTGATTAATTATAATATATATATGTGTATAGTGTTCGGTGGAAGCCTTAAGCAAATGGAGAAGTTTAGTTTGAAAAGTTAAACTAATGATTAAACTTGTTGTTTTTAATGGCCTTAAGGCTCCCCACGTGGGAGCTCTTCTATCCAAGCCTTCATATGTCTATTTAATTAATTAAATAACATATTAGAAGGTAATAGAAGCTAATGGTCGTGTGCCTTAAGGTTGAGGAACGAAAACTTCATAGTTAAGTTTTTGAAAATTGGATTTTCATCTTCTTCCTCTCAAAGTTCACGATAGCTTCATCTCTCCAAGGCTTCATCCTAGTTATCTCACTTGCTCTCCAAGATCAAGGTTAGTGCTAGCACACTCTTTACCTTGTTCTAGCTATTCCCGGGTCAAATGGGTTTGTCCCGGTTAGGTTTCCGACCTCTGCGTGGATACCGTTAGAGACGGTCTCCTTTGGTCGTTATGGTTTGACTGATTATACTTACACATGGATCCTGGCTTAAGGGAACTTCCAAGAACAAAAAGTTTTGTTTTCCGCACTGTGTTCATGTGAAGGACACCCCGGGATTTTCCTACAGTGGTATCAGAGCCACTTGTGTTGTATAAACAGTTAAAATGATAACTAGGTCGGAGTTCCTTTGTGAATTGAGCTGTGTAGCATGCTGCCTATGTATATTTCGAATTCTGTCCAGAATTAGGGTTTTCGAAATTTTCTTGCGTAGACCTGCTCATGAGATGTTGCTGAATGTGTCTATAAAAGGAAAAAATTTATCAATGTCGTTTGATATGATTTTGCTAATTTAATTCCCTAAGTTTCGGATGCTGTCCTGTTGAACATTTCTGAAATAGGTATACTTGTAAATTCGAGAATAAATTCTAGAAAAATTGTTTTTCGAATGGGTTTTCACCGACACGTCCCTAAGATGTTTGTGAATGTCTCTGTGGATCAAAAAATGTTTTCAAGGTGATTTACTATTTATTTCCGAATTTATTGTATGCTGCTGGGAATGTCTGTGTTGAAAAACACAGATTCTGTTTCGGCTAGATTGCTGAGGTTGGATGCGTTTTTGTGGGAAATAAATCCTGGAAACATTCATGGAACATGTTGGGAACATTTTATAACCTCTGTAATTTTCTCAGCATTTATTGAAATTGTTTCAATGATTATTTCGAGCAAAAGGCAGAGCTTGGCAGTTTTGAGAAAGTTGCTGAGACTGTTTTGTTTGAAATGATTGGTTGTGTATTTCTGAATTCCAATTCCTTGAATCTTTTTTAATGTGATTAAAAATGTTTTATATTGATCTGGTATGCATGCCAAAATGAGATTCTTGAAATTTGGTTTCCAATAATTTTTGGATGTCGAATAGGTCACTTTAGCGTCTCGTTAGATTATTCCGTTATCTTGGTTATTTTGGCCGTCGCAATTTTTGTGACAAGTGCCGGAGTAATCTTGATAACGTGTAGCCTACCTAGAGATACTTAGCATGATAATTTGATATTCTTAAAATTATGTGGAAATCTAGTGATTAATAGTGATTAATCGGTTTCAAGTTTTTCCTATATAGTTTGACTATATGGCATGCATGATTTGATGAAAATGTTTCATTAGCACATTAATACAAAGGATTATATACTTTGTATATTGGTATTGTGAATTGAGAATGCTTGGATTGAGAATTAGCCGACTAGATAGCAATTTTCCTTGTGTAAGGCGACTTGTTCAGTTGGATAAGTCGACTTACATGTGCAAGAGTCGCATAAGTCGACTTGTATATTGATACAAGGCGACTTGTACGTGTGCAGCAGCATAAGTCGACTTGCATTGGATAAGTCGACTTATATCATGCCTTGGCGGGATGATGGATGATTTTCGGTATAAATTCAATGTGATTGATGCAATGCCCTAAATTACTCCATATAGTCATGGTGACTATAATCCCATAGCTTGAATGAGACCTGAATTGGAAATCCCTCCTCGTAATATGAAAACTAACGCCTTCCATTAATATGGTAAGAACCAGAGTTCTTCTAGGGTAGAGTTGTTGAGCTAACCTCAAGCTCACTCTATACGAATATGTTCGAACCATGAAAATAAGATTTTCGGATTAATGGGTCGGTTTTCCTAGAAGCGTTGATTTGTTGAGCTAACCTCAAGGTCAACGTGGACAGAGGCAAAGTTGGGTAGTGTACATCATATGTACGCGCATCAAGTGTTGATAACCTAATGTTTGTGCACACATCAACCATTGATAGCACTGATCGATAGTTGTGTCTAAGATGTAACTGGTATGTCTGATACCTCCCGAGACATAAGGTGGCTTGTTGAGCTAACCTCAAGGTCATTCTTAATGTCGGTTATCGATAATGCAATTGGTATGACTGATACCTACCGATTGACCTAAGAAGTGGCTTGTTGGGCAAACCCAAGGTCATTCTTAGCAATGTCGGATATCGACCCACTAGGACATTTTGTCACTTTGTTTCTTGGATTCATAATGAGGGTTATGGATTCTATGAAACTAGTGGGAGCTGTATGCATGTCATTTAAGTCCTTATGATCATGCATTTAACTTAAATCCTGCATTTAAGTCTATTCTAACAGTCTTTCTCTCTCTATGGTTAGGTTGTTTGAAGATGTCTTCCAGTGTGAACTTGCGCTCACTAATGGACTCGAACAAATTATCTGGACTTAATTTTCTTGATTGGCTGAATGATCTGAGAATTGTTCTCAGATCTGAGGATCTAGGCAATGTTCCACTTCCTGATCCACTTACTGTTGATGTTTCTGATAGAGATCAGAAAGTAGGAAGAACAACCAAAAGAAAACAAAAGGTACTGCCCCAAAAAGGAACCTGTTTCCATTATGGCAAGACTGGCCACTGGAGGCGAAACTGTAAAGTCTATCTGGAGTCCTTGAAGCAGAAGAAGGCATCAGATGCCTCGACTTCTTCAGATATGTTTGTCATTGAGGTTAATACTGTTTCTGATCACAACATATGGGTATTAGATACCGGTTGTGGCTCACACATATGTAATGATATGCAGGCCTCGAGGACGATGGCGGCTCATTAAGGGAGATATGGACCCACGTGTTGGTAATGGAGCAAAAGTTGCTTTGCATTAGCCGTAGGGACTTATGTTTTGACACTCCCAGTGGGCTTGTATTCAATTTGGATGATTGTTATTTTGTACTGTTTTAACAAAGAACATATTATCATTTCTTATTTAAATAAATTTGGTTTCCATGTAACTTTTGGGAGCAATGGTTGTTCTATTAGTTTAAATGGAATGCTCTATGGTACTGGTACATTATGCAATGGAATTTACATATTAGATATGTCACATCCAATTATGAATGTTAATGACAAGAAAAGACATAAAAGAGATAATTTAAAATCAACTTATTTATGGCATTGTCACCTTGGCCACATAAATGAGAGACGCATCGCTAAGCTCCATAAGAGTGGATGTTTAGGGTCATTTGATTATGAATCATATGACACATGTGAATCTTGTTTGTTAGGCAAGATGACTAAGTTACCTTTTAAGGGAAAGGGTGAACGAGCGATTGGATTATTAGACCTAATACATTCAGATGTATGTGGTCCGATGTCCATCCATACCAGAAGTGGTGATCATTACTTCATTACCTTTATCGATGATTATTCTCGATATGGGTACTTGTATCTGATGAGATACAAATCTGAAGCGTTTGAAAAGTTCAAACAATTCAGAAATGAAGTAGAAAAACAACTTGGGAAAAGTATTAAGACATTACGATCTGATCGTGGTGGAGAATACTTAGACCAAGAGTTTTTGGATTATCTGAGAGATAATGGGATTTTATCTCAGTGGACTCCACCTTACACACCACAGCACAATGGTGTGGCAGAAGGAGAAATCGAACCTTCTTTGGACATGGTTCGATCTATGATGGGCTTTGCACGATTACCAAAATCCTTTTTGGGGTATGCGCTCGAGACAAATTGTTTACTTGTTAAGCGAGTTCCATCAAAGACAGATTGATGTTACTCCATATGAGATGTGGACTAACAAGAAACCTTATCTTTCTTATTTGAAAGTTTGGGGTTGTCACGCTTATGTGAAGCGGACAAAGTCGATAAGCTTGAAGCAAAGTCCGAAGGTGTCTGCTTAGTAGGATATCCTAAAGAAACAAGAGGATATCAATTCTACCTTCTTTGAGGAACAAAAGGTGTTTGTTTGATGCATGCTGTCTTTTAGAGAAAGAGTTTCTTTTACAAGAAGGCGGTGGGAGCAAAATTGAGCTTGAAGAAGTTCAAGATGCTCGGACAGATGCGAATCAATCGTGAATCAAAGCGTAACTCATCGAGATGAGGTAACATTCAACCTTCTACACCACACGAAATTCAGAGGTCAAGTAGGATACGCCTGTTCTTTAGAGATATGGATTTCGTGAGTGAACAGAATGACGACGCTCATAGAGGATGATGAGCCTACCACCTATGAAGAGGTTTGAAGAGTTGAGTGCGAAAAATGGCTTCGTGCCATGAAATCTGAAATGGATTCCATGTACGAAAACTAAGTATGGAGTTTGGTTGATGCACCTGAAGGGATAAAACCTATAGGGTGCAAATGGGTTTTCAAGAAGAAAACCGACATAGATGGTAATGTGATTACCTATAAAGCAAGGCTTGTGGCCAAAGGCTTTCGTCAAAGACAAGGAGTTGACTATGACGAGACCTTCAGTCCAGTAGCAATGCTTAAATCCATTAGGATACTCCTAGCCATTGCCGCTCATTATGATTATGAGATATGGTAAATGGATGTGAAGACAGTTTTCCTAAATGGAAATCTGACTGAGGATGTGTATATGACACAACCTGAGGGCTTCATCTCCTATGATGGCGAAAAGGTATGCAAGCTTCAGAAATCCATTTATGGATTAAAGCAAGCATCCAGGAGTTGGAATATCCATTTTGATGAGACAATCAAAGATTTTGGTTTCTCACAAAATCCGGATGAACATTGTGTGTATAAGAAGGTTAATGGAACTGCAATCGTATTCCTTGTGTTATATGTAGATGACATATTGTTACTAGGAAACGATGTCTCAATCTCGCAATCAAGAAAATTTGGTTGTCCAAACAATTTTCCATGAAAGACCTTGAGAAGCAACTTATATCCTTGGGATAAAGATTTATAGAGATAGATCAAGAGGTTGCTTGGTCTTTCACAAATCAACGACATACATAGACAAGATGCTAAAGAGGTTTAGCATGGAGCAATCCAAGAGAGGATATCTTCCCATGTCTCATGGGATATCGCTCTCAAGTCTATGTGTCCTAAGACACAGATGAGAGGATGCGCATGAATATGATCTCGTATGCATCCGCAGTAGGATCTATCATGTACGCATGCTATATACGAGACCCAATGTATCATATGCTCTAAGTGTTACGAAAGCAGATACCAATCGGATCCGGTGAGGGTCTTTGGGTGGTATCAAGAATATCCTAAAGTACTTGCGAAGAACTAAGGATGTTTTCTTGATATATGGAGATGGAAATCTCTAGTGAGCGGCATCAGATGCCGATTTTCAATCTGAAAAGGCGACTCGAGTCCCAATCAGTTACGTTTTCACCGAATGGAGGAGCGATCCATTGGAAGAGTTCCAAGCAAGAGACGATGCGATTCAACGATCGAGGCGAGTACATCAAAAGATCGGATGCAGCAAAGGAAGTCATTTGGATCAAGAAGTTCATTCTTGAACTTGGTGTAGTTCCCGGTGTGATGGGCCCATGATTGTATTGTGACAACAATGGAGCTATTAGCAGCGAAAGAACCAAGGTCTCATCAACGATCCAAAATGTACTCCGCCGATACCATCGATTCGGAGATCATTGCATGGGTGATGTCCCGATAGAGAGAATTCCACAGAGCGTAACATTGTCGATCCGCTGACAAAGCCATTATTCTGTAAGAATTTTGATTCTCATGTACTCGCTTATGGTATTAGATACCAAGGTGATTGGCTTTAGGTCAAGTGGGAGATTTGTAGGTGTAAGTCGACTTGAACCATCTGTAAGTCAACTGATGCTTGCTCGGTACTGATAAGTCGCCTTGTTCACCAGTGTAAGTCGACTTATGTATGTCCTGTACCATAAGATTGTTAGAGTAGTGCCCTAAAGGCAATCCCCTTTAGCACATTTTGTTCATAGTCATGTATGAGACTTTATGAATAAATAAAGCAAGGCATATTTCATTTATTTGATGTTCATTTTGTTATGAATTGATGTTGATCTTTAATCAAATTAATGAAGTCCATGATATATGACATAGCATGAAGGAAATTATGATGTGATCATACTACCGAGATTCCTATCATGTGCAATTATGTCAAGATATCTAAATTATCCTAGTCATAGGATTAACGAGACCGACATTGTTAATCCGGATAGACTAGCACATGTCATATTCCTTGATTGGATCAAGCGGTGGATCTCGTAAAGCGTAAATATTGAGATATTTAGATTTGACATGTGGATGCTTACTAGAGGTAGTAAGTACATTGGATGACCTGCCATGAGATCATCACATGGGTATTCTATTATAATGTCAGTGAGAATCTCATCATAGTAATGGTGCAAGTATCCTTAGACTTGAGGTACTCAAGGATATCTTGGATACTGATTCTGTGCTTTGACTCCATTCCTTGTTGCCTTCCAGAGGTCGCTCATAGGGTGGTGCTTGGGTAGTGTTTGAGGTATTCGAAGGTAATTGAGTAGCCAATAAAGGATTCACCACTTCTGGAATAGCAGAATAGATACCCATAGCTTCTTGTCAGGATCATTACTTGGAAGTCTCTGGCGCCGGAGCACACCCGTGTCATGAAGAGGGTCTTTATGGACATATAAAGTAATGAGTCCGGACGAGACCCGATTTCACTTGGGCTAGATAAAGTCTAGTGAGAGTTGACACTTTGACCATACTCATAACCAAGTGGGGTATAGGATGGTGAAAGGACGAATTGCACGATAATTGTCTATGGAAAGGTTCGTTATCTGGTTCCTGATGAGCTCGGGTTCATTAGTCAAACCAATTACTTTCCAGTCAATTGGGGGTCATGATGTGTTGCTAGACGCCGCTCATGACTTGCTTAGATTAAGTGTTAATCTAAGTGGCCAACATAACCGGGAACCTAATGGGTCACACGCATAAGAGTGACTCGAAAATCTGTAAAATAGTTTTGGATAGTGATCCAATATCTAGAGAGCAATAGGATTAAATGGATCCCGATGAGATTGGGATATGTCCCGATGTGATCGTGACATCGACATTGCTGAAAAGGGTCTCCGGCGATTTTTCGATATCGGGTCGGTAGGCTTCAAGAACCCAGTTTAGCTTGACCTCTTCACAAATATATATATGTTAATTAATTAATTGAGAATTGATTAATTATAATATATATATGTGTATAGTGTTCGGTGGAAGCCTTAAGCAAATGGAGAAGTTTAGTTTGAAAAGTCAAACTAATGATTAAACTTGTTTTTTTTAATGGCCTTAAGGCTCCCCACGTGGGAGCTCTTCTATCCAAACCTTCATATGTCTATTTAATTAATTAAATAACATATTAGAAGGTAATAGAAGCTAATGGTCGTGTGCCTTAAGGTTGAGGAACGAAAACTTCATAGTTAAGTTTTTGAAAATTGGATTTTCATCTTCTTCCTCTCAAAGTTCACGATAGCTTCATCTCTCCAAGGCTTCATCCTAGTTATCTCACTTGCTCTCCAAGATCAAGGTTAGTGCTAGCACACTCTTTACCTTGTTCTAGCTATTCCCGGGTCAAAGGGGTTTGTCCCGGTCAGGTTTCTGACCTCTGCATGGATACCGTTAGAGACGGTCTCCTTTGGTCGTTATGGTTTAACTGATTATACTTACACATGGATCCTGGCTTAAGGGAACTTCCCGGAACAAAAAGTTTTGTTTTCCGCACTGTGTTCATGTGATGGACACCCCGGGATTTTCGTACAACAATGGCCTTGTAGCAGCATACCTTAACATATCATAAAAGTTCCTTTCGTCTTCATTAAGTATGTGTCATGTCTCACTATTTATCAAAATAGGTTGTAAGACTGCCTTTCTTTCCCTTCTAGGTTGGTTGCAGATAGCAATTGCAGTACTCCTTGTCACAACTTCAACTAGTCTGACTTCAAACTTATCCTTTCTTAAAAATTTGGAATAGTTATGAACGACTAGACTAGGTTCAACAGATTTCTTCAATGGTACCTATACTGAGCTCAAATCTGCTGTGACTTCTTGTTGATTATCAACAAGTGTAGACTGAACCAGGTTAGGCTCGACTGGTTCCTCAACAATAGGAGTATTTTTCTCTTGATTAGCTTCCTTAGGAGTATACAAACTCCTCCTTCGACTAACCACTTTAGTTTTTATTCTTGGAGTTTTCTTCACTTGAGACTTCTGTGTCTCAGACTCCAATTTTCTCTTCTTCTCAGTCTCCTTGCTATGTTTGGCAGATTCTTCTTTCAAAATTGAGACGAGAGATCTTATCACCTTTGCCCTTTGTGCGCTGGATTCAGAGGCATCTACTTGTTCCTGCTCTCTGGTTCTTCTTTCTTCTTGTTGCCTTAAGGTTCGAATCCTAGGTGATCTCCTCACTTTCTTAGTGATTTCACCCAAGAGATTCTCTCCTTTTCTTTTAGTCGCACCATCGTTTGTCCTCCGAGCAATATCATACTCTTCTCTAGGACATACCAATTTTATCAAAGGCTTTTTATTTAATCTTCTCCTTTCTTCTATTGGCATACTCACACTTCCATAAGATCTAGAGCTTGTTGCTGGAGTCTTCTTTAATAACAGCTCCCCCTCAGTTCTAGTTTTTCTTGAAGAGTCTACATCTCCCTGAATTACTGGCTTCAGACCCATTCGTCGTATAGTGATTGAGTCAATAGTACTCTTCACAGGTACAATCCTTCTATTTCCGCTGTGTAGAAGAACTCCGGATTCCTTAAAAATCCTTGTAAGAAGCATGTCTTAAGGATAGCTATTTGTATCCTTCATCCACTTAATCATATAATGAAAGATTAAGAAGGGTAAATCAATAGGATTGCGATTCAACAGGTAGAACAAACACTGTTCATCCAGAGTGGTCACCAAATGTCTTGACCCCACCCTAGGTAAAATGCAGTTAAACAAAATCGTATGAAGAACCCTAGCCTTTGGAACCAGACTCGAAGTCTTTCTCTCAGAAGGGTCGTTCACTCCATATAGTTGTTTGCTAACATCTTCTTCCTTCATATTGACCATTGTCATCCACTTCACCTTGGTTGACAGTGTCTCACCAATTGATGGACAATCGATCACCTTCCTTATTAGCTCCTTAGTCACGACAACAGATATACCATCTACTGAGGATACAATAGTGTTGTCTACAAGTTGAGCGTTCTTCCAAAAATCAAATACCTCATCGATGTACACTGGTTCTCGTATCTGGAAGAAATTCCTCCAACCAGCTCTTTTAATCTCAGGTTCTACGTCCATACCATCCTCCTTAGTGATTCGAAATCCACATGCCTTCCAAATATCATAGCTACCTCCATTATTTCAGAACGAAAACTGTCTCTGGTAAGCTTTTCGTCTAGAGTAGGATGATTGAGAGAATTTGGAAAGCAAGATGAACAGTCTAGAGATGAAAGTAACCGCATTGATTTCAACTTCAGGCTACTTGAAAGGTCTTGTTACACGTGCTCTAGAATCATCGGGATTCTAAAGGTGATGAAGTGTTTACCTCCAAAACTTTCTTGTCAGAGAAGTTACTAGCTGTAACTTACTGTATCTGACACCATTAATTTTGAAGTCTCTTTAGTCTGACTATTCGCTTAACATAACCATGTTAAGGTTGCGTCTGATCTTCTGGAATCGTTCTTCACTTAGTGGTTTGGTGAAGATGTCTGCCCACTGATACTCTATTTCGATGAACTGGAGTTTAACCACCTTCCTCTGAACATAATCTCCCAAGAAATGATGTCTGACTTCAATGTGTTTCACCCTCGAATGTTGAATAGGATTCTTTGACAGGTTAATTGCACTGGTGTTGTCGCAATAAATTGGAATCTCCTCTACTTGAATTGAATAGTCTTCAAGTTGATATTTGATCCACAACGTTTGTGAGCAGCAGCTTGCGACAGACATGTACTCTGCTTCGGCAGTTGATAGAGCTATCAAACTCTGTCTCTTGCTTGACCAGGAAACTAGGTTTGCACCAAGGAAGTGACATCCACCACTTGTGCTCTTCCTTTTGATTCTATCTCTGGCATAGTCTGCGTCGCAATATCCAATTATCCTGAAATCTTTACCTTTCTTAAACATTAAGCAAAGATCAGTAGTACCTGCGAGATATCTCATAATTCTTTTAACAATAATATAATGAGACTCTCTAGGATCGACCTGAAACCTTGCACACAAGCATACACTGAATAATATATCAGGTCTAGTTGCTGTAAGATACAGTAAAGAACCGATCATCCTCTATCTGTGGTTTGATCCACCTTCTTACCAAGTTCATCTTTCGACAAAAGGTTTGAAGGATGCATCGGAGTAGTCATTGGCTTCACACTCTGCATATCAAACTTATTCAACAATTCTTTCACATATTTTTGTTGATGAATAAAGATTTTCTCTTCGGTTTACTTAACTTGCAACCCAAGAAAGAACTTTAACTCACCCATCATGCTTATCTCAAATTCATTTTTCATTAGACGCTCAAACTTCATGCATAACTTCTTTGAAGTAGCACAAAAAATAATATCATCAACATATATATGAACTATTATAAATTCATTCTCCTAATTCTTCCTAAAGAGCGTCTTATCAACTTGACCTCTACTAAAACCATTCTCCAAGAGAAAAGTACTCAGACGATCATACCAAGCTCTAGGAGCTTGCTTCAGGCCGTATAAGGCTTTATGAAGTTTATAGACATGTTCTGGATTCTTAACATCCTCAAAACCAGGTGGTTGCTTAACATACACCTCTTCGTCTATAAAACCATTCAGAAAGGCATTCTTCACATCCATCTAAAATAGCTTTATATTATGACAGATCGCGTATGCTAGTGATATCCTAATGGCTTCAAGTCTTACTACTGGAGCATATGTCTCATTATAGTCTATTCCTTCTTGTTGATGCCTTGTGCTACTAATCTAGCCTTATTTCGACTCACTCTTCCTGATTCGTCTAACTTATTCTTAAAGACCCATCTGGTTCCTAAAATGGATTTCTTGGGGGGTTTCGGAACTAAGGACCAAACATTATTCCTAGTAAATTGATTCAGCTCCTCTTGCATGGCTAACACCCAAGTTTCATCTTGAAGAGCTTCCTCAACCTTCTTAGGCTCTATTTCAGAGATAAAAGCCACATTAGCTTCTCTTCTAAATCTGGACCTTGTCCTAACTCCTTCTAAGGTCTCTCCGATAATCAATTCTTCTGGATGAGAACTTTTATATTTCCAGTCTCTTTTCAGTCCAATAATTTCTGGGATATCTTCAACTTTGTCTTCATGAGTACCTGGTGTTGAAGTTTCTGTTGTGTCATCTAAGTTCTTTGAAGGACCTTCACTCTCCATGTCATCTTCCTTATGGGGTTAGGAACTATCATCGAACTTGACATGGATGGTCTCCTCAACTGTCTTTGAGATAAGGTTGTATACCCGAAATGCCTTAGACGATGATGAATAGCCTAGGAAGATTCCTGGAAAGGTCTTTGAATCGAATTTGTCCAACAGCTCCTTTGTATTCAAAATAGAGCATTTGCACCCAAATGGATGAAAGTAAGATACGTTTGGTCTTCTTCCATTCCATAACTCATAGGGGTCTTCAAAGATGGTTCGCAATAAAGATTCTATTCGAATATAGCATCAGTATTACTGACTTCTTCCTTGAAGTACTTAGGAAGATTCTTTTCACACAGCATAGTCCTTGCCATCTCTTGAATCGTACTGTTCTTCCTTTCAACAACTCCATTATGTTGTGGAGTCCTGGGAGCAGAGAAATTATGGAAATTTCCATTCTCCTCACAGAATAACCTAAACTTCTCATTCTCAAACTCTCCACCATGGTCACTCCTGATACTAGCTATGGACATTCCTTTTTCATTTTGTAACTTTCTGGATAAGGTCCCAAAACACTTAAAAGATTTATCTTTGTGTGATAAAAACAATATCCAACAAAATCGAGTAAAGTCATCAACGATGACAAGTCCATATCTCTTTCCGCCAAGACTTATCGTCCTTGTTGGACCAAATAAACCCATATGTAACAACTCTAAAGGTCTAGATGATGTTACAAAATTTTTAGAAGAAAAAGAAGTTTTAATCTTTTTTCATTTCAAACAATTTTCACAGAAAAACTTTTTGTCAAAACTTATGTTTGGTAAACCTCTTATCAACTGATGTTTTGTCAACTTTGAAATGTGTTTAAAAGAGACATGACCCAGCTTTTTATGCCAGACTAGTCTTTCTTCTTCTGAAGATAGAAAACATGAAACATTTTGACTTTGAAAATCTTCTAAATTAATTTTGTAAAGATTATTTCTCCTTTTGGCAGAAAAAAGTATAGACCCATCTTTGTTTCTGACTTCACAAAGATTTTGATTGAATGTGACTGTGAAACCAGAATCACACAATTGACTGACACTTATCAAATTATGTTTCAGACCATCAACAAGCCGTACATTATTTATGCATGTAAGGGAATCTTTACCTATTTTACCGATTCCAATAATCTTGCCCTGCTGGTTGTCTCCGAAAGTTACCGATCCTCCCTTCTTATACTGAAGATCTAGGAACATAGACCTTCTTCCAGTCATATGTCGCGAGCATCCACTGTCTAAATACCAATGGTTCTTGCCACATCTTCCAAGGAAGGATATATGCAGGAGAAGCTATTTTATTTTTTGGTACCCATATTTTCCTGGGTCCTTTATGGTTAGTAGCATGCATATAATGAGTCTTTTGATGCATATTATTAGGTCGTTGATTGATACGAGATTTATTATGGTTTTTCTTCTGAGTGAAAGAGTTCTTATGGGGATGAGACTTATTGCCTGTAAACCCTAATCCAGTTTTATCACTTGGATGTCTACATCTTCCAAGCATCTCGTTCATTTTCTTTGTGCTCTCGGTGAAAGTAACTAAATCAGCTGACAGATTCTTAATTCTTATTTTTAGCTGATTGATCTCTTTTGATCTGTCTACAACTTTCTTTTTCCCTTCTAATTGTTTCTTTAGACATATATTTTCTCTCTCTATTACTTCCGTATGTTTAATATTTTCTTCATACTATTTCTTTAACAGTTTGTACTGTTTCAAAATATCATGAGAATCTTCTAACAATTCTGAGTAGGCATCATGCAAGGTATCGTAATCAGATTTTACCTCCTCATCACTATCTTCCTCGGCTACCAGGCAGATGTTTGCATGTTCAGAGGACTCGAAGCCTGAATCTGATTTTGATGAATCTAAGTCCTCCCATGTTGCCATCATGCTTTTCTTGCCTTCTCTACTATTCTTTGGTTTCTTCTTTAGTGTTGGACATTCGGACTTGTAGTGTCTAGGCTGATTGCACTCATAGCAAATGACAGATGATTTCTCTGGTTTAACTTCATCTTTGCCATTCTTCTTGAAGATCTGATTTCCTTTTGACTTCTTCTTCCACATGTGTCTTATCTTTCTGGAGATGAAAGATAATTCATCATCTTCATCACTTGACTCTTGTTCTGATTGACTGGAGTCGTCATCCTTTGATTCTTCAATCTTTAAGGCTTTTGATGTCTTCCTCCTTTTTTGAGTCTTTTGATTCTTTTGTCCGGCCTTCATAGCTATCGTCTTGTCCTGTTTGGGCTTGTCTTTAGCATCGAGTTCAACTTTATGAATCTTTAAGGATCCAAGCAACTCGTCAAGCTTTAGGACGCTCAAATCTTTGGCTTCCTGCACCGTCATAACTTTAGGTCTCCATCTCTTCAAAAGACTTCTTAGAATCTTTCGAACATGATCTTGACTGTTGTACGTTCTTCCAAGAGCTTTCAATCCATTCACAATTGTGTGAAATCTTCCAAACATTTGAGCAATAGATTCTTCATCTTTCATCCTGAAAAGCTCGTACTGGTGCACAAGAATACTTATCTTGGATTCTTTAACTTGGCTTGTGCCTTCGTGAGCAATGGACAATGTGTCCCACATCTCCTTTGCGGTGTCGCATCCGTGGACTTTGTCATACTCGCTCCTACTTAGGGCACAGGTCAAGAAGAACTTCGCCTTTGAGTTCAGTTGTATTCTCGCCTTTTGATCAGCCGTCCATCTGATTCGTGGAATAGAATTGCCATCTTCATCTACTGGTGTATATGGTCCGTTCTCTATCACGTCCTAAAGGTCAACATGAGTAGATTCTATGAATAGCCGCATCCTATCTTTCCAGTAATGATAATCTGTTGGGACCTGATCTGGAGACCGGCGCCCCAACCGAAAAACGGGGGATGGAACGAATCACAAAGAGGCGGAACGAATAAACGATTGATCACAAAGCGAAACAAATCATTAACGAATCGAAAGCCAACTTGGAAGCGAAGCATACAAACAAAGTCAAGTCGAATTGGCTCGGAGACAAACCAAACAAATGATCACGAATCACAAATCGAATTGAAGCATTGAATGAAACACAAGTACCGACATCCTCGAAAAAATCTTAGAAATCAACATCGCGTTGGAAACCTTAAGACATTCTAAATCCGTATAAATTTTTTCTTTTCTTTCTTTCTTATTCCTTCCTTTTCATTTCTTTCATAACCAAACTCAATCCAAAATACATTCACATACAATCGCACTATCCATGTGCAATACCATAACTCAATAGCCTTATCCAAATCTCAAACCACAATACCTTATCATACTCATAATCATATACACATCCCATACATAACTTAAAGCAATGCATAATTCCAGAAATCCATACACCTTATACTCACTATATGCACAATTTCATAAATCACAGCTTTATACAAATCATAGTGGCATTTTCAAGCCTTATACATTACCCATAACCCTAAACCAAAGTACACAATACACAACAATTCTAGACTTCTCAGCAACCATTTAACTTACCAATAATACATTATAAACACATGCAAATAGAAATCTTCATTTTCTTTCACCCGATCTTCTTCTCATCACCTGTGGATGGGAATGAAGGGGGGTGAGCTTTACAGCTCGTGGGTAACATTTTATAACAAAAATATAAGCAAAACCATTGAAATTTTTTCTTTTCTGGTCTTAGAAAACATTGCTTTGAAATCCGTAAAGCACATTTTCCAAAAGTTCTTTCCTTGCTGTATTCAAAATCGCAATTTACAAAACATATGATTTTTAGGCTTTCAGCCATAAACCCATAAGTTTATAAAACATGAATGCATCAACTTGACGATTCATAGATGCAATGGCAATCACATAAGCAATGCACAACAACACATGGCTCGAGAGTTCCGTAAACACGACGGATAAACCGAAGTTTATACCGTAATCTATTCGAGTCCTATTTCTCAGGATCTCGTGGCCTCAAGCGGACAGCCGGGAGAAGGCTATAATTTTCCATACGTCGACGTGCACGTGACTATCCATCCGTAACTCTCTCGCCCACACAAAAGCATATAAGCAAAGCTCAAGATCATTTATCAAAATGATATGCTTCCATTTTCTTTTCTTCTTTCCATTCAAATCACAATGCCATGGCACACTCCAATGGCATAACATTATCACATCAATAAACATATTCACTCTCAATTCAACCATGTAATCACGTATGGATCAACATCACAACAATGAAGGCAAGTGATTTCTTTAAGACATAAATCAACGTATGCAGGTTCATAAAGCACATTATTCAATTTTATTTTATTTTATTATTATTATTATTTTATAAATCTTGTATTTTCTTAAAATATTCGAAAACATTTTCATAACTTATCAAATTAAATTAAAATAACGAATTTAACAATTTACTTAAATTTCTTAAATCCAAATCACGAAATAAATTTCAAAATCTTTCTTCATTTCTCAATTCATTTTAAAACTCGTAACCCTTTTCCAAAAATATTAGGAACAATAAAATTCAATACTTTCTCAATTTTTCAATCAATCTCCCAAATCATTTGAAGACAAGAAATTGGGCCTTTGGTCATTTTTCAAACTTCAGAAATTTTCTTAATTTATCAAACATTTAAAACTTGTATAAATTCTTAAAACAGTTTTTAAAACCATTTCAAACATCTTTCAAAATCGTACTTTTCAACATTTAAATAAACCTTATTTTCTAAACAATTTCAAATGCATTTGAAAATCACACTTTGTCAAACATTTTATAAAAAGTTTGGAAATCATAATTTTCAAATACTTTTATAAACATTAGACATTCGAAATCAAATCTTCCAACCACTTTTATAAACAACATTTTCTAACTAATTTGAAAGTATTCGAAATCATAAATTTTCAAACATTTGCATAAACCATTTTCTAGACAATTTCAAAGCATTTTTAGGAATCAAAACTTTCAAATATTTTCATAAACAATATTTTCTATACACTTCCAAATTTATGCGGAAATCACAAGTTTTCAAACTTTTACATAAAACCATATTTTATAAAAGCTCTTAAAACTAGTCGGAAATCATAATTTTTTTCAAACCTTTATCATATTCAAGCTCAATATCATTTATTGAATGCTCTTTCTTTCGAATATACGAAATGCCATGGAATCTTTCGAGGCATAACACAAATGTATTTTGCAATTCATCAAAAGCTCATGTATGGAATCAATGATGATTTTTCAAATCATTCACACAATGATGCAACACTTATGATGCAATTGAAATCAGAAAATTCCTTTATTTAAAGAAAGCAGTAGTGGCTTATAAATTCTATTATAAACAGGTACTCACCTCGATTCGATGCTAGAAAGTTGTTCCTAGCCCCAATTTGTCCATTGGTTCCTTCTTTCTTCCAATTTGACTTCACCTAAAGCAATTTCACCCAAATTCAACATCATAAATAACTTAATCCTCAAATTGAACTTAGAAAACATAAATCCCTCATATATTCAAGCTTTCTAAATTACAAATTTCCAAAAGCCCCAAATTCCAAATTTGGGCATAAACCCTAATTCTCAAAATCCCAAATTAAACCCATCATACTTAGCAATCATCAAAATTGACTTCATACTCCACAAACCCGTACCATTTTCCATATTTCTAAACCATAAATCAAAAAAAAGCTCAAAGCTCAACTTTTCTCTTACCTCAAACTTTTCACCATTTTCGGATTTATTAGGCTTGGAAGGAAGCTCTCTTCTCCTCCCATCTTTTTCCTTTATGAATCAACGAAAAACTGAGCTTGAACCTCCAAAAATCTGAAACCCTAAGCTCTCCCTTCTTTCTTCTCCGAAGTTTGCTCTCCCTTCTCTCTTCTCTCTTATTTTATTAAGTCTTTCATTTCTGTGCTTCCTTATGCCTTATACGACAACAACTGTCTTTTATATTGCCAAGTCATTTAATGAATGGGGAATGACCCGTAAGCCCCTCCATTTAAGCCTATAAACTTAATCCTTTGAGCAACCTTCCAAGATTGCCCCTTCATTGGTCTTTAAAACTGACATTTGTTTGATTATTTCGATCAGGTAAATGAAGTCATTTGATAAAACTTTCTTCTAAAGAAATGTTCCTCTATGTCTTTCGAATCCATCACTTCAAGAATTGGATCGATCGGAGCTCTATAGCTCAAGATATCTCCAAAATACTGAAGTTTGTTCTTCATACCCGAGGCTGAACACTACCCCTAACTTCCCCATATTTGGAAGTCTTAGAGGCTAAATTATAGCTCGGCTGCTTCATAACATTTGTAGCCCCATGTCTCTATTTTAATTTACAACAAGAATCAACTTAATCCGAGCTCTAGCGACCTATAACACTGAACACTGTTCAACCATTACAACACCGAGACTAAACACTACACTGAACTTCCGACCTATATTTGGAAGTCTTAGAGGCTACATTATAGCTCGGCTCCTTCATAACATTTGTAGCCCCATGTCTCTATTTTCATTAACAACAAGAATTAACTCAATCCGAGCTCTAACGAGCTCTAGCGACCTATAACACTGAACACTATTCAGCCATTACAACACCGAGACTAAACACTACACTGAACTTTCGACCAATATTTGGAAGTCTTAGAGGTGACATTATCGATCCGATCCTTCCGATGAATTGTAGATATATGTCTCTAGTTTAATGTCCAAAAAGAATCAACTTAATCCGAGCTCTAGCGAGCTCTAGCGACCTATAATACTGAACACTGCTCATACCATTACAAAGCTGAGACTGAACTCTATACCTAACTTCCAACCTATATTTGAAAGTCTTGGAGGCTACATTGTCGATTGTATCCTTCATAAAATTTGTATCCTCATCTCTCTAGTTTAAGTTTCAATAAGAATCAACTCAATCCGAGCTCTAGTGATCGAGATACAGCCAAAATACTGAACATTGTTCAGTCCTTATAACACCAAGACTGAACACTACACTAAACTTCCGACCTGTATTTGAAAGTCTTAGAAGCTACATTATAGTTCGGCTCCTTCATAACATTTGTAGCCTCATCTCTCTAGTTTAATTTGCAAAAAGAATCATATTGATCGGATGTCGGACGAAGAAGTTATGCTCAAAAGAGTGAAGGGATGTCAGAGCTCGGCCAGAAAAATCAAAGCTCGGCCAGAACGAAGATCGGTCGGCCAACAGAGGTCGGTCTGCCAATAGAGGTCGGTCGGCCAACAGAGGTCGGCTCGGCCAATAGAGGTCGGTCGGCCAATAGAGGTCGGCTCGGCCAACAGAGGTCGGTCGGCCAATAGAGGTCGGTCGACACCCAATCCGACCTTCAAACTTCAAACCCTCATAACTTTTGACTTCGAGCTCCAAATCGGGCGTGGTTTGTTTCGTTGGAAAGATAAGAGACAGCTCTACCATTTTCAAGAAGGACTCAAAGGCAAGCTCGGACACTAAAGGAATCAAAAGTTTTCACAAAGATAACTGATCGATAATTTCTCAACAGTACCAAAACTTGCAAACATCATAACTTTTGATCCAGAACTCCAAATTTAACAAACTTGGTGTCTATGGAAAGCTTGAAGAAAGATCTACAACTTTCATTAAGTCCTTAAAAATCATATCGACCCCTAAATGGGTCAAAAACTCCACACAAACTGACTAGTCGATCAGCTTCACATTAAACAGTCTCAAAACTTCTAAAAATCATAACTTTCTACTCCCTTGTCCAATATTTTCGTGCCTTATATCAATGGAAAGATAAAAACATAATCTACCACTTTCATTAAGACCACTTTGGCTAAATCAATCTAAATCAATACAGAATTGCCATTGAAGTCTCTAAACATCATTCCAACACATCCACTTCACATCTCAACACATCAACTTCATATATTCACCCACTACCACAAACTCTTCAACTAATTCATCTCAAACACAATTCAAATCTCTAATAAACTATTCCAAAGTCATTTCCCCACATCAAACTCAACACCAAAGGATATACGCATACACATTTCTCTTTCACAAAAGTCATACGCAATCTTACTTTTAATAGCATTTTCCAAACCAAGGCAAAATACACTTAACTTTCAAATATCAGAACTTTCAATCCCGATATCGAAAAATAACATACTTTATGGCTATGAAAAGCTCTCAACATAATCTACAAATTTCATGTAGATTATTTTCTCAAAATCTGCCTAAATCAAAAGTCAACTCTTTACTCTAAAAAGTCAAACTTTCTAATTTTCTTCAACATATAACACTTTCACTAATCATTTCTTGCTTTTCAACTCCATTTCAATCAACCCATTCACTTTAATTTTTATAACTCATACAAATCTACTCAAATTTCAAAGTCATCAAAACCAATCACTTCATTTGTCATCAATCTCCTTTAAATACAATAATATCCACAACACAATACCTATACAAACACACTCATTGAATTCCATTTTAATAATTCTAATTTCCATCAAAAGAGATGGGGGCCCAACATAATCTTCTCCGTTGAATGCTGGAGGTCTAGTGATTGAGGCTCCTTCTGCAATGTATGCATGTGATTCCGCCATTATCTTTGATCCACACTTTGTTAAAGTGATCCTTAGATACCTTGCTCTGATACCAATTGAAGTGAATCACACGTTAATACAATACTGAGAAAACGATATAAGAATGCAAGAGAAGGGACCCCAAACCGTGGGCTACGTCCAGTCCTCAGAGTTCTTTCTGAGTTTTTCACTATCTCTTGAACTTTACAAGTATTCTTTGCGCGCCTCTTCAGGTCTCTACAACCAGTATTCTTTCATGCTTAGCCTCTGCAGGCTATCTGTACTAATTTCTCACAAATAAGTGTTTGAACACTTGTTACAGTAAAAATAGCTCTCGGTTAATTTGCACAAAATGTTTTTACGATCACATAAGTGTAATTCAGTTCACGTTTCAACTAACTCTGCAATCTTCGACTTCGACTTGTATTTATAGCCTTCGTCTCCAACTGCTTCTTGATTCTTGTTTCTTGAATCTTGCTTCTTGAATCTTTAACAGAAACGGTTGATCAGTTGAGTTCTGTAACTAACTCAAACTGACTCTTGCGTCTGCTTTTTCAATTCTTCTTCTACGCCTGTTTTTCTATTCGAGTCTTCGTCTGTTTTTCTGTTCGCATCTTCATTTGCGTCTTCGTTTATTTTTCTACCGTGTCTTCGTCTATTTTTCTACTGTGTCTTCGTCTATTTTTCTACTGTGTCTTCGCCTGTTTTTCTACTGTGTCTTCGTCTGCGTCTGTAGTTCTCTTTTGCATCTGCATTGCTTCATCTGTGTTTATTTTATGTCTGCGTCTGTTTATTTCTTCTGCATTATTCGTCTGCGTAATATCGTGTGTTTGCGTCTGTGTTTTCAGATATTACTTAAATCATGTTGCTTAAATGCGCTTTTGTTTTGCTTTTATTTTGCTTTTTGTTATACATCAAAATTATATCTAAGTAAAGTCATTTTGACTTAACAACCTTTGCTTGAAGCAATCAAGCAAGTGCCAAGGTATGCAAAATTTCTTAAAGAACTGTGTACACAAAAGAAGAAATTGAGGGTTGATGAGAAAGTGATGATGGGTGAGAATGTGTCGGCAGTATTCAGAAAGAAGATGCCTAAAAAATACCAAGACCCAGGTATGTTCACTATCCCGTGCAAAATTGGTAATACTGTGATTAGTAGAGCAATGTTAGATTTGGGTGCTTCTATTAATGTGATGCCTCATTCGATTTATGCTTCTTTAAATTTGGGCCCTTTGAAAAAAATGAATGTAGTCATCCAATTGGCTGATCGCACTAATGCTTATCCTAATGGAGTGGTTGAGGATGTTTTGGTGCAGGTGAATGAGTTAGTGTTCCCTGCAGATTTTTATGTTATGGATATGAATGATGACACCTCATGCAATCTAATACATATCTTGTTGGGGCGACCATTCCTTAATACAAATCAAACTAAGATAGATGTTCGTAAAGGCACCCTCACAATGGAATTTTATGGGGAAGTAATTCATTTCAATATTTTTGATGCCATGAAACATCCTCCTGATGATCGTTGTGTTTTTTCTGTTGATGTGATTGATCCTTTGGTGCATGAAATGTTTAAATTAAGTTACAGGAATCATCTGGCAATAGCTTTATCTGAGGATAGGGAAGTAGAAGCCAACACTGATGTTGAGATAGGAGAGGAGCTTGTGGAAATGAAAACTACCTTGGACTCATTAGAGAGCTCTTCAAAAAGGTATGATTTGGCTTCTATTCAACTACCTGAAGCTTACTAGAAGTTGTTACCTTTTGATGTGCAGGCCCTAGAAATAGAATTGAAGCCACTCCCTACACATCTGAAGTATGCCTATTTGGGAGATAAATAGACTCTCCTAGTTATCATTTCTACAGAATTGACTTCAACCCAAGAGGAGAGGCTGGTTCGAATGCTGAGGGAGCGTAAGAAGGCCATCGGGTGGACCATTGCAGATATTTAAGGGATAAGCCCTTCCATATGCATGCATCGCATTTTGTTGGAGGATGATGTAAAATCTACAAGGCAAGCTCAATGTAGGCTGAATCCTCCAATGATGGAAGTTGTGAAGAAGGAGGTACTGAAGCTTCTTGATGCTGGGGTAATCTACCCGATATCTGACAATAAGTGGGTAAGTCCTGTTCAGGTGGTTCCAAAGAAATCTGGAATTACCGTTGTGCAAAACGAGGAAGGTGAGTTGATTCCCAACCGAGTGCACACTGGGTGGCGAGTATGTATTGATTATCTAAACTTAAATGCTGCTACTCGTAAAGATCACTTCTCCCTTCCTTTCATTGATCAAATGCTTGAGAGATTGGCTAGTTATGAGTTTTATTGCTTTTTAGATGGCTTTTCAGGTTATCTTCAGATCCCGATCGCACCGGAAGATCAGGAGAAGATCACGTTCACATGCGCATTCTATACGTTTGCCTACCGAAGGATGTCATTCGGGCTGTGTAATGCACCTGCCACGTTCCAAAGGTGTATGGTAAACATTTTTTTAATATGTTGAGAAGATTATTGAGGTATTTATGGATGATTTTAGTATGTATGGATCTTCTTTTGATGAATGTCTTAAAAATCTTGCCATTATCTTAGAACGATGCATAGAAACTAACCTTGTGTTAAACTGGGAAAAATGTCAGTTTATGGTGGATAAAGGAATAGTTTTAAGTCATGTGATATCTACTAAGGGTATTGAAGTAGACAAGTCTAAAGTTGATATCATTTCTTCTTTACCTTACCCCTCTACTGTGAGGGAAGTGCGTTCTTTTTTGGGGCATGCAAGTTTTTATCGGAGGTTCATTAAGGACTTTTCGAAGATAGCCGCACCATTATGCAAGCTTCTTCAACAAGATGTCCCCTTCGAGTTCGACGAGAGGTGCAAAGACGCATTCAACAAACTTAAGGAGATTCTAACATCCCCACCGGTGATTAAACCGCCAGATTGGAACCTCTCATTCGAGATCATGTACGATACGAGCAATTATGCAATGGGGGCAGTTCTAAGGCAAAGAGTGGGAAGAGCTTTGCATGCCATTTATTATGCTTCAAAAACTTTGAATCTAGCTTAATTGCATTATTCCACTACTGAAAAAGAATTGTTATCTATGGTTTTTGCTTTGGAAAAATTTCGATTGTATTTGCTTGGTGCTAAAGTGATTGTTTATTCTGACCATGCAGCTTTACGATACTTGCTTACAAAGAAAGAAGCAAAACTGACGCTGATCAGATGGATTCTCCTCCTACAAGAATTCGATTTGGAGATTTGAGATAAGAAGGGGGCAGAAAATGTGGTGGCGGATCATATCAGTAGATTGATAAAGGAAGAAGATGATATCCCTCTACGAGAAAGTTTTCCAGATGAGCAATTATTTTCTGCCAATGTGAAACCACCATGGTATGCAGACATTGTCAATTTTTTAGTAACTAATGAATTACCTGTTGGTTTGTCTAAGGCTCAGAGGGATAAGCTACGAAGTGAAGTGAAGTACTATGTTTGGGATGACCCCTATCTCTCGAGGCATTATGCAGATCAAGTCATCAGAAGGTGTGTACTAAAAAATGAATCGTCATCAATTTTAGCCTTTTACCATTCTTACGCATGCGGAGGACATTTTGGAGTAAAACGGACAGCTTAAAAAGTTCTAGAGAGCGGCTTCTACTGGCCAACATTGTTCAAAGATGCATATACCTTTTACAAATCCTGTGATAGATGCCAACGATCAGGTAACTTGTCCCGTAAGGATCAAATGCCACAAACGCCTTTGTTTTTCTGTGAAATTTTTGACGTTTGGGGCATTGATTTTATGGGACCTTTCCCTCCATCTTTTGGCTTTACGTGTATATTGCTTGTGGTTGATTATGTTTTTAAATGGGTGGAAGAAAAAGCCACTAGGACTAACGATGCCAAGGTTGTTGTAAATTTTGTTAAGGCTAACATTCTTTTCCAAGTTTGGGATACCGAAGGCCATTGTTAGCGGTAGAGGAACCCACTTCTACAACAGGGTGATGGAAGCAATGTTCAAAAAATATCACATCACGCATAAAGTTTCTACTGCTTACCATCCCCAAACCAACGGACAAGCTGAAGTCTCGAATCGAGAAATCAAGTTAATCCTGGAGAAAACTGTGCAACCCAATAGGAAGGATTGCAGCATAAGGCTGGAAGATGCATTGTGGGCCTACCTGACAGCTTACAAAACCCCAATTGGCATGTCGCTGTTTAGGCTAGTGTTTGGGAAGCCATGTCATCTTCCAGTGGAATTACAACATAAGGCATTTTGGTCCATCAAAAGATGCAACATGCACTTGGATGATGTGGGAGTGCATAGGAAGCTGTTGCTTTAGGAGTTGGAAGAAATGAGGAACGAGTCCTATCAAAATGCAGTGATATATAAGGATAGGACAAAAGCTTTTCATGATAAGATGATTCCGAAGAAGAGTTTCTTAGTGGGCTAGAAAGTGTTACTATATCATTCTAGGCTCAAGCTCTTTCCTGGTAAGTTACATTCCCGTTGGGTTGGTCCATTTGTTATCACTCATGTCTTTCCTTTTGGTGCAGTGGAGATGCAGAGCCTTAAAACGGACAAGACATTTCGAGTGAATGGTCATCGCTTAAAGCCGTATTATGAGGGCTTCAAAACGAAGGATTTGGAGGTGTTGATGCTAGAGAATGTCATGGGTGTCAATTAAAGTACGCAATTGGAGGTCGAGCTAACAACATTAAACAAAGGCGCTGCTTGGGAGGTAACCCAAAGGGAGTTAATTTCTGTCTTTTACATTTTTTCTTATGTTATTTTTGTTAGCTACTCCATTTCTGACATTTGATTTTACATTGAGGACAATGCAAATTTTAAGTGTGGGGGTGGGGTACATTAGTTTTGGTGCATTTTTTTAGCTTAATCATAGCTTATGTGACTCCTCAGGCGGTTTTCAAAATTAAACGAACAAAATCAAAAACTTTATCATTTTTTGTTGCTTTTAAGATTATTTAATCATAATTAGAGTGTGAATTGATTATTAAAATCTATAGCAAAATTTTGCATGTACTTTTGCTCTTGTGGTTTGTTAATGTGCATTATCTTTAAAAGAGTAGCGACTAATGGTAGACAAAGCCAATGAGATTTTGAGCCTTATTTGACTGACATATTCATATCAGTCTCATTGTCTTTTGATAATGTGTGACCTTCAAGACATGTACGTCCCGATTTTGCATTGATTTTCTATTAGAGACCACATTTTTATCACACGCATTAACATGGATATGATTAGGCATTCTTTGTTTTTCATAAACTACATAGGCCAAACAACGTATCCAATTGACATGATGTTTCCCTTGACAAACCCCATTGAGGTTTAACCTTTCTTTTTGTATAAACCACATTTTATGTTTTTAAACTTAACCAAATGTCCTTCCCAAGTCATAAAGGTAGTGGAACATTTGTGATTGTTGAATTTGTGGATGTACAAAATTCTAAGTATGGAGCTGTATATATGTGAGGATTGGTTATAATGTTGGGATATTATTTTGTCTTATCATCAAAATCCCCATATTGATGTAGTTTGTTTTAACTTTTACAAGGAAGAAAAGAAATGAAAAGAAAAGAAAAAGAAAAAAAAGAAAAAAAGTTTAAAATAAATGTATCAAGGAAGAATTGCATATGTGTTGAAAAATTGTTTATGATTCATGCATCTTCCTAGAGTTGTAATGGTTGAGTATTCGAGTATGTGAATATGAGGCAGAGGTTGGCATGGAAGGTTTCACTTTTGTGATTTCATTAGCATAAATTATGTTAGTGATTCCTTCGGATTGGTATATGCTTCATGTGGCTTGTGTATGCGAGTTGAATGAGGTTGTGAAATGTAAATGTTTCATTCGTCATGATTGACGGTACCCAGTTTTTGATTGAGTGTTACTTTTGTTTCACTAGCTTTGATGGCTTTTATACTACTTAACCCAAATATATCTCACCTCACCTTTGCCTACATTACAACCTTGGAAAAGTCCTTTGATTCATGATTTTGCATGTGAACATTAGTGGTGGAGAAATGAAATGATATGCAAAGTTTATGGATTGTCATGATCATGAACGGTATTGAGTGTACCCATGATTATATTTTAATTAAACACATTTTTCGAGTCTACCATTAGATCGCTCAATTTTTGAAGATATTGAATGTTGATAGATCATGAGTAAAAGTCTTGAATGTTGAGTTTTTGCTTAGGATATGAAAGTCGTTCACCTTTACTTATGACTATCTATTCTTAAGAAATGTGGAGAATGAGTTAAATCTTTGATTTGTGATTTTGATTTTGAAGATCTGCCCGAGGATGGTCAAGGACCAAGTGTGGGGGTATTTGATAGGATTGAATTATCTTATATTTTTTATGCATTTACATGTGATTTCAATCCTATTTTTATGATAAAATACTCAATTTATGTTCAATTTATGTTAACTGCTAGGTTGGATTTGTTGATATATTTTTGAGACCAAAAAGAAAAGATTTTCTAAAACAAAATTGGAGTATAATTGTTTACCAAGTTGATTGCAAAAAAAAAACCATTGGCTTTGCTCTGTGTTTCACGCAGCGTTCATTGTTTCATCAACAACGCAACGACGTGCGTTTATAGTGTTATCTTTGCTTGTGCACTGCGTGTTAAGCGTGGCGTCTTTGCGTTAGTGAACTGTGCATTTTACAACGCACAACACACAGCGCAAAAGGAAAAACAAGGGTTTTAAAGGAGAGTTTTAATTGTCTTGTCACAGCTACAGTAAGGAGGAGAGGAACAGTATCAGTGTGAAGAGAAAAAGAGAATCAACTTGACGCTAGAACTATAGGGTCAACGCAGAGGAAGAAACGAAGAACAAAGGAAAGAAGCTACTGGAGCCCACCTGCTTCTACATTTTGACTTGTTTCAACGTGAGTATTAGAGGTAGAGGAACGTAACTTGGAATGCTATTTTACATGACAACTATGACTCATTTTTGGAGTATAAAAATGAAGATAGAAGGTTAGTTTCCTAACACTGGTTCAATGGGGATATCGACGCCAAGTTATGGTTAAGCTATTTCTATCATTTTGATGTTGTAATTTCTTTTCAGATTGTTGTGTTGTTGGTATTGATTTTGATGGTTTGGGATTAATGATCTTAATATAATATTTTGATCATTTTATTTTGAACCTATAGCTAGAACATTGATTGTAATTCGTAATTGTTACTTTTAATGTGTGAGTAGCATCTAAGGATCGTTAATCGTTAGAAACAATATAACTTAGGTTAGATAACCTGAAAGTGTGAGGTTACTACCTATATTGATCATTTTCCAATTCATAATGCGACTTCCAAATTGAATCTAGATATTGTATCCTAGAGTATTCGATAGTTAGGTTTAATTAATGATCGTATCTTGATTAAATTTAACCTAAGGGGAAATTGAGATTTGTAGAGCATTCCATTAGTCTCAAATCAATAGTACGAAAAGAATTGTAAAGACTTTAGAATCAAGAAATATGCTTGATTGTACTTAGGCCGAGATTGACCCTAGAACCGGACCTTACCTATACTCTACACTTTTCATATTTTTTATTGTTTGTTTAATTTGTTTTCGATAGTTTAATCTTTAATTTTCTAAATTGTTCGAAAACAAAAAAAAAACCCATATACTTTTCTTGCATCAATTATTTTTAGTACGAAAATTAACCAAACATTCCCTGTGGATTCGATCCCGACTTACCACAACTACAAGTTTTAGTGTGCAGAGTGATCGGGGGCTTATCGTTCAATTTAAGAATTGATCCTTGGAAACCGGTCAAATAAAATTTATATCAAGGATTGCAATACAGGATGCAACCTCGGGTCGACTCTCAAGGAACCAATGCACCAATTGATCCTAGATTAGCCTAATGTTTGAATTATGCATGCAATGAAAGCAATAAAAAAAAAGGGTTTTGATTGCTTAACTAAAATTAAACTAAGCCAAAGCAAAAATAAATGTTTTGGGATTTTTTAGAAAATTAATAATTGAAAATTAACAGGATAGAAAACAATTAATTAAAACTCTCCTGAAAATGTGGCTCGGGTCATCATCGTTCAAAATAATATCAGGGTTTGAAATCTACTAAGTTTCGAAAGCTAAACCTTAACAACTCGTTAAGTCCAAGATTTAATTAATCAACTCGATTAACTAAATCTTGTTAAAACCATTAGTGTATGTATAGAATGATTAATGCAATAAATCAACCAAATAATAACACAACCAACTTAATCAAACATAACTAGGCAGATTAAATCAATTAATGCAATCATCCAACTGATATACATGAACTCCATGTATTTAAGAATAGCATTCAACAATAATCAATCCATAACATAAATCAAAGTTTAACATCCGATTAAACTATAACCGGATTCAATCCATCATACAATGCATTCTCCAACTCGGAGTTGATACAAAAATATAACAGAAATCTAAAACTAAGATCGATTACCCCTGTTAAGCTCACGGAACTCAGACCCTTACTCCATCTTCAAGAGGTCGGAGACTTAGCCACGCATCACGGCAGAAGAGTCCATCACTTCTTTGGGCACCGACGCGCTCATGACTCGAGACGGTGAAGGATGAATGAATGGTCGTGACGAAATAAAGGCAGAGGAGAAGATGGTGAAAGTAGACGATGTCTTGCCTCCGAAACAAACTGCAAAAACCAGAGAAAACCAAAAACTATTAGACGAACAGAGAAGAAGAAATTCACCTCTGGAGTGCGGCCGCCTGTTTTTGCCCTAAATGGCAAGATTTTATAGGAGGTTGTGCGGGCGGGTCGACAAAGTGGATTAATTTCCATTTATAGTCCGGGTTACCCGACATTATTGCGGCGAATGGCTGTAATTCGCCGCGGCGAATGAGTTTGGTCACTCGTCGCAGCGAATAAATTAAATACCATTAATTTGCTGCGGCGAATGGAGGTCTTGATTCACCCCAGCGAATCTTGCAGCGTGTTGACTTCTTGAATGTTGACTCCTTTGGTCCTACAAAATACAACCCATTTGCAGTATCAATTGTCCCAATAAAAATTATGCAGAATTAATGACAATTGACAACAAAATACTGACAATGTGCAATTTATCAAAACTCAATGTGCGGGACCAAAATAAGCATAAAAATTATAGATCAGGAGTCAACAAATGCATAATTACTAAAGAAAACGGGCCTAATTTATAGTATAAATTTGGTCCAATCACAGAGTCAGGTAAATTTTGCAGTGCACTCGACATGCGCTGTCACATATCCCGATCTCATTAGGATTCATTTGGTTCTATTGCTCTCCATATAATGGATCTCTGTCCAAAACCATTTTACAAATCCTCTGAGTCACTCTTATGCGTATGACCCATTAGGTTCCTAGTTATGTTGGTCACTTAGATTAACACTTAATTCAAGCAAGTCATGAGTATTGTCTATGTTGGACTCCGATCTTTGAGTGAAAATTAGAATAAGTAAAATGAAATTTAAGGAGTGTTTTGTGTATGTATTGTATAATAGATTACTTAAACTTAAAGGATATTGATAAGAAAAGAAATGATGTGATTTTGATATCTTAGGGGTTCTGAATAAATTGTGATTGGTTGTGAATGTTAAAGTGGATGAGTTGATTGAAATGAAGTTAAATAGCAAGAAGTAAAAAGAGAAAGTGTGAAAATATGAAGAATTGTGAAAAGTTTGACTTTTTGGCCTTTGAGGGTTAACTTTTGATTTAGGCAAAATTTGATAAAATGATCTACATAAAACTTGTAGATTATGTTAAGAGCTTTCTGTAGCCATAAAGTTTGCAATTTCTCGATATCGAGAGTGAAAGTTATGATCAGTCAAAGTTTAAGTGTGTTAGGGTTGACTTATGTTATGACTAAAGCTTTGACAGAAAAATTTACCTAGTTAAAGGTTAATTTAGCCTTGGAGTTATTCATGAAAGTTGAAGATTGTGATTTGATCTTTATTTTGATATAAAGTATACAATTTTTCGATCAAAGAATAATAAGTTATGATTTTTACAAGTTTCTGTTATGATTTTAGCATGATTATTAGAGGATAGAACCTTTGACTGAAAACTTGACTTCCTTAGAGGTCAAATTGATTTTTGTGTTCTTCATAAAAGTTGTAGGTGACTTTCTGATCTTCGCATCGATATAAAATGTGACATGATTGGGTTTTGGAGTTGAAAGATATGAATTTTCAAAGTTGAGTTATGGTTTAAGAAATATTAATTTGGACAAAATCTTTGACTAGAAAATTTATTATTTTAGAGATGGAATTGGATGTGGAGTTCTGAAGGAAATTGTAGAGCTTCCTTTAAGCTTTCCATTGAGACCAAGTTTGTTAAATTTGGAGTTCGAGATCAAGAGATAAGAACTTTGGAAATATTCAGTTTTATTAAGTGAACAAAAATGACAATGATGTATCGCCGTCTTCGCGAGGGCGAGCGAGCCCTCGCCCTGCACACACAGGCGCTTCCGCGAATGACGTCGTTTTCTTCTCTTCAGCACGACGTCGTTTCATTTTTTTCTTCTCCTCTGTGCGCTCTCGTTTCTCCTTGTGCGATGCCATTTCTTTCGCATGCTATACGGCGCCGTTTTGATTTCTTTGTGATTTTCCTCCTTCAATCCGACCTTCGTTCAATCTTTTGCTTATATCTTTTCCGTTCGACATCTGATTGAGTTGATTCTTGAAGCGTTGGATTCTTAAGACAATTCTCTACATCTTCATAGGAAATTTGTAATTTTATGAGATTAAATTAATGGTGATTAAAATTAATTTAATCAAAGTGAGTTGATTAATTTTCTGAACATGGTTCAGTATTTTATGAAATTTGGGATCTGTGTTAATCTGATTGAAGTGATTCTTGAGGAGAAGTAAAATTAAGACATGGGGCTACAAATCATATGAAGAAATGAAATGTCAATTTTGCCCCTAAGACCCTCAAATTATGAATGGAAGTTCGGATTAGAGTGCAGTTTTTGGATTAGGAATATCTGAGAGTATTTTGAGCATAACTTTTGTTCTGGGAATCGAAATGGGGTGATAAACTAGAGACATAAGGCTAAATGAATATACCCGAAATGTTTTGAGCATAACTTTTGATGTAGTGCTCCGAATTGGATGATTCTTATGGCATTATGAAACTAAGACATAGAGGAATAATTCTCTAGAAGGAAGTTTTGACAAATTCCTTCAAATTAATAGTGCGAATCAGATCCGCAAGTAAGCATGAATTAAAGCAAATGTTAGGGGCATTTTGGGAAGTCCATTTAAAGAGAGGGACAAAAGAGTCTTTTGACCCTCATTTAATGACTTGTCAATAAGACAAAAGAGGTGGCTATCATTTGAAGAAGAGAGGCACGTTACCTTAGGAGAAAATGAATGAAAATAAGAAGAAAGGAAGCATAGCCGTGTGGATGAATGAGAGCCACACAAATTTGCAAGGGAAATAAGAAGAGCATGAAACGTTGTAGTTTTATTATAGGTTATAAGTTAAGAAGTGGCTGTTATTTTTGCAAGGAGAGTCACGACACTTGAACAAATGAGAAAGAAAATAAGAAGAGAGGGAAGGAGAGAGTCGGTGATGGGTGATGGAGAAGAAGAGAAAGTTTAGGAATTTTGATTTTAGAGACTTTAAGATTGCTTTTGGAGTAGATTCAGAGGAAGAAGGATGAAAGAAGGTGGAAGCTTCCTCTAAAGCTTTATAAATTCGAAAATAGGAAGAGAAAGAGGTAAGAGAATTTTTGAAGTTTTGAGTTTTTAGTGATTTGTTGGTTTAGAAATATGGAAAAAGTGATGGATTTGTTAATTCCATGATTAATTTTGGAAGATTTCATGATTAAGTGGATTAATTTTGGTAAATTGTGACTTAAGTTTATGTTAAATTTGGTGTTTGAGGTTTTAGAAATTCTTGATTTAAAAAGCTTGGAAATATGATGATTATGAATTTCCTATGGTTAATTTTGAGAATTATGCAAATTATAATGTTGAATTTGGATAATTATGGCTTAGGTTATTTTAAATTGGAAGGAAGAAAGAAGAAATGGTCAATTTGGAGCTTGGAATAAGTTTTTGGAAATAATTCGAGGTGGGTAGTACGTTTATTTATTGAATTTTAAGCATAAGCATGTGATTTGAAAAATCAAGAAGAAAAGCTTTGAAAATTTATTGTTTATGTAAATGTTTGAAAGATTATGATTTCAAAGGATTAAATTCCTTATTTTATAAATGATTTTAAGAAATTACAAGATTGAAGAAATTTATGGTTTTTGAATTATTAGATAAATTTGAAAAGTGGGCATTATGAATATGAATATGTTTGAGTTATGTTTTAAAGAAATACATTGCATTCATATTTATGATTTAGATTGATACGTGATCAAATTGATGAATTTGGATTGAATGTGGATTGCTATATGATTTCATGCTTGGATATGTGGTTGAGATATGAAAATATGAAAATCAAGATTTTTTAAAAGTGACTTCGGGCAATTTGAATTTCCTTTTCGCTTATGTGTTATGTGGGTTTGGTTAGGTCCCTTGTGAGTCAGTGCACTGTCTCTATTTGTTTAAAGCCTTCTCTCGGCTGCCCGCTAGAGGCATAGGAGCTCCGATTTCAGACTCCCTTCCCGGCTACACTAGATCGCTATGCGGAAAAGTGTAGTACGTTCTGTTCCCGGCTATACAGGGCCGCTATGCGGGAATGTGCAATACGTTCTATTTGGACCGAACTAGACCATTTGATGTGTTTTGTGTGCTTCGTTCTGTTTATAAGTGCGTTGCATTGCATCATCTTAAAAACAAAATGTGAAAATTTTGAGAAATAACATATGGTGGTTTTTCAACTGAAGAGTGATTGCAATTGTTTTGGCAATACTTTGAAAAGTGTGAAAAAATAAGAAATTTGCCAAATTTTTAATGTGAAATTTCGGAAATAAATGGTAAAGTTTTTCTAAATATGATTTCGCTTATTTTTCAATATATAAACATATTATCCACGAGCTATTTTAGCTCACCCCCCCTTTTATCCCCATCTCCAGATATTCGAGTGGGAGATCGGATGAAAGACTGTCAGGACACCAGTTCGATTTGTGTATGTTTTTGTATCTTGAGTAGTTTGGATCTTTGTATAAGTTTGTAAATGGCTTGAAAAGCCATTAAGGATTTGTAAGAAATTAAATTATGATGTCTATGAAATTATTGAAATTGTATAAGAAATTGTATTATGGAAATGGATTTATATGCGGTTAATGGATTATGGGATTTGCTTATGAATAGGATTTGGGTTATGTTTGGATATGAACTATGAAAAGATATGAATGTGATTTGAATATGATTGATTTCTAATTATGATTTGTATATTGACTTGAAGAATTCATAGTCTTTGGAGATGTAGAATGTGTTTTAAATATGGATTGAAGACTTAAATGAGTTGGACATGAATAACGATTTGAAGCAGTTTAGAAATAGGTTTGTGTTTATCTGCTGAGATCCAGGACGGAGGGTCCGGTGGATTTTGATGAGTGTGTAATTGATTGGAATTTTAGAAGTATATTTTGAACCTTTGCAGGTTTTGGGTTAGGTCAAAGGTAGCCGTTATGCTGCCGAATTTTCGATAAAATTGGGATAAAAATGAGGTTTTGGACTTATTTGCAAGTATATAAGAGTATGATAAATTTGAGATTTGTATATGGATGAATTTCCAAAAGTGGGAATTATTTGTATTTGATTGGCATGAGTTTGAATATGATGGTTATAAGAAAAAGAAAAGAAAGAAAGAAAAAAAAATATACCGGATTTGGATAGTCTAGGTTTCCAACGCGATCGTTTTTCTTCGATAATTGTTCTCGGATGTCAGATATGTTCTGCTTTGATTTGTCTCTGCCATATGGTTTGATTAATCCGATTTCTATTTTGTTTCCGCATTTTGCTTTTCGTTCTCGTTCGTTTTTCGTCTCCGCTTGCCGCTTTTCCGGTTGGGATCCGGTTTTCAGATCGAGTCCCAACAGTCTAGCAACACTTTATGATCCTCAATTGATCGAAAAGTCGTGCTCGTCACAAACCATCTCACAACCCTCCTATAGACAATTGTTGTGTAATACGTCCTTTCACCATGTTATACCCTACTTGCTTATAAGTATGGGCAAAGTGTTAACTCTCACTATACTGACTATGTCAAATCTAGCCCAAATGATATCAGTTCTCATCTTAGGACTCATTACTCTATATGCCAATGAAGACATTCTTCATGACACATATGCTCTGGCCAAATATTTTTAAGTAATGACCCCGACAAAAGGTCATAGGTATCATCTCCTACTATCACAGAAGTGGTGAATCCTCTATTGGCTACTCAATTAGCTTTGGATACATTAAGTTGTACCCAATCACTACCCTATGAGCAACCATTGCAAGGCAACAAAGAAGGAAGTCAAATCACAAAATCAGTATCCAAGATATCCTTGAGTACCTCAAGTGTAAGGATACTTGCACCATTGCTATGATGAGATTATCAATGACATTAGAATAGGACATTGATTGAACCCAAGTTTCTTATATAAATGGGTGGCATTTTTATGGTTTTTATTACACTTCTTGGCTCTTTTTTTAGATTTTATGCTTAATTTGACTCTTGAGTGTTTGCCTTTTCTTTATGTGGTTTGAGAGTAAAAATTGTCACAAATAATTAGTAATTGTGTTAAATTAATTTTCTAGGAAAATTGATACTGCAAAATACCATTTGTTTATTGTAGGAGACCCAAGTAGTAGAGGTAAGGAGTGAAGGCTAAAAATGATAAGTCAACAAGTCGGGCAAAAGGAGTGTAACAACCCGTTACTTATGTTAAGGCAAAAACAGTAAATGAGAGAAATTGCTAAAAAAATAGAAAACACATTTCATACCCATACATAATATGTCATATACATATACGTGAATAGTAAAAAAATTAGCTCATGAAAATAATTGTATATGCATTCATGAATAATTCCGGGTATATTTGGACTAAGTTGTAATTTTAGAAATTTTGTGATTTTTGAATTTATTTACATTGGAAATTTTATTGATTAGTGGAATTATTATATTTTGAATTTTGGTGAATTTAGGATTTATTTTAGAATTTATAGAGTATTATGGAAAATAGGAAAAGAAGATAAGAAATCAAATGAAGATTTAGAGATAGTTGGATTATAAAAATGAGAGTTAAATGGAGTTAGTTTTAAAAGAAACTAAATTAGAGCTTAGGCATTAGGAAAGTGACAAGTGTCACTAACTAAGTGATTTTTTTAGAACCTTGTAGAAGTAAGTAATGATATCTTTAAGTTTAAAAGACTAAGTTTTCCTAAATTTCTTCTTTATTATAACACCTTCTCCGAAATTCTTTCCATATATAGAGTTTTTCATCAAACACCTTCTGAGAAATTACTTTGTTTTTCCTTCGTCTACTACACTGCTATTTGTCTTTTCTACCTAAGGAAAACAAGATGTTGGTTAGCTTACACAGTGAACACGAGATCCTTGCATGGAGTTAGAGCTTGAAAGTAGTTGAAGCTTTTGGAAATTTTAACAAGTAGCGAATAAAATTCTTTAGAGTTGTAGATTCATGAAATAATTTGATGAATTATTGTTAGTGCATGAATCATGGAATTTATGTATATATATATGTTGTGTTAATGGGATGAAAATTGTGGATATGGTGTTATTTAGTTTTTGATGGATTTGCAGTGATCTGATGTTGTGGAAATGGTTTTTGGAGTTGAAATAGAAATAAAATGGTGCATAGGATTAGTGTAGAAAATTAGATATGGAAAGGTGATATCTACTCTGTTCTTCACTGTGCAAGTTTATATATATATGTGTTGCACGTGAGTTGATGAAAGCTTTAGAGATGATCAAGGAAATGGTTGTTGAGTTGAAGAGTAGTTGTAAAGTGATGGGTTGAGATGAGAATGAGTGTTTAAATGAAAGTTGTGAAGAAAAATAGAGAACGCAAAAAGGATGATAGTATGATATACTATGTTTCTCTTCACTGTGAATATGTATATATATCTATATGAGTGTACATGAATATGTAAGTGTTTATAGATAACCAAAAGAATGGTTTTTGAGTTGAAAGAAAATTGTAAGATGATGATCTGAAGTGAGAAATATTATATAAATGATAGTTAGAGGAAGAGAGTTAAGAAAGTGCAGAGAATGTAAAATCTAGAATATGAAGAGTGGATAATTGATATTTGGTTTTTAATGATTTTGACATTTTTGAGTAAACTTGTATATTTAAGGGTATTGTGAAATTTATGGTGAATGAGTTGATTGAAATGGAGTGGAAATGACTACAATAAAAATTAAAGTGTTGGATTTTGGAAAGTGGAAGTCTGGAAATTTTCTGAGAATGAACAGTGGAAAGTTGCATTTTCGATCTGAAAATTGTGTGATTTTCCTGTACTGATATAGAGATATTTTGATAAAATGGTCTTCATGGAAGAAGCAGATCTTTCTTTTATTTTTCCATTCATATGAAATTTGTAAAATTTGGAGTTTTGGATTAAAAGTTATGGAGTTTAGAAGTTGGGATGTCGATGAAGAAGAAGAAGTAGAAAAGCACCGTCATGCTTTTGCAATTTTAGGCCAAAAGCACCATTGTGCAAAAGCACGATGGTGACATTGATGGTTAGTCGAAAAGCACCGTCATGCAAAAGCACGATGGTGACTTTGGAAGATGGATACGACTTTGAAGCTTTGAGAGGCTGATGAAAATCCGATAGGGTTTTTACTATAACTTCTTCATCCGACCTCCAAATAACCTGATTTTTTAAGCATTGGATTCATAACACAGTTCTATATCTCTGCACAAGATTTTATAACTTTTAGTATTGAATTGAAAAAGATTGATCGAATCAAAGTAAGGGTATCTGTTGAGAGAGTATGAACTGGTGCTGTTTTATTGAACACCCCTCAGTATTTTGATTATATTTGAACATATAGGATGCCAAATGAGATAATTTTTGATTTTGAGTAAACTAGTGAAATAGAGATACAAATCATATTAGTAGAGTTGTGATTCAGTCTCAAAGATGTTCAATTTCTGGATGTAAGTTGTGTATATTCTACTGTTTTGGATAAGAGCAGACTGAAAATGTTTGAGACATATCTTCCAAATTACTGAACCAAATTGAGTGATTTTGGTGTCAATAGAAAGATAATACATATAGAAACACTTTTCTAGAAGAGAGTTTGACCAAATTACATCAGTTTCACTTTCTGATTGAATGTGAATAGTAAACCTGAAAGTGTGACTTGGAAAAATTATGAAGTGGGTCAATGAGAAATGAATTGTGATTTCAATGGTTTTAGTGAGGCTTAAACCTAAGTATAAATTATACCTAGATGAGTTTTGATATGGGAATGACTATATGATGAAATTGATGCATAAATACCCAGAATTGTGATGAACATGCATTGTACATTGTCCATATACATATATATGCATAAATGAATGCTTATAATTGTGCAAAGATATTAATGTGTTTGCAACATGCGTATTGCATAATTGTGATGTGTAGGATAAACGTTCACATTCAGACATTTCCAGAATTTGGAAGCAAATGTTAAACTAGAGCGTACTATAAGTAGACCTAAATGGTCTTACCTTATTGTTTGTTTCGTTTATGTTATGACTTGAGTGATTATGAATGAGATATGAATTGACTGTGTGATTCTGAACAATGAAGGTCTGAGTTTTTCTGATGCTTGAATGTAATATTGAAGTGCTAATTGTATATGAATGTGATGAACTAAATGCTTTATGGCATAAATGCATGATCACAAAGTGTTTCGCAATATAAATGTTGAATACCGGACTAAGGTCTGATGATATGTGAAAATGAATAAGTGATCACATGTGATTGATGCATTTCATTTCATGAATGCATCAAACATAATGGCTGTTGTGACCAGAGTAGCCACCGATCAAAGCTTAAAGCTCAACGAGTGAAAATGAGCTTCGAGCTCAAAAGTGAATCAGAGCCTCAGGCTCAACGTTTATGAGCCCTGTGTCCCCCAAGCGGATAAGGGATAGTTATCAATGAGCCCTATATGGGATAGTTTAGGCACTCGGTCAAAACAAAGTAACAAATAGAAAGTGGGTCTCATGTGCACTGCATATGCATAATATGAATGATTATATCTATTGAATGTGAAGTGTGAAATGTTGTGAATGTGATTATGTGTTATGTGACTAGGTAAGCTATCGATGATGGTCACTCATTGAGTTCATAAAACTCACCCAAAATTTAAAAATATTTTTCAGGACTCAAAAGAATACCCCATTAGACAAACGAGAGTATACTTACTACATGCAAAGGAAAAATAGAGGTCAAGATCAGTTCACATTTACATTAGTGTTTTTCCTAATTTTTGTATAACTATGTATTCCGCAACTCTTGTAAAATAATGTATTCTAAAATTTTTATTTAATTACTGATTTCGACATATTTGATTGTATTCAAATAAAAGAAAAACATTTTATACCAAGTTTTGACTGATTAAGTATTCTAGCACGCCACCCTCCCGGGGCATGAACTTGGATATCACCTATCGATGTCGGGTTCGAGTCTTGCGGGAGTGGGGTGTTACATTTATGTGGTATCAAAGCCCATAATTACTATCTTATATGGCCTTTTTTTAAATATGTGTCAAGTCACATGCATTTTGTTATGTCATAGCAAACAGCGGCAATTGATCCCCAGTATGAGTCACATGCTTGAGCATTCCTTAAGAGTTTGAGCTGTGAGAAGCACTGAGAAAAATGATAAGCTTTCAAAATGAGAGAAAAAGAAATTTTTGGATATTTAGAAAGAAGAAATAGTATATGGTTCGATAAGATAGATAGAGATTCACTACTCTGGTATTGGTGGATGTATTATTATGAATATGATATCAATATTTTATTGTGGTAATATATCCTAGAATGTAAAATAGATGTGAATGTATTGTTGTGGATTGATAGAGGAAAATAGAGATATGGTATAAATGACAAGAATTAAAGTATATAAACAAAGTTGGATGAAAACAGATTTTTCTATGATTTAGAGAGGCTGAAACTGGGCTTGGAATGGTTGTTTGATTATTGTGATAAGAGTTTATAACTTAGTGTAAGAATATGTTAGTAGGATCGAAATCAAAATTTCAGGATGAATATGCATGTGTAACTCTGTATGGATCGCGAATATATATATGTAATGTTGGACACCGTTTTTGAAACCCAACCTCGGATAATTAACGTGAACTTAAACCTATGAAATTTCCATAAACGACACCGATTCATCTTCTTGCTTTGATACCAACCATGTTGGATCCCGCTCGAGTCCGAAATCCAACGCTTGCGAAATCATGAATCGTGATCTTCTTCATTTTTCCCTAGAAAATTTTTTTTCCACACTCTTCGAAAACATAAAACATTTACGTCTCCCCTGTAGGGTTAATTCATTTAACCCCTATAAAATAAGACTTCTTCACAACATTTGATCCTCATTGCCTTAAGTTTCTAACAGCTCAAAAAACGCTCAATTTAGTTCAGAAAATAAAGAAGTATTGGCCAAAACACTTTCGGGTTAAAAATTAAACCGAGACTAAATACTACACCCGAATTCACTCCAGAAATTGAAAGCCTTAGGGACTAAATTGAAAATCAATTTCAAAGCATGTGAAACAATTTAAAACAATGCAAATAATTCATTTAAAAAGTATGCATATGCATGGCATAACTAAATTTACCCAGACCCCTAAACCTGATCCTACACCTGGACCTAAACCTAGTCACTCTGATACCATAACCCAACTTAATCTTAATTTCTCCATTTAAAACTTCTAATTCCATCAATCTGAGCAATAAAATCTTCCAACCATTTACATTTTAATTAAACTCCAAGCAAAAACAATTAATCAATCAAAATCTCAAAAATAAATTGGAAATCATGCTTATTCAATAAGAAAAAAAAATTGGGGCCAACATGTAAGATGAATAAATGACAATAGGAAAATGAGATAGAAATGAGGAAAGAGTAAAAAGGGGAATGAAATAGTCATAAATGACTTTATAAGAGATGAATGATATAGTAAGGAGAAAGTTAGAAATGAATGTAAGAGAGAACTTTATGTATGCATGAGATCAAGAAAAAGATGAGGAATCAAATGGGAAGAGCGAATTCACTCCATATGGTAGTTAAATTATTATGAAATAATGTAACACTAGAAGAGGTAAATTCTGGAAAATTGAGGTAAAGTTGATGTTAGCATATGTCAATGCAAGGAAACCTGATCGTGTCAAGGATAAAGAGAGAAATATTGTATATGATCATTTGAAATCAAAGTATTACTATAGTAAGGTAATTGGTGATCTGCTAGAAATAAATATTTAAATAGAATGGGATGACCTTTATTATACATACCTAAGTTATAACCGTGTACAAAATGATAAAAATTGACCTTTTTGAGGTACTAAGAATAATCGATAAGCAATGATTAAGACAATTGATTGATAAGGATTATATGAACAGTATCGATGATAATAGCAAGAAATTTTCTTTCAAAGGAGAATTTGTTTAAATTAGGTTAAGTTGATCAGACGATTCAATTTAAGAGTGATTAATGAAGAGACAAATTAGAAATGAATATGAAATGAATAAAAAGTAAATATTGGAGTCATATCCCTAGCGGAGACGCAAGTATAAGAGGTAGAATATGCTATTGAGAGTATACGCATTTTGTTTGATGTGAACTATTCAACTATATGATTGGACTACTGACTTTGAGGACACATTATTGCTAATATGAGGAGGATTTAGGTCCATATTATATTTTACGTAAAAATATTTGAGAGATACAAATTATATCTGATGAATGTGTTACCAACACAGGAAGTTGTGAATTGCAAATAAATTAACATTTGTGGAGAAATTGATATGAATGAACATAAATTAAAATAATTCAATGTGAAATTAAAGGAAACCTAATGAAAGGAGAAAATCATTTGAGAAAAGAAGTCAATTGGGAGACTGAAAATTTCATGTGATAATATCAAATCATGGGCACAAAGGAATTTCGGTTATATCTGTTGGAGTTAACCATGCCTCCGATAGTATTATGGTGATGAAGATTAAAGTGATTCAAGAAAAATTGCATCAATTAGTTACTATGATCATAAAGGATATTTGGAGCGCATTTGAAAAGTGAAAAGAATATTTTGGAACATTTGAGGAAAAATGTGTAAACAGTTTCAATGATGAATGTAAAAAGAATTTGAGGAAACTATAACTCCAATGTTATTATGCCTTTTGGATTTGGAGATTATGCAGTCTATAATGAAGTTTCACATTAGAGATTAAAATACAATCTGTTGCAATAGTATAAAGTGATTTTGCATGCATAAAAATAATCAAAGTCTCATAAGTTGATTTTGATACATAGTTTAGAATTGCTACAATAGTAATTGCTTTGGAGTTTTGGAGACATTATATGTATAGAAACATTTTGGATATATATATATATACAGATCAGTAAAGATTAAGTTAATTATTAAGTTTGAAAGGATTGAAAGCATTGTGCAAATTGAGTATTTCCTAGTAAAGCTAGTGTTGTAAATTGGTGCATTGAACAAAAAAATAAATAATGGTGTACACAAATTCAGATATTGAGGTTATCAAATCTAATGTGATAAAAAGTGTAGAATGTTGAGCTAAAAAGGGGCAAAAAGGAAGTATTATTAGCTATTGAAATTTAAAATCAATTTTGCATAAAAGGAATGACAAAGCCCAAATTGAGGATTTAAAAATTGTGAATCTTATTGAGGAATTGAAAATGAATACGACCTTCAAGTTAGTGATATTTTATGATTGAATTAAGAAGTATGTTCACCCGATAAGGCGAATGTTAGAGAAAACACAAGGAACAACCAAAGCCTTATGTCGTAGTAAGAATACATCGAGAGAGCATTTGATGTCTAAGAATATGGAACCAAGTGATTACATGTATAAGTTGGTAACAGCCTTAGCTATTGGAGACATGCTTAAAGCTTATCTTTTTGGAGTTCATAGGAAAATGAGATTTATGTACAGTTCAAATTTACTGCAGGCATATCAATCGTTATCTTGGTGATACCATTAGAATATTGTATATGGTGTCATTTGACAAGAAGCAGTCGTTTGCCCTTACATTGAAATGAAGAGTGCCTAAAAACAGTTGAAGGCTAGAATTGAATTGAGATACTATTGATGAGCAAAATGAATCTATAATAGGAGTTAAGTAATCCAAAACAATGATGAATTAGTTAAGTGGATCAACATCGAGGTTATGGAATATCATGAGATAGAAAGAAGAGTTAATTTTATTAACACTAAAGAGATGAAAAATAGCAAGCGAAAGATGAAATACTTCGAAGAGTATCACCTTGCCAAGGTGCTCTTAGATGGAGATAAAGGTGTAAATAACATATATTAACTTTGACATAAATTGGTCCATATAAAACTATGGTGAGAAGAGGATTATGGTTTTGTGAGTTATTATTAACCATAAAAGATGTTTCGGATTCACACTGTGTTATATGGATATGGTTAAGAAGTATTGTGATGATCCGATATATGTGTTACAGAAAATGGAAGTGAAAATTTGAGTAATCTAAAACTTATCAAGGAAATAATTAAGAAAGTGTGATATCTAAACAAGGGATTGAGAGACCTATTGAATCTATCAACTGTGGTCATTTGGAAGAAAATATTCAAGTGGTGAAGTTATATGGAAAACGGAGGAGCATATGAGGTAATAATACCCCTGCCTTATTAATTAATCAGATATTAATTTCAGGGATGAAATTTCTTTTAAGGAGGGGAGAGTTGTAACATCCCGTTACCTAAGTTAAGGAAAAAATAGTAAATGAGAGAAATTGCTAAGAATTAGGAAACACATTTCATGCTCATGCATGCATAATATGTCATACACATACACATGAATAGTGAAAATTTCTGCACATGAAAATAATTGTACATACATTCATGAATAATTCCGGGTATATTTGGACCGAGTTGTAATTTTTGGAAATTTTGTGATTTTTGAATTTATTTATATTGGAAATTTTATTGATTAGTGGAATTATTGTATTTTTAGTTTTGGTGAATTTAGGATTTATTTTACAATTTATAGAGTATTATGGAAAATAGGAAGAAAAAAAAAAGAAATCAAATGAAGATTTGGAGATAGTTGGATTGTAAAGATGAGAGTTAAATGTTAGTTTCAAAAGAAACTAAATTAGAGCTTAGGCATTAGGAAAGTGACTAGTGTCATTGACTAAGTGATTTTTTAGAACCTTGTAGAAAGTAAGTAATGATATCTGCGAGTTTAAAAGACTAAGTTTTTCTAAGATTCCTTCTTTATCATATCACCTTCTCCGAAATTCTTTCCATATACAGAGTTTTTCATCAAACACCTTTTGAGAAATGACTTTGTTTTTCCTTCCTCTACTACACTGCTATTTGTCTTTTCTACCTAAGCAAAACTAGAAGTTGTCAGCTTATATAGTGAATGTGTGATTCTTACATGGAGTTAGGGCTTGAAGGTAGTTGAAGCTTTTGGAGTTTTTAACAACTAAGTAGCGAATAAAATTCTTCAGAGTTATGGATTCATGAAATAATTTGATGAATTATTGTTAGTGCATGGATCATGGCATTTACGTATATATATATATATATATATATGTTGTGTTAATGGGATGAAAATTGTGGATATGGTGTTATTTAGTTTTTGATGGATTTGTAGTGATCTGATGTTGTGGAAATGGTTTTTGGAGTTGAAATACCAACAAAATGGTGCATAGGATTAGTGTAGAAAATTAGATATGGAAAGGTGATATGTGCTCTGTTCTTCACTGAGCAAGTTTATATATATGTGTGTGTTGTCTATGAGTTGATGAAAGCTTTAGAGATGATCAAGGAAATGGTTGTTGAGTTGAAGAGTAGTTGTAAAGTGATGGGTTGAGATGAGAAAGAGTGTTTAAATGAAAGTTGAGATGAAAAATAGAGTATGTAAAAGGGATGATATTATGATATATTATATTTCTCTTCACAGTGAATATGTATATATATCTATATTAGTGTACATAAATATGTGAGTGTTTATAGATAACCAAAAGAATGGTTTTTTAGTTGAAAAACAATTGTAAGATGATGGTCTAAAGTAAGAAAGATTGTATAAATGATAGTTAGAGGAAGAGAGTTAAGAAATTGTAGAGAATGTAACATGCAGAATATGAAGAGTTGATAATTGATATTTGGTTTTTGATGATTTTGAGATTTTTTACTAAACTTGTATATTTAAGGGTATTGTGAAATTTATGGTGAATGAGATGATTGAAACGGAGTGGAAATGACTAGAATAAAAATTGAAATGTTGGATTTTGGAAAGTGGAAGTCTGGAAATTTTCTGAAAATGAACGTTGGAGAGTTGGATTTTCGTTCTGAAACTTTTGTGATTTTTCTATACTGATAGAAAGATATTTTGATAAAATAGTCTGCATGGAATTTGTATATCTTTCTTTTATCTTTCCATTCATATAAAATTTGTAAAATTTGGAGTTTTAGATCAAAAGTTATGGAGTTTAGAAGTTAGGATATCTATTAAGAAGAAGAAGTGTAAAAGCATAGTCATGCTTTTGTAATTTTAGGCCAAAAGCACGATGGTGACATTGATGTTTAGCCAAAAAGCACCGTCATGTAAAAGCACAATGGTGATTTTGGAAGATGGATACGACTTTGAAGCTTTGAGAGGCTGATGAACATTCAACAGGGTTTTAGCTATAACTTCTTCGTCAGACCTCCATATAACCTTATTTTTCAAGCATTAGATTCATAACACATTCATCTATCCCTCCATAACATTTTATAGCTTTTGGTATTGAATTGAAAAAGATTGATCGAATCAAAATAAGGGTATCTGTTGAAAGGGTATGAAATGGTGTTGTTTTACTGAACACCCCTCAGTATTTTGATTATATCTGATCCTATAGGATTCTAAATGAGATGATTTTTGATTTGGAATAAACTAGAGAAACAGGGATACAAATCATTTGAAAAAGCATAATTATGATTCAGTCTTTAAGATGTTCAATTTTAGGATGTAATTTATGTATAGTCTACTGCTTTGGATAAGAGTAGGCCAAAAATGTTTGAGGCATATCTTCCAAATTACTAAACTAAATTGAGTGATTTTAGTGTCAATAGAAAAATACTATTGGGACCCAATCTCGGGAACTAGATTCCAACCGGAAAATGGAAAAAGGATACGAAGCAAACATAATCGAAAGCAGGAATCGAAAGAACGGATTCTATTCGAATTCGAAGCGGAACGAAACGGAAGCAAATGCCGACATCCGAAAGCACAAATCTTAGGAAACGAAAAGTTGTGTTGGAACCTTAGACTAAGCCAAACTGAAATCCGGATATTTTTTTTTCTTTCCATACGTTTCTGTTCTCTTTCTCTTTATTCCAACTCATTCAAATCATAATCAATTCATACAATTTCCTTTTTGGAAACTCATCCTCGCACAAATTTCAATTCACTTAATTCTTCTTAATCATGCAATAACTTAAAATTTCATCTTTGAACTAAACACTTATCTTTAACAAACTAACTTCTTATTCTTATTCTTATCTTAACCCGATTTTTACCGAAAATCGTGCAGCATAACGGTTGTATCTTATGCAGCCCAAAAATCTGCAAAGGCAAAAACACACTTCTATAAACCAAATCCAATCACACAAAGTCATCAGACTCCCCGTCCGGAATCCAAACATCGGCAGAAACACACATCTATACCTAACACTCCAATAATTCTCAAACATCATCAGAAACATCCATATCTCAATTTACTCATGTACAACCCATAGTTTACTTACATCATCATAATCATACACAATTAAAATATAAAACTTCATAAATCCATTACACTATATTTCATAGGTCACAAACATCCCAAAATAAAAACTTACAAACCACAATGGCCTTCCAAGCCATACTTAGATACCAAAATTCCAAAAGTACAAAGGACAAACAAATACAAGTTTGAACACAAGTCTTAACTTTCTTTCATCCGATCTCCTTCCCGAATACCTGGGGATGGGGATGAAAGGGGGGTGAGCTTACGCTCCGTGGATAACATATTTATACTAAAAAATAAGCAAAAATCTTTTCTTAAAAATGTTCTTCATTTATAAACATTTCCCATTCGCAAGAATTTCAAACTTAATTCTCAAGCCTTTCAAATCATTCAAAATATTCTTAATCAATTTCCAAAATTCTTAAGATTTCAAAACTCATTTCTCGAAAAATTTACAATTGTTCTCACAAATGAATGCATCACATATAAATGTATCACGAACATAAACAAAATCAAAAATCACAAAACATATCAGAATGATTTGGTTTCGGTCCTAACGGAACGTACTGCACATTCCCGCATAACGATCATGTGCAGCCGTGAACAGAGGGGAGTCCGAAATCGGAACTCCTAAGCCACTTGCGGGCAGCCGGGAGAAGGCTATCAGAGGGAGACCAGTGCATTGACTCATACGGAGGGGACCTCACCAAACCCACATAATACACATAATTCATACTCGAAAAATCGGAACGCCCAAAGGCGTATTTCAAAACTTAACTGTTTCTCACATTGTGTCATACAAGACACATTCACATTCACAAATTCACACATTCGAAAACATCAAATTGCACGAAGGCACTTTGCGAAACGTAGTTCTTTTTTTTTCAATTTCGCAAAAACACACTCATTCACATAACCCAATCTTTACTCAGTTAAAAAGTACATAACAATCATTCAATTATCACACAACTTTCCACCCTATCATCAAATCATTCAACAAACGATGCATGTAACAATGTCCTCCTTTTTAAAATCGAAACACTCACAAAGTTTACTTCCAGTGTCGATAACACCTATATCATATCACATAAATGTTTCCTCAACATACTCACGTATATCATATTTCGAATCTAAGACAGCTTTTATCAACAACACTAACTCAATATAAGAATTTTGCAACACTTTAATATCAGTATAAATAACCCTTATATCTATCTCTCTTTGTCCCATGTCTTTGGTGTGGATTCACCTAATTCAGTCATCTTCCTTGCACCGTTTAATTCTACTACCGATCAAGTTCATTGGTCATCCACCTCTCCAATCAATCTGACATTCAATCATTTTTAGGCCCTTATCATCACAATATATAAAAACGAACAACTCTTTTTGTCGTCTAATTCCTTATATAGTATTTTAATGACATCATTAGGACAACGAGTGCAGAGCTGGAGGTCTAATCGAAGCATATCTCTGACAGTTAAGACCATCAACAATTTGAACCTTCAGTCACTTGATTTTTTTTTTTCATTCTTAGTCACTAAATGATGTTCCGACTTATTCCTATCACTTCGTTTTATTCCTCAAATTGGAACATTTTAGTCACACGATATGATTAAATAAAACATCTCTTCCCTCAATCATCTTCCCGGTTCCCATGATCTTTGTCAAACGACTATATTCATCAATGATGTTTGAGCTATTATTAATACTTCCATACGATCACTTTCGACTATTCATGATCTTCCATTCCTGTCATACCTTACATGATCAACCAAATATGGATCTTCTATGAACTAAATAACATTTTTTTTCAATTATCGAATAGGTATTTCTGACAACTAATCGACACAAACTTGATAACTTCTCCGTATATCACTATCATTTATTTCATACTCCACTCATACGTTCTTCGTCAGTTTAGAAACATCGAAATACCCCTTAAATAATCCCCTTAAATTCTATTTTAACTAGTATCTTTTCATACCAAATCGTAACTCTTATCACAACAATTAAATAATCCTCTTAATGTCCAAATTCAACCTTTCAACTATACCCCTTTTTTTTATTCTTTACGTTATGTCATTTTCTCTTATGTCACTATTTCTTCGTCTAAGTCAAATCATGAACATATTTTCACCTCCATTCAATTCACGTACATATCCTCAACCACAATCCTCCTAACTATAATTTCATATATCAAAGTATCAATCACAAATCACACAAACTCATATGTCAAAAGCACAATCATATTCAAATAAGGAATGAAACGCCAATATTTTCATAATTTCTCATTTCAATCATCGATAAAGAATTTCACAAATTTCCTTACTTTATCAAAAGCATTTGAAAACAAAACTTTAACCATTTCAAAGTCATGGTTTCAAACATAAATCATCATTTTTCAACCATTTTAAATAAACAATAATTTATCAAAACCCAATTTTTTGCTTTCTTTATTTTTCGAAAACTCAAGTCTAGCTTATAAATCAAAATATAAATATGATACCCACCTCGAATCGATGCTTGAATCTTGTCCTAATCATCAATTTCTTCAATCCTTCATTCTTTCTTCCACTTTAAATTTACCTAAACCAATTCCATCCAAAATTCAATATCATAAAAATCATAAGTACTCAAATTGAGCTTAGAAAATATCAATTCCTCACATATTCAAGCTATTTAAACCTCTAATTTTCAAAATCCCTAATTTCCAAAATTAGCCTAAACCAATTTATCGAAAATTCAATACCATCAATCACAATTTCTTCAAAATTTATTTCATATTTCACCAATCCATCATATTTGCCATGATTTTAAGCTATTAATTTCCAAAAACCTCAAACCACAAAATTAGGCATAAACCTTAATTAATAAATTTTCCAAAATTAATCATCATCTAAACATAATCTTTAAAATTAACTTCATAAAACTCAAATCCATAACAATCTAAAGCTAAACCAACCAACATCTCTCTAGAAAATTCAAAACTCAAAGCTTTCTCTCTCTTACCATTTTCTCCACCATTTTCGACATTATTGAGCTCCAAGGCAAGCTTTCATCATCTTCCCCCTATTTCCTCTTGGAAATAACGAAAACCCTAAGGAAAACCCATAAAAACCGAACCTTGCTTCATCTTTCTTCTCCTTCCTTCCATAGTCGATTTTTTTAATTCTCTTCTTCTTCTTCTTCGTTTCTTCTTCTCTCTTGTTATTTTCGTGAACTTTCTGCTGGTTTATTGGAGTAAAAAAGACAGCCCTCATGTGTTTCATTTAATGAAGCACAATTTACCATCTTGCCCCTCCAATTAAGCCTATTTTCAAGTTTGCCCCTGCACAGGATTTTGAAAAACTGATACCTTGCATCCTGATTTTCAGTGGCTATATGACATAATTTGGCTAAACTTTCTTCTAGAGAAATGTTCCCCTCAATCATACGAATCCAACGCCACTAACCGCGCTCAATTTGGATCAAAAATGAAGAAGTTATAGCTGAAATACTATCAGACCTTCGAAAAATCCGAGACTGAACATTACGCTAATTTAATTCCAGAAATTGACAATCTTAGGGATGAAAGTAAATTTCGATCCCTTCACAAGAGTTGTAGCCCTATATCTTAATTTTATTTAGCCTCAAGAATCAACTCAATCAGAGTTGTACAGCTCCCGAATTTCGCAAAATACTGAACCATATTCAGAAAATTATCCAACTTATAACCTATAACCAAATCTCTTACTTTGGTTCAATCAATCTCTTTCCATTTAATCTCCTAAAAATCATAGTTCTTCAAGAAAATGAAATTAATTGTCTTAGGAATCCAACGCTTCAAAAATCAAATCAATCGGATGTCGGACAAAGGAATTTTAAGCAAAAGATTACGAAAGGGATCAGATTAAAAACAAAGTAGCGGAACTTCAAAACCGAACCTTTCAAAAATCATATCTCTCGATCCCGAATTCGGAATTTGACAAATTTGGTGTCAATAAAAAGATCAAAGGAAGCTCTACAACTTCCCTGAAGAAATAGAGAAATCCATTTGGCCTCTAAGGAAGTCAAATTTCCAATCAAAGATTCTGTTCTTATCATTTTTTTCCTAAACAACTTCCAAATTTCAGCCAATCATAACTCTCAATCCCGACATCGAAAAATTGCATACTTTATGATAACTCTCAATCCCGACATCGAAAAATTGCATACTTTATGGCCACATAAAGCTTTTAACAAACTCTACGAGTTTTATGTAGATAATTTTCTCAAATTTTGCTTAAATCAAAAAGTCAACTTTTAACTCAAAAAGTCAAACTTCAAACAAAATAATACTTAACTTTGACTGATCATAACTTCCACTTCCGATATCGAAAAATATCAAACTTTATGGCTACAAAAAGCTCTTGACAGGAGCTACAAGTTTTATGAAGATCTTTTTCTCAAATTCTCCTAAAATCAAAAAGTCAACTCTCAAGTCAAACTTTTCTAATTTCACAACTTTTCACACTTTCACTCTTTATTTCTCAATTTCAACTTCCATTACACAATGCATATATAAAACACTAATTTTTATATCATTTCTTATTTCTAAATTCTACTTAAAAATCGGGGTCCAACATTTCTCCCCCTCTTAAAAAAATTTCATCCTCGAAATTCATACTTAAGGAATCATCAAGTAACACAAACTCTTCACTAATTTCTTTCCAAAAGATCACAATCAATCATTTCATTCCTTTTTTTATGTCAATTACACCACATTCATTATCATATTACATCCCTATATCCACATCTCATTTTTCCTTAACATATTCATTTTTACATCTTACATATATATATAAACTCAAAATATCTCATCTTTGAATATCTTTTAATCACATCTCACATAAGTATAATCAAAAGCAATTCATCAAGAAGTTTAATCGCAAACCTAAAATCAATCATAACCTTAATCAACCAATCACTTTTCTTACCAAAATTCTTCTTGTCCATATTTTTCCATCTCGTCACAATTTCTAAATTCTTGTATCAAATATTACCTAAAATCATATCAAAATCACTATTTCTTAATCCTAATGAACCTGAATATGGACCATCTATCTTTTGCCTTATCTTCCAAGAATTCATTTCCTCTTTCTTTAAAGCATAAGCATAGTCAAAATCGATTTATCCCTAATTGATCAAAAATTTCTAATATCATTTTCATTATCACATTCCTAAAATAAATCATCATTCTCGTCACTTTGATCAACAATCAAGTTAATTCTTCAATTATGTTATGACATACCTTCATAGTATTTCTTATTTCATCTTACACATACATAGCTCAATTCCTCCAATTTCATCATGAAAATCTCCTCTCAATATCCATTAACACTTTCTTCAAATCAAACATCAGTCATCACCTTAATCAAACAATCCACTAGGTTCTTCATATAATGTATGAAAATTCCATTTACATCTTTATCACATTTTCACAATTTCAATTTTATCCATCCAAACACCTTACAAACATAAGCGCCCAAGTAAGATCCTATTACTGGGCTCTGATATCATCTATGTTGGGACCCGATCTCGGGAACCGGATCCCAACCGAAAAACGAAAAACGAAAAACGGATACGAAGCAAACAGGATCGAAAGCAGGAATCAAAAGAACGGATTCTATTTGAATTTGAAGCGGAACGAAACGAAAGCAAATGCCGACATCCGAAAGTGCAAATCTTAGGAAACGAAAAGTTGCGTTGGAACCTTAGACTAAGCCAAACCGAAATCCGAATATTTTTTTTTCTTTCCATACGTTTCTGTTCTCTTTCTCTTTATTACAACTCATTCAAATCATAATCAATTCATACAATTTCCTTTTTGGAAACTCATCCTCGCACAAATTTAAATTCACTTAATTCTTCTTAATCATGCAATAACTTAAAATTTCATCATATTCAAACAAGGAATGAAACGCCAACATTTTCATAATTTCTCATTTCAATCATCGATAAAAAATTTCACAAATTTCCTTACTTTATCAAAAGCATTTTAAAACATAACTTTAACCATTCGAAAGTCATAATTTCAAACATAAATCATCATTTTTTCAACCATTTTAAATAAACAATAATTTATCAAAACCCAATTTTTTGCTTTCTTTATTTTTTGAAAACTCAAGTCTAGTTTATAAATCAAAATATAAATATGATACCCACCTCGAATCGATGCTTGAATCTTGTCCTAATCATCAATTTCTCCAATCCTTCATTCTTTCTTCCACTTTAAATTTACCTAAACCAATTCCATCCAAAATTCAATATCATAAAAATCATAAGTACTCAAATTGAGCTTAGGAAACATCAATTCCTTACATATTCAATCTATTTAAACCTCTAATTTTCAAATTCTCCAATTTCGAAAATTAGCCTAAACCAATTTATCCAAAATTCAATACCATAAATCACAATTTCTTCAAAATTGATTTCATATTTCACTAATCCATCATATTTGCCATGATTTTAAGCTATTAATTTCCAAAAACCTCAAACCACAAAATTAGGCATAAACCTTAATTAATCAATTTTCCAAAATTAATCATCATCTAAACATAATCTCTAAAATTAACTTCGTAAAAGTCAAATCCATAACAATCTAAAGCTAAACCAACCAACATCTCTCTCAAAAATTCAAAACTCAAAGCTTTCTCTCTCTTACTATTTTCTCCACCATTTTCGACATTATTGAGCCCCAAGGCAAGCTTTCATCATCTTCCCCCTATTTCCTCTTAGAAACAACAAAAATTCCTAAGAAAAACCCATAAAAACCGAACCTTGCTTCATCTTTCTTCTCCTTCCTTCCATAGCCGATTTTTTTCATTCTCTTCTTCTTCTTCTTCTTCTTTGTTTCTTCTTCTCTCTTCTTGTTATTTTCGTGAACTTTCTGCTGGTTTATTGGAGTAAAAATGACAGCCCTCATGTGTTTCATTTAATGAAGCACAATTTACCATCTTGCCCCTCCAATTAAGCTTATTTCCAAGTTTGCCCCTGCACAGGATTTTGAAAAACTGATACCTTGCATCCTGATTTTGAGTCACTAGATGACATAATTTGGCTAAACTTTCTTCTATAGAAATGTTTCTATCAATCATACAAATCCAACGCCACTGACCGCGCTCAATTCGGATCAGAAACGAAGAAGTTATAGCCGAAATACTATCGGACCTGCGAAAAATCTGAGACTGAACATTATGCTAATTTAATTCAAGAAATTGACAATCTTAGGGATGAAAATAAATTTCGATCCCTTCACGAGAGTTGTAGACCTATATCTTAATTTTATTTAGCCTCAAGAATCAACTCAATCGGAGTTGTACAGCTCCCGAATTTTGCAAAATACTGAACGATGTTCAGAAAATTATCCAACTTATAACCTATAACCAAATCTCTTACTTTGGTTCAATCAATCTCTTTCCATTTAATCTCCTAAAAATCATAGTTCTTCAAGAAAATGAAATTAATTGTCTTAGGAATCCAACGCTTCAAAAATCAAATAATCGGATGTCGGACGAAGGAATTTTAAGCAAAAGATTATGAAAGGGATCAGATTAAAAACAAAGTAATGGAACTTCAAAACCGAACCTTTCAAAAATCATATCTCTCGATTCCGAACTCGGAATTTGACAAATTTGGTGTCAATAGAAAGATCAAAGGAAGCTCTACAACTTCCTTGAAGAAACAAAGAAATCCATTTGGCCTCTAAGGAAGTCAAATTTCCAATCAAAGATTCTGTCCTTCTCATTTTTTTCCTAAACAACTTCCAAATTTCGGCCAATCATAACTCTCAATCCCGACATCGAAAAATTGCATACTTTATGGCCACAGAAAACTTTTAACAAACTCTACGAGTTTCATGTAGATAATTTTCTCAAATTTTACCTAAATCAAAAAGTCAACTTTTAACCCAAAAAGTCAAACTTCAAACAAAATAATACTTAACTTCAAACTTTATGGCTACAAAAAGCTCTTGACAGGAGCTACAAGTTTTATGCAGATCTTTTTCTCAAATTCTCCTAAAATCAAAAAGTCAACTCTCAAGTCAAACTTTTCTAATTTCACAACTTTTCACACTTTCACTCTTTATTTCTCAATTTCAACTTCCATTACACAATGCATATATAAAACACTAATTTTTATATCATTTCTTATTTCTAAATTCTACTGAAAAATCGGGGTCCAACAGATACGACATAGAGAAATACTTTTCTATGAGAGAGTATGACCAGATTACATCATTTTTAGTTTCTGATTGAATGTGAATAGTAGATCCGAAAGTGTGACTTGGAAAAATTCTAAAGTGAGTCAATGAGAAATGAATTGTGATTTCAATGGTTTTAGTGAGGCTTAAACCTAAGTATAAAGTATACTTAGATGAGTTTTGATATGGGAATGACTTTTTGATGAAATTGACGGATAAATACTCAAAATTGTCATGAACCTGTATTGTACATAGTCCATTCGCACACATACGTATAAATTAATGCTTATAATTGTGCAAAGTTATTAATGTGTGTGCAACGATCATATTGCATAATTGTGATGTACAGGATAAACACTCGCATTCAGAAAATTTCCAGAATTTGGAAGTAAATACTAAACTGGAGCATACTGTGAGTAGACCTAAATGGTCTCACGTTATTGTTTGTTGTGTTTATGTTATTACTTGAGTGATTATGAATAAGATGTGAATTGGTAGTGTGATTCTAGACAATGAAGGTCTGAGGTTTCTAATGCTTGAATATAATATTGAAGTGCTAATTGTATGTGAATGTGATGAACTAAATGCTTCATGACATGAATGCATGATCACAAAGTGTTTCGCAACATAAATGTTGAATACCAAACTAAGGTCCGATGACATGTTAAAGTGAATAAGTGATCATATGTGATTGATGCATTTCATTACATGAATGCATGAAACATAATGGTTGTTGTGACCAGAGTAGCCACCGATCAGAGCTTAAAGCTCAACGAGTGAAAATGAGCTTCAAGCTTAAAAGTGAATCAGAGCCTCAAGCTCAATGTTTAATGAGCCCTGTATCCCCCAAACAGATAAGGGACAGTTATCATTAAGCCTTATATGGGACAATTTATGTTGGACCCCGCTGCCGGAGCCCAACGTCTGACATGAGAGCGTGGCGGGAAAACGTGAGATTCATACATTTAAAAGAAAAAGAAAAGCCCGCGGAAGGTTAATGGGCTCTTTGGAAAGTAAGCTTGAAACCCGCTTTCATGCATAATTTAAACAATCACATCCAAACATGCAATTTAACGATTTAGAAAAGGAGACCATCGGAAGTTCAATGGACCCATCGTGAAACTTTCATACTTTTAAACATATTCATAATTCATGCTCCAAAGAAGAGTTTCATAAACCTTACGAATTATCTCAAATCAAATTACAACTTTGAGTTTAAGAGCCAAAAGTATAAAAACACTCTTGAACCAATGATACTTGAAATGAAACTAAAGTCTTGGAACATAATCAAACATATGAAATGAAAACGGGAGTGCTGCCTAAACTCCTGACTCACTTGATCTCTGGCTCGTCACCTGTATGGGGGAGATTAGAGGGGGTGAGCTATAAAGCTCGTGGGAACATATTTATAATATCGTAATAAGCAAAAATATTCAAAACTATCTCATTGCCGTAATACTTGCTGAAATCATGATACTTGAGCATGTATGGGTCATTTCTTCAAAAATACTTGATTCTTGAAATAATTCATGATGCATGTCACATAACAAAACATAGCACATAACATGATGGTTTGGGTGTCCCGGGTTCGTGACGTACTACACATGCCATCGAAATGTTGATGTGTAGACGTAGTTTCATGAGGGAATCCTTGTGGGATAACCCTGTGCCACAGTCGGAAAGGCGGGAGAAGCCTTTTCGTGAGTCAATGTGCACTTGACTATCGTGAGGGACACCACAAACCCACATCAGTATGCATAATTCATATTCTTGTAAACTTGTTTGCCAAACTGGCACTTGCTTGTAAACTTGCTGGTCATGTATTTCATAATACTTGAATTCATGTACTTGTATTCGTAAAAAGGAGAACACTCCTTTGTGAAAAATCTTGATAATAATCATGAATGCAAAACACATAGCAGAAAATAATCATTCATGGTAGTATGCAATGCGATCGTGAATGATGTAATATAAATGCATGAGATCTTGCTTGATTTGAACTAAACAATGAGTACTTAGTTACTTTATTATAAACATGAACCCACTTGAATCCCTTGCTTGTATTGCCTAGGAATGAGTTTCCTCTTGAGCCTCTTGATCCTCTAGCCTCTCTTGATCTCCTAAAATAAGAATAAAAAATCTTATTCAAAATCTCATGTTGAAACCATAATTCCATTCTTAACTTCCATCTAAAATTCCATAATCTTAGAAACCAATTCATAATTTCATCACTTCATAAGACTTGTAGATCTATCTCTCTAGTTCACAACGCCTCTAAAATCACCCCAAAAGGACTTATGTAGCAAAAGATATGATCAAAACACTAAAATAAATCCATTCTGAAAAATTGGGCAAATGCATAGCGAGAGGCCTGGTTCGGCAGTGGCGTCTTGCCCTCGACATCGCGTCTTGACCTCTTGCTCGCCGTGGCGTGCTGCCTCGCACGTCGCGGCGTGCGGCCTTCATGCACGTCGCGGCGTGCGTGCGACCTTGAGCACGTCGCGACGTGCGGTCGGGAGCTTCGTCTTCCCGAACCCAAAATCCGCCATTTTTAACCTAAAAAACCTTCCATTCTTAACTACAACACATCTAAACCATAACCCAACTCATATACTCCCATTCTAAGCTCAAAAACATCAACAAAAACACAAACCCAAGCAAATCTAGAAATCTTCACCATAAACCCTAACTCCACGATTTCTCCTTCAATCCAGCAAAACAAAGGTTCAATCCAACTCAAACTAAGATAAAAGAGTTAATCTTACCTTAAGAATGCTTGAAATCTGTCATAAAACACCTGAAACTAGCTTCCTCTTCTTCTCCCTCACTCTGCCGACGATGCTCTTCTCTTCTCTTCTTTCTATTTCTTCTTCCTTTTTTTTTCCTTTCTTCCTCTTTTCTATTTCTTTTTTTTAATCCTTAAACCTTAAGATGCACAAGGACCAAAATACCCTTCCTTACTTAGTCTAAAATCTCATAACTTAAGTATCTTGCCCATTTTGCCCTTACTCATTTTACCCTTTCATAAATATTACTCCATACTAAACTCAATAATTCTAATTTTTCCATGAATAAATTCATTAAAATCAAACTAAACCATAAATCATAAATCAAAATAATTCATGCTTAATAACTTCAAGAAAACAAAAATTTTGGGGCCTAACATTTCTCCCCCTCTTAAAAGAAATTTCGTCCTCGAAATTTACCTGTATCATCGAAAAGACCTGGATACTTCTCCTTCATAGCGTCCAAGGGCTCCCACGTGGCTTCTTCCACTGCATGGTTCCTCCACAGAACCTTAACGAGCTGAACTATCTTATTCCTGAGGACTTTCTCCTTGGTGTCCAAGATCGCTACTGGAATCTCCTCATAACTTAAGTCGTCTCTTAACTGTATGTCTGAAACCTGGATGACATGAGAAAGGTCTGATCTGTACCTTCTCAACATGGAAACATGAAAGACATCATGAATCTGAGACAACTCTGGCGGTAACGCCAACCTGTAAGCTAAAGGCCCGATCCTCTCAAAAATCTCATACGGACCCACATATCTTGGACTTAACTTTCCTTTCTTGCCAAACCGTAATACTCCCTTCCAAGGAGACGTCTTGAGAAACACTTTCTCACCGACTTCATACTCCATCTCCTTCCGATGAGCATCAGTGTAACTCTTCATCCTGTCCTGGGCTGCCTTAAGCCGCTGCTTAACTAGATTGACTTTATCCACTGTCATCTGAATCAACTCTGGTCCGACTAGCTTCCTCTCCCCCTCTTCGTCCCAACATATCGGAGTTCTACATCTCCTTCTATACAAAGCCTCATATGGAGCCATTTGAATGCTAGAGTGGTACGAGTTGTTATAAGCAAACTCGACTAATGGCAAATGCTCATCCTAAGCTCCCTTGAAATCCATAACACATGCTCTGAGCATTCTCTCCAGTGTCCGAATGGTCCTCTCAGATTGACCATCTGTCTAAGGGTGAAATGCCGTACTAAAATGCAGCTTAGTACCTAAAGCTTCCTGCAAGCTTCCCCAAAATCTCGATGTGAACCGAGGATCCCTGTCAGAAACTATGGAATCTGGAATTCCATGCAATCTCACTACCTCATCAATGTACTTCCTGGCTAGCACATGCAAAGAATCAGTCTGTTTGATTGCCAGAAAATGGGCTGACTTCGTCAACCGATCCACAATAACCCATATGGCATCTTGCTTCCTACTAGTCTTAGGCAAACCCATCAGAAAATTCATGGTTACTCTTTGCCACTTCCACTCAGGAATAGACAATGGCCTTAACTTGCCTGAAGGCACCTGGTGTTCAGCCTTGACTTGCTGACACACAAGACACTTACTGACATACTCTGCTACATCCCTCTTCATGCCCTTCCACCAGAAATGCTCTCTCAAATCTCTGTACATCCTGGTGCTACCTGGGTGCATGGCATAAGGCGCATTATGTGCCTCATCTAAAATCTCACCCTTAACTTCCCTGCTCTCTGGAATGCAAAGTCTGTCCCCCACTGTCATGAGTCCATCCTCTCTCACCACTACCTCCGAAATCTTACCATTCTGAATTTCCTCCCTAAGCTTGCTTAAATCTGCATCTTGTGCCTGCAACTCCTTAATCTTCTCCCTAAGTATAGGCCTCACCCTGAAATTAGCTAGGAGGCAATTTGGTTCCTCCTGCTTCAAGCTTATCTTAAGCTTGGCCATCTCTTCCAATAAAGGAAGATAAACTGACTGATCATGAGCAAAAGAAGACTTTCTGCTCAAAGCATCTGCCACTACATTCGCTTTGCCTGGATGGTACTCAATCAACAAATCATAATCCTTGAGTAACTCAATCCACCTTCTCTGCCTCAAATTCAACTCCTTCTGACCCAGTAAGTACTTGAGACTCTTGTGATCAGTAAAGATCCTTGTCTGAACTCCATAAAGATAATGTCTCCAAATCTTCAAGGCAAAGATCACTGCTGCTAACTCCAAGTCATGAGTTGGATAATTCAACTCATACTGCTTCAGTTGCCTTGAAGCATAAGCTATCACCTTATCTCCTTACATCAATACACAACCTAGACCCTTCCTCGAGACATCACTGTACATTGTATAGCCCTCATCACCAGAAGGCAAAATTAGCACTGGAGCGCTTGTCAACCTATATGCTTGAGCTCCTCAAAGCTCTTCTGGCACTCATCGGTCCAGATAAACTTCTGATTCTTCCTCAATAGCTTGGTCATCGGAGCAGCTATCATGGAAAATCCTTCTACAAACCTCCTGTAGTAACCTGCAAGGCCCAGAAAACTTCTTACCTCTGTCACTGTCTTGGGTGCATGCCAACTTACTACTGCTTCAACTTTTCTCGGATCAACATGTACACCATCCTGTGAAATCACATGTCCAAGGAAAGTCACCTCATGAAGCCAGAACTCACACTTGCTAAACTTGGCATAAAGCTCTCTCTCCTTAAGAGTCTGCAAAACAATCCTGAGATGCTTCTCATGATCTTCTTCACTCTTAGAATACACCAGAATGTCATCTATAAACACTATGACAAACTGATCCAAAAACTCCTTGAAGACCCTATTCATAAGATCCATGAAAGCAGCTGGAGCATTGGTCGCCGAATGGCATAACAAAACTCATAGTGCCCATAATCGGTCACGAATCTTGTCTTGCTCACATCAGACTACTTAATCCTGAGCTGATGATAGCCTGACCTGAGATCAATCTTGGAGAAAACTCTAGCTCCCTGCAGCTGGTCAAACAGATCATCTATCCGTGGCAACGGATACTTGTTCTTAATTGTTACCTTGTTGAGCCTCCGATAGTCAATGCACATCCGCCATGATCCATCCTTCTTCTTGACAAACAGAACTGGTGCTCCCCAAGGAGACGAACTAGGCCTGACATACCCCTTCTCTAACAGTTCCTCCAACTGTTCCTTCAGCTCCCTCAACTCAGCTGGAGCCATCCTGTAAGGCGGGATAGAAATAGGCGCGGTTCCGGGAATCAAGTCAATGGCAAACTCGATTTCCCTCACCGGCGGCAAAACTGGTAACTCATCCGGGAAAACATCTGGGAATTCCCTCACAACCGGGAAATCCTCTAACTTCCCTTCATACACATCGGCATCTGCAACATGCGCCAAGAAAGCTTCACATCCCTGGCCCATCATCCTTTCAGCTAACATAGCTGAAATCAATCTTGGCGATGGTGTCTTCCTATCTCCTCTGAAGATCACCCTCTCACCATTGCCCAGATCAAACTCTACCTCTTTCCGACCACAATCCAGCTTGGCCAGATACTTCTCCATAGTATCCATCCCCAGGATAACATCTAACCCTCTAAGGTCTAGCGGTAGTAAGTCCACTACCAATCTAGCACCATCTATGAAGAGCTCACACTGCTTATACACCTGACTGATCACCACATTCCTCTCTAGAGGAGTACTAACAATCAAAGGCCTATCCAAAGGCACAGAACTCATACCATGCAATGCTATACTAGCAGAAACAAAAGAGTGCGTGGAACCAGAATCAATCAACACAAATACTGCTGAATCAAATAACTGAGCCATACCCGTGACAACCTCAGGTGCGGCTGCAGCTTCCTCCCTGGTCATGGAAAACACTCTTGCCGGCGCCTGACCCCTTGGCCTTCCTTGAGGAACAGTCTTCCTTACAGTCCTAGAGCTGCCTACCTCGGTAACTGGTCTGGTTCCCACTGTCTCTGCACGCCTAGGAGCCTGAAACTGTGACCCCTCTTGTCTCGGTGCCTGTGGGCAATGCTTGGCTATATGCCCCTTCTCTCCGCATCTGAAACAAACCCCAAGTGATCTGAGGCACTCTCCCAGATGATGCTTCCCACACTGATCACATAACGGGTAGGTGAACCCGCTCCTTCCAGCTCTACCTGTGCCTCCCACATTAGAGGCTTGGCCTGAAATAGCCCTGACTTGCTTGTTCCTGGTAGCCCTACTGCTACCCACTTCACTCTGACTATGAGCCCTCCTCGTGCTCCTCTCAGGCAATGGAGCACTAGTACCCTTTCTGAAACTCTGCTCCCTATTCTTCCTTTTCTTGTTCGCTTCATTCCTGATATTCTCCAGCTTCTCAGCCTGGAGAGCAGCATCCACTAACTACTGATAGTCACAGAAATTATGGATCAGGACTTTCTCCCTGATCCCCAAGTGAAGACCTCCCTTAAACTTACGGCACTTGTCTTCCTCTGTTGCCACAATGTTAGCTGCATATCGTGAAAGCTGTGTGAACTTCAGCTCATACTCGCTCACACTCATGTCCCTCTGCATAAGATTCAGAAACTCTCTGGCCTTCTCCTGCACATAGACCCTGGAAAGATACTTCTTCCTGAACACTTCCACAAAGTCCCTCCATGTCAGCACCGAAGGAACAATCTGACTGTGGGGCACTGATTCCCACCAATGCAGCGCATCACCCTGCAACAAACTGACTGCATAATCCAGCTTATCCTCATCTGAGCATTTCATCTGAACTAGGACCCTCTCGGTCCTCTTCAACCAAGCTTCTGCTTCTTCGGGATTCGCAGCCCCATCAAATCTGACCCCAAACTTCCGGAGCTTGTCATCTCGTCCATTCTCGCTCATCGGAGCTTGCATCGGCATCTGCGACCCCTGTCCCATGGCATACGTGAAAGCCTGAGCAAAGGCTTGAAAGAAACTCGGATCCATGGGAGTTCCCTGAGGCATAGGAGGAGGCGGAGGAGGCACTTCTTGTTGCAAACTAGATGCCTCTGAAATCGGAACAGAATGTGTCCCGGCATCCTGAGGAATATGGGATTCATCCGTGCTCCCCTGATGAGAATGAGATCGAGTCGTAGCTCCCCGAGTTCTCCTTCGAGGTGGCATTTTCACTCCTTGATAGAAAACCATTGAAAATTTTAGTTCAAGTACGACAATTTTCAAAATATGTGAAAACAGTTCTAATCGTGTAAAACAATGCAAGTTATTTCTTGAAAGCAATGTCATGCAGCCCTAGATCAAAAACCAAGGCGCTCTGATACCAAGCATGTTGGACCCCGCTGCCGGAGCCCAACGTCTGACATGAGAGCGTGGCGGGAAAACGTGAGATTCATACATTTAAAAGAAAAAGAAAAGCCCGCGGAAGGTTAATGGGCCTGCTGGAAAGTAAGCTTGAAACCCGCTTTCATGCATAATTTAAACAATCACATCCAAACATGCAATTTAACGATTTAGAAAAGGAGACCATCGGAAGTTCAATGGACCCATCGTGAAACTTTCATACTTTTAAACATATTCATAATTCATGCTCCAAAGAAGAGTTTCATAAAGCCTTACGAATTATCTCAAATCAAATTACAACTTTGAGTTCAAGAGCCAAAAGTATAAAACACTCTTGAACCAATGATACTTAAAATGAAACTAAAGTCTTGGAACATAATCAAATATATGAAATGAAAACAGGAGTGCTGCCTAAACTCCTGACTCACTCGATCTCTGGCTCGTCACCTGTATGGGGGAGATTAGAGGGGGTGAGCTATAAAGCTCGTGGGAACATATTTATAATATCGTAATAAGCAAAAATATTCAAAACTATCTCATTGCCGTAATACTTGCTGAAATCATGATACTTGAGCATGTATGGGTCATTTCTTGAAAAATACTTGATTCTTGAAATAATTCATGATGCATGTCACATAACAAAACATAGCACATAACATGATGGTTTGGGTGTCCCGGGTTCGTGACGTACTACACATGCCATCGAAATGTTGATGTGTAGACGTAGTTTCATGAGGGAATCCTTGTGGGATAACCCTGTGCCACAGTCAGGCAGGCAGGAGAAGCCTTTTCGTGAGTCAGTGTGCACTTGACTATCGTGAGGGACACCACAAACCCACATAAGTATGCATAATTCATATTCTTGTAAACTTGTTTGCCAAACTGGCACTTGCTTGTAATCTTGCTTGTAAACTTGCTGGTCATGTATTTCGTAATACTTGAATTCATGTACTTGTATTCGTAAAAAGGAGAACACTCCTTTGTGAAAAATCTTGATAATAATCATGAATGCAAAACACATAGCAGAAAATAATCATTCATGGTAGTATGCAATGCTATCGTGAATGATGTAATATAAATGCATGAGATCTTGCTTGATTTGAACTAAACAATGAGTTCTTAGTTACTTTATTATAAACATGAACCCACCTGAATTCCTTGCTTGTATTGCCTAGGAATGAGTTTCCTCTTGAGCCTCTTGATCCTCTAGCCTCTCTTGATCTCCTAAAATAAGAACCAAAAGTCTTATTAAAAATCTCATGTTGAAACCATAATTCCATTCTTAACTTCCATCTAAAATTCCATAATCTTAGAAACCAATTCATAATTTCATCACTTCATAAGACTTGTAGATCTATCTCTCTAGTTCACAACGCCTCTAAAATCACCCCAAAAGGACTTCTGTAGCAAAAGATATGATCAAAACACTAAAATAAATCCATTCTGAAAAATTGGGTTCGTCGCGATGAGGCCCGCTCGTCGCGACGAGAGGTCTGGTTCGCCGTGGCGTGCGGCCTCTTGCTCGCCGTGGCGTGCTGCCTCGCACATCGCGGCGTGCGGCCTTGCGCACGTCGCGACGTGCGGTCGGGAGATTCGTTTTCCCGAACCCAGAATCTGCCATTTTTAACCTCAAAAACCTTCCATTCTCAACTACAACACTTCTAAACCATAACCCAACTCATATACTCCCATTCTAAGCTCAAAAACATCAACAAAAACACAAACCCAAGCAAATCTAGAAATCTTCACCATAAACCCTAACTCCACGATTTCTCCTTCAATCCAACAAAACAAAGGTTCAATCCAACTCAAACTAAGATAAAAGAGTTAATCTTACCTTAAGAATGCTTGAAATCTGTCAGAAAACACCTGAAACTAGCTTCCTCTTCTTCTCCCTCACTCTGCCGACGATGCTCTTCTCTTCTCTTCTTTCTATTTCTTCTTCCTTTTCTTCTTCCTTTCTTCCTCTTTTCTATTTCTTTTCTTTTAATCCTTAAACCCTAAGATGCACAAGGACCAAAATACCCTTCCTTACTTAGTCTAAAATCTCATAACTTAAGTATCTTGCCCATTTCGCCCTTACTCATTTTACCCTTTCATAAATATTACTCCATACTAAACTCAATAATTCTAATTTTTCCATGAATAAATTCATTAAAATCAAACTAAACCATAAATCATAAATCAAAATAATTCATGCTTAATAACTTGAAGAAAACAAAAATTTTGGGGCCTAACAATTTAGGCACTTGGTCACAACAAAGTAACAAATGGAAAGTGAGTCTCATGTGCACTGCATATGCATAATATGAATGATTATATCTTTTGAATGTAAAGTGTGAAATTTTGTGAATGTGATTATGTGTTATATGTTATGTGACTGAGTGAGCCATCAATGATGGTCACTCATTAAGTTCGCAAAACTCACCCAAAATTTGCAAATATATTTTAGGACTCAGAAGAATATCCCGTTAGGCAAACGAGAGTATACTTACTCTATGCAAGAGAAAAATAGAGGTTAAGATCAGTTCGCATCTGCACTTGTATTTTTCCTAATTTTTGTATAACTTTGAATTCCACGATGTCTATAAAATAATGTATTCTAAATTTTTTGTTTAATTTATTTACAAAGGTTTTTATGATGGAATGTAAGGACATTATGACTAAAGTGTTTTGTATTTGTAATGGGCCGCAATTGGCTACTGAAATTCTATTGATTGTTTTGTGTTGACTGAAAATGTTTATGAATGAATGTGGGCCCGAATTGATTACTGATTTTTGCGTATTTGATTGTATTCAAATAAAAGAAAAAAAATTTATACCGAGTTTTGACTGATTGAGTATTCTAGCACGTCACCCTCGTGGGATACGGACTCGGATATCACCCATTGATGTCGGGTTCGGGTCTTGCAGGAGTGGGGTGTTACAAGGAGAGTTCGCCGCAATGAAGTATGAAGAATTTATAGAAACTTTTCGAGAAAATTTCACCGTGGTGTGAAGTTCACGTCGCCATGGCAAAGAATCCAAAAAATCCTAGTAAAACCTTTCGGGAAAAGTTCGTCGCAGGGAGCTCATTATTGCCACGACGAACCTTCGAAAACCCAATCCATTTCTGGAAGTTTTACCCACTGTTCCAATCCGACCTGAAAACCCATGTTGAAAAGTAACCTATTTCGGGATAAAAGAGAGCCGGCACTGAAGAGATGGTATCAACTAGATTATTCATTTTTTCTCTCAACCATTCAGACGACTCTTCTATGCACTCACCATCATCTTCTCTCATTCTTCTTTCCACCGTCAACTGCTACTATGGATGCTAGTGGGTTCTCAGTTGTGAAGTCCTTTGAAACTTTATATGGCTAGGCACCTATCCCTCTCTTGAAGATGTAGCAATGACTTGAGTTCAATAGGTTTAATCAAGTGTTGGATATTTAATGTGTTGTTGGGATTTTTTGATGTAGAACTTTGAGCTTAAATATATGAAGTCTCGTATATGTTTCTTTGTGATCTTGTTGAGTCTCTTTTACCTTGCATGATTGTATTTGATATTGACTTGATTTGAGATACCAAGTAACTTGTTGCATTGATTTACCCACTACACACACTAAGGGCATTTAACAAGGTCTTAAGAAATGAAGTTAACTGATTAAGACCTTGGACTTAAAGAGTTCTTTAAGATTTATCATTTGAAACTTAGTGATTTCCACTCCCATTAAAACTAAATTTCAAGCTATGATAGCCAAAGATCATTTTCAAGAGGATTCTATCACCATTTGATTGTTGTCTTTATTTTTCTGATTTCTATTCCCAAAAGTTCAAAAACACTTTTTACACATTTTTCTTGCAATTCATTTAATTGTGTTAAGATTAAAGTTCAAAAGCCCCTTCCTTAACAATTTAGCTTGCATTTAATGACATATAGGTTAGCTTAGATCCATTCAATTAGGTTCCGATTAAGTGAGACGAACTGAGGTTGCATTCTATATTGCAATCTTTGGAATTAAATTTTTGATTTGACCTCCAAGAGTAAGAGCAAAAAAGCTCAAATCAGACATCCATGTGATGATCTCATGGTAGGTCATCCAATGTACTTACTACCTCTAGTAAACATCCACATCTCAACTCTATATATCTCAGGTTTATAGTTTCTAAGATCCATTGCTTAATCAAATCAAGGAGTTTGACATGTGCTAGTCTATCCAGATTAACGATATCTCGTCTCATTAATCTTTGACTAGGGATAGCTTAGATGCTGACAAAATTGCACATGATAGGAATCTCAGTAGTATGTTCACATCATGATTTTCTTCATGCTATATCATATATCATAGACTTCATTAATTTGCATATAGATCAATATTAGTGCATAAATAATGAACACCAAATTAATTAAATATGTCTTTCTTTATTATTGAAAATAAAGTCTATATACAACTCTGTACAAAACATGTTAAAGGCGATTGCCTTTAGGGCACTACTCTAACAAATTTGACACTTCCCTCTTTTTTCATATTGCTCCATTTCATATCACTTATGTCATGGTCTATATTAAAGACATCTTGGTAAGTAGTTCTTCATCTTCCAACACTTCTCTTATTGATAACCTCAATATCACCATCTTTGTTAAAGATATTGGCCGTCTCTATCACTTATGAGGCATTGAAACTCTCCCTACCTTAATGGCCTTTTCTTTACCTAAACCCAATACACTAAAGATCTTCTTCACCGTACAAGTTTTGATACCTCATAACTTGTTACCACTCCTCTTATAGCTTCCTTTTCCCTATCCAAAAATCATGGTCCTCCCTTTTTTGATTCCAATGAATATCAAAGCACTAGTACCCTTCAATTTCTTTGTCTTACTCGTTTTGACATTTGGTTTGCTATCAACAAAGTTTCTTAATTTCTCTATGGTCCTACCGATATTCACTGGATCAACATCAAAAGAATTTTATGGTCCTTTCGCTCTATTATCACCCATGGACTTCATTTCACTTGCACTACCTCCTTTTCCATCCAAGCATAATGTGATGTTAATTGGCTGAATGTATTGAAAAACATCGGTGAACTTTTGCCTATTGTATTTTTCTTACTCCCAATCTCATTTCTTGGATGCCAAGAGACAAGCTAATGTTGCCAAATCTAATATCGATGCTGAGTACATGATTATTGCTTTCATTATTATTGAACTATGTTAGATTATATCTCTCCTTAGTAAAATTGAGTTTCCCTATGTCAAAACTACTTTATAGTGTGATAATCTTGGGGCAACCTTCCTTACTACAATCTAATCTCTCATGCTCGCACTAAGTATATTTCAATTGATATTCATTTTTTTGGGACTTGGTTGCCAATAAGGTTCTATACATTCAATATATCTCTTTATCAGGCCAAATTGTTGATATTCTGACTAGATTCTTATCTTCCTCTATATTTCATTGAATACAAAGTAAGCTCACTATCACTAGCCCTCGTGAACTTAAGGGGGCCTGATAATCTGTCTACAACATTTCCTATACTTTAGACATAGAGATCTTAATAATTCTTTTTTATTTTTTATCCTATATGTATTCTCCTTATCTTCAAATGTGTGTAAAATAATTGTACATCTTCACAAAATAATACAAGAAACAATTACAATTCATAAAGTTGATCATGGTATCAGAATTATCTCTGATTCAATACACTAGCTTCCTTTTTTCAAACACACTTTACTCACCAAACATAAATAATATCACAATAGCCTCTTATGATAAAGTTCTGGCTTTCTCACAACCACATAACACATTTCTTCAGGGACAGATAAATCACATATCATGACTAATCACAATTCATCCACTCTCATGTTCAATCAAATTACAAATCTCTTGACCATATAACTAAATTCCACTATCTCATATGGAAAAATTAAGTTCAAATAATCCTTATTACCTTAAATCTCATTGGGTACATTGACTTATTTGCTCCCTCCCTAACTATAGACTCTTCATCTATAAATTTTATTCATTGAAAAACATGGTAGGCTCATGTATTGCTTTAACACTGCTTCACTGTCCAACTCCACTGCTTGCCTAGCATTGGGTCATCACATTGTTAGGGATCTCTGGGTTAGCCTATGAAAAGCACTTCATGCCAAAGACAAACTCTTAATGTTCCATACTCCAATGGTAACTCCATACGCTTAAGAAGGGATTATCCTCCATCTCTGATTATCTCACTTTCTTATCCACCACCATTGATAAACTAACTACTATTGGTACCAATATCTCCGATGAAAATGTTGACCTCTTTGCTCTAAATGGCCTCTCTCCCAACTATAAACCTTTTATCACAGCTATTAAGCAATGAGGAAAAACCCCTTTACTTTACTGAGCATCAGGGGAAATGTCTTCTTCACGAGCAATGCCTCCTTACTTATAACTTTCCACCACCATTTGACATGAACCTCACAACATCTTAAACCAATTGAAGACCACCTCACATTATTAGGACTTGAGATATGTCAATTCTTTAGCTCGTAATTTTTCCCTAACCATGGATTTTCCTCTGGGTCGTAGGGTTTTGGTTTTTTTATATCTGGGTCATAAGGCCATCTCCAATCTATATAACCCAACACCCCTATACCCTTACCCATAATCCTAGTTTAGCCCAAAATACGTACACATATTCCAGTCTAACCCATATTCCACCTAACCGTCCTCACTACCATAATAAACCATAATGCCAAATTTGTTAGAAATGAGGAAATATTGTTACCCGTTATCGTTTCTGGTATTTTGAATCCTGAAATCATCCCTATGCCCCTTTTCACAAAGTCTCAAATTCTCTCTATGCCCTTTACTGCTTTAAACATCCAATCTTTTAAGAATCCTTAATATAATTCCAATACCATCCCTAAACGGTTACCTGAAACTAGTGCTACTATTCATATGATACCAGATCTTCAATTAGTGGATTCTAAAACATTGTATAAAGGTCTAAATTAAACGATTGTCGGTAATGGTCAAACACTGCCCATTTCTTCCACTTGTAATTTATCTTTTCATACCTATCTTCGTTCTTTTCATCATAAAGATGTTTGGTTGCTTTCAATGCAATTTTTAATTTAGTCAGTCTTTGACATTAATGTCTTGGTCATCCTTATGCAACTACACTCTCTAGGTTATCATCTTTTTCCTATAGAATCAATTGTCAAAAATAATTGCACCTTTTGTCTTAAAATAAAAGGTACTAAGACTTTCTTTTTTTAATCTTCTCATGTCTTTACCTTTCCCTTACAAATTATTCACTATACATTTGAGGACTCTCTCCCTTCCTCCCTCTCTCTCTCTAGTTTTTTATATTTCATTATTTTTATTGAAGATTATAACTGTTATATTTGGAAATTTTTATTAATTCACAAATCTCAGGCTCTTTAACATTCGAGCATCCTCTGCCTTTCCTTTCCCTCTTTTTTTTTTGATATTTCATTATTTTTATTGATGATTATAGCTATTATATTTGGATATTGCGATTAACTCACAGATCTTAGGATCTTCTGTACTTTTAAACTTTTAAGAAAATAACTAAAAATCCATTCTTCACCACTATTAAAAACTTTCAATGTCATAGGGATTCTAAACTCATCAAAGGTTCCTTTACTCAATTTCTCATAATTCATGGAATTACCTATCCTATATCATGTCTTTATATCCCTTAACAAAATAGCCTTGTAGAATGAAAATTTTGTCACATATTTGATACAAGTTTTACACTTTTTCTTCATGCATATCTTCCCAAATTTTTTTGGTATGAAGCATTTGTAAACGATCTAGAAGGGGGGGTTAAATAGATCTTTAAAATTTTTCACAAAGTTCTACAAAAATTCAGAAGTTAATTCCCCAAAAAAACAAATTAAACAACTTTAAATTAAGAAAATAAGGAAGAAGAACAAACACTATTTTTATAGAGGTTCGGTTTTAAGACCTACGTCCTCTACCTAAGCTCCCACCTAGGATTTTGCAAACCACTTTATTGCACACTTTTTAGTTTAGTGTGAACTCTTACAACACCACTTGATTTTCGACTCAAGCTACCTTTACAACTGATTTGTTGTCCGGCACAAATCCTACCTCCCAAGTGATTTTTCACTAATCACTCAACTCACAATAATAATGGGATAAAGATGAAAGCAATAATTTTTAATACAAAAATGAATGGAATTCAGACCAAGCTAAGAGTAGTATGAGAGCAAATTCTTGAAACTATAGTAGTATACTTTGATTTTTGCATTGCTACCATTTCCCTTAATGTTTCTCTATTTATTTGCAGGCTATAAGATGATTATAGCCGTTGGAGGGGTTCACTAGCCGTTGCTTAATTGCAAATAGACGTTCCTTAACTTTCTCCTTTCCATTTGTGAATGATTCGGACGCATCTTGTTCAGCTCTACCTGATAGTCGACTAGTCGAGCTGTGATAGTGATTGAACCCAAGTTTAATATATAAGTGGCTACACTTTCATGGTTGTTAATGCACTTTTTGACTCTTAATTCATGATTTTTGTGCTTAAATTAGTCCCTTACGGTGAGCTTATGTTTTATGCAATTTGCTAGCAAAATTGTACAAATTGACATTAATTGCATTATAATTTTTCTAAGAACAATTGATACTGGAAATTGTTATTTTATATTGTAGGAGAAAAGGAGTCAGAAAGGATCAGAAGATTCAACACGACATGAAGTCCTTAAGGCACGTCACGGCGTGAACCAATCACCTCGCCGCGGCGAAATGTAATTCACACGTCGCGACGCATCAACACAGATCGTACGTCGCGACGTCAACAATTCAACACGTCGCGGTGAGCAAGCCAGAGACACGTCGCGACAAATTTTTATTTATACGTCGCGACGTGCAGACAGATACCCGGACTCCAAATAGAGATTTCTCTCACTGTACCGACCCAGCCCGTGACCCATCCTTTAAATACTGCAGAATTAGGTTAGAAGATCAATTTTTCTGCTGGGCAATCGACATGCGGGGAAGAAGAGAGAAGATCGACAGGCGAAGAGAGAAGAAGAGGAAGCAGCATCGTCCACCACCCAGGGTTCCCTTCGGGGTTCCCTGGGGATAATTTCACATAGATTTTGTCCTTCATTTTCACCGCCGACGCCATCATGGATAGCTTGGATTCGTCACGAGTTGTGAAGGTTCCGATTAAAATGCGTGGTTAGGCATTTGTTTTCTGTGGAAGATGCAGTGATGGCTGGAGTTCACCGAAGGGGAGTAGCTTAATCTGTAGTTTTGCTATGATTTATAAATGCCTAGGTCTAGGGTTTGTAATTTGTAGTGAAGCTATTTGATTATAGCTAAATGTTTGACATTTAATGTGTTGTTTGGATTGGTAGATTACATTGTCACGCTTAATCGCATTGTTATGAACAGTAGAGTTGGGGTTTCTCGCTTTGTAGTTAGATTAGCTTAATTAGAGTTTAATTAAGCGTTGAACAATGTAATGTGTTATGGATTTGTTTATGTAGAACTTTGTGCTTAAATATATGAAGTCTCATATATGTCAACTTGAGATCTTGTTGATTCTCTTTTATCTGCCTAGTTGTGTTTGATAATGAGTTGATGCTAGATTTCATTTGACCATTGCATTGGCAAATCCCCCGCACACACTAAGATGTTTTTAACAAGGTTTTAAGCAATGGAGTTCATTGATTAAATCCTTGGACTTAAAGAATCCTTTAACGTTCTAGGGGTCAAGAGCACCTAATGGCGTCTTGAGACATGGAGTCAAGAGTGACAGGAGTCCATTAATCAAGACCCTGGACTTAAAGTGAGTTCTTTAAGGTCTTTGTCCATTCAAACTTAGTGATTTTTAATCCACCGCACACACTAAGATGCGCTTAATGGGATCTTGACCAATGGAGTTCATTGATCAAGATCCTGGACTTAAAAAATCCTTTAAGGTTCTGAGGCTTAAAAGCACTCAATAGGATCTTGAGACATGGAGTCGAGAGTGACAGGAGTCCATTAATCTAGACCCTGGACTTAAAGATAATTCTTTAAGGTTTACCATTCACACTTAATTTTGAACTGTGATAGCCAAAGCTTGTTTTCAAGAGTAATTTTATCACTTGTTTTAGTATTTTCTTTTTTTCTATTTTTAAAAATCCAAAAATACTTTTTACATGCTTTTTAGTGTAGTTAATGTTCTCAAACAAAACCCCCTTTTTCCTTACTGATTTCACTTGCTTTTTATGACATATAGGCTAGCTTAGGTCCATTTCATTAGGTTCCAATTAAGTGAGACGACCCGAGGTTGCACTCTATACAGCAATCTTGGAATTTATTTATTTGACCGGTTTCCAAGGATCGATCGTAAGATCGCATCGACAGAGCCGAAATCAGATAGTCAACTAGTATTAGCATTTTTCACTGCAGCCTTTAACTTCGCTCTTCGATCAGTCGACTAGTGCCATGATAGTCGACTAGTGTTCCTATTTAATTGATTTGTAGTCGACTTGTAACATATTAGTCGACTTATTTCAATCCCCATCTGATGATCTTTAATTTATTAGTCGACTTATGAAATTCTGGTCGACTTATTGCTGACTCTAACGGATATATTCAATCAAATCTTCTATAATCTTCATGTTTAATGTCTCTGACATGTTGAAAAATATTTCCTTATTGATTTCACCATGATTTATCAGCTAACTTGATTTATTTCAACCCACAACACCTGAAATAATTTCTTAACCAATCCTATACATTTTATTATTATCAAAACATAAGTGGGATTTAATTTGTCAACCACTATTGGTCCAACAATCTCTCCCTTTTTGATAATGACAAAACACTTAGAAATTGTTTAAGAAATGAGAACAAGGAAACATTGATCAAGGTTTTTGTACCTTGTCATTGTGGTTAGAAGTCTCCCCCTCAATCATATAAAATTTTGAATTTTATAACCTTGTAAAATCAGATTTGTAAAAGTAAGTTGAAATCAAGATAGTCTCAAATCAAGGAAATTTTAACAAACTCCCCCTTAATAAAGTAACTAAAAAATATCCAATTTCTAATTTTACTCCCCCTTTTTGTGATAATTAAAATAACTAATACAAACCAACAAGATGAAATAGATGAAACACAAATAGTCATTAGTATGAAGAACAAACAAAAATATAAAGATGAAAAATTATCGCAATCACATTAAACATAGAAACAAGCCATCAAATACCAAAAGTCTTAAGCAGTACTCAAGGTCAAATAAGAAAAACCTCAAACACTAGAAAGATCACAATATAAAAACTGTTGGTCTAGGCGAAATGCAAAACACATCAATGTGAAGAATCATCATGCCTACACCCTAACTTATCAAAGATTTTCTTGATGCTTTTTTCTAGGCTTATAAGAATGCTTTGTTGTTCAACAACCCGGTCATTCAATTCTTCCAATTGGTCTCTAATTTCCTGAAGGTCATCATGAGACACCTCACTCCTTCAGTGTTGGGACCCGATTCGGAGACCGGACCCCAACTGCTTATAACTTAACACTCGTACTCTTGCTTTAATTCCACATCTAATGGACTCGTTTCCAGAGCCCAATTTGCGGTGAGACACGGGTCCGACGTCTTACGTGACCTCTGGACGCACAACCCACGAGGGAGGGATTCCTCACCTCAATGGAAAACTTGTTTCAGCATTAAATTTGCGAAATCATGAACCTTGTGCTCATAACCTTGCAGGGTCATTAGCTGTAACTCAACATTCGTGGCGAGCGCACACCAATTAATCACCAAAATCATGAGTTAATTTATTCATACAAAATGTAGCCTTAAGTCTCGAGTTCGATTTGAAACAAGAATCACCTCAAACGGAGTTATATAACTCAAGTTATGTTTAAAAAACCTCAAAGAGCTCATACTCCAAATATGATCTCCAAACTGACCTCTCACTTATTTTAATGAAAACTTCTTCAATTTAACTCCACATGGTATCAATTTTTGTAGCTAGAAAGATATATGTCTTATAAATCTAATGGTTCAAGCCTCACCTCAATTGGAGGTCTGATGAGGGGTTTATGCCCAAAAGAATAGACTATGTTCACACCCAAAATCAAATTAAAACTCTTTTGGCGCGATTTCTATAACTTTTGATCTAGATGTCAGATTGAGTTTGTTCTTTGAGAATTATAAAGAAGACATCTAGATATACAACTCTCATGAAGAACACAAAATGATATTCGGCCTCTAACTTTGTCCAAAATCACAATATTTCCCGTAGCTTTCCGTTAAATGGACATCCATGTCCGTTTAACGGACACATTCGGGTGAAAATGGCACAAATGCTTCAAGAATGTCCGTTAAACAGACATGCAAGTCCGTTTAACGGACATGAGCAGGCTAAGGGATGTTTTTGCACCCGAGGCTGTCCGTTAACGGACATCCATGTCCGTTTAACGGACATTGGATTTCCCAAAACTCCAATGCCTCTTCCAAACATCTCACCTTCAACCTAACTTCATAACCACTTGAATACTTTTCAAATTTAACTTATTCTAAAGCATAAACACTTCATAACACTTCAAATTCCAAGTTCACTCACCAACTTCACAATTTCCGGCTTAATTAGTTCATCAAAACCATGAATTCATTCCTTAGTCATCAAGGCCATCATAAGCTCACAAGCAGTATGAACATCAAAAATGACTTTAACAGTTATCTTCCAATTGCCATAACTTCCTACTCCAAATCCTAAAAAGTACATATTATACCTCAATGGAAAGATAAAAAGGTGTTCTACAACTCTCATGAAGGATGCAAAAGTTAGTTTAATCATTAAACGAGGTAAAAAGTCATTCAAAGCCACTGCTCATTAAAGATCCAATGAAACAGTGAATTAGCCACATGAACAGTAACTGGTATAGGTTTAACCCCCATAAGTCTTTACTCCTAACTCCAAATAAGGCACATAATATACCATTAGAAAGCTCCAAACATATGCTACATTCTTCAAGAAGACACCTCAATTCAATTCAAACACTAAGATGGTCTAAAACCTAAGCGAAGTTTCTGTCAAATTTTGCAAAAATTTGACAGCACCTCCTTTGAAATTTCAACTAGCCAATCTTCAATCTAATTACCATCACCTGCATAAAACTCAGTATTTACAATCTCCAATCCCCAACATCATCAACCAAATCCAAAAATCTCACAACTACTCAAATGGCAGCAAACGCAAACTTATATCTCTAATCCTTTTCATTCCATAAAGCAAACCTCAACCTACTATATTTACCAATTCCAAACCATACAATGATGCATTTGAATAAGACATATGTAAATTACATGAATTACGTTCAAACCCAACATTCTTGCATGTACATGAACAATTTGAGTTATTACAATGCTTTAGAGGGCATTTAACCTGATTACAATCCAAAAGATCAAATGTCAAGAATACAAAGTGGATCAATTCTCCAAAATATAACCTTACTCTTTGTTTCCAAGAATGACTTATAAATTAAAAACATTGAAGTGATGCCTCAATCCAATACTTTAACTCGGTTTCCCCCTCGTCCCCTGTGGAGGGGAAAAGGGATGTGAGCTCGACGGCTTAGTGGGTAACAACTTAATAATTAAGAAATAAGCTAAAACGTTCTTTATTCCTTCATTTTCAAAACAATTTTCATATGATAGAAACCTTTCAAAACTTATCAAAACTTTTCACAATTCCATTTCATCATTCCCTTTCAAAGCCAAAAATCACATTGTTCGGAATACTTTTAATTTTTTCAAATCCTCTGGAAAAACTCATCTCATCACACCAATTACACATCAAGATCACATAAGCATAGAGAAAGTGATAAATCAATTTATCAAAAGCATTTATCAAATAACATAACATACAAAACAATATAAACAAGCATATCACATAATCACATATATGATGGTTTGGGTGGATCCAAACAGGACGTACTACACATTTCCGCGAAGCGGTCATGTGTAGCCGTGAACACGTGAGGGAGTCCGTGAGGAGCTCCATGGCCACTAGCGAGCAGCCGGGAGAAGGCTATATTTAGGCAGGTGCACCTATCACACATAAGGGACCACCACAAACCCAAACAAACATGCATATCACATAATTCACACAATTCATGATCATTAGCCTCAAATGGCAAAATCACTTTCATATAATCGTTGAAATCATCCCTTTCGGATCTTTTTCTCTTGTCAAACCATTTCACACATATTTTCACAAAGTATTTACTTTCAAAACATTTCATATAAGTTTAAACTATCAAAAATAACAATTCATTTAAAAATTGAGAAATCATAGGAAAGCATTATATGACATTTATTTCAAAGCAATTAAGTAGCTTATTAACTCAACTATTAAATTATCACCCACCTTAATTCCTTTAGCTAGGAGCTTGAACATTTGGCCTTTCCTTTCACTTCAATTCCCTCTCTTAACCTTCATCAAACATAAAATCCCATAGGAAGCATAAATTGGCCATTCTAAGGAGATGAAAATATGAAAAAATAACCCATCTAACTTTACCCATACCTAACTTAAGCTATTTCCACTAAATCCCAACCATAATTCCAAAAGAAATCATATTTTCGTACCTTTGGGATGAAACCCACAAAAATCTCCGTTGGCTTCTAATGGAAGCTTAATCCTTCTTCTTTCCTTTTTCCTTCTCCTTTCTAAGCAAGAAATAAAGAAGCCCTAACCTTTCTTCTTCTCTCTTCTTCTTCTTCTTCTTCTTCTTCTTTTTCTTCTTCTTCTTCTTCTTCTTCCTCCAACGAAATCCCCTTTCTTTTTCACTTTGTGGTTTTCGTAAGCCACTCTCCCAAAAGCCCTAACCAAAATGCTTTTTAAGCTTTAAAACCTTAAACCAATACTACGTAGTTTCATTAAAACCTTCCCTATACATGTAATTTTTTTGTCTCTTCTCCTCACCAACGACTACACCTTATGCTCATTTCCTTTTTGTTTCTAATTTAACTCAAATGGACTAAAGTAGCCCCCCTTACAAAAGCCTTTGGTCTTTAAAACATAGGTGATATACCTAAATTGCCCTCAAGCCATTTTATTCCTTTCAATTTCTAACAACTAATTAATTCAACTCTAATTTAAATTAATCCCACATTTAACTTTCATCCCTCTAAACAGTATAAACCTCAATTTATTCCAACAAAAAGGAAATTTCAAAATAAACCTAAAAAATAAATTAAACATGCTTAATGCGAATCGGGGCCCAACATTCAGACACTACTTGGTCGAGAGCTGCTAGGGCGATCACTTGCCCTCTTAGATAGTTGCCTCCTAGGCACTTGTTCACCTTCCAAGGTCAAACCCAGCTTCTCTACATGGTAAGAATAAACCCAACACCTCTCAATAGTTTTGACCAATTTCATACTGTGGAGATTATAAGGAGTAAATCTCCAACTTTGAGGATAGGGATAATAATAATAGGCATTCAAATTGCATCTTTGCAGCTTGGCCATGTGAGTTATCAATGCGCCATATGTCATACCTTTGTGTTTACCCGTTTTTCCTTTCAGCTCACCCCTTAGTAAATTGGCCTTCTTTCTCATCATCTGTATAATCAAGCTCAGAAAATTTATTTTTCTCCCTTCTTCCAAGTGCCACAGTATCTCCTTATCAAGAGAGGTGATGTGATTATTGATTGCCTTCTTTGGATACACCACACGATTTATAGCATAATGTAATAGTCTATAGTTTAAAGGCAAGTCCATTGCCTCAAAAGGTGGATTATGGTTGGAACATAATCGAGCAAGTAGATCATCACCCTTTGTTTCAGTGTAACCGAAATTATCCTTAACCTCTTCATCCGTTTCACCATCTTCATGTCTTAAAATATCCAAATCTAACAAATAAGCACTAGGCCTAACTCCACCAGTAGGCAATTGAAACCCTCTTGACAAATAATCTTCACAAATAAACATTTCTTTGCCTTGAATATGAGATTTCAAGTGAGTACCAGTATCCACATTACTCCGAATTACCATAAGATTGGCATAAAATTCCCTCACCATATCCTCACAAATATTATCAGTATACCCCAAGAAATAACGCAGTCTATAACTTGTGATTTCAGAAAATAAATCCGTGTATTCACTATGATCTAACTCAACTCAATCAAATCTCATAGATGGGATTAATACCTCTGTTTTAAGCACCGTATAATAGAGGGTTTGAGCTTCACGTGAAATGAACCTTGCTTCAACTTCTTCATTTTCTCGATCACCACCTCCTCTTGAAGAAGACCCACGTACTCTTGGAACTTGTGGAGGAGTGGCTGCCTTCTTACCTTTTTCAGTAGATTTCCTTAAAGCCATTATGAGAAATTGATAGATTTAAGGAAAATAGAAGTAAATTTCGAATGTTAGGGTTTAGGAGAGTCGAAAGGGGTTTTTAGGAGAAGGAGAAGGATTTGAAGAATAGATCAAAGGGTTTGGTGTTTGTGAGAATCGATTGACGGTGGGTATGAGGTTTTTTAGAAAAACAAGGGGGATTAGTCGACTAGGAGGGAGAATTTCAAAGGAGAGGGAGATAGCCTTTTCGAAGGTTTTGGGAAAAATAGACTTTTAAAGGAGATCCAGATGACTTATAGTCGACTGGTATGGGGTTAGTCGACTAGTAATAATAAAAGCAAAAGTGGGGGTTATCTGAAAGAAAACTAGTCGACTGGTTTTAAAAAACTAGGTGTATTAGTCGACTGATCATATACTGTTCGTCGACTATAACTATTAGAAAGCGAAACAACTCGTATAATTCCTCTACCTCAGTCGACTTAAACTCCAATTAGTCGACTGGAATGTTACCAAACTCCAAGTCAATCACATTTTAGCCGAAGTGTAGATCATGATGATGTGTTCTTCAGATGGAATTGCACATTTGCCTAATATTTTGACCATTTTGTTGTTCTAATGTATGCAGAACATTAAAATAAACCAAAGGAATTTAAATTACACATACCAAGTTTCAATTTGATGTTCACAAACATATCTTCCTTAAGGGGTTTAGTAAATATATCAGCTAATTGGTCACAAGATGAAACATGGTTCAAACAAATGTCACCTTTCAAACAGTGATCACATATGAAATGATGTCTAATTTCTATGTGCTTCGTTTTACTATGCAAAATTGGATTTTTACTCAAATAAATTGCACTGGTATTATCACAATAAATAAGAATATTTTTAACCACAATACCATAGTCAAGCAATTGATGTTTAATCCAAAGAACTTGGGCACAAACACTTCCATCTGATACATATTCAGATTCAGCAGTGGAAATAGCTACACTAACTTGCTTTTTACTAGCCCAAGAGATCAAGGATGATCCTAAGAAATGACATAAGCCACTAGTACTTTTTCTATCTACCCTGCAGCCACCATGATCAGCATCACTGTAAGCATATAAATCAAATGATTCAGAACTAGGATACCATAAACCATGATTAACAGTTCTACTCAGATATCTAAAAATTATTTTGCATGCACTCAAATGAGAAGTTTTAGGACAAGATTGAAATCTAGCACACAGACATGTAGCAAACATAATATCAGGTATAGAAGCAGTTAAATACAAAAGGGAGTCGATCATACCTCTATAAAGTTTTTGATCAACATCTTCCTCATGTTCAGATTTTTCCAAGACCTGATTTGTTGCCATTGGTGTTGTTGCTACTTTGCATCCTTCCATTTTGAACTTCTTTAGAAGCTCCTTGGTATATTTTGATTGGTGAATGAAGATGCCATTATTGTATTGCTTGATTTGCAACCCAAGGAAGAATTTGAGTTCTCTTATCATGTTCATTTCAAATTCACTTTGCATTAAATCACTAAATTCTTTACACAAAAATTCATTAGTAGCACCAAACACAATATCATCAACGTATATTTGACAAATCAACATATCTTGATCAACATGTTTAATAAATAAAGTATTATCAATCTTACCACGAATATACCCATGTTAAGTTTAAAAAGTACTTAACCTCTCATACCATGCTCTAGGTGCTTGTTTTAACCCATAGAGTGCCTTCTTAAGTTTGTAGACATAATTCGGATGTTCATGGTCTTCAAAACCAGGTGGTTGTTTGACATAAACTTCCTCTTGAATGTATCCATTTAGAAACGCACTCTTGACGTCCATTTGATTTAATTTGATCCTTTTATGCGACGCAAAAGCACATAATAATCTGATTGCCTCCAATCGAGCTACAGGAGCATATGTTTCATTATAATCAAAGCCTTCTTCTTGATAAAATCCTTGAGCTACTAACCTTGATTTATTCTTGATTGCTTCACCATTCTCATCATATTTTATCCTATTTACCCACTTGACTCCAATGATAGTTTTGTCTTTTGGTGGAGCTATCAAATCCCATACGTTATTCCTCTTGAATTGATTAAGCTCTTCTTGCATAGCTAATAGCCAATTTTCATCTTCAAGAGCCTCTTTTATATTCTTGGGTTCCACTAATGAGATGAAGGCTGAATTGCTTATGTGTTCATAAACATTTCTTCTGGTTCTCAAACCATCATCCAAGCTGCCAATAACTTGCTCCATAGGATGATTCTTTGTTTTTGCCCAAGTTTTCATGCTTGGTACATGATCTCCCTCATTTAGCTTTAATTCTTCAATCTTGGATTCCACTTCTTCAACTCCATTTCCTAAGTTTCCTGCATCATCATCAAAACAAACCTTTCTCGGGGGTGAAATCATATCATCGAATTTAACATGAATACTTTCTTCAACACACTAAATTCTATTATTAAAAACTCTAAAAGACTTACTAGTTAGAGAATAACCAAGGAATACACCGACATCAGATTTTGAATCAAATTTTCCTAAGTTATTCTTTCCATTATTGTGAATAAAAAATTTGCAACCGAACAGGTGAAAATATGAAATCTTAGGTTTCTTACCTTTCCATAACTCGTATGGTGTCTTGTTTTTGTCTCGTCTAAGATGTACCCTGTCGGGCCCCGACCCGGAGACTGGACCCCAACTGTTGGATCCCGTTACCCAACCTGCATATAACTTACTATAGATGTTGGATCCGAGACCCAATTGTCCTGGGAGGTGGTCCCTGGTGGAGCTCATTCCCGAGACACTTGCCTTGCTAAGACCCTAACTTGACACACTCTATTTGACTCACTTTGGTGGTGAGCATACACTGACTAAGGCCTGGACCTTGATTGCTCTCGGCAATCCCCAAAATAACACTCTTATCTATGGATCTGCAGAACAAGTCGACTTGTCTGATAAACAAGTCGACTTATCGAGACAAACAACTCGACTTATAACCAACAAGTCGACTTATCGAGACAAACAACTCGACTTATAACCTACAAGTCGACTTATCTAGACAAACAAGTTGACTTATCTAACTGACAAGTCGACTTATTATTTAAAAGCTTCACAAGTCGACTTATGGGTCCAATAACTCGACTTATATCTATTCTGAACTCAAAACCTAACCCTCTACACTCTCTCTTGGCTTATTCCAAACACCATAAACACTTCTAAACCTCTCAACTCATCCACTCCACTCTCAACATGCTTTAATCTCACTTAAACTTACCTCATTCATCTACTCACATGAATTCCAAAGCAATTTCATACAACTTTGGAAACTATGCTTAAACATGATAGTAAAAGGCTTTGGGAGATCATGATAAATCATAATTCATGCATTTCATTTATATCAAAACAATGTTCTTACAATGCTTTAGTAGGCATTTCAAGCCTATTACAATTCAAATCAAAATACATCTTGCCAAAATACATCTGTTTTCTCAAAATGCAACCTAACGCATTGATTTCTAGAAAGATCATTTCGAATACAAGACCAAAAGAAAATCTTAGAGTAAATGCTTTTAAGCTTGCTCCTCGGGATCCTGCTCATTTCCTGGAGAATTTGAGGGGGGGTGAGCTTTCGCTCCGTGGGTAACACATTTATATTTATATAACAAGCATGTCCATTTAATTATTCATACTTTTAGCAATCTTTCAATGAAGTCATGATAGATACATCATGCAATTTTCATCAATACATAAACATAATTTCTCACAATTCAATCATTCATAATTCTTGCATTTTCATGCAATGACATATGAAACACATCAAAAGACTCAGTAAGTCCATATTCTTGGCAACCATATAGTCTCATTTAATGAGCTTATATGGGCAAATCTTTAGGAATCCAAAATGTTGGATCATCCTATGCCACAATCGGGCAGCCGGGCGAAGGCTTTCATGGTCGACGTGCACGTGACAGTTCTTAGGACTTTAGCTTACCCACATAACATAACAATCATGTATCATACAATAAAATTGAACTGTTCTTGTCCAATTCATTGTTTTCTTGAAAATCTTCTCTTTCATGCATATTTCATATCGTACATTTCATGTATAAGTCATATTGTGCATTCATACTCATTTAAGCTATTTCATTCAATACTAATTCAACCATCATCAAATCATCAACATGTATTATTTTCATTTACACATAACTCATGATTAATGTTATCTAACCACAACTAACACAAGCATTTAATACAATCACCAAATAATCAAAACTCATTAATGTCATGCATTAATTTACATTTACAGCTTATATACATAAAGATAAATATGAAACCCACCTTGTATTCTTGCTTAAACTTGCCTAAGGAAGTTCCTCTTCTTGTTCTTCTCCTCTTTCTTCTTTCCCTTCATTAAAACCGAAAACCCATAATTACTTAGGGTTTTAAAATTGTAAAACCTAATGAACCTAAATCATGAAATTAACCCTAGAATCACTAAACCCATTTCATTTCTAAGCTATCTAAACCATAAAACCAACAAAAACTTAACCTTGAAAACATGACTTACCTTGAATCTTGACTAAACCAAAGGGTTTCTTAGCTTAAAAGGTAGCTTAGCTTCTCCTCTTCACTTTTTCTTCTTGCACTTTCTTCAAAAACCCACTCAAACTCTTAGAAATCACAAACCTAACCAAGCTTCTTTTCTTTTCTTCTTCTCTTCTCCACTTTGTGAAACTCTCTCCTCTCCCTTTAATTTTCAGAACTCCTCCCTTTCCTCTACAATCCTACTTATTTCTTTCTTCTTTCATACTCCTTATTTAAGTCACTTAAGCCCATTAACTTAAGGCCCATTCACTTACTCTTCTTCTTTTCTTATTCTCCTCTTTACTACTTAAGCCCATTCATCTTCTAAGCCCAACCTATTCTCTTTTCTTCTTTACTTCCCTACTACATTAAAGCCCATTTCATATATATCCTCTCTTCTTTTTATTTCATTTGGACCCAAAGCCCCATTTAACACATTAAATTACCTCTAATTCATTTAAACCAACTAACACATTTAATACTTGCTACCTAACTCATTTAATCACATTTATTCATTACCTAACTCATTTAATGTCATATTCTAATTCATGCTAACTTTATTAAATACAAAATTAATTGATCCCATTAATCTAATCATGCTTGATTTGTCATAAAATTTTTTTTTCTGGGGGTAACATTTCTCCCCCCCTTAAGAAATTTTGTCCTCGAAATTCTTACCCGTTCATCAAGAGGTGTGGTATCGCCTCAGATTGCATCCTGAGGCTCCCACGTCGCCTCTTCAACTGCATGATTTCTCCACAGGACTTTGACTAGCTTGATTGTCTTGTTCCTGAGGATCTTATCCTTGCTATCCATAATTGCCACAGGTACATCTTCATAGCTCAAATCATCACTCAGCTGAACTTCTGAGGTCTGAATGATGTGAGAAGGATCGATCTGCACCTCCTCAAAGATGGAAACATGGAATACATCATGAATCTGCGACAATTCTGGCGGCAATGCCAACCTGTAGGCCAACGGCCCAAACCTCTCCAATACTTCATACGGACCCACGTAGCGAGGACTTAACTTCCCCTTCTTGTCGAATCTCATAACTCCCTTCCATGGAGACATCTTGAGGAACACTTTGTCACCCACTGCATATTCCATTTCTTTTCTGTTAGCATCGGCATAGCTCTTCATTCTATCCTGGGCTGCCTTAAGCCGCTGTTTGATTACATCCACTTTCTCAACCGTCATCTGGACCAACTCTGGTCCCACTAGCTTCCTCTCACCTTCTTTATCCCAACATATCGGAGTCCTGCATCTCCTGCCATAAAGGGCTTCATAAGGAGCCATCTGTATGCTCGATTGGTACGAATTGTTATAAGCAAATTCGACCAACGGCAAATGATCATCCCATGCTCCTTTGAAGTCCATGACACATGCTCTAAGCATCCCCTCTAGAGTCTGGATTGTTCTCTCAGACTGGCCATCCGTCTGAGGATGAAACTCCGTACTGAAATTCAGTTTAGTTCTTAATGCTTCCTGCAGACTTCTCCAAAATCTCGATGTGAATCGAGGATCCCTGTCGGATACTATGGAATCCGGAACTCCATGCAACCTTACTACTTCATCAATATACTTCCGGGCTAAGACTTGCAATGAATCTGTTTGCTTGATTGCGGAAAATGGGCTGACTTTGTCAACCGATCAACAATAACCCAAATGGCATCATGCTTCATCGGTTCTTGAAAACCCATCGAAAATCCATCGTGATCCTTTGCCACTTCCATTCAGAATGGACAATGGCCTTAGCATGCTGAAGGTGCACGGTGTTCACCTTGACTTGCGACACACTAGACATCCGCTCACATATTCAGCCACGTCCCTCTTCATGCCTTTCCACCGTAAATGTTCCTTCAAATCTCAGACATTCGGTATCTTGCTGGGTGCATGGAATAAGGCGATTGTGCCTCATCCATGATTTCATCCTTAATCGCTTTATCATTCGAATACATAACCTGCTTCCGACTACCATTAGCCCATCATCCTTACTTGCACCATTTGCGCTACCATGTTGAATTTCATCTCTCACCACTTAATTTCAGATCCTACTCCTGCAACTCCTCGACCTTCTCTCTAAGGATAGGTCTCACCCTGAATTGAGCAACAACACCATCTGATTCATCCTGTTGTAAACTGATCTTCAACTTGGCAATTTGTTCCAACAGAGGCAAGTAAACTGATTGCACATAAGATATGGATGACTTCCTGCTCAAAGCATCTGCCACTACATTCGCCTTGCCTGGATGATACTCTATCATCAGGTCATAGTCCTTGAGCAACTCCAACCATCGTCTCTGTCTTAAATTCAACTCTTTCTGACTCATAATGTACTTAAGACTTTTGTGGTCCGTAAAAATTCTGGTCTGAACCCCATATAGATAGTTTCTCCAAATCTTTAGGGCAAAAATTACCGCTGCCAATTCCAGATCATGAGTCGGATAATTCAACTCATATGACTTCAACTGCCGTGAAGCATAGGCTATTACGCTGTCATCCTGCATCAGCACATATCCTAAACCCTTCCTCGAAGCATCACTGTACACCGTATACCCCTGATCTCTATTAGACAAAACCAATATTGGAGCACTTGTCAACTGCTTCGAGCTCCTCAAAGCTCTTCTGACATTCCTCACTCCATATGAACTGCTGATTCTTTCTTAACAGCTTAGTCATAGGGGTAGCTATCATTGAGAACCCTTCCACGAATCTCCTATAATAACCTGCCAAACCTAGGAAGCTTCTTACCTCTTTCACTGTCTTAGGCTCTTGCCAATTTACTACTGCTTCTACTTTCCTCGGATCAACATGGATCCCTTTGCCAGAAATCACATGTCCAAGAAAAATTACTTCATGCAGCCAAAATTCACACTTGCTGAAATTGGCATACAGCTCCTGCTCTCTCAATCTCTGCAATACTATCCTGAGATGTTGTTCATGCTCTCCTTCATCCTTCGAATAGACCAGAATGTCATCAATGAACACAATGACAAACTGATATAAGAATTCATTAAACACCCTATTCATCGATCCATGAAGGCATTTGAGTATTGGTCAATCCAAGGGCATGACTCAATTCATAGTGCCGTGAACGGGTCCCGAAGTTGTCTTGTTCACATCGACTTTAATCCGGAGTTGATGATACCCTGATCTTAGGTCAATCTTCGAAAAGACCCTTGCTCCCTGCAGCTGATCAAATAAGTCATCTATCCTCGGCAGAGGATACTTGTTCTGAATCGTCATCTTGTTAAGCCTCCTGTAGTCTATACACATCCTCCACGTTCTATCCTTCTTCCTAACAAACAGGACCGGAGCTCCCCAAGGTGAAGAACTCGGCCTGATGAACTGTTTCTCCAACAATTCCTACAATTGCTCCTTGAGTTCTCTCAACTCAACTGGAGCCATTCTGTAGGGTGGTATGGAGATTGGCGCGGTTCCAGGAATCAAGTCAATTTCAAAATCAATTTCCCTCACCGGCGGCAACCCTGGTAATTCTTCTGGAAATACATCAGGAAACTCCCTCACAACCTGGAAATCTTCTAATCTGCCCACATTCACTTCTGGATCCACTACATGCGCCAAGAAGGCCTCAGACCCTTGGCTCATCATATTGTTAACTAACATAGTCGAAATGATCCTCGGCACTGGTAATTTCCTGTCCCCCTTGAAGACTATCTTCTGATCATCTCCCAGATCCAATTCTACTTCCTTCAAACTACAATCTAGCTTCACCTTGTATTTCTCCATAACATCCATCCCCAAAATGACATCCAATCCTTGGAGGTCTAGAGGTAGTAAGTCTACTACCAGTCTAGCACCGTCTATATTGAGCTCACAGTTCTTGTAGATCAAACTGATCACCACCTTACTCCCTAAAGGAGTACTAACAACCGTAAAATTGTCCATAGTCTCGTGACATACAAAGATGCATATTCACACTTGCAGATACAAATGAATGGGTGGAGCCAGTATCAATCAACACATAAACTGGTAAATCAAATAGCATAGCCATACCCGTCACTACTTTCGAGCGGCTGCAGCTTCTTCCCTGGTCATGGCAAAGACCCAGTGGTGCTCGACCTGTCCTCTAGGTCTCCCTGCCGGATATGCCTTCTTTGCAGTTCCTGAACTGCCCACATCATGTACTGGCCGAGATGCCACTGTTTCTGCTCTTCTTGGGGCCTGAGACTGAGACCCTTCCTGCCTGACTGCCTGGGGACAATCCTTGATTCTGTGCCCCCTTTGGCCACAGCCAAAACATGCTCCTATCTTCAGCAGACATTCCCCTTTGTGAAATCTCCCACAGTGATCACACGGGGGATTTCCTCTACCTGTCCATCCCGGGCTTGCTACACTTGAAGCTTGCCCTGACATAGCCCTAGGCTGCTTGCTCTGAGTGGGGCCACTGTTGCCCACCTCACTCTGTGTATGCTGGGTTCTGGTGCTCCTTGCAGGTGCTGGAGCACTCATGCCCTTCTTGGAGAACTATTCCCTGTTCTTTCTCTTCTTAGTCACTTCAGCCCTGATGTTCTCTAACTTCTCTGCTTGAAGAGCAAAGATCAACCATTCTTTGGTAATCACGAAGTTGTGAATTACCACCTTTCCCGATCCCTAGGTGCAATCCACCCTCAAACTTCCAGCACTTGTCTTCTTCAGTTGCCACGATATTGGCTGCATACCGTGATAACTGAGTGAACTTCAATTCATACTCTGCCACACTCAACTCCCTCTGTGTAAGATTCAAGAATTCCCTGGCCTTCTCCTGCATGTAAACCATCGAGAAATATTTCCTCCGGAAGGCCTCTAAGAACTCCCTCCATGTCAAGATCGAGGCATTTCTCGATGCAGGGCACCGACTCCCACCAAGGTGCAGCATCCCTTGCATAAGTTTAACCTGCATAGTCGAGCTTCTCATCATCAGTACACTTCATCAGATTCAGGACCCTCTCGGTCCTCTTCAACCATGCTTCAGCTTCCTCGGGATTAGTAGTCCCACTGAAGTCAACTGCTCCATATTTCCGGAGCTTATTATACTGGTCGCTCTTCTCTACTGGAGCTGGCACTAGAGTCTGTCTTCCTTGGCCCATGGCATAGGTGAAAACCTGAGCAAATGCTTGAAAGAACTGGGGATCCATGGGGTTCACTTGAGGAGGAGGTGGCGGAGGCGCCTCATATTGCACACTTGGTGCACCAGAGTCAGAGACGGGGAAGGTCCCTGCATCCTGCGGAACGTACGACTCATCCGTGCTTCCGTCCGAGAGTGGGCGAGATTGAGCTCCTCGAGTTCTCTTCGGTGGCATTACTCCTTCAATTTAAAATCAGTGAAAATCTTTAGTTCACATAAAATAAGTTCAATTCATGTAAGTCAATTTGAAACAAGTCAATTCACTCATTTGAAAGCAATGTTGCATGTTATGCATTCAAAACAATGCACATAATTCATATAGTTCATGTAGGAGAATGCATGTTGACTTGACCCTTAGACAATCCCACTAAGGTTCCTAGGAAACCCTAAACCCGGTTTCGCTCTGATACCACAGATGTCGGGCCCCGACCCGGGGACCGGACCCCAACTGTTGGATCCCGTTACCCAACCTGCATATAACTTACTATAGATGTTGGATCCGAGACCCAACTGTCCCGGGAGGTGGTCCCTGGTGGAGCTCATTCCCGAGACACTTGCCTTGCTAAGACCCTAACTTGACACACTCTATTTGACTCACTTTGGTGGAGAGCATACACTGACTAAGGCCTGGACCTTGACTGCTCTCGGCAATCCCCAAAATAACACTCTTATCTATGGATCTGTAGAACAAGTCGACTTGTTTGATAAACAAGTCAACTTATCAAGACAAACAACTCGACTTATAACCAACAAGTCGACTTATCGAGACAAACAACTCGATTTATAACCTACAAGTCGACTTATCGAGACAAACAAGTCGACTTATCTAACTGACAAGTAGACTTATTATTCAAAAGCTTCACAAGTCGACTTATGGGTCCAATAACTCGACTTATATCTATTCTGAACTCAAAACCTAACCCTCTACACTCTCTCTTGGCTTATTCCAAACACCATAAACACTTCTAAACCTCTCAACTCATCCACTCCACTCTCAACATGCTTTAATCTCACTTAAACTTACCACATTCATCTACTCACATGAATTCCAAAGCAATTTCATACAACTTTGGAAACTCTTCTTAAACATGATAGTAAAAGGCTTTGGGAGACCATGATAAATCATAATTCATGCATTTCATTTATATTAAAACAATGTTCTTACAATGCTTTAGTAGGCATTTCAAGCCTATTACAATTCAAATCAAAATACATCTTGCCAAAATACATCTGTTATCTCAAAATGCAACCTAAAGCATTGATTTCCAGAAAGATCATTTCAAATACAAGACCAAAAGAAAATCTTGGAGTAAATGCTTTTAAGCTTGCTCCTTGGGATCCTGCTCATTTCCTGGAGAATTTGAGGGGGGGTGAGCTTTCGCTCCGTGGGTAACACATTTATATTTATATAACAAGCATGTCCATTTAATTATTCATACTTTTAGCAATCTTTCAATGAAGTCATGATAGATACATCATGCAATTTTCACCAATACATAAACATAATTTCTCACAATTCAATCATTCATAATTCTTGCATTTTCATGTAATCACATATGAAACACATCAAATGGCTCAGTAAGTCCATATTCTTGGCAACCATATAGTCTCATTTAATGAGCTTATATGGGCAAATCTTTAGGAGTCCAAAATGTTGGATCATCCTATGCCACCATCAGGCAGCCATTAAGGCTTTCATGGTCGACGGCACGTGATTCTTAGACTTTAGCTTACCCACATAACATAACAATCATGTATCATACAATAAAATTGAACTGTTCTTGTCCAATTCATTGTTTTCTTGAAAATCTTCTCTTTCATGCATATTTCATATCGTACATTTCATGCATAAGTCATATTGTGCATTCATACTCATTTAAGCTATTTCATTCAATACTAATTCAACCATCATCAAATCATCAACATGTATTATTTTCATTTACACATAACTCATGATTAATGTTATCTAACCACAACTAACACAAGCATTTAATACAATCACCAAATAATCAAAACTCATTAATGTCATGCATTAATTTACATTTACAGCTTATATACATAAAGATAAATATGAAACCCACCTTGTATCCTTGCTTAAACTTGCCTAAGGAAGTTCCTCTTCTTGTTCTTCTCCTCTTTCTTCTTTCCCTTCATTAACACCGAAAACCCATAATTACTTAGGGTTTTAAAATTGTAAAACCTAATGAACCTAAATCATGAAATTAACCCTAGAATCACTAAACCCATTTCATTTCTAAGCTATCTAAACCATAAAACCAACAAAAGCTTAACCTTGAAAACATGACTTACCTTGAATCTTGACTAAACCAAAGGGTTTCTTAGCTTAAAAGGTAGCTTAGCTTCTCCTCTTCACTTTTTCTTCTTGCACTTTCTTCAAAAACCCACTCAAACTCTTAGAAATCACAAACCTAACCAAGCTTCTTTTTCTTTTCTTCTTCTCTTCTCCACTTTGCCGAAACTCTCTCCCTCTCCTTTTAATTTTCGTAACTCCTCCCTTTCCTCTACAATCCTACTTATTTCTTTCTTCTTTCATACGCCTTATTTAAGTCACTTAAGGCCCATTCAATTACTCTTCTTCTTTTCTTATTCTCCTCTTTTACTACTTAAGCCCATTCATCTTCTAAGCCCAACCTATTCTCTTTTCTTCTTCTACTTCCCTACTACATTAAAGCCCATTTCATATATATCCTCTCTTCTTTTTATTTCCTTTGGACCCAAAGGCCCATTTAACACATTAAATTACCTCTAATTCATTTAAACCAACTAACACATTTAATACTTGCTATCTAACTCATTTAATCACATTTATTCATTACCTAACTCATTTAATGTCATATGCTAATTCATGCTAACTTTATTAAATACTAAATTAATTCACCCCATTAATCTAATCATGCTTGATTTGTCATTAAAAAAATTTTTCTGGGGTTAACATTTCTCCCCCCCTTAACAAATTTGATCCTCGAAATTTTTACCTGGTTCACAGAAGAGGTGTGGGTACTGCTCCTGCATTGCATCCTGAGGCTCCCACATCGCCTCTTCAACTGCATGATTTCTCCACAGGACTTTGACTAGCTTGATTGTCTTGTTCACGAGGATCTTATCCTCGCTATCCGCACTGCCACAGTACCTCTTCATAGCTCAAATCATCACTCATTTGAACTTCAAGTCCGAATGATGTGAGAAGGATCTCGATCTGCACCTCCTCAAAGATGGAAACATGGAATACATCATGAATCATGCGACAATTCGCGGTAATGCTAACCTCAGAGGCCAACGGCCCAATCCTCTCCAATACTTCATACGGACCCACATAGCGAGGACTTAACTTCCCTTCTTGCCAATCTCATAACTCCTTCCATGGAGACGCCTTGAGGAACACTTTGTCACCCATCGCATATTCCATTTCTTTCCGTTAGCATCGGATAGCTCTTCATTCTATCTCGGGTCGCTTTAAGTCACTGCTTGATTACATCCACTTTCTCAACCGTCATCATCCGACCAACTCGTCCCACTAGCTTCCTCTCACCTTCTTCATCCCAACATAACGGAGTCCTCAGATCTCCGCCATAAAGGGCTTCATAAGGAGCCATCAGATGCTCGAATGGTGCAATTGTTATAAGCAAATTCGACCAACGACAAATGATCATCCCATGCTCCTCTGAAGTCCATGACACATGCTCTAAGCATCCCTCAGAGTCTGGATTGTTCTCCTGATCGCCATCCGTCGAGGATGAAACGCCAGATCGAAATTTAGTTTAGTTCCTAATGCTTCCTGCAGACTTCCCCAAAATATCGATGTGAATCGAGGATCCCTGTCAGATACTATGGAATCCGGAACTCCATGCAACCTTACTACTTCATCAATATACTTCCTGGCTAAGACTTGCAATGAATCTATTTGCTTGATTGCCAGAAAATGGGCTGACTTTGTCAACCGATCAACAATAACCCAAATGGCATCATGCTTCTTGCTGGTTCTTGGCAAACCCATCAGAAAATCCATCGTGATCCTTTGCCACTTCCATTCAGGAATGGACAATGGCCTTAGCATGCCTGAAGGTGCCTGGTGTTCAGCCTTGACTTGCTGACACACTAGACATCCGCTTTCACATATTCAGCCACGCCCTCTTCATGCCTTTCCACCGTAAATGTTCCTTCAAATCTCAGACATTCGGTATCTTTTTGGTGCATGGAATGAGGCGCATTGTGTGCCTCATTCATGATCTCATCCTTAACTGACTTATCATTCGGAATACATAACCTGTTTCAGACAACCATTAGCCCATCATCCCTTACTTGCACTTCTGACTGCTTACCATGTTGAATTTCATCTCTCAGCTTACTTAATTATGTATCCTACTCCTGCAACTCCTTGACCTTCTTTCTAAGGATAGGTCTTACCCTGAATTGAGCAACAACACCATCTGATTCATCCTGCTGTAAACTGATCTTCAACTTGGCCATTTGTTCCAACAGAGGCAAGTAAACTAATTGCACATAAGATATGGATGACTTCCTGCTCAAAGCATCTGCCACTACATTCGCCTTGCCTGGATGATACTCTATCATCAGGTCATAGTCCTTGAGCAACTCCAACCATCGTCTCTGTCTTAAATTCAACTCTTTCTAACTCATAATGTACTTAAGACTTTTGTGGTCTGTAAAAATTCTGGTCTGAACCCCATATAGATAATGTCTCCAAATCTTTAGGGCAAAAATTACTGCTGCCAATTCCAGATCATGAGTCGGATAATTCAACTCATATGGCTTCAACTGCCGTGAAGCATAGGCTATTACCCTGTCATCCTGCATCAGCACACATCCTAAACCCTTCCTCAAGCATCATTGCATAATCAGATACCCCGATCTCCATTAGACAAAACCAATGTTGGAGCACTTGTCAATCTGTTCTTGAGCTCCTCAAAGCTCTTCTGACATTCCTCACTCCATATGAATCGCCGATTCTTTCTTAATGAGCTTAGTCATAAGGCGCTATCATCGAGAACCCTTCCACTAATCTCCTATAATAACCCGCCAAACCTAGGAAGCTTTTACCTCTTTCACTGTCTTAGGCTCTTGCCAATTCACTACAGCTTCTACTTTCCTCGGATCAACATGGATCCCTTTGCTGGAAATCACATGTCCAAGAAAAACTACTTCATGCAGCCAAAATTCACGATTGCTGAATTTGCATACAGCTCCTGCTCTCTCAATCTCTACAATACTATCCTGAGATGTTGTTCATGCTCTCCTTCATCCTTAGAATAGACCAGAATGTCATCAATGAACACAATGACAAACTGATCTAAGAATTCATTAAACATCCTATTCATCAGATCCATGAAGGCAGCTGGAGCATTGGTCAATCCGAAGGGTATGACTCTGAATTCATAGTGCTCAGAATCGGTCCCGAAGTTGTCTTGTTCACATCAGACTCCCTAATCCGGAGTTGATGATACCCTGATCTTAAGTCAATATTCGAAAAGACCCTTGCTCCCTGCAGCTGAGCAAAAAAGTCATCTATCCTCGGCATAGGATACTTGTTCTGAATCGTCATCTTGTTAAGCCTCCTGTAGTCTATACACATCCTCCACGTTCCATCCTTCTTCCTAACAAACAGGACCGGATCTCCCCAAGGTAAAGAACTCGGCCTGATGAACTGTTTCTCCAACAATTCCTGCAATTGCTCCTTGAGTTCTCTCAACTCAATTGGAGCCATTCTGTAGGGTGGTATGGAGATTGGCGCGGTTCCAGGAATCAAGTCAATTTCGAACTCAATTTCCCTCACCGGCGGCAACCCTGGTAATTCTTCTGGAAATACATCAGGAAACTCCCTCACAACCCTGATCTTCTAATCTGCCCACATTCACTTCTGGATCCACTACATGCGCCAAGAAGGCCTCACACCCTTGGCTCATCATAATGACAGCTAACATAGTCGAAATGATCCTCGGCACTGGTAATTTCCTGTCCCCCTTGAAAACTATCTTCTGATCATCTCCCAGATCCAATTCTACTTCCTTCAAACTACAATCTAGCTTTGCCTTGTATTTCTCCATAACATCCATCCCCAAAATCACATCCAATCCTTGGAGGTCTAGAGGTAGTAAGTCTACTACCAGTCTAGCACCGTCTATGTTGAGCTCACAGTTCTTGTAGATCAAACTGATCACCACCTTACTCCCTAAAGGAGTACTAACAACCAGAAAATTGTCCATAGTCTCAGGACATACAGCATGCATATTCACACTTGCAGATACAAATGAATGGGTGGAGCCAGTATCAATCAACACATAAACTGGTAAATCAAATAGCATAGCCATACCCGTCACTACCTCCGGAGCGGCTGCAGCTTCTTCCCTGGTCATGGAAAAGACCCGAGCTGGTGCCTGACCCTGTCCTCTAGGTCTCCCTGCCGGATATGCCTTCTTTGCGTTCTGAAGCGCCCACATCATGATCGCCGAGATGCCACTGTTTCTGCTCTTGTTGGGGCCTGAGACTGAGACCCTTCCTGCCTGATTGCCTTGGGAAAATCCTTGATTCTGTGCCCCCTTTGGCCACAGCCAAAACATGCTCCTATCTTCAGCAGACATTCCCTTGTGAAATCTCCACAGTGATCACACGGGATTTCTCTACTGTCCATCCCGGCTTGCTACACTCAAGCTTGCCCCGACATAGCCCTAGGTCGCTTGCTCTGAGTGGGGCCACTGCTGCCCACCTCACTGTATCTTTGGGTTCTGTGCTCCTTGCAGTGTTTGCAAAGACTCATGCCCTTCTTGGAGAACTATTCTGTTCTTTCTCTTCTTAGTCACTTCATTACGATGTTCTCTAACTTCTCTGCTTGAAGAGCAAGATCAACCATTCTTTGGTAATCACGGAAGTTGTGAATTACCACCTTTTCCTCGATCCCTAGTGCAATCCACCTCAAACTTCCAGCACTTGTCTTCTTGGTTGCCACGATATTGGTCAGATACCGTGATAACTGAGTGAACTTCAATTCATACCGCCACACTCAACTCCCTCTATGTAAGATTCAAGAATTCCCTGGCCTTCTCCTGCATGTAAACCATCGAGAAATATTTCCTCCGGAAGGCCTCTAAGAACTCCCTCCATGTTAGTACCGGAGGCATTTCCTGACTGCGGGGCACTGATTCCCACTAGTGCAGTGCATCCCCTTGCAGTAAGCTCACTGCACAGTCGAGCTTCTCATCATCAATACACTTCATCTAATTCAGAACCCTCTCGGTCCTCTTCAACCATGCTTCGGCTTCCTCGGGATTAGTAGTCCCACTGAAGTCAACTACCCATATTTCGGAGCTTATCATCGGGCGCTCTTCTCACCGGAGCCGCACTAGAGTCTGCCTTCCTTGGCCCATGGAATAGGTGAAAGCCTGAGCAAATGCTTGAAAGAACTGGGGATCCATAGGGTTCACTTGAGGAGGAGGCGGCGGAGGCGCCTCATGTTGCACACTTGGTGCACCAGAGTCGAGAGGTGGAAGGTCCTCGATCCTGGAACGCACGACTCATCCGTGCTTCCGTCTTTGAGAGAGCTGGGCCGAGATTGAGCTCCTCGAGTTCTCTTTCGAGGCGGCATTACTCCTTCAATTTAAAAATCAGTGAAAATCTTTAGTTCACATAAAACAAGTTCAATTCATGTAAGTCAATTTGAAACAAGTCAATTCACTCATTTGAAAGCAATGTTGCATGTTATGCATTCAAAACAATGCACATAATTCATATAGTTCATGTAGGAGAATGCATGTTGACTTGACCCTTAGACAATCCCACTAAGGTTCCTAGGAAACCCTAAACCCGGTTTCGCTCTGATACCACAGATGTCGGGCCCCGACCTAGAGACCGGACCCCAACTATTGGATCCCGTTACCCAACCTGTATATAACTTACTATAGATGTTGGATCCGAGACCCAACTGTCCCGGGAGGTGGCCCCTGGTGGAGCTCATTCCCGAGACACTTGCCTTGCTAAGACCCTAACTTGACACACTCTATTTGACTCACTTTGGTGGTGAGCATACACTGACTAAGGCCTGGACCTTGACTGCTCTCGGCAATCCCCAAAATAACACTCTTATCTATGGATTTGCAGAACAAGTCGACTTGTCTGATAAACAAGTCGACTTATCAAGACAAACAACTCGACTTATAACCAACAAGTCGACTTATCGAGACAAACAACTCGACTTATAACCTACAAGTCGACTTATCGAGACAAACAAGTCGACTTATCTGACTGACAAGTCGACTTATTATTCAAAAGCTTCACAAGTCGACTTATGGGTCTAATAACTCGACTTATATCTTTTCTGAACTCAAAACCTAACCCTCTACACTCTCTCTTGGCTTATTCCAAACACCATAAACAATTATAAACCTCTCAACTCCTCCACTCCACTCTCAACATGCTTTAATCTCACTTAAACTTACCTCATTCATCTACTCACATGAATTTCAAAGCAATTTCATACAACTTTGGAAACTATGCTTAAACATGATAGTAAAAGGCTTTGGGAGATCATGATAAATCATAATTCATGCATTTCATTTATATCAAAACAATGTTCTTACAATGCTTTAGTAGGCATTTCAAACCTATTACAATTCAAATCAAAATACATCTTGCCAAAATACATCTGTTTTCTCAAAATGCAACCTAAAGCATTGATTTCTAGAAAGATCATTTCAAATACAAGACCAAAAGAAAATCTTGGACTAAATGCCTTTAAGCTTGCTCCTCGGGATCCCGCCATTTCTCGAGAATTTGAAGGGGTGAGCTTTAAGCTCCGTGGGTAACACATTTATATTTATATAACAAGTATGTCCATTTAATTATTCATACTTTTAGCAATCTTTCAATGAAGTCATGATAGATACATCATGCAATTTTCATCAATACATAAACATAATTTCTCACAATTCAATCATTCATAATTCTTGCATTTTCATGTAATCACATATGAAACACATCAAATGGCTCAGTAAGTCCATATTCTTGGCAACCATATAGTCTCATTTAATGAGCTTATATGGGAAAATCTTTAGGAGTCCAAAATGTTGGATCATCCTATGCCACAATCAGGCGGTAGGCGAAGGCTTTCATGGTCGACGGCACGTGGCAGTTCTTAGGACTTTACCTTACCCACATAACATAACAATCATGTATCATACAATAAAATTGAACCGTTTTGTCCAATTTATTGTTTTCTTGAAAATCTTCTCTTTCATGCATATTTCATATCGTACATTTCATGCATAAGTCATATTGTGCATTCATACTCATTTAAGCTATTTCATTCAATACTAATTCAACCATCATCAAATCATCAACATGTATTATTTTCATTTACACATAACTCATGATTAATGTTATCTAACCACAACTAACACAAGCATTTAATACAATCACCAAATAATCAAACTCATTAATGTCATGCATTAATTTACATTTCTGACTTATATACATAAAGATAAATATGAAACCCACCTTGTATCCTTGCTTAAACTTGCCTAAGGAAGTTCCTCTTCTTGTTCTTCTCCTTTTTCTTCTTTCCCTTCATTAAAACCGAAAACCCATAATTACCTAGGGTTTTAAAATTGTAAAACCTAATGAACCTAAATCATGAAATTAACCCTAGAATCACTAAACCCATTTCATTTCTAAGCTATCTAAACCATAAAACCAACAAAAGCTTAACCTTGAAAACATGACTTACCTTGAATCTTGACTAAACCAAAGGGTTTCTTAGCTTAAAAGGTAGCTTAGCTTCTCCTCTTCACTTTTTCTTCTTGCACTTTCTTCAAAAACCCACTCAAACTCTTAGAAATCACAAACCTAACCAAGCTTCTTTTTCTTTTCTTCTTCTCTTCTCCACTTTGCCGAAACTCTCTCCCTCTCCCTTTAATTTCCGTAACTCCTCCCTTTCCTCTACAATCCTACTTATTTCTTTCTTCTTTCATACTCCTTATTTAAGTCACTTAAGCCCATTAACTTAAGGCCCATTCACTTACTCTTCTTCTTTTCTTATTCTACTCTTTTACTACTTAAGCCCATTCATCTTCTAAGCCCAACCTATTCTCTTTTCTTCTTTTACTTCCCTACTACATTAAAGCCCATTTCATATATATCCTCTCTTCTTTTTATTTCATTTGGACCCAAAGCCCCATTTAACACATTAAATTACCTCTAATTCATTTAAACCAACTAACACATTTAATACTTGCTATCTAACTCATTTAATCACATTTATTCATTACCTAACTCATTTAATGTCATATGCTAATTCATGCTAACTTTATTAAATACTAAATTAATTCACCCCATTAATCTAATCATGCTTGATTTGTCATAAAAAAAATTTTCTGGGGTTAACATTTCTCCCCCCTTAAGAAATTTCGTCCTCGAAGTTTTTACCTGGTTCACTGAAGAAGTGTGGGTACTGCTCCTGCATTGCATCCTGAGGCTCCCACGTCGCCTCTTCAACTGCATGATTTCTCCACAGGACTTTGACTAGCTTGATTGTCTTGTTCCTGAGGATCTTATCCTTGCTATCTAGAATTGCCACAGGTACCTCTTCATAGCTCAAATCATCACTCAGCTGAACTTCTGAGGTCTGAATGATGTTAGAAGGATCTGATCTGTACCTCCTCAGCATGGAAACATGGAATACATCATGAATCTGCGACAATTCTGGCGGCAATGCCAACCTGTAGACCAATGGCCCATTCCTCTCCAATACTTCATACGGACCCACATAGCGAGGACTTAACTTCCCCTTCTTGTCGAATCTCATAACTCCCTTCCATGGAGACGTCTTGAGGAACACTTTGTCACCCACTGCATATTCCATTTCTTTTCTGTTAGCATCGGCATAGCTCTTCATTCTATCCTGGGCTGCCTTAAGCCGCTGTTTGATTAAATCCACTTTCTCAACTTTCATCTAGACCAACTCTGGTCCCACTAGCTTCCTCTCACCTTCTTCATCCCAACATATCGGAGTCCTGCATCTCCTGCCATAAAGGGCTTCATAAGGAGCCATCTGTATGCTCGAATGGTACGAATTGTTATAAGCAAATTCGACCAACAAAGAAATGATCATCCCATGCTCCTCTGAAGTCCATGACACATACTCTAAGCATCCCTCAGAGTCTGGATTGTTCTCTCGATCGCCATCCGTCACGAGGATGAAACGCCATCTTGAAATTCATTTAGTTCTAATGCTTCCTAGAGACTTCCCCAAAATCTCTATGTGAATCGAGGATCCCTGTCGGATATTATGGAATCCGGAACTCCATGCAACCTTACTACTTCATCAATATACTTCCTGGCTAAGACTTGCAATGAATCTATTTGCTTGATTGCCAGAAAATGGGCTAACTTTGTCAACCGATCAACAATAACCCAAATGGCATCATGCTTCTTGCTGGTTCTTGGCAAACCTATCAGAAAATCCATCGTGATCCTTTGCCACTTCCATTCAGGAATGGACAATGGCCTTTGCATGCCTGAAGGTGCCTGGTGTTCAGCCTTGACTTGCTGACACACTAGACATCTCCTCACATATTCAGCTACGTCCCTCTTCATGCCTTTCCACCGTAAATGTTCCTTCAAATCTCAGACATTCGATGCATCGCTTGGGTGCATGGAATAAGGCGCATTGTGTGCCTCATCCATGATCTCATCCTTAACTGCCTTCTCATTCGGAATACATAACCTGTTTCTGACTACCATTAGCCTATCATCCCTTACTTGCACTTCTGACTGCTTACCATGTTGAATTTCATCTCTCAGCTTACTTAATTCTGTATCCTACTCCTGCAACTCCTTGACCTTCTCTCTAAGGATAGGTCTCACCCTGAGTTGAGCAACAACACCATCTGATTCATCCTGCTGTAAACTGATCTTCAACTTCGCCATTTGTTCCAACAGAGGCAAGTAAACTGATTGCACATAAGATATGGATGACTTCCTGCTCAAAACATCTGCCACTACATTCGCCTTGCCTGGATGATACTCTATCATCAGGTCATAGTCCTTGAGCAACTCCAACCATCGTCTCTGTCTTAAATTCAACTCTTTCTGACTCATAATGTACTTAAGATTTTTGTGGTCCGTAAAAATTCTGGTCTGAACCCCATATAGATAGTGTCTCCAAATCTTTAGGGCAAAAATTACCGCTGCCAATTCCAGATCATGAGTCGGATAATTCAACTCATATGGCTTCAATCGCCCGGAAGCATAGGCTATTACCTGTCATCCCTGACATCGACACATCCTAAACCCTTCCTCGAAGCATCACTTGTAATCAGATACCTCGATCTCCATTAGACAAAACCAATATTGGAACACTTGTCAACTGTTTCGAGCTCCTCAAAGCTCTTCCGACATTCCTCACCCATATGAAGCGCCGATTCTTTCTTAATGACTTAGTCATAGGGCGGCTATCATTGAGAACCCTTCCACGAATCTCCTATAATAACCCCGCCATACCTAGGAAGCTTCTTACCTCTTTCACTGTCTTAGGCTCTTGCCAATTCACTCGCTTCTACTTTCCTGATCAACATGGATCCCTTTCTTGGAAATCACACGTCCAAGAAAAACTACTTCATGCAGCCAAAATTCACACTTGCTGAATTTGGCATACAGCTCTTGCTCTCTCAATCTCTGCAATACTATCCTGAGATGCTGTTCATGCTCTCCTTCAACCATAGAATAGACCAGAATGTCATCAATGAACACAATGACAAACTGATCTAAGAATTCATTAAACACCCTATTCATCAGATCCATGAAGGCAGCTGGAGCATTGGTCAATCCGAAGGGCATGACTCTGAATTCATAGTGCCTGTAGCGGGTCCTGAAAGCTGTCTTGTTCACATCAGACTCCATAATCCGGAGTTAATGATACCCTGATCTTAGGCCAATCTTCGAAAAGATCCTTGCTCCCTGCAGCTGATCAAATAAGTCATCTATCCTCGGCAGAGGATACTTGTTTTGAATCGTCATCTTGTTAAGCCTCCTGTAGTCTATACACATCCTCTACGTTCCATCCTTCTTCCAAACAAACAGGACCGGAGCTCTCCAAGGTGAAGAACTCGGCCTGATGAACTGTTTCTCCAACAATTCCTGCAATTGCTCCTTGAGTTCTCTCAACTCAACTGGAGCCATTCTGTAGGGTGGTATGGAGATTGGCGTGGTTCCAGGAATCAAGTCAATTTCGAACTCAATTTTCCTCACCGGCGGCAACCCTGGTAATTCTTCTGGAAATACATCAGGAAACTCCCTCACAACTTGGAAAACTTCTAATCTGCCCACATTCACTTCTGGATCCACTACATGCGCCAAGAAGGCCTCACACCCTTGGCTCATCATATTGTCAGCTAACATAGTCGAAATGATCCTCGGCACTGGTAATTTCCTGTCCCCCTTGAAGACTATCTTCTGATCATCTCCCAGATCCAATTCTACTTCCTTCAAACTACAATCTAGCTTTGCCTTGTATTTCTCCATAACATCCATCCCCAAAATGACATCCAATCCTTGGAGGTCTAGAGGTAGTAAGTCTGCTACCAGTCTAGAACCGTCTATGTTGAGCTCACAGTTCTTGTAGATCAAACTGATCACCACCTTACTCCCAAAAGGAGTACTAACAACTAGAAAATTGTCCATAGTCTCAGGACATACAGCATGCATATTCACACTTGCAGATACAAATGAATGGGTGGAGCCAGTATCAATCAACACATAAACTGGTAAATCAAATAGCATAGCCATACCCGTCACTACTTCCGGAGCGGCTGCAGCTTCTTCCTCGGTCATGGCAAAGACCCAGCTGGTGCTCGACCACGCCCTCTAGGTCTCTCACGGATATGCCTTCTTTGCGCTTCTGAATCGCCCACATCATCGCCGAGAAGCCACTATTTCGCTCTTCTTGGGGCTGAGATCGAGACCCTTCACGCTTGACCGCCTGGGACAATCCTTGATTTTGTGCCCCTTTGGCCTGACCAAAACATGCTCCTATCTTCAGCAGACATTCCCTTTGTGAAATCTCCCACAAGTGATCACACGGAGATTTCTCTACTATCCATCCGGGCTTGCTACTTGAAGCTTGCCCGACATAGCCCTAAGTTGCTTGCTCCGAGTGGGCCCCTGTTGCCCACCTCACACTGTATCTTTGGGTTCGGTGCTCCTTGCAGTGCTTTGCAAAGACTCATGCCCTTCTTGGAGAACTATTCCCTGTTCTTTCTCTTCTTAGTCACTTCAGCCCTGATGTTCTCTAACTTCTCTGCTTGAAGAGCAAAGATCAACCAATTCTTTGGTAATCACGGAAGTTGTGAATTACCACCTTTTCCCTGATCCCTAGATGCAATCCACCCTCAAACTTTAGGCACTTGTCTTCTTCAGTTGCCACGATATTGGCTGCATACCGTGATAACTGAGTGAACTTCAATTCATACTCTGCCACACTCAACTCCCTCTGTGTAAGATTCAAAAATTCCCTGGCCTTCTCCTGCATGTAAACCATCGAGAAATATTTCCTCCGGAAGGCCTCTAAGAACGCCCTCTATGTCAAGATCGAGGCATTTTCGATCATGGGCACCGACTCCCACCAAGGTCAGTGCATCCCTTGCGATAAGCTAGCTGCATAGTCGAGCTTCTCATCATCAAGACACTTCATCTCGATTCAGACCCTCTCGGTCCTCTTCAAACATGCTTCGCTTCCTCGGGATTAGTAGTCCCATCAAGTCAATCGCTCCATATTTAGGAGCTTATCATCTCGCCGCTCTTCTCACTGGAGCGGCACTAGAGTCTGTCTTCCTTGGCCCATGGCATAGGTGAAAGCTTGAGCAAATGCTTGAAAGAACTGGGATCTATAGGTTCACTTGAGGAGGAGGCGGCGGAGGCGCCTCATGCTGCACACTTGGTGCACCAGAGTCGAGACGGGAAGGTCCTGATCCTGCAGAACGCACGACTCATCCGCATTTCCGTCTTTGAGAGTGGGCCGAGATTGAGCTCCTCGAGTTCTCTTTCGAGGTGCATTACTCCTTCAATTTAAAATCGGTGAAAATCTTTAGTTCACATAAAACAAGTTCAATTCATGTAAGTCAATTTGAAACAAGTCAATTCACTCATTTGAAAGCAATGTTGCATGTTATGCATTCAAAACAATGCACATAATTCATATAGTTCATGTAGGAGAATGCATGTTGACTTGACCCTTAGACAATCCCACTAAGGTTCCTAGGAAACCCTAAACCCGGTTTCGCTCTGATACCACAGATGTCGGGCCCCGACCTAGAGACCGGACCCCAACTGTTGGATCCCGTTACCCAACCTGCATATTACTTACTATAGATGTTGGATCCGTGACCTAACTATCTCGGGAGGTGGTCCCTGGTGGAGCTCATTCCCGAGACACTTGCCTTGCTAAGACCCTAACTTGACACACTCTATTTGACTCACTTTGGTGGTGAGCATACACTGACTAAGGCCTGGACCTTGACTGCTCTCGGCAATCCCCAAAATAACACTCTTATCTATGGATCTGCAGAACAAGTCGACTTATCAAGACAAACAACTCGACTTAAAACCAACAAGTCGACTTATCGAGACAAACAACTCCACTTATAAACTACAAGTCGACTTATCGAGACAAACAAGTCGACTTATCTAACTGACAAGTCGACTTATTATTCAAAAGCTTCACAAGTCGACTTATCTAACTGACAAGTCGACTTATTATTCAAAAGCTTCACAAGTCGACTTATGGGTCCAATAACTCGACTTATATCTATTATGAACTCAAAACCTAACCCTCTACACTCTCTCTTGGCTTATTCCAAACACCATAAACACTTATAAACCTCTCAACTCATCCACTCCACTCTCAACATGCTTTAATCTCACTTAAACTTACCTCATTCATCTACTCACATGAATTCCAAAGCAATTTCATACAACTTTGGAAACTATGCTTAAACATGATAGTAAAAGGCTTTGGGAGATCATGATAAATCATAATTCATGCATTTCATTTATATCAAAACAATGTTCTTACAATGCTTTAGTAGGCATTTCAAACCTATTACAATTCAAATCAAAATACATCTTGCCAAAATACATCTATTTTCTCAAAATGCAACCTAAAGCATTGATTTCTAGAAAGATCATTTCAAATACAAGACCAAAAGAAAATCTTGGAGTAAATGCCTTTAAGCTTGCTCCTCGGGATCTGCGCCATTTCTGGAGAATTTGAGGGGTGAGCTTCAGCTCGTGGGTAACACATTTATATTTATATAACAAGCATGTCCATTTAATTATTCATACTTTTAGCAATCTTTCAATGAAGTCATGATAGATACATCATGCAATTTTCATCAATACATAAACATAATTTCTCACAATTCAATCATTCATAATTCTTGCATTTTCATGTAATCACATATGAAACACATCAAATGGCTCAGTAAGTCCATATTCTTGGCAACCATATAGTATCATTTAATGAGCTTATATGGGCAAATCTTTAGGATTCCAAAATGTTGGATCATCCTATGCCACAATCGGGCAGCCGGGCGAAGGCTTTCATGGTCGACGTGCACGTGATAGTTCTTAGGACTTTACCTTACCCACATAACATAACAATCATGTATCATACAATAAAATTGAACTGTTCTTGTCCAATTCATTGTTTTCTTGAAAATCTTCTCTTTCATGCATATTTCATATCGTACATTTCATGCATAAGTCATATTGTGCATTCATACTCATTTAAGCTATTTCATTCAATACTAATTCAACCATCATCAAATCATCAACATGTATTATTTTCATTTACACATAACTCATGATTAATGTTATCTAACCACAACTAACACAAGCATTTAATACAATCACCAAATAATCAAAACTCATTAATGTCATGCATTAATTTACATTTACTGACTTATATACATAAAGATAAATATGAAACCCACCTTGTATCCTTGCTTAAACTTGCCTAAGGAAGTTCCTCTTCTTGTTCTTCTCCTTTTCTTCTTTCCTTCATTAAAACCGAAACCCATAATTACTTAGGGTTTTAAAATTGTAAAACCTAATGAACCTAAATCATGAAATTAACCCTAGAATCACTAAACCCATTTCATTTCTAAGCTATCTAAACCATAAAACCAACAAAAGCTTAACCTTGAAAACATGACTTACCTTGAATCTTGACTAAACCAAAGGGTTTCTTAGCTTAAAAGGTAGCTTAGCTTCTCCTCTTCACTTTTTCTTCTTGCACTTTCTTCAAAAACCCACTCAAACTCTTAGAAATCACAAACCTAACCAAGCTTCTTTTTCTTTTCTTCTTCTCTTCTCCACTTTGCCGAAACTCTCTCCCTCTCCCTTTAATTTTCGTAACTCCTCCCTTTCCTCTACAATCCTACTTATTTCTTTCTTCTTTCATACTCCTTATTTAAGTCACTTAAGCCCATTAACTTAAGGCCCATTCACTTACTCTTCTTCTTTTCTTATTCTACTCTTTGACTAGCTTGATTGTCTTGTTCCTGAGGATCTTACCCTTGCTATCCAGAATTGCCACAGGTACCTCTTCATAGCTCAAATCATCACTCAGCTGAATTTCTGAGGTCTGAATGATGTGAGAAGGATCTGATATGTACCTCCTCAGCATGGAAACATGGAATACATCATGAATCTGCGACAATTCTGGCGGCAATGCCAACCTGTTGGTCAACGGCCCATTCCTCTCCAATACTTCATACGGACCCACATAGCGAGGACTTAACTTCCCCTTCTTGCCGAATCTCATAACTCCCTTCCATGGAGACGTCTTGAGGAACACTTTGTCACCCACTGCATATTCCATTTCTTTTCTGTTAGCATCGGCATAGCTCTTCATTCTATCCTGGGCTGCCTTAAGCCGCTGTTTGATTAAATCCACTTTCTCAACTTTCATCTAGACCAACTCTGGTCCCACTAGCTTCCTCTCACCTTCTTCATCCCAACATATCGGAGTCCTGCATCTCCTGTCATAAAGGGCTTCATAAGGAGCCATCTGTATGCTCGAATGGTACGAATTGTTATAAGCAAATTCGACCAACGGAAAATGATCATCCCATGCTCCTCTGAAGTCCATGACACATACTCTAAGCATCCCCTCTAGAGTCTGGATTGTTCTCTCAGACTGGCCATCCGTCTGAGGATGAAACGCCGTACTGAAATTCAGTTTAGTTCCTAATGCTTCCTGCAGACTTCCCCAAAATCTCGATGTGAATCGAGGATCCCTGTCGGATACTATGGAATCCGGAACTCCATGCAACCTCACTACTTCATCAATATACTTCCTGGCTAAGACTTGCAATGAATCTATTTGCTTGATTGCCAGAAAATGGGCTGACTTTGTCAACCGATCAACAATAACCCAAATGGCATCATGCTTCTTGCTGGTTCTTGGCAAACCTATCAGAAAATCCATCGTGATCCTTTGCCACTTCCATTCAGGAATGGACAATGGCCTTTGCATGCCTGAAGGTGCCTGGTGTTCAGCCTTGACTTGCTGACACACTAGACATCTCCTCACATATTCAGCTACGTCCCTCTTCATGCCTTTCCACCAGAAATGTTCCTTCAAATCTCTGTACATTCTGGTACTGCTTGGGTGCATGGAATAAGGCGCATTGTGTGCCTCATCCATGATCTCATCCTTAACTGCCTTCTCATTCGGAATACATAACCTGTTTCCGACTACCATTAGCCCATCATCCCTTACTTGCACTTCTGACTGCTTACCATGTTGAATTTCATCTCTCAGCTTACTTAATTCTGTATCCTACTCCTGCAACTCCTTGACCTTCTCTCTAAGGATAGGTCTCACCCTGAATTGAGCAACAACACCATCTAATTCATCCTGCTGTAAACTGATCTTCAACTTCGCCATTTGTTCCAACAGAGGCAAGTAAACTGATTGCACATAAGATATGGATGACTTCCTGCTCAAAACATCTGCCACTACATTCGCCTTGCCTGGATGATACTCTATCATCAGGTCATAGTCCTTGAGCAACTCCAACCATCGTCTCTGTCTTAAATTCAACTCTTTCTGACTCATAATGTACTAAAGACTTTTGTGGTCCGTAAAAATTCTGGTCTAAACCCCATATAGATAGTGTCTCCAAATCTTTAGGGCAAAAATTACCGCTGCCAATTCCAGATCATGAGTCGGATAATTCAACTCATATGGCTTCAACTGCCGTGAAACATAGGCTATTACCCTGTCATCCTGCATCAGCACACATCCTAAACCCTTCCTCGAAGCATCACTGTACACCGTATACCCCTGATCTCCATTAGACAAAACCAATATTGGAACACTTGTTGTTAGAGTAGTGCCCTAAAGGCAATCCCCTTTAGCGCATTTTGTTCATAGTCATGTACAGACCTTATGAATAAATAAAGCAAAGGCATTTTTCATTTATTTGATATTCATTTTATTATGAATTGATAGTGATCTTTAATCAAATTAATGAAGTCCCTGATACATGACATAGCATGAAGGAAATTATGATGTGATCATACTACTGAGATTCCTATCATGTGCAATTATGTCAATATCTAAATTATCCTAGTCATAGGATTAATGAGGCTGGACATCGTTAATCCGGATAGATCGGCACATGTCAAATTCCTTGATTGGATCAGCGGTGGATCTCGAACAAACCGTAAATATTGAGATATTTAGATTTGACATGTGGATGCTTACTAGTGGTAGTAAGTACATTGGATGACCTGCCATGAGATCATCACATGGATGTACTATTCAAATGTCGTTGATAATCTCATCATAGCAATGGTGCAAGTATCCTTAGACTGAGGTACTCGAGGATATCTTGAATCTTGATTACATTTTGACTCCATTCCTTCTTTGCCTTCGGAGGTCGCTCATAGGGTGGTGATTGGGTACAACTTGAGGTATTGAAGGTAATTGAGTAGCCAATAGAGGATTCACCACTTACGTGATAGCGAAGAGATACCCATGGCCTCTTATCGGGATCATTACTTTGAAGTCTCTGGCCGAGCATACATATGTCATGAAGATGGTCTTCATGGACATATAAAGTAATGAGTCCTAGGGCGAGATCTAATTACACTTGGACTAGATTTGATTTAATCGGTCTAGTAAGAGTTGACACATTGCCCATACTCAAACCAAGTGGGGTATAGCATGGTGAAAGGGCTAATTATGTGTAATTGTATATGGAAGGGTTCGTGATATGGTTTCATTAGTCAAACCAATTACTTTCCGGTCAATTGGGGTCGTGATGTGTTGCTAGATACGCTCATGACTTGCTTAGATTAAGTGTTAATCTAAGTGGCCAACATAACCGGAACCTAATGGGTCACACGATAAGAGTGACTCGGAGAATCAGTAAAATAGTTTGAGACGGAGATCCGATATCTGGAGAGCAATAGGATTAAATGGATCCCGATGAGATTGGGATATGTCCCGATGTGATCGCGACATTGACATTGCTGAAAAGGGTCTCCGGCGATTTTTCGCCGGCGGGGCCCGGTAGGCCGGTAGGACCGACCCCAGTTTGACTGGACCACTTCAGTAATTATATATATTAATTAATTAAGTAAATAATTAATTAATTATATATATATATGTTGATTTCGTGGAACCAAAATGGAGAGGAAGCTTTATTAACTTTGACTTTTCAAAGTAATGATGGTTTAGCAATTTAAGGCATTTATTATGCCTATACGTGGATGCATCCCACTCAAGCCTCTTATATGTGTTTTAAAGTGTTAACATATATATAAGAAGGCTTGAAGAAAAGTGAATGCACGGTTTTGGAATGGGAGAAGATCGAAAATAGCTTAAAGGTTAAGCTTTGAAGATTGTCTTCATCTCCTTTCTCTCATCCTCTCCATTGGCTTCTTCTTCTCCAAGGTTCCACCAAGATCATCTCTCTTGCTCTCCAAGAACAAGGTTAGTGCTAGCACACTCCTTACCTTGTTCTAGCTATTCCCGGGTCAAAAGAGTTTGTCCCGGTTAGGTTTCCGACCTCTGCGTGGATACTGATTAGAGGCGGTCTCCTTTGGTCGTTATGGTTTGATTGTGTATACATACACATGGATCCTGGCTTTCGGGAATGTCCCGGGACTTAAAAATTTTAATTCCGCACTCTGGGCATGTGATGCCCACCCCGGGATTTTCCTACAGTGGTATCAGAGCAACTTGTGTTGTATAAACAGTCAAAATGATAACTAGGTCGGAATTCCTTTGAGAATTGAGCTGTGTTGCATGCTACTTCTGTGCAATTTCGATTCTGTATAGAATTGGGGTTTTCGAAATTTTCTTGTATAGACTTGCTCATTAGATGTTGCTGAATGTGTCTATGAAAGGAAAAATTTTATCGATGCCGATTGATAAGGTTTTGCTGATTTAATTCCCTAAGTTTCGGATGCTGTCTTGTTGAACGTTTCTGAAACAGCTATGCTTGTAAATTCGAGAATAAATTCTAGAAAATCGTTTTCGGATTGGTTTTCACCGACACGTCCCTAAGATGTTTGTGAATGTCTCTGTGGATGGAAAATTGTTTTCAAGGTGATTTACTATTTATTTCCGAATTTCTTGTGTGCTGCTGGGAATGTCTGTGTTGAAAAACACAGATTCTGGTTTGGCTAGATTGCTGAGGTTCAATGAGTTTTTGTTGGAAATAAATCCTGCAAAAATTCATGGAGCATGTTGGGAACATGTTTTAATCTCTGTAATTTTCTCAGCATTTATTGAAAATGTTTCAATGATCATTTTGAGCAAAATGCATAGCTTGGCAGTTTTGAGAAACATGCTGGGGCTGTTTTGTTTGGAATGATTGGTTGTGTTATTCTCTTTTCCAATGCCTTGAATCATTTTTATAATAAGTAAAAATGTGTTATGTTGATGTGGTATGCATGCCAAGTTGAGATTCTTGAATTTAGGGTTTCCAATAATTTTTGGATGTCGAATAGATCACTTTAGAGTCTCGTTAGCTTATTCCGTTATCTTAGTTATTTTGGCCGTCGCAATTTGTGTGACAAGTGCCGAAGTAATTTTGATAACGTGTAACCTACCTAGAGATACTTAGCATGATTATTTGGTGTCCTTGAATTATGTGGAAATCAAAATGATTAATAGTTGATTAATCGGTTTCAAGTTTTTCAAATATAGTTTGACTATATGGCATGCATGATTTGATGAAAAAGTTTCATTAGCACATCAATATAATGTTTTATATACTTGGTATATTGGTATTGTGAATTGGGACTGCACGAATTGAGAATTAGCCAACTAAAAAGCAAGCCTAGCTCATTCCAATGATGGGACTTGCTCGGTCATTGGAGAGCATTCGATCGACTAGGAATTGCTCGGTCATTTGGAAAGAGCATTCGATCGACCAGATTTGTTCCAATCATTGGAAGAAAATTCCAATCGACTAGAACATGTCGGTCATTGGGCGTGTCTGATAAACCCTTCGGTCGACTAGAACATGTTCCAATCATTTGGAGCGTCTACGATAGAGTGTAGTCGACTAGAACAATGGTTCCAGTCGACTGGCACATGTACCAGTCGACTAGAACTTGCTCCAGTCGACTATAAACACATTCTTTGGAGGGATGATGGATGATTTTAGGTATAAATTCAATATGATTGATGCAATGCCCTAAATCAGTCCATATAGTCACGATGACTATGATCCTTGGATGAGATTAATTTGATGAGACCTAAAAATCCCTCAGTTTAAATATGAAAACTAACGCCTTCCATTAATATGGTAAGAACCAGAGTTCTTATAGGGTTGGGTTGTTGAGCTAACCTCAAGCTCACTCTATACGGATATGTTCGAACCATGAAAATATGATTTTCGGATTAATGGGTCGGTTTTCCTAGAAGCGTTGATTTGTTGAGCTAACCTCGAGGTCAGCGTGGGATGAGGCTAAATTGGGTAGTGTACATCGATGTATCGCATCAAGTGTTGATAACCCAATGTATGTGCATACATCAACTGTTGATAGCACTGAGCGATAGTTGCATTAGAGATGCAATTGGTATGACCGATACCTACCGATTGACCTAAGGTGATTTGTTGAGCTAACCTCAAGGTCATTCTTAGCAATGTCGGATATCGACCCACTAGGTCATTGTGCCATTTTGTTTCTTAGATTCCTGATGAGGGTTATGGATTCTATTGAAACTAGTGGGAGCCATATGTATGTCATTTAAGTCCTTATGATCATACATTCAATTCTATTCTAACTTCCTTTTTCTCTCTACATTTAGGTTGATTCAAGATGTCGACTAGTGTGAACCTACGCTCACTTATGGATACAAACAAATTAACTGGACCGAATTTTCTTGACTGGCTGCGAAATCTGAGAATTGTTCTCAGATCTGAAGATCTTGGATACATCCTTGATTTTCCGCTTCCTGATCCACTTCCTGAAGGAGCTTCTGATGATGATCAGAAGGCATATCGTAAGCATCTCAAAGACAGTGACATAGCCACATGCATTATGCTTGCATCGATGTCACCTGAGCTGCAGAAGCAGCACGAGTCTATGGATGCTCACACGATAGTGTATCATCTACGAGAGTTGTTTGATGAGCAAGCTCGGTCCGAACGGTTCGAGACCTCAAGATTGCTCTTACAACGAAGATGACTCTGGTTCATCTGCAGGTAATATGCATTGAAGATGAATGGCTTTATTGAGAGGTTGGCGGTCTTAGGTTTTGTGATGGATTGAGTTAAGTATAGACTTGATTCTTGTTGGCTTATCGATAGTTATTCACGGTTTGTGTTGAACTATCGGATGAACCAAATATCCTCCACAATTCGAGCTGATCAACATGCTCAAGACAATGAGAACAAAGTTGTCAAGCAAGATATGGCGTTGCTATTGGTGGATTCTTCTTCCTCTCGCTTCCAAGAAAAGGAAGAAGAAGAAAAAGGCTCGAAGCGAAAGGAAGTGCAGCGAAGGCAAGAAGAAGACCAAAGAGATCGCACCAAAAGGTACTGCTTCCATTGCGGTAAGACCGGTCATTGGGCGAATCGCAAAGTCTATCTGGAACAATCAAGCGAAGAAGGCATCATTGCCTCGACTTCTTCGGTATGTTTGTCATTGAGGTTAACACTGCTTCGATCACAACATATGGGTATTAGATACGGTTGTGGCTCACACATATGCAATGATATGCGGGGCCTCGAGGGACGATGGCGACTCATAAAGGGAGAAATGGACTGCGTGTTGGCAATGGAGCAAGAGTTCTTTGCATTAGCCGTAGGGACTTATGTTTTGACACTCCCGATGGGCTTGTACTTAACTTGGATGGTTGTTATTTTGTACCCGTATTAACAAAGAACATATTATGCATTTCTTGTTTAAATAGATTTGGTTTCCATTTGTCTTTTGGTAACAATGGTTGTTCTATTAGCTCGAATGGAATGCTTTATGGTCTTGGTACATTATGCAATGGAATATACATATTAGATATGTCACATCCAGGTTATGAATGTCAATGACGCTAAAAGACATAAAAGAGATAATTTAAAATCAACTTATTTATGGCATTGTCGCGCTTGGCCATATAAATGAGAGACGATCGCTAAGCTCCACAAGAGTGGAAGTTTAGGGTCATTTGATTATGAATCATATGACACATGTGAATCTTGTTTATTAGGCAAGATGACTAAGTTACCTTTTAAAGGAAAGGGTGAACGAGCGACTGGATTATTAGACCTAATACATTCAGATGTATGTGGTCCGATGTCCATCCATGCCAGAAATGGTTGTTGTTACTTCATTACCTTCATCGATGATTATTCTCGATATGGGTATACAGATCTAATGAGATACAAATCTGAAGCGTTTGAAAAGTTCAAACAATTGAAATGAAGTAGAAAAACAACTTGGTAAAAGTATCAGAACATTACGATCCGATCGTGGTGGTGAATACTTAGACCAAGAGTTTTTGGATTATCTCCAAGATAATGGGATCTTATCTCAGTGGACTCCTCCTTACACACCACAGCACAATGGTGTGGCAGAAAGGAGAAATCGAACCTTCTTTGGACATGGTTCGATCTATGATGGGCTTTACAGATTACCAAAATCCTTTTGGGGATATGCACTTGAGACAAATTGTTTACTTGTTAAGCGAGTTCCATCAAAGAGCGATTGATGTTACTCCATATGAGATGTGGACTAACAAGAAACCTTATCTTTCTTATTTGAAAGTATGGGGTTGTCTGCTTATGTGAAGCGGACAAAGTCGAGATAAGCTTGAAGCAAAATCGACAAGTGTTTGTTCGTAGGATATCCTAAAGAAACAAGAGGATATCAATTCTACAATCTTTGAGGAACAAAAGGTGTTTGTTTGATGCATGCTGTCTTTTTAGAGAAAGAGTTTCTTTTACAAGAAGGCAGTGGGAGCGTAATTGAGCTTGAAGAAGTTCAAGATGCTCGGACGCACGCAGATCAAGCTGCTGAACTCAAAGCGTATCTCATATGAGATGAGGTAATGATTCAACCTTCTACTTCACACGAAACTCGTAGGTCAAGTAGGATACGCTCTGTTCGAGAGATATGGATTTCGTGAGTGAACAGAATGACGATTGCTCATAGAGGATGATGAGCCTACCACCTATGAAGAGGTTACGAAGAGTTGAGAATCGAAAAATGGCTTCGTGCCATGAAATCGAAATGGATTCCATGTATGAAAACCAAGTATGGACTTTGGTTGATGCACTGAAGGATAAAACCTATAGGGTGCAAATGGGTTTCAAGAAGAAAGCGGCATGGATGGTAATGTGATTACCTATAAAGCAAGGCTTGTGGTTAAAGGCTTTCGTCAAAGACAAGGAGTTGACTATGACGAGACCTTGATCGATGGCAATGCTTAAATCCATTAGGATACTCCTAGCCATTGCCGCTCATTATGATTATGAGATATGGCAAATGGATGTGAAGACGACTTTCCGAATGGAAATCTGGTGAGGATGTGTACATGACACAACTCGAGGGCTTCATTTCGCGATGGCGAAAAGGTATGCAAGCTTGAAATCCATTTATGGATTGAAGCAAGCATCCAGGAGTTGGAATATCCGTTTTGATGAGACGATCAAAGAGTTTGGTTTCTCACAAAATCCGGATGAACACTGTGTGTACAAGAAGGTTAATGGAACTGCAATCGTATTCCTTGTGTTATATGTAGATGACATATTGTTGCTAGGAAAGCGATGTCTCAATGTTGCAATCAAGAAAAGTTTGGTTGTCCAAACACTTTGCCATGAAAGACCTTGGAGAAGCAACTTATATCCTTGGGATAAAGATTTATAGAGATAGATCTAAGAGGTTGCTTGGTCTTTCACAGTCAACGTACATAGACAAGGTGCTAAAGAGGTTTAGCATGGAGCAATCCAAGAGAGGTTTCTTCCCATTACTCGTGGGATAACACTCGAAGTCTATGTGTCCTCGGACACGGGGCGAGAGGATGCGTATGAATATGATCCGTGTCGTCTGCAGTAGGATCTATTATGTACGTAATGCTATATACGAGACCCGATGTATCATATGCTCTAAGTGTTACGACGGATACCAATCGGATCTGGTGAGGGTCCTTTGGGTGGTGTCAAGAATATCCTTAAGTACTTGCGAAGAACTAAGGATGTTTTCTTGATATATGGAGATGGAAATCTCCAGTGGCGGCATACAGATGCAGTTTTCAATCGATAAGGACGACTCAGGTCCCAATCAGTTACGTTTTCACACTAAATGGCGGGCGGTCGGTTGGAAGAGTTCCAAGCGAGAGACGATGGCGATTCAACGATCGAGGCGTAGTACATTGCGCATCGGATGCAGAAAGGAAGCCGTTTGGATCAAGAAGTTCATTCTTGAACTTGGTGTGGTTCCTAGGCGTGATGGACCCATTCGGTTGTATTGTGACAACAATGGAGCTATTCTTGCAGCGAAAGAACCAAGGTCTCATCACGATCCAAACACGTACTCACCGATACCATTTGATTCGGAGATCATTGCTCGAGGTAATGTCACGATAGAGAGAATTCTACAGAGCGTAATATTGCCGATCCGTTGACAAAGCCATTGTCACGTAAGAATTTTGATTCTCATGTACTCGCTTATGGTATTAGATACCAAGGCGATTGGCTTTAGGTCAGTGGGAGGTTGTTAGAGTAGTGCCCTAAAGGCAATCCCTTTAGCGCATTTTGTTCATAGTCATGTCATGGACCTTATGAATAAATAAAGCAAAGGCATTTTCATTTATTTGATATTCATTTTATTATGAATTGATAGTGATCTTTAATCAAATTAATGAAGTCACGATACATGACATAGCATGAAGGAAATTATGATGTGATCATACTACTGAGATTCCTATCATGTGCAATTATGTCAGTATCTAAATTATCCCTAGTCATAGGATTAATGAGACTGGACATCGTTAATCCGGATAGACTGGCACATGTCAAATTCCTTGATTGGATCAAGCAGTGGATCTCGAATAATTGTAAATATTGAGATATTTAGATTTGACATGTGGATGCTTACTAGTGGTAGTAAGTACATTGGATGACCTGCCATGAGATCATCACATGGATGTACTATTCAAATGTCGGTGATAATCTCATCATAGCAATGGTGCAAGTATCCTTAGACTCGAGGTACTCAAGGATATCTTGAATCTTGATTACGTACTGACTCCATTCCTTCTTTGCCTTTCGAGGTCGCTCATAGGGTGGTGATTGGGTGCGACTTGAGGTATTGAAGGTAATTGAGTAGCCAATAGAGGATTCACCATACGTGATAGCGAAGAGATACCCATGGCCTCTTATCGGGATCATTACTTTGAAGTCTCTGCGCCGAAAGCATACATATGTCATGAAGATGGTCTTCATGGACATATAAAGTAATGAGTCCTAGGGCGAGATCTAATTACACTTGGACTAGATTTGATTTAATCGGTCTAGTAAGAGTTGACACATTGCCCATACTCGAACCAAGTGGGGTATAGCATGGTGAAAGGGCTAATTCTTGGTAATTGTATATGGAAGGGTTCGTGATATGGTTTCATTAGTCAAACCAATTACTTTCCGGTCAATTGGGGTCATGATGTGTTGCTAGATACCGCTCATGACTTGCTTAGATTAAGTGTTAATCTAAGTGGCCAACATGTAGGGAACCTAATGGGTCACACGATAAGAGTGACTCTTGAGAATCATAAAATAGTTTGAGACGGAGATCCGATATCTGGAGAGCAATAGGATTAAATGGATCCCGATGAGATTGGGATATGTCCCGATGTGATCGCGACATTGACATTCTTTGAAAAGGGTCTCCGCGATTTTTCATGGCGGGGTCTGATAGGTGGTAGGACCAACCCAGCTTTATTGGACCACTTGATGATTATATATATTAATTAATTAAGTAAATAATTAATTAATTATATATATATATGTTGATTTCGTGGAACCAAAATGGAGAGGAAGCTTTATTAACTTTGACTTTTCAAAGTAATGATGGTTTAGCAATTTAAGGCATTTATTATGCCTATCGTGGATGCATCCCCTCAAGCCTCTTATATGTGTTTTAAAGTGTTAACATATATATAAGAAGGCTTGAAGAAAAGTGAATGCACGGTTTTGGAATGGGAGAAGATCGAAAATAGCTTAAAGGTTAAGCTTTGAAGATTGTCTTCATCTCCTTTCTCTCATCCTCTCCATTGGCTTCTTCTTCTCCAAGGTTCCACCAAGATCATCTCTCTTGCTCTCCAAGAACAAGGTTAGTGCTAGCACACTCCTTACCTTGTTCTAGCTATTCCCGGGTCAAAAGAGTTTGTCCCGGTTAGGTTTTCCGACCTCTGCGTGGATACCGTTAGAGACGGTCTCCTTTGGTCGTTATGGTTTGATTGTGTATACATACACATGGATCCTGGCTTTCGGGAATGTCCCGGGACTTAAAAATTTTAATTCCGCACTCTGGGCATGTGATGCCCACCCCGGGATTTTCCTACAGTTGTCAATCTGTTCTTGAGCTCCTCAAAGCTCTTCTGACATTCCTCACTCCATATGAACTGCTGATTCTTTCTTAACAGCTTAGTCATAGGGGCCGCTATCATTGAGAACCCTTCCACGAATCTCCTATAATAACCTGCCAAACCTAGGAAGCTTCTTACCTCTTTCACTGTCTTAGGCTCTTGCCAATTCACTACTGCTTCTACTTTCCTCGGATCAACATGGATCCCTTTGCTGGAAATCACATGTCTAAGAAAAACTACTTCATGCAGCCAAAATTCACACTTGCTGAATTTGGCATACAGCTCCTGCTCTCTCAATCTCTGCAATACTATCCTGACATGCTGTTCATGCTCTCCTTCAACCTTAGAATAGACCAGAATGTCATCAATGAACACAATGACAAACTGATCTAAGAATTCATTAAACACCCTATTCATCAGATCCATGAAGGCAGCTGGAGCATTGGTCAATCCGAAGGGCATGACTCTGAATTCATAGTGCCTGTAACGGGTCCTGAAAGCTGTCTTGTTCACATCAGACTCCCTAATCCGGAGTTGATGATACCCTGATCTTAGGTCAATATTCGAAAAGACCCTTGCTCCCTGCAGCTGATCAAATAAGTCATCTATTCTCGGCAGAGGATACTTGTTCTGAATCGTCATCTTGTTAAGCCTCATGTAGTCTATACACATCCTCTACGTTCCATCCTTCTTCCTAACAAACAGGACCGGAGCTCCCCAAGGTGAAGAACTCGGCCTGATGAACTGTTTCTCCAACAATTCCTGCAAATGCTCCTTGAGTTCTCTCAACTCAACTGGAGCCATTCTGTAGGGTGGTATGGAGATTGGCGTGGTTCCAGGAATCAAGTCAATTTCGAACTCAATTTCCCTCACCGGCGGCAACCCTGGTAATTCTTCTGGAAATACATCAGGAAACTCCCTCACAACTTGGAAATCTTCTAATCTGCCCACATTCACTTCTGGATCCACTACATGCGCCAAGAAGGCCTCACACCCTTGGCTCATCATATTGTCAGCTAACATAGTCGAAATGATCCTCGGCACTGGTAATTTCCTGTCCCCCTTGAAGACTATCTTCTGATCATCTCCCAGATCCAATTCTACTTCCTTCAAACTACAATCTAGCTTCGCCTTGTATTTTTCCATAACATCCATCCCCAAAATGACATCCAATCCTTGGAGGTCTAGAGGTAGTAAGTCTACTACCAGTCTAGAACCGTCTATGTTGAGCTCACAGTTCTTGTAAATCAAACTGATCACCACCTTACTCCCTAAAGGAGTACTAACAACCAGAAAATTGTCCATAGTCTCGGGACATACAAGATGCATATTCACACTTGCGATACAAATGAATGGGTGGAGCCGTATCAATCAACACATAAAGCGGTAAATCAAATAGCATAGCCATACCGTCACTACTTCCTGAGCGATTGCAGCTTCTTCCTGTCATGGCAAAGACCCAGTGGTGCTGACCACATCCTCTAGGTCTACTGCTGGATATGCCTTCTTTGCAGTTCCTGAACTGCCCACATCATGTACTGGCCGAGATGCCACTATTTTTGCTCTTCTTGGGGCCTGAGAGTGAGACCCTTCCCGCTTGACCGCCTGGGACAATCCTTGATTACATGCCCTTTGGCACTGACCAAAACATGCTCCTATCTTCAGCAGACATTCCCCTTTGTGAAATCTCCCACAGTGATCACACTGGGGATTTCCTCTACCTGTCCATCCCGGGCTTGCTACACTTGAAGCTTGCCCTGACATAGCCCTAGGCTGGTTGCTCTGAGTGGGGCCACTGTTGCCCACCTCACTCTGTGTATGCTGGGTTCTGGTGCTCCTTGCAGGTGCTGGAGCACTCATGCCCTTCTTGGAGAACTATTCCCTGTTCTTTCTCTTCTTAGTCACTTCAGCCCTGATGTTCTCTAACTTCTCTGCTTGAAGAGCAGCATCAACCAGCTGCTGGTAATCACGGAAGTTGTGAATTACCACCTTTTCGCTGATCCCTAGATGCAATCCACCCTCAAACTTCCGGCACTTGTCTTCTTCAGTTGCCACGATATTGGCTGCATACCGTGATAACTGAGTGAACTTCAATTCATACTCTGCCACACTCAACTCCCTCTGTGTAAGATTCAAGAATTCCCTGGCCTTCTCCTGCATGTAAACCATCGAGAAATATTTCCTCCGGAAGGCCTCTAAGAACTCCCTCCATGTCGATCGGAGGCATTTCTCGATCATGGGCACTCGACTCCCACCGGTAAAGGTGCATCCCTTGCGATAAGCTAACTGCATAGTCGAGCTTCTCATCATCAGTACACTTCATCTGATTCAGGACCCTCTCGGTCCTCTTCAAACATGCTTCGGCTTCCTCGGGATTAGTAGTCCCACTGAAGTCAACTACTCCATATTTCCGGAGCTTATCATACTGGCCACTCTTCTCTACTGGAGCTGGCACTAGAGTCTGTCTTCCTTGGCCCATGGCATAGGTGAAAGCCTGAGCAAATGCTTGAAAGAACTTGGGATCCATAGGGTTCACTTGAGGAGGAGGCGGCGGAGGCGCCTCATGTTGCACACTTGGTGCACAGTAGTCGAGATGGGAAGGTCCTCGCATCCTGCGAACGTCGACTCATCCGTGCTTCCGTCTTTGAGCTGGGCGAGATTGGGCTCCTCGAGTTCTCTTCGAGGCGGCATTACTCCTTCAATTTAAAAATCGGTGAAAATCTTTAGTTCACATAAAACAAGTTCAATTCATGTAAGTCAATTTGAAACAAGTCAATTCACTCATTTGAAAGCAATGTTGCATGTTATGCATTCAAAACAATGCACATAATTCATATAGTTCATGTAGGAGAATGCATGTTGACTTGACCTTAGACAATCCCACTAAGGTTCTAGAAACCCTAAACCCAGCCGCTCGATGCCACGGATGTCGGGCCCCGCACCAAGATCGGACCCTAGCTGTTGGATCCCATTACCCAACCTGGATTATACTTTACATTAGATGTTGGATCCGAGACCCAACTGTCCAGGGGAGGTGGTCCCTGGTGGAGCTCATTCGAGACACTTGCCTTGCTAAGACCCTAACTTGACACACTCTATTTGACTCACTTTGGTGGTGAGCATACACTGACTAAGGCCTGGACCTTGACTGCTCTCGGCAATCCCCAAAATAACACTCTTATCTATGGATCTGTAGAACAAGTCGACTTGTCTGATAAACAAGTCGACTTATCAAGACAAACAACTCGACTTATAACCAACAAGTCGACTTATTGAGACAAACAACTCGACTTATAACCTACAAGTCGACTTATCGAGACAAACAAGTCGACTTATCTAACTGACAAGTCGACTTATTATTCAAAAGCTTCACAAGTCGACTTATGGGTCCAATAACTCGACTTATATCTATTCTGAACTCAAAACCTAACCCTCTACACTCTCTCTTGGCTTGTTCCAAACACCATAAACACTTCTAAACCTCTCAACTCATCCACTCCACTCTCAACATGCTTTAATCTCACTTAAACTTACCTCATTCATCTACTCACATGAATTCCAAAGCAATTTCATACAACTTTGGAAACTATGCTTAAACATGATAGTAAAAGGCTTTGGGAGATCATGATAAATCATAATTCATGCATTTCATTTATATCAAAACAATGTTCTTATAATGCTTTAGTAGGCATTTCAAGCCTATTACAATTCAAATCAAAATACATCTTGCCAAAATACATCTGTTTTCTCAAAATGCAACCTAAAGCATTGATTTCTAGAAAGATCATTTCAAATACAAGACCAAAAGAAAATCTTGGACTAAATGCCTTTAAGCTTGCTCCTCGGGATCCTGCTCATTTCCTGGAGAATTTGAGGGGGGTGAGCTTTCGCTCTGTGGGTAACACATTTATATTTATATAACAAGCATGTCCATTTAATTATTCATACTTTTAGCAATCTTTCAATGAAGTCATGATAGATACATCATGCAATTTTCATCAATACATAAACATAATTTCTCACAATTCAATCATTCATAATTCTTGCACTTTCATGTAATCACATATGAAACACATCAAATGGCTCAGTAAGTCCATATTCTTGGCAACCATATAGTCTCATTTAATGAGCTTATATGGGCAAATCTTTAGGAGTCCAAAATGTTGGATCATCCCATGCCACAATAGGCGGTGGCATGAAGGCTTTTATGGTCGACGCACGTGATGTTCTTAGGACTTTACCTTACCCACATAACATAACAATCATGTATCATACAATAAAATTGAACTGTTCTTGTCCAATTCATTGTTTTCTTGAAAATCTTCTCTTTCATGCATATTTCATATCGTACATTTCGTGCATAAGTCATATTGTGCATTCATACTCATTTAAGCTATTTCATTCAATACTAATTCAACCATCATCAAATCATCAACATGTATTATTTTCATTTACACATAACTCATGATTAATGTTATCTAACCACAACTAACACAAGCATTTAATACAATCACCAAATAATCAAAACTCATTAATGTCCTGCATTCTTAAACTTGCCTAAGGAAGTTCCTCTTCTTGTTCTTCTCCTCTTTCTTCTTTCCCTTCATTAAAACCGAAAACCCATAACCACTTAGGGTTTTAAAATTGTAAAACCTAATGAACCTAAATCATGAAATTAACCCTAGAATCACTAAACCCACTTCTTTTCTAAGCTATCTAAACCATAAAACCAACAAAAGCTTAACCTTGAAAACATGACTTACCTTGAATCTTGACTAAACCAAAGGGTTTCTTAGCTTAAAAGGTAGCTTAGTTTCTCCTCTTCACTTTTTCTTCTTGCACTTTCTTCAAAAACCCACTCAAACTCTTAGAAATCACAAACCTAACCAAGCTTCTTTTTCTTTTCTTCTTCTCTTCTCCACTTTGCCGAAACTCTCTCCCTCTCCCTTTAATTTTCGTAACTCCTCCCTTTCCTCTACAATCCTACTTATTTCTTTCTTCTTTCATACTCCTTATTTAAGTCACTTAAGCCCATTAACTTAAGGCCCATTCACTTACTCTTCTTCTTTTCTTATTCTCCTCTTTTACTACTTAAGCCCATTCATCTTCTAAGCCTAACCTATTCTCTTTTCTTCTTTTACTTCCCTACTACATTAAAGCCCATTTCATATATATCCTCTCTTCTTTTTATTTCATTTGGACCCAAAGCCCCATTTAACACATTAAATTACCTCTAATTCATTTAAACCAACTAACACATTTAATACTTGCTATCTAACTCATTTAATCACATTTATTCATTACCTAACTCATTTAATGTCATATGCTAATTCATGCTAACTTTATTAAATACTAAATTAATTCACCCCATTAATCTAATCATGCTTGATTTGTCATAAAAAAAATTTTCTGGGGGTAACATACCCTGTTGATAACATAGCATGCGGTATTGATTTCCTCCGCCCAAAATATTTTAGGAAGATTGTATTCATTTAGCATAGTTCTACTCATCTCTTCAAGTGAGCGATTTTTCCTTTGTACAACCCCGTTTCGTTGTGGTGTTCTAGGTGTGGAGAAGTTGTGCTCCATTCCATATTTGTCGCAAAGCCTTTCGAATGGTTCGCACTCAAATTCACCTCCGTCATCGGTCCTTATTGCAACAATTGTGAAATTCTTTTCATTTTGAACCAACCTACACCACTTAATAAACTCGTTAAAGGCATCACTTTTATTTGTAAGAAATGTCACCCAAGTAAATATGAAAAAATCATCGACAATTACAAGAACATATAATTTACCACTTAGACTAGCATGCCTAGATAGTCCAGTCAAATCCATATGAATAAGTTCAAGAATGCGAGATGTACAAATTTCTTTCTTTGGTTTGAACGATTCCCTAACATGTTTGCCTTTTAAGCAAGATTCAAATAAGTGATCTTTAACAAATTTGATCTTAGGCAAACCTCTCACTATATCATTTTTAAAAAGCTTAGAAATTAAAGGCAATGGTGCATGTCCCAACTTTCTATGCCATAGAAATGCATTTTCTTCTAATGTCACCAAACATTTTTCATTAAAAGAACTATCATCATACAAATCAACAATATACGTATTACCATGTCTCAAATCAAAGAATGCAACATTTTCATCTTTCTTAACCATGCAATGAGATGATTCAAATGTCACATTAAAATTCATATTACACAATTGAGAAACACTAAGCAAATTATGTTTCAAGCCATCAACAAGCAAGACATTGTCAATGGTAGGCAAAGGTTCCTTACCCACTTTACCAATACCAATGACTTTACTTTTGTTGTTGTCTCCAAATGTGACATATCCTTGATTCTTTGGTCTAATTTCTGCAAATAGGCTCTTTTCTCCGCTCATATTCCTTGAACATCCACTATCAATGTACCATGTGCTTGATGAATTTTCATTCCTTGCTTGTACCTGCCATATAAACATTCTTTCTTCTTATAGGTACCCAAGCCATTTTGGGTCCATTTTGGTTAGTCATATAAACCACATTAGGAGGTGTGGTACCTTTTTCAACCCAGATTTTCTTAACATTGATACATCTCCTAATACTCTTGCATGCAATTTCTATATGACCGTCTTTCAAACACTTAGCACATTTAGCAACTTTTCCATCTGATCGGCTCTTCGTATCGATCTAAAGATCAATCCCTTGGAAATCGAATCAAAAATAATAAAATTCCAAGGATTGCAGTACAGGATGCAACCTCGGGTCGTCTTAGTTAATTGTAACCAAGTGAAAAAGGTCTAAGTTAGCGTAATTGTCAAAAATTGCAATCAAAGTTGATAAAATGGGGGTTTTGGTCATTTAAAAAGAACTAAGGAAATTTAACTAAATTGAAGGACAAAGAATAAAGTATATTTTTGGATTTTAAGGAAGTAAATGGAATTGAAAATTTGAATAATAAGCAAATGAGAATAAATCCTCTTGAAAATGAGCTTAGGCCATCATGATTCAAAACAAATTTTCAGGGAGTGAAATTCCTAAGCTTTCGATTAACAAACCTTAAAGATTCTCCTTAAGTCAAGAATCTTGATTAATGAACTCCATTTCATCAAGATTCCATTAAGTGCTATTAAGCCTTAGAACCTTAAGGGACTCTTTAAGTCCAAGGTTTTAAGCAACGAACTCCGTTAATTACAACTTTGTTAAATGCATCTTAGTGTGTAAAATGGACAAGTTAATGCAATTGGTCATTTGGCTCAAGCACAACCTCAATATCAAACACAACTAGGCAGATAAAGAGAATCAACACAATCACCAAAATACATATATGAAACTTCATATATTGAGAATCAAAGTTCTACAGATAACCAATCCATAACACAAGACATCGTTCAACACTTGATTAAACTATAACCAAGCTAATCTAACTACAATAAGTAAACTCTAACTCAGGAATTTACAACAATGTAATTAAACTTGACGATGTAAGATTAACTCCCTTTTTAGAACTGGTGAACTCAAGCCGATGCTACATTCTCAAGAGGAAATGTGGATTTAGCCGAGCATGACTCCGGACTCTCTCATGACTGTTGAAGATCGGACATCACCCATGGTTGCAGTAGATACTGGCGGTGGTGTAGAGATGAAGGTGATGGTCGAAGATGAGGTGTGATCGTGTCTATGGAAAAATAGTCTCTCTGCCTCCCCAATATATTCTCGACAGATGAACCTCTTTTTTGACCTAAATTTAGTAACCTTTTAAATGATGGGTACGGGTCGGGTCACCACAGTGAGAGAACTTTTCAAATAAAGTCTGGATATCCGTCTACTCGCCACAGGGAGATGCTTCCTTGACGTCACAGCGTGCCTTCCTGGATTGCTTGTCGTGGTGTGTTACTTGCTTGACGTCGCGGCGTGCTCCTCTTGGATCGTTCGCCGCGGCGTGTTGCTTGTAGCACGTCGCGGCGTGCGAACTTCTTCATACGCCATGACGTGTTGACTCTGCAGATGCTTTTGACTCTTCTTTTCCCCAACAATATGAAACAACAATTTACAGTATCAATTGTCCTTGGAAAAAATATGATGGAATTAATGTCAATTTGTGAAAATTTTGTCATCAAATTGTATAAAGTATGAGCTCATGCAAGGGACTAATTAAAGCACAAAAACCGCAAATTAAGAGTCAAAAAGTACATTAAAAACTATGAAAGTGTAGCCAATTTATATAATAAACTTGGACTCAATCAAATTCCCCCACACTTAGACCTTTGTACTCTTGGACAAAGTTTATAAGAGTAAAAAAGGTACATGTGTAAAAGAAAAATTCGTCCATGCTCAAAACAATAACAAGAACTTGGCATAAATCACTTCCTCAAAATTCAATCAAAACAAATTGAAAGAGTGCTAATAAAACAAACACTAAAGAATTCGATCCAATAGATTGGACAAAAGAGATGTCACTCAAGATAAAGTGTTTGCTCACTCCTCACATGTATTGGGGATATTTCACTCTCAATCTACTTAATCCATTCTCTACTATAAGCTTGTATCAATTCTATTTCTCCACTACAAAAACTATAATTTTGAAAATCAAGAGGACTTTTTAGGGTTGTAATGTATGGAGGGCTAGATGAATGGATAGGATGAAAGAAAGAAAAAGGTTTGAACACATGCACTAAAATGATGAACTGGATATCAAAGGATAAACTAATATTGACACTTTTTTTTTAATGAAAACCTATACACACTGCTCTTTCTTTTCTTTTCTTTTTCTTCCTGAACTCTCTTTTTGTTTTTTATTGATAAACATTTCTCATCTGTCCCCTTTTTTATCTTTTTTTTTCTTTTACTTTTTTTAAATAATAAAATTAAACTACTGACATCATGTAAAGGTGCATACATGCAAGTGCTCATGAATAAAAATGGCTCAAGGGGCTAGCAAGTGATAAGTGTTATTGGGATTGTGTTTGGGAAAAGGGTTTAAGAAAGAATGTCTCTATCACATCAACAAAATTCTAGTCCACAAAGCTTTGATTAAGAATTGAAACAAGTTCTAGAGAGATATGAAATAAATAGATGCACACAATATTGAAGAAAAAAAATTAGGCTCAAATATCCTTCCAACAAGGATAATATCTCAATGGACAATCTCAAGTCTGAAAAACGTCAAGTGCTACTTTGTTAGCATGCCTTCATTCACTTTGTATTGAAAATATCAAAAGTAAAATTAGCCAAGACCTACAATCATTAAAAGAATGGAAGGTATTTTCATCAACTCAAGTACCACTTTGAAACTTAGAAGGTCTTTGAAAAACAAAAGTTACAGAAATCTCGTGTGGAAGGAGTTGGAATTGAGGAAAAAATTTGTCACAAGCATTCTATAAAAAGGATGGACGTCGCGTCGTGCAACATGGACGCCGCGGCGTGTGTGCGTGAATCATTAGCCTCGCCCCGGCGAGGAGCAGCAGAATGGCGGAAAAAAAATATGCTCCAAGTTTAAAAATGTGTAACATGATGCAAGATTGGCTAACACACATAAAAAGTGTCATCAAGGAGCATAACAAATAATAACAATAGGAACAGCTCCCCCACAATTAATCAACACATTGTCCTCAATGAAAATGAATATAGAGACATGTTATTAATCATGGAGGGAAAAAGAGGTCAGGACAAAGTGGACTAAGAATCCAACAAACAAAAGAAAACATAAAACGAAACAAAACAACAGAAAAGAAATGAAAAAAAAAACAGAACAAAATGCCAGAACTATGCCAAAGGATCATCAGGGGCAGGAGCTGGAGGGGCCACCGTAGAAGTGCTAAGACCCGCCGAATAATCACCGTCCGCAGGAGGAATGGGAAGGTGGAGGTGAGCTGCAATCAGGGCCAGCTGGGCTTCGATACGGAGAACAGCAGCAAGAAGGGTGGCCACCTGATGGGAGAGGGTGGTCAAGGGGGAAGGGGTGGAAGAGGAAGAGGTGGAAGGGGCATCCAGGGGAGGCTCATCTGCAGGTGGATCAGCAACAACAGGAGGGGATGGAGGGGGTGGTGAAGAAGGAGGTGGTTGTGGAAAGCGGGGTTGTTTAAGGTGAACATAGCGGAAAAGGGAGGCTGGTTCAAAGAGACAGTCAGAAGGAAGTTCCGGGACCTGATGGGCCCAGAACAGATCGATAACATGGCAAGGAAACATAATGGAATGAGTGAGAGTAGAGGTAAGAATGGATTGGCGAAGGGCCGAAGTGATTGCATAAGCAATATCAACCGATCGTCCAACTATGAGGAGGTAAATGTATAGTGCCTGTTCTTTGGGAACAAGGGCAAGGTGGGTGGTGGGAAGGACGTTGTTACTGATAAGATGAAGCCAAGGACAGGCCTCAGGATGGAGATCAGCACGTCGAAGATATCTCTGGGATGCCCTATGTTGGACCCCGAACCTTGAGTGACAATTTGACTATGATCAAGTGGATGAGTTGATTGAAATTAAGTTGAAGATCATGAAATAAAGAGAGAAAGTATGAAAATATGAAAACTTGTGATATAGTTGACCTTTTTGGCATTTGAAAGTTGACTTTTGTTTGAGGCAAAATTTGATAAAATGATCTACATGAAACTTGTAGATTATGTTAAGAGATTTTTGTGGACATAAACTTTGTAATTTTTCGATATCGGGAGTGAAAGTTATGATCAGTCAAAGTTTATGTTTGATCGGGTTTGACTTTTATTATGATTGAAACTTTGACTGAGAAATTAACCTAGTTAGAGGTTCATTGAGCTTTGATGTTCTTCATGAAAATTGAAGGATTTGTTTTGATCTTTATTTCGATATAAAGTATGCAATTTTTCGATCTCGGAAAATTAAGTTATGATTTTTACAAGTTTGTATAGAGGATAGTATCTTTGACCAGAAAATGGACTCCCGTAGGAGTTGAATTGAGTTTTTTGTTCTTCTTGGAAGATTTAGAGCTTCTCTCAAGCTTTCTATAGAGACTAAGTTTGTCAAAATCGGAGTTCGGGAGTAAAAGTTATGAATTTTGGAAGTTTAGAGGAAAAAAAAAAAAAAGAAAGAAAGTTTTAGCGCCTCGCTAGGCTGACGGCGCATCTGGCGAGGCGGGCGTTCTTCGCCTCGCGAGGCAAGGCTCTCTCTCATGAGCTGTGCGCCTCGCTAGGCGACGCCTCGCCCCTAGCGAGAGGCGTCTCGCCCTCATGACGGCGCCTCGCCCTCATGAGTTGAGGCGTCCGTCTGCATCTGACTGCTTTTGCTTCTTAAATTTTGATTTCTTTGTTTTAATCCGACCTTTGCTCACTATTTTGCTTATATCTTTTCCGTCCGACATCCGATTGAGTTGATTCTTTTTGCGTTGGATTCCTAAGACATTGAATTTCATTTTATAAGAAATTTGTGAACTTTTGAGGTTAAATTAATGGTGATTAATTTAATCAAAGTGAGTCGGGAAATTTTCCGAGCATGATTCAGTGTTTTGTGAAATTCGGGATCTGTAGAGATCCGATTGAAGCAATTCTTGAGGGGAAATAAAGATAAGACAAGGGGCTACAAATCATATGCAGACATGAAATGTCAATTTTTCCCTTAGGACTTTTAATTTTTGAATTTAAGTTCGGATTAGGGTGAAATTTTTGGATTGGGAACACCTGTGAGTAATTTGAGTATAACTTTTGATCTGGGAATCGAAATAAGACGATTCTTGTTTTGAATTAAACTAGAGACATAAGGCTACAATTGTTATGAAGACATTGAGTTTCAATTCTGGGATCTGAAAAGTGCCTTCGGGCATTCTGAAATCTCGTTTCGATTATGTGTTATGTGGGTCGGTTAGGTCCTTTGGTGAGTCAGCGCTGTCTCTACTTGTTAAGCCTTCTCCCGGCTGCCCGCTAGTGGCACGGAGCTCCGATTACGGACTCCCTCACGGCTACACTGGACCGCTATGCGGAAATGTGTAGTACGTTCTGTTCACGACTGCACATGACCGCTACGCGGGAATGCGCAGTACGTTCTGTTTGGACCGAACCAGACCATTCTGATGTGTTATATGTTTTGATTTGTTTATGTGTTCTGCATTCATATTTATGAAAATTCAAGAAGTTTTGAAAAATGAGAAAAAAGTGAGATTATTATGAAAAGTTTGAAAATATGAAAAAAAATGGGTTTGAGGAAATTGTTTGAAAAATTATAAAGTTTGAAAAAATTAAGCCCTTTTGGCAAAAAGAGTATTAAAAATGATTTCGCTTATTTATCGGTTTATAAATGTGTTATCCACGAGCTGAGCTCACCCCTTTCATCCCCATCTCCGTGTTTGACGGGGAGATCGGATGAAAGAATGTGAAGACGTATGTCGAGGCGTCGGTTCGACATTTGAATACGTTGGTTTTTTAGAAATTTGGATCTTGTGTATGAATATGTTTATGACTTTAGATAAGTTTGGAAAAATGTATTTGTGTATAAAGTTGAGTATTGTGAATGAATGAGAAATTTGTATATGAAATTATGAATAGTTTGGGAATCTATATGTATGATTGATTTGGGAATGAGATTGAACTATGAGAATGGTAGATTGAATGACAAGTATGAGATTGTTTTAGAATTAGGTTTGTGTCTATCTGCTGATATCCCGGACGGAGGGTCCGGTGGATTCTGATATTTGTGTGATTGATTGGCATTTAGAAGTGTTGTTTTGAACACTTTGCGTGTTTGTTAGGATAAAGGCGTAGTTATCTTTGAAATTTCGATAAAATCTGGGATAAAATGTAATTTGAGATTGGTATGGATTTATATAAGATTATGTATGTTGTATGGATTGAAGATGATTTGGATATGATTGAGTAACGAGAAAAGTAATGAGAATAAGAAAGAAAAAAATTCATAACGGATTTTGGAACGTCTTAGGATCCCCAACGCGCTTCATTTCTGTTCTTTGCTTATGCACGGATGTCGGAAAGTGTTTGATTTAAATTGATTTGTTTGCTTACTTTGTTTTCTATCCGTATTCGATTTGCATTCGATTCGATCCGCCGCTTATTCGCTCCGCTTTGTGATCCGTATTCGATTATTCCGCTTCGCTATATTCGATTGAATCTGTTCGTTTGATCCGCTTGCATTTGCTTCCGCTTCGCTACTTTCGGATTTGTTCGCTTCCGCATTTCGCAATTTCGATCCGAAATTTCTGTCTCCTTTCGCTTCCGTTTCCATTGATTCCGTCATTCGTTCTTCGTGTTAAGTTGATTCGGTTGGGATCCGGTTCCCGGATCGGGTCCCAACATTTATGGTATCAGAGCCCAGTAATATGATCTTACTTGGGCGTATGAGTATGAATAAGGAATTGATACGAGTTTGTAAAGATAAGAGTGAATTTGTGAGAATGTGCTAAGTGATCATTTGATTTTGATGAAAGAAGTATGATTGCCTTTAGGAATTTGAAAATTGATATGTATGACTATTTGATAAATTCAAGTGATTGGTTTGATTTGAGTGTTAAGAATATGTTTGACTTTCGGAATGTGTTGAGGAAATTAAGATTAGAACTTCTTGAGAAATTGTGATAAATTGATATAGATGAAAGAATGATGACATAATGATGATTGAACCATATTAGGGTTCCTTAAGAAATGGACCATTGACCTGTGTCCATATTTAAAGAAATAATGAGTTATAGATATAGTGTTTTGATATGATATGAGTGATATATGATTTAATGAAGTGAAAATTTTGAAGAGATTGAGAATAAGTATGAAGAGTAAAAAGTGATGAAAAAGAAATTGATTATGAGTTTTGGAAAGAAATTAGTAAGAAAGTGCTTGATGATCTTTGTTTAGAAAGAAATTTATGCAAGAATGAGTTACTTGGAGTTAAGTAAATATGAATTTCGAGGACGAAATTCTTTTAAGAGGGGGAGAAATGTTGGACCCCGAACCTTGAGTGACAATTTGACTATGATCAAGTGGATGAGTTGATTGAAATTAAGTTGAAGATCATGAAATAAAGAGAGAAAGTATGAAAATATGAAAACTTGTGATATAGTTGACCTTTTTGGCATTTGAAAGTTGACTTTTGTTTGAGGCAAAATTTGATAAAATGATCTACATGAAACTTGTAGATTATGTTAAGAGATTTTTGTGGACATAAAGTTTGTAATTTTTCGATATCGGGAGTGAAAGTTATGATCAGTCAAAGTTTATGTTTGATCGGGTTTGACTTTTATTATGATTGAAACTTTGACTGAGAAATTAACCTAGTTAGAGGTTCATTGAGCTTTGATGTTCTTCATGAAAATTGAAGGATTTGTTTTGATCTTTATTTCGATATAAAGTATGCAATTTTTCGATCTCGGAAAATTAAGTTATGATTTTTACAAGTTTGTATAGAGGATAGTATCTTTGACCAGAAAATGGACTCCCGTAGGAGTTGAATTGAGTTTTTTGTTCTTCTTGGAAGATTTAGAGCTTCTCTCAAGCTTTCTATAGAGACTAAGTTTGTCAAAATCGGAGTTCGGAGTAAAAGTTATGAATTTTGGAAGTTTAGAGGAAAAAAAAAAAAAAGTTTTAGCGCCTCGCATTGGCGTGACGGCTCTAGCCTGTGATGGGCGCGCTCAGACGCCTCTGCTAGGCGACGCCTCGCCTGGCTGGCGAGGCGGGCGCTTCGCCTCGCGAGGCAAGGCTCGCCCTCATGAGCTGTCGCCTCGCTAGGCGACGCCCGCCTCTAGCGAGGCGTCTCGCCCTCATGACGGCGCCTCGCCCTCATGAGTTAGGCGTCCGTCTGCATCTGACGATACTGCTTTGCTTCTTAAATTTTGATTTCTTTGTTTTAATCCGACCTTTGCTCACTATTTTGCTTATATCTTTTCCGTCCGACATCCGATTGAGTTGATTCTTTTTGCGTTGGATTCCTAAGACATTGAATTTCATTTTATAAGAAATTTGTGAACTTTTGAGGTTAAATTAATGGTGATTAATTTAATCAAAGTGAGTCGGGAAATTTTCCGAGCATGATTCAGTGTTTTGTGAAATTCGGGATCTGTAGAGATCCGATTGAAGCGATTCTTGAGGGGAAATAAAGATAAGACAAGGGGCTACAAATCATATGAAGACATGAAATGTCAATTTTGCCCTTAGGACTTTTAATTTTTGAATTTAAGTTCGGATTAGGGTGAAATTTTTGGATTGGGAACACCTGTGAGTAATTTGAGTATAACTTTTGATCTGGGAATCGAAATAAGACGATTCTTGTTTTGAATTAAACTAGAGACATAAGGCTACAATTGTTATGAAGACATTGAGTTTCAATTCTGGGATTAAGAATGTGAAATCTTGGATGGAAATAATCGTACATGGAAAATATGTTAGAATATGGATTTTTCCGCACTGTTTCGCACGTAACTTTTGATGTAGTGCTCGGAATTGAGCGCGGTCAGTGGCGTTGGATTCGTATGAGTGAGAGGAACATTTCTCAAGAAGGAAGTTTGGACAAATTCCTTCAATTTAATAGTGCGAATCAGAACCGCAAGTGAGAATGGCATAAAGTAAATGTAAGGGCAAAATGGTCAATTGACCATCAATTAATGAAACACACTTGAGGAGTGTCGTTTTGGCTTATTTAAAAGCCACGAATGGGCTGGAGAAGTCTGGAATTACAGAAGAAGAGAAAGAAAATAAGAAAGAGAAGAAGAATGGAGAAGAGTTCGTATGGAGAAAGAAGAGGGAGAAGTTTATTTTTAATTTTTCTACTCAATTCTTCAAGCTTTTGGGATTTTTCCAAGAAGGAAAAGAGTGGAGAATGATGAGAGCTTCCTAAGGAACCAAGAAAATTCGAATTTGGAAGAGAAAAGAGGTAAGAGAAATTGTTCTACTTTGAGATTTTGATTAATTTTCGGTTTAGAATTATGGCATATAAGATGGGTTTATGATTTATGAAGTTAATTTTGAAATATATGCTTTAGGCTGGGTTTAATTTTGGATGGAAAATTGAGTAAGGTTTAGGCTTAATTTTATGATTGAGAATTTTGAGATATTTTGGTGTAGAATTATAGGAAATATGATGAATTGATGATATATGAAATCAATTTTGAAGAATTGGTATTTTATGGTATTGAATTTGGATAAATTGGTTTAGGCCAATTTTAAGATTTGGGGATTTTTGAAATTGAGGATTTAAATAGTTTGGAATTAATGTGAATTGATGAATTGTGAGATTAATTTTGAAAATTAAGTTATTTATGAGATTGAATTTGGGTGTATTGGTTTAGGCCAATTTTGAAAATTGAGGATTTTCAAAATTGGAGATTGAAATAGCTTGAATGTAAATGGAATTGGTGAATTCCTAAGTTGATTGTGAAAATTAAGTATTTTCTGATGTGAAATTTGGATGTTTATGGTTTAGGTTTTGGTATTTTGGAAGAGAGAGAAAAGCAAGGATCAATTGGAACTTGAAATCAAGTTTCCGGCAATAATTCGAGGTGGGTAGCATATTTATATTTTGATTTGTGAGCATTATGCAATTTTTGAAAAATTAAAGAAAGCAATTTTCAAAAATTGAAGAAAGCAAAAATTTTGGATTTTTGATACATTATTGTTTTAGTAAGTGTTTGAAAAGAAAGGTTGGTTAATGTTTGAAATTGTGATTTCCAAAGGATTTCGGAAAAATTATTACAAGTGAATTATGTTTGAAAAGAAAATAGAAATTTCGAAAGTTCATTTTGTTATGTATGCATTGCTAAATTATGTAAAGTCTTTGAAGTTATTGATTGATTGATTGAGTGATTTAATAGTATGCATTATGTGAATGTGTGGAAAATCAAGAATTTGAAAAGTGCCTTCGGGCATTCTGAAATCTCGTTTCGATTATGTGTTATGTGGGTCGGTTAGGTCCTTTGGTGAGTCGTGCATCTCTACTTGTTAAGCCTTCTCCGGCTGCCCGCTAGGGCACGGAGTCTCGTTCTGGACTCCCTCACGGCTACTACTGGACCGCTATATGCGAAATGTGTAGTACGTTACATTCACGATGCATGACGCATACTGTGAGAATGCGCAAGACGCTTCTTGGACCGAACCGGACCATTCGATGTGTTATATGTTTTGATTTGTTTATGTGTTCGCATTCATATTTATGAAAATTCAAGAAGTTTTGAAAATGAGAAAAAGTGAGATTATTATGAAAAGTTTGAAAATATGAAAAAAAATGGGTTTGAGAAATTGTTTGAAAAATTATAAAGTTTGAAAAAATTAGCCCTTTTGGCAAAAAGAGTATTAAAATGATTTCGCTTATTTATCGGTTTATAAATGTGTTATCCACGAGCTTTGAGCTCACCCCTTTCATCCCCTCTCAGGGTTTGACGCAGAGATCGGATGAAAGAATGTGAAGACGTATGTCAAGGCGTCGGTTCGACATTTGAATATGTTGGTTTTGAGAAATTTGGATCTTGTGTATGAATATGTTTATGACTTTAGATAAGTTTGGAAAAATGTATTTGTGTATAAAGTTGAGTATTGTGAATGAATGAGAAATTTGTATATGAAATTATGAATAGTTTGGGAATCTATATGTATGATTGATTTGGGAATGAGATTGAACTATGAGAATGGTAGATTGAATGACAAGTATGAGATTGTTTTAGAATTAGGTTTGTGTCTATCTGGCGATATCCGGACGGAGGGTCCGGTGGATTCTGATATTTGTGTGATTGATTGGCATTTAGAAGTGTTGTTTTGAACACTTTGCGAGTTTGGAGTTAGGATAAAGGCGGTAGTTATGTTTGAAATTTCGATAAAATCTGGATAAAAATGTAATTTGAGATTGGTATGGATTTATATAAGATTATGTATGATGTATGGATTGAAGATGATTTGGATATGATTGAGTAACGAGAAAAGTAATGAGAATAAGAAAGAAAAAAATTCATAATGATTTTGGAGCGTCTTAGGATCCCCAACGCGTTTCGCTTTCTGTTCTTTGCTTATGCACGGATGTGGAAAGTGTTTGATTTAAATTGATTTGTTTGCTTACTTTGTTTTCTATCCGTATTCGATTTGCATTCGATTCGATCCCGCTTTCGCTTATTCGTTCCGCTTTGTGATCCGTATTCGATTATTCCGCTTCGCTATATTCGATTGAATCTGTTCGTTTGATCCGATTGCATTTGCTTCCGCTTCGCTACTTTCGGATTTGTTCGCTTCCGCATTTCGCAATTTCGATCCGAAATTTCTGTCTCCTTTCGCTTCCGTTTCCATTGATTCCGTCATTCGTTCTTCGTGTTAAGTTGATTCGGTTGGGATCCGGTTCCCGGATCGGGTCCCAACACCCTAGGATGATGCCAGTCGGCACCCTCAGGACAAAGGGTACGAAGGACATCATCCCAGGGGTAGTCATGAATAAGGTCAGCATAGTGACAGTAAAGGATATGAGGGAGGTGGTAATGGTCACGGATCGCAGCATGTGTGAAGGCGCGAGGAAATGAATATCCAAGGTGTCATTGTAACGGGCATGGGTATAGAAATGACGAACGAAGGTGTCATTTTCGAGAGTCCTAGTGCTGGACCCCGAACTTTCGTTAGAAATTAGAAATATTAAAATGAATTCAATGAGTGTTTTCGGATATGAATTGTGTTATAGAAGTTTTTATGCCTTGAGGAAATTGATGAGAAAAAGAATTTATTGGTTTTGATGACTTTAAAGATTAGTTTTGAGTTATGAAAGTTAAAGTGAATGGGTTGATTTAAATGGAGTTGAAAAGCATGAAATAGAAAGTGAAAGTATGAAATTTTGAAGAAAATAGAAAGTTTGCCTTGAAAGTTGACTTTTTGATTTATGCAGAATTTGAGGAAATAATCTTCATGAAATTTGTAGATTATGTTGAGAGCTTTCTGTAGCCATAAAGTTTGACAGTTTTCGATATCGGAATCAAAAGTTATGAGTTTTCAAAGTTAAGTGTACTTGGCATTGTTTTGGGAAAAATATTATGAAGTATCTGATCGTCGTACTGATGTGGTTTGAATTGGAGTAAATGGTTTACGTGAAAGTTATAGAGAATTAGAATAGATTTAAAATGATGTATAATATGCGATTCTTGGTTGTGGAGGTTGAAAGATATGATAATGTGAAGTTTGGATATTGCTTAGGTGATTGCTAACAGGGCAAAAACTTTGATTGAAAAATTGACCTAGCTAGAGGTTGAAGTTGCTTTAGAGTTCTTCGTGAAAATTGTAGAGATTGTTTTTATCTTTCCATTGATATAAAGCACGAAAATATTGGACAAGGGAGTAGAAAGTTATGATTGTTAGAAGTTTTGATGCTGTTTAGTGTGAAACTGATCGACCAGTCACTTTGTGTGGAGTTTTTGACCCATTTAGAGGCCGATCTGATTTTTAAGGCCTTCGTAAAAGTTGTATAGGGTTCTTTTACCCTTCCGTAGACACTAAGTTTGTCAAATTTGGAGTTTTGGGTCAAAAGTTATGATGTTTACAAGTTGAGGTGTTGTTTAAAGTTTTGGGGAGATTATCGATCGGTTATCTTCGAGCTCATTTTTTACCCCTTTAAAGAACGAGTTTATTTGTGAGTCCTTCTTAAAAATTGTAGATCTCCCTTTTATCTTTCCAACGGTACCAAGTTTGTAAAATTCAGAGTTTGGAGTCAAAAGTTATAAGCGTTAGAAGTTGGAAGGTCGGTCCAACTGGCCGATCGGCCCGCGCGAGAGCTCGACAGCACTCGGCCTGCATCGCTCTGCAAATTGGTCGAGCCACATTCTGTTGATATTTTGGCTGACCGACCTCCTTTCACTCTTTTGAGTATAACTTCTTCGTCCGACCTCTGTCGACCTGATTTTTGAAGTGTTGGATTCCTAAGACATTTTTCTGTCATTTCATACTAAATAGATTGGCTTTGACATTAAATGGAGAAAGATCGACCCGATCTAAGTGAGCTGACCCATGGAATAGGTCTGAACAGTGTTCGGAATTTTTGAGATATCTCGAACTATAGAGCTCCGATTGATTTGATTCTCTTTCCAAATTAAACTAGAGACACAGATCTACAAATGTTATGAAGGAGCCAAGCTACAATTTGTCCTCTAAGACTTTCAATTTCAGGTCGGAAGTTCGGTGTAGTGTTCAGTCTTGATATTGTAATGGTTGAACAGTGTTCAGTATTTTAGAGATGTATCGATCGATAGAGCTCCGATTGAGTTGATTCTTGTTTCTATTTAAAACAGAGACCTGGGGCTACAAATGTTATGAAGTAGCCGAGCTACAATTTGGCCTTTAAGACTTTCAATTTCAGGACAGAAATTAGGTGTAGTGTTCAGCCTCGAGTCTGAAGAACAGACTTCAGTATTTTTGAGATATTTTGAGATATCGAGCTCCGACCGACCTGATTCTTGAAGTGATGGATTCGTGATACATATAGGGACTTTTCCCTAAAAGAAAGTCTTATCAAATGGCTTCATTTACTTGATCGAAATAATCAGACAAGATGTCGATTTTAAAGACCAATGAAGGGACAATTTTGGAAGTTTACTTAAAGGGTTAAGTTTATAGGCTTAAATGGAGGGGCATAAGGGTCTTCTCTCATTCATTAATGGCAAGTTGGTAAATAAGAAGAGTGGGCTTTAGTATAAGAAGGAGCAGTGATGCACGTTATTGACAGAAACAAAAGAAGAAAAAGAACAAGAGAAAGAAGAGAGAAGGGAGAGCAAGCTTTCGGATGAGTAAAGAAAAAAAAGAAAAGAGAGAGAGCTAGGGTTTGAGTTTTAGGGGTCTTCAAGCAAGCTTTCTATTTTGATTCAGGAGACAAAAAGGTGGAGAATGAAGAGAGCTCCATCATGAACCAAGAAAATCCGAAAGTGGGGAAGATGAAGGTAAGAGTCGATTTTCGATCTTTGATTTTTGATAGAGTTTTTGGTTTAGATACCTTGGAATTGGTATGGGTTTGTGAATTCTAAAGTCAATTTTGGAGATTACATGTTTGAATGGGATCGATTTTGGATGGAAATTAATTAGGGTTATGCCTAATTTTGTAATTGGGGTTTTTGGAAATTATTGGTTTAGAATCATGTGAAATATTATGGATTGGTGAGATATGATATCAATTTTGAAGATGTTATTTATGATATTGAATTTGGGTGAATTGGTTTAGGTCAATTTTGGAATTTGGGGATTTTAGAAATTCTTGCTTTAGATAGCATGGAAAAATGATGAGTATGGGTTTCCTATAGTTAATTTTGAGGATTATGCTAATTATGATGTTAAATTTGGATGATTATGGTTTAGGGAAATTTCAATTGGAATAAAGAAAGAAGGAAGGGTCAAATTGAAGCATTGGACAAGTTTCAAACAGGAAATCGAGGTGGGTACCTGTTTATAATAGAATTTATAAGCCACTACTTCTTTCTTTAAACAAAGAGATTTTCTGATTTCAATTGCATCATAAATGCTTCATCATTGTAAGAATGATTTGAAAAATCATTATTGATTCAATACATGAACTTTTGATGAATTGCAAAATACATTTGTGTTATGCTTCGAAAGATTCCATGGCATTTCGTGTATTCGGAAAAAGAGCATTCGATAAATTGATTTAAGCATGATTATGTGATTGTGATTGGGCAAGAGAGAACCTGTTTCGTTAGTCTCGTGCACGATGACCTATAGCCTTCTCCCGGCTTCCCGTTTGAGGCTACGAGATCCTGAGAAATCAGACTCGTCGTGTTTACGATAAACTTCGGTTTCCGTCGTGTTTATGGAACACTCGAGCCAATTGTTATGCATTGCATATGTGATTTGCATTGCATCTATGAATTGTCAAGTTGATGCATTCATGTTTTGTAACCCATGAATTTATGGCTGAAAGCCTAGAAATCATACGTTTTGTAAATTGCGATTTTGACTACAGCAAGAAAAGAACTTTTTGAAAATGTGCTTTAAGGATTTCAAAGAAATGGTTTCTGAGACAAGAAAAGAAAAAGAATTTCAAATGTTTTGCTTATTTATTTGTTATAAACTGTTACTCACGAGCTATAAGCTCACCCCCCCTTTCATCCCCATCTCCAAGTTTTCGAGTAGGAGATCGGTTGAAAGACGGTCAAGATGTCAGATCAGTTTTTGCATATTTTTCGTAATTTGTGTAAGTTAGCTTTTGAGTAATTCGGATTTTAGTGTTAATATGTATATGGCTTAAGATAAATTTGGATAAATGTAATTTCGTATAAAATTGATTATGGTGTATGTGATTTTGGGAATTGTGAAATTCATGAATGATTGGATTGTGTTTAGATTGTATTAAGACATTGTATCTTATATGAGAATGAATGTGATTTGGCTTCCGGACGGGGTGTCCGATGATACTGGTTATTGTGTGGGAATATAGGAGTGCATTTTTAACCCTTGCAGGTTTTGGGTTTTATGAAAAGCAGTCGTTATGCTGCCCAATTTTCGATAAGAAAATTGGTTATATGGCAATAGAATAAATTACGAAGTGATTAAAAGATGAATTTTAGATTTGTACGAATGTATAAGAAGATGATTAAGAAGTTCGTTATGCATTGAGAGATTGATTGAGGAAAGTTAAGTTTCGATTTGTATTCGATGGATTAAATGATGAAAGAAAGAAGGAAAGAAAGAAGAAAAAAAATATACACGGATTTGGATTAGTTTAGACCGATAGTCTTAAGGTTTCCAACGCAAACATTTTCTTTGATATTTGTTCAAGGATGTCAGAAATTGGTTTCGATTCGATTTGATCCGATGTTTGTTTCGCTTATGATTTTGCTTCCGCCTTATGTTCCTTTCTTTTGATTTTGCTTTCGTTCGTTCCGTTTCTCCGATTGAGGTCCGGTTTTCGGATCGGGTCCCAACACCTAGGTTGCACTAAACCGAAAAGTTAAGATCGGACGAGCTGGCTTACAAAAGGGTGGTGGGAGGGTGAGAGAGGGAAAGGTCGCTCCTTGAGTAGCGGCCTAGCTTCTATCTTCGCAGCTAGGTCAGCATACTCTGGATCGACCGGAGGGGAGGAAGTGGAAGAGCGAGTGGGGGAGGCTGGACGATGTGAACTGTGGGAAGGGCCAGAAGGTGAAGATGAAGGTGAATGTTCGGAGGAGAAGTCAAGGGAGCTGGAAGAGTAGAAATCGGAGGGTGTAATGGGACAGATGGAGGCATTCTTGGTGCGAAGCATTGTCCTGTATAGAAAATAAACACACAGAAAAGTCAAAGAAACAAAAATAACAAAGGTTCGCCACGGCGTCTAGTTCTTGTCATGGTGAGACAACAAGTCAAGGTCACACACACATGGCATACTGGATCACACATCGCGGCGAGGGAGAGAAAACCAACATGTCGCGAAGAGTAATCTGGGCGCCGCGACGTAGGGCGGAAATCTTACACACCGCGACGCGTTGAAGCGTTGGCGCGGCGGAAAACAATCCCTATTCTACAGAACAACAAAAAAAATGGAAACGACAAGAGATAAGAGATATCTTACAAGGTGAACACAGAGACAAAAAATGGATGACTGCGACGAGCTAGTAGCAATGGACGAAGAAAAAGGAGGGGTCGTGACGCGATGAGGAAGGGGGAAGTCACGACGTAAGAATGAATAGAAGGAATGAGAGGGAGGTGGCTTAATGGTGGTGCACCGGAGGGTTGTGAAAGTTAAGGGGGTAAAAGTACGAACATAACATTAGAAAAAAGAAGGACCGCCGTGTAATAAGGATAAAAAGGGGTTTTACCCATCTAGGGTTACGTGAGGGACTCATCTGCAAGCGTCAAAATTGGTGTATCTTTGCGATCGAGATGATTAAATGGGTGTCATGCGGCGCTTCTCTGGAACGCCACGCAGTAGCTGTAATTAGTGCACGTTGTGACGAGATACCCCTCGTCGCGGCGAAACTTCCCGAAAACAAACAAGAATCCTAAGCTCACTATTCCTGACCACTCATGCACACAAATTTCTTCAACCAAGTAACATATATCATGCATTCACTAAGATCGAGGGTTCCAAAGGAGAATGAAATTATTAAAAATAACTAAACTGAAATCCTACTGAACTAAACCTAACCCTACTGATAAATTTTCTCCCCCACACTTAGTCAGCATATTCATGCACAACAGTTTCACTCCAATTTCAATCAATATGCACAAATATATTATAAGTGAAAGGAAAGAAAGTACCCGGTGCTTAAGGTGGGTCTGTGTGATTCTTGTGGATGTCTGGCTTGTTTCCATACCTTTGTGAGGTGATTCGACTGCTTTCCATCTCCATGCTAACATCCACACCAAACGATACACCTGAAACATCGGAAGCAAAAATGCTCTCCAAAGAATTGTCAGTCAAAGGGTCCATTGATTGTTCAAAATCAGCGCATGCATCTTCAATAACCATATCAAGCATATTAACTCCGAGAAGTGAATAGTCCTCATGGGGGTGTTTCATTGCTTCATACATGTTGAAGCTCACTTGTTGGTCGCCTACCTCCATGGTGATCTTACCTTCCTTCATGCTGATCAAGGTGCTTGCTGTCCGCAAAAAGGGTCACCCGAGAATCAAAGAAGTATGCTGCACAACTTCAGAAGACATATCAAGTACATAAAAATTAGCAGGAAATACTAAACCCTTTACCTGGACCAAGATGTCCTCAATTATACCCACTGGATGCCTAAATGATCTATCAGCTAACTGTAGGACAATAGATGTGGGTTTCAAACTTTTCACTCCTAAAGACTGATAGACAGATTTGGGCATCACATTAATCGCTGCCCCTAGATCTAACAAAGCTCTTCCTATAGTTACTTTCCCTATGATTCAAGGAATGGTGAAAGATCCAGGGTCTTGACATTTCACAGGTATTTGCGGTTTGAACAGGGCTGACACTTTAGAGCTCACTTGGACTCTCTCATTTGGCCTAAACTTTCTCTTGTTAGTGCACTAGTCCTTCAGATATTTATCATAGGCCGGAACTCTCTTCATTGAATCAAGTAAGGGGACATTTACCTCTACTTTTCCAAACAAATCAATGATTTCTTTTTCATGTTTGATCTCATTCATATGCTTGCTCATCAAATATGAATTTGGAAAAGGGAGGTCTTGAATACTTACCTCCTTACCTTTTTCGGCTTGCTTGCTTGATTCTCTATGTTCAGCTTGATCCTTGGAACTCTCTGAAGTAGCTCCTTTGTTTCTTAAGGAGTCTTCTTTTCTTTCAATAGTTCTTTTTCCCTCACACTTTCAGATTTCTTGATCTTTTCCTTGGGTGGAGGCACTTCTTCACTGTCAATCTCCTCATCATATGTCTCTTCTTCTTCTTGAGGATTAAATCTCACTTGTTTTCCACTTCGAAGGGTAATTGCATTAAGACGCTTCGGATTCATCACAGTATTTGAAGGAATAGTTCCACTGCTTCTTGCTTGATTCTCACTCATGTTGTTGGACAACTGAGTGACATATGAATTAATGTTCTCTGCTTTGGTTTCCCATTGTTCCATTCTTTTCTCCAAAGCATTGAACCTAGCAGCGGTCTTTGAGCAATCCTATTGAATAAGAGAAGCAATGGCATTAAACTGGTTAGAGTTAGAATCCCTCTCTTCCTTCATCAGAGACATCATCTTATGAAGCAACAGGTTGGTGTCTTCCTTTGGTAGGACCATTAGGGCATGTTGTTGATTGGGGAACTGGTTAGTGGAAGTACCAGCTCCTCCCCCTTGTGGAAATCTGGTTGGAGCCCTGCTTTCTTCATTCCTCCAACTGAAACTTGGATTAGACTTCCATCCCTCATTGTATGTGTTAGAGTATGGATCCCACTTCTGATTTGTTCTTCCTGGATACACTGCAGACACCTCTTCATATCTTCCAGGGCATACACTTGATATGTTCATCACCGACCCACAAGTGTCACAACTGGGTGCAATAAGATCCATTGAAGATGATGGGCGATACACATTCAAGTTCTTCAATTCCGCAGTGATACAAGATAATTGTGATGTTATCATGTTCTCCAATGAATCTACCTTTGTTTCTAGACTTTCCATTCTTTTAGCTTAAATTGTTAAAGCTCCCAATTCATGCACTCCTCTAGAATCTCTCGCACTGTACTGTTGATGGTTTAAGGCCATCTTCTTGATTAAGTCCCATGCTTCCAAGGTCGTGAGATCAATCAAAGATCCTCCAGATGCAACATCCAACATACCTTTCTCCTGACTCTTCAACCCATAATAGAAATATTGCACCACTTGCTCATCAGGAATTTGGTGATGGGGGCATCTTGACAGTAGGTCTTTGAAGCGGTTCCAGTAGTCATATAGTGATTCATCATACTCTTGGCGAACTGAATAAATTTCCTTCCTCATTGATGATGTCCTGGAGGCTAGAAAATACTTCTCCAAAAAGGCCTTCCTCAAATTGGTCCAGCTATGATAAGCATTGGCCACATGCCTTGGGAGACTCATATACCACTCTCGTGCCTTTCCTTCCAAGGACAGATGAAACACTTTCCATAGAACTTGGTCCAAATTCGCTCCTACTGGCTTCATACTTTGACAGATCATCGTCAAAGATTGTAGGTGCATGTACGGATCTTCTCCTGCCAAGCTATGAAATTTAGGAAGGGAATTAATCAACAAACCTTTTACTTCAAAATTAACATCAAAATTAGGGCAAGCAGTAGTGAATGGATCCTAATGCACATCAGAAGTTGTCGCTTCCCTAATAGTCCTACGTCTCTGATTCTCATTGTTCTCCCCTACTCTCTCATGCTCACCATTTACTCCATTAGTTCCATTTCTAGGTTGATTTGTAGGAAAGTCAGGATTTTGGAAAATTTTGGGGTTTTCAGTCATATTTTCTCTTTCTTGCTCAACTAATCTACTTCTCTCTTGTTCTTTCCTCTCTTTCCTAAGTCTCCGTAAGTGTCTCTCAACTTCAGGTTGGAATTGAACAAGTCTACCTCTCCTGGGCATGCACAAAAATCAATCCACAGATAAAAGAAATAGTAACAAAATTTTCTCACAATCACAGAAAGTCAAATAAAAGTGAAATGTGATGAATGCGAGTGTATGAGTGTATAGATGTATGTAGGAGTGTGTATGTGTGAAAAATTTTCTAAATGAGAACAAAAAATTAAAGTATGGAACTATGCTCGTGCAAAGGAAAATCAAAACCTATACTATGAACAAGTATGAAGATTAAACTATCCTAAAAGCACTGCAAAAGCAAAGATTCCGATTATCAACGACAATTGAAATGAAATGACAATGGCTATCCTACAATAAACCAATTTCTTGGCACCCCGACAACGACGCCGTTTTGATCGGCTCTTCGTATCGATCTAAAGATCAATCCCTTGGAAACCGAATAAAAAATAATAAAATTCCAAGGATTGCAATATAGGATGCAACCTCGGGTCATCTCACTTAATTGGAACCAAGTGAAAAAGGTCTTAACTAGCCTAGTTGACAAATATTGCAATCAAAGTTGATAAAATGGGAGTTTTGGTCATTTAAAAAGAACTAAGGAAATTTAACTAAATTGAAGGACAAAGAATAAAAGTATATTTTTGGATTTTAAGGAAGTAAATGGAATTGAAAATTTGAATAATAAGCAAATGAGAATAAATCCTCTTTAAAATGAGCTTAGGCCATCATGGTTCAAAACAAATTTTCAGGGAGTGAAATTCACTAAGCTTTCGATTAACAAACCTTAAACATTCTCCTTAAGTCCAGAATCTTGATTAATGAACTCCATTTCATCAAGATTCCATTAAGTGCTATTAAGCCTTAGAATCTTAAGGGACTCTTTAAGTCCAAGGTTTTAATCAACAAACTCCGTTAATTATAACCTTGTTAAATGCATCTTAGTGTGTAAAATGGACAAGTTAATGCAATTGGTCATTTGGCTCAAGCACAACCTCAATATCAAACATAACTAGGCAGATAAAGAGAATCAACACAATCACCAAAATACATATATGAAACTTCATATATTAAGCATCAAAGTTCTACAAATAACCAATCCATAACACAAGACATCGTTCGACATTTGATTAAACTATAACCAAGCTAATCTAACTACAAGAAGTAAACCCTAAGTCAGGAATTTACAACAATGTAATTAAACTTGACGATGTAAGATTAACTCCCTTTTTAGAACCGGTGAACTCAAGCCGATGCTACATTCTCAAGAGGAAATGTGGATTCAGCAGAGCATGACTCCGGACTCTCTCACGACTGTTGAAGATCGGACATCACCCATTGTTGCAGTAGATACTGGCGGTGGTGTAGAGATGATGGTGATGGTCGAAGATGAGGTGTAATCGTATTTGTGGAAAAATAGTCTCTCCGCCTCCCCAGTATATTCTCGACAGATGAAGCTCTTTTTTGACCTAAATTTAACAACCTTTTAAATGATGGGTGCGGGTCGGGTCGCCACAGTGAGAGAACTTTCCAAATAAAGTCCGGATATCCATCTGCTCGCCACGGGGAGATGCTTCCTTGACGTCACGGCGTGCCTTCCTGGATTGCTCGTCGTGGTGTGTTACTTGGTTGACGTCACGGCGTGCTCCTCTTGGATCGTTCGCCGTGGCGTGTTGCTTGTAACACGTCGCGGCGTGCGAACTTCTTCATGTGCCACGACGTGTTGACTCTGCGGATGCTTTTGACTCTTCTTTTCCCCTACAATATAAAACAACAATTTGCAGTATGAATTGTCCATGGAAAAATTATGATGGAATTAATGTCAATTTGTGACAATTTTGTTATCAAATTGTATAAAGTATGAGCTCATGCAAGGGACTAATTAAAGCACAAAAACCACAAATTAAGAGTCAAAAAGAACATTAAAAATTATGAAAGTGTAGCCAATTTATATACAAAAATTTGATAGGTTGTTGTTAGCCTACAAATTTAATCCCCTACTTAAATTGATTTGTAGTATAGCGAAGCAAGGGTATCGTCCCACAGAGATCAAAACACAAGGAAGATTTTCTTACTTTCAAGCAAAGTATGCGTGAATGTCAAAGGGGAAAACAAAAATCGAATGCTCTTAAGACCAGATTGGGGGATTTGTTTGTTTATGTTAAAAGTAAATAAGAAAAGAAAGAAGAATACGTGATTTAAGTTTAGAAAATTAAAACAAAGCTAAAAGTTTTCAAGAGAGAAATTGCTAAGAAAAATTGAGTAAAAAGTTAAGATTAATTAAAGACCAATTGCAAAGGTTTTCACTAAATCCTTAGGTTGTTTTTAATCATTGAAAACGAATTATATCTTAGATTGGAAAATTAGGGTTCATCAAGCAAAGATAGATGCATTCAAAACAAGCATGACATGCAACAACTTCTTGTTACTGTATTAATCCAAAACTAGCATGAATAACACAACAATAAGAGCATTAAGATTAAAATCAAGTTTGCTAAACCTAAGTTAACTTTCAACAAAGCTAGCATTCATAAAATTAACCTATGTCTTGATTCAACTAATTAAAACCTACATACAAGCTTCAATTTTAATTAGTTGATGCTACTAAACCTAATCAATTTATTGTCTAGCAATTAAATTAATCAGATAGCATACACATTATTCATGCAAAATTCGAATTCATGACTTCAAATCCACATGCATAATTCGGCAATCATGTCCAGATCAAGAGCACAAATTTCCAATCATAGATTCATCAATTATATGTGCGTGTTTCTTATAAAAACAACCATGAATTTAGCTAATAGCCTCAACAATTGGAAAAGAGAATTTAGTTCATAATTCTCACTAAAACAAAGCCAAAAATCATAATAGAAAACATAGTGCAGAATTTGGGTATAAAAAGAAGAATAGAAAGAAATAAAACTAGGGTTCTACCTAGGGAAAGAGAAAAAAACGTAAAAGAGAAAGAAAAGAAGAGAAATTCACATCCAAAGAAGATAGAAAACGTGAATCCCCTCAAACTAATGCTAAAGGACCCTATTTATATTGGAGGAGGTCTTGTAAGAGAGGATTTCTTTTCCAAGTAAAAGTAGGAATTTCTTTCCTTGTAGAATTAGGATCTTTACAAGGAGATGACTTCTTTTCCATGTAGAAGTGGGTCTTTCTTTCTTTCTAGAATTAGGATCTTTACAAGGAAATGACTTCTTTTCCAAGTAGAAGTAGGTTTTCTTCTTTCCTTTCCAAATTAAGATCTTTACAAGGTAGGAATTTTTTTAAAAAAAATCTTCATTTCTCCCAATCTACATGTCCCTTGACCGTCTAGATTGTTCCTGGATCCATTTCTTGTAGTGCCGAACAAGAATCTTCCGAAATGTAGAAATCCTAGTTGAAGTAGGATTCCTTATAGGATTAGGATTTCTGCAACTTTGGTCACCTTAGGGTATTTTGACCTCCTCACTTTGAAAATGATATCCAAAAGTCCTAAATCTCCCTCCTTAGCATGATTTTCTTCATTTGACACCTAAAACACTTGAAATGATAAAATCATTGTAAGCTACGTGATTTAGACATCAAATGAGAATAAAAACTAAGTGTAAAAGTATAAAAAGATAAGAAAATATGAGTGCTTCAACTTCCCCCACACTTAGCTCTTGCTCGTCCTCGAGCAAGGAAAATTAAAGAAAGACGAAACAAATATACTAAGGAAAATTGGTGACATGCAGAAAAAAACTAGTGTGGATGTAAAAGTAAACGAAAACGTGTATGCAAATGCAGGGAAACTTTTCTTAGTGTTATAGTTTTTCTCCTAACCCCCCAACAACATCAAAGAAGCACAAGCATCATAGAGAAAAAGTAAGTCGTGACATTCAATCCATAAACTCAATGAACTTACTCTAAATGTAAGAACCAAGACAGATAGCATATAGGACTCAAAGGAAATCTACTCCACATCAAAATAATAGGTCCTCTCATTGTTATACTCTCCAACATTCAAAGTGTTTAAGGCTCATATGTGTTTAACTCTCATAAATTCAAACAATGTAATGCTCTACCATATGCTTGCTCTTCAATCTCGAATATACTACTAAACATACATGCACAACACAAATCAAAAGGTCTTAACAGGGATGTAACCTGACTGGGCTAGGTGTGAGGTAAAAGAATGGCAGAGAAAAAGGTTAAGTATCAAGGAAAGTAGAGCATAAAAATAATCAATGGCATACATGTCGCGCACCATATATAACATCAAGCAATCAAACATAACTCAACTTTTTATTTGAACTTTCAATTCCAATAATATTGAACAAGAAAATCACATGGGGAATTCACTTCTTTTATTTTTACTCTCGGCCTCAATCCTTTTTTTTCTTTTTTTCTTCTTTTTCTTCTTTTTTTTTGCCGAATACTCCGCCTTAATAATTAAGAACAAAATAAGCCATATACCACAGATAACCAAACATGTTCATCCTCCTCAAGTTTGACATCAACAAAAACATGCTCTACTAACCATGATAGGGGTTAGAAAGGTGAATCAAGTAAGAATAGTCTAATTTAAACATGGGTAAAGCAAAGAATAGGTAATAAACTCAAGTGGGCTAACTAGTGGTCAATATGCTTTGGGTTGGCCTTTTTTCAATTATTTTAAAATCCTAGGAGCCTTTATCATGTTTATGTAATGCATGCATAAGTGTAGTCTCATCAAGATATAAAGCAAGTTCTAGAGATACAAAGCATTGAATGAAATCACACACCAAAGAGACATGTTGGAGGCTCAAAAGCTCACATGGGATGATCATCTATTAAGTCAACATGTGTAGTTTCAATGTTAGTCCAAATACCATCTTGTTTAGAACTTACTTAAAAACACATTCATCAAATTTATGATTCAAGCATCACAGATTAATTCTCATCTACAACATTCATATTCTTCTTAATCATTGGGAGGTAAAAAGAAAAAAAACAAACACTTCAGGTGCAAAACATGCAAAAATAGAGAAATTTTTTTTGGATTTTTCAATCATTTTTTTAATGTTTATGGTATTTTTAATAAAGCATTCAAATACCAGTGAAAGCCTTCAAGTTCAAGCAAGAGCAAAGGTGTGGTGCATTAAAGCACGAAAGTAAAGAAAACATCCAAACCAATACCAGCTAAAACCTAAAAATTTAATGTCAAAAAAAAAACTAACCTACATCCTCCCCCCACACTTAAACACAGCATTGTCCTCAATGTTGAAATCAAAGCCAGAAGAGAAGATAAAACACACCAAAAAGAAGGAAATTCTAATATGAAGAAGAAGATGATGAAAAACGTTAAGAGAAAAACGAAAAGGAAGAGAAATCAAATCAGGTTTTTGTATGATGGGTTGCCTCCTATTCAGTGCTTTTGTTTAACGTCGTTGGCTCGACATCATGTTAATGCTCCTCACTCCTCATAGACAAGCTCGACTAAGTGCATCTCCTCCAAGTTAGATTGAAAACCTTCAAGGAAAGGCTTCAACCTATGGCCATTGACTATAAACCTCTTGCTTGTATCCATGCTCTCAACCTCAACTGCACCATAATCAAAAATACGTGTAACAATAAAAGGTCCAAGCCAACAAGATCGAAGTTTACCTGGAAAGAGGTGAAGGCGGGATTGGTAGAGGAGAACTTTTTGACCTACATGAAACTCCTTCCTACTAATCATCTTGTCATGGACTGCCTTCAACTTCTCCTTGTAAATCCTCATGTTCTCGTAGGCATCATTTCGTATCTCCTCCAACTCTTGCAATTGTAACTTCCTAAAAGTTCCAGCCTCATCGTAGTTCAAGTTACATTGCTTAATGGCCCAAAATGCTTTATGCTCAAGTTCCACTGGAAGGTAACAAGCTTTCCCATAAACCATCCTAAAGGGTGACATTCCTAAAGGGGTCTTATAAGCTGTTCTATAAGCCCACAATGCATCTCCCAATCTAAGACTCCAATCCTTTCGATTAGGTTGCACTGTTTTCTCCAAGATAGACTTGATCTCACGGTTAGAAACTTCAGCTTGGCCATTTGTTTGAGGATGGTATGCCATGCTAGTTCTGTGAAAAACGTGATACTTCTTCAATATAGCCTCAAAGGATCGATTGCAAAAGTGGGTCCCCCTTATCACTGATTATTGCTTTGGGAATGCCAAACCTATCAAAGATGTTAGCCTTAACAAATCCAACAACAACCTTAGCATCATTAGTTCTAGTAGGAATAGCCTCAATCCATTTAGATGCATAATCCACAGCAAGCAAGATATAAAGATATCCATAAGAAGAGGGAAAAGAACCCATGAAATCAATACCCCAGACATCAAATATCTCACTAAAAATCAAAGTGGTTTGTGGCATCTGGTCTCTCTGAGTTATGTTACCAGTTCTTTGACATCTACCACATGATTTACAGAAGTGGAATGCATCTTTAAACAATGAAGGCCAAAAGAATCCACATTCAAGCACTTTATGAGTTGTGCGCTTAGCACCAAAATGACCACCACAAGAATAAGTATGACAGAAAGTAAGTATGGAATTAAACTCATCTTGTGGCACACATCTCCTAATAACTTGATCAGCACAGAACTTCCATAAATATGGATTATCCCAATAATAATACTTAGCATCAGCACAAAATTTATCTCTTTGGGATTTAGACATACCTGAGGGTAGCTCATTAGTAACTAAAAAGTTAACTAAATCAACATACCATGGCCGAGGTGTAATACGGAGGACAAAGATACAACCTGCTCATCGGAAAGGTCTCCTCGACAGAACAACATCAACTCCCTTAGCATTAAGTTGGCTCAGTGATCAGCAACAAGGTTCTCGGCTCCTTCTTGTCCTTAATCTCAAGGTCAAACTCTTGTAGGAGCAAAACCCATCCGATAAAGCGCGGCTTGGACTCCTTTTCTTCAAGAGATACCTAAGAGTCGCATGATCGATGAAAATAACAACTTTTGTGCCAAGTAAGTATGGCCTAAACTTTTCAAGAGCAAATACAATAGCAAATAATTCCTTCTCAGTTGTATGGTAATTGCATTGAGCTTCATCCAATGTCCTAGAAGCATAAGCAATGCACATGCAAATACTTCCCTATATGATGCCCAAGAACAGCTCCAACTGCATAATCACTGGCATCACACATAATATCAAAAGGAAGCTCCCAATTAGCTGGTTGGATGATGGGTGATGTTGTCAACTTATTTTTCAACAAGTCAAATGCATCTTTGCATTTTTGGGAGAAGATGAACTCAGCATCTTTGGCTAGCAACTTGCATAGAGGGGCGGCTACCTTGCTAAAATCCTTGATAAATCTGTGATAGAAACCTGCATGTCCAAGAAAAGATCGAACATCCCTCACAGAGGAGGGGTAAGACAAGTACAAGATAATATCTATCTTAGCTTTATTAACCTCTAAACCACGTTTAGAAACCACATGCCCTAAAACTATCCCTTGATCGACCATAAAATGAAATTTTTCATAGTTCAAAACAAGGTTAGTATCCATGCATCTTTTCAAGATCAGAGACAAATTTCCTAAACAATGATCAAAGGAATCACCATCGATAGTAAAATCATCCATAAAAACTTCAATTTTCCTTTCAACATAATCAAAAAATATGCTCATCATGTATCTTTGAAAAGTAGCAGGTGCATTGCATATACCAAAGGGCATTCTCCTATAAGCATATGTACCAAATGGACAGGTAAAGGTAGTCTTTTCTTGATCCTCAGGGGCAATAACAATTTGATTATATCCACTATAGTCATCAAGGAAACAATAGAAAGACTTACCAGCTAGGCGCTCAAGCATTTAGTCCATGAAAGGCAAAGGATAATGGTCATTTTTTGTCGCCAAGTTCAACTTCCTATAATCAATACACATTCGCCAGCCACTTTGAACACGTGTAGGCACCAACTCATTTTGAGCATTTTTTACTACAGTAATGCCCGTCTTTTTAGGAACCACATGGATAGGATTTACCCACTTGCTATCAAAGATAGGGTATATGACACCTGCATCCAAAAGCTTCAAAATTTCTGCCTTCACCACCTCCATTATGGGTGGATTGAGTCATCTCTGCATCTCCCTCGAAGGCTTCGAATTATCCTCTAAGAGTATGCGATGCATACACATAGAAGGACTAATCCCTTTGACGTCAGCTAAAGTCCATCCAATGGCGGTCTTATGGTCCTTCAATACACACAACAATCTTTCTTCCTGAATAACTGTTAGATTCTTTGCAATAATCACTGGAAGAGTATCATTAGATCCAAGAAAAGCATACTTCAAATGATCAAGCAAAGGTTTCAATTCTAACTCAGGAGCATGCAACACAGAAGGTAAGACTTTCTTGTGTGAAAGAGGTAGATCAACAAACACATCCAATTTTGGCACCATATAAGAAGATTGCAATGCCATAATAGCATCAATCACATAAGGTTCAAATATCATAGCACCATTGGCATTAACATCAAAATATGAGAAGAAGGAACGAATAAGAGCAATATTAACACCATCATTACTACTATAAACACAAAATTGGTCCACCAACAGATCAATGATATCCAAGTTATGTAATTCATGCACATCATCATTATATTTCATTGCCTCATTAAAATTAAATAAGACATGTTCGTCATCAATCCTCATAGACAAGGTGCAATCATCACAATTAATTATAGTCTTAGTCGTCCTAAAAAATGGTCTCCCAAGTAGAAGAGGTGAACGTGTGTGAGGGTGATCATCGCATGTCTCAATGATATAGAAATCACAAGGGAAAATCAAGCTACCAACTTTCACTAACACATCTTCCAACAAACCCAAAGGGTAGATAAAAGATCTATCAACAAGTTGAATGATAACAGAAGTACTTTTCAAAGAACCAACATTAAGAGAATCAAAGATGGATTTTGGCATCACACTAATTGAAGCTCCTAAGTCACACATAGCCTTATCAAAACACATATTACCAATCACACAAGGAATAGAAAATGCACCTGGGTCTCCTTGCTTAATAGGTAATTTCTTTTGAAAAATAGCACTTACATTCTCTCCTAAGCCAACTATGTCACCATTTCTGACCTTGTTGGCTCTCTTGGTGGTACACATTTCCTTGAGAAATTTAGCGTACTTAGGCACATGTCTTATTGCTTCCAGCAAAGGAATGTTGATTTCCACCTTTTTAAACAATTCCAATATTTCTTTCTCCTTATCTTCCTTCTTTTGCCTGTTAGAACTCAAAGGGAAAGGTGGAGTTAGCTTATAAGTGGAATCCACAAGGTTAGGAGATACCTTAGATGCATGAGATGGTTACTTGGGTTGAGAAGAAGATTCGGCACCCTTCAGGTTAGAGGGTAGTGTTGCTGGTTTTCGGTTGTTATTTTGAGCCTCCAACTCATCCTCTTCATCCAAAATAATCACTTTGTCTCCAATCTCCTTACCACTCCTTAGCTTAAGTGCAAAAACACTTTCCTTGCCTTGCAGCCCTTGGGATGGCAATTTTCCATAATTTTGGGCCTCCATTTTTCCAAGGTTAGATGCCAATTGTCCCATTTCCCTCTCAAGGTTTTGGATGCCCGACCTTGTCTCTTGCTGAAAAGATTTATAATCTTGTTGAAAAGACATGAAATTTTTTTGCATAGACAAGGTGTTAGATGCCATAGTTTTCATCATATCCGTAACCTCATTCAAAGAAGGATTAGAAGAAGAAGAAGGGTTAGAAGGCGGCGGCATAGTTCTGGGAATGTTCGGTTGTAGTTGAAATCCAGTGGGGTTGGGTGCTCTTGATCCATTATGCATAGGTGGTTGCTGAGGACTCCCATAGCGAAGGTTGGGGTGATCTCTCCATCCTGGATTGTAGGTTTGAGAGTAGGGATCATACTTTCTCTGTGGGTTAGCATTAAAAACACCACCAACTGCATTCACATGGTTAGTAGAATCATCTTGCATAGTAGGATATGTATTAGCATTATGACCATGCATAGAACAAATAGAACAGACAATAGCTTGCATATCACCTCTCATGAAGGATTGTATCATAGAAGTAAGCTCATTAACCTTATTCTCTAAGTTAGAGATACTTACCTGATTCACGCGTCTATGATCAGCTCGGGTGCTAAATTGCTTGGAATTTGCAGCCATATCAGAGATTAAATGCTTTGTCGCCTCAGGTGTTTTGTTCACTAAAGCTCCACCACTAGCTGCATCAATAATACTCCTATCTTGGGGAGTTAACCCCTCATAAAAATATTGAATAAGGAGTTGGTCAGAAATTTGGTGGTGGGGACATTGGTTGCAGAGCTTCTCGAACTTCTCCCAATACTCCGATAATGATTCACCATGGGCTGGGAAGTAATTTTCTAAGAAAATTCTCTTAAGGTCATTCCACGTCCTTATGGAACCAGATGGGATTGAGAACAACCACTCCTCAATTGTCCCCTTCAAAGAGAAAGGAAAAGCTTTCAGCTTGACTTGCTCCTCCTCCACACCATTCGGCTTCATGCCAATGCAAATCATATGGAACTTCTTAAGATGAGCATGTGGATCTTTACCTGCAAGGCCATTAAAACAAGGAAGCAAATGGATAAAACCAGGTTTTAGCTCAAAGTTAGCATTCTCAACATTAATACAAAGAGGATGGTTCTCCAAGTCAGGAGCAGCAAGCTCCTTCAAAGTTCTTTGTTGTGCAACTGCAATGTCTTCAAGAACAGGATCAACGTAGATGTTGTTGGATGGTGATGAGTCGGCGGGTTGTGCACGTGTGAAAGATAACTCCTTCTCAAAGTTTGGTTGGAAGAGTGGATGGCGTTGCTCAAGGATGATAGGATCGTGCAACGGTGTATGGGTTGGTGTTTATGCGGAGTTGATCAAGAAATCTTTGTAGAATTGATCTAAGTCGGCTTGTTCTGGATCTGAAAGTTGCTCTCCAGATGATTGGGACATACAACCTTCAAAACAAAAGGTTCAATGCACCAAATCACAAAAAGAAAGAAAAATAGCACGCAAACTATAGAAGAAAGATACAAATCAACACTTTGATCCCTGACAACGGCGCCAAAAATTTGATAGGTTGTCATTAGCCTACAAATTTAATCCCCTACTTAAATTGATTTGTAGTATAGCGAAGCAAGGGTATCGTCCCATAGAGATCAAAACACAAGGAAGATTTTCTTACTTTCAAGCAAAGTATGCGTGAATGTCAAAGGGGAAAACAAAAATTGAATGCTCTTAAGACCAGATTGGGGGATTTGTTTGTTTATGTTAAAAGTAAATAAGAAAAGAAAGAAGAAGACGAGATTTAAGTTTAGAAAATTAAAACAAAGCTAAAAGTTTTCAAGAGAGAAATTGCTAAGAAAAATTGAGTAAAAAGTTAAGATTAATTAAAGACCAATTGCAAAGGTTTTCACTAAATCCTTAGGTTGTTTTTAATCATTGAAAACGAATTATATCTTAGATTGGAAAATTAGGGTTCATCAAGCAAAGATAGATGCATTCAAAACAAGCATGACATGCAACAACTTCTTGTTACTGTATTAATCCAAAACTAGCATGAATAACACAATAACAAGAGCATTAAGATTAAAATCAAGTTTGCTAAACCTAAGTTAACTTTCAACAAAGCTAGCATGCATAAAATTAACCTATGTCTTGATCCAACTAATTAAAACCTACATACAAGCTTCAATTTTAATTAGTTGATGCTACTAAACCTAATAAATTTATTGTCTAGCAATTAAATTAATCAGATAGCATACACATTATTCATGCAAAATTTGAATTCATGACTTCAAATCCACATGCATAATTCGGCAATCATGTCCAGATCAAGAGCACAATTTTCCAATCATAGATTCATCAATTATATGTGCGTGCTTCTCATAAAAACAACCCTGAATTTAGCTAATATCCTCAACAATTGGAAAAGAGAATTTAGTTCATAATTCTCACTAAAACAAAGCCAAAAATCATAATAGAAAACATAGTGCAGAATTTGGGTATAAGAAGAAGAATAGAAAGAAATAAAACTAGGGTTCTACCTAGGGAAAGAGAAAAAAACGTAAAAGAGAAAGAAAAGAAGAGAAATTCACATCCAAAGAAGATAGAAAACGTGAATCCCCTCAAACTAATGCTAAAGGACCCTATTTATATTGGAGCAGGTCTTGTAAGAGAGGATTTCTTTTCCAAGTAAAAGTAGGTATTTCTTTCCTTGTAGAATTAGGATCTTTACAAGGAGATGACTTCTTTTCCAAGTAGAAGTGGGTCTTTCTTTCTTTGTAGAATTAGGATCTTTACAAGGAGATGACTTCTTTTCCAAGTAGAAGTAGGTTTTCTTCTTTCCTTGCCAAATTAAGACCTTTACAAGGTAGGACTTCTTTAAAAAAAATCTTCATTTCTCCCAATATACATGTCCCTTGACCATCTAGATTGTTCCTGGATCCATTTCTTGTAGTGTTGAACAAGAATCTTCCGAAATGTAGAAATCCTAGTTGAAGTAGGATTCCTTATAGGATTAGGATTTCTGCAACTTTGGTCACCTTAGGGTATTTTGACCTCCTCACTTTGAAAATGATATCCAAAAGTGCTAAATCTCCCTCCTTAGCATGATTTTCTTCATTTGACACCTAAAACACTTGAAATGATAAAATCATTGTAAGCTACATGATTTAGACATCAAATGAGAATAAAAACTAAGTGTAAAAGTATAAAAAGATAAAAAAAAAATATGAGTGCATCAATAAACTTGGGCTCAATCACCATCTTTAGTGAATTTGGAAAGTAAAGAACAATCTCTATCAAATGGATCATATCCTAAACCATGTCTAGAAATAGAATATCTTTGTAAAGACAACATCTTTTCAAACCTTTCATTTCCATTAGCAAATTTTCCAACCACATAAGAAAACTCCTTTCTAAGTCTATCAAGCTCACAAGTAAGATTTTCTTTCAGCAAGGCATGCAGAATGATCTTCCTTAGGACAATCTAAATCATCAATAGTCTCATGTAAATCACTATTTTCAGCAGTTAATTCCACACAAAAACAAATTAAACAACTTTAAATTAAGAAAATAAGGAAGAAGAACAAACACTATTTTTATAGAGGTTCAGTGCTAAGACCTACGTCTCTACCTAAGCTCCCATTTAGGATTTTGCAAACCACTTTTTAGTTTAGTGTGAACTCTTACAACACCACTTGATTTCCGGCTCAAGCTACCTTTACCACTGATTTGTTTTTCGGCAAAAATCCTACCTCCCAAGTGATTTTTCACTAATCACTCAACTCACAATAATAATGAGATAAAGATGAAAGAAATAACTCTTAGTACAAAAATGAATGGAATTCATACCAAGCTAAGAGTAGTATGAGAGCAAATTCTTGGAACTATAGTAGTATACTTTGATTTTTGCATTGCTACCATTTCCCTTGATGTTTCTCTATTTATTTGCAGGCTATAAGATGATTGTAGCCATTAGAGGGGTTCACTAGCCGTTGCCTAATTGCAAATAGACATTCCTTAACTTTCTCCTTTCTATTTGTCAATGATTCGGACGCATCTTGTTCAGCTCTACCTGATAGTCGACTAGTCGAGCTGTGATAGTCGACTAGTATTAGCATTTTTCACTAAAGCCTTTAACTTCGCTCTTCGATAAGTCGACTAGTGCTATGATAGTCGACTAGTGTTCCTATTCAATTGATTTGTAGTCGACTTATTTCAACCCCCATCTGATGATCTTTAATTTATTAGTCGACTTATGAAATACTGGTCGACTTGTTGCTGACTCTAACGGATATATTCAATCAAATCTTCTATAATCTTCATGTTTAATGTCTCTGACATGTTGAAAAATATTTCCTTATTGATTTCACCATGATTTATCTACTAACTTGATTTATTTCAACTCACAACACCCGAAATAATTTTTTAACTAACCTTATACATTTTATTATTATCAAAACATAAGTGAGATTTAATTTGTCAACCACCATTGGTCCAACAGCATTTTCTAGTGCTATTTATCTTTTTAACTTATTGCCTACCACTATCCTTCAAATAATCACCTTATGAATTCCTATTTCTTACCACACCAACTTTCTCACATCTTTTTGTTTTTGGTTATGCATGTTGTCCATTCATATGAAAAGTTGTCACCAAAATCTACCCAATGTGTGTTCATTTGCTACTTTTCTCATTAGAAGGGTTATCATTGTTTTGACCCTGTACACTTCCAAACTCTGTCTCTCTCATCATGCTCAATTCCTAGAAAATGTCTTTATATATGATACTTATTCTTCTCCTACCTCCTTATATAGTCTTCAACCTCCTGCTCGTTCCCCAAACTCCACTACTTCCTCCTTATCATCGCGTTCTCATCAAATGATCACTTGCTTGCGTGATAACACTCGTATTCCTCGAGCCTTCTCTGACTTCATTACTTACTCAACTATCACCTAAAATCCATCCATTTTTTAATTTACTTTCTTCACCCAAGCTAATAAATTTTTATATTAGAGATAGAACTTGCTTGATGAGTTCAATGTTTTCCATTGCAATTACACCCTATCTTTTGTTCCACCATCTTCTAATGCTAATATTGTTAGATATAAATGAGTTTTCACACCAAAAGAAAACTTGATGTTACTATTTACTATAAGAAAGCTTATCTAGTTCCCAAGGGGTATTTTTAAGCTTCAGGTATTAATTATATTAATACCTATAGTCCTTTCATCAACTACAGAGCAACCTCATTGCCACTAGCCCTTGTGAGCTTAAAGGGGATTGATAATATGTGCAAAATATTTCCTACACTTTAGGGATAGACATCTCATCTATTCATAATTTTATTTTGATTTGTTTGTATCCTATATTTACTCCCCTTATCTTCAAACATATATAAATTAATTATACATATCTTTCCATGATAATATAAGAAACAATTACAATTCACAAATTTAATCATTCAGTTCAGTGTGATTTGACTAAGATTCAAAATTTACTTCAGTAACTAATTGATAGAAGCATTTATTTCGTACGACATTGATAATTGTGAATACACCTTCTTTATACAATATAAAGTTATGACTCTCGTTACAGTCACCAAATTCAGTTTCAATAATCACCTTTCTACTTACTCTAATTCACTCAGATGCAGCTTAATTGTCTTATAATTTAGAAATATTTTCCATAACATATAACATTTTGTCCCAAAACTATGATGGAAGTGATGAAAAGATTTTTTAAGAGATTCCATTTTTTATATCATGGATTAGGGTTAATTACAAAAAAAACCTAAACTTTCGTCAATTTTTCAATTATAGCACAAATTTTAAAAAGTAGCAACAAAATGCCTAAACATTCAATTTTTTTCAATTATAGCCTGACGTTAGTACCTCTGTTATCTTTGATGATGTGATAGTGCCACGTGTATAGAGACCCTCATTAATTTGATAAGTCAGAGTAATTAGCATAAGTGGGTTAAATTATTGAAACGACATCATTTCAACAAAAGTAAATTATATATGTCGATCCTCCCTCCTCCTAGACACACGAAATTCTTAAGTTGGTCTACATTGTTTCATCCATCCTCAAGATGCACAACATTCTTTTGTCCCTCGTCCCAGACACACGAAACCCTTAAGTATGTCGATGCCTTGTTTGATGAACATGCATGACGCTAATGTTAAATTTTATATTTTGCATTGAGTTTAATTTACTTTATCTGAGTTATTGTGTACATTTACAATTGGAGCTCCTTTTGTAGTTATTGGACGTAAGAGGAGAAGACTAATTTGTACTGTGAATTGAATGAAATTGATGTTTAAGGTGATCCAAGGAGATGTGTTGAGGACTGATTTGCCCTATTTCGAGAAATGTGTGGCGAACATCCCCTATCAAATCTCTTCTCCTCTTATGTCAAGTTGCTAAATCACCAACCCTTATTCAAGTGTGTTTAAATTTGTTCAAGTGTATTTTGATCAAAATTACATGGTGGTAAAAAAAGTTTGTATCAGTACTAAGGATTTTTTCATCTAGGAGGAGGGAGAATTGATAGATATGATTTACTCTTGATGAAACGACGTCGTTTTAGTTTTACCATGAAACGATGTCATTTCAATAATATATCTCACTTCTGCTAATTACCCTGATGTGTCTGATTAATGAGAATTCCTGGACACGTGGTATTGTCATGTCAACAAAGATAACAGAGACATTAACGTCACGTTAGAATTGAAAAAATTTGAAAGTTTTGACATTTTATTGCTAATTTTTAAAGTTCAAGTTATAATAAAAAATTTACAAAAATTTGAGATTCTTTTGATAATCAATCCTATGGATTAGGAAACAAAGATACATTGCGACACATACAATGGATATCTAACTAAAGTTTTGCAAATCTTCGTGGACATGAATGCTTTACAATACCACAAGTTATTGATAGAAAAAAAAGTTCAGTGACTAGGAAGTTTGTGAAAATGCCAATCAATAAAGGAATTAAGAAAAAAGACATCGACTTTAGATTTCAAAATTGAATTCCAACTGTGAATAAGAAGAGCAATGTACAGTAAAAGAAAAAGGACGAAATTTGCAATCTCGTGATTGTCCTTGACAAATATGAAGGCAACAAATTTTATAAAATTTCTACTGAAATTATTACTAAAGCAATGAAAATTCAACTCATCGTTTTTCAAGAAATTAGTCCTTTTATCAAATTTTTTAATCAACTTCTCTGTTACAAAATAATATTTAAATAAATCTTTTACTTTCTCAAAAATCATAACTTAAAAAACAAAATCGGTATCTATCGCTGAATTAGTGAGGGTTGATTACGTGCTGCCAATTTAGTCCATTTATTTAGGAAATCTTGTACATATCTTTACTTACCTTTTGTTGTATGATTCGTCTGTATTTTCGGTAGTGTAGCCTTATTTAGGAGTTCCCTAATTTGGTTGTTCTGCTGAGATAAGATTTCGGTTTATTGAGGTAGGGAATTCTGATTCAAAAATCACTTGCGGCCTGTTTGGTTCATGTGATGGAATAGATAAGGAATAAAATAGTTATTCTTATATGAATAAAAAGATGAGAAATATAATATAATGAGTATTACTTTGTTTGATTTAAAGAATATAATAGATAAAGAATTTCTATATTAACGTTTAGTTTGAAAATATAAGCTTAGAATAACGAGGAATAACCAACAAAAGATCAAATAATAATAATAATTATTATTATTATTATTACTACTACTATTATTATTAATTATTATTATAAATTTTTACTTATTATTATTCTTTTATGATTAATTTTATAAATTAATTATTATTTTATTTTATTATTAAATTCTTATTATGATTAATTTTGTTCTTCTATTATTTTATTATAATAATAATAATAATAATAATAATTATTATTATTATTATTGTTATCGTATTATTATTATTAATATTACTATTATTATTATTATTATTGTTATACTGAAATTAATTTTTTATTATTATTATAGATAACCTCTACCCATAATCTTACTATAGATAACTTAAACCCATAATTTTGTGCGTGGGAATGGAAATTCAGAGTACAACTGCTATAAAATGTCTTAATTTTGAGAAAAGGATACTATAATTTCCACAGAAGTGAAACCCTGCAAGTTGAAGCTATAATAACGAAATGCAAACTACTAATCAAATTTGAAAAATAACAACAAAACTGAAAGAACATAACAACTGAGCACTCAAAACCAAGTAGATACTTGTGAATCGAACGACAATACGATGTTTTCAGTGCTAATCTAGTTTTTATAGCAACTCTTGCTCTCCTGTAAATTCAACAATTTCTGGCAATGAGAATACCAGTGGACTACTACTTGCGAGTAATCCTTGGATATTCATTGATGAAGCGACTGCATAATTAACCAGTCGGAGGAGAAACAGAAATGAACAAATTGCATATAGATTGGTTCCTTTTCAATTTGAACTACTCTAAGTTCTAAATAGTTTCCACCATACCAAGAGAAACATCACGCTTATAGGGAATTTCTATTCCATAATTGTAGAAGATCGGATCCTGCGATATAATACATGAAAAATGAATAATTTTATTTGAATGAGAGAAACTTTACAAAAGATTAACAAGACAGCCAACGGCAGTCCTCAGACTAATATATTACAATCAGTAAAAGATTTTCACTAAACTATTGGGAGAAGGGATATTGATCAACACAGTATCCACTAGATCTCCATTAGACAATCGATCGATCTTCAACAAGTTACTCGCTCCGCCAAGGTCGAATTCTTGTGTTGACCCTCTTTCTTGTAATATTTAGGGATTTCTTACATATGAAAGAATGTCGAAATCCGTAATCTGGGAGGCGGGATGAAAGAATGTCGAAGTTTGGGAGGAGGGATGAAAGAATGTTGAAAAACCTAGGGATTTCTCGCATCTGGGAGGAGGGAGGATTGACAAATAGTCCCTCCTATTCAAAATAAGTGTCGTTTTAGAGAGATTTAATTATTCAAAATAAGTGTCGTTCATGATTTTTTATGCATGTTTATAATTTTATTTCCAAAATTACCCTTTAATTTTTCTCATATCCTAATTATACAGATTACATTTTCAAGGTAATTCAACATGCAATTAATAAGGGTATATCAAACATTTCACTAACTTTCTTAATAAGTTTGCATTTTTCTAAAACGACACTTATTTTTGATAAGAGGGAGTATGATTTACTCTTGATGAATCGACATCATTTTAATTTTACTATGAAACGATATCATTTCAATAATCTATCTCACTTCTGCTAATAACCCTGACATGTTTGATTAATGAGAGTTTTTGGACGCAATAACGTCAGGCTAGAATTAAAAAAATCAAAAGTTTTGACATTTTGTTGCTATGTTTTAAAGTTCAAGCTATAATTAAACAATTGACGAAAATTTGAAAAATTTTTAGTAATTAATCCCATGGATTAAGAAACAAGGATATAATGTGACACATAAAATGGATATCTAAGTGCTTGTTTGGATGGATTTTTGGGAGGCCAGTAAGTATTTTTTTTTAACCACAAAACCGTTTTTTAAGAAAAATGGACATTTGACTGTAAATTAAAAAAGCACTTCTTTAATAGATATGACTTTTTTAGCAGCCAAAATGTACTTTTTAAGAAGCTCAAATTTGAAGTTTCTCAAAAAAGTTCTTTTTTAGGTAGATTTTCAAATCAATTAATGGGCATATTTTTTAGTCCCTTTTACTCTTATGTTTTACACATAATTCTCAAAATACCGACAAACTCATCTTCCCGTTTATTATGTATTTAACTATTTACTTAACTTGGATATTTATTTTGATATTTGTATAATATTATTTGGCTTTTTATATGTTTTAATATTTATTTTAGATATTAGTTTACTTATGTTATAATCTATATAAAAGATTTGGTTAGATGTATTTTCATTTATATTTCATATGGTTTAAAATTATATAATAATTAATATATTATGCTTTTCATATTGTTCAATATACTTTAAATAATATTTATATGCATAAATAATTTTATTACAAAATAAAATGTAGTTAAAATTAAAATTACTTTTTATTTTTATGTTGTTAAACAGTCTACCGTATGAAACTTTTTCAAAAAAACTCTTTTTAAAATGACAACCAAATAGTCAACTGACTTCTTAGAAAAGTTCTTTTTAGAAAAGATCTACAGAAAAAAAATTCTACTGACAAAAGTTATATTAGTATAAGTCTAACCAAACAGAGGCTAACTAAAGTTTTGCAAATCTTCATGGACCCCAGGAGGTGGTCGAGTTGGTGGATGTGGGGGGTATGGGGTCAAAAGGTCTTGTAGTATAGGACTTACCTAGTGCGAAGTATCCGATTGACGTGATTTGTAGACTATTGCGTCAATTCGAAGGTTTACTCAATGCGCATCTAAGTTACTAGAATTTTGCGACGAAATTTGCAATCTCGTGATTGACAGCAACAAATTTTATAAAATTTCTACAATAATTATTACTAAAGCAATGAAAATTCAACCCATCGTTTTTCAAGAAATTAGCCCTTTTATCAAAATTTTTTATTTAACTTCTCTTGTAAAAAATAATATTTCAATAAATCTTGTCTAATACAAATAACATTAAATACAAAATATATACCAAGTTGTACAAAATAATATTTAAATAAATCTTCTCTTGAATATATAATGTGGTAATTAATTTCTAATTAATACTTTTTCAAATATCATAACTTAAAAAAAAAGCTCTGTATCTATCGTCATTTTTATGCATTAAAAGTCTCAGTAATGTTGACGATAAATATATAATAATCAAAAGCCTGATTCAACTACCATCGACTTGTCCACATTATATGCACATATAATTCCTGTAAGCCCAAGGACATCCACTTTATAAGGATGTTTACATTCTTCAGGATTTCCATTGATCAGCTAACATAAACATCTCAGCAGAAAAGGAAGCACAATAATTGAGCAAATGGATGGCTCAAAGAATGAAGAAACAGAAAATAAAAGGCCGATCATCACTGAGCACGAGGGCACGATCAGGAAGGAAGGATGATCAGGAATTCATCAAAAATGAAAAGACTGCAGTTGCTGTATGTGACGAGCCTTACCCCACCAACAGAACCCATGGGAATTGATTCAGCAGAAACACCACCAACAAAACCTAAGGCAATCGATTCAGCAGAGAAATCGTTAGCCCTCCGAAGGTCACAGCGAGTTAGAAGGGGAGCAGTGGTTCTAGATGACTATGTGTTGGAATAAAATAAATTCTATTAGAAGAATTAGTTATATAAGTATCCTTGAGGTAGGAAAGATAGGGGACGAAAATTGCTTGTATTGATTCGGTCTTCTTCTCTTCGCTGAGCACTACTCTGTGATTAGCTTTTTCTCTTCTCAATTCCTCTGTATTTCTGTTGAAATTGCTATGTATACCCAGAACCTGCCATTTAATTTCCAGTAATACCTATTGTCTTCCAGCTACTGCTACTCGTTCTTAATAACTATTTTTCGTGCATCTCACATTGTAGTTGAAGCGGATCCGCCGCCCAAGTCGAAGCAGAAAGGTCCTAGAAAACCTTCGTCTTCTGGAAGAAACTCTTATGGAGTTATGTGACAACCCACAACCTACAAATTCTGAATCTGGACCATCCTTCCCTTCTTCTTCAACCTTCTGTCGTCATCGCTTTAACTGTTTTTATTGCTGTCTGCTACCTATAGTAACAGTGAACCAAATAAATCCAAAGGATGGTTTCGTTTGATTAAAGCAGGTATATATATCTGTACACCAGACTGTACTGTCTTTAAATAAACCAGAAGTTCCTTCTTTCCGATGTTTGCTTCCTCCAAAATATTAATCATTAACTTAAAACTTATATTTGGCTGCATTCTACACCACGTAGGGATCCTAATGCGATTGTCTCTGTTGGGCGTTCCTTCAGCTGTGTAAATGACGAGTGTGAGCAAAGATGGAGTTTTATTGTATTTCTTCGTCCAAGTCCTTTTACTTACCAAGGATGAATACATAATGATTAAAGATCGTACCAAACCACCATTGGCTTGTCGGTATTATGCATATAGTCCTTGTAAGTTTAGGGACATCCACTTTATAATGATTTTTACATTATTAATTAGTTTTGTCCATATTATGCATATAGTTCTTTACCACGATGTTTATCCTCCGTATTAATTAAAGAATAGTAATTAATTGAGAATTAGCCTATCAATTCAAATTGAGATCATATAAAACTATTATATATTAGAAATTATTAATTTATAAAAATTTTATTCCTCTCACTTGTCACAAAATTCAACGGACATACACAAATGTTAGATAGGAGAATTAACATTTGAATAAATAATTTTCAGGATTACAAAGTATATAAGAGATAGATTGAAACAAGTTTACTTATACCTTTTAAAGATCTCTGAATTCTATCTTTAGAATGATAGTATAAACATCTTCATTTTACAGTGTTCTTTTAGCTTTTAACCTAAATACGGAATTTATTTTAAACTTTTCAGTTGTAATGTCAGTCAAGTCCGAATACTTCCTTTGCTAGTCGGAGACTGCCTTTGTTCCACTTCAATCCTTTTTCTTGTAATGTGTTTTCAAATTGAATCCCTTTCGATTCACCCTTCAATTGCTGATCTGTGTTGACTCCTAATTGGTTTTTGATTAATTGCATTGCATGCCTCCTATCTGAGTTGCTTGAGCATTGATCTTCAGCGAGAGGCGAATGACGATCAAGGTTTTGAAACCCGGATCAGACGTCGAACTAAAAGCTTTACTAGTCGTTGGTTCAATCGGTTCGACAACCGGTCGAATCGATGTGATGTCATAATTACACAATAATTATATTTAATTATATATAATATTAGTAATATTAAAAAATAGAAAAATATACCAAATAATATAAATAAATATAAATAAAAAATGTGATGCATTTTAGAAAGAAAAAAGCAAAAAAAATCTCATTGAACTAGTGGCCAATCGATTCGACCAGTCCCGGTTTAACCGGTCAATTGATCGGTTCGCGCTGGTCCAATTAGGGACTAGTTTTTAGGTGTCACCGGGACCGGATAACCTATCAGTCACCAGTCCAACCGATTTGACCAGTCCCGGTTTAACCGATCAATTGATCGGTTCGCGTTGGTCCAATTAGGGACTAGTTTTTAGGTGTCACCGGGACCGGATAACCTATCAGTCACCGGTCTAATCGGTCTAACCGGTCGGTCCGGTCTGGGTTTCAAAACCATGATGATGATTGTGTGGAGGCTGTGTACCTACACGTGAAGCTTAGTATTCTCTTAATCTTTAATTACGTTAATAATAATTATAAATTATAATTCTAGTTTATAATTAAAATTAGATAAATTAAAACTTCTTTTAATTTATATTTAATTCTTCAATTAAATAATTTATAATTATTTTGTTACAACAAATAAAAATATTAGTGACCAACATATATTTTGTCACAATTATAATTCATTCCTATCAAAATTACTTTGGAAGCAAATTGCATATGCTTTTAGTGAGAGAACTTAGTGATAAAAGAAAATTTGACACTATTAATATATTAATAGTAACAATTTAATTGTGAAGGATACTAAATTGTCACCATTACGATTATATTAGTGAAAAATAAATAAATCATTATAGTTAATCCAAACAATAGTATCAATCAATTATTTTGTCGTAAAAAATCTCATATCTATGACAAAATGATAGTTAATCATAAAAAGTTGTCACCAAATGTCTTAACTCTTGTAGTGACGAAACTATGTTCCATTACAACAAATAGAAAATATTAGTAATTAACATGTGTTTTGTCACAATTACAATTTATTCTCGCCAAAATTATTTTGACACTAAATTGCATATGCTTTTAGTGACCGAACTTAGTGCTAAAAGAAATTTGAGACTATTAACATATTAATAGTAACAATTTAATTGTGAAAGATACTAAATTGTCACAATTACCATTGAATTAGTGACAAAAAAATAATCACATTTAATCCAAAAAATAGTGTCAATAAATTGTTTTGTCACAAAAAGCCCCATATCTATGACGAAATGATAGTTAGTCACAAAAGTTATCACTAAATTACAAATAGTAAAGACTATAGTGATAGTTTCGTTTTTGTAACAATATTAAATAGACACTAGCTAATTGAATTTTTATTGACAAAAGTTTTTATCACAAAAACTAAAATACTGTATGACAATAAACCGTTTTGTCATAGCAAGAGAAAAATATTAGTGACCAAATTATGTTTTGTCACAACAAAAAGAAAGTATTAGTGACTAACATATGTTTTGTCACAATTACAATTCATTTTTGCCAAAATTATATTGGCACCAAATTGCATATGCTTTTATTGACAAAACTTAGTATTACAAGAAATTTTGACACCATTAATATATTAATATTGGCAATTTAATAGTGAAAGATACTAAATTGTCACAATTACCATTGCATTAGTGAAAAAAAATATAAATCATCATAGTGAATTCAAACAATAGTGTCAATCAATTATTTTCTCACAAAAACCTCATATCTGTGATAAAATGATAGTTAGTTACAAAAAAGTTGTCACAAAATGTATTAACTCTTGTAATGCTTATACAATCATCATAATGAGAATTCTCATATACATACAAGTAATATTCCAAATGAATTTCTCATATCAAGTTTGTTCAATGAACTTGTTCTTCAATAAGCACCCACATATTTGTTTATGTATCTCCATACTTTAGCATATGAAATAAATTACTTCCTTCGTAAGGAAAAACATAATGTGTGCTAGTTTGTTTACATTCTATTAATGTCTAGTCTTAATAGAACAATGACTAGGAATAATTTAGGGATAATACATAAATATAATATGCATATCATAATTATAATCTTATTATAATTTCTTTTGCAATGTGTAATTATCCTATAGAATTTGTCATATACATCTAACCATTTACAAGACAAAGAATGTCTTTAGATAATTGCCACTAAACTACAACCAAATTGAATGGTTATAAGGCATAAACCAACAATCTCCCACTTGCACTATGCCAATCGTTTATGTATCATATACCATATCATTCCGTTTCGCCTCACCCCACTGCCTCTCCGTCCTCTTTGGGAGTTTTCTCCTCTCCCTCTCGTTCTCCTCAACCTTCACATTCTTCACACCGTCCACCTTCTCCTACCCATTCTTCTTCATTTCCGGTTGATCTGGAGTATGCTGAACTGGCCGCAAAAACTGAGGTCAGGTCCATACTCAAGGAAAAGCCTTTTCCTCTAACCCCCCACAACAACCCCTTCGTTCGACAACTTGTTTAGCTCAACCTCTCCAACTTGGCCCATCCCCGAACCTCTGGGAACCTCACTTTCGTCCGCCAATACTATACCAATGCCCGTTACTCCAGCACCTACGGAATACACTTCCGCGGTGTTACCATTCCTTGCGCTTTCACTGCTGTCTCCATTAGGGAGTATTACCACCTTCCTCCCACCCCCCATTGCCACTACACCGAACTCATCAATGAGTACCTTTGGGCCGATGTCCTTCGCACCCTCTGTCCCAAAGGTACGACTGGTATCAACCCAGGGGGGCTCAGCGCTACATCCGCCGCTCCGACCTTCGCTCCGAAACCTGTCCATGGCTTCATTTCATTTGCAACAACATCCTCCCCACCTCCCACCTTGCCATGGTTCCTAAGGAACAGGCTCTCTATATCTACCTGTTGATGGTCAACCGACCCGTAAACCTAGCTCAAACCATCTCCTCTGCCCTCTGCCAATGCATCCTATCCTCTAATGTCAACCATTCCCTCATCTTTCCCCACCTGATCACCGACATGTTCCGTACCTATCGGGTTCCAGAACATCCGACCAATCTAACTTTTGAGCCTGCCCCTGCCTTCAAATATATCCGTCTCCGCAACCCTCGTCGCTTACACTCCCCACCTTCTTTTTCTTCCCCTTTTCCCTCCACTCCTACTCCTTCCATTGTTGCACCTCCTTCCGAGGCTCCGCCTCACAACCTCACCCCTCAACCACCTTCCCCTCCCGCCCTCCCTGATCAGGTCGCCCTTCTTCGCGAGGACCTACGGCGCATTAAGGCCCAGATGGCAGCTGACCGCCAGTTCTACCACTCTATGTTTACATTGATTACGGATCGTCTCCAGTTGTCCATCCCTCCTACGGCCCGGGATTCTTCAGCTGGCCCTAGCACTTCTCAGGCTGCCCCTTCAGACCCGCCGGCTGATGATCCTCCGGCCTAATTTTGGCACTTTGTTCTTTTCTTTTCTTGTATTTATTTTCTTTGGTTGTCTTTTTTCTGTATTTAGTTCCTTGATTCTTTTGTCCTTTTTGTACTTGACTTGTTCCAATTAATGATCAATCTTCATTTCCCTCTTCTCTCCCTTTGTGCCTTCTTCTTATTATATTTTCCTTGCTACTTTTTCATTGAGGACAATGTGTGCTTTAAGTGTGGGGGAGCTATTTCTCCATTTATCTTTCTTATTGCATGCCTGTTGACATAGTGTTTATGAATTGTTGGCCTATAATGCATTCTGTTGATAAAACTTGGTAAATTTTAAAATTTTTTGTCATTCTGCATCTCCTCGCCGTGACGAGCCATCACATGGCCCGACGAAGCTGTTCATTCGAGTGCGTGCGTCGTTACAACATCCGTGCTATACGTCGCGACGTACACTGCTATACGTCGTGACGTCACCTTTATGAATGAATAATTTTTGCCTAATTCTTCCACTCAATTCAAACATTTTCTGCACTGGAATTTTGTGTCTGTTATTTTCAAAGCCTTTACTAGTTTCAAAATGATGCTTGAGTTTTTGAAAACACCTCCCATCCTTTTAATGATAGTTGGAATTGGAAAAAATATTACTTTCAATGTTTTCAAAACAAAGTGAATGGAAGCATGCTAACAAAGTAGCATTTTAAGTTTTTGAGACTTGAGATTGTTCATAGAGACAATACCCTTGTTGGAAGGATATTTGAGCCAAAACTTTTCTTTTATCTTTGTGTGCATCTGCTTATTTCATACTTCTCTAGAACTTGTTTCAATTCTTACTTGAAGCTTGATAGACTAGATTTTTGTTGATGTGATAGAGGCGTTCCTTTTTCAACTCCTTTTCCCAAACACAGTCCCTTAAACACTTATCCCTTGCTAGCCCCTTGAGCCCTCTTGTTATGAGCAATTGCATTCATATTTTTATGGTGTCATTAGTTATTTTGCTTTCGCTTCTAGTTAATAAAAATAAAATAAAAAAAGTATATCCCAAACAGGGATAGTGAATTTTGTGTGTCCCAAAAAGGGACAATATCTAAAAAATGAGACAGTGAAAAAAAAAGAGTGTATGCACTCTGTTTATGCAAGTGTTTAGTTTTAGTTCAACTGTTGACATCAATTCCTCGTTTAGTGCATGTGCTCATACCTTCTTTCTTTCACTTCATCCATTCATTTAGCCTTCCATACATTACAACCTTTAAAAGTCCTCTTCATCCTCGAAATGATAGTTCTTGTAGTGGAGAAATAGACTTGACACAAGCCTATGGTAGGAGATGGATTAAGCAGATTGAGAGTAAAAATATCCCTAAACACAAGTGAGATGAGCACAAACACTATATCCTGAGTGATTCTCTTTTGTTCAATCTCTTGTACTTAAATTCTTTCAGTGTTTGTTTTATTAGCACTCTTTCAATTTGCTGTGGTTGAATTATGAGGAAGTGAATTGCGTCAATTTCCTTTTATTGTTTTGAGCATAGGCGGATATTTTCTTTCCCTCTTGTATTCTTTTTGACTCTTGTAAACTTTGTCCAGGAGTACAAAGGTCTAAGTGTGTGGGAATTTGATTGAGTCAAGTTTACATTATAAATTGGCTGTATTTTTATAACAATTTATGCACTCGTTGACTCCTAATTGACGACTTTTTTGCTTAAATTGGTTCCTTATAACGAGCTCTTGTAATTTGCAATTTGTCAGTAAATTGTCATAATTTGATATTAATTTCTCTATAATTTTCAGAAGGACAATTGATACTACAAAATGTTATTTTATATTGCAGGAGCAAAGGAGTCAACCCATCAAAAAGTCAACAGGTCGTGAGGTCCTATTCACACGTCGCGACGAGCAACCACACGTCGCGACGCATGTTAATTCGCACGTCGCGACGTACGAGCGGATACCCGATTTTAAATGGAAATTTTGCCTCACTGTGTTGACCCGACCCGTATCCATCATTTAAAAACTTTGCTATTTTTAGGTCAAGGAGAATATCTTTGGGTGGGATGCTCTTGAGAGGCAGCAGAAACGACTATCTCTTCACCATCATTTTCCATTTTTATCATCTTCGATCATCACCATTATTCCACCGTCAGCATCTTCTGCTACCATGGGAGACGTCCAATCTTCACAAGTCGTGAGAGAGTCCGGAGACATGCGTAGCTAAACCACATTTCCTCTTGAAGATGTAGCAATGGTTTGAGTTCACCGATAGCTTCAAAGGGGAATAATCATATAGTGTCTGAAGTTTAGTTATGTTTGTGTAAGCTCTGAGTTAGAGGTTGCATCTGTATAACTAGATTAGCATGGTTAATAGTTTAACCGTGTGCTCAACATTATGTTGCGATTTGGACATAGTTATTTGTAGAATTTCGATGCTTAATATATGAAGTCTCATATATGTCATTCGGATATTGCATTGACTCTCATAATCTACCTAGTTGTGTTTGATTTAGATGGTTGTGTTTTTATCCGATTGACCAGTTGCATTTACTTGTGCAATTTTCACACTAAGGTTTTTAACAAGGATTTAAATGATGGAGTTCATTAATTAAATCTTTGGACCTAAAGAGTCCTTTAGGGTTGATCTTTTGAAACTTAGTGGATTCTATCCCCAAAAAAATCATTTTGAACCGTGATAGCCTGCGCCCATTTTTAAGAGGATTTTATCAATTTGATTACTATCTTAGTTTTTGTCAATTGCATAATTCCCAAAAATCCAAAAATTTTCTTTTATACTTTTCTCCATTTTTAATTACTTTTATCAGTTCCAATCAACATACCAAACCCCCATTTTATCAACTTTGATTGCAATTTTTGCTAATTAGGCTAGCTTAGACCTTTTTAACTTGGTTCCAATTAAGTGAGACGACCCGAGGTTGTATCCTATACTGCAATCTTGGAATTTATTATTTTTGACCGGCTTCCAAGGATCGATCTTAAGGTCGAATCGACAGAGCCGCGATCAACATTACTATCTTGAACAACGTAAGAAACTATATCAAGTCCACTAAAGAACTTATTGATCCAAATAATAATTTCCACTAAATGAAAAACATATTATAGCTTAACTACCAACCAACGCTACATTGGAACCTTTCCAATTTTAAAATGATATTATTCTACGTAAAATAAACATTAATTAGGATTAACCTTGAACTCAAATATCAACTCATATATAAAATAATGAATATCTTTAATACGTCACAAGTATTTCATATCTCAAATACTAAACATTTTAGTATATTATCTATAGATCTAATCCTATAATTAAGTTGTTACCTTTTCATATACTACACGAGTTGTTCTTGGAAAATTATATTTTTGACAATTGGAAATCAAAATTATTGTTCTCTCTTGGCAATATGTCTCCATATACTCCAACTGAAGATGATAAATATACTCTCACTAACCTTCTTGATAACATGATAAATTCACATGCATTTCTAAAACAAACTCTTTGTATTCATCATGAAAGTGAATCTTTCAACATCTTGTAGCCTTTCAACAATACATCAAATGCATCATCAAAGGCATTAGTTCCAATTGGTTGTACTGTCATGGAATTTGAACTTTTCAGATTTCTTCTTATGCTCACTACTTATCTTTAGAACTATTCTTATATAAGTATACATTGAAGCAAACAATTTGTTCAATGGATCTATAAGATTATGTCTTACCTTTTAAATATTTGATAACCTTTTATTACCCAATTTAGTTCTAAACTTAATAAATAATATATGCTTCAACCAAGCTATACATCATTTAATCATTAACTTTGACTTTTTAAAAGCTTTGCATTTTATATCTAAAATGAAATATTACTAATTGATTTAATTGTAACTATTTAAGGCAAGTCAACGTAATAGGCATATCTATAGGAAAATAATATTATTGCATCATAAATTTCTCATATTGCATTTTCCTCCTTATATAAATCCACACTCTTATAAATTTAGTTATGAAGGTATTTACTAGAGAATCTCATTCCTATAGATAACAAAAATTTTAAACTTACAACAATTATCTCATCGAAGTGCTTCAACATTCTCATTGCCTAATTTTACTTAGATTTAAATGATTTGAGCTTTTCAAAATTTTAAGTCATTATTTCTTTTAATACATATGAATTTATCATATAAAGTCTTTAGTAATCTAATGAATATAAATATTATCTTTTTTGAGTTGTTACTCCATCCAATACATCACAAGTATAAGATTTAACAATTCATTACCATCATCATCCTTTCACTAAGGGTTGAATAGGTTATTCTTTAACTTGACAAGCTTCAAACGATTCACATGTAACTTTATGATTCTCATTATGTTGATTTAACCAACATGGCATAAAAGGGTAGTCTCGATTATCCAGCTTTATATTCTTGACCTTTATGTTAAACATAAGTCTCATTTGATCTAACATATACAAACTATTTGTATAAAATTAGATCAACTACTTTTATTTAACAATTTATTTCTTATCATACATTGAACATTATAAAAATTTTAGTTCATTCTAGTGAGTATCTGATGCTTAATTTAGATTCAACATTATTATACTGTAGCAAAGCCTTTAGTTGTAATCTATAATTATGCTTTTAGTAGAATAAATTGAATGAAACAATTTCATTAAGGTACTATACCTTTTAGCTCCACTCTAAGTAATCTCACTTAGGTCCATTTAAATAAGACTTAACCTTTTCACATGTGATCGTTAACTAACAAAACTTTGTTCTTGAATGCCTCACGACCCTTGTAGTGTTTAACTCACACACTCAAGTAAGAGTAGTAAAACAAGTATTAAATAATCACAGGTAACAATAAACATAATCATATGTAACAATAAACACACAAAAGCTATGGTAAAATTTCTTCCCTAAAAGTATACAAAGAAATTCTCTCTCACAATATGTGATGGCATGTCAAACCAGCAAAAATAAATTCCTACTCTAGAACACTTAAACGAGCAAAGTGGTGAATAAAGTCGAACCACATAGACTAATGTAGCAATTGTTTATTTGTGTGAAAACAATAAAATTTAAAAATTTAAAAATTTAAAATAAAAAAAATTGATTTAGGAATGATTAATTTTAGAAAACAAAATCATGAAGAAGGAAATTAAAAATAAAGATTTAAAACAATATAAAAAAAAGCCTAGCCAAGGTACTTTTCTGTTTGATACTGTAATTCGATCATAGACTCAAAAATATAAATTTTTTTCATTTTTATGGACAAAGTTATAGCAGACAGTGAACAACACATATCGATAAATCCATTCGTAATTATTTGATAATCTGGAGTAAAGCTCCATAGATTATTACTCTAACCAATTAGACTATTCCTGAGTAAAGTTCCGCATAATATAATCTATGGCAGCAGTAGGCTCTAATAGACCTTTGTCTTAGCCAACAGAATCGGAAAAACCACAATTTATTTAGACTAAATTATTTAATCTCATTAATTTCTTAATTGAAATTAATTCGCCACTTCGATAGACAACAATCACAGATTAACTAATCTATTCAGCAATTTATCACCAAGTCGATCAATTAATAGGCCTCATTAATCAACAAACACGGCAAGAATAAATCAATTAAAGCATGGAGATCAAACAAACATAAGAGATAAACAAAAGCAATTAAATCAAAGGAGTCTCACGAATTACATGAATCAAACATTGTCTAGATCAAAAGGATAGCCACGCATAGCAATATTCAAAGACAATGTTGTTACAGGAGAGTCGTTGTCGTTCTCTCCCATCCACCAAAAGCTACTGCCGCCCTCTCTCTATTCTCCCACTGATTGTGGAAAGAATTCCCTTTTAATTTCCTAAAGTGGGACTATTAATAGGCTAGGTTTTGTTTCTTTTTCAATAAACAAAGTGGGACCTAATTAAATATCAAAATAAAGCTCCAATGGGCTACAAAATAACTTGACTTCATTCAGCAAAAGGGTTGTGTCATTCAGGCCCAAATCCCAAAGTAATTAATTGTAACATCCCATCTCCTATAGGAAAGGGTATTTTGGTAAATTGGGACAGGTTAGGAATATTAAATTATATCTCGGCATGCACATACAGCATTTAGCCTCTATGATTCACGATTAGTTGCACATGCACATAGTATACATGCATTCATGACATTTTCCTACCAGTTTCAAATCGAGATTCTTTGTGAAAATTATGGGCTAATCGATTTGGAAAATTTTTTGAGTCGCCATAAATTGTTTTACATTTTTAGGATTTATGGAATTTTTCTGCAATTTTTTGGGTTCGTGCGGATAGGAAAATTCAAATGATCGATCGAGTGGGCCTTTTCTGATGAAAAGGAACCGCATAATGGCATAGGATTAGTGAATAAATAATTATGAAATTGTTTTGATCCTAGCATAATTGGGATTAAGTTTTATTAGATTAAAGTTATGATTAATTTATGTTAATTAACTACAAATTTGTCTTTTCCATTTTAAAAAGCCAAGTGGCTTCTTGATTTAAATGAATTTGTCCTATATGAAGCCTCACCATCGACTTTCTCCAATGTTCTACTTAGAAACTCATTATGAAAGCTTGAAAACTCATCTTTTATTTCTCATCCGAAGCTTGCAAGTTTCCTTTTCTTTGAGTTTGTTTCTTTCCCATCGAAAATTCCTCCTTCCATATAAGTTCCACCTACCAATTGCTTGCTTCTCTCCACAAACAAACTAAGTTGAAGCCTTGAGTTGAAGATGGTCCATGTGTGCTTAGTGATAGCCGAGGTGAAGGATTGATATAGAAGATAGTGTGAACTTGAAGAAGTAAGAGTATCTAAAGCTTGAACTTATTTAAGGTAAGAGTTGAGTTTGTATTCATTTTTTGATTGTTAAAAGCATTTATGGGGATCATTAATGCATGTATTTGATTATGGAAGTAGTAGGTTAGAATGGGTTTAATGCATGTTTGTGTAAGGGAATTGGTTATGGTAGTTAAAATAGGTGATAAGTGAGGTTATTAATGATGTTTATGATGTCTAATTCATGGAAATAAAGTATGGGAATTGTATATATGTGTGCTGCCATTTTTATGTTATTATAGAAGAGTTTGTTGTGATGAGGTTGTGGTTGAATTAGAGGTAGGAATGGATGCTTAGTCATGTGTTGTTGATGTTAGAAGTGATAGAAGTTAAGTTGTTGATGAAATCTGGAAATTGAGTTTTTGACCTATTGGAATGTTTTGATCATAACTAATTATGTAGGAATGCAAATGAGGTGAGGTTTGTGGGCACTTAAACTTTGGGATGTTGGATTTATTTTAGTGTGAAATAGGTGTTGTTAAATTGTAATGTTATAAGGTCGAAAAGTTACATGGTAAGTCACTGTTTTATTGCCTGTGAACAGTAACCGACACTATGACCTGATTATTTTGTTGATTTTTATAAATTAATTGATATGGAATTTAGGAAAATGGTCTTCATGAAAGTTGTAGCTTATTGAGTTGGCTTTCCATTTCCACTGGTCTTACTATTTTTGGAGTTGTGTATTAGGAGATATGATTTGATAACTATTGACTGTTTTTATGCATGAGTGAAACCTAGCTGGATTAGCAGATTTGGAGTACATTCTGTTTTGGAGTAATTTTAGTAATTTTTGTGAACTGAACTGGTGTTGGGGGTGCTACATTAGGTGGTATCAGAGCATGGTTTGGCATCTGTTGGGACTAGGACATAATTATGCTTGAATTATTGTGAGAAATGCAGAAACTGATTAGAGTTCTTGTTTGGTTATAGGTCATCCGTATTCGGTGATCAGATAGATCAACCAGCTGACCAGGGATCTGTTGGAGCTAGCAGAGAGTCCTCGGTGCCTCGATCTGAGGAGTTACCTCCTAGAGTTCCCGTGAGACGGGAGAGGAGATACGATTTGCTGCGTAAGCAGGGGGCTGTCGACTTCTATGGCAGTACAGACCCCGCTGAGGCTGAGAGTTGGCTGGAGAGGACTGAGAGAGTTCTCGACCAGATGGACTGCGAACCTGATGAGAGGTTCGATTATGCAGTATCTCTTCTGCAGGGCCCAGCTTATACATGGTGGAAGACTGTTCCGGGCAGTACCACCAGGCCTTGCTTACTGACCTGGGCAGATTTTCTGAGGGCTTTCAGAGATAACTATATGCCCAAGGTGTATCTGGAAATGAAGATGCAGGAATTCTTGGAGCTGAGACAGGGTAGGATGACAGTAGCAGAGTACGAGGTGAGGTTTAATGAGTTGATGGGGTATCTGACTCTGTGGTTTCTCTTGAGATGAGATAGGTGCCGGAGGTTTGAGATGGGGCTGAATTTGGAGATCCGTGCCGGTTTGGCCCGATCTGATATGGGCTCCTTTATAGAGTTGAGAGCTGCTGCTGTGAGAGTAGAGCAGATAGTGAGACAGAGACAGTCAGAGATGGGTCAGGGGTCCAGAGGGAAGAGAGTTAGTGACAGTCAGGGCAGCTCTGGTAGGAGTTTTAGCAGGCGCCAGAGCAGGACCTTTAGATCTTCAGGAGGATCCAGACAGTCAGGTTTTGGACAGAGAGGAGATTTATGCTGGTGGCGATGGCGATGGTAGTGGAAGAGGCTTTGGGCAGGTTCCCCCAGTCTGTGAGTACTGCGAGAAAAGGCATGTTGGAGAGTGCTGGCGATTGACTGGAGCTTGTCTTAAATGCGGCTCCATAGATCATCAGATTCGGGATTGCCCAGCTACTTTGGGAGCTCAGTCCGCGGGTAGTAGCCGAGCCGGGAGTAGTACTTCAGTACAGCAGAGTAGAGTGGGTGGATCCGGGCGTGGATCTGTACAGAGGGGCCGAGGTAGAGGCCGAGGTAGAGTTGAGGATCTTTAGGCGACTGAGGGTCTGGGCACCACCACAGCCCCGAGCCGAGTATATGCCATGACGAGGGGAGGCCCAGATTCCCCGATGTTGTGGTGGTATGCTTCTCATCTCGATATTGAGGCATTTGCATCTTTGGATCCTGGATCCACGATTCTTTTATGCACCTCATATGGCATGTAGATTGCATGGAGATAGGGAGATATTACGGTATGGGCTAGAGGTGAGTACACCTCAGGTACTACTACCGCATTGGGAGAGGTTCAGAGGATGCTCGATCCAGATTGATCAAGCAATGTTGAGGCGCAGACCTTATAGTATTACCTCTGCGAGAGATCGATGTGATTTTGGGGATGGACTGGCTGACGGCCCATAGGGCTATTATGGACTGCTATACCAAGGAGGTTATTTTGGAGTCTCCTGGTCAGCCTAGAGCAGTGTTCAGAGGAGTCGGTCAAAAGACCGGCCGGATGATCTCTTTCCTTAGTACTCAAATTGATGCAGGAGGTCATGAGGCATATCGGCTCATGTGGTTGACACTAGGGTTGAGCATGAGCTTGAGGATATTCCGTGGTTAGGGAATTTCTAGATGTGTTTCCTGATGAGCTACTGGGTTTCTCACGGATCGGGAGACAGAGTTTACTATTGACCTCGTTCCAAGTACTGCTCCTATATCTATACCTCCGTATAGGATGGCACTGTGGAATCGAGGGAACCAAGGTTCAGCAGGAGTTACCGGAGAAGGGTTTATCGGACCTAGTGTCTCACCATGGGAGCTCCAGTTTTGTTTGTAAAGAAAAGGATGGGACTTTGAGGTCGTGCATCGATTACTGAGCGGTTGAATCGGGTGATGATGAAGAACAAGTATCCACCGCCTAGATCGATGACTTATTTGATCACCATGAGGAGCTCGGTATTCACCAAGTTAGATCTGCGATCCGTTACTATCGATTGAAGATTGCAGAGGCCGATGTGCCTAAGAGTGCCTTTGAGGCGTGTATGGGCATTTGAAGTTTCTAGTGATGCCGTTCGGGTTGACTAATACCCGACGACCTTCATGGCCTTGATGAATAAGGTATTTCAGCCTACTGGATCGCTTTGTTATTGTTTTATTGATGACATTCTAGTGTATTCGAGGGATGATGGGAGAGCATAGTGAGCATTTGAGGATTGTGTTGCAGACGATGAGGGAGAGACAGTTATATGCCAAATTCAATAAATGTGAATTTTGGCTGGATCAGGTAATCTTTTTGGGACATATAGTGACTGGAGAGGGTATTCAGGTGGATCCGAGTAAGGTTGAGGCAGTGCTGAAGTGGGAGGCTTCTAGGAATGTGTCAGAGATTCGGAGTTTCCTCGGATTGACCGGTTATTACCGGAGGTTTGTCGAGGGATTTTCATTGATTTCAGCCCCTCTGACAAAGCTTCTGAGGAAGAATGTGCCATTCAGATGGACTGAGGAGTGTCAGAAGAGCTTTGAGGAGCTCAAACATCGGTTGACTACAAGACCTAGATTGGCTATTCCATCTGGACCGGAGGATTTGAGGTATCTGATGATGCATCGCACTGTGGATTGGGATGTGTTACGACAAAGACGGTAGAGTCATTGCCTATGCCTCGAGACAGTTGAGGTCTCACGAGGTAAACTATCCTGTTCATGATTTGGAGTTAGCTGCAGTTGTATTTGCTCTGAAGATTTGGAGGCATTACCTGTATGGTGAGACTTTTCAGATCTTCACTGACCACAAGAGTTTGAGATACCTATTGAGCCAGAGAGAGTTGAATTTGAGGCAGAGGAGATGGCTTGAGCTGTTGAAGGACTATGACTGTACTATCGAGTATCACCCCGGGAAAGCCAATGTAGTGGCAGATGCTCTGAGTAGGAAGTCACATACTAGTACAACTCAGATACATGCAATGAGGTTGCCTAATTTGATTCAGTTGAGGGCCTTGAATGTGCAGTTGGATTTGGAGCAGGATGGAGTGTTGTTGGCTACTTTGCGACTGAGAACGACGCTACTGGACAGGATCAGGAGAGTTCAGGACAAGGATCCTGTTTTGTTGATGTTGATTGAGAAAGTAAAAGCTGATTCGGGTTCTGAGTTTGAGTTGAGAGATGAGAATTTATGGATGGGACAGAGGCTCTGTGTACCTGATGTGGATGACTTGAGGCGAGAGATCCTAGAGGAGGCACATATGGCTGCCTATGCTATGCATCCTGGTACTACCAAGATGTATAACACTCTTAAGCAACATTTCTGGTGGCCTGGCATGAAGAAGCAGGTAGCGGAGTTTGTATCTAGATGTTTGACGTGCCAGCAGGTTAAGGCTGAGCACCAGGCTCCAGTGGGTAAATTGCATTCGTTGCCTACTCCGGAGTGGAAGTGGGAATGAATTACCATGGATTTCATTATGGGGTTGCCTAAGACGCCGAGACAACATGATGCTATCTGGGTTATAGTGGACCGGTTGACTAAATCAGCCCATTTCTTGCCAGTAAGGGAGAATAATACCATGGATCATTGGCCCGTAAGTATGCTGGCGGAGATAGTGAGATCGCACGGGTCCCAAAGGTCGATAGTGTCCGCGAGGATCCCAGATTTACTTCGAAGTTTTGGCAGAGTCTGCAGTCTACTATGGGTACTAGGCTGAACTTTAGTACAACGTTTCATCCTCAGACAGATGGGCAGAGTGAGAGGACTATTAAGATCTGCTGAGGATATGCTTGGGCATGTGTATTGGAGTTCAGAGGAGCATGGGATCGATTCAGCCCTAATTGAGTTTGCATACAACAACCATTATCATAGTAGCATCGGGATGGCACCTTTTGAGGCGTTATATGGGAGACAGTGTAGATCGCCGTTGTATTGGGATGAAGAGGGGGTCAGGATGATTGAGGGTCCTGAGCTGATTCAGGATACAGTGGATAAGGTGAAACTGATTCGGAGTCGCATCAAGGCAGCTCAGGATAGACAGAAGAGTTTACGGGTGTCACCGTGGCGTGGTGTACTGAGATTTGGGAGAAAGGGTAAGCTAAGCCCTAGGTACATTGGTCCATATGAGATCATTGAGAGGATAGGACCTTTGGCCTACAGGCTAGCTTTACCGAGTGAGATGTCTCAGTTGCATGACGTCTTCCATGTGAGTATGCTCCGTAGATATTGGTCAGACCCGACTCATGTGATACCGGCTCAGGAGATTGAGGTCTCTAGTAATCTGAGTTATGTAGAGGAGACGATATAGATTGTCGGGACACAGGTAAAACAGTTGAGGAATAAGAGTATTCCACTGGTGAAGGTTCTTTGGAGGAACCATTCGACTGAGGAGGCTACTTGGGAGACCGAGGAGTATATGAGGAGACAGTATCCTCATCTTTTCGATCAACCAGGTAAGAATTTCGAGGACGAAATTTTTGTTAGCAGGGGAGAATTGTAACATCCCATCTCCTATAGGAAAGGGTATTTTGGTAAATTGGGACAGGTTAGGAATATTGAATTATATCTCGGCATGCACATACAGCATTTAGCCTCTATGATTCACGATTAGTTGCACATGCACATAGTATACATGCATTCATGACATTTTAAACTTAGGTTTCAAATCGAGATTCTTTGTGAAAATTATGGGCTAATCATTATTTGGAAAATTTTTCCGAGCGCCATAAATTGTTTTACATTTTAGGGATTTATGGAATTTTTCTGGAATTTTTCGGTTCGTGCCTGCATAGGAAAATTCCGGTGATCGATCGAGTGGGCCTTTTCATCTGAAAAGGAACCGCATAATGGCATAGGATTAGTGAATAAATAATTATGAAATTGTTTTGATCCTAGCATAATTGGGATTAAGTTTTTATTAGATTAAAGTTATGATTAATTTATGTTAATTAACTACAAATTTGTCTTTTCCATTTTAAAAAGCCAAGTGGCTTCTTGATTTAAATGAATTTGTCCTATATGAAGCCTCACCATCAACTTTCTCCAATGTTCTACTTAGAAACTCATTATGAAAGCTTGAAAACTCATCTTTTATTTCTCATCCAAGCTTGCAAGTTTCCTTTTCTTTGAGTTTGTTTCTTTCCATCGAAAATTCCTCCTTGCATATAAGTTCAACCTACCAATTGCTTGCTTCTCTCCACAAACAAACTAAGTTGAAGCCTTGAGTTGAAGATGGTCCATGTGTGGTTGGTGATAGCCGTAGGTGAAGGATTGATATAGAAGATAGTGTGAACTTGAAGAAGTAAGGAGTATCTAAAGCTTGAACTTATTTAAGGTAAGAGTTGAGTTTGTATTCATTTTTTTGATTGTTAAAAGCATTTATGGGGATCATTAATGCATGTATTTGATTATGGAAGTAGTAGGTTAGAATGGGTTTAATGCATGTTTGTGTAAGAGAATTGGTTATGGTAGTTAAAATAGGTGATAAGTGAGGTTATTAATGATGTTTATGATGTCTAATTCATGGAAATAAAGTATGGGAATTGTATATATGTGTGCTGCCATTTTTGTGTTATTATAGAAGAGTTTGTTGTGATGAGGTTGTGGTTGAATTAGAGGTAGGAATGGATGCTTAGTCATGTGTTGTTGATGTTAGAAGTGATAGAAGTTAAGTTGTTGATGAAATCTGGAAATTGAGTTTTTGACCTATTGGAATGTTTTGATCATAACTAATTATGTAGGAATGAAAATGAGGTGAGGTTTGTGGCCACTTAAACTTTGGGATGTTGGCTTTATTTTAGTGTGAAATAGGTGTTGTTAAATTGTAATGTTATAAGGTCGAAAAGTTACATGGAAAGTCACTGTTTTATTGCCTGTGAACAGTAACCGACACTATGACCTGATTATTTTGTTGATTTTTATAAATTAATTAATATGGAATTTAGGTAAATGGTCTTCATGAAAGTTGTAGCTTATTGAGTTAGCTTTCCATTTCCACTGGTCTTGCTATTTTTGGAGTTGTGTATTAGGAGATATGATTTGATAACTATTGACTGTTTTTATGCATGAGTGAAACCTAGCTGGATTAGCAGATTTGGAGTACATTCTGTTTTGGAGTAATTTTAGTAATTTTTGTGAACTGAACTGGTGTTGGGGCTGCTACATTAATCCAAAATTCGCAGGTAGCAATTTGCCAGCGTCGCGTCACCTTCAACATGGTCATGTTGAAATCCTGTCTAGTTCCAGATCAGCTAAATTCACTCCAAATTGCATCACTTTGGTATTTCATCACCTAGAATATACAAAGAAAAGAATTACAATAGAAACACAAGCAAAACATCACATAAGCATATCAAAAGAGCATAAAACACACACAATTAACATGCACAAAGTGCAAGTTATCAAAACTCCCCACACTTGAACAATACTTTCCCTCAAGTATTCAATCAACTCAAATTATCAAGACACTCCAACATCTTATCACAATTCTTTTAACTGCACTTATCACTTCTTAAGTTAATGTATGCAATCTAGAATTAAAGAAACAAACCGATGAAGGTCGATCTCCTAATTAATTAGGAATGTTAACCGCTACAGAAATGCCTAAGTAAAAAGTAATAAAATCTACACCCTCGCAATGTTTCACTCATTCTCTCATGTGAAATTTGGATGTTGGTGTTTCTCTTAAAAATCCAGCACAAACCTGTTCTTTCCATAAGACTGACACAAGTTCAAACTAGTAAGCTAGGTCTTTTAATGGGTTGTAATGGGGCTAGTTAGTTACCAAGGAATTGAGTTGAGAAGAGAAAAGAAATGTACCAAGTAGACACATGCCAACAACTTCAGTTTTGAGTCAACACAAATAAAAAGATTAAACCATTAAGTTTATTTGACCCAAGTATACCATATCGCAGATCCATCATTCACTTAACTTCAACTATAATAATGAAGTTAAACCAAGGCTGCTGAAACTACTTCTCATGCATTTATTCATATAATAGTTTCCTCTCTTTTTTTTTACTCGCAACCAGCAGATGCATTTCAGCCAGCCATGATTTTCTCTCCTTTTTTTTCAATAAAGCACAATTAAGTTAACAATTCAAATATTACCCAAAGTGACTAAACATTGGTATACATGATATATAATTACATATGCTACTTCGTAAATCTTCTCAACTAGGTGCAAAAGTTGAGGCTTGAAAGAAGAAGTCATAGGTTAAAATGAGTTTTTTTAATGTTAAAACAAAGAAAAGGTTTAGGCTCAAGGGGGCTGAACTAGGATATAAAATTTTTGGGTTGTATTTTGAAAGAAAATGGATAACAAGGGGCTGCACAAACAATGCCTTAGCTTCATTCCAGTGTACTAAATGTGGTTTTGAATAGAACTTATGTCAGTTGTTCCGAAAGAAAAGTAGAGTGCATGTGAAGTTGCACTCTCTATCCTATGTCTAAAAAATCTCACAGTGTGTTTAGTGTGGATGTACGCCTATTACTTTCTAAAGGGAGCAAGCAACTGAAGCAGTCTGTTTAATTTTAGTACACACACTAACTTGAATCATGATAAGACAGGATCATGAAAAGATCAATTAGGATAATGTATCTAATAATTCAAGTTTCCTAAACAAAGAAGGCAAGATTGTCTATAAAAACATGTTTAAAAACAGTTAAATTTAGTTTTCCATAATGGGGATTTCCAAAACATTTTACATGATGCATGTATGCACAAATTAACACAAAACAGTAACAAACATGACATTAATAACAAAAATTGTAAAACAGCAAAATCTAGCAAAACAATTAAACAATAAACATGACACGCAAAAGAACAATTATGCAAATAAAACAAACAAAGTTAAATAAGTGAAACTTCCCCCTCCCCACACTTTAGAATAAACGTTGTCCTCAATGTTAGCAAATGAAAGACAAGAATAGTAAAAAGTAAAGAGTGAGAGAAAGCTTCTCTAAGGTGACGCACTAAGGTGGTGGATTTTTCAGGTTGGAGCATTTGTGGGATGTAAATCTGGATAGACTGAAAGACCCTCCCCACACTTGGTTTAAAACAATGGTAAAAATTACAACCATGCCACTTTGCTTAACTGCTACTGGTTGACTCATCTTTAAAATTGTCTGTGTATTTAGGTAGACCATGTAATCAGCTAGATTTTTGTTTTCAACCCATATTGTCCTACAAAACAATAAAAAGCTTGCGACCATGTGACATCCAACAACAACAAAATATTGGGATAAAGTTCAAAAAGAAAATGTCAAAAAACAAGAACCTGACAAAGTTATGAACAACTAAAAATTAAATTACGAAGAACAAAATGAAAGCAAACCTTGGGTTGCCTCCTAAGAAGCGCGTTTGTTTAACGTCATTAGCCCGACACGGGCCCCATTCAGTTATGGGAAGGTTCATTCAAAGAATTAACTTTAACGGAATGGGGTTGAAATCCTTCATAAAATGACTTCAAACGATGGCTATTCACCTTGAAAATTTTTCTTGTTTCCATGCTTTCAATATCCACAACATCGTAAGGCTAAATCTTTGTGACTACAAAAGGTCCAATCCACTTGGATCGCAATTTCCCTGCAAAAAGTTTCAAAGTTGAATTAAATACTCTTTACCTCTCGATTCGACAATTCTACCAACCTATTGGTTTGAGGATGGTAGGCCGTGGAGGTCCTGTGCACAACTCCATATTTCTTCAGCAATGCAGCAAACATTTTTTTGCAGAAATGAGTCCCGCAATCACTAATGATTGCTTTCGGGGTGCCGAACCTGACAAAGATATTAGCCTTCACAAAGTCGACAACAACCTTAGAATCATTAGTTCGAGTAGCTTTTGCCTCTACCCCTTTCGAAATATAATCGACAGTTAATAAAAATTACTGAAAACCAAATGACGATGGAAGATCTATGAAATCAATCCCCCACACATCAAATATTTCACAAACAATAACCGGGGTCTGAGATATTTCATTTCTTCGACCTATGTTGCCAATCATCTAGCACCTGCCACATGCTTTGCAAAATGCATAAGAATCTCTAAAAATGTCAGGCCAGTAGAAACCAGATTCAATTACTTTCCTAGCTATCCTATTAGGGCTGAATTGGCCACCACAAGCAGATGTATGACAAAATTGCAATATGGAAGAAATATTAGATTCAGGTACGCAGCTTCGTACAATCTGGTCAAAACACATTTTCTATAAATATGGATCATCCCAAAAGTAATACCTAGCATCATTCTTCAATTTATGGCACTAGGCAGATGTTCTACCATTTGATTATCCATTTTGGGTGATAAAATTGACCAAATTTGCGTACTATGGGTTTTGACATGGCCATGTTGAAGTCATCGCGAATAACTGTTCATCAAGAAACTACTCAGTAATGACCATATCATCTCCAGAAGTGTTGTTCAGCCTACTTAGATGATCTGTGACCAGGTTTTCTGCTCCTTTTTTTTTTTATCTCTGACCTTAATGTCAAATTCCTGCAACAAAAGAACCTACCAGATAAGTCTTGGCTTGGCATCCTTTTTGTTCATCAAGTACTGAAGAGTGACATGATCTGAATATACTATCACCTTCGTACCAAGTAAGTATGATATGAATTTCTCTAATGTGAAGACCACAACAAACATCTCTTTCTCAATAGTTGAATAGTTTGTTGAGCACTATCCAACGTATTTGATGCATAGGAGATCACATGAGAGTCAGGGCCTACCCTCTGCCCAAGAACTGCTCCTACAACGTAGTTACTGGCATCACATATGAGCTCAAAAGGGAGGTTCCAATATGGTGGTTTGATGATAGGTGCAGTAACCAATTTTTCCTTAAAAATATCAAATGCCTTTTTGTAGTCTTCATTGAATTCAAACGGCTCGTCTTTCTACAGAAGGTTGCTCATTGGCTGAGCTATCTTCGAAAAATCTTTGATGAATCACCTGTAAAAACCTGCATGACCAAGAAAAGAGCATACTTCCCACACATTTGTGAGGTAAGGTAGCGAGCTAATCACATCAATTTTTGATCTATTCACTTCAAAGCCCCTAGCCGAAACTATGTGTCCTAATATGATGCCTTGACCAACCATGAAATGACACTTTTCATAATTAAGCACAAGATTTTTTTCAATGCATATTTTTAACACTTTCCTCATATTTTCTAAACAAGATGTAAAGGAATCTCCGTACACAGTAAAATCATCTATGAAAATTTCAATAATTTCCTCTACATAGTCAGAAAAGATACTTACCATACATCTCTGAAACGTCATCGAAGCATTGCAAAGACCAAAGGACATGCGTTTCTAAGCAAAAGTGCTAAATGGACAAGTGAATATTGTCTTTTCCTGATCTTCAGGCACTATATGAATCTAGTGAAAGCCTGAATAACCGTCTAAAGAACAATAATGAGAACAACCTACAAGTCTCTCAAGCATCTGATCAATAAATAGTAAGGGAAAATGATCTTTATGGGTAGCAGCATTTAATTTTCTATAATCAATACATACACGCCACCTGTTTTGAACTCTAGTGGGTATTAATTCACCTTTTTCATTTTCAACAATAGTAATGTCAGTTTTTTAGGAACTACTATGTTGGACTTACCCACTTGCTATCTGAAATAGCATAGATCACGTCTGCAGCCAATAATTTCAGTATCTCCTTTTTTACAACCTCCATCATTGGTGGATTCAATTGACGCTGAGGTTGCCTGCTGGGTCTGCAATCGACCATCCAATAGCTTCTTTATTCTCCCTAAGGACACGGATAAGCTTTTTCTCCTCTAAATTGGAAACAATCACAGGTAATGTTTCGGCCTTCCCCAAGAAGACATACTTGAGGTGCGCAGGTAATCCCTTAAGCTCCAATGTTGGTGGCTAAATAATGGAGGGGAATAATTTATTACCGTCAATCTTCAGTGACTGCTATAACATGCCAGACGCAACTTGTAATACCTGCAAATCATGTACTGCATGGACCATACCTCTCAGAATTACCCATTCAGTCTCGATCTTTGATAGTTTCACAGGAGTAATGTTATCAGTTATTGTAGCCTGCAAAAAATCACCAGCACACAACTCAAGAACTTTCTCGATCAAGGGGTTAATACAATCAACAGTAAAAGCTATACAGTAATCAACAGGATGCTTAATGTTATTATTAATATTGAATGTAACTTTGGCACCATCAAACTCCATAGTTAAAGTCCTTCCATGAACATCAACTTTTTTCCTAAAAGTGTTCAAAAATGGGCGTCCCAATAACATCATCCTAGACACAGGTGACCTCTCATCCTCCATTCTCATCACATAAAAATCTGTAGGAAATACTAAATCATCTACCTGTACTAAAACATCCTCCAACAATCCCTCGGGGTACCTACTGGTGCGATCAGCTAATGTTAAAATCACACCATCTTTCTTCAACGGACTAGCATTCAATGTAGTAGAAATAGACAATGGCATAAGATTTATAGAAGCCCCTAAATGTAGCATAGCCCGTTCTATACCAACATTGCCAATTTTTCAAGGAATGGTAAACATACCTGGGTCCTTTTCCTTTATTGGTAACTTGCCTCGCAACACTGTTGGGACGTTCTCACTCATTAGCACACGCTGATTGCCTCTCATCTTGGTTATGCTAGTAACCAAGTCCTTTAGAAATTTGTAGTACCTTGGTTTTTGTCTAAGAAATGTGATAAGGGGGATGTTGATTTCCACTTTCTTAAAAATCTTTAAAGTCTCCTCATCATTCTACAATTTCTTCTTCTTAGCTAACCTGTGTCGCAATGGTGGCCTTTCTAGATTAGCTGTCACGATTTCCTCGATTTCAACTTCTTTTTTGGCTCGACAATTTCAATATAGTCATGTTGAAGTTTCTGCGATCCCCCATCACTTTCAATTTATTTTCCACTATGCAAGTTAATGGCACTGATATTCTACCTAGGATTGACAGTAGGCTGGGAGGGCAATTTCCCTTGATTCTGTGTAGCGACCAGTTGACTAATTTGCTCCCTCAGCTCTTGAAAGTTTTTATTAGTCTGAGTCTGAAATTTTGCTGAATCAATATGAAACTGAACCAAACTCTGTAGTTGTGTATTGGTCGTTAATTGAGCCGTAGTCAATTGTGACATAAGATCCTCCAAGGTGGAAATTTGGTCACCATAATTAGGCCTCGGATGTTGCTGCTATTTCTATTTTTGAGGCTAACGCTGCTGAATACTCTAACCTTGCTACCCATTCCCATATCTCAGATTGGGATGATCCCTCCATCCTGGGTTGTAAGTATTCAAATAGGGATCATATTTTCTTTGAGACTGATAATTATCATTGATCGCATTGACTTCAGCTTCCATAATATCATCTTGCAAAGTCGGACAAGCATCAATAAATGACCTTGAAATCCACAAATGTGACAAATAGGGACTTGTGGTCCCTTGCTTACGACATTTGCATTGACACTATTGGCATTGGAAGAATTGATAACTTGTCTTTCGAACAATTCAACAATCTTTTCAAGTCTACTTTCAAGTTTAGAACTACTTACCTCATGGACACCTCGAGTGTGTGTCTCCGAATGATACCCGAACTGATGAAGATTTGCGACCATTGCTGCAATTAAGTTTCTAGCCTCCTGAGGCATTTTGTTCACTATGGCTCCTCCACTAGCAACATCAAGAATCTTCCTATCATTTAGTAACATACCATCATAAAAGTACTAAATAAGGAGTTGCTCTGTAATTCCATGCTGAGGATAACTTGCACAAAGCCTCTTTAATCTCTCATAATATTCATACATATTTTCTGTATCTCTTTGTCTGATGCCATAAATCTCTTTGTGCAAACTAGTAGCCCTGGAAGCTAGGAAGTATTTTTCTAAAATCAACTGCACGATATTAGGCCATGTATCCACTATCCCAGACAGAAGATAATACAACCAATCTCTAGTTGCAACCTCTAGAGAAAAAGGGAAAGCACGCAGTTTCAATTGATCCTCTGTTATGTCTCCCAATTTGAATCCAAAATATACCACATGAAAATCTTTGAGATGTCTGCTCGGGTCGTTAGAAGGTAACCCATGAAATTTCAACAAGACCTGAATCAACCCAGCCTTTAACTCAAACCCATCATCTGTAGCCTGATACTGTATATATAGAGGTTGATTCTCTACTGGTGGTGCAAGCATATTCCTCATATTTGTATAAGCAGTTGCATAGGTGGAATAGGTTATTGATTTGCCATCGTTGCTTCTTCAAAATCTTCCAATAACTCGGTCTCAAAGGCAGACATATTCTCAGTTTGGTCAGGCAAGACTTATGCAGAAGTAGAAGCTTTGTCTCTTATGCAATTTAGTAACTTTCCTGAGTTGTTTTGCGATCTTCTCTATCTCTGGATCAAACAATAAATCACCTGCAAAAACACAATGCCACATGCAAACAACTAGAAAAAAATGATTAGCAACATAAACAAACAAAAACTTAAACACTAGGTCCCCAGTAATGAAATCAAAATTTGATGGTGTGTCAAACCAGCAAAAATGAATTCCTACTCTAAAACACTTAAATGAGCAAAGTGGTGAATAAGGTCGAACCACAGAGACTAATGTAGCAATTGTTTATTTGTTTAGAAAAAATAAAAAATAAAAATAAAGATAAAAAAAAAAGAAAAAAGAATTGATTTAGGAATGATTAATTTTAGAACACGAAATCACGCAGAAGGAAATTAAAAATAAAGATCGAAAACAATATAAAAAAAAGCCTAGCCAAGGTACTCTTCCGTTTGATACTGTAATTCGATCATAGAATCAAAAATATAAATTATGTTCATTCTTGTGGACAAAGTTATAACAGACAGTGAATAGCACATATCGACCAATCCATTCGTAATTATTTGATAACCCCGAGTAAAGCTCCATAGATTATTACCCTAACCAATTAGACTATTCCCGAGTAAAGCTCCGCATAATATTATCTATGGCAGTAGTAGGATCTGATAGACCTTTGTCTTAGCTAACAGAATCGAAAAAATTGCAATCTATTTAGACTAAATTATTTAATCTCATTAATTCCTTAATTGAAATTAATTTGCCACTTCGATAGACAGCAATCACGGATTAACTAATCTATTTGGCAATTTATCACCAAGTCGATCAATTAATAGGCCCTATTAATCAAGAAAAACGACGATAATAAATCAATTAAAGCGTAGATATCAAACAAGCATAAGAGATAAACAAAAGCAATTAAATCAAAAGAGTCTCACGAATTACTTGAATCAAACATTGGATACCTTGGCTAGATCAAAAGGTTAGCCATGCATAGCAATATTCAAGGACAATTTTGTTAGAGGAGAGTCGTTGTCTTTCTCTCCCATCCACCAAAAGCTATTGTTGCCCTCTCTCTATTCTCCCGCTGATTGTGAAAAGAATTCCCTTTTTATTTCCTAAAGAGGGACTATTAATAGGCTAGGCCTTTTTTCTTTTTCAATAAACAAAGTGGGACCCAATTAAATATCAAAATAAAACTCCAATGGGCTACAAAATAACTTGACTTCGTCCAGCAAAAGGGCTATGTCATTCAGGCCCAAATCCCAAAGTAATTAATCCGAAATTCGTAGGTAGCAATTTGCCAGCATCGCGTCACCTTCAACATGGTCATGATGAAATCTTGTCCAGTTCTAGATCAGCCAAATTCACTCCAAATCGTATCACTTTAGTATTTCATCACCTAGAGCTTACAAAGACACGAATTACCATAGAAAGAAAAGCAAAACATCACATAAGCATATCAAAAGAGCATAAATTACCACGCAATTAACATGCACAAAATGCAAGTTATCCATATGTTCCTGAAGTGAATCACACGTTAGTATAGACTTAATATCCGATATACAAAACACACAAGAAGGGGGGGTTGAATTGTGTATCCGTTTTTGGACTACAATCCCTTTTAAAACAAACTTCTTTTTTAAAAAACTTGCTTTCTCAAACAATTGAAAAATAGTATTATGAAGTATTGCAATATGCTTCTAAGTATTTGTATCAACAATAGAAATTAAAAGTTGAGAGTTGAGAGCAAGAATCGCACAACAATTTTATTCTGGTTGACCCCAAACCGTGGGCTACGTCCAGTCCTCAAAATCTTTTCTGAGATTTCACTATACGTCTCAAAGATACAAGTATTCTTTTCTCTGAGCCTCTTCAGGTCTCTTACAACAAGTATTCTTTTCTGACTTAGCCTCTTCAGGCTATCAACTTTCTTCTTTCTACTGAAAGATGTTTTTAGCTTTGTTACAGAAAAAAGTAGCTCTAAGTTTCGCACAATGAATAAGATTTTGAGCTTTTTTGAAAATCACTAACTTTTTCAATCTTCGACTCTGACTCGTATTTATAGTCTTCGTCTTCAACCGCTTCTTGATAACTGCTTCTTTTTTCTTGTTTCTTGATCTTTAAAGAAACGATTATTCAGTTGAGTTTTGTAACTAACTCAAACTGAATAATCATTCGACGTGGTATCGGGTCTTCATCTTCGATTCTTTTATCTCATTTTTGGCTTTAAGCTTTACGTCTCAATTATGCTTTGTTCTTGTGTTTCATTTCTATCATCTCATTTTTTTGCTTTATGCTTTGCGTATCATTTTTGTTACGTCTCATGTCTTGCATTTTATTTCTGTCTTTTTCTTGCGTCTCATTTTTCTTGTGTCTCATTTTTTTGCATCTCATTTTTGCGTCTCATATTTGTCTTCCGCTTGCGTCTCATTTTTGTTGCGTCTCATTTTTGCCTTGCGTTGCGTCTCATTTCTGTCTCGTCTCATTTCTATATCGTCTCATTTCTGCATCGTCTCATTTCTACCTTGCGTTGCGTCTCATTTCTGTAACTGCTTTATTATTTGGTTTTCATCAAAATTATTAATCGTAAAGTCATTTTGACTTAACAATCTCCCCCTTTTTGATGATAACAAATAATCAGAAATGATAAAAATTGTAGCAACAACAATTAATGAAAAATATAGACAATATAAAAAATCTTCTTCTTCTTTTCTTCTCTTCTTGTTCTCCCCAAAATCATCTTCTTCTTTTCTTCTCTTCTTGTTCTCCCCTTATCTTTGTCATTCTTTCTTCTATCTCCTTTTCTCCTTTCTCCCCCTATTTGTTATTGATCAAAAAGATCATGATCGCAGATGTTTCATAACTTCAAAAAACATTTCTCTCATTTCAGTGTGGAGTGACTTGAGATCTTTTCGAATATACGCTACTTCTTTATACAAGTCACCCATAGAAGCACACAGATTATCAATTTTCTCTTCAATGTCTTCATCATGCTTCTGTTGTAGTACTTCAACGGTCGTAGTATATGCATATGAAGATATGACACCTGATTCAATTATTGTAAGGGTAGGAGGTTAAACAGATAAGTTCGGCTCCGGGAGATAAAGGTCATCAGGACTGGTAAGTCATGAAACTTGTCTTCCAAATAGGTGTAGAACGTCTCCAATTGAAGACAAAGTTGTCAAGGGTCTAATGTGCATAATGAAATGCACCACTGACTCTATTGAGTAGCTTAGATCTCTAATCCTAATGGGTATGTACTGCCCTTCTGTAAGTCTTCCACTTACCTGAAAAGAGTCTTCAGTGGTTCACAATTGCTTCCTAATGCTTTCGAAATGGAGTGGGAAACATAGGTTCCTTTCTGCTGGCCGGCATAGCATGCTTCATCAATGTTTCTCACTTCAGCTTCGATCTGCTCTTCTATAAGATCACTTGTTATCCCATCAGGATACAGTTTCTTCTTCCCTTTTTCTACATTGGGAACAATGTAAGGTCTTGGTTGTATATCAGGCACAATCATGATCATAATTTTCTTCGTGATTGGGAAAATAGTGTACTTTTGCCTTGTCATCTGTGTGGGGTATGGTCTGGTTCTTTCATCTCTTAGAACACCATACATACTTTTCTCGTCATCATTCAACAGATGCATTGTACTACTATTTACCAAAATTGGTTGTAATTGTGCCTTGACTGACCTTTTTGGGGTTTCTCTGATAATTATAGAGTTGTTACTCCTGATAGGTTGACTTTCTTCAATAATCTTGACTCTCAAATCCTCTTTTCTTAATAGTTGAGAGGTATTGACCTGTACTGGACTGCGTTCAACTAGCTTCTTCTTCTTTTGAACAGCAATAGGAGTGCTCCTCTTCTCACTAATTTTCTTCCTTTTATCTTCTCTAATCAGTCTAGAAGTCTGCTAAGATTGAAGTTTTTCTTTCTCAAACTCCAATTTTCTCTTAATCTAAGTCTCCTTGGCTAATTTTGTTGAATCTTCTTTCAAAATTGAAACTAAGGACCTTGTTGCCTGAGGTGTTTTCTTCTCAGAGTCTCCTCCATGAGTCAACTCTCTCCCTTTCCTTTCTTCTTGTTGACGTAAGGTTCGAACTTTGGGTGACATTTTCACTTGGTTCGGTCTCTCCGAAAGAAGTATGTCCCCTTTCTTTTCAAGGTCACTTTCTCTTGAAATTGCACCTGGCTTCCTTCACCTTTTCCTTCATTGATTTACCTGATGATTTCTTTTCTCCTTCTACAAGCATTCTCTCAATAGATTGAGATTTTGATTTCCTTAAGGGAGATTCTTTTTCAATCAAGCTTACCTTAACAACACGCTCCCCCTCAATCCTATTTTTGTCTTAGAATCTTCTTCTTCTTTCTCTAGATTCTTTAAGCCCATTCTACCAATTGTTCCAGATTTGATGACACTTTTGATATTCAACTCCATCTTGTTTCCTCTCTCCTGAAGGACTCCAGAGTCTCTGAATATTCTTGTCAGCATCATCCCATAGGGTTGAGCGGTCGAGTCTTTCTTAGTCTTTTCCATATAATGGAAAATAAGGAATGACAAATTTATTGACTGGCGATTAAGTAGATGAAACAAACATTGTTCATCTAATGTTGTTACCAAATACCTTGATCCTATTCTCGTTAGTACACAATGGAAAAGAAGTGAGTGTAGTACCCTAGCCTTTGGAACAAGACTTGACGCCTTCTTCTCCTTTGGATCATTGCTTCCATATAACTGCCGATTGATCTGAGTCTCCTTCATGTTAGCTTGCGTCATCCATCTAGCTTTGTTCGTGAGCTTCTCTCCTTCAGATGGACACTCAGTGACCTTTTCGATTATCTCCTTTGTCACTATAATCGACAATCTATCCACCGTAGATACAAGAGTATCAACTACCACTTCCATATTCTTCCAGAAACCATACACTTCATCATGTAGACTGTCTCTCGAGCTCGAAAGAAATTCCTCCACCCTACTACTACAATCTCTAGTTCAATATCCATCTTGTCCTGCTTCAAGGACTCAAAATCAACAAGTCTTCCACTCGTCAGTACTGGTTCCATTGTTTCTGTAGTGAACAACGAATTGAATGCACAGAGGTATTTCTTAAAGAAGTGAAGTCAATTTCTGAGGTTGAGTGTGCGACCAAGGAAGGTTTGAAATCCAAACAAAGAAATGAAGAGCTTTTGTTGAGAATCCTTCAAAGGTCGATGTCAGGGTATATCAAGAGTGTTTTAGAATAGGTGCCGTTCTCAAGGCTAGGAGAACCTTTCCCTCAAAAACTTTCTTCTAATGGACGTTACCATCTATAACTCATTGTTACTGTTACCGTTAACTCTTTCCACCTCTTCATCTAGGTTATGACGTGTCAGACAGTTGATTACTTAACATCACCATATTAAGGTTTTGTCTGATTTCTCTGAATATTTCTTCACTTAATGGCTTAGTGAAGATGTCCGCCCATTGATGGTTTGTCTCATCAAACTGAAGACTTACGATCATCCTTTGAACGTAGTCTTATAGAAAATGGTGTCTGACTTCGATATGTTTAAATCTCGAGTGTTGTATAGGGTTCTTCGACAGGTTGATGGCACTTGTGTTGTCACAGTAGATTGGAATTTCTTCTTCTTGTACTGAGTAGTCCTCTAGTTGGTACTTAATCCACAACGTCTGTGAAGAGCAACTTGCGGCTGATATATACTCAGCATCTACAATTGATGGAGCAATTGAGTTGTGCCTCTTACTTGACCATAAAACTAGGTTGCGACCAAGGAAGTGACATCCTCCACTTGTATTTTTTCTATCAATCCTATCTCCGGCATAATCCGCATCACAATAGCCAATTAACCTGAAATTTTTACCTTTCTCATACATTAAGCAAAGATTAGTAGTACCTGATAGATATCCCAAAATCCTTTTAGCAGTAATGTAATGAGATTCTCTAGGACCTGCCTGAAATCTCGCACACAAACAAACACTAAACAGAATGTCAGGTCTGCTTGTTGTAAGGTAAAGTAAGGAACCAATAATCCCTCTATACAGAGTTTGATCAACCTTCTTGTCAGTTTTGTCCTTGAACAAATGGTTTGAAGGATGCATCGAAGTTGATTTTACTTTTTCCATATCATATTTAGTCAAAAACTCCTTAACATACTTCTGTTGATGAATAAAAATCTTTTCTTCAGTTTGCTTGACTTTCAACCCAAGAAAGAATTTTAATTCACCCATCATGCTCATCTTAAACTCATTTTTCGTCAAATTTTCAAAATTGGTACATAACATTTCAGAGGTGGCACCAAAAATAATATCATCAACATTAATTTGAACTATGATAAAATCATTCTTAATGCACTTTCTAAATAAAATTTTATACACCTGACCTCTAGTGGACTTATTTTCAATAAAAAACGAACTCAAACGATCATACCAAACTCGAGGAGCTTATTTCAAGCCATACAAAGCCTTATGAAGTCTATAGACATGATCCAGTTTCTTGACATCCTCGAAACCCGGAGATTGCTTCACATAAACCTCTTCATCTATAAAGCCATTTAAGAAAGCACTCTTCACGTCCATTTGAAATAGCTTTATGTCATGACAGACAGCATATGTAAGCAAAATCCTAATAGCTTCTAATCTTGCTACAGGAGTATAAGTCTCATTGTAGTCTATTCCTTCCTACTGATTATAGCCTTTTGCTACTAATCTTGCTTTGTTATGACTCACTATTCCTGATTCGTCTACCTTATTCTTAAAAACCCATCTAGTTCCTATGATGGACATTTTTGGTGGTCTGGGAACTAAAGACCAAACTTTATTCCTAGTAAACTAGTTCAGGTCCTCTTGCATAGCTAGAATCCATGCTTCATCTTGAAGAGCTTCATCAATTTTCTTAGGCTTAATCTCAGAAATAAATGTTATATTTGCTTCTCTTCTAAATTTGGACCTAGTTCGCACACCTTCTGAGGTCTCTCCTATAATCAACTCTTATGGATGAGAACTCTTATATTTCCAATCTCTTTTCAAATCAAGAGTCTCAGGAATATCTTCAACTTTGTCTAAGGAAGTTTCTGATGGTGATATGTTGTGACTATCAACCAAAGGTACTGATAGGGTTCCATTATCAGTATCATCTCTCTTACTTGGTTGAGAACTATCATCAAACTTGACATGAATAGTTTCTTCAACAGTCTTAGAGGTAAGGATGTAAACCCTATAAGCTTTCGATGATAGAGAATAGCCTAGAAAAATTCTAGAATAACTCTTAAAATTGAATTTATCCAGACTTTCTTTTGTATTTAATATAGAACACTTGCAGCCAAATGGATGGAAGTAGGATATATTAGGTTTCCTTCCGTTCCATAACTCATATGGAGTTTTCTTCAACAAAGGTCGCAGAAGTATTCTATTTTGAATATAACACGCTGTATTCAAAGCTTCTGCCCAAAAGTATTTAGGAAGATCCATCTCACACAGTATAGTCCTTGCCATTTTTTGAATCGTCCTATTCTTTCTTTCAACAACTCCATTTTGTTGTGGGGTTCTAGGGGCAGAGAAATTCTGGATAATTTCATTCTCTTCAAAAAACATTATGAACTTCTCATTTTCAAATTCACCACTATGATCACTTCTAATACTAGTTATAGGCATTCCTTTTTCGTTCTGTAATTTTTTGGATAGCACTTTAAAACACTTAAAAGACTCATCTTTATGTGATAAAAACAATATCCAACAAAATCTAGTGAAATCATCAACAATAACAAGACCATACCTCTTTCCGCCAAGACTCAATGTCCTAGTTGGACTAAATAAATCCATATGTAACAACTCTAGAGGTCTAGAAGAAGTTACAACATTTTAAGAAGAAAACGTTGTTTTAACCTGTTTTCCTTTTTGACAACTTTCACAAAAGAAATCCTTGTTAAGACTTATTTTTAGTAAACCTCTTACCAAATCATGTTTAATCAACTTGGAAATATGTTTAAAACTGATATGACCTAGCTTTTTATGCCAAATCATTTTTTCTTGATCAAGTGATATAAAACAGGAAATATTTTGTTTTTAAAAATCTTCTAAATTAATTTTGTAAAGATTGTTTTATCTTTTGGCAGAAAAGAATATAGACCCATCCTTGTTTTTGACTTTACAAGAATTTTGATTGAAAGACACTTCAAAACCAAAATCACATAATTGACTGACACTAATCAAATTGTGTTTTAAACCATCAACTAGCAACACATTATCGATGTATGCAAAGGAATCTTTACCGATTTTACCGATTCCAATTATTTTACCCTGCTGGTTGTCTCCAAAAGTTACCGATCCTCCCTTATTATACTAAAGATCTAGGAACATAGACCTTCTTCCTATCATGTGTCGCGAGCATCCACTGTCTAAATACCAATGGTGTTGGCTGCTTTTTCTAAGGAAGGATATCTGCAGGTGATATTATTTGTCTCTTAGGTACCCAGATTTTCTTTGGTCCTTTGGGGTATGATGATGATGCAACTGATGACTTCTCTAATGATGATAAGGCTGATGAAATTTCTTCCTAAAAGGAGCAGCACTCTTTTTATACTGAGTATAATTTTTAGCAAACCCTAATCCAATTTATCATTAGGGTGTCTGTATTTCCCTAGCATGTCATTCATTTTTCTAGTACTCTCTGTAAATGTCGATAGATCAGCTGAAAGACTATTTATTCTTTGTTTCAACTGATTGATCTCTTCAGATCTATCTACCACAACCCTTTTCTTCATCTCGTCCACTTGTTTCTTTAAGCAGACATTCTAACACTTGCGTGTTCTTTAAGTTTTCTACGTACTTTTTCTTAAGCAATTTAGACTGCTTTAGAATTGCATGAGAATCTTCTAATAATTCTGAGTATGCATCTTGTAATTCATTAAGTTTTGAGGTTACCTCCTCATCACTTTCTCCTTCGGCTACCAGGTAAATATTTGTTTGCACCGATGTCTCTGAGTCAGTATCTGATTCAGACGAATCTAAATCTTCCCAGGTTGTCATCATGCTTTTCTTGCCTTCTCTACTCTTCTTTGGCTTTCTTTTTAATAATGGACATTTGGACTTTTAGTGTCTCGGTTTATTGCATTCATAGCATATGATGAATGTTTTCTCCATCTTCGCTTCATCTTTGTTATTCTTCTTGAGGTAGGACTCTTTGTTTCCTTTAGCCTTTTTCTTCCACATGCATCTGATCTTCCTCGAGATAAAGGATAGTTCATCATCTTCTTCACTTAAAACATGATCTGATTCACTGGAATTGTCATCCTTGACTTCTTCAATCTTTAGCGCTTTCAACGATGAGCTCCTCTTCCTTTGATTCTTCTAATTCTTCTGTCTGACCTTTAATGTTATGAATTTGTCTCGTCTGGGCTTATCTTCTGCATCGAGTTCAACTTCATGTATCTTCAAAGATCCAAGCAATTCATCAAGCTTTAATACGCTCAAATCCTTGGCTTCTTGTATGGTTGTGACTTTTGGTCTCCATCTCTTCGATAAACTTTTGAGGATCTTTCTAACGTGATCTTGATTGTTGTACGTTCTACCAAGAGCTTTAAGTCCATTGATGATACTTTGAAATCTTCCAAACATCTGATCGATAGATTCTTCATCCTTCATCTTGAACAACTCATACTGGTGTACAAGAGTGCTTATCTTAGACTCCTTTACTTGATTCGCGCCTTCATGTGCGATAGATAGTGTATCCCACATCTCCTTCGTAGTGTCGCATCTATGAACTTTATCGTACTCACTTCTATTTAGGGCATAGCTTAAAAAGAACTTAGCCTTCAAATTCAGCTGGAATCTCGCTTTTTGTTCTGCAGACCATCTGATTCGTGGAACAACATTTCCTTCTTCATCTACCAGTGTATACAGTCCATTTTCTATTATCTCCCAAAGGTCTATATGAGTAGATTCAATGAAGAACCGCATCCTATCTTTCCAGTAATGGTAGTCTTCTCCATTGAATGCAGGAGGTCTAGTGATGGAGGCACCTTCAGCTATGTATATGTGTGACTCTGCCATGGATTTTTATCCACATTTTGTTACAGTGGTTCTTGGACACCGAGCTCTTATACCAATTGAAGTGAATCACACATTAGTATAGACTTAATATTCAAGAAGGGGGAGTTGAATTGTGTATCTGTTTTTGGACTACAATCCCCTTTAAAACAAATTTCTTTTTAAAAAAACTTGTTTTCCCAAAAAATTGAAAAATACTATTATGAAGTATTGCAATATGTTTTTAAGTATTTGTATCAACAATAGAAATTAAAAGTTGAGAGTTGAGAGTAAAAATCAACATAGCAAGTTTATACTGGTTCACCCTAAACCGTGGACTACGTCCAGTCCTCATAATCTTTTCTGAGATATAACTATATGTCTCAAAGATATAAGTATTATTTTATCCGAGCCTCTTCAGGTTTCTTATAACAAGTATTCTTTCCTGACTTAGCCTCTTCAGGCCATCAGCTTTCTTCTTTCTACTGAAAGATGTTTTGAGCTTTGTTACAGACAATAGTAGCTCTAAGTTTCGCACAATGAATAAGATTTCTAGATTTTTTGAAAATCACTAAAATCACTAACTTTTTCAATCTTCGACTCTGACTCGTATTTATAATCTTCGTCTTTAACCGCTTCTTAATAACTGCTTCTTTCTTCTTGTTTCTTGATTTTTAAAGAAACGGTTATTCAGTTGTGTTCTATAACTAACTCAAACTGAATAATCATCCGACGTGGTGTCGGGTCTTCATCTTCGATTATTTCGTCTCATTTTTGGTTTTAAGCTTTGCGTCTCATTTCTGATTTCTTCTTGCGTCTCATTTCTATCATCTCATTTTCTACTTTATTTTTTGCGTCTCATTTTTGTTCCGTCTCATTTCTTGCGTCTTATTTCTGTCTTCTGCTTGTATCTCCTTTTTCTTGCGTCTCATTTTTTTACGTCTCATATCCATCTTCCGCTTGCGTCTCATTTTTCTTGCGCCTCTTTTTTGTTGTTTCTCATTTCTGTCTCGACTCATTTCTACTCTACGTTGCATCTCATTTCTGTCTCGTCTCATTTCTGCATCGTGTCATTTCTGCCTTACGTTGTGTCTCATTTATGTATCTGCTTTTTTATTTGGTTTTCATCAAAAATTTTAATCGTAAAGTCATTTTGATTTAACAGTTCCCTTCCACTCCTATCTCTCTCCTCGTAGTAGCAAGGCTCAAATAAGCTATTTATAGGCACCTTTGGCTTTACAATTTAGAATTCTAATTAAATTGTACTAACTAGATCATATTTTATCCTAATCAAATTACATCACATTAATCAATATCATGACATACTCATCTAACTAGGACTCTATCTTACAGGATTTATCTACATCATTAGTAACAAGATAAGAGATTACATTTAACTAGGAATGATACATCCATATCTATGAAGAACTTTACTATCTTTGGATGATCCTCCTATATGGTATTCCTCTTTTAGAGCATATGTATATCTACTGTGATCTTATCTACCACATCATTCAAGATATCTTCTTGATCTCTATCCACTAATGATGAGTCGTTCAAGACCAAAAGCCTTTCATTAAATATTGGTCTAGTCTAATGCTTACATATATCAAGTCTATTAGTCATAGTTCATTTTTTTAGCACATATTAAGTTTTTATAGCTTTCATATGTCTCACTTATGTATATGATCTAGCTAATCTTCAACTTAAGGACCATCTCAAGCCATCTTTTGGTCTCATGTTTGAATCTTGCATCTCATCAAAGATTTTTGTTAATGTGCATCAACATAAGTCAACTCATCGACAATGCCCATTTTCCTTACCCACTCATAAGTCTTTTCCTTATTCCATCGTCCCATATAACAAACATTGGTTAAGACCTACAAATACCTACAAGGTTATGCTGCTAGGACTTAAGGGCTTAATAAACCACCCCTACCAGAAGAATTCGACGTTTTTGTTGAAATAATCTATAAGCCCTTCTCTGAATATGGTTCCCTCAAAGACTCCTTCATTATTATCATATCTCCCACATACCATTTTCCCTCTTTATCAGGTTTGTCCTTGCTTTTATTTGAATGCTCCTCGACAAGATCCATTACACCCAACATAACATAAATATTAAGGTATACTTCTTCTATCGAGTCTTTACTTACTTCTCTTTTATCCTTTTTAAAAATGAAATTCATTTAATCCTCACTCATGTTCCATCTTAGACATTCGTGACCAAATTATGGCCCTTCACAAATGAAACAAGTAATATCTTATTTTGTTTATTTCTTGGGCTTGTGTTGAGAATATTCACATACCTTTTCCTTGCCTTTCTCTAAGCCATATCATGTCTTATTATTCTTCTTACCCTCATTGGTAGTTTAAATTGGTGGTGGCATATGAAGGTCCACCAAGGCATTTACAACCACTATCACACTTAGGGAGGTCTTTCACATTCTACCTTTGAAACTCCATTTGTGCCCAACCTTGTAAATTGTTTTTGAAGTTGAACAACTTATCTTCCTAAAAAATGTTCTGCACATCCAGCATTAAAGATGTGAATTTCCTTACATACTCTTGTCCTGAGTCATCTTGCTTTACACCTCTTCAAAGCTTCCCTTATAATTCATGAAGTGTTGTTGAGAAATAACTGATTTGTTAACCATTTCTTCAATTTCTCCTAAATGTTAATGAAAGGTCTACCCATACTGATATCTTTTGAAGTTTGTCATCCTCCACCATAGCTTTGCATCCTCCACCATATACATAGTCATGATCGACACCTTCTTCAAATTGGACACCTTTATTCCTACTAAGTATTTCTCCATATCTTACAAAAAAAATTCTAACTCTTTGGAATTTCGATTACCATCGAAAACTTGATATTCTTGCACCTTCACTAAAGTGATTTTGACACTCCCAACATCCTTTATTCCAATGACACACCATATGATCATGATCTCCAATCTAGAATTCTCTTATGCCTTCATCAAGTTTGCTATTTAATACTACAACTGTTGAATTTATTCCTCTAAAATCTCAAACCAAGATGAGTAGGAAGTGACCTCTTCGTCCCTTTGGGAAATTAGCCCTATAAATGCCTCTATTATGTTAACAAGCTCTATCAAATTGCTACCTCCAGTCATATCAATATGTGGTTCTAGTACCAGTATAAAGGTTTTCCTAGACACCAAACTTTTATCGAAGTCATGCCTACTCCTTATCTCACTGAGTTCTGTTTAAGCAAGATTAGCCTTTCCCCACTTGATCGTTAACTAAAAAATTATTCTCAAATGCCTCACAACTGTTGAACTCACTACTAAAGTAAGAATGCTACAAAAGTATTAAATAATTATAAGCAACAAAAAATGCACAAGAGCTATGATAAAAATCAACGTTCATTATTTTCTTAAAAGTATACAAATGGATGTTCTCTCTCAATGTGTTCCCTTCTCTTCCTATCTATCCCTCTTAGGAGTAAAGCTCAAACAATCCATTTATAGGCATCTTCAACTTTACAATTTAGAATTTTAACTGAACTTAACTAACTAGATCACCACTTATTTTATCAAATTACATCACACTAACCAATATGATGACATCCTCATCTAAATAGGACTCTATCTGATAGGATTTATCTACATCAACTATTAAGATAAGAAATTACATTTAACTAGGAATGATAAATCTATACCTATAAATAACTCCACCACATCATCCAAGATCTTTTATTGATCTCTATCCATTGATGATTAGTCATTTAATCCCAAAGCCTTTAATAACACATTGGTCCATTCTAATGCTTACCCATGTCAAGTCAATTAGTCATGGTCTGTTTATTTGAGCACACATTAAGTTCTTAAAGCTCTCACTTGTCTCCGTCATACATGTGATCCAGTTGACCTTCAACTTAAGGTCTATCTCATGCTATCTTTTAGTCTCACATCTGAATCTTACATCTTTTCAAATATTGCCACTAATGTGCACCAATGCATGCCAACTCATCAACAATGTCTATTTTCCTTACCTACTTGTAATTCTTTGCCTTGTTTTGTGTCTCGAGTGTCAAATATTGGTCAAGGCTCGCCAACATCTTCCCAATTATGCTATTAGGACTTAAACGTCTAACATGTGGCTTCTGATTCCTAAAGTAGGCCGAAAGTAGGAGGTCAAAAGATGTCGTCTATTAAATTAATGAAGAGTTAGTGTTGCTACCAGGGATTTGAAGCACAGTCGAAGCTTAACTGGGAGCAATGGTTTTTGGTTTTAGGATTGGAATATATCTTTTAACAAGAATCAATTTTGGTTTATTTCTTGTAGTTAATGTAACCTAAATAAAGAATAAGATTTGTTTGGCTATTAGGATAATAAAACCCATATCATAAAATATTGTAATTAATGCTAGTGCAATCCCAAAGTTAGCATAAACTAACTTTGTAGCCAAGCAAAATTTAAAATTGTTTAAAATATAAATTGTAATTAAAAATTAAGTCAAATATTTTTTAATACATTAAGATTAATAATTAGATTGAATTCTAAATTTGAATTTTAGAAAAGTTGTTTGTAAAATTAGAATTAATTATTTGTAATTAAATTATAATTAATTAATTAATTAATTAAACTCATAAAATAAATTTATTTTCTTCTAATTAAAAAGATGTTTCTTAATAAAATTTATTTATTTTAATTTGATTGATATAAATAAAATTTATTATTTTATTTTATTTAATGAATTATTAATCTATTGATTCAAATATTATGTCTTCATTAATTTGAATAAAAATTTATTGATTTATTAGAAAATATATTTTCTTGATTAAATTTGGAAATATGTTTTCATTTATTAATTAAGAAAAAGAGCAATCTTTAATAATTTTGAAAATATTTTCTAATTTATTAAGGAATGATTCTCTAATTAATCGAGAGATAATCTCCAAATAAATAATGAAGAAATTTCTTAATTAAATTTAAAAGTATTTTATTTAATTTTGGAAGAAGTTTTCTTTAACATTAGAAAACAAGTTTTAATTCAAGAAAATTTATTTCTAATTAGATTAAAAATAATTTTCTACTTAGATTATAAATAGTTCTCTATTTAGATTAGAGTAACAACTTGTAAAATTTTGAAAGAAAGAGTTTTTTAATTATAATAAGAAAGATGGGTAATTTATTAAAAATATTTTCAATTAATTTTATTCAAGGAGTTAAGATAATTGAAAATAGTTTTAATTGAATTCAAATTTTGTTTTTAAAATTTTTATTTAGAGTAAGAACTTAATTCATTTAGGATAATTCATTTAGGAATTAACATATTTGATCTAATTTAATTATCCAAAGAGTTGGAAATAGTATTTTAGATTATAAAATCAATAATAGAATCAAATACATCTTAATGTTCCATGCATATAATTTGATTATACTTGTATGGGAAATTGCATGTTTTAAATTGTCTATTTTATATGAATGATATTTTCAAGCATTTTTTATTAATGAGACTAATAAAATTAAATCTCTTGTAAAAATATTAAGTACATATTGAGAATGTGATTGCTGTCTTCTATTATTTAAATATAAAACTAGATTTTATTTATTGTAAGGCATGTTAAGTGACTCAAGGCTCTATTAACCTGAATATGTTTTATTTTAAATTAATGGGTCCTAATTAATTAAATAAATTTGTATGTTTTTATTGAGTGACTCATGATCATATGAATTTAGAGTTATGGCTATGAATAAAATATAAGATATGTTTTGATAAGAGTTATAACCTAACAAATTTAGAAGCCATATGAGGTGTGATGGATAAGGATGTAATATACCTAATTTAAGTTTAGTTAGTGTATTGAGTGCCTCACTCATGGATAAGGATGTAATATACCTAATTTAAGTTTCGTTAATGTATTGAGTGCCTTAAGATCAACTAAATTTTAATAAGATCATATTCCGTTAGAGAGATTAGGGTAATCTTTCTACAATAGTTGTGAGGGCTACTATATCAAATAAAATAGTGGAAGCAACTAAACAAATCATTAAAGTCTTAATTTTATTTGGTTGCCATGGTATATACCAGTTACTTTCTTTTCTTATATTTATATTTAGTTATGAGTTAAACTACTTTTGTTTAGTATAGTTGATACCATGGCTATGTTTGGTTGGATGTAAGGTTTATAATGGAATATAATGGTAGAATGGAATATAAATGGATATATTATTAGAAAATTATTGTTTGGGAGGGATGAAAGGGTTCATAATGTAATATAGTAAAATGTTGTTTGGAAAATGAATGTAATGAAATATAATGTATGTATAATAATAATGAATGATTATTCTACCTTTGATAGAACAAAACATATATTAATAGATGATAGGATTTGGTTTTCTGGTTATATAAAGTCAAAACAACATGAAATTAATGTCACTACAAGGGCAAAATAATCACGTCATTTTTAAGAAAATTTTCAAATTTTATTTTTTTATTAGTATATACATAACAAACATGCTACTATTTATTTTTCCAGTCCTATAAACCCAAGCTACAACATGAATAATCACAACAAAACTATCAAATCCAAAAATTAAATGAACAATTGAGCTTTATAGCTTGAACCACAAATTTTCCGCCAATCAAGCTCTTAACACGCTTTATGATTAAACTAGTCGAATAAAGAAACTAACATTGAACAAGTTCATTAATGAAAGAGGAGCCCGTGACTGCTAGCCCTGATGCCACAATACTCTTCAAACCTAACTCCCTCATGCTTGATTTTTCACATTTGCTTCCTTCAAGAAAAGAAGATCACTTGAAAAAGAGACACCATGGAAATATGAGGAAGGCATTGAATTTTGGAAATTAAGATGACATGGTAAGTATTCTAATCAACATATGAGCACCCACTTATAGATAAGAGAAAGAAACAGCTAGCCTATCCACCTTCATTCACTCCAAATGAGCAACAAAGTCATCGAAAATACCATTTCATCCATCATTTTCAATTTTGCATCCATCCATCATTGAAATTGAAAGCAATATAAAATCAATAATCTATATATACAAGAAAAATTAAATTTAACATGCATTTGTGAACCAAAAGATGTAAGAAAACATCAAAATATTCATCATGTGCATTGAAAATATTATAAATAATGAAGGTCAAAATAAACAATATCAAATTAATGAATGAAGAAAAGTTGAGTCTTCATTTAGTTGCTGCTCAATCATCAACTGAGAGACAAATTTCAAAAACAAATCGCAAAACAAGCAATTCCCTCAATTTCATGCTCATTTCAAATTGAAAGACTCCATGCTCAATTCCATGCGCAAAATATCTAACCAAAATATAAGAAAGGCAAAAGGGACTAGACATACTAAACTCCAGTATCCAAAAGACATTGTCATCAATATACTCCTAAGATATAGCGACAATGACAATATCATATAGTATTCCTCAGAGGACATCATAAACTTCAACATATTCTTACTTATATTGACTGGTGTATTAATTAATGCCCTCACCGCATCAGACTTACAAATAAGAAAGATATAACTTTCATATAATTTTGAAGCTTCCACTTCCAACTCCACCAAATGATTATATAGTTCTTCTTCTGGAATCAGAAATGGTTTAACCAACAGTGAAGTGGATTTTATACTAGCCTAAAAAAATGTGTTAAGTCCATCTTTGATGACATCTTCACTTTCATCAGAGGATGCCTTGTTTTTCCTTTTCCTAAATGTATTTGGGTTTGCATTTTAAGACTAAGCTGGGATTCCTATTGGAGATTCAATACAATCACCATCCAATAGTAAACTTAACTCATTGTGAAACAACATGTCATCAATATCATACATGTTATTCGAAAATCCACTTTCGACAGAAATGGTATGCCTATTTCTTATCTCATGTGTTGTTTCAACATGCTCCCCACTCTAACATGACTATAAATCTTCACCAACTTCTTATAGTTATAAATAGGCTTTTTCTCTCCACTCAGCAGCTTCTGGTTTAGCCTGTTATAAAAACAAGTTCATCAATTAACCAAATCATAGCATATATCATATTTTCTTCTAACAAAATAATAAACAAGTTCACCTGGATCAAGTTCTCCCATACTTCTGGCTCAACACTCTATCTATTTTTTGTAACACCCCAATCCCACCAAAAACATGCAAATGTGCCATACGGTCACACGTGCACAAGCTCGAAGGAATTGGCATATTAACTATATCACCTTCACTTTATTGTATGGCATTACAAGCAAAATCATAAATATCACATGATCTAAAATCCAAAAGTTTCCTAATTTCATTTCATAAACCATCATTTACAATATAGCATTATCCATCATACACATTTATACAACATCATCCTATGAGCGTTTACAACTCAGTCCACAAAGTATACTACATATTTGAGGAATTAAGAAAAGTTAAAAAAAGACTAGTTCTTCAGTCCTAGCTAATCGAACTTTGAGCCACGCCTTTACTTTAAAAGTTGTACAAAAATGTTTTTAATGCAGTATTAGAAGCTAAGTTATTGCTCTCTCGAACCTGAAATTATCAACGTTACAATTTTGGTAAGTTTTGTGAACTCAGTAGAGTAACCATCCTCAATAGTTCACTCCTGTCAAATCACAAAACAATTGATAATCATGTTATCATCAAGTAATATCATAAAAAACTTTGTACACAATGGTCATATTTCAATCATATAGTCCAAACAATTCATCATTTCATTACATTTTTGCAGAACACAATCATCAATAATATATCACAGATTCATTCAAGAAAAATTATCATAATAGTGCAGTCATTCAATTTATTCATTTCATATTTGATAGTAATGTTTATGAGACACATTCATTTGTTACGTTGTTGTGATCGTATGCCTTTTTCACTATCCCGTATCCGTTGTGGATATCAGGCTTTTTCATACCCTCCCTTATGCGCTGGGATACAGGGCTCATTGTATATATTGAGCCTTAGGCTCTTTCCATAGGTGTCTGAGCTTTAAGCTCTTTTTAACTAGCGACATCAATCACAACTGTCTTTATATTTCATGCATTGAAAATGAAATGCCATCACAAATTCAATCATCATATTCATTTAGTCATATTCACATTATTTCTCATTCACATTTTTCATCGGACTTTTAGTCCGGCATTCAACATTCACGTTAAGAATCAAATAGTCAATCTTATTCACATACAAGTAGCACTTCTAATGTTTTAATCATACATCAAAACTCCTCGGACATTTCATGTCCAAAATTTAGTACACATTCATCGATATCAAATTCAATTCAGTAATAAATGAAACAAGTCAAGGTGAGATCATCTTAGGTTACTCACTATTGTTCCCTTTTTGCTTATTGCCTTGAAGTTCCGGCAATATCTGGAAGCGGTTGCTCTACTTGCTCTTTTATATGCAATCAAATACAATTTCATGTTACTACATTGGTCATGTAACTAAATATGCATCATGTGACATACATGTTCAATGACATATGACTGGGTATAGTTCTATAATAAATTGATGCAAAGATCAATTGTACTCCAAATGTGTCAAAATTCATACACTCATTAACTATTCTAGCTTTCTTTTCAATATAGACTTTCAAGTCTACTTTACTTAATCATTGTGACAAGGAAAATGGTGTATTTCTGTAACACTATCTTCTAGATAATTGTTCCAATGTGCCTTAAGGTTCTAATGACACCAAGATCATATGATCTGGTTTATTATTCTATGAGTTATGCTCAAAATACTACAAATTGAGTACATTTAAAATTTTGGCTAGGGCATAATTATGCATTCAAAGTTGTACAATGCATATCTCTCAATTTCAATATCAATAAATTAAAAATTTTATACCAATTGAAAGCTAAGAGAATAACTACAACATTTGTGAAGACAGATTTGTATGATTCGGTCTATATCAATATAATTCATTCAATAACAACAGGACATGATTTCTGTCCCTGGTAGTATTACAACCTAAGCCAAGACTCAATTTCATGCTAAATTTTGAAATGCTAAATTTTGAAATTCCTAGAGACAGATTTAAAATTCAATTTCTTTAAGAAAGTTGTAACAATGTGTCTTAATTTAATATGACTTAAGAATCAACACATTTAGAAATATAAAGATTAACATATAATCAAAATACCGAAACATGTTCAAAGAAAATATTCAAGTTCATAATATTCCAGCAGACTTCCTCACTTTCATCCAATCAATCTTTTTCAAATCAATTCAGATGGCTCTAAACTTTTATGGAGATGAAAAACAATGTCTTAGGAGTGTATTGGTTCAATTTTCAAGTCATTTAGATGTCAGGAGACAAAGTTATAACAAAATAAATGAAAGATATTCAAAACGGTCTCTCTTCAGTAAATCTTTGGTGCAACTCCTCTTCACTTCTCTCTCTAGATTAATAAAATGCAGGTTTTCTTCTTCTTCATCGAAAATTGCAAATTTCTTCTCTCTTCTTTCTTCCTTGTTTTCTAGATTTCACGCTACTAACTTTTTCAACTAACACATAAATCATCTTTTCTACTTCTCTTTCAGTTCAACATACACAATGAATCAACAATCTAAGATTTATCATAAACATAAAAAATCCAATCCTCACTCACGCATTCCAGTTTCTGCATTTTTCTATCTTCTGATGCATTTTTTAACCTTCTTTTACACTTTCACTTCTTCAAAAACTTTTCATTTTTATCATCCCTATCTCACGACCTCACCAAATCCTCATTCCTCACCTTTATAATCACTTTAATTCATTTCTACCTATAACTAACATATTCATGCATGTACAGTAAAAAAAAAACTAAGCATATGTTCATCGATTTTCATGAATTTCTACACCCTTCCTAACACGGTTTCAATGATTTTTTAAAGCTCAAAACTCACTTCAACACTATCTTATGACATATTGATCCTCAAATATGCAAAAACAAGAAGTCCATATTTTCATCCTTCATTCACTGTAAATACACTTCTTAAACAACTCATGCATGTATTCATTTATAGTGTTCAAACATCATAAAAAATCACTTACTTAGTTCAACAAGGTTTCTAGTAGTGACAGTGAATCAAATGCTCAAACATAAGCAACTAGTTGATTCAGTGATGGTTGAGCAAAGAAAGAGTTTTGGTTATGAGTAATTTCGGTGAAGACAAGAAGGAGTGTTGGTAAAGGTATTTTCAATGAAGACAAGAAGAAAGCTGATGAATTTTCCATCCAAAACACTTGCTACGTGTCCTCCTTGCATGAAATACGTTTGTCACCCAAATAAGACTGCCACATGTCACACTTCTCTTTGTCACATATTATATATTTTTTTAGTCCAAAATTTTGAAAATTTTCTAAAATTCACCAAAAAATTCGAAATAATCATAATACTCTTCAAATAAATTTTCAACACAAATAATCCATAATTCACATTTTAATTGCATTTATAAATCAATTATACCCAAAAAAATGTCAATGAATGCATGCACAATTATTTCATGAATATCAACACAATTCACATATTTAATATGTCATATGATGCATGAAATGCACTTCTAATTTCTTAGTATTCTCTCATTTACACAATTCTGGGGTCCTAGCACCTAACATGGAATATTAGGACGTTACATTTCTTACATGACTTCATGCAAATCCACTACCTCTATTTGAAAAGAAATCAAAACACTTATTCCACTTGTTCTTGATAATCTTGTTGCCATTTTTTTCGCTTATTGGTTACTTTATTAGGAAAATTTTCCTTTAGTTTAACGTTAATTCTGTCAAGTGCATGCATTGTGAAAGTCCCACCAACTCAATTGCCTTGTCGATTTTGGTGCAAGTATGCTTAACCAAGGCATCATCCATAACTTGATTCCAAATGCACGACCTCTCAATTCTTGATGTTAATTTTGTAGAATGATCTCTTTAGGGTAGCATTCTGTATCTTAAAAATTTAACTAGAAAGGCTGAACTTTATATCTAAAACATACACAATATTGGAGCTTCAAATATTTCCAAATAATATAAAAGGCAATAACAGTAAAAATAGTGAAAATAATGAATAAGAATTACAAAGAGACAATTGCATGTAAAAACATTAACAACAATAATAAACGTCATATTTACATAAAAGTGGTAAATAAATATTTTAAAAACAATATAAAATAATGGGAGGCATATGTTTATTGTGATGCGACAATATCTATCCTAAAGTGTAATCAGCCCACATATGAGTAACAATGTTATCTCTTATAATTTCCCCACTACGTGCATCATCTTCTTCATCATTTTCATAGCCATCTCGGTTATCATTTTCCCCTCCATCATACTCTTCATTAAGAAATAGATCATCTAGATCTGCACCAATTAAGAAATTGTGCAAAATGACACAAGCCATAACAATTTTTTTAGCATGAATGACATACGATGGTTTTGTGGTGGATGCTATAATAGGGAACCATTTTTTCAACACGCCAAACGCCCATTTAATAATGTTAAACAATGATGAATGTTGATGATTGAATAATTCATGAGCATTTCTTGGAGGGTTCCTTCAATATTCTTTCAAATGATATCGTTCCCCTTTATACAGTGTAATGAGTCCACTTCTCAACATGAATCTAGCATCAACAAGATAATATTTTCCTATAATGAATAAAACTATGTCAAAATGTAATTTATGGCATTTATTAATTAATAAGATTTGAGCTTTATTTTTACCATGGGGAATTTTAAGTGAGTACTGACTTGTTAGTGTACTTTTCATAATTTGTGAATCAAATATTTTTCCTTCCCCCCAACCAATACATATGTGAATTACATATCAAAAGAATAAGCTTACAACACATTTTATGTTTGATAATCCTTTCTCCCACCAAACCTAGGAGCATCTCGAGCAGGTACTTTGACACGGATATGTTTACCATCAATTGCAGCAACATAATCCTAACATCGAACTATATTATAATGAAACATTATGTGTGTTTAATATAATTATATATAATTATACTGAGCTAAGAAAAAAAATCACCTTAAAACATGGATAAAATCTACTATTGTTTAATATTTCCGATTTGGTTTCTAATCCGTCAGGTTGTCTTAGAAAGATGCCTTCTAGCTCTAAAATTGCTTTCAAAACACTATGAAAATGAGGACTTATAGTTTCCCCATATTGACTCCAAAAGGACACAATCTTTTGATTAGTAGCGTTATGTCCTAATATGTATAGAAACTTTGCTATTTTTTCTTCAACAATTATGTTCACAGTGGATCTAAGCACACCTTTTCTAGCTGATAAGTCATATAATTCAACAAATGATTTAGGCTACATTCTAATTATATTTCTATCATCAGAATGAAATAAAATTCTTCATATGAAACTCTCCCTTAATTGCGATCTCTTTAATGGTGTAAGCATTTGAAGTTAGCCTTTCACACGTATCTTTCATAACACCCACCGATAGACCATAAAACAAGCAACATGAATAAGTGTTAATTGATGTATACGAATCAGTTTGATCATTTGATTATTCACATTATTACCTTATCGTTCATGTCTAAACAAAATTAGGAGTAGTTTTTATATTGTGAAAATCAAAATAAACCAAATATAACATAGATATGTCCATTTATTTATGATGTTATAAAAAAATAAGAATAGTCAAAATTTTAACCAGTGCTTTTGTTAATGAAAAAATATAACCATATAACATATCACAACCAATTAATTTCCACCTACTTTTTAGGTCACCTACTATTAGAACAAAACACATAGAATAAAGGACCACTCCACTTGTAATATCAAGAATCAGATAACATCATATATATGTAAAAACCCAATAAAGAGATTAAAACATATAGAGTGAAATGAGTCTAAGAGATTAAAACAAGGAACCATAAATATTACAACCATATATATATATATGAAGGAATTATGATTATATAACAACATCACTGATACTAATGGGTTCATCTTAGTCAGACTGATAATGAAGAATTTTTTCACCCATGACTGTCAATAAAGGAGATAATTATTTATTTATTATTGTGGATAATATTGAAAATATATACATGCTTACATAAAAAGTCCATGTAGTTGAGCTCGTTTATAAAATCATTGTTTGTAGTTATTTAACATTTGGTGTTAAATTTGGTCAAAAATTCACAGCTTTAATTTGAATATATAGATCAACTCATGAATTTTCATCTTTAAAATAGATATATTAATTAGCACCATCACATAAGAGTCATATGAAGAAAATTTAAACTTATATCCCTCTTACATAATGGTGGGCTTTGAGGCCACAATCGTATTTCAAGGAAGCCAATTTAACCTAAAGAGAAAGAGGGAATCTATCGTTAATTAAGTAGTGCATCACAAAGAGAAAAAGGGAAGATAATGAAGTAGTGCATTGTAAAAGTAGGACAGACAGAAGCTAATGGGTGTTACCTGGCAATTGTTATTACCTGACTAATGACGATGCTCATCCACTGCTACCTTGCGACAATGCTCATCCTCTGCTATAATCGACTGTCAATCCAAACACCGCTCATCATAAATAATGAGGTGTGTTGTCTTGTTGCTTGTTATTAGGGTTGAGGGTGATTATAAAAATTATTAAAAGTATATTAGGTAGTATATATTTATCATTTTATATTCCATCATAAATCTCCCAAATTGAAGGTAACTTATTTTTACTGTTTAGGATGGAATGAGATGTAATGTGAAACCCTCCCTTTCCATCCTATTCCATTCCATTCCATTATAAACTCTCCTCTCAAATGATGAAATAAATATTACATTCCATTTCATTCTATTACTAAATGCCCTACCAAACATATCCTAACTGTTAGTGAACTAAATTTCTTAGATGTAGGTTAGGTTTGAGAAGAATTCTTAAAATTAGAAAGAGAAGCTCTATGTACTTTATAATTGTGTTATTACCCCTTTTAAATATTAACTGAAAGTTTTAGAGATATGTTAATGTCATACAATAAAATGTAACGACGTTTTAAGTTGGCTAATAGTTGCATAGAGTATAGCTGAAAGGTATATTACCCGAATAGATTTGTTCAACTCAATTTAGATTACTATAAGCATAAACATGGACTACAATTATAGGTATTTACTATAGTATGACAATAATCATAAGAATAAAATGACTTCATGAATTTTCTTGGCCGTACGTGATATTTACAATTCAAGCTTTTGAATATTTGAAATTGAATTTGGATTCAACATGATTATAATGTTCAAGGCATAACAAGAAATATGTTGTTAAGTACAAGTAGTTGATCCAAGTTCAATATTTTATATGTGTTGGATCAAAGGAAAATTATACTTAATAAAAGTGAAAAGAATACAAAGTTAGATAATTGAGACTATCCTTTTAATTCATAATGGTTAAGTCAACATAATAAAATCATAAATTTACATATAATGATATATGTATCTTTTTTATTATGAATCATTTGAAACTTGTTAGGTTGAATAATGAACAAATCAATCTTTGGTGAAAAGATGACAATGGTATTGAATTGTTAAAGTTTATACATAGAAAGCATTATTGTAATAATAATTTATATAAGGATGAATACTTATATTTCATTATATTTACTAATGAATGTATAAGAAAGGTTATGAGCATTAAATGAACTATTTAAGAATTTTAAAAGTATAAACTATTTAATTCTAAGTTGAAATCAAGCATTGAGAATGTTGAAATAGATTAATATGGTATGATCTAAATTTTTTATCATCAATAAGAAATGAGATTCTCTTATGAATACCTCCACAACTGAATCCCATAAGAATATAGATTTGTGTAAAGATGAATATACAATATTATTTATTTATATTATAACTTACCTTCAAAAGCTTTAATTAAGTCAATTAACAAGATACAATATTATATATAAAATGGTAAGACTTTGAAAGAGTTAAATTTAATGATTTTGGGATGTGATGCTTAGTTAAAACGTATATTATCCATTAAGTTTAGAATTAAGTCAGAAAATAAAAGGTTATAAGATATCTAGCAAGTTAGATATAATCTTGCAAACTTATTAAATAAAGTGTTTGTTTTAATGTATACTTATAGGTGAATGGTTCTCATAACAAGTAGTGAGAGTAAGATGAAATTAGAAAGGTTCAAATCTTGTGACAATACTTCCAGTTAGAACTAAGCCTTTATTGATATATTTGATATATAGTTAAAAGGTTATGAGATGTTGAAAGATTCACTTCTACAATATATTCAAAGAGTTTTTTAGAGATGATTGTGAATTTATCATGTCTAGAAAAGGTTAATGAGAGCATAGTTATACTATTTAGTGGGAGTATATAGAGACATGTTACTTATAGAGATAATTAACATTTTCAATTGATGAAGATATGGTAGTCCAAAAGCAACTCTTATTAGATATGAAAAATAACCACTTAATTTCTAGGAATTTGATCTATGGAGATAGATATGAAAATTATTTACCTATTCTAATCTATGTAAGTTGATAATTTACAAAATATTTTTGTATTTAAGATATCTAATACTAATGTAGTATTAAGATATCTATTATTCTATGAATTAGTTGATAATTGAGTTTAAAGTTATATGGATATTAACTTTATATGTAAATCTTAGCTAAAGATATTTTTACATAGAATAATATTATTTTAAGATTTGAAAGGTTCCAACGTAGCACTAATTACTAATCAAGCCATAATACATTTTTCATTTAATGATTATCTGAATTAATAAGTTCTTCAATTGAACTTGGTATAGTTCTTTGTAGCATTCAAACATTAATGGAATATTAAAACCATTACGCATATAAAAATAGCTAAGGTCTCATCAAATATCCAAGTATGTGTTTATGCAATTTCTCTTTATTATGATGATAATTGAGATAAAATTGAAAATTTTAAGCAATTTCTAACTATAGAGAATCTTGAAAATTATTTCATTAAATCAACATCACAGTAGTACTATGGTCATTATATGGAGATATAGTATAACATAGTTAAACAATTGACTTAGTACAAGTGAGAGAATATTGGTTTATTCCCGAAGTTATAGTTATAAAAACATAATTATTTAAAGACATTCTTTATCTTATACATATTTAGATGTATATGATAAAGTCCATGAGTTAAGTATACATTGTAAACAAAATTATGAAGAGATCAAAATTATGAGATTCATATTATATTTACATTATTATCGATAAATTGTTTTTAATTATTGTCTTATTGATATGGGTTATTATTATTATTATTATTATTATTATTATTATTATTATTGAATTGTTTCTGTAATCTGCATCATTCTTACATTGTCTCATTTGCATGCGGGTTCATCGAAAACAGCTTCTCTGCTATGTAGGGGTAAGGCTGCGTACTATCGAACCTCCCCAGGCCCTGTTTCATTGTCGGATTTCAGACTAGGTGATAATGATGATGATGATGATGATGATGTCTTATTGATATGGGTCCTTAATAGAAAGTAAAAATACTAGTACACGTTATATTTCTCGCTTATAAAAGAAATAGTTAATCTCATATATTAAAGTATGGAGATATTTAAATAAACATGTGAGTATTTTTAAGTAACAAGTTCACCAAATTATCCCCATATGAGAATTCTATTTGGAACATTACTTGAATATGGTAATTCTCATTATGAAAATTCTCATTATGGTAATTGTATAAATGGTCCCTTTATTTAAGACATCTAAAGTATCTCATATAGGAATTGTTATATTTTGATACTACTTATGACCTATTTTAGTCAAGGGTAGCTCAATCGGTATACATTGGATATAATATAAACTATATAGAGATAATTGAGTGATCAATATATGATTCTCCACCATAAAGTAATTAGGAAGAGTATTTTATTGCTCTTGATTATTATTGATTCGAAAAAAACTTATCAAGCTAGAAGGAGACTTTGAAAATAATTTTCAAATGTCATTAAAAGAATTAATTACTAATAGTGAAGAACTAATATGAGTAACTCAAATGGAGTCATAATCTATGTCTAATTAGAATATTTTATAATATCATGATTGAATTATACAAAAAATCATGTACATAAAGGTTAAACAAAATAACTTTAACATTCCTAAATATTTTGGTATTCATGATGTATTGCTAAACATCAATATTGATCTTTAGATATAAATTAAAAATTAAAAATAAAGAATTTTAATTTATCTAATCCTAAAATTGATGTAGGATTATAATTTATATCAATTGCTAATGTATTGATGACTAGATCACATACAAAGAATGAGATGAAGAGAGAAAAATATTTTAATCAATTTAAACTTGATTGTAAAGTTTAAAAACTTTAAAATTAAATATTAGATGTTTAATAAATAAGGTTTGATATGAGACAGTGGATATTATTTAGGCTCAATTCAGTATTTAATTAGAACTTATCGTAATTTTAGTTAAAATTTAATTGAAATAAGAGGTCTAAGTCTTATTATAAATAGGCTTAGACTCTAGAAAAGTTAACACTTTTTGCTAACTCTCTACACTACTTGTAGAGTTCTCTCAATACATTATATAGATACTATAGTGCTATATATGATTCCTAAGAAATAATGAGAAAATAATCAACTTTTAAATAAAATACAAATTATCATTTATGCTTTATTATATTTTGTATATTAATCATATTATAGAATTTAAAGTAATCTTCACTTTCAAAATAAAAAATTTTGTTTTTATTTTACTGCCCTAATTTCCTGAGACTTACTTTCCTAAGGAGATACAAAGGCTCATTAGAATTTCTTATGCGAGATAAACAAATGTGTCTGTGGAACAGCTCTCGAATGTTATTGCATGAGGATCATCTAATTTTGGAGCATATACATGATTGTTTAGTTTGAAAAGGGAGAGGTAGAATTTCTGTCGAGTGGGGCAAATCTCATAAGGTTTTGTAAACAAAACTTGTGTTTTCTTTGTGGTCAAAATGAAAATAAAAACATAAAAGAAAAGATGAAAATTGAATTTTTATGCGTTACCAAAATTTTAAAAAATTTTATTTTGAAGCTTAAAATAGTTAATACAGTTTTTTTTTAAAGATACAACAGATCATGAAAGAGTAATAGATGGACTAGCAATGAGTTTTTTAAGTTATTTATAGCATCATTATAAAAGAGGATGCCGATTAAATTGGTGTACAAGAATCAGGACAACTAAATAGTCATTGGATAAGGTCTTTAATTATATTCAAGGACTTAGACGAAAGCTGCGATTGTGAAAAATGCATGTACAAGAATCAGGACAACTCAATAGCCATTGAATAAGGTGTTTAATTATATTCAAGGGCTTAGAGGAAAGCTGTGATTTTGAAAAATGCAAAAACAACTTCATATTTGCTCAGAGTCGTCATCTATAAAGCCATCCACTGACTCAATGTCACCTTACAATTTGGTCTCCCGGGGAAGTGTGGCGGCATACTCCATATAACCTTCTAATTTGGAGAATTTTGTATGCTTTTTGCTTTATTTTTCTATTTCTAAAAATGTATATAAATGGAAAGAGTAAATATATCAAACTTATTAGCTTAATAATCTGTTATTTCATATTTATCTACAAATTAGTAGTTACTGAATCTATTATGAAACATTACTTCAAAAACAGTACTATATATATATAGCTTTTCTATATTGTTTACATAAAAGTTAAATGAGGTTAAAATATACATAAATAACTTTTCTCATTTTTAAGTTGAATTACGAGATGCTGATGTGAATGAGCCAAAACAATTGATGGTAGATGAACACTTTCAAAATAAACTTTTGACCCAAAAAGGCTCCAATTTGATTGTACAAATCTTTGCTTTTTATGTAAAGAGCTTTATAAAAATAGTGAACAATTTTTATTAAGTTAGAGCTGAGCAATATCATGTATGCTGATAGTTCTATACCTGTCCGTTGAATTATAAATAAAGGTTAACGTTAAATACAATGGTAGTAAATTGTTAAGGATAAGGATACAACTCAACCAACAAAAGATTCTCAATCCCCTTGACCAGTTCAAACATGTACAATCTGTTGTATCAAGATAGCCATAGCTGTTTGAATTTAAACTGCTTATTCATAGGATTCTGTTGTAACTAAAAGCTTCGCTTCTCCTATTAATATCTCCATAAATGAAGTAATGAATCAAGCCTTCATATTATTTTGTTCATTCTCATAATCATTACATGGTATCAGAGCAGTGATCCAACCCATACATAAATCATTTTTTTTCATTTCCATTATGAATTCAGCCAACAACATTACTCATTCTTCTGGAAAATCCTTAGTTGCCATTAATGGATCCCAGTTACCTTTAAAACTTACTACTCAAAATTGTTCCACATGGAGAGCTCAAATCACACCCTTACTTCGAGGACATAATTTGATGGGTTATGTTCTTGGCACTATCAAACCTCCTTTTGCAACCATTGAAAAGGATGGTCACCAAGTTTCTAATCCAGACTATGAATTTTGGGATTGTCAAGATCAACTCATACTTGCAGCTATTATTGCTTCATTAACATTTGTTATCATGAACACCATTGCAGATGCCAAGACCTTAGTGGAGGCATGGAATAAACTCCAGGTAGCATTTGCAAACAAGTCTACCACCAGAATTCTGTCTCTTCAGGAAAAATTGTCTAGAACAAAGCGTGATTCCTATTCTGTAGCTGATTACTTACACTCAATCAAGTCCATTGCTAAGGAACTATCTCTCTGTGGTAGTCCAGTTAGAATTCTGTCTCTCTGGGAAAAATTGTCTAAAACAAAGCGTGATTCCTATTCTATAGCAGATTACTTACACTCAACCAAGTCCACTGCTGAGGAACTATCTCTCTGTGGTAGTCTAGTTAGTGATGTTGATCTTGTGGTGCATGTCCTTGACGGCATTGGGTCTGAATTCCAAGATATTGTAGTAGCTATTCACGCTCAGGATACTGTCATCACATTTGATGAACTTTAAAACAAATTGTTAGCTCATGAACTATATCTTAAGCAAATTGATCCCAGTTTTGATCCTATTCCAATGACAGCCAATCATGCCCAAAAAAGTACAAGCAACAAGTATTCTCATCAATAAAGCCAGGATAATTTTGGTAAGCCTACCAATACTCTTTAGTCATCTAATAATTCTGTTTTTCAAGAATCCTTGTCCAGATTTAAATCGCAGAATTCATCAAGGCCACATCCTTCCTTGCCATCCACTCACAATCGAAGTTTAGGTGCTCAAGTCAAAGTGCAATGTCAGTTGTGCAACAAATTTGGACATCATGTCAAAAATTGCTTTAAAGCCAGAGACTACTTCAGAGATTTATTTTCCCAAAATCCATAAGCTCACTTTCTCATGCTACCATGAATTTAGACTCTCCATGGCTTTTGGATACTAGAGCATCTCATCATGTTACAAGTGATCTGTGCAATCTCTCTCTCCACTCACCCTATGATAAAAATGATGAGTTGCAACTCACAGATGGGTCAAGTTTGTCCATTTCTCATGTTGGTTCTGGTACTATAACCTTACCAAATAAATCATGCCACCTTTCCAATGTTCTCTATGTACCCTCTACCAAAACTAAACTCATTTCTATATCTCAATTTTGTGATTCTAATCAGGTGTCCATTGAATTTTTCTCTAACTATTTTCTTGTGAAGGATCAATTCATAGGTGAGATTCTATTCAAAGTCTAACTTGATCAATCCTTGTATAAGCTTAGTCCCTGCAACTCGAAATCTCCAGTTTGTCTCCATACCCGTCTTTCCTCCACTTCATGGCATCAATGACTTGGTCATCCAAATTATAAAATTTTCAAATTTATCTTGTCTAAATTTTCTTTTCCTATCTCTTTAATAAAAGAAAATGTTTACAATCCCTGCAAGAGTAATAAAAGTCATAGATTATCGTTTGATGTTTCTACATTAATAAGTACTCGACCTCTTGAACTTTTATATTCAGACTTATGGGGCGCTGCCCCTGTGCAATCTCAAGATAGTTTTCGATATTACATCATTTTTATTGACCATTTCACAAAATACATTTGGTTCTTTCCATTAAAAGTTAAATATGATGTTTATAATGTTTTTCCCACCTTTCAAAAAGTTGTTGAAAATACTTTCAATGCTCGAATTAAATCCATTTACACAAATGGGGATGGGGAATACGTTGCTTTTATAAGATATTTTTAATCTTATGGTATCAATCACCTTCAAACCCCACCTCACACACCACAACACAATGGCACTGCCGAACGTGACATCGTCACCTAGTTGAAACAGGCCTCACCTTGCTGCAAAAGGCCTCTCTTCCTTATTCGTTTTGTTCATTTGCTTTTCAAACTGCAGCCTATCTTGTTAATCATTTACCTACACCACTACTCAATCTCTCATCTCCTTTTCACAAGTTGTTTAATCGTCCTCCCAACTATCAGTCTCTTAGAGTCTTCAGGTGCCTCTGTTATCCCTGTCTACATCTTTACATGAAATCAAAATTTGATGTCAAGTCTGTCCCTTGTGTCTTCCTTGGTTACTCCCTTCATCAAAGTGCCTACATCTGTTACGACTTTAAATTCCAAAAATACATCGTGTCTCGTCATGTTCTTTTTTTAGAAAATACATTTCCTTATCAAACACAACTTCTCTCAGAGTCCCACTTAAGTTCAAGTTGGTATGATCTCCCCTCACATACTCCTACTCACACCTAATCTCATCGCATTGCAAACTGGTCCCACAACACCTTTATATATTTTACCTTCTGCAGTTTCAAATCCCTCTCAAAATTTTCATCCTATGGTCACCCGCTCCAAAAATAACATTTTTAAACCCAAACAAATTCATAGTGCTACTAAACACCCATTACCCGAAGTACTAGAACCAACTACAGTAAAACAGGCTCTCTCTTCTCCTGAATGGTGCTCTGCCATAACTGCTAAATTTAATGCACTGCTAAAAATCAAACATGGGTTCTTGTTCCTCCTCACTCTCACCAAAATTTAGTTGGATGTAAATGGGTTTTCTGGATCAAAACAAATGATGATGGGTCTCTTTAATGATACAAAGCTCGTTTGGTTGCAAAAGGCTTCAATCAATGTCCTGGAATTGACTTTGGTGATACATTCAATGTAACACCCCACTCTCACAAGACACGTACCCGACATCTATGGTGATATCCGAGTACGCACCCCGCGAGGGTGGCATGTTAAAATGATCATTCAGTCAAAATTTATTACAAAACTTTTGTTTCTTTAAAATAAGGAACATGCAAGCGGAAAATACTAATCAAATTGGGCCCATGTCATTTGAAAACATTTCCATTTCTAAGCTACAATCTTTACAAACATTAGTATTCAACTTTAAAGTTGGGCCCATTTCAGATACAAAACACTTGAAACCATGAAGTCATTTCATTAACCAAATTGTATATATACACTTTGTACAATTCTTACGGAACATAATTCAAAAATAAAAATCAATGAAGACATGTGCAGGTGCAAACTGATCCCGACCCCTAGTCCATAACAGACCTCAGTGGCTATACTCCATTTAGCCTAGCTGAAATAATTCCTCAGAACCTGAAAAGCCACATTGCAATTTTTGATAAGTTTTGCAACTCAACGAGTGAACCATCATTGATGATTTCACCGGATTACAAACAACATATATCACAGATATTCATTAAGAACATAACTATTTTTCAGACACTCACATAACAAGGCATAACATATGATCACTCATTACAACTTTGCAAATCATTCAAGAATTTCAATCTTACATGAATGCTACATGCATGAGACTCACATTCGTTCTTATTGTTGTGACTGAGTGCCTATCACATACTTATACAAATACTGGCCCATAGGGCTCAATCAGAACAGAATCATGGAGCATAGCTCTACGTGCAAACACATATATCACGGAGCAAAGCTCTACGTGGAAGCGCTTTATACTGGCTACTCAAGTCACAACGCCTTTATCTGAACATGCATTTATGAAATGCATCAAATACTGATCATGCCATATCAGACAATCACATATGATATTCAATCAGAAACTCGTGATCATCGGACCTAAGTCCGGCATTCAACAAACGTTGAGAATTCACATATCATAGGGGTTTCACATCAATTTGGAACACTTCCAATGCATCAAAACTGAATATGGCATATATGGCAATCACATTGGATGCTCAAACAAAACTCATAATCATCGGACCTAAGTCCGACATTCAACTTTCTTTGAGGATCCACATAACATTCATAATAACGTTCATAATTCCATAGAAAACAAAGTCACAATCAAAGCACTTCTAATGCATTCCCGAATATTGATCTCCTCGGACAATTAAAGTCCGGAATTCATAATCAAATCGTAAGCAATATAATAATATTGGAAGCTTAAACAAATCAAATTAAATCAATCATAGGAAATCATCTCGGTTGACTCATAGTACGCTCCAATAAGCTATTGCCTAGATGGTTCGGCAATGTCCGATTGGCGTCCGATATGCTTCTCTAAAATAGGCAAAACACATTCACAAATATCACACTTTGCACAATTGCACAAATGTTCTTTCATAAAAATATCAATGTATAGAATGTATGCACAATGCATGTTCAATGACAATTACGGGGTGCAATAATGCGATCCTTATCAAAAAATCATTTAGGAATCAAATCCCTCATTAATACCATGTATTCTTGCAATTGAATTGGACCAAACAATGTCAAATAATCTCATAGCTTCATTGACCACTTCAGATTTTTCCTATAGAACATATTCAGATCAACTTTCCATACTAAATTAGATCAGGTAAATGACCAAATTAGACAAAACTTCCTTCTGTAAAGTTGTTCCCCCATTTTTTAGCTTTCTAAGGACACTAAAATCGTTAATTTGGATCAGTATACCGAGAGATATCCTCAAAATATTCCAGACGGTTCATAAGTTCCAAAAAAATTTATACCTCAACTTCCAACCAAAATTTGAAACTTTTAGAGACAGAATTAAAACTCTATTTCTTCATAAAAGTTGTATCCCTATGTCTCTAGTTTACAGGTAATCAAGAATCACCCAAATTGGATCAGTATAGAAAACGTTATGGTCAAAATACAAAAGCATGTTCGAGCTGTCAAAAGATGGGTGCTCGTCGCGACGTGGGGAAAATATAAGGTCGCGACGAACAGCCCAAAATTTTGAATTTCTCGGGATTTTTACAACGTACGCCTCGACGAGCTCAAGGGGGGGTCACCTAAGTCGCAGCGAGGAAGAAAATGAATGTCGCGGCGAGGAAAAAAATGGACGTCGCGACAAATAAACAAAATAAGCTACACGTCGCGACGAATAAATTAAAAACATGTCGCGACGTCTGGTTCAACAACTCGTCTTCCCCGATTTCTTTTTCCAGACTTCTCACTTCTATACCCAAAACAATCTCTAAAACTTCACTCCAATAAACTCCTAACCCAGTTCGAAACATTTACATAAGATCAAACTCAAGATTCATTCTTAAACATCAAAATCCGATCCTCACACATGTAGTTCCACTTCTACTGATAAACATCGGAAAAGAGTGTTTGCATGTTCATTTCGACTATCCCAAAAGCCGAACAGAGTGTTTAAAAATCTTCCAATCTAGATTTCATTCAACATCGTACTAACAATTTCCTACTCTCAATCAATCATCCACTTTATTCAATACCGAAACCAACCTCTCCAACGTCGCATGCATGCATACATTTCCACTGAAAAACATCATTTACAACAATAACTTACTTGATTTGGCTATAATATCCCGCAAGGAGAGCAAATCAAAGCATCAAAAGTTCAGAGCTAGCGTTCGGATGGCAAGTGTTTCTTCACCGAGAAGAACATTTGCACTAGTTCAATTTTAACACCAAGCATCCGTACACTTTGCATGCCTTGCAAGTGTCCTAACTCTATAAAGCCATATGGAACAATCAAATAACCAATTGACACCATTAGTCTGCCATATGTCAACTCGCCTATAAAGTTACTTGTCCCAATTATATGTTGCCACATGTCACTATATAATTGGCCCATAAATCAATATTTTCACAAAATTCACTAAAAATTCCAAAATGTCTTAAATAATATCAAAATCACCAAAACACATTTTAATCATAATTAATAATTCAATTGTACCCGGAAATGTCAAGGAATGCATGTACAATCATATAAACGTGCAAAAATGTGCATGTCACAATTAATAATGCATGATGTGCATTTTCCTAATTTCTCATCAAATTCTCGTAATTCATAATTCTAGCCCTAATATGGGTAACGGGATGTTACAACTCTCCCCTCCTAACACAAAATTTCGTCCTCGAAATTCTTACCTGATTAATCAAACAGGTAGGGGTAAGTGTTTTCATCATACGCTCTACCTTTTCCCCTTTTTTGGTACTATCACTCGAACAATTTCTTTTACTTGACTAGTCAATGGAATCAATCGATTTTCCCGTTACTTATTCAGATATCACGCAATCTTGTTTGTCTCCTCAATATATTTCAGATCATTCAAAATTTTTACTTCTAGTTCCACATTACATCTGGATCAGATCATATCATGATTTCTTATCATACTCACACATCATACTTAATGTATAGAAGTCCTCTTTGTTAATAGCCTTTTTCTTACAAAACTTTCCTATGGACAATTTCATGTCAGGTTAACTCACCCTTTTTTTTCTATCTTAAGTATGTCTTGGCAAGGTGATACTATAAAAAAACAATTCATCTCTTGCTTGATATTTCATATCTCTTTTGTGTTAAAACATTTAACTCATGTGTCTAGCTCACTTTATTCCAATCTTTGGTGTTGATCCACCTAATTCATTCATCTTTCTTGAGTCACTTAATTCTAATACACATCAATTTCACTTATCATAAACGTCTCCTATCACTTCTGGCCTTAAACTATTTTTAGGCCTTATTCACCCAAATATAAAGGTGGTCGACTAATTCTGTCATGTAACCTCTTATATGAGCTTCAAATGATATCTCTGTGATATTGATTGTTGTGCTCAAGTCAATTAAAACTAAGCATTGACCTTATGTTTCTATGAACTCCAAAATATAACCCTTAAACGTATCTCCAACAGTTAAGATTGTTGGCAACAATTTCCTGTGACCACTTGTTTTTACATCGATAGCCATCGACATTATTTCATCGTATACCTACCAGGATGTATAGCATAGGCTGTTATTTATGCTATCTCTAACAATCTTTTACTCAATCATCTTTATTGTGCACACAAACTTCATATTACAATCACATGGTACTCTTTCCCTGTTCAACTCAAAATTCATATTCATTATCGATTTCCAATTTCCTAAATAAAATTCACAATTTCTTAATCCTCAAGTTGGGCTTTGCTTATCTGCTCATGCAAAACTGATTTTACATTCGTTTGTTAACGAAGATTTTGATTTGCCCACAAGGCAACTCAATATTCTATGCTCTTCATTGCACTAGATTTAGTAACCACAATATCTGAATTTGTACTATTCCTTTATTGAATTTTATGTTCAAGCAACAAATATGTACACTAGTTTTACCAAATTAGTATTCATTTGAATACCCATAGTCCTTCAATACTTCTGTCTATTATCGCAGTCTCGCACAAAAATTATTTCAAACTCAATAAGTACCTCAAACTTTATTTATCTTAATAAAAAAATCCAAAATGTTTCACTATACATATAGTGTCTCCAAGCTTAAAAAGCAGTGGCTATTTCAACAAATTTCAAATCATGTGTCAAACATTCAACTTATGAGAATTTAATTGCCTCTATGCATACAAGATCAGTTTGGTATGCTACAACAAGTGCATCTTAATTTCTGATGTGAAACATCTTTGAATACTACATAATCTCCAATTTGATACTATTTGTTGTGATCGAGTGCCTTTCAAATACCGATACATGAACTGGCCATTAGGCTCAGTCAGAAACAGGAATCACGGAGCAAAGCTCTACGTGCAGAATTCTGAGCTTAAAGCTCTTTTAGACTGGCTACTCTGATCACAACATCTTTATCAGAACATGCATTATATAATATGTATCAAATAACAAAATATGCTATGCGTAGCTTTCTCTTTAATGCACAAACAGAATTTCATATACATTCAAAACCACAGATTTTCTTAAGTAGGCACAATATTCCTTTCAACTCTTCAAATACATTCAAAACATCATCTATAATCATACCACTAACCGATCCAAACAAAATTGGATCACTTTATTCTTCAATACTATGACACTTTCAGGGGTGAAGTTAACTCTAACAAATATTGCCAAAACTCTATGTACCCATCATTAGTTCTCATAATTCCTTACGCACTTAATTCCCCAATGACGTACAATTATCTCATATTTTGTTAATTTCTCAATTGACTTATTTTCTCGAATGATCCTTCCATTCCTATTATTTCCTCTGATTTCACATTGATATAATGTTGAACCATTCTTACTAGTTTCTCCTCTTGTTTCAATACATTCACAAATTTAACTTCTTGTATTGGCAACATACTCATCAAATCAATTTGTATTCCCAGAGCATATTTTCATATAATGTAATGTGGGCCTAAGTTCTCTTGATATTAGCAATAGTGCCACCTCAAATTTCAGAATCTAATCTCATAGTTGGATAATTTGCCTCAAACAAAATACATACACTCTCTCTGTAGCATATTTTACATCTTATGCTTAAGTCTTCATCGGGCATAGAACTCCAATATTCTTCTTTTAATTTATTCCATTTTCATTCATTCTTAAAAGTAAACCATTAGGTCAACTTAACTATATTCGGTGAACTTCTTCTGGCAAAGAAGATTTCTTACTATGATCAACTATATTGTTCATCTAATCCTTATCAATCAACTGTTCCCATCATTGCTTATCAAACATTCTTAGTACCCCAAAAGGTCATTTCAACTATTCATAAACATCACATCTCATCTAGAGGTGTATTTAAAACAATTCACTAATTAACAACTTATGCTTAGAATATCTTAATCTCATTTGATTTAGGAAAACACTTATCTCTTCTCTTTTTTTTTCACCTAACCTCAGTCGTGGGAACTATGACACAATCTTGCCCTTCTTCTTTTCCTCGATTTCATCACACACAATATCATCTTTAACACTCTCAATCTATCCTCGATCGATAACCATAAGCACTTTCATTCATTACTCTAATTCATCATAGACGTTAAATTATGGGAACTATGACTAAATATTTATTCATATCCCATAGATTGCTTCTTATATCCTCTCCACTCATATAATTCTTATGTGCTCGATTCTCACACTTGTCATAGTAATCCCATTCTTAATATGTGCTCACAAAATAACAATTTAACCAAACCATGACAACTTTTACAATTCTCACTATCTGTATCTCATCATCCAATTACCACTATATCGTCATACATACGTATTTTCACCATCAATTCAGACTTATCGATACATAATCATCCTAAAATTTTGATCACAATTCCACCAACATATTCTTATAGTGAAACATAAATCATATCATATTTATTTGACAATCATTTCAAGTCCAACTTTGACCTCTCAAAGTCATAGAAAAATTTTACTTCTTTCAACTTGGCTTGTACACTTTAAATCTCGTCATTCATCCTTATATCATTACTTTCCTTAATCAATTCAAGACAATGTATTCACATTTAAAGCACATTCAGGAATATCTGCCCACAGTACAATCTCGATATCGTATGCCGTCATACATCCACCAATACAAATATATTACATCATTATTCATCATATCCAACCATATACTATTTTCCCATTCTAAATATCCACAAACTTTCATTTTCTCATAGTCAGACAGATCATCATTCTTACAACTAATTCCATCAATTCAAACACTTAACAAATACTCATGTATGTGACTCATATAAATGCAACTTATACCAGGGATCAGTTGCTACTGCCTGCTATGACATGATTAAAATGCACGTAACTTAACACATATTTCAGAAACTGCCCATGTAAGATACTAAATCTGGGCTCTGATACCAAAATGTAACACACCATTCTCACAAAACACGTACCCGACATCTATGGTGATATCCGAGTACGCACCCCGCAAGGGAGGCATGTTAAAATGATCATTCAGTCAAAATTTATTACAAAACTTTTGTTTCTTTAAAATAAGGAACATGCAAGCAGAAAATACTAATCAAATTGGGCCCATGTCATTTGAAAACATTTCCATTTCTAAGCTACAATCTTTACAAACATTAGTATTCAACTTTAAAGTTGGGCTCATTTCAGATACAAAACACTTGAAACCATGAAGTCATTTCATTTACCAAATCGTATATATACACTTTGTACAATTCTTACGGAACATAATTCAAAAATAAAAATCAATGAAGACATGTGCAGGTGCAAACTGATCCCGACCCCTAGTCCATAACAGACCTCAGTGGCTATACTCCATTTAGCCTAGCTGAAATAATTCCTCAGAACCTGAAAAGCCCCATTGCAATTTTTGATGAGTTTTGCAACTCAACGAGTGAACCATCATTGATGATTTCACCGGATTACAAACAACATATATCACAGATATTCATTAAGAACATAACTATTTTTCAGACACTCACATAACAAGGCATAACATATGATCACTCATTACAACTTTGCAAATCATTCAAGAATTTCAATCTTACATGAATGCTACATGCATGAGACTCACATTCGTTCTTATTGTTGTGACTGAGTGCCTATCACATACTTATACAAATACTAGCCCATATGGCTCAATCAGAACAGAATCACGGAGCATAGCTTTACGTGCAAACACATATATCACGGAGCAAAGCTCTACGTGGAAGCGCTTCATACTGGCTACTCAAGTGACAACGCCTTTATCTGAACATGCATTTATGAAATGCATCAAATACTGATCATGCCATATCAGACAATCACATATGATATTCAATCAGAAACTCGTGATCATCGGACCTAAGTCCGACATTCAGCAAACGTTGAGAATTCACATATCATAGGGGTTTCACATCAATTTGGAACACTTCCAATGCATCAAAACTGAATATGGCATATATGGCAATCACATTGGATGCTCAAACAAAGCTCATAATCATCGGACCTAATTTCGGCATTCAACTTTCGTTGAGGATTCACATAACATTCATAATAACGTTCATAATTCCATAGAAAACAAAGTCACAATCAAAGCACTTCTAATGCATTCCCGAATATTGATCTCCTCGGACAATTAAAGTCCGGAATTCATAATCAAATCGCAAGCAATACAATAATATTGGAAGCTTAAACAAATCAAATTAAATCAATCCTAGGGAATCATCTCGGTTGACTCACAGTACGCTCCAATAAGCTATTGCCTAGATGGTCTGGCAATGTCCGATTGGCGTCCGATATGCTTCTCTAAAATAAGCAAAACACATTCACAAATATCACACTTTGCACAATTGCACAAATGTTCTTTCATAAAAATATCAATGTATAGAATGTATGCACAATGCATGTTCAATGACAATTATGGGGTGCAATAATGCGATCCTTATCAAAAAATCATTTAGGAATCAAATCCCTCATTAATACCATGTATTCTTACAATTGAATTGGACCAAATAACGTCAAATAATCTCATAGCTTCATTGACCACTTCAGATTTTTCCTATAGAACATATTCGGATCAACTTTTCATACTAAATTAGATCAGGTAAATGACCAAATTAGACAAACCTTCCTTCTGTAAAGTTGTTCCCCCATTTCTTAGCTTTCTAAGGACACTAAAATCGTTTAATTTGGATCAGTATACCGAGAGATATCCTCAAAATATTCCAGACGGTTCATAAGTTTCAGAAAAATTTATACCTCAACTTCCAACGAAAATTTGAAACTCTTAGAGACAAAATTAAAACTCTATCTCTTCATAAAGGTTGTATCCCTATATCTCTAGTTTACAGGTAATCAAGAATCACCCAAATTGGATCAGTATAGAGAAAGTTATGGTCAAAATACGAAAGCATGTTCGAGCTGTCAAAAGATGGGTGCTCGTCGCGACGTGGGGAAAATATGAGGTCCCGACGAACAGCCCAAAATTTTGATTTTCTCGGGATTTTTACAGCGTACGCCGCGACGAGTTCAAGGGGGGGTCACCTAAATCACGGCGAGGAAGAAAATGAACATCGCGGCGAGGAAAAAAATGGACGTCGCGACGAATAAACAAAATAAGCTACACGTCGCGACGAATAAATTAAAAACACGTCGCGACGTCTGGTTCAGCAACTCGTCTTCCCCGATTTCTTTTTCCAGACTTCTCACTTCTATACCCAAAACAATCTCTAAAACTTCACTCCAATAAACTCCTAACCCAGTTCGAAACATTTACATAAGATCAAACTCAAGATTCATTCTTAAACATCAAAATCCGATCCTCACACATGCAGTTCCACTTCTACTGATAAACATCGGACAAGAGTGTTTGCATGTTCATTTCGACTATCCCAAAAGCCGAACAGAGTGTTTAAAAATCTTCCAATCTAGATTTCATTCAACATCGTACTAACAATTTCCTACTCTCAATCAATCATCCACTTTATTCAATACCGAAACCAACCTCTCCAACCTCGCATGCATGCATACATTTCCACTGAAAAACATCATTTACAACAATAACTTACTTGATTTGGCTATAATATCCCGCAAGGAGAGCAGATCAAAGCATCAAAAGTTCAGAGCTAGTGTTCGGATGGCAAGTGTTTCTTCACCGAGAAGAACATTTGCACTAGTTCAATTTTAACACCAAGCATCCGTACACTTTGCATGCCTTGCAAGTGTCCTAACTCTATAAAGCCATATGGAACAATCAAATAACCAATTGACACCATTAGTCTGCCATATGTCAACTGCCTATAAAAGCCACTTGTCCCAATTATATGTTGCCACATGTCACTATATAATTGGCCCATAAATCAATATTTTCACAAAATTCACTAAAAATTCCAAAATGTCTTAAATAATATCAAAATCACCAAAACACATTTTAATCACAATTAATAATTCAATTGTACCCGGAAATGTCAAGGAATGCATGTACAATCATATAAACATGCAAAAATGTGCATGTCACAATTAATAATGCATGATGTGCATTTTCCTAATTTCTCATCAAATTCTCGTAATTCACAATTCTAGCCCTAACATGGGTAACGGGATGTTACATTCAGTCCGGTTGTCAAGCCGGTCACAATACATGTTGTTCTTACTTTAGCAGTGGCAAACCATTAATCATTACTGCTACTAGATGTAAACAATGCCTTCCTACATGGTCCCTTGCAAGAAGATGTCTTCATGAGCCAACCACCAATTTTTACTGATTTAGAAAAGCCTCATCATGTTTGTAAATTGGTTAAAACAATTTATGTCCTTAAACAGGGACCTCAAGAATGGTTTCAGGCTTTACGTTCCTTCACATTACAATTTGGTTTTCAATCTTCTCCAAGTGATCACTCTTTATTTATATACAACCATGATTCCATTTTTTGTTACTTCCTGGTGTATGTCGATGATCTCATTTTGATGGGAAATAATTCTGCATTCAACACTCGGTTTATACAAGCACTTGGTGAGAAATTTTCATTAAAAGATCCCTATGAGTTGTATCTCTTTCTCGGTGTTGATGTTCATAAGACTTCAAAGGGTATTTTTTTGTCTCAACATCACTATGTAAGGAAACTTCTTCAGATTGCTAATATGGATGGTGCTAAAGAGGTCTCTACTCCTATTGCCACTATCTCTTCTTTACTCAAATCAACCTCTGTTGATCAGGAAGTTGATCCTATAACTTATCGTCAATTGGTTGGCGGATTGCAGTATTTAAGTCTCACAAGACTGGATATTACCTTCACGGTGACCAAACTTTCTCAATTTATGCAGTTCCCAAACAACTCTCATTGGATTGCTTTAAAATGTCTTCTTAGATATCTCAAGTCCACCATTTAGTTTGGCATTCATATTAAACCTCAGTCTTCTCTTGTCTTTCATGCCTTCTCAAATGCCGATTGGGCAGACCATCCTTCAAACAGAACTTCCACATCTGGATTTATTTTGTATTTTGGAAATATTCCCATCAATTGAAACTCCAAAAAGTAATGGACCGTGGCCCGATCATCCACTAAGGATGAATATCGAGCTGTTGCAGCTACTGCTGCCGAAGTCCAGTGGGTCAAGTCACTTCTTCAAGAGCTTGGTCTTAAGGTTCCTTCTCCTACTATATACTGCGATAATATATCGACCACCTATACCTGCCATAATCCTGTTCTCCCCTCCAATATGAAGCATTTAGAAATTGATATACACTTTGTCAGAGATTTGGTTCAACATGGTGCTCTTCGTGTTTCACGCATATCGTTAAAGGATCAACTTGTAGACTTACTTACCAAACCACTTCCCAAGCACCAGTTTCAACTCAACAAATCCAAGATTGGTCTCCTCAATGGTTCCTCAATCTTACGGGGGAGTGTTAAGGATAACGATACAACTCAAGCAACAAAAGATTCTCAAGCTCCTTGACTAGTTCAAACATGTACAATCTGTTGTATCAAGATAGCCATAGCTATTTAAATTTACACTACTTATTCATAGGATTTTGTTGTAACTAAAAGCTTCTCTTCTCCTATTAATATCTCTGTAAATGAAGTAATGAATCAAGCCTTCATATTATTTTATTCATTCTCATAATCTTTACATAAACTATTATTCTATGTTAATTTAAAATGTTTTGGATATGTTTATGACTCGGATGAAACAAGTAGAAAGTATAAAAATGAAATGAAAATATAATCACAATTTGAAAATTTTAAACTAACTTTAGTAATAAGCTCAACCGGTCATTTGGTGTAACTTTAGTACGAGTGTATAATTTTGAAGTGTTTTGAGAACAAAATAGGTACTTTCTTTTTGGAAAATTTTTAAGGCATTAATGCTTTGATTGCAAGGTCTAAAGTGAAAAAAGTTCAATGGAACTAGAATGTTTGAACGATGAGAACAAAGAGTAAAGGATTTGTTAACGCAGCAAGTTATGTTGAAGGGGTTACAAAAGCATAAGCTAAAATATATAGATTTGCTTAACTAGGAAGAGCTATGAGTGTTATTAGTTAGAACTATACGACTATGTGTGATAGACGAGGTCATATACTATGTCATGGATATTCTTTAGGAAACTAACCGTGATTGAATCACGGAAACAAGAAAAAGATAACTTTTACAATTTCCATTCAGATCCCGATAATTGAATAACTTGAATAAAAACATGAATCAATTGGTAAGAAATTGTACCTTGTTTCTGTTCCCGTTGACAATATTTTGAAAGTTTTTCTAATTTGTCAACTATAAATTGTTCAATTGTCCAGCCTCTTATGATATCCCCATAGTAGCTTCTCAATACTTTTGAGAGGAAGAACGTAAGAGTGCTATCTCGTTTATTTTTCTTCCTATTAATATAAAATCATTAGGGTAGTTTTGTAATTTTTTTAAAATTAAATTTCTATAATTATAATTAAATTCATAGTCTAATTATAATTAACTTAATTTTAATAAAATCAATATCTTATATTTGATCCCTAAAGTTTTTCAAACTATTTAATTAAGTCCAACTTAATTGAAATTGATTTTCTTAACAAGCTATTCTTTATTGTGTGACTTATTAGGTTCTTAATATATTAGCAATGATTATAAATTATAGTTATAATTCATAAATAGAATTAGATAAACTATAACTCCTTTTAATTTATCTTTAATTCTCCAATTAAACAATTTATAATTATAGATCAAGATTAACATCTAGCAATATGTCATATGTTGGGACTCGATTAGGAGACCGGATCCCAACTAGAAAACAAAAACGAAAATGAAGAGAAGTGAATGCTTAAAGAGAAAGAACGGATGAATACAAATGCGAAAACGAAGGTATCGAAAACGAATCAAACAACAACGAAGAAAAACAGGAAGCTAAGGAAACGAAAGCGAATGAAATCGAAAATTCGAATCGGAAATCAAAGCAATCGATAAAGCAAAACGAATACGGAGCAGAAACAGAAAGCGAAACACACATCAAATCGAAAGCAAGGGAAACATAATGCGAAGCATATCGGAAAGCGAAAACGCAATGAAATCGAAAGATTGGATAACAGAAATGCGAAACAATTATGGAGCGAAATGAAAGTATACAAATGGAACAACTGCACTGAACAAAGGTTCGACATCCGGGAACATGCACATTAGAAAATCGTCGCGTTGAAAACCCTAAGACATTTCAAAAACTGGTAAAAAAAATTCTTTCTTTTCCATTTTACTCAATCTTATACTAAGCAATACTCTTTTTCGATTTGGAATTCATCAATTCCATAATCTCAATCAAAACTCAAATCATAAAATTTGCCTTATACAATTATACAAATCCCATACATTCATATTAACTTCCTAACTTGCAATTTCTCAATTCATGAAAATATTCTTCTACATTAATACAAAACCCAAAAATTCATCTTTTAGAATCAATGCTTATCTTATTATACCTTTATTTCTACCAAAATTTCGGCAGCATAACGGTTGTCTTATAATAAACCCAAAACCTGCAAAGGTTTAAAAACACTTCTATAATCGCAATCAAAATTCAGAATCATCGGACTCTCCCATCCGGAATCCAAAACACCAGCAAACGCAAATCTATACCTAACACTTCCATGATCCTCAATTCAATATACCAATCTCATAATCCAATCTAATTCCCAAAACAATCATAAATATATATTCCAAAATCATACACAATTTCATATACAAATTCCAAAATCATTTAGAATTATAGATCTCAAATCCGTACATAATTTCCTCATTCATATATATCAACTCAATTATACACAAATTCATAACTCTCATACATTCTGAAATGATTGCTTGTCATACATTAATGGGCAATTACTGACTTATATAAAACGATACAAAATTCCCAAAACACACAAAATACAGACGATACAAAAGCGAACAACACATCCTGACATCCTTTCAACCGATCTCCTGCTCGAATCCCTAGAGGAGGGGATGAAAGAGGGGGTGAGTACAAAGCTTGTGGATAATATGTTTATAAATTGAAAATAAGCGAAAACATATTTGCAAAAACCTTTTCCATTTTATTTCAGAAGTTTCATGTTAGAAAGATTTGGCAAATCCGTTATTTCTTAAACTTTTCAAAGCATTGTCAAACAATTACGATAAATTTTCGGCTGAAAATCCACAATAGTTTATTTCTCAAAATTTTCACATTTCTTTCAGATTTCATGAACAAAGTCGATATTTCTTAAACATTTTCAAAATATGCAATGCATTACACTTAGAAACAAGAACAAAACACGTAACACATCAAATGGTCTTGTTCGGTCCAAAATAGAACGTACTGCACATTCCCGCATAGCGGTCCCTGGTGCGTGAATGTAATCGCATTACACCTTCCCAGAGCGGTCCTGGTATAGCCGTGACTTATGGGAGTCTGAGATTGAAACTCCAATGCCACTAACGGGCAGCCAAGAGAAGGCTTAAAAACAGACAAGTGCGCACTCGTCCCACTTATGGGACCTAACCAAACCCACATAACACATAATCGAAAACCAAAATTCAAATTGCCCGAAGGCACTTTTCGAAAATCTTGATTTTCACAATTTCATATCACAATCACATATCCAAACATGAAATCATATAGCAATTCACATTCAATCTAAATTCATCAATTTAATCACATATCAATCAAATTCATAACTAGGGATGCAATCTATTTCTTGAAAACATATATCAACATATACATATTCGTAATGCATTTTTTTAATTTTGTCAAATAATTCAAAAACCATGAATTTCTTAAATCTTGTAATTTCTTGAAATCATTTCTAAAATAAGGAATTTAATCCTTCAAAATCATAATTTTTCAAACATTTACATAAAAAATAATTTTTTTAAAGTCACATGCTTATGCTTAAAATTCAACAAATAAACATACTACCCACCTCGAATCGATGCTAGAAGCTTGTCCTTAGCTTCAATTGACCATTGCTTCTTTCTTTCTTCCAATTTAACATTACCTGAGCCAGGAACGTACTACACCTTCCCGCATAGATCTGATACCATAACTGTTGGGACCCGATTAGGAGACCGGATCCCAACCAAAAAATGGAAACGAAAATGAAGAGAAACGAATGCTTAAAGCGAAAGAACGGACGAATACAAATGCGAAAATGAAGGTATCGAAAACGAATCAAACAATAACGAAGAACAACAGGAAGCGAAGGAAACGAAAGAGAATGAAATCGGAAATTCGAATCGGAAATTAAAGCAATCGATAAAGCGAAACGAATACGGAGCGGAAACAGAAGGCGAAACACACATCAAATCAGAAAGCAAGGGAAGCATAATGCGATGCATATCGGAAAGCGAAAACACAACGAAATCGAAAGATCGGATAACAGAAATACGAAACAAATGCGAAGCGAAATGAAAGCATACAAACGGAGCAACTGCACTGAACAAAGTTCCAACATCCGGGAATATACACATTAGAAAAGCGTCGCGTTGAAAACCCTAAGAAATTCCAAAAACTGGTAAAAAAAATTCTTTCTTTTCCATTTTACTCAATCTTATACTAAGCAATACTCTTTTTCGATTTGAAATTCATCAATTCCATAATCGCAATCAAAACTCAAATCATAAAATTTGCCTTATACAATTATACAAATCCCATACATTCATATTAACTTCCTAACTTGCAATTTCTTAATTCATGATAATATTCTTCTACATTAATACAAAACCCGAAAATTCATCTTTTAAAATCAATGCTTATCTTATTATACCTTTATTTCTACCAAATTTTCAGCAGCATAACGGATACCTTATAATAAACCCAAAACCTGAAAAGGTTTAAAAACACTTCTATAATCCCAATCAAAATTCGGAATCATCGGACCCTCCCATCCGGAATCCAAAACACCAGCAAACGCAAATCTATACCTAACACTTCCATAATCCCCAATTCAATATACCAATCTCATAATCCAATCTAATTCCCAAAACAATCATAAATATATATTCCAAAATCATACACAATTTCATATACAAATTCCAAAATCATTTAGAATTATAGATCTCAAATTCGTATATAATTTCCTCATTCATATATATCAACTCAATTATACACAAATTCATAACTCTCATACATTCTGAAATGACTGCTTGTCATACATTAATGGGCAATTACAGACTTATACAAAACGATACAAAATTACCAAAACACACAAAATACAGACGATACAAAAGCGAACAACACATCTTGACATCCTTTCAACCGATGTCCTGCTCGAATACTTGGAGGAGGGGATGAAAGAGGGGGTGAGCACAAAGCTCGTGGATAATATGTTTATAAATTAAAAATAAGCGAAAACATATTTGCAAAAACCTTTGCCATTTTATTTCAGAAGTTTCACGTTAGAAAGATTTGGCAAATCCGTTATTTCTCAAACTTTTCAAAGCATTGCCAAACAATTATGATCAATTTTTGGCTGAAAATCCACAATAGTTTATTTCTAAAAAATTTCACATTTCTTTCACATTTCATGAACAAAGTCGATATTTCTTAAACATTTTCAAAATATGCAATGCATTACACTTAGAAACAAAAACAAAACACGTAACACATCAACTGATCTGGTTTGGTCCAAAACAGAATGTACTGCACATTCCCGTATAGCCGTTCTGTGCAGCCGTGAACGGAACGTACTACACCTTCCCGCATAACGGTCTGGTGTAGCCGTGACTTATGGGAGTCCAAGATCGGAACTCCAATGCCACTAACGGGCAGCCGGGAGAAGGCTTAAAAACAGACAAGTGCGCACTCGTCCCACTTATAGGACCTGACCAAACCCACATAACACATAATCGAAAACGAAAATTCAAATTGCCCGAAGGCACTTTTCGAAAATCTTGATTTTCACAATTTCATATCACAATCACATATCCAAACATGAAATCATATAGCAATTCACATTCAATCTAAATTCATCAATTTAATCACATATCAATCAAATTCATAACTATGGATGCAATTTATTTCTTGAAAACATATATCAACATATACATATTCATAATGCATTTTTTTTAATTTTGTTAAATAATTCAAAAACCATGAATTTTTTAAATCTTGTAATTTCCTGAAATCATTTCTAAAATAAGGAATTTAATCCTTTAAAATCATAATTTTTCAAACATTTACATAAACAATAATTTTTTTAAAGTCACATGCTTATGCTTAAAATTCAACAAATAAACATACTACCCACCTCGAATCGATGCTAGAAGCTCGTCCTTAGCTTCAATTTGATCATTGCTTCTTTCTTCCTTCCAATTTAACATTACCTAAGCAATAATCATCCAAATTCAACATCATAATTAGCATAATCCTCAAAATTAACTATAGGAAACCCAAAATCATCATTTTTCCAAACTTTCTAAAACAAGAATTTCTAAAATCCCCAATTCACCAAAATTGACATAAACCCTAATTACTTGTCATCCAAAATTGATCCAATTAAAACATGTAATCTCTAAAATTGAGCTCATTAATCACAAACCCATGTCATTTCTAAGGTTTTTAACCCAAAATTTCCAGAAAAACTCAAAACTAAAAACCCATTTCTTACCTCATTTCTCTATCATTTTCGAATTTTATAGGCTTGGAAGAAAGTTATTGAGCTCCTCCACCTTTTTCCTCTTGAATAAGCACAAAAATTCATCTTGGAGGACCCAAAATTTCGAAACCCCAAGCTTCTCCCTTTTTTCTGTCTTCTTCTCTTCTCCACGGCAACTCTCTTCTCCTTCCTCCCTTTTGTTTCTTTCTTTTTTTCTTCATTGTGTATCAATTCCTCTAAAACGACAGCCACTTGATATTTATAGTGACATGTCATTTAATGAGGGAGAAATGACTTAATTTCCCCTCCATTCAAAGCCTTTAACTTATGTCCTTAAGTGGACTTCCCAATATGCCCCTAACTTCATGCTACTTTAGGACAATTTCTAATCATTAATTTGAAGGAATTTGCCAAAACTTCCTTCTAGAGAAATGTTACTTATTGTCTTAATTTCATAATCAAACTAAAATCATTTAATTTGGTGGACTACACCAAAAGTTATGCCCCAAATAGTTTGGACATGTCTTATGCTAAATCATTTTCCAGTACCTTAATTTCATCCAAAAATTTACATTCTTAAAGATAAAATTGAAACTCGATGTCTTCATAACAATTGTAGCCCTATTTCTCTAGTTTAATTCAAATTAAGAATCACCTTATTTGGATTACCAGATCAAAAGTTATGGCCAAAATACTTTCAGCTGTTCCTAATCTAAGACTGCACACTAATCCGAACTTCAATTCAGAAATTGAAAGTCTTAGGGGTGAAATTGAAATTTACTTTCTTCATATGACTTGTAGCCCCATGTTTTAATTTTATTTTGCCTCAAGAATCACTTCAATCAGATCTCCACAGATTCCGAATTTCCCAAAAGACTGAACCATGTTTAGAATATTATTTCACTCATTTTGATTTAATTGATCACCCTCAATTTAATCTCATAAAATTACAAATTTTCCCTGACAATGTAGATAATTGTCTTAGGAATCCGATGCTTCGAAAACCAAGTCAATCGGATGTCGAACGGAAAAGATAAAAACAAAAGAATAAGAGAAGGTCATATTTCCCTATAAAATAGAATTAATAATTAATTAATTTAAAAAAATAAAAATAATTTACAGAAAAAGCCCCTCCTCGCGAGGGCGACGTATCGACCTCGTGAGAGGGCTTTCGATTTTTTTTCTTTTTTTTTCAAAATATATATATATATGATTATATATATATATATATATATCTGAATTTTTCCAAATATCGTAGCTCTTGATTCCGAATTCTAAATTTGACAAATTTGGTATCAATAGAAATCTTAAGGGAAGATCTACAACTTCCATGAAGAACTCGAAAACTAATTTCATCTCTAAAGGGGTCAAAAATCTAATTAAAGATACTGCCCCTATTTAATGAATCCCTAAGTAATAGTCAACTTTGAACATTTCTATCTTTCAACACCAAAGCCCAAAAATTTCACACTTTATGTCAATGCGAAGATCAGAAAGTCACCTACAACTTTCATGAAGGACAGAAAAATCAATTTAACCTCTAAGGAAATCAATTTTTCAAACAAAAGTTCTGTCCTCAAATAATCATGCTAAAACCATAACAGAAACTTGCAAAAATCATAACTTATTATTCCATGATCCAATAATTCTATATTTTATATCAAACTAAAGATCAAATCAAAATATTCAACTTTCATGAAGAACTTAAAGGCTAATTCAACCTCTAACTAGGTCAATTTCTTAGTCAAATGTTCATCCATAACATAGGTTAACCTATAACACATCCAAACTTCCAAATTTATAACTTTCAATTCTCACATCCACAACTTGCATATTATACATCATTGTAAAGCTTGAAAAATCTTCTATGACTTTCATGAAGACTACTTCACTTAATCAATCCGACGATTTGCCTGAAAGCATAACATACCCAATCTTACATTTACAAACATTCTCAAAGTCAAAGTAAAATAACCCTAACTTTGACTGATCATAACTTTCACTCCTGCTATCAAAAAATTGCAAACTTTATGGTGATAAAAAGCTCTCAACATAAGCTACAAGTTTTCTGAAGATCATTTTCTCAAATTGTGCCTACATCAAAAAGTCAACTCTCTATGGCCAAAAGTCAAACTTTCTATATCCAAAAGTCAAGTTTCTTAAATCTTCAATTTTGCACACTTTTTCTATTTAATTCATGCTTTTCAACTTTATTTTAATCAACTCATCCACTTGAACTTTCATAAACTATACAAATCTCCACAATAATCAAAATTATCAAAACCCAATAATTCTTTTCTCATGAATTTCCTCAAAGCATAAATACATCTATTTCACAATACATATATAAAACCACTCATTTAATTTCACTTAATATTTTTAAATTTCACTCAAAAATCGGGGTCCAACATCATAACCACCCAACTATCAGGAATGTCAAATTGGTTTACTTAACCTATCCATCCATGGTTATGATGATAATTTAATTCTTTCGTCATCTAATGCTCCAATTAGACATAGTATGGATACAATATCTACTCTTTTCATCCAATAATGTATGGATACAGTGTCTACTATTTTCATCCAATAATGTTCATTCTTGCTAATTAGTACTTAATTAATAATTAATATTTGAAAACGCCCTTTTCAATTCAAATGTCAATTCACTCTGGCTAGAGAATTTCATAAATCGCTACTAATCAAGAATAGTGAAACATTCTCCTTAATTAATATAGAGTCACAAATCCTTTAATGACTTACTCAACTATCTCCGTATGGTTCATATTGCATCTAAGTAAGACTAACTGAATTATCTTAGGACAGTTCATTAATAGCATTAAAACACAGTAATTCCCACACACTACAAAAAAAGTATACATTCTGCGACGTTTGAGTGGAAGACGTCACAGAAAAGTATGACCTTTCCCGACGTTTAAAAAATGTCAAGAAAAGTGAGAATATTTATCGACGTTGTTATCAGATGACACAGAATTGGAGAATTATATGAGACGTTTAATTATTAAAACGTGGGCAAATAATTATGTTGACGTTGTTATGAAGTAAACGTCGTGGAAGTGTTGGGGAAAAAATTAAAACTCATCAGTTTCGTTTTCATTCTCGCGCGCCTCTCGTATTTAACTCCTACTCTCTACACTCGTCCACACAGAGACCACCACCTGAAAAAAAATTTCTCAACGTCGCCGTCCCACCCGTTGTCAAAAGCAAACATTCCCTTTCCCTTTTCCTTCAACGTTTGGTTATATATATATCTAGCTGCCCTCTTTCCCTTTTCCTTCAACCGCTGCCGACAAATCTCCCGCTCAAATCGGGCATCCTCTGCAGTGACGGCCGGAATCCTAAGGTACACCCCAATGCCCATGCATTATCTTTATCGTAAATAATTTGTAAAACTTCGAGTCTGTTTCTGGTGGGTCAACCTCTTTCTGCTATACTACCGTCTAAGTTACTATTTAATGATTATATATAAAGTTGATCTTAATTAGCTGCGTTCTCTTATTGAATGTTCAATTCGACTGAGTTACTTCAACGCAGTTCTCTTTTCTTGACCGCGTTCATCGCGCTTCTTTTCCCATCTTTTCCTCGTCACTTTCTCTCTTAGAGAGACACGAATGAGTGTAGTAAATGAAACTTATGATTAACATACTGCACATCCCTTTCAACATACCTTCAACTTCAAGATTGGTTTTGTGTACTTAGTTTGTGATGAATGAGTTTGTATGAACCTTAAAAACCTTTATTCACAACTTGTAAAGGTTATAAGAATACCATTACCCAATAGATTAAACTCTGGCTCAATAAAAACCATAGCAGACATTCATACATTTAATATAATGATTATGTAAAGATAACCACCATTCATAACAGATAAGTCACATCTTCATCTTAAAATAGGAATAACATTACTCAGTATAAAGAAAACCATGCTTTGGTTAAAACTACACCAAACCTTCATATTTGTAAGACCAAGCTTACATACCAATAAATACCACTACTTATACATAACAGATAAGTCATATTGTTTACCTTAAAATGACAGAAAGTTGACTAACGCTAATTACGTTTATGCCTAAATGCTCCTAAAGTCCTTAATTTGTGTGGTGTTAGTCAGTAAATGTACAATGCAAAACATGCTTAGTAGACTATATACCTAGAAAGAACACCTGTTGTTGTTCCTTAATAGTGATGTGGGACATTTAACATTAATTCTGTTGGCATTTAACTGTAACTTTGAAATTGTAGAATAGGAGAAAATGATTCTAGAGGACAAACTTTAACTCTTTCTAAAGCAAAGAAGGCATTTTCTTGTGAAGGTGATTGTAACTAATGGAGGGAACATCCTTAGTAGACCAAAAGAATGAATCTTTATGCATATCATGCCTAATGAGGAAACATGCTATAACATCTTAGTATTCTCTCTCTAAATTGAATCTATTTGGTGCATGTTTCTACAAGTAGATTTTTTGGGGTCATCTCTTCAAGCTTAATGTTGATTTTGTTATTAATGTAATGGTTTCCATGTGTCTGATACTCTTGTTCTTTGATTTCTAGCAACTTATTGAAAATCTTGACACAGATCTTCAATATGCAATTAGAGAAATGTGAATCTGTTTTGAGTAAACTATGTGAATCTATTATACCTATAAGGATTTCTTTTAGCTTACAGCGATGTTGATATAGGTGAATGGGTATTATCTCAAGGATTAGGGAAATAATAGTTTTTTAAAATGCTGAGATGGAAAGAGTGAGTCAATGAAAAAAAGATGGAACCTTGAGTTCTAAACTCAGTTACTGATAACTAAGAGGGAAATGTGTGTTTAGATTTTGTAGTTCTATTATTAGATGAATTCCTTATTGTAATGTTTCAAACATTTCTAAATTCACCTGTATGTAATAATGTATGCAACATAAATTCACCTATTGAGTTTTTCTTTCTCTTTAATCCTTTGTTTACCTTTATGATTTCTTTTATGGGATTGTTCAGTCGTGCATTCAATTATTTGTTATGTGATTTTGTGTCTGATGGTTTTGGTACGTTCTTGGTTGTATCATGCCGTATGTTACTGATCATGGGTTTCTATTTACTTCGATTCATATTAGTAAAGATGAGGATTGGGATTGGTTTAGGAAGCAAGAGTGATGGAGTATTGATCATACTGTATAACTTTTACTGATAAGAAAGAGTTTTACTCTTTTGGTTAAGAGTTAACTTCAAATGTTTCCCTACTGATCACACAAATAAGCATGCTTTTCTTTTGTTCTTCCTATCCTTTGATCAGTAACATTCGTGTATGCATATCTTGTAAAATTCTCGGTAGATGTTTGATTGTTGATGCCACAATTATACTGATAACATTATTTTGTTTTATTGATCCTACTATTATCCCTTTTTACTGATTCTAGGTAATATGTATTAGTAAATTGTTCATAACTGAATACCTATTTCTCGGTCTTCATGCTCTAGTATTCTTTTATACAATGCTTGATATAATTTATCTTTACATAATGTGATTGAAGTTTAGCTATTAAAATTGTAGTTGGATGTGGTTCAGTTTTATAATCACTGATTGAGAGCATTGCACGTTTGTTGCTTTGTGTATACTTTCAATTTTCAATCCTTGAATGTTTACTGAGGTTTCATTTTTAAAGTAATCATCCTGCCACAACACATACAAGCACATGAAGAGGTTTTTTCTTTGACATTCTTTTATATCCAAATCTCATGTCTTCCATAGATGGAACACCGAGTTGACCATGAATATTTATGATATTCTGGTTTGATGTTTAAATTTGGTATAAATCAAAGCTTAATTCATTGATTAAACCAAATTTTAATTATTTTATGTGCAGGCAGATTGAATTGGTCTCCCATTTCACATTGAGCATTCAACATTGACAGAGGAGAGTCATAGGGTAAGTACTTGGAATTTCTACTGTTATATGTAAAATTGAATATGGATTAAGCACCTGCAATTTATATGTTTATATTGCTCAACAACTTTATGTTCTCATTGCCTTTGCATTTATGTGAGTATATGTTCTTCTGTTGTTAAAATATATTACTATTATATAATATGATTATATTACTGCGTATGGAGTGAACAGAGAATGTCATGGCCAGATAATGTCATTGAAGTAATCTTGGAGTGTTCATTTGACATCAGTTCATATTTGTAGTGTTAATCCAAAAAAAAATGATGTTTGAGAGTTCCATTTGTAGATAGAAAGAGTTCATCTCATAATTATTGTGCAATCAGGTATTTTCTGGGTTTCATTCCACATTATACAATATGTCTATGTGTTTAGTTTGATGATATTATATCATATATACTTGGAATGGGGAAAGATATATGGAATAGGAAACAAAGTAATGAACCCATCGGTTGATACTTAAATTCTACGTTGCTATCTACCCCAAAATTTCCTATTTGAAAATTAATAAGGATCTGTACAATTGCACCTTAAACACACAAGACACAAACTAAGTTCTCTATTGCCTTGCAAGAAAACAAAAAAGACCATGTTAAAAGTTTTGTACAGCAACCAAAACCGATGTTGTTATGTTTTTGAGAATTCAAATTAGATTTTGTAAGCTTGGTCAATTTTAACTAGATTAATTATTGGATTATTTATACTTTATTATGGAACACTTCCTTTTTAGTCTTAAATTTATAATTAAAATTAGTTCAATTAAAAACAATAAGTTATAGATAAAGAGATGGAGAGTGAGAGTAATGGATCATTGGTTTATTTGTTTAATTGTTAGTAAAATGTATATTACAAGCATTTTCAATAGTTAAATTCAAATTCTATAATTTACAGGATGATACTTTATATAACTACAATGACCACTTATTATCTTGTAAAACTTTTAGGGTTAAATTTTTTCCAATTTGGTTAATAAGTTTTTAAAATAACTATTTGGTCCTCAAAATTTGCCAATATTTTGGATAATAGTCGATAGAAGATAGTACCATTGAAAGCAATCGATACCAACCAATAGTCATAACCGATAAGGTGCTAATATTATGAGGATCATTTTCTGAACTATATGTGTACAAAACGGTACTCATAAAGTTGTCGTAGAAAGGCTTTAGGCATTTGCTTTATTAAGAACAATCCATTCCATATATAGAAAATAAAGACTTCATGATATGCCAAAGAATATAATAAAAGAGATGATATTGAAAATTGCGGTTAAATTAATTTAGACTATATTGGTCCATTTTATATTAGTGAGACATTTATTATTTTCATTTTGTTGAGTAATTGTTGGAGGTTTTGTGCTATGGGTGATCCTATTATTGGATTCCAAATATTTTTGTATTTGGAAGTTCTTTCTATCTTAATCTAATGGTGTCATTTGTGCTATGGGTGATCCTATTATTGGACCTGAATATTTCTGTGCTTGAAAGTTCTTTCAATCTTAATCTAATGGTGTCATTTGGTAATGGGTTGCTATGCTTCTTACAGTATTTTTGGTTAGAGTGATTACAACAGGTGATATTATTTAACATTTTTCAACTTCATATATGCTATTACCAGAACTAGATGGCGAAACATTATCATTTGTTGATATTTATACTTGTTTAAATATTGTATGCAGTGGCAATATCATTTGTATGTGGAATTTTGTTATCTGTCTATCCATTGGTAGTTTCCTTCTTGAGATTACAATATTTTGTAATGTTTGTTTCATTGCTATAGCTCATAATCAGTTGGAATTTTTGCATAACTACAGACTGACCCTCTTAAGGATTCCAGAGGAAAAATCTTGAAGTAAATTGAGTGCCCTAACATATTTCCTGCAGAAGTAGTGGATCTGGTATAAAAATTCTGCATTTTTTATTATGCAATTCCAATGACTTGTACTCTTCTCTTGTGTGGCAAAATGCTTGGTTTTGTTGTAGTGTAAACTTTACTATTATGTGAATACTATTAACTTTTACCCAGCATCATAAGGAATAAGTGTGAAATAATGAGATTATTGGTCACCCTTTGAACAAAAAGGTTTAAAATCCTAAGAAGTTGAGGTTTGAACATAATAGACATGTTTGATAATTTTAATTAAATGGTGCAAATTATTTTAGCTGTGGAACTATTAAACATGGTTGAGGATGCGGGGTTGATGAATTTGATCTTGTTTTTGTGAGGTTGTGTACAACAAACATCCATTCTTTTCAAATTATGTCATAACTTGAAAAGAATGGATGTTTGTTGTATAGGATAACTCGAATGGGATTAGATTATATATGAGTAAAGTAAACAAGACAACATTTTTAGTCTAATAACTTATTGCCATAACCTTTTCAATAGTAGCTATTACGTGCAATAAGTATATACAATCATGCACGACCACATTATTAGTCCAAGTTGTTCATAATGTGTTTTATGTGTAAATTGAATTCCCACTGACATAAGATAATGTTGTCATTTTTATGTTAAATTAATAGGTAGTTTCTGATCAATGGATAAGAGTTGGATGAACAGTGTTAGGGTTTCCCGTGAATACATTGATGGAATGAAAGCATTTATGAAATTTGTGGTGGAAAAAAAAGAAAGAGATTGTGAAATTTCATGCCCTTTTAGTCGTTGCATGAATGCTTATATGAGGTCCCAAATGAATGTTTGTGACCATTTAATGAGATTCTTCATGGACCAATCATACACTCGTTGGGTTTTACACGATGAAAAGCCAGAATATAGATTTATGTCTAGGGTAGAAAGGCTTGATAATGCAAATGTAGACATTGATGGGATGGGGAATGATATTAATGAGGGTGATGGTGATGAGGAGGATGATGGCATGCAAGATTTGCTTCATGATATGGGTACCTTCGTAAATGATTGTCCAATTGATGAGGATGGAAGGAGTCTTCCTAAAGGCATCGAAGATTTTATAGGGCAAGGCTTTCATAAATTGTTGAGTAAAGCAACTGAAGAGTTGTACCCTGGATGTACAAACTTTTCAAAGTTGTCGTTTTTAATAAAGTTGCTTCACTTGAAAGTATACAACAAGTGGAGCAATAAGTCATTTGACATGTTACTTGGTCTGTTGAAGGATGTATTACCTAATTGTGAAACTTTGCCGAAGTCCTATTATGAAGCAAATCAATTTCTACGGAGCCTAGGTTTGGGTTATGTGTCGATACATGCATGTAAGTACAATTGTTCCTTGTTTTGGAAAGAGTATGGGGACTTGCAAAGTTGTCCCAAGTGTGGAACATCAAGATGGAGAATTAATGATGGCAAGGGTAAGAAGATACCATGGAAAGTGTTGAGGTACTTTCCATTAAAGTCCAGACTACAACGATTATTCATGTCAAGTAAGACCGTTAAACAAATGACTTGGCATAATGATAGGCCTAAAGGTGACGGAAATACCATGGTTCATCCTTCTGATGGAGAAGCTTGGAAGAGCTTTGATGAGCTATATCCTGACTTTGCTAGAGAACCACGTAATGTCAGACTAGGCTTAGCAACAGATGGATTCAATGCACATGGCAATATGTCACTTTCATATAGCGTGTGGCCTGTTGTTCTTTTAGCATACAATTTACCCCCATGGATGTGTATGGATGAGTCATTTTTTATGTTATCGTTGGTTATTCCAGGTCCGAAAGTTGTTGGTCGAGACATTGATGTCTATATGAGACCACTAGTGGATGAGTTAAGTGAGTTATGGGAAGATGGTTTTGATGTTTTTGATGCCTCAAAGGGCGAAAATTTCCGAATGCATGCGGCTTTATTGTGGACTATCAATGACTTTCCAGCCTATGGTACTATTTCTGGGTGGAGCACAAAAGGCTATAAGGCATGCCCTGTTTGTAACACGCACACTCCCTCTTGTAAGTTAAGAAGTAAGATTGGTTACTTAGGACATCGTCGTTTTCTTCCGTACGATCATCCATGGAGAAGAAGCAAGAAGTTTGATGGCAAGAGTGATCATCAAACTATACCTAACTTAGCAGATGGAGATGCTGTGGTTGAGCAATTATGTCATGTGGAGAATATATCTTATGGAAAGCACCCCAGGAATAAGAGGAGAAGGAGATTGGAAGGAGAGTTGAATTGGAATTAAAAAAGCATTCTTTTTGATCTACCATATTGGCATAAGTTAAGATTAAGACAAAACCTTGATGTCATGCATATAGAAAAGAATATTTTTGATAATATTCTTGGTACGTTGATGAATGTTGAAGGTAAAACCAATGATACAATCAAGGCTCGGCTTGATTTGGAAGATATGAATATTCGGAAAGAATTACACTTGATAAGGGCTACTGATGGAACTATTATGGGAAAACCTCCAGCATGCTATACAATGTCTTTGGATGAGAAGAAGAAGTTTTGTGAGTTTGTCAAGCAGGTGAAGTTTCTAGATGGGTACGCATCGAATATATCTAGATGTGTTAATGTGGATGAAAGGAAGATTAGTGGGCTTAAGTCGCACGATTGTCATATATTGTTACAAAGCATTCTTCCTTTAGGGACGCGTGGCATTTTGAATAAAGATGTGACAGGTGTTTTACTGGAGTTGGGGAACTTCTTTCACAGAATTTGTAGACAAAGTTTGAAGAAGGATGACGTTCAAACTATGTGTGAGGAGATTATTTTAATCTTGTGCAAACTTGAAATGATATATCCACCGGCATTCTTTGATGTTATGGTACATTTGGCTATTCATTTGCCAAATAAAGCCTTACTTGGTGGACCAGTTGCATATAGATGGATGTATCCAATTGAGAGGTATTCTTTAAATTTATCGTAGTACTCTTACAAGTGAACTAAATAGTGGCCTATCTAATTATGTTGAATCATTTGTGAAGATTCCTAGGTACACTGAAGGGATTTGTCAGAAATAAAGCACGTCCAGAAGGGTCAATTGCTGAAGCATATGTTGTTAAAGAGTGCGACATTACATCGCTCAATGTATCTGAAAGGAATTGAAACCAACTTCAACGTGCCAGACCGGATCAATGATATTGTTGATGGTAGTGACATTTCATTGTTCTGCCAACAATGTAAGCCAATTGGGTCTGGCATTATAATTGCGCTTCCTACAAAAGAGCTAGAGATTGCACATTGGTATGTGCTTATGAATTGTCATGAGATAAATTCGTTTATCGAGTAAGTTTTGCTAAGAAACTGTTAAACTAAGATATGGAATGGATTCAGATAATTCATTGAAATTAATATAGTGGTTTTTTCAATGATCCATAGTGAGCACATGGATGAGTTGAGGCAACAAAGTCCATTATATGTTGACAGGAGACATAAAGAACAATTTCCTTCGTGGTTTAGGCATTGGGTGAGAAGAAGGTTTGAACATGGTGTTCATTACTGTTTATTTATTATAAACTAATGTTCCTTTCTTGTTATAAATGACGACATTAGCTAGCTTTGATGAAGGGCAAAACTTTGAGTCTTTGTATTCATTAGCATGTGGACCTCATAGTTTGGTGCAGACGTATATAGTTTGCAATACTAATGGAATGCGATTTCGCACTGAAGGCCGTGATCTGCAAAGGATTACACAAAATTGTGGTGTTGCAGTGTTAGGAAATTATGGGGAAGACAATATAACATTTTATGGGATGCTGACAGATATTATAAAGCTAGAATATGTTAGGGGTAAAAGTGTTGTGCTTTTCAAATGCAAATGGTACGATCTTGGAAGTTCAAATATGAGGGTCAATGGCATTGTAAAAAGCATCAACATTAGTAAGCTTTGGTTCAAGGATGACCCATTTATTTTGGCAAACCAAGCGAAGCAAGTTTTTTTGGTGGAAGATTTGGTACTCGGTTCAAATTGGCGGATTGTGCAAGAATGTGAAGTTAGACGTGCGTATGATATCCCTTCGCATTCAAATGAAGAAGGTTCAGATGATGTTGAAGAGTCTAATGAAGTTCCAATCGATGTCGAGGAATGTTCCTTAGAGTTTTTAGATAGAAATGGTATTGCATTTCCGAGCAACATTTAGATGACGATTTGGATGACTTAGAGATAAGTAGTAGTGACAATGAATGTGATATTGTATTCCAAGATTCGACCGATGATGATGATGAATAATTTCTTATAATTCAATGTACACTTTTTAGTTTGCTATTGTTTTGCTATGAAAGAAGTTGGATTGTTTATAAGAATCCTTTGAAAAGATGATTATGTTGCTTAGGATTAATATTGCTTCCTAACATTTATCATTTTGAAACCAATGCATGAAAACATTAACAGCTTGGTGTTTGAGATATATAATGCACACTAATAAGTTAAAAGACTAACTTCTTGTATCTACTGACAAATAAGAGCCATCTAAGATGCTTTTGACATGGTTAAGAATACTTGTCAATGTGGTTATGAGTATGATTACCTTCAATTTCCTTGAACTGACCAACTGCATACTCATCAATAGCATCAACCATGTAGAGCACTTCATAATCCTTATGTTAATATAGTTGTACTTGTTGATGTAAATGTCTAAAAGTAGCTGCACTTGTTGATGTAAATGTTACTGTTACATTTCAGATATCTTGGACTGAGACTTCAACAGATCCTGCATTCAACAGAGTATGTTGCTTGTTCATTAAATTATGTTGCTTGTTATTTGAGATATATGAGACACACAATCTGACTTTCTTTTATATGCACCATCCATGTTTCTCTTTCATTCCATATGACTAGATTGCAATGCCAATAATGAATGACCTCTGCCTGTCATAGATGTCTATGAGCTCTACCCTATAATGAATCTGTGAAACTCTGAAAGTAATATGCAATCACAGTCTGTTATATGCAGCATCCATGTTTCTCTTTGACTCCTTATGAATATATGCACAATCTGACTTGCTTTTATATGCACAATATGAATTCTTATGAATATATGGACAATTTGTAGCTGCTGTTGTAACTTCTTCTGCAGATATAAACTGTCAGTTCACATCTTCAGCAACATTGACAGGTGATTCGATGATCTTCTTAACTTTAGTTTTATAGATTTGTAAGAATTGATAGATACCAATAGTTAGGGATGTAGTTGTTAAAGGTCCCTTATATGGCAGAATTGTAGTGCTGTTTGAAATTCACTTATCATGTTCATATTGCCAATTCATGTTCATATGCATACTGCAGATCCTTTATATGCAGCATCCATGCTTCTCTTTGCCTCCAATGCATCTCATCCACACTCACAATTGCATAATCTGCTTCTCTGCCACAAAGAACACTTGGAAGCATATAAACTTAAAACCAACCGAAACTCTTGGAACTTCATTTTGCTTGATACTTTATGTTTTTCCTAAAGTTTACTGGTTTTGAATAAGGTATAAACATAAAGATTCAATGCCTTGAGCCTTCATACTTCCAATATGCTTCTATGCAACAAAGAACCCTTGGATTTGGTGCACATAAACAGTAAAATGACAGCAAGTAATAGTGACATAGGAATTGAAACAAACACACAAATCAAACTAATAGTTTTCTCAATAAACTTTATCTTCAGCAACATTATCTTGTTGTCTTTCAAGTGAAAACTGGAAATGCATTTGGTTTTCAAATATTTGAAATATATGGATATTTAGTTTAAAAACAGAAAGATGAAGCATGTATAACAGCATCTACTCAAAGGTAGATCAGTAAGTTGAGCTTCTTCTACATAGCTCTACCCTATAATGCATGACTTCTTGCTGTCATAGATGTCAATGAGGTTTTCAGATAACCACTCTGGTATATATGTTACTTCTGCCTTTCTCAACCTCAATTATGTCATGAATCTACCTCATATATCATATGCACTCCAAATTTTGAAAGCAAAGGGTTGTTTGTGTTTAATCATTTGTAGCTGCTGTAGAGATAGCTTCTATAGGGCTTATGAGTTCCAAAATTTGGTATCTTACGGATAAGGTGAAAATATCTTCAGTTTTATCATGTTCTTTCTTGTTTTATTGTCCAAAATTGAGAAGAAAGCATTACCTTACATTATCAATATTTGTTTTTGGGCCCTTTTGTGGTCATCAATTGGTCTTGAAAGTCAGAATATATGTACCATTCGGGAATCCATACATTTAGAAGGAATAATCCATATGGCTGGATTAGTCAATATGTTTTTTTAACCCCAACATTCTGTTCAATATTCAAAAACGAAACCTCTTTGTAAATGTTCTATGCTTGGATTTGTTTAAGAAAAAAGTTTAATGTCAAGTACAAAACCTATGAAAGGTATTAAATTTGCTTGCTTCCACTCTGACTGTTTATGTTAGGCAGATTGAGTTTTTCCAACATTTATTTTGTCCTCATCAAGACATTGTGATTTTGCCTAACCTGCTTATATTCATTATTATGTCTAAGAAATATGTTTCAAAATCTTAATTAAGATCTAATACCATTGTTAATGTAGGAATATCATTATTGTTAGAATTACCAAGCAAAAGTTACCGTGGCTAGAATCTTCAATCTCATACCAACAGAAAGCAAAATTTACCATGTTTAAAATTACTTCATAATTGAAGATTATTAAATGCCTAGGATGTTGAAGTATTCAAAATGGTTTAGAAGTATTCCATATTGTGAAGACTCAACTTGCTTGTATATCACTTCATGGAAAGTGGAAACGGACAATTTGGCCTCACCTATCACGAATAATACATTTGCAATCCTTAAGTGGTGTCCATTTTCTCTAGTCAAGTGGTGTCCATTTTACTGTTGTTTTTGTAAGACATACTTTGTTTTTGTTATTATTTCATTATAAGACAATCCTTATAAGGCAATTATGTATGTACATTACAACAGCTTATATACTTGGATTAAGATATGAAATAGGAATTAATATCTCTTCTTTTGCATTTGGATAATGAAATATATTAAATGCCTTCATATTTAGTCTAAATTGCTAGTATTGTTGATTGTAAGGGAAGTTTTCTCTTCTCTCTCCATCTACTCGCCGCCCCTGCTTCTTCTCCTCAACATTTTTTTCTTAAATTGCAGACACTATATGTTTAGTTGTCAAACTATATGTGATTGTGTGGACTGGTTATACATAAAAGAAATAGTAGTAATTAAAGGAGGAAGTCTGGCTATGTGATGGAGATTTCTTGCATTTTTCATGTCTGAAGATTGAATTTGATTGAGTGTGTATATATATATGAATATAAATGATCAGGACATCTTTAATATAAGACATACTGCTGCAGTCCCTCTAAGTTATCAGTTTATTTTCATGTTAATTAGGATAGTTTTGGATCATGTTTATATGCTTTAATTTGAACATAATTGTGCATATAAATATGCATATATAGTTTTGGATCAATGATATGAACAGAATTGTGCATATATAGTTTTGCTTCAATTTGAACAGAATTGTGCATTATTCATAATTGTGCAATTATGAAAAATGCACAAACTTGTCAACTGCAGATCCTTCATGTTGTGCATAATGCATATCATGTACATATGCATTATGCACAATGCACCATCTGCCAATGCATGTTGCCAATTCACAATGCATGTTGATATGCATTATGCACAATGCACAAATGCAGAATGCACAATCTGCCAATGCATCTCATCGACACTCACAATTGCACAATCTGCTTCTCTACCACAAAGAACACTTCATTTTGCATGATACTTTGTTTTTGTTCTAAAGATTGCTGCATTTGAATAAGGTATACATGACACTTATGCAAAAGTACATTTCAGTATTTTCTAAGTTTTCATCTAAGTTATCAGTTTATAATTCATGTTAATTAGGATAGTTATTATTTCAGTATAGAACAATCCTTAACTAGTTGGAGTCATTTTGGGTGAAACTTTATCTTCAGCAACATTTATCTTCAACAACATTTTCTTGTTGCCTTTCAAGTGAAAAATGGCTACATGTGCATTTGGTTTTGAACTTTGAAATCTAATCTCAATTATGATGCAGGTAATTCACATGGCACCAGGTCAACCCAAGAAGAAGAATAAGGCTGCACCAAGTAGCATCGTACCGACAAAATTGTAGTCGCGTTACCGTCAGCTTCTTAGGAAGGCAGCTAATGCGTCATTTTCTTATACACAACCACAAAATCAGACACCTGCACCTTCTCAGCCTACTCCAACACCGAGAGAGGTCACACCTGCACCTTCTCAGCCTACTCCAACACTAAGAGAAGTCACAAATTCTCAGCTTACTCCAAAACCAAGAGAAGTCACACCTTGTTAGCCTAATATTCATCCTAGAAATAAATATGAAAAAATTATGAATCAACGCCGCAACATTAGTTCTCCATCCACGTCTCAAGAGATGCCTCCAACTTTTGCTTATCAGACACCAGTAAATTAGACAATTACATCCACTGTGGGTTCTTTTTCTGCAAGCACTGCAGGTTTGATCTTTTTGGGTTAAATTGGTGAAATTTATTAACTTTAGTTATTTTGCTTATCTAACCAATTCAGAGTATGTTATATGCTTTTTTCTTTGTTATTTTAGGATTCATGAATGATGTAAGAAAAATAAGGGGTTTTACAAAAGGACACGGATTGGCAAAGATTAACAAGGCCATAGGTAAGAGATTGGAGATCGAGATCTCCCCAACTGAAGGACGACCAACCAACTCCGTACAATCTGCCAAATTCTCGAGTGAGATTGGTTTGGTATCCCGAACTTCCTTACCTGTAAAAACAAAATTTTCAAAAATTACAACTGAGGAATTGGATATTGCATTTGACAAGTTAGACATAAGTATTCTAAACCAATCCAATTTGTACGTGTTTTTCATATGCTTAGAACATTGACCAATAATTTATAATTTTGTGCAGCAAAAGTTGGAAATCAAGGGAATGAGGACTGACAACGAAGTACATGATACTATGAAGAAGTTTCTTGCATTAAGGTCCAAAGATCAAAGATATAGTTTTAAAAAGCATTTTACCAAGTACGGAAAGGATGTTAAGCCGGATAGTGTCACAGTGGCAGAGTGGATGGACTTATGCGAATATTGGGAGCAATCAGCTACAAAGGTTAGTTTATTTGATCACTAATATTTTTACAACTTATTATATTTTAGTATTTATGAATTATGATTTATAGATTTTATAATACATTTTCTTAACGTGTGCGATTAGGAAAAAAGTCAAAAAGCAAAAGTTGCTAGGAGTCAGGTCAAATGTCGACCAAACTCCGGCTCCAAGGCCTTTGTAGCCATACGGCATGAGATTGTAAGTTATTATCTTTTTAATTATATTTTCTTTTATTAAAATTTCAAATTTTATAATAAATATTACTATTTACATATTTCTATACAGAGTGACAGAGACGGAGAAGAGTGTGACTGGATGAAGTTATGGTATCACACTCATTATGATGAAAGAAAAGATCAATGCACAACTCCTGAATACAAAGAAAAATGGGTGAATACATAGTTTATTTATAAATATTTTTTAAATCACATTGTGTATGTAATTAACTCTTTTCTTTTTTAGGACTTAATGTGTCACAAATTGACACATTCAGCTGAACAAGGTCATCCAATGACAGTGGATGAAGTGTGCGACAAAGTCCTGGGCACCAGAACAGATTACATTGTTGGCATAGGAATGAGGCCTCGACCACAAGGGAAGACTTCAGTCAGAAAGAGACTTCAAGACGAATTAGCGGAGTCCAAGAAGGTTAATGAGGGCTTATAGTCTAAAGTCGATGAATTGACTAAAAATTTTGAAGAAATGCAGGATAAATTAACTACTGAAGTCGGTCAACAAAAAAAAGGTCTTGGAACTCATATGTTCTACACATAATATTCATGTTGATTAGATAAGTATTCATACTGATATATTAGACACTTATGACATATTGTTCATATTAATTACTATATTATGACATGTTTGGGATTTTAAATTATATAATTCATTGTCTACATCTATTAAATTCTTGTTATACATTATTGATCATTCGCAAATCCATGATGTACTCAACAAATTGATAAATGAGTAAATAAAAATTAAATATTAAATATTAAATAGTTATTAAATAAATCAGATTTAATATTTTCCCAATTATTAATTATTCAATTAGAATAATAATTCCATTAAAATTTAATTTTAAAATCATATTTGGATTCAAATAAAATTTCAAATTTAATTTTAATAATTCACACTATTACGAATAATTTTATTTAATTATATAAAATTTAAAATTTATTATATATTAAAAAATTAAATATATTATCATCTGCGACGTTTGATCACAAACGTTGCAGATTGTCATACTTTCTACGACGTCTGACAGACGTCGCAGATAATCATGCTTTCTACTACATCTAGCAGACGTCGCAGATTGTCATGCTTTCTACGACGTCTAGCAGACATCACAGATTGTAACGCTTGCTAGATTGTCACGCTTTCTGCTATATCTAGCAGACGTCGCAGATGGTCATGCTTTCCACGACGTCTAGCAGACGTCGCAGATTGTCATGCTTTCTTCGACGTCGCAGAAAGCTATGTTGTTTCCACGACGTTTAATTAAAACATCGCTCATTCGCTTACGCTTTTACGACGTTTTCCTAAACGTAGACAAATCACCTAGGCTTCCTCGACGTTTTGTACAAAACGTCGATAAAAACGTTTCCTTACTCCCCCTTCAACGACGTTCGGTGCGACGTTTTCAGAAACGTCACAAAAAATATTCAACAACGTTTTTCTAACATTTGTGACGTTTTTAAAACGTCGCAAATTGAGTATTTTTCTTGTAGTGACACAAGATACCTTGGTAATCTCAAGTCTAAGAATCAATTATACAACCATCATTATGAGAAAATCCACAGATACATAAGTAATATTCCATTTAGGATTTTGATAGTCAGATCAGTTCAGTGACTTATTCTCTAATAATCATCCATACATTAGTTTAAGTATCTCCATACTTTAATTCATGAGATCAATTGCTTTCTTTATAAGAAAGAAACATAATGTGTGCTAATTTTACTATTTCAAAAATATTCTGTCTTGATGAAACTACAACTAGGAACATTTATGTACAATACATAATGTAAATTGATTCTCATAATTATGATCTCATCATAATTTCAATTACAAATAAATTATTTAAGGATTTTACCTTTAGAATTAAAACATCAAATATAATTAAATTAATACACAAAGATAAAGAATGTTTTTTTCATTTATTAAATGATAATGTCATACATTAAATTGCACCCAATCGATTGGTTGCAAAGGCATAAACTGACAATCTCTCACTTGCACTAAAGTTAATCGCTTATGTATCTAATATCATATCCATTAATATGTCGATCAAGTCTCTTTTGAGATAATGGCTTAGTGAGAAGATATGCTATATTCTCTTCAATAGGAACTCGCTCCGATAATTTGTCTTTTTGCTCCACTATCTTCTTGATTAAGTGAAACTTCTTGAGTACATGTGACAGTTGATGAGACCTTGATTCCTTTACCTACGTAATAATACCATTGTTGTCACAAGAACTACTCTAAGTTTAGTGATGGAATTCTTGATCCAAACCGCTTACTTTTTTGCCTTTCACACTAAAATGTACTCTGACTCGGTCATTAAATTTTCAATGGTTGGTTGTTTGGAATCTTCTAACTTGTCGCGTCACTGTTTATAGTGAAGATGTATCCTAACTATGGTCTGTTATCATTGGGATCTGACTAGAAACTAACATCTGAATATCCTGGAACTCGTAGTTAAGCTCCTTCGTAGATTAAGAAAACATCTTTAGTTTTTCTTAAGTTCTTTAAGATGTTTTTCACAGTCATCTAGTGACTCTCACCTAGATTGACTTAAACCTAGTTCTTATACTTAAAGCATAAGAGACATCTGGTCTAGTACATAACATCACATATAATTGGTCCAATTGTCGAAGCATATGGAATATAATCCATTTTATCTCTCTCCTCATATATCTTTGGACACATACTCTATGAGAGAGAAATTCCAAGTGAAATGGGTAAGAATCCCCTCTTGTAATTCTCCATACTAAATCTATTTAGCACTTTGTCTATGTATATAGATTGGGACAATCTAGGCAATCTTTTTCACCTATCTCTATAGATATTTATTCTCAAAATAAAGGTTGTTTCTCCCATATCCTTCATGAAGAAATTCTTGCATAACCAAATCTTTACAGGCTTAAGCATAGCTATGTCATTTCCAATTAGTAATATGTCATTCACATATAGCACTAAGAAAATGGTTGCACACACACTAGCCTTCTTATAGACACATGATTCATCCACTTATTTTTATAAAATCAAACTCTTTGATTGTCTCATTAAAATGGATGTTCCAACATCGTGATGCTTGCTTAAGTCCATAAATGGACTTTTACAACTTGCATACTTGATTAGGAAATCTCTTGGATTCAAAACCTTTAGGTTGTGTCATATACACATCCTCTTGCAAATTTTCATTGAGAAATGTCGTTTTGACATTCATTTTCTAGATTTTATAATTATGATATGTTGCTATAGCTAACAAGATCCTTATGGATTTTATTATAGCTACTAGCGATAAGGTTTCATCAAAGTCAACTCCTTGTTTTTGTCTTTATCTTTTAGCCACTAACCTCACTTTGTACTTATGTACATTACCATCCATGTTAGTTTTTCTCTTAAAAACTACTTGCAGCCAATAGCTACAATATGAAGTGAATCACACGTTAATACAATGCTAATAAAATGGGATAAGAATGCACGAGAAGGGGGGGTTGAATTGTGTATTCCCCTTTTTAAAGATTTTTTAAAAAATGTATGTTACAAATAAAATTCTTTTACAGAACTTCGGATAGATTCTAATTAATCAAAACTATGAGAATACTTTGTTTACGAACTAAGTAATGATAAAACTTTGAATCTAAAAGAGAGATAGAGTAAGAGTAGTTGACACAGCGATTTATCCTGGTTCACCCCAAACCGTGGGCTACGTCCAGTCCTCAGAGTTCTTTCTGAGATTTCACTATCTCTTCAACTTTTACAAGTATTCTTCACGAGCCTCTTCAAGTCTCTACAATCAGTATTCTTTCACACTTAGCCTCTGCAGGCTATCTGCACTACTTTCTCACAGAAAAGTGTTTGAGAACATGTTACAGTTAAAAATAGCTCTGGGCTAATTTGCACAGTATTCTTTCTACGATCGCGTAGATGTAATTCAGATAATTTTTCAACTAACTTTGCAATATTTGACTTCGATTTGTATATATAGCCTTCATCTCCAACTGCTTCTTGAATCTTGTTTCTGGATTCTTGCTTCTTGAATCTTGTTTCTTGAATCTTTAAAAGAAACGGTTAATTAGTTGAGTTCTGTAACTAACTCGAACTGACTCTTGCGTCTGCATTTCAATTCTTCTTCTGCGTTTGTTTTTCTCACTTCGTGTCTTCGTCTGTTTTTATTTTGTGTCTGCGTCTGTATCTGTGTTTCTGTTTTGCGTCTGCTTCTGCGTCTGTATTTTTGTACATCTGCGTCTGCGTTATTGTTTCTGTATGTCTACGTCTGCGTCTGTGTTGCTTTGTCTGTATGTCTGTGTCTTATTCTTTTACGTCTGCATTGCTTCGTCTGTATTTCTTTTTCTTTTATTTTTCTTTTTGACTTCTTAACCACTTAATACACTAACGCTGATAAACCACTTGATCATGAGCACTCTTGAATAGAATTCGATTGTACTGCATATGATCAGTCTTAAAAGAATCCGAAACGGAACGAAAAATATAGGATCAGATCGAATACAAATGGGACACAATCACATGAATCGGAATATACAAGTGAAACGAAACAAATGCGAAGCTAATAGGATCGAAATTCAACTGAAATCGAATATCAAATACCAATGGGAATCAAATAAATCAATTGACACTGAAAGTTCAAATCCCGACATCCGAAGCGTGAAAATAGAAAACTTGCCGCGTTGGAAACCCTTATGACTTGACCTAACCGAAAGTCGAAGTACACTTTTTTTTAATTCATTTCTTTCATCATTTAATCCATCTTATTTAAGAATAAGAAAATAATTTCCTTCTTTGGGAGACTTATCCTTCAACTCATACTTATCTTAAATCACTTGAATCCTCTTATTCATCATATGCTTATTTCTTACTATAACTATCTCATACTCATGTCCATAAACCCCTAAATTCTTACACAATCTCATAAAATCCATATACTATCATATAAAATCCGACAGCGTAACGGCTGCACAAGAACAAAACCCAAACCTGCAAATAGTAAACTCACTACTATAACTATCATCAATCACACATCCATCAAGATCTACCGAACCCTCCGTCCGGGATCTCAGCAGTAACGCAAATCCTAGATTCTAAACCACTTTAAGTCATTTTCATATCCATTCACACTTTTCACATTCAAACACATATCACATCCTCCAGTACATTCTTCTATATCCATATATATAAATATATCCCAAATACATTCATAAATCAATTCACTTTATATACAAATCCAATATACACAATCCAAAACCAATACATTTCAAATTCCATAACTCAAAAGTCTTATACAATATCATAAACCAAAATACATTATGACCCAAATGTTTACAATATTCTAATGGCATTTCAAGCCATACCTCAATACCAATAGCAAAATACACAATTTACAAGCACATGCACAATTACTGATATCTTGACGTCTTTCATCCAATCTCCCGCTCGAACACCTGGAGATGGGGATGAAAGGGGGGGTGAGCTCGGAGGCTCATGGATAACATGTTTATTAAACAAATGATAAGCAAGAGTATTTTTAAAACTTACTTTTCGTTGATCGAAAACAGTGAAGGGTTTACTTCTCAATAACTTTTCAAATCAAAAACTTTCATAAATCTTTACAAACAGTTTTGCAAAACTCTCGTAGTTGAAAATCCAAGTTCTCATTTTCTCACACTTTCAAACCATTGTACACATGAAATGCATTACATATAAATGCAACACATTCTAAACAAAGTAAAGCATATAACACATCAATCGGTTTGGGTCGGTCCAAAAATAGGACGTACTGCACATTCTCGCAAAGCGGTCCTGTGCAGCCGTGAACAGGACGTACTACACTTTCCCGCATAGCGATCCAATGTAGCCGTGAAGGGAGTCCGAAAACGGAGCTCCTATGCCACTAGCGGGCAGCCGGGAGAAGGCTTTAAAACGAGACCAGTGCACTGACTCCACATGAAGGACCTAACCAAACCCATGTAACACGTATTCATGCTTGAAAATCTCATGTTGCCCGAAGGCATATTTCGAAAACTTAACTTTTCATGTAACGTCAGATTCAAAGACACTTACATTTCCAAATATGTATACATGTATATAACAATGCAAACATATTCTCAACCAATCAATCAATTTCATCCATGACCACTATTCACATATTGAAACTCAAACAATAAACATAAATATTAAGCACATTTCATCAAAATCCTTCAATTACTTTGAAAACAGTTAATTGAATCATTTCGTTTACAAGTCCCAAACAACTCTGGATTCACTTGGAAATTATAATCAATAGTTCATAAATCATAAATTCAATTGATTAAAATCATTATAAAGCCAACATTTATAAATACTTATAAATTGAAAAATAAACATATTACCCACCTTTAATTCCATGCTATACTCTTGTCCAATGCTCAAGTCTCCTTAGCCTCTCCTCAATTTGATCTTTACTTCTCTCTCTCTTCCAACTTATAATCACCTAAGCCATAATCAACCCAAATCCAATATCATAACCATCATAATTCTCAAAATTGTTTACATAAACATCAAACCCATACTAAATTCATGATAGCTAAACCAAAAACTTCAAAATTCTCCATTTCATACAATTGGGTATAACCCTTAATACTTCTCATTCATAATCAACCATTACTTAAGGCCTAAACATCAAAATTGAGCTTATAACTAACAAACCCACACCCATTTCAAGTAATCTAAACCAGAAATTTACTTAAAACTCAAAGATCAACATTTAACTCTTACCTTTTCTTTCTCTATTTTCGACATAGCTTAGCTCCAAATGAAGCTCTCTTCATCCTCCACATTTTTCCCTTCTTGAACATCTTGAAAATCTTTCTTGAAGACCTTGAAAACATCAGCCCTAGCTCTTCTCTCCTTCTTTTCCACGAAATCACCTTTTCTTTCTCCTTTACTCTTTCTTTTCTTCCTCTTCTTTTAACATTTTCGTGACTTGCTTCTAGAACCTACGACCCCTACTCCTTTTAATACATGCCATGTCATTAAAATGGGTGTCAAAGATGTTAAGTCAAAATGACTTTACATAAAAATGATTTTGATGTATAACAAACATAGTGAGATCAAATACAAGAAAAACAAAACATCACGGGCGATATCTGCATTTAATTCGGAGATGTGAGGCGAAGATGGCGATCTGAGATGAATTCGGAGATGATTTAAGATGGCGTATCTGAAGAAGTTGACACAGACTAAGTTGAAAAGTCGATCTGAGGCCTTTACGATAAATCAAAACACGTATTTAAGATTGTCAAAGTAAAAAGTCAACACAGACGCAGATGACACAAGACAATAAAAGATGCAGACGCAAATGTAGATACAGACGCAGAAACAAAAGCAGAAGCAGACGCAGATGCAGACGCAGAAAAGAAACAGACGCAAGAGTCAGTTCGAGTTAGTTACAGAACTCAACTGATTAACCGTTTCTTTAAAGATTCAAGATTCAAGAATCAAGAAACAGTTAGAGACGAAAGCTATAAATACAAGTCGAAGTTGAAAACTGAAGAGCTTGCTGTTTTGAGAAAAATTACACAAAGCGAAAAAGCGATTAAGTGCGAATTAGCTGAACGCTATCCTTCTGTAACTGAGTGTTCAAATATTTTTTGAAAAGAAAAGTTGTACAGATAGCTTGCAGAGGCTAAGTGTGAAAGAATACTAGTTGTAGAGACCTGAAGAGGCTCGTGAAAAAATGCTGTAACGTTTGAAGAGATAGTGAAATCTCATAAGAAACTCTGAGGACTGGACGTAGCCCACGGTTTAGGGTGAACCAGGATAAATCTACGTGTCTACTACTCTCACTCTCTATCTCACTTTTAGTTTCAAAGTTGATCTTTATTTACTATTCATATACTTAGCATTGAAAAGTTTGATCAATCAGGATTAATAAGAATTCTGTAAAGAATCTTAATTCTAACAAGTAATTCTAAAAGATATTCAAAAAGGGGAATACACAATTCAACCCCCCTTCTCGTGCATTCTATTGTGTTTTTAAGTGCTGTATTAACGTGTGATTCACTTCAATTGGTATCAAAGCTTGGTATCTAAGAATCACTTTGGCGAAGTGTGGATTAAAGATAATGGCGGAGTCACATGTATACATCGCTAAAGGAGCCTCAGTCACTAGACCTCCAGCATTCAATGGAGAAGACTATCATTACTTGAAAGATAGGATGCGGTTATTCATCGAATCTACACATGTAGACCTTTGGGACGTAATAGAGAACGGACCCTATATACCTGTAGATGACGAAGGTAGTTCTATTCCACGAAGCAGATGGACGGCTGATCAGAAAGCAAGAATACAAGCAATTCAAAGGCAAAATTTTTCTTAACGCGTGTGCCTAAGTAGAAGCGAGTACGACAAAGTGCATGGTTGCGACACAAGAAAAGAAATGTGGGACACATTTTCCATTGCTCATGAAGGCACAAGTCAAGTTAAGGAATCCAAGATAAGTATTCTTGTACATCAATATGAACTTTTAGGGATGGAAGATGAAGAATCTATTGATCAAATGTTTGGAAGATTTCAATCAATTATCAATGGATTGAAAGCTTTTGGAAGGACATACAATAATCAAGATCACGCTCGCAAGATTCTAAGAAGTCTTCCTAAGAGATGGAGACCAAAAGTTACTGGCGGTCAAGAAGCCAAAGACTTGAGCATATTAAAGCTAGATGAGTTCTTTGGGATCCTTAAAGATTCATGAAGTTGAACTCAACGCGAAGATAAGCCCAAGCGAGAGAAGTCAATAGCGATCAAGGTCGGACAAAAGAATCATAAGACTCGGAGAAGGAGGAAGTCATCAAAAGCATTGAAAATTGAAGAATCAAGGGATGACAACTCTAGCCAATCGATTCGTAATCGAGTGATGAAGATGACGAATTGTCTTTCATTTCCGAAAGATAAGACGATGTGGAAGAAGAAGCCCGAAGTAACGGACATTCGGAAAGAATGGAAAAGATGAAGCTAAGCGTAAAAGTCTTCTATCATTTATTACGAGTGCAATCAGCTGGACACTACAAGTCCGAATGCCCTACTCTCAAGAAGAAACCCAAGAAGAGTAGAAGGCAAGAAAAGCATGATGGCAACATGGAGGACCTAGATTCATCTGAATGGACATCTGAGGCTCGAGTCATCGAACATGCAAACATTTGCCTAATGGCCGAGGAAGAGTGATGAGGAGGTAAAATCGACTACAAAATTTGCATGATGCATATTCAGAATCATTAGAAGATTCTCATGCTATTACGAAACGAGACAAGTCGTTGAAGAAAAAGTATCTGAGAGAATATTAGAAATCTTGAGAAAATAGAGAGAGAAAATATTTGCTTAAAAAGGAGTTAGAAGTTAAAAGGAAACTTGTGAGCGGATCGGATGAGATTCATCAACTCAAACCGAGGATCAAGAATCTATCGGTGATCTAGTTACTTTCACAGAGAGTACAAAGAAAATGAATGATATGCTAGGAAAATGTAGACATCCTAGTGATAAGACTGGATTAGGTTTATTGGAAACAATACTCGGTCTCGTAATAAATTTGTCTCTCAAAAGGAAGAAATAGGATAACATATTTTAATCAACGTCCGAGTAATATGCATCAAAGATCATATCATGTGCATACTACTAACCATAAAGGACCCAAGAAAATTTGGGTACCAAGAAATAAAATAGTTTCTCCCTGCAGATATCCTTCCTTGGAAGATACGGCAAGCCCCATTGGTATTTAGGCGGTGGATGCTCGCGACACATGACGGAAGAAGGTCTATGTTCTTAGACCTTGATATAAGAAGGAGGATCAAGAACTTTGGAGATAACCAGTGAGGCAAAATCATTGGAATCGGAAAATAGGTAAAATTCCTTTGCATGCATAAATAATGTCTTGCTTGTTGATGGTCTAAAGCATAACTTGATTAGTGTGAGTCGGTTGTGTGATTATGGTTTTATATTTACATTCAATCAAAATCTTTGTGAAGTCAGAAACAAAGATAGGTCTATACTTTTCTCTGCCAAGAGAAGAAACAACCTTTACAAAATCAACTTAGAAGATTTTCAAAGTCAAAATATCTCATGTTTTCTATCTTCTGAAGAAGAAAGACTAATCTGGCATAAAAACCTAGGTCATGTCTCTTTGAAACATATTTCAAAATTGGTAAAACATGATTTGGTAAGAAGTTTATCAAAAATAAGTTTTGACAAAGAATTTTTCTATGAAAATTGTTTGAAAGGAAACAAGTTAAAACCTCTTTCTCTTCTAAAAATTTTGTAACTTCTTCTAGACCTTTAGAACTATTACATATGGATTTGTTTGGTCCTACAAGGACATTAAGTCTTGGCAGAAAGAAATATGGACTTGTCATTGTTGATGATTTTACTCGATTTTGTTGGATATTGTTTTTATCACACAAAGATGAGTCTTTTAAGTACTTTAGAACTCTATCCAGAAAGTTACAAAATGAAAAAGGAATGTCTATAGCTAGTATCAGGAGTGATCATGGCGGAGAATTTGAGAATGAGAAGTTTAGAGTTTTCTGTGAGGAGAATGGAATTTCCCACAACTTCTCGGCCCCTAGAACTCCACAATGAATGGAGTTGTTGAGAGAAAGAATAAGACGATTCAAGAGATGGCAAGGACTATGCTATGTGAGACTTAATCTTCCTAAGTATTTCAAGAAGTCATGAATACAACATGCTATATTCGAATAGGATCTTGTTGCGACCTATGTTGAAGAAAACTCCTTACGAGTTATGGAATGGAAGAAGACCAAGAATATCCTACTTTCATCCATTCGGGTGCAAATTTTCCATTCTGAATACGAGAGAGCTGTTGGATAAATTCGATTCAAAGACCTATCCAGGAATATTTCTAGGTTACTCATTATCGTCTAAGGAATTTCGAGTTTACAACCTGACTTCAAAGACTGTTGAAGAGACGATCCATGTCAAATTTGATGATAGTTCTCAAACCCATAAGGAAGATGACATGGAGATTGAAGGTCCTTCAAAGAACCTAAATGATGCCTCAGAAACTCCCTCGTCAGACACTCATGAGAATAAGATTGAAGATATTCCAGAAACTATAGAACTAAGACGAGATTGGAAGTATAAAAGTTCTCATCTAGAAGAGTTAATTATCGGTGAGACCTAAGAAGGAGTTAGGACAAGGTTCAGATTCAGAAAAGAAGCTAATGTAGCTTTTATCTCTGAAGTAGAACCTAAGAAGGTTGAGGAAGCTCTTCAAGACGAAGCTTGGGTGTTAGCCATGCAAGAAGAGCTGAACCAATTCACAAGGAATAACGTCTGGTCCTTAGTTCCAAAACTTCCTAAGAAATCCATTATAGGAACAAGATGGGTTTTCAAGAATAAGTTAGACGAATCAGGAAGAGTGAGTCGTAACAAGGCCAGATTAGTAGCACAAGGTTACAATCAGCAAGAAGGAATAGACTACAACGAAACATATGTTCCGAGGCGAGACTTGAAGCTATAAGGATTTTGTTGGCATATGCAATCATCACGATATAAAGTTGTTTCAGATGGATGTTAAGAGTGCATTTCGAATGGCTTTATAGATGAAGAAGTCTATGTGAAACAACCTCCGGCTTTGAAGATGTTAAAATCCAGATTATGTCTATAGACTTCACAAAGCCTTATCTGCCCAAAGCAAGCCCTAGAGCTTGGTATGATCGTCGAGTACCTTCTTAATAGAAAATGGTTTCAGCAGAGGTCAAGTTGATAAGACGCTCTTTAGAAAGAGTTTTCGAATGATTTTATCTTAAGATGAGATCTACGTTGATGATATTATCTTTGGTGCTACTACAAAAGAGTTATGTTTAAAGTTTGAGAGACTAATGAAAAGAGAATTTGAAATGAGTATGATGGGTGAATTAAAGTTCTTTCTTGGGTTGCAAGTTAAGCAAACCAAAGAGAAGATCTTCATTCATCAACTGAAGTATGTGAAAGAGTTCTTTGAATAAGTTTAACATGAATAATGTGAAGCCAATGGCAACTCCGATGCATCCTTCAAACCTTTGTCGAAAGACTAACTTGGTAAGAAGGTGGATCAAACCCTATATATAGAGGATGATCGGTTCTTTATTGTATCCAATGACAAGTAGACACGATATTACATTGGTGTATGCTTGTGTGCAAGATTTCAAGCCGATCTAGAGAGTCTCATTTTACTACCGTTAAAAGAATTTTAAGATATCTCGCAGTACTACCGATCTTTGCTTAATGTTTGAGAAAGGTAAAGATTTCAAGTTAATCGGATCTTGTGATGCGGACTATGCGGAGATAGAATCGAAAGAAAGAGCACAAGTGGAGGATGTCACTTTCTTGGAGGAAATCTAGTCTCTGGTCAAGCAAGAGACAAAGCTCAATTGCTTTATCAACCGCCAAGGAATACATGTCACCATGAAGTTGTTGCTCACGTACGCGTGGATCAAGTATCGACTTGAAGACTATTTAGTTAAGGAGGAGGAGATTCCAATTTATTGCGACAACACCAAAGTCTAATAAACCCGTCAAAGAATCCAATTCAAAGATTCCGAGTAAAGCATATAGAAGTCGGACATCATTTCACGAGAGACTACGTTCGAGAGAAAGGTGGTGCTTCTAAAGTTCGTTGAAACAGAGCTTCAATGGGCGGACATCTTCACTAAACCCCTTGAGTGAAGAACGTTTTGTAAGATAAGACGCAATCTCAATATGGTGATGCTAAATGGCGGTTAGGCTAAAATAACGTGAGAAACTAATGGCGTTATACACAGTGAGGTACAGCTGGTAACTTTTCTCACAAGGAAGATTTTTGGAGGGAAATATCTGATAAACTCGAGGTTCTTAATGATTCGAGAACCCATCAGTCCATAACCCTATAAGTAGACACAGATCACGCCGGTTCTTCAAAGAAACCAAGAACTGAGGGGGAGCGTATATTGAAGAAGACTCCTGTCTCAAGTTCTCAATCTTTCAGAAGTATCAAATCGCCATCTTTGAATTAAGGAGAGTGCTAGGGAGACCTCTCATGAAAATGGGAGTCCTCTTGTCGCAGAAAGTCAATCTCGGAGGGCAAAGCAAAGTGCGCTAAAGAGACAAGGAGAAAGTCTCTTGGCGAAGTTGTGAAGAAAGCCAAGAGATCTCCAAGAATCGGGACTCTGAGGCAACAGGAAGAGAAGATTGCCAGAGAAAAAAGGCGAGAAGAAACTTCTAAATCTTGTGCAGCCAAAGCCACAAGATCCTTAGTCTCTATTCTGGAAGAGGATACGGCCAGAAGATCTAAAGAGACTGAGAGGAAGAGAAAAGCAACATCTGTTAAAGGAAAACTTCCTGTGAAGAAATCAGCAAAACTAATCTGGCGGAGAAAAGACTAAGAAGGTTAGTCAAAAGAAGAGCATCTCAGCCGCCGAGGATGTTAGTCTACAAAAGAGCTAACGACATTGTTCAAATTGAAATGTAAATCGAGCATTATGCAGTTCAAGAAATTCCTAGTGCTCAACAAGAAGAACTAGTAGATGAAAGCACGGTTCATGAGACACCTGGCATTATAAAGGAGGAACCAGCAGAAGAATGGCCGGTTCAGGTGTTAGGCCCTGAATATTTTTATGATTTTATTATGTGATTTGTGCCTTAATTCGGATAAATTGAGAGAATTATGGATAATGACGGTTAATTGAGATTAAATAAGGAATTAGTGGATTAATTATGTGAGGGCATTTTGGACAGTTACTTAAGAAGAAAAAGGAATTAGGCTTATTAAGGTGATCTTGCTCTAGGTTAAAATAAAAGCAAGTATAAAAGAAGAACAAGGAAGGAGAAACGAAGAAGAAGAAAAAGAAAAGAAAGAAAGAAGTTACGTCGATAGAGAGGTGAAGAGGAAGAGAAGAGAGTCGCGATTTGGAAGGTTTGACAGATTTAGAGCTTCAATCGGTGAGTTTACTTCCTTCTTAACTTGTTTTGATTGGGTTTAAACATTGAGATTGTGGATTATGTGAGAATCGGCGATGTTTTAGGGTTTTAGGCGAAAAATATGGCTAAATCGTTAGATTGATGTGTTTGGGAGTTGAGAATGACTTAGGAATGCCTTTTAAGACCTGTTATATTGTTTAGAAGTGTTGAGTGTGGTAAATGGAGGAATTAGCGGTTGAAATCTGCAGAATTGGGTCGGAGTCGAGTTCCTCGACCAGATGTCGCGACGCATGTATGAACACGCCTTGACAAACGAAGAAGAAGCCACGTCGCGACGTGTAAATAATTTTACGATTATTCGTAAATGGCGTGTGAAATGTTGTAGACGCCGCGACGCGCGAAGGGAGACGTCATGACGTGCGATGTTTGGTTCATGGCGATCCTTCGCTTCATCATGGCGTTAGGTCCTTCAGAGCAACGAAGCGCCCTTCGCTTGGCGAGGCCCCTTGTTTCCGAAATTGAGATGTTTATATTGTTAGGGATATCTTTTGATGTAGATATCCGAATGAGGTGAACTTGGATTCATTGTGATCTAGAAATTAAGGACTACAAGTTGTATGAAGAAGGGAAATTCGGGAATTGTTTCGGAAAGTTCGGGAATTTCGATGGGAATCGGATGGAGACTTTTAACGCTTTACTTTTTTCTTTTCGAGCTTTATTAAATAATTGCTATAGATATTAATTGTGTGGAAACTTGGTTTATTATAGGAACCAAGTTGATTTGACCCAATCGCGAGAGGAAGGACAACAAGGAGTCGATACTCGGCGATACTAGGTGGGTAATATGTTTATCGTTATTGTGTGTATGGGCAATTGCATGATGTGTGCTTGCTTGCGTTATATGAAATTATTTGTATTGAATTGCATGAGAGATGCTGAATATGCTTTGATCATAATTATGCATGGATTAATGGGCCTTTATGGCAATGGAAAGAATGGAAAGAATGGAAATTATGATATGCTTTGAGCATGAATCGAATGGATTATGTGCTTTGTTTGGCCAAGAGAGTTACGGATGGAGTCACGTGCACGTTGACATTTTTGAAAGCCTTCTCCCGGCTTCCCGCTTGTGGCAACGAGATCCTTGAGAAATCGGACTCGGATGGATTACGGATTTACCATCGGGTTATCTGGATGGATTACGGAACTCTCGAGCCAGTTGTTTGTGCATACACGATTGATTTGATGAGCATAAGATATGATGGATTTGATAGATTTGTTGCATAATGATTGATGTGATAAGAAATAGAAATTGCTTGACATATACTGATTGAATGTGAATTGAATTGATGAATTATGATTTGCTAGTGATATGTATATTATATATATATATATATTGCTTGATTGTGTGGCTCGTTGCCAATGGCTATAAACGTATATGCCATCGAGCTTCAGCTCACCCCATTACTCTCCCTCCTCAGTGCGGATCGAGGCGATAGTTGACTTGGCGAGGCATCGAAAACTTCCAGCTAATTAGGAGCTTTGCCTTAAGTTAGTAATTTGGATTGGCCCTCCGAGCATTTTATCATGGAGCATCTTTTGTATTTTGAAATTTCATTTTACTTTGTATTACGCTGCATTTGAGAATACTATTGCATTTCTTCGAATGAGAATGACATATGTTTTATGAATTTGAGATATGGAAATGCATGTTGAGAATGCATGCGATGGTATGTATGAGTATATGTTTACGTATGTGTGAATCGAATATGTCTTTGTATGGATGTTGGGATCGGGTCCGACGGTTTATGGGCGCTGACGGAAGGCGACGAGGGCCCTCCTCGGGGATTCGGACGTCCGGGGCCCGGGCCCAACATGTGTGGTATCAGAGCGCCTAGGTTTAGGTGTCCTTGGCTTAGAATGCATATAGGATTGTGTGATATATGACTACGTGTTGCATTAATTGATTTCATTACGTGACATGCATATCATGCATATATATAGATTGTCGTATAGCTAATCCTTAGTGTTTACCTTTGAAAGGGTACGATGCCACCTCGTAGAAGGACACGAGGAGCTGTGCAAGGGTCTGTTGTACCTGACTCTCCAACGAGAGAGGAGAGGACCGATGAGTTTGTAGCCCCAATGCATGTTGAGGCTTCTATCGGGCTAGAGAGTGAGCCCATGCGTTCGCCGACTCAGGAGTCGCCGATTCCTTGAAGCAAGTGCCCGATTTGATCCGAGGATGTTTGACGTTTACTCAGGCATTTGTTCAGGCTATGGGCCAGATGCCATAGCCTTCTGCACCAGCCCCAGTGAAGAGGGGAAAGCAGTTCGACAAGCTGAGAAAGTACGGAGCAGTTGACTTCTTTGGGATAGCTGATCTGAGGAAGCCGAGACATGGTTCAGAGGATGAACGGGTGATGGATCGATGGATTGTGAGGCGATGAGCGAGTGGTGTATCTTGCCATTTGCTGGGGATGCTCTGCATTGGTGGGAGACCGTCTTGGCGATCGGATGAGGCCGAGAGGGTTGGCTTGGCGAGATTTTGTGGTCGCTTTTAAGAAGAAATATTTGTCGAGGTTTATGTCCGGTGAAGTAGAGGGAGTTTCGAGTCTCACTCAAAAGGATATGACGATTCTTTGAGTATGAGCGCAGTTCACCCAATTATCGGTATGCCTTGATCGATGTTGAGTGGAGGCGCGGATGTCGCAGATTTGAGTCGGGATTGCACTTGGCGATCGGAGAGAAGGTAATTGTGCAGAATTTGATGATTTCAATGCCTAGTTGAGGCAACTCGAGGTTGAGAATATAGAGAACATTAAAGTCCGCAAACGGGAAGAGAAAGGTAGAGATCGGTCCGGAGAGGAGGTAGCACTAGTGCTCCTATGCGAACGAGTGCTAGGAGCTTCCTGTTTATTGAGAGGAGAGGAGCAGTGGTGCTAGCGGTAGAGGCCGATGAGGACTTCTACTTTTCTCACCAAGCTTGACGGTGGGTAGCGGTAGAAGAGGAGAGGAGATAGATCGGTTATCCCGACGTGTGAGCCTCAAGGAAACCTCGTAGAGAGAGTGCTTGGTGACGGGAGCTTGTTTCAAGCTGTGGGGTGAAGGACACATTGCGGAGAGTGTCCTCGGCCTCCACGATAGGAGAGAGGTCGGATGCCGACTCAGGAGGACAGAGACCATGGGTCGAGGATCGTGATCGAGGTAGGTAATTACGATCCGCCGGAGGGCGAGTCTTAGGGGAGACCGAGAGGCGAGGCACCACCGAGTGTTTGCTATGGCGGGAGGATGCAGAGGCCGCTCGGATGTTGTCACCGGTATGGCCCATTTATTTCTTGATGATGTGCTTGTGTTGATTGATCCGGTTCTACTCATTCGTTTGTTTAGTCGAGTAGACTGTGTGTGATTTAGTCATGAGTCCGTTGGATACTCCGTGATGGTGAGTACTCGATTGGCAAAGCACATTGTGATTAGTCGGTGTTTAGAGGATGTGAGCCATTATTGGTGGAGAACTTCTAGTGGTAGATCGATGCCACTAAGGATCTGTTGATTAGATGTGATATTGGGTATGGACACATTGGAAAAGTACAATGCCCGACTGGATTGTAAGCAGAAGACAGTAGAGTTTGATTTAGATGGTAGAAGAGTGATGTTTATTGGGGACAGAAAAACGAGTCCGCCTAGGATTGTCTCAGCATTGACAGCAGAGAGGATGATGAGTAAGGGTTGTGAGGCGTTTTTGGCTTATGTGATAGACTCTAGAGTCGATAGAGGAAGTGGAGGATATTCCGATGGTCGAGGATTTCTCGGACGTCTTTCGAGGAATTGCGGGACTACCGCCACTCGAGAGATTGAGTTTCGATTGAGCTTGTGTCGGTACTAGGCGATTCGATCCCCTTTATCGGATGGCTCGGTGAATTGAAGGAGCTTAAGGAGCAATTGGAGGAGTTATTAGAGAAAAGGTATATTCGACCGAGTTCTTCACCTTGGGAGCTCGGTCTTATTTGTGAAGAAGAAAGATGGCTCATTGAGAATGTGTGGACTACGTGAAGTGAATCAGTCCTGATGAAGAACAAGTATCCGCTTCCTCGCATTGATGATCTGTTTGATCAATTGCAAGGCGAGAGTCTTTCGACGATCGACTTGAGATCGGGATATCATCGATTGAGGATCAAGGAGTCGGATGTGCGAAGTGCGCTTTCGGGACTCGGTATGGGCACTTTGAGTTTTGGTGATGCCCGCGGATTGTGAATGCGCTGCGGCGTTTATGGATTTGATGAATCGGTGTTTAAGCCATTCTTGGACCAATTTATCATTGTCTTCATTGATGATATATTGGTGTATTCAAAGTGATCGGGAGCATGAGGAGCATTTGAGGATGGCTTTGGAGACTTTGAGGAGCAATGAGTTGTATGTCAAATTCGAGAAATGCGAATTTTGGTGAGGAAGTTTCATTTCTTGGACACGTGATCTCGAGCAAGGAGTTCATGTGGATCAAAGAAGATAAGCGATTATGAATTGGGAAGCTTAGAAGAATGTGGCGAAGTGAGGAGTTTTACGGGTTTGGCAAAGCTACTACAGACGGTTTGTGGAGGATTCTCGATGATATCCGCTCCGATGGCGAAATTGTTGAGAAAGAATCAGAAGTTTGATTGGAGTGAGGATTGTCAGAGGAGCTTCGAGGAGCTCAAGCGCAGATTGACCAATGCCCTGATTTTGATTTTGCCATCAAGTGATGAGGGTTATTCGGTGTATAGTGATGCTTCGAGGAAGGGTCTCGGATGTGTTTTGATGCAGGGAGATCGGGTAATTGCTTATGCTTCGAGGCGGTTGAAGCCTTATGAGCTGAATTATCCGCCGACGATTGGAGTTAGCGGTGGTGATCTTTGCCTTAAAGATTTGGAGGCATTATTTGTATGGAGTTCAAACTCGGATCTTCACTGATCATTAGAGTCTGAAGTATTTGCTAAGTCAGAAGGAATTGAATTTGAGGCGTGGAGGTGGTTAGAGCTACTAAAGGACTATGATTTGTTGATTGAGTATCATCAAGGCAAGGCCAATGTTGTGGCGGATGCCTTGGCGTGAAGTCGTCGATTACTCATGTTCGATCGATTTATCTTCCTTTATTGGAAGAGATGGCTAAGCTTAGGATAAGTTTGACACAGGAAGAACCGGATTGTCTTCTGGCTAATTTTCGAGTTAGACCGATGCTGAAGGAAAAGGTTAGGGATTTGCGAGGCTTAGGATGCGGTTTGAGCAAGCTTGGGATGAGATTGAGAATGGCAAGGTTTACGAGATAGATGTGCGGGATGATGGGCTTATAGCGATTCTTGGGTAGGTTGTGCATTCGGATGTGCGGGAGATCAAGGATGAGATTATGGATGAGGCACACAATCGTCTTACACCATGCATCCGGTAGCACCGGGATGTATCGGGTTTGAGAGAGCACTTTTGGTAGAAAGGCATGAAGAGGATATCGCGAGTTAAATCGATGAAGTGTCTAGTGTGTCGACAAGTCAAGGTGAATACCGGTCACCTTCGGCAAGTTGAGACCGTTGCCTATTAGGAGTGGAAGTGGCGGCGAGTGACGATGGACTTTGATGGGATTGCCTAGGACGGCGGGAGGCACAATGCCATTTGGGTGATTGTTGATCGGTTGACTAAGTCAGCCCACTTTTGGCGATTCGACGGTGATTCTTTGCATGTGTTGGCAAAGAAGTATATCGATGAGATAGTGAAATTGCATGGGATTGGATTTGATCGTGTCGACCGAGATCCGCGGTTCACTTGAGGTTTTTGGGGCGGTTTGCGAGGAAGCTTTAGGAATGAAGCTGAATTTTAGTACGACTTTTCACCCTCGAGACGGATGGTCGATCGGAGAGGACTATTCGGACACTTGAGGGATGCTTGACGTGTGTGATGGATTTTCGAGGAGCATGGGATGAGCATTTGCCGTTGGTCGAATTTGCTTATAACAATTCGTACCATTCGAGCATTCAGATGGCTCCATATGAGGCATTGTATGGGTGGAGGTGTAGGACTCCGATCTGTTGGGATGAAGAAGGAGAGAGGCAATTGGAAGGACCAGAATTGATTCAGATAACTGTTGATAAAGTCAATCTGATTAAGCAGCGACTTAAGGTAGCACAGGACAGAATGAAGAGTTATGTTGATGCTCACCAAAAGGAAATGGAATATGAGGTCGATGAGAAAGTGTTCCTTAAGACATCTCCTTGGAAAGGAGTATTGAGAATCGGCAAGAAAGGGAAGTTGAGTCCGAGGTATATGGATCCCTATGAGATCCTTGAGAGGATTGGACCACTTGCCTACAGATTGGCATTACCTCCGGATTTATCACAGATTCACGATGTTTTTCATGTGTCGATGTTGAGGAGATATAGATCGGATCCGTCACATGTTATTCAGGCTAGTGAGGTTCAGTTGCGAGATGATTTGGGCTATGAGGAGCTTCCAGTACAGACTTTGGATTCTAAGGACAGGGTTCTCAGGAACAAGACGGTTCAGTTAGTAAAAGTCCTTTGAAGGAATCATTCGGTAGAGGAAGCTACTTGGGAGCCATTGGACGCTATGTGGAAGAAGTATCCGCATATCTTCTACGATTCAGGTAAATTTCGAGGATGAAATTTCTTTTTAAGAGGGGGAGAAATGTTAGGCCCCGAATATTTTTATGATATTATTATGTGATTTGTGCCTTAATTCGGATAAATTGAGAGAATTATGGATAATGACGGTTAATTGAGATTAAATAAGGTATTAGCGGATTAATTATGTGAGGGCATTTTGGACGATTACTTAAGAAGAAAAGGAATTAGGCTTATTAAGGTGATCTTGCTCTAGGTTAAAATAAAAGCAAGTATAAAAGAAGAACGAGGAAGGAGAAACAAAGAAGAAGAAAAAGAAAAGAAAGAAAGAAAGCGTCGTCGATAGAGAGGTGAAGAGGAAGAGAAGAGAGTCGCGATTTGGAAGGTTTCGACAGATTTAGAGCTTCAATCGGTCGGTTTACTTCCTTCTTAACTTGTTTTGATTGGGTTTAAACATTGAGATTGTGGATTATGTGAGAATCGGCGATGTTTTAGGGTTTTGGGTGAAAAATATGGCTAAATTGTTAGATTGATGTGTTTGGGAGTTGAGAATGACTTAGGAATGCCTTTTAAGACTGTTATATTGTTTAGAAGTGTTGAGTGTGGTAAATGGAGGAATTAGCGGTTGAAATCTGCGAAATTGGGTTGAGTCGAGTTCCTCGACCCAGACGTCGCGACGTCGTGTATGAACGCCGCCATTAACGAAGAAAGAACCACGTCGCGACGTGTAAATAATTTTACGATTATTCGTCATGGCGTGTGAAATGTTGTAGACGTCATGACGTCGCGACGTTTAGTTCATGGCGAGTAGGGTCCTTCGTCGCGGCGTCCACCGTTCGGCGTGGTCCCTTGTTTCAAATTGAGATGTTTATATTGTTGGGATATCTTTTGATGTAGATATCCGAATGAGGTGATCTTGGATTCGTTGTGATCTAGAAATTAAGGACTACAAGTTGTATGAAGAAGGGAAATTCGGGAATTGTTTCAGAAAGTTCGGGAATTTCGATGGGAATCGGATGGAGACTTTTAACGCTTTACTTTTTGCTTTTTAAGCTTTATTAAATAATTGCTATAGATATTAATTGTGTGGAAACTTGGTTTATTATAGGGAACCAAGCTGATTTGACCCAATCGCGAGAGGAAGGACAACGGTGAGTCGATACTCGGCGATACTAGGTGGGTAATATGTTTATCGTTATGTGTGTATGGGCGATTGCATGATGTGTGCTTGCTTGCGTTATATGACATTATTTGTATTGAATTGCATGAGAGATGCTGAATATGCTTTGATCATAATTATGCATGGATTAATGGGCCTTTATGGCAATGGAAAGAATGGAAAGAATGGAAATTATGATATGCTTTGAGCATGAATCGAATGGATTATGTGCTTTGTTTGGCGAGAGAGTTACGGATGGAGTCACGTGCGTTGACATTTTGAAAGCCTTCTCCGGTTGCCGCCAGGGCAACGAGATCATAATCGGACTTCGGATGGATTACGATTTACTTTCGGGTTATCCGGATGGATTATGAAACTCTCGAGCAGTTGTTTGTGCATACGATTGATTTGATGAGCATAAGATATGATGGATTTGATAGATTTGTTGCATAATGATTGATGTGATAAGAAATAGAAATTGCTTGACATATCTTGATTGAATGTGAATTGAATTGATGAATTATGATTTGCTAGTGATATGTATATATATATATATATATATATTGCTTGATTGTGTGGCTCATTGCCAATGGCTATAAGCGTATATGCCATCGAGCTTATGACTCACCCCATTACTCTCCCTCCTCAAAGTGCGGTCGAGACGATAGTTGACTTGGCGAGGCATCGGAAACTTCCAGCTAATTAGGAGCTTTGCCTTAAGTTAGTAATTTGGATTGGCCCTCCGAGCATTTTATCATGGAGCATCTTTTGTATTTTGAAATTTCATTTTACTTTGTATTACGCTGCATTTGAGAATACTGTTGCATTTCTTCGAATGAGAATGACATATGTTTTATGAATTTGAGATATGGAAATGCATGTTGAGAATGCATGTGATGGTATGTATGAGTATATGTTTACGTATGTGTGAATCGAATATGTCTTTGTATGGATGTTGGGATCGGGTCCGTCGGTTTATGGGCGCTGACGCCGGGAAGGCGACCGAGGGCCCTCCTCGGGATTGGACGTCAGGCCGGGCCTGACATCGAGAGACTTAAGGAACCTGACGAAGTAACTTCTGATGCAGATTTGGTGATGATGAACCAAGTCGAAGGTATATAACTACGAAGTTCTTGAGAAATATAAGTGGAAATCAAATTGGTAGAAGTTATTACCAATCGAGCAATCTATTATAATCGGTGTTGAACCAATAAAGAAAATAGTAGCTACGTGCAACCTATGTTGATTAATGGTATCACGTGGCGGTTACTAAATGAAAAGAGAAGTCTTTTACGATACCTTGAGGCTTCTTGATCATTTGCCATATCCTCAAGACATCCTCGCCCACCGTGTACTATGTTCCCAATCACGAGAGAACACAGAGATAAAGGTTGTTCCGGATATTCAACCAAGGTGTCCAAAAGATTTTACAAAGGAAAGTCAAAATTATTTCACGAAGATAAAGTTGATGATGATCCGTCGCATGATCAAATTGCGTAAGAAGTGCGAAAATTGATGAAGCATGCATTCTCGCACAAGACCCAGATCAAAGCAAAGCAGCCATACAAATCGTGCGGAAGGCTGTCCGATGGGGAAGTATAAAACAGGAACATTTACTGAGTTCCTTGTTCAGATAGTTCTTCGTATTAGCCCTTTGTCTAATACACTGTCTATCGAAGAACATGTCCTATCCTCGCAAGGAAGGCAGTTGTTGATCTTGCCGTTCCTTTTGATCTAAATCTTCTGAAAGTCTGCAACATTCATTCGTCCATCGACTTTTGAGATTAATGAAGACTAGACTCCATCCTCTGATGGCTATACTACTACAATTCCTTTCGCTCCTCCATCATGAAGCAGATCAAGCCTCTTCGTCACGATGAAGTCGATGAGATTACGTGGTGAACTCAATGACATGAAGGAGGCGGTGAATGATCTAAAGAAGATGATAGCGAGCTCACTGAAGAACCGAATCAATAATCATTTTTATTATAACAAATAGGGGAGAGCGGAAAAGAAGAAAATAATCGAGAAGAGGAGAGGATGTTCAGATGAAGAAGGTGTGACCACAATGATTTAAGACAGGAAGAAGATAAGTTTTTGCAACATCCTAAAAAAAAAATTTGTTGTTGTTTTTTTCTTTTCTTTTCTTGTATGTAATTTGTTATATTCAAAAGGGGAGATTGTTAAGTCAAAATGACTTTACATAAAATGATTTTGATGTATAACAAATATAGTGAGATCAAATACAAGAAAACAAAACGATCCAGACGATATCTGATTTAATTCGAGATGCAGGCGAAGATGGCGTGTCTGTATTTAATTCGGAGATGCAGAGCGAAGATGGCGTATCTGAGCCGAAGTTGACACATCTTGAGTTGAAAAGTCGATCTGATTTACAGACAAACCAAAACACAAACGAAGATTGTCAAAGTAAAAAGTCAACACAGACGCAGATGACACAAGACAATAAAAGACGCAGACGCAAATGTAGATACAGACGCAGAAACAAAAGCAGACGCAGACGCAGACGCAGACGCATAATAGAAACAGACGCAAGAGTTAGTTCGAGTTAGTTACAGAACTCAACTGATTAACCGTTTCTTTAAAGATTCAAGATTCAAGAATCAAGAAGCAGTTAGAGACGAAGGCTATAAATACAAGTCGAAGTCAAAATTGAAGAGCTTCTTTGTTTTGAAAAAATTACACAAAGCGAAAAGCGATTAAGTGCGAATTAGTGAACGCTATCATACGTAATAGAGTGTTCAAATATTTTCTGAAAAGAAAAGTTATACAGATAACTGCAGAGGCTAAGTGTGAAAGAATCTTGGTTGTAGAGACACAAGAGGCTCGTGAAAGAATCTTATCAGAACGTTTGAAGAGATAGTGAAATCTCGGAAGAAACTCGAGGATCGGGCGTAGCTCACGGTTTGGGGTGAACCAGGATAAATCTGCGTGTCTACTACTCTCACTCTCTATCTCACTTTTAGTTTCAAAGTTGATCTTTATTTACTATTCATATACTTAACATTGAAATGTTTGATTAATCAGGATTAATAAGAATTCTGTAAAGAATCTTAATTCTAACAAGTAATTCTAAAAAATATTTAAAAAGGGGAATACACAATTCCACCCCCCCTTTTCGTGCATTCTATTATGTTTTTAAGTGCTGTATTAACGTGTGATTCACTTCAAAAGACCCAAATGCCCTGCCTCATATGCCTTTAAACTTTACTCCTTAAGTTGTCTTCCAGAAATGCCCCTGAATGTTTCTTCAAGTTATGCTCACTTTTGGACAAATATTCTCACATCTAAATGAAGGAATTTGCTAAAACTTCCTTCTAGATAATTGTTCCTCTATGTCTTAATTTTTTAATGCCTCAAGAATCATCCAATTTGGAGCACTACATCAAAAGTTATAGCCTAAACATGTCGGGCGTATCATTTGCTAACACATTTTCTAGCAATTCACTTCCTTCCACAATAGACATCCTTAAAGGCTAAAATGAATTTTGTTTCCTTCATAGAAATTGTAGCCCCATGTCTTAACTTTATTTCGCCTCAAACCTCGCTTCAATCGGATCTCCACAGATCCCTAAATTCGCAAAATACTGAACTATGTTCATAAACTTTCCTATCTCACTTTGATTCAAATAATCTTGCCCAAATAAATCCCTAAAACTCATAATTTTCCATTAATATGAAATTTAGTATCTTATTACTCCAACGCTTCGAGAACCAAGTCATTCGGATGTCGGACGGAAAAGATATAAGCAAATTATTTGACAAGGTCGGATGAGGAAGGAAAATAGCAAGCTTAGAATGAGACAAAACATTCTGATTATCATATGATTCAATCAAACTCTTTCAATTCAACTCCAATTGATACAAATTTTCATGGGGAGAAAGAAACATGTGTTAGGAATTCAATGCTTCAATAATCGCCTAAATCCGAGGTCGGATGAGTGAGTTATGATCAAAACAACTCAACTTGTTCAAAACAGAAATCAATTTGAAACTCTTTTGGAGAAAATGCCATAACTTTCTCTAACGATATCCAAATTCCTTCGTTCTAGTTCCTTTTGAAAGATAACATCATTTTCTACAACTCCTATTAGAGGCCTCGAAGCAAGATTCGTCCTCAAAACTGGTCAAAATCACGTTTTTCCCAAGGTGACCCGTAGCTGTCCGTTAAACGGACATGCATGTCCGTTTGACGGACACATACGGCCAAAAGTGTGCCAATTCGTCCGAGAAAGTCCGTTTAACGGACATCCGTGTCCATCTAACGGACATACACATAGCAAGGGGTCCTTTTGACCCGTAGCTGTCCGTTAAACGGACTTCCATGTCTGTTTAACGGACATGCGATTTTCCAAAACTTCTTCAACCTTCTTCCAATGTTTCTTCCATCAAAACTAACTTCATAAACACTTATAATCTCCACATATTTACTCATTCATAGGCCTAAACACTTCATAACAATTCAAGCAACAATTTCAATTCATGAAATCCTCAAATTTCAACTAAATTGGTTCATCAAAACCTCAAAATTTCAAACATTCATCAAAGCTGTCACAAAACGTAAATCTTTATATAACATCTTAACTTGTATCAATTATAATTCTTAACTCTGATCTCGAAAACATGCATAATTGATCTCCTTGGAAAGATAAAAGAGCAAGCTACAACTTCAAAGAAGGCAACCTTGGCCAATTATATGTCAATTATTCCCTAATTTCCCTTAAATCAACATACACATTCCTATCCACATGCAAAACTTATCATTCTTGCCAACTTCATTTCTTCTATTTTAATCTCATTCAAACAATTAATTTTTACATTGAAAATCAATCCAATACTCAACCTCAATCCAAAAGATTGCTTACATTTAAATTATATCTTGTCATTCACCAAGATCCTCTCTTGCCTTTTTCTAATATCTCACTTATATAACATAACCATGATTCGTGCTTAAGGTTTTTCAGCTCATCAACCATGCATAAAATCACATTCTAATATCATATTCATCTATAACATAATTTACACACAAAACACTCATTTGATCTCATTTATTATTTCTAGATTTTCACTTCAAGATTTCAGGGTCCAACATTTCTCCCCCTCTTAAAAGAATTTCGTCCTCGAAATTCATACTAAAGCAAACACCAAGTAATACATTCTCTTAACTCATGTCGCCCAAATAATCCTAGTCATTCACATAATCAAAGCCTCACCACACTTATTCATAATGTTTTTCACTTCAATGTTCCTCAACCTATAGACACAAATTAATGGTCCGATTCTTAATGGACCCTTCACTGATACACATATCTCTATCTTCAAATGTTTATATTTTCCTTTCACGAAAGGATAAACAAATATCCATTTATTCCAATGCATCATGAATTCTACTCTCATTCATTAACACATTCAAATACAAATGATCTCAACTCATTACTCCAAAATCAACAACCTAATTCATCATCAAATACTAATCTCATTTTCATCTCCACAAACCTAAAATCACTTAAATTCTTATCACACATATTCTTATCTTACTCGCAAATTTTCACTTCACTATGAGATTGGATCATCACTATCATATCAAACACTATTTCTTCACATAAGCCAATGATCTAACTCAATCTCAATCTTTTTAACTTCTATACATATATTCCTATCATCAAGCTCATCTTTGAGAATTCATATTTACATCACCCATATATTCGAAGTCACATCCTCAAATTTCATCATGCAAATTTTAAATCTTCGCTTCCAGTATCAAAAATCCTAAACTCAATCATAATAATAATCACATAAGTCCTTCAAATAATTCATGCAAATCTATTTACATCAATATTATACTTTCACAAAATCAATCTTAGCCTTACAAACTCTTATCAACCGCTCATGAAAGTCACTCATACACATATGCCCCAGTAAGACCATATTACTGGGCTCTGATACCATAAATGTTGGATCCCGTTCCCGAGACCCAACTTCTTAACCACTTAATACACTAACGCTGATAAACCACTTGATCATGAGAACTCTTGAATAGAATTGATTGTCTGCATATGATCATCTTAAAAGAATCAAATGTAACGAAAAATAAAGGATCAGATCGAATACAAATGGGACACAATCACATGAATAGGAATATACAAGTGAAACGAAACAAATGCGAAGCTAATAGGATCTAAATTCAACTTAAATCGAATATCAAATACCAATGGGAATCACATAGATCAATTGACACCGAAAGTTCAAATCCGACATCCAAGCGTGAAAATAGAAAACTTGCGCGTTGGAAACCCTATGACTTGACCTAACCGAAAGTCAAGTACACTTTTTTTTAATTCATTTCTTTCATCATTTAATCCATCTTATTTAAGAATAAGCAAATAATTTCCTTCTTTGGGAGACTTATCCTTCAACTCATACTTATCTTAAATCACTTGAATCCTCTTATTCATCATATGCTTATTTCTTACTATAACTATCTCATACTCATGTCCATAAACCCTAAATTCTTACACAATCTCATAAAATCCATATACTATCATATAAAATCCGCAAACATAACGGCTGCACAAGAACAAAACCCAAACACGCAAATAGTAAACTCACTACTATAACTATCAAGAATCACACATCCATCAAGATCTCTGGACCCTCGTCCGGATCTCAAAGAAGAACGCAAATCCTAGATTCTAAACCACTTCAAGTCATTTTCATATCCATTCACACTTTCACATTCAAACACATATCACATCCTCCAAAGACATTCTTCCATATCCATATATAAATATATCCCAAATACATTCATAAATCAATTCACTTTATATACAAATCCAATATACACAATCCAAAACCAATACATTTCCAATTCCATAACTCAAAAGTCTTATACAATATCATAAACCAAAATACATTATGACCCAAATGTTTATAATATTCTAATGGCATTTCAAGCCATACCTCAATACCAATAGCAAAATACACAATTTACAAGCACATGCACAATTATCGATATCTTGACGTTTTTATCCAATCTCCGCCGAACACCGGAGATGGGGATGAAAGGGGTGAGCTCGAGGCTCATGGATAACATGTTTATTAAACAAATGATAAGCAAGAGTATTTTCAAACCTTACTTTTCGTTGATCGAAAACAGTGAAGGGTTTACTTCTCAATAACTTTTCAAATCAAAAACTTTCATAAATCTTTACAAACAGTTTTGCAAAACTCTCGTAGTTGAAAATCCAAGTTCTCATTTTGTCACACTTTCAAACCATTGTACACATGAAATGCATTACATATAAATGCAGCACATTCTAAACAAAGTAAAGCATATAACACATCAATTGGTTTGGGTCGGTCCAAAAATAGGATGTACTGCACATTCCTGCAAAGCGGTCCTGTGCAGTCGTGAACAGGACGTACTACGCTTTCCCGCATAGCGGTCCAATGTAACCGTGAAGGGAGTCCGAAAACGGAGCTCCTATGCCACTAGCGGGCAGCCGAGAGAAGGCTTTAAAACGAGACCAGTGCACTGACTCTACATGAAGGACCTAACCAAACCTATGTAACACGTATTCATGCTTGAAAATCTCATGTTGCCCGAAGGCATATTTCAAAACTTAACTTTTCATGTAACGTCAGATTCAAAGCACACTTACATTTCCAAATATGTATACATGTATATAACAATGCAAACATATTCTCAACCAATCAATCATTTTCATCCATGACCACTATTCACATATTGAAACTCAAATAATAAACATAAATATTAAGCACATTTCATCAAAATCCTTCAATTACTTTGAAAACAGTTAATTGAAACATTTCGTTTACAAGTCCCAAACAACTCTGGATTCACTTGGAAATTATAAACCAATAGTTCATAAATCATAAATTCAATTGATTAAAATCATTATAAAGCCAACATTTATAAATACTTATAAATTGAAAAATAAACATATTACCCACCTTTAATTCCATGCTATACTCTTGTCCAATGCTCAAGTCTCCTTAGCCTCTCCTCAATTTGATCTTTACTTCTCTCTCTCTTCCAACTTATAATCACCTAAGCCATAATCAACCCAAATCCAATATCATAACCATCATAATTCTCAAAATTGTTTACATAAACATCAAACCCATACTAAATTCATGATAGCTAAACCAAAAACTTCAAAATTCTCCAGCTCATACAATTGGGTATAACCCTTAATACTTCTCATTCATAATCAACCATTACTTAAGGCCTAAACATCAAAATTGAGCTTATAACTAACAAACCCACACCCATTTCAAGTAATCTAAACCAGAAATTTACTTAAAACTCAAAGATCAACATTTAACTCTTACCTTTTCTTTCTCTATTTTCGACATAGCTTAGCTCCAAATGAAGCTCTCTTCATCCTCCACATTTTTCCCTTCTTGAACATCTTGAAAATCTTTCTTGAAGACCTTGAAAACATCAGCCCTAGCTCTTCTCTCCTTCTTTTCCACGAAATCACCTTTTCTTTCTCCTTTTCTCTTTCTTTTCTTCCTCTTCTTTTAACATTTTCGTGACTTGCTTCTAGAACCCACGACCCCTACCCCTTTTAACACATGCCATGTCATTCAAATGGGTGTCAAAGACCCAAATGCCCTGCCTCATATGCCTTTAAACTTTACTCCTTAAGTTCTCTTCCAGAAATGCCCCTGAATGTTTCTTCAAGTTATGCTCACTTTTAGACAAATATTCTCACATATAAATGAAGGAATTTGCTAAAACTTCCTTCTAGATAATTGTTCCTCTATGTCTTAATTTTATAATGCCTCAAGAATCATCCAATTTGGAGCACTACATCAAAAGTTATAGCCTAAACATGTCGGACATATCATTTGCTAACACATTTTCTAGCAATTCACTTCCTTCCACAATAGACATCCTTAAAGGCTAAAATGAATTTTGTTTCCTTCATAGCAATTGTAGCTCCATGTCTTAACTTTATTTTTCCTCAAACCTCGCTTCAATCGGATCTCCACAGATCCCTAAATTCGCAAAATACTGAACTATGTTCATAAACTTTCCTGTCTCACTTTGATTCAAATACTCTTGCCCAAATAAATCCCTAAAACTCATAATTTTCCATTAATATGAAATTTAGTATCTTAGGAATCCAACGCTTCGAGAACCAAGTCATTCGGATGTCGGAAGGAAAAGATATAAGCAAATTATTTGACAAGGTCGGATGAGGAAGGAAAATAGCAAGCTTAGAATGAGACAAAACATTCTGATTATCATATGATTCAATCAAACTCTTTCAATTCAACTCCAATTGATACAAATTTTCATGGGGAGAAAGAAACATGTGTTAGGAATTCAATGCTTCAAGAATCGCCTCAATCCGAGGTCGGATGAGTGAGTTATGATCAAAACAACTCAACTTGTCCAAAACAGAAATCAATTTGAAACTCTTTTGGCGCAAATTCCATAACTTTGTCTACGGATATCCAAATGCCTTCATTCTAGTGCCATTTGAACGATAACATCAATATATACAACTCGTATTAGAGGACTCGAAGCGAGATTCGGCTTCAAAGCTGGTCAAAATCACATTTTTCCCAAGGTGACCCGTAGCTGTCCGTTAAACGGACATGCATGTTCTTTTAACGGACACATACGGCCAAAAGTGTGCCAATTCGTCCGAGAAAGTCCATTTAACGGACATCTGTGTCCGTCTAACGGACATACACATAGCAAGGGGTCCTTTTGACCCGTAGCTGTCCATTAAACGGACTTCCATGTCCGTTTAACAGACATGCGACTTTCCAAAACTTCTTCAACCTTCTTCCAATGTTTCTTCCATCAAAACTAACTTCATAAATACTTATAATCTCCACATATTTACTCATTCATAGGCCTAAAAACTTCATAACAATTCAAGCAACAATTTCAATTCATGAAATCCTCAAATTTCAACTAAATTGGTTCATCAATACCTCAAAATTTCAAACATTCATCAAAGCTGTCAACATACACATTCCTATCCACATGCAAAACTTATCATTCTTGCCAACTTCATTTCTTCTATTTTAATCTCATTCAAACAATTAATTTTGACATTGAAAATCAATCCAATACTCAAACTCAATCCAAAAGATTGCTTACATTTAAATCATATCTTGTCATTCATCAAGATCCTCTCTTGCCTTTTTCTAATATCTCACTTATATAACATTACCATGTTTCGTGCTTAAGGTTTTTCAGCTCATCAACCATGCATAAAATCACATTCTAATATCATATTCATCTATAACATAATTTACACACAAAACACTCATTTGATCTCATTTATTATTTCTAGATTTTCGCTTCAAGGTTTGGGGTCCAACACCATCCATGTTAGTTTTTCTCTTAAAAACTACGTGCAGCCAATAGGTACAATATGAAGTGAATCACACGTTAATACAATGCTAATAAAATGATATAAGAATGCACGAGAAGGGGGGGTTAAATTGTGTATTCCCCTTTTTGAAGATTTTTTCAAAAATGTATGTTAGAAATAAAATTCTTTTACAGAACTTCGGATAGATTCTAATTAATCAAAACTATGAGAATACTTTGTTTACGAACTAAGTAATGATAAAACTTTGAATCTAAAAGAGAGATAGAGTAAGAGTAGTTGACACAGCGATTTATCCTGTTTCACCCCATACCGTGGGCTACGTCCAATCCTCAGAGTTCTTTCTGAGATTTCACTATCTCTTCAACTTTTACAAGTATTCTTTACGAGCCTCTTCAGGTCTCTACAATCAGTATTCTTTCACACTTAGCCTCTGCAGGTTATCTGTACTACTTTCTCACAGAAAAGTGTTTGAGAACTTGTTACAGTTAAAAATAGCTCTGGGCTAATTTGCACAGTATTCTTTCTACGATCGCGTAGATGTAATTCAGATAATTTTTCAACTAACTTTGCAATCTTCGACTTCGACTTGTATATATAGCCTTCATCTCCAACTGCTTCTTGAATCTTGTTTCTGGATTCTTGCTTCTTGAATCTTGTTTCTTGAATCTTTAAAAGAAACGGTTAATTAGTTGAGTTCTGTAACTAACTCGAACTGACTCTTGTGTCTGCATTTCAATTCTTCTTCTGCGTTTGTTTTTCTCACTTCTTGTCTTCGTCTGTTTTTTTTTGTGTCTGCGTCGTATACGTGTTTTCGTTTTTAAATGCTTCTTCTGCGTCTGTATTTTTGTACATCTGCGTCTGCGTTATTGTTTCTGTATGTCTACGTCTGCGTCTGTGTTGCTTTGTCTGTACGTTTGTGTCTTATTCTTTTACGTCTGCATTGCTTCGTCTATATTGCTTTTTCTTTTTTCTTTTTTTGTTATTCATCAAAATTATATCTAAGTAAAGTCATTTTGACTTAACAATCTCCCCCTTTTTTATGATAAAAAATTATACAAATAAAAAGAAAATGTACAGATAGAAAAAAAAAACAAAAAAACTTATCTCCCCATGAGTTTTCTTCAGACGTTCTTCATTAGTCTTCCTTCATGTTTCTTCTTCGACTTCTTCAGTCACACTTTTTGAGATTCTTCCATTTCTTCAGATACCTTCCATTCTCTTATGTTGCCTTCCATTCTTTTCTCCCCCAATTTGTTATGGTAAAAAATGATCATCGACGATGACTCTTTATCAATTCTGCCATCATCTTCTTCATCTCATTCATCATCCCCTTTATCTCGTTGACTTCACCACGTAGTTGGCTGATTTTTTCTTGAGAGTCAACCGGTATGGAGGGTTGATCATTATCTTCCGAGGGTGATTAGAACGGAATTGTTGTAGTGTATGCATCCGAGGATGGAATGTATTCTTCATTAATCTCAATAGTTGGTGGACGGATAAATGTATTAGATTCAGGAAGATCTAAATCATATGGAACAGGTAGCATGAGCAACTGTCTACCTTGTAGGGGTATGGCTTCATCGTGTAGAGACAGTGTATCAGAAAGTGGTCTAATACGTAATACTGTCTGCACAAGCAATTCAATGAAAGTGCCTGTAAGTAATCTTCCCCCTACTGGACCGTCTTCATTCTTATCTATAAAGCTACAACTAGCTCCGTCTGAATTCTCCTTAGAAGCGCATGCTGCATCAATTTTCCGCACTTCTTCTGCAATTTGATCTGTGGACAGATCATTACTGATTCCTTCTAGATATAGCTTGTTTTTCTCTTTATTCATATCCAAAGGATATCTTGGTTGAATGTCTGGTACAACCTTTATTACTGTCTTCTCTGAGATCGGATAAATAGTACATAGTCTTCTGGTCATTTCTGTAGGGTATGGCTTTATAGCGGCATCCCTCAGAACATCGTAGAAAATCTTTTCATCTTCTTTCAGTAAATGCCATGTGTCATTATTCATCAAGATAGGTTGTACAAGAGCCATTACCTTCTTCCTTGGTGGTTCATAGATAGCGATAGCAGTCCTCCTCTTAGTGACAACTTCGACCATTCTGATTTGCAACTTGTCTCTCCTCAAAATTTGAGAGTAGTTGTAAATGATCATACCAGATTCATCGGACTTCTCCTATGGTTCTTGAGCTGAGCTCAAATCTACTGTGAAATCTTGTTGATCATCGACAGGAGTAAAGGTGAACCAAAGTTAGCTCCTTTGGTTCCTCCGATTGCTCAACAGTAGGAGTAGTCTTCTCTTGATTAACTTTCACAGGAGTAGACAAACTTCTCCTTACTTTAGCCTTTATTCTTGGAGTTTTCTTGACTTGAGACTTTTGTATCTCGGACTCAATTTTCTTCTTCTCGCCTCCTTGCTCTGCTTGGTGATTCTTCTTCCAAAATTGAGACGAGAGATCTAGTCACCTTTGGTGCGCCGGATCCAGAGGCTTCTTCTTGTTCCTGCTCTCTGGCTCTTCTCTCTTCTTGTTGCCTTAAGGTTCGAATCCTAGGTGATCTCCTTGCTTTCTTAGTAATTTCACCCAAGAGATTCTCTCCTTTCCTTTTTGTGGCACCATCGTCTGTCCTTCGAGCTAGATTATACTCTTCTCTAGGACATGCATGTTTTATCAAAGGCTTTCTATGTAATCTTCTCCTTTCTTCTATTGGCATATTCATACTTCTATGAGATCTAGAACTTTCAGCAGGAGACTTCTTCGATAAACGCTCCCCCTCAGTTCTAGTTCCCCTTGAAGAGTCTGCTTCTTCTTTAATTACTGTTCTTAGACCCATTCGTCGCATAGTGATTGAGTCAATAGTACTCTTCACAGGTACAATCCTTCTATTTTCTCTGTGTAGAAGGATTCCGGATTCCTTAAAAATCCTTGTAAGAAGCATGCCGTAAGGATAACTGTTTGTATCCTTCATCCCCTTAATCATGTAATGGAAGATTAAGAAGGGTAAATCAATAGGATTGTGATTCAACAGGTAGAACAAACATTGTTCGTCTAGAGTGGTCACCAAATGCCTTGAACCTACTCTGGGTAAGATGCAATTAAACAAAATCGCATGAAGAACCCTAGCTTTGGGACCGCATCAAGTCTTCCTCTCGGCGGTCATTCACTCCATACAACTGTTTGCTAACATCTTCTTCCTTCATGTTGACCATTGTCATCCACTTAGCCTTGGTTGACAGGGTCTCACCAACTGATGGACAATTGGTCACCTTCCTTATCAGCTCCTTTGTCACGACAACAGATATACCGTCTATCGAGGATACAATAGTGTTATCTACAAGTTGAGCATTCTTCCAAAAATCAAATACCTCATTTGTGTACACTGGTTCTCGTATCTGGAAGAAATTCCTCCAACCAGCTCTTTCAATCCCAGGTTCTACGTCCATGCCCTCCTTCCTTAGCGACTCGAAATTCACATGCCTTCTGAATATCATAGTTGCCTCCATTGTTTCAGAACGAAAACTAACTCTGGTAAGCTTTTTTTCTAGGGTAGGATGATTGAGAGAATTTAGAAAGCAAGATGAACCGTCAATAGATGAGAATAAGCGTAATGATCTCAACTTCAGGTTACTTGAAGGGTCTTATCATGCGTTCCCTAGAATCATCGAGATTCTAAAGATCGTGAAGTGTTTCCCTCCAAAACTTCCTTGTTAGAGAAGTTACCAGCTGTAACTCACTGTTTTTAACGCCGTTAATTTTGACGTTCCTTTAGTCTGACTGTTCGCTTAACATAACCATGTTAAGGTTGCGTCTGATCTTCTGGAACCGTTCTTCACTCAAAGGTTTAGTGAAGATGTCTTCCCACTGATACTCTGTTTCGATGAACTGTAGTTTAACCACCTTCCTCTGAACATAATCTCTCAAGAAGTGATGTCTGACTTCAATGTGTTTCACTCTCGAATGCTGGATCGGATTCTTTGACAGATTGATTGCACTGGTGTTGTCGCAATAGATTGGAATCTCCTCTTCTTTAACTGAATAGTCTTCAAGTTGATATTTGATCCACAATGTTTGTGAACAAGACTGCATGCGGAACATATATACTCGCTCGGCAGCTTGATAGAGCGATTGAGCTTTGTCTCTTGCTTGACCAGGAAACTAGGTTTGCGCCAAGAAAGTGACATCCTCCACTCGTGCTCTTCCTTTCAATCCTATCTCCGGTATAGTCCGCGTCGCAATATCCGATCAACCTGAAATCTTTACCTTTCTCAAACATTAAGCAAAGATCAGTAGTACCTGCGAGATATCTCATAATCCTTTTGACAGTTATGAAATGAGACTCTCTAGGATCGGCCTGAAACCTTTCACACAAGCATACACTGAACAGAATGTCAGGTCTGCTTGCTGTAAAATACAGTAAAGAACTGATCATCTCTCTATACAGGGTTTGATCCACCTTCTTACCAAGTTCATCTTTTGATAAAAGGTTTGAAGGATGCATTAGAGTAGTCATTGACTTCACATTTTGCATATCAAACTTATTCAACAATTCTTTCACATATTTTTTTAGATGAATAAAGATTTTCTCTTCGGTTTGCTTAACTTGCAACCCAAGAAAGAACTTTAATTCACCCATCATGCTCATTTCAAATTCATTTTTCATTAGACTCTCAAATTTCATGCATAACTTCTTTGAAGTAGCACCAAAAATAATATCATCAACATAGATCTGTACTATTATGAATTCATTCTCATAACTCTTCCTAAAGAGCGTTTTATCAACTTGACCTCTAGTAAAACCATTATCTAAGAGAAAAGTACTCAGACGATCATACCAAGCTCTAGGAGCTTGCTTCAGGCCGTATAAGGCTTTATGAAGTCTATAGACATGGTCTGGATTCTTAACATCCTCGAAACCAGGTGGTTGCTTAACATACACCTCTTCGTCTATAAAACCATTCAGAAAGGCACTCTTCACATCCATTTGAAACAGCTTTATATTATGACAGACGGCATATGCTAGCAATATCCTAATAGCTTCAAGTCTTGCTACTAGAGCATATGTCTCATTGTAGTCTATTCCTTCTTGTTGATTGTAGCCTTCTGCTACTAATCTAGCCTTATTTCGACTTACTCTTCCTGATTAGTCTAGCTTATTCTTGAAGACCCATCTGGTTCCTATAATGGATTTCTTAGGGGGTTTCGAAACTAAGGACCAAACATTATTCCTAGTAAATTGATTTAGCTCCTCTTGTATGACTAACACCCAAGCTTCATCTCGAAGAGTCTCCTCAACCTTCTTAGGCTCTATTTCAGAGATAAAAGCCACATTAGCTTCTCTTCTGAATCTGGACCTTGTCCTAACTCCTTCTGAGGTCTCTCCGATAATTAACTCTTCTGGATGAGAACTTTTATATTTCCAGTCTCTTTTCAGTCCAATAGTTTCTGGAATATCTTCAACTTTGTCTACTTGAGTACCTGGTGTTGGAGTTTCTGTTGAGTCATCTAAGTTCTTTGAAAGACCTTCACTCTCCATGTCATCTTCCTTATGGGGTTGGAAACTATCATCAAACTTGACATGGATGGTCTCCTCAACTGTCTTTGAAATAAGGTTGTACACCCGAAATGCCTTAGACGATGATGAGTAGCCTAGGAAGATTCCTGGATAGGTCTTTGAATCGAATTTGTCCAATGACTCTTTTGTATTCGAATAGAGCATTTGCACCCAAATGGATGAAAGTAAGATATGTTTGGTCTTCTTCCATTCCATAACTCATAAGGAGTCTTCTTCAACATGGGTCGCAACATAATTCTATTCTCGAATATAGCATCTCAGATTCACGACTTTCGCCTGAAGTACTTAGGAAGATTCATTTCACAAAGCATAGTCCTAGCCATTTCTTGAATCGCCCCTGTTCTTCCTTTCAACAACTCCATTCTGTTGTGGAGTCCTGGGAGCAGAAAAATTGTGGAAAATTCCATTTTCCTCACAGAATAACCTAAATTTCTCATTCTCAAACTCTCCACCATGGTCACTCCTGATACTAGCTATAGACATTCCTTTTTCATTTCAGAACTTTTCGGATAAGGTCCTAAAACACTTAAAAGATTCATCTTTGTGTGATAAAAATAATATCCAACAAAATCGAGTAAAGTCATCAACAATAACAAGTCCATATTTCTTTCTGCCAAGACTTATTGTCCTTGTTGGACCAAATAGATCCATATGTAACAATTATAAGGTCTAGATGATGTTACAAAATTTTTAGAAGAAAATGAAGTTTTAACTTGTTTTCCTTTCAAACAATTTTCACAGAAAAACTCTTTGTCAAAACTTATTTTTGGTAATCCTCTTACCAAATCATGTTTTGCCAACTTTGAAATGTGTTTAAAAGAGACATGACCTAGCTTTTTATGCCAGACTAGTCTTTCTTCTTCGGAAGATAGAAAACATGAAACATTTTGACTTTGAAAATCTTCTAAATCAATTTTGTAAAGATTATTTCTTCTCTTGGCAGAGAAAAGTATAGACCCATCTTTGTTTCTGACTTCACAAAGATTTTGATTGAATGTGACTGTGAAACCAGAATCACACAATTGACTGACGCTGATCAAATTATGTTTTAGACCATCAACAAGCAGAACATTATTTATGCATACAAAGGAATCTTTACCTATTTTTTCGATTCCAATAACCTTGCCCTGCTAGTTGTCTCCGAAAGTTACCGATCCTCCCTTCTTATACTGAAGATCTAGGAACATAGACCTTCTTCCCGTCATATTTCGTGAGCATCCACTGTCTAAATACCAATGGTGCTTGCCGCATCTTCCAAGGAAGGATATCTGCAGGAGAAACTATTTTATTTTTTGGTACCCATATTTTCTTGGGTCCTTTATGGTTAGTAGCATGCACATGATGAGTTCTTTGATGCATATTACTAGAACGTTGATTAACACGAGATTTATTATAGTTTCTCTTTTGAGAGAAAGGGTTATAAGGATGAGACTTATTGCTTGTAAACCCTAATCCGGTTTTATCACTTGGATGTCTACATTTTCCAAGCATCTCGTTCATTTTCTTTGTGCTCTCAGTGAAAGTAACTAAATCAGCTGACAGATTCTTAATTCTCAGTTTCAGTTGATTGATCTCTTCTGATCTATCTACAACTTTCTTCTTCTCTTCTAATTGCTTCTTTAGACAGATATTTTCTCTCTCTATTACTTCCGTATGTCTAATATTTTCTACATACTTTTTCTTTAACATTTTGTACTGTTTCAAAATAGCATGAGAATCTTTTAACAATTCTGAGTAGGCATCATGCAAGTTATCGTAATCAGATTGTACCTCCTCATCACTTTCTTCTTCAACTACCAGGCAAATGTTTGCATGTTCAGACGACTCGGAACCTGTATCTGACTCTGATGAATCTAGCTCCTCCCACATTGCCATCATGTTTTTCTTGCCTTCTCTACCCTTCTTTGGTTTCTTCTTTAGAGTAGGACATTCGGACTTGTAGTGTCTAGGCTGATTGCACTCGTATTAAATGACAGATGACTTCTCTAGTTTAGCTTCATCTTTGCCATTCTTCTTGAAAGTCTGATTTCCTTTGGACTTCTTCTTCCACATGCGTCTTATCTTTTTGGAGATGAAAGATAATTCGTCATCTTCATCACTTGACTCTTGTTCTGATTGGCTGGAGTCGTCATTCTTTGATTCTTCAATCTTTAAGTCTTTTGATGACTTCCTCCTTCTTTGAATCTTGTGATTCTTTTGTCTGGCTTTCAGTGCTATCGACTTGTCCCATCTGGGCTTGTCTTCAGCATCGAATTCAACTTCATGAATTTTCAAGGATCCCAGCTACTCGTCAAGCTTAAGCACGCTCAAATCTTTGGCTTCCTGCACCACAATAACTTTAGGTCTCCACCTCTTCGGAAGACTTCTTAAGATCTTTCGAACATGATCTTGATTATTGTACGTTCTTCCAAGAGCTTTCAATCCATTGACAATTGTTTGAAATCTTTCAAACATTTGATCAATAGATTCTTCATCTTTCATCCAGAAAAGTTTGTACTGGTGCACAAGAATACTTATTTTGGATTCTTTAACTTGGCTTGTGCCTTTGTGAGCAATGGACAATGTGTCCCACATCTCCTTCGCGGTGTCGCATCCGTGGACTTTGTTATACTCGCTCCTGCTTAAGGCACAGGTCAAGAAGAACTTCGCTTTTGAGTTCAGCTGTATCCTCGCCTTTTGATCAGCCGTCCATCTTATTCGTGGAATAGAATTCCCATCTTCATCTACTTGTGTATAAGGTCCATTCTCTATCACGTCCTAAAGGTCGACATGAGTAGATTCTATGAATAGCCGCATCCTATCTTTCCAAAGAATGATAATCTTCTCCGCTGAATCTTCGGAGGTCTAGTGACCGAGGCTCCTTCATGATGTATAAATGTGATTCCGCCATTTTCTTTGATCCACACTTTGCTATAGTGATCCTTGGATACCAGGCTCTGATACCAATTGAAGTGAATCACACGTTAATATAATGCTAATAAAATGGTATAAGAATGCACGAGAAGGGGGGGTTGAATTGTGTATTCCCCTTTTTAAAGATTCTTTCAAAAATGTATGTTAGAAATAAAATTCTTTTACAAAACTTCGGATAGATTCTAATTAATCAAAACTATGAGAATACTTTGTTTACTAACTAAGTAATGATAAAACTTTGAATCTAAAAGAGAGATAGAGTAAGAGTAGTTGACACAGCGATTTATCCTAGTTCACCCCAAACTGTGGGCTACATCCAGTCCTCAGAGTTCTTTATGAGATTTCACTATCTCTTCAACTTTTACAAGTATTCTTTACGAGCCTCTTCAGGTCTCTACAATTACTATTCTTTCACACTTAGCCTCTGCAGGCTATCTGCACTACTTTCTCACGGAAAAGTGTTTGAGAACTTATTACAGTTAAAAATAGCTCTCGGCTAATTTGCACAGTATTCTTTCTACGATCGCGTAGATGTAATTCAGATAATTTTTCAAGTAACTTTGCAATCTTCAACTTCGACTTGTATATATAGCCTTCGTCTCCAACTGCTTCTTGAATCTTGTTTCTGGATTCTTGCTTCTTGAATCTTTAAAAGAAACGGTTAATCAGTTGAGTTCTGTAACTAACCCGAACTGACTCTTGCGTCTGCATTTCAATTCTTTTTCTGCGTCTGTTTTTCTCACTTCACGTCTTTATCTGTTTTTATTTTGCGTCTGCGTCTGCGTCTGCGTCTGTGTTTTTGTACGTCTGCATCTGCGTTATTGTTTCTGTACGTCTGCGTCTGCGTCTGCATTGCTTCGTCTGTATTGCTTTTTCTTTTAATTTTTTTTTGTTATTCATCAAAATTATATCTAAGTAAAGTCATTTTGACTTAACATAATACCATTAGGTACATCCACCAAAGTCTATACTTGGTTAGTGTACATGGATTCCATTTAAGATCTCATAGCTTTTGTCATTTTAAATAATCAATGTCAGGCATTGCTTCTTTAAATATAGTATGCTCATCAAGTATGAACGAGTGATCGGCTCTTCGTATCGATCTAAAGATCAATCCCTTAGAAACCGAATCAAAAATAATAAAATTCCAAGGTTTGCAATACAGGATGCAACCTCAGGTCGTCTCACTTAATTGGAACCAAGTGAAAAAGGTCTAAGCTAGCCTAATTGTCAAAAATTGCAATCAAAGTTGATAAAATGGGGGCTTTGGTCATTTAAAAAGAACTAAGGAAATTTAACTAAATTGAAGGACAAAGAATAAAAGTATATTTTTGGATTTTAAGGAAGTAAATGGAATTAAAAATTTGAATAATAAGCAAATGAGAATAAATCCTCTTGAAAATGAGCTTAGGGCATCATGGTTCAAAACAAATTTTCAGGGAGTGAAATTCACTAAGCTTTCGATTAACAAACCTTAAAGATTCTCCTTAAGTCCAGAATCTTGATTAATGAACTCCATTTCATCAAAATTCCATTAAGTGCTCTTAAGCCTTAGAACCTTAAGGGACTCTTTAAGTCCAAGGTTTTAATCAACGAACTCCTTTAATTACAACCTTATTAAATGGATCATAGTGTGTGAAATGGACAAGTTAATGCAATTGGTCATTTGGCTCAAGCACAACCTCAATATCAAACACAACTAGGCAGATAAAGAGAATCAACACAATCACCAAAAGACATATATGAAACTTCATATATTGAGCATCAAAGTTCTACAAATAACCAATCTATAACACAAAACATCGTTCAACACTTGATTAAACTATAACCAAGCTAATCTTACCCTAACTCAGGAATTTACAACAATGTAATTAAACTTGACGATGTAAGATTAACTCCCTTTTTAAAACCGGTGAACTCAAGTCGATGCTACATTCTCAAGAGGAAATGTGGATTTAGCCGAGCATGACTCCGGACTCTCTCACGACTTTTGAAGATCGAACGTCACCCATGGTTGCAGTAGATACTGGCGGTGGTGTAGAGATGATGGTGATGATCGAAGATGAGGTGTGATCGTGTCTGTGGAAAAATAGCCTCTCCACCTCCCTAGTATATTCTTAACAGATGAAGCTCCTTTTTTGACCTAAATTTAGTAACCTTTTAAATGATGGGTGCGGGTTAGGTTGCCACAGTGAGAGAACTTTTCAAATAAAGTCCGGATATCTGTCTGCTCGCTGCGGCGAGATGTTTCCTTGACGTCGCGGCGTGCCTTTCTGGATTGCTTTCCACGATGTGTTACGTGGTTGGCGTTGTGGCGTGCTCCTCTTGGATCGCTCGCTGTGGCGTGTTGCTTGTAGCACGTCACGGCGTGCAAACATCTTCATGCGCCGCGACGTGTTGACTCTGCGGATGCTTTTGACTCTTCTTTTCCCCTACAATATGAAACAACAATTTGCAGTATCAATTATCCTTGGAAAAATTATGATGGAATTAATGTCAATTTGTGACAATTTTACTATCAAATTGTATAAAGTATGAGGTCATGCAAGGGACTAATTAAAGCACAAAAACCACAAATTAAGAGTTAAAAAGCACATTAAAAACTATGAAAGTGTAGCCAATTTATATAATAAACTTGGGCTCAATCAACGAGACATTATTCTTCCCTTGCTTAATATGTAGATCTAATCTAGTGGAAGGATGACATATCCTACTAGTACGTCACAGACTATGTGTCTCTTGAATCCTCAATTGTACATCATATATATCAATTTGAAGTTTTTGTTCCATTTCGTGTGAATTTGTGGCTCTTAAACTTCTATAAGTTCTATCTCATTCCAATTACTTTCTTTAAGAATAAATTCTCATCCAAAGAATGTAGCATGTCTTAAGACAAACACCTTTTGCTTAAAAGGATGGTAAAATTGATATCTGAAATTCTCTTTTAGATACCCTATAAATGTACATTTATCTTATTTAACTTGAAGTTTATCAGATTCCATATAAGCATCACATCCCCAAATTTTTAAGTGTAACAATCCGAGTCTTCTACCAATCCATAACTAATATGGTATCTTGTCAACTAATTTGGATGGAACTCTGTTTAAAAGATATGTTACAGTTTCAATTGTGTATTCCCAAACGGAGACATGAATGTCCTGCATGACTCAGCATAGAATGTACTATATCTAATAGTGTATAATTTCTCCTCTCAAAAACTCCATTATGTTGTAGAGCAGCAGGAGGAGTCTATTATGAGAGAATCTTATTCTCTTTTAAGTAACCAAGAAACTCATGGTCCAAGTATTCACCACCTCGATCTGATCTAATTGGTTTAATACTTTTAGTAGTTTGTTTCTTGACCTTAAATATAAATTCCTTGAACTTTTCAAAAGATTCAGACATTTGTTTCATTAAGAAAATACAATCATACCTAGACTAATCATTTATGAACGTAATGAAATATGAGAATCCACCTTAAGCACTAATAGACATAGGCCCACACATATCTGAATTTATTAACTTTAGTAACCCACTTGCACGTTCTCCCTTTCCACTAAAGGGTAACTTGGTCATCTTTCCCAATATAAAAGATTCCCAAGTTTCATATGATTCATAATCTAAAGGTTCTAAATATCCTTCTCTATGTAACTTTGTGATTCTAGTTTCATTAATATGAACTAACCTACAATGTCATAAGTAAGATGGATTTTGGTCACTTAACTTTCTGTTCTTGCTATTTACGTTAAGAATTGGCCTTTCAAGATCTAACTCATACAAACTATTTGTAAGTAATCCAGATCTATAATAAACTTCATATTTATAAAATGAACAACTTTTATTCTTAATAATAAAGACAAATCCATTCAAATCCAAATAAGAAATAGAAATGATGTTTCTTGTAATAACTAGAACATAATAACAATTATCAAGTTCTAACACAAGGTAAGAAGGTAAAGCTAAACTACAAGTTCCTATAACTAATGCATCAAGTCTTGCTCAATTGCCAACTCGTAGGTCCACTTCACCTTTCTTTAACGATCTACTCCATGTTAACATTTGTATGGTATTACAAATATGAGAATCACATCCAGGCTAACAACTTCCTTAAGCTTCTTATCTTTCAGGCTAACAAAATAAGATGGCCAGTTCCTCTTTTAGTGTTCGTTGACTTCTTAGTGAAAGCATATGCCCTTTTCATTGCTGTTCTTCTTGACACCTCCTTTGGGCCTTACTACACTAGTGGAAGCCTTCTGTTTCTTGTTTTTATTCTTCTTAGAGCCCTTTTTCTTGCTTTTAGAAGAATTCACAACAATTACATAATTAGGTTCCTTCTTAAGCCACCCTTTTGCAGTCTTAAACGTGTTCAACAGTTCGGGAAATGTCATGTCCTTTTGGTTTATAGTAAAGTTCATCACGAACTATGAAAAGCTAGAACTTAGAGACTGCAACACCAGATCAATGCTTAACTCGTGGTCCATGACAAAACCTAATTGAGCTAATTTTTCAATATACCCAATCATCTTCAGCACGTGCAAGTTGACTGAAGATCCTTTTGTCATCTTGCATTGAAACAACACCTTGGAGATTTGATATCTCTCCACCCTACTTTATGCACCAAACAACTCCTTGAGATGTAGAATCATAGTAGTCGCATCTATGTTCTCATGCTACCATTGAAGCTTAGGAGATATGTTAGCCAATATCACACATGTGACTTGCTCAACATCATCAATATGAACTAGGTTCTAGTGGAGCAGGATTATCAAGAGCATATAATGTCTTTTTTGTTTGAGAACTATTCTCAAGTTTCAAAAACCAGTCAAAAAATTAGTCCAGTTAGCTTGTTAGCATCCATGATGCTCTCAACGTCAGGTTAGTACTCATCTTCTGATTCGATGACTGAAAGAAATAAAAGAGCGAGTATTAGTTTATATCTAAAATCAAATAAAATAAGGACTTCAAAATATTCGATTACTCCCACTATTTTATTCAATAGGCTTCACTATTGAAATTGTGAAATTATCAAATAATTTCCCAATGAGTTCAATCATAATTCAAAAATAATTGATCTTAATTTTACTCAACAAATCAACTAAAATTAAATTAGGTAGACAATAACTTTATCAATTGTATCTCATGTGACTCCTAGAATTGTTAGGTGACAACTGTTTGTCAAAATGCATCATATATATTATTCATAACCCTGCTTCTAAATTCATATGATCATAAGTTTGATCATCCAAAACATATATATTTTAGTTAAGTATGACCCATCAATTTAAGATAAAACATATTCGGGTTAAAATGACCTTATGTTTACCCAACAAGCTAAGTAATTAATAGAATTATGGTTTTATTCTTAAATAATAGAAGGCAACTATTACGCTTCTAACGTATTCTTATTATTTAATCGAGGAATTTAAATTTTAAATTTTTTGATCTCATTATATTAATAATTTTAAACATAATCTAATTATGAAAAAATATTTAAAATCTTTTGCTTGATTCTAATTATTTATTTGATAACAAATTTAATTTAATAATCGAACTATTGAAAAATTAAACTAAATTCTAAAACTTTTTTAATAAATTTCCTTTTGAAAACAATTTTAAAAATTGGGAAAATATTTTTCAATTTTGTTAAGAGTATAAACTAATTTAATCTCCATTAAATTAATTTAATAGAAATTAAGGTTTTAAAATATTAAAATTAAATAAAAGAGGTAAGGGTGGCTTGCTGGCACGTGTGCGTGTCTGTTTAGATATGTGAAAGACCGTGGGCGCGTGACTCACATGCACCCATCGTCTTCTCCAGAAAATAGCCACGTTTTTGCAATTATCCATGGGCGTTAATCACCCGAACGATGCCAACTGTTGGTGTCAAGTGACGCCAACCACTCATTAGCATCACAAGTGACGCCTGGTGTCGCCGGCGATGCATATTCGCAAAGATGGCGATAATCGCCCATCTCAAAACAGTAAACACAATGCAGAAATCACAAGGGGAGATGCAAATTATCTTGTTTCAGAACCCATATGTGGGCATCTAGAAACATAAAACGCAAAAACAAAATTGCAGATGCAATTGTGCATAAACCCAGCCAGTATGTAAACGCAGAACAAGCAATACATCCTTTTATTTTAGAAGCCATAAAAACAGAGGTTATATTCGAGCATCTGATTTTGCATACATAACAACAGTATGGCAAAAACATAATCATACGCGCATGATCAAGATGAAAATCAAATTTTCAAAGCCAGAATATGCGCATGTGAAAAACATAATTCCAGAAGCATAAACAGGAATACTCGTGAAAAAGACAAAAAAATAGCATAAAAACTTTTAAATTTTTTTGTGAAAATCAATAACGATCAAGCACCAAATCTAAGTTAAACAATTAACTGACGCTCTAATATCATTATAGGAAACCAACCGTGATCCAATTATGAGCACAATGAAAACAAAATTTTAACAGTTTCTATTCGGACCCTAATAATTGAATAACTTGAATAAAAACACGAATCAATTGATAAGAAATCGTACCTTGTTTGTGTTCCTGTTGAAAATCCTTTGAAACTTTTTTTGATTTGTCAACTACGAGTTGTTCAATTGTCTAGCCTCTAATAATATCAACATAATAACTTCTCTGTTATAAAAGATAGAAATAATATGGTGTACCACTAATTATGTACGCATTCATTTCATAGCTAGCAGACATACGAATTGGTTTGGTTTTACCTAACACAAGAACGGCGTAGATAGTTATTGGTTGGGTTTTACCTAACACAAGAATGAGGTAGATGGGTTATTGGTTGGTTTTACCTAACACAATAACATATATATAATAAAGGTCACACGTGTAAGGTGGTTAAAATGTCTTATAAATAGAAGGTTAACTTGACGAAGATACACCATTTTTTCATAAGAAGAATTCTCCTCTCAAATATTCTTACATTTTAGTTTCGGTTTTATAACACGTTATCGCATGAAGCTCTCGCTTCTAAATTCGACTTATCAACATCAAGCAATCGTAAGGTTCTTCCGCTCTACCTACATCATACAAACGCTCTTGGTTTACGTACATCAAACAAACGTAAGTTCTTACGCTTATTTATCCTAGTTATTTATGTTGTTAAAATAAAGTTCTTCTTTTATCTACATTAATTCTACTTATGATATGATTAAAACAAATTATGTATTTACTCATTTTTTACCTTCTTTAATAATGAAAAGTTATTACCACCTCTAAATACATATACGTAATTTATTGTATAGTATACATCATCAATGTTTTAAAAAAATAAAAAATGTATAACTACTATATATATAATCTATATATATATATATATATATATATATATATATATATATATATAACGGTAACTTTATAATGGCTAGGTAACGTAAAAAAATTTCTTTTTATAAATAGATACCACCTTCATAATTTACTTCATCCTCGACTCTATTTCTTACCTCAAATTTCTTACAAAAATTTTTTCAAATGTTGTCCGCTATTTTATCTTTTGTATAATTCTAATCATTATATATCTTTGTCTCATTCTTAGTGTAGAGCTAGATAATTGCTCGCATATATTTTCTCTTAGTAATACCATGTATTATGATCCCTATGTTGCTTCTTCGCATAGATTTGAACAGGCATGTAATTTATTTAATGTAATATCTCTTTGAATATCCGTCTTTAATTATTTCTCTCTATATTGTATAATAGTTGTCAACACGTCCAATCTTGCCAAAATTGAGTTCGTTGTTCTTGATGTCATGGGCAATAATTATATGCCGTGGATGATTGATGTCGAAATGCATCTTCAATCAATGGATCTTTTAGATACCATTAAAGAAAATAATACAACATCAAAACAAGATAAAGCCAAAGCGATGATCTTCATTTCGTCATCTTGACGAGGATTAAAAGAGAATACCTCACAATTAAAGATCCAAGTCATTTGTGGAAAAATTTACAAGAAAGATATGACAATCAAAAGGAAGTTTTACTTGGCTTCGTGATGAATGGAGCGCTTTACGCCCAAGATTTTAAAAGGTCAATGAGTATAACTCATTTATGTTTAGAATTGTCTCACAACTACAATTTGTGGGCAAACAATCACCGAGGAAGATATGTTAGAAAAACATACTCTACCTTTCACGCAAAGAAATGTAACATTGCAACAACAATATCGAAGCGCGGATTTAAAAATACTCGACCGATTTCACGCCTCAGAATGAGAAGAATAATGAACTTTGATGAAAATCATCAATCCCGCTTTATTGCGCGCCAAAGATTTCGAGAAGCAAATATTGCAATTCAAATGAAAGAAAAATCATCACGGGCCTAGTCGTGGTCGCGGTCGTGGCCGTGGTCGTGGCCATGGTCGAATTACATTCGTGGACGTACGAGGAAGTTATCCATATAACTCTCTTCAAAGAAATACGAGCCACCACAATAACAAGCACCATATTAATGATGTTCATGGAAGTTCTTATAGACTTCAGAGATTCTTGCCTTAGATGTGGTACAAAAGGACATGGGCTAAAGTTTGTCGAGTTCCGAACATCTATGTCGCTTATACAAAGCATCCTTAAAAGGGAAAGAAAGGAAGTGAATTTTATCAACTACACCCTTTAGGTGATTCAACCGACTTTGGTACTTTTGATTTTGATTTCATTAAGAATCATAATCCTTCGATGACTCTACATATCTGAATGCTTGGATTTTACCGATGATTTTGTGGATCGTGACATTGTTGGTGGCGAGTAATTAAAATAATGTACTTATGTTTGTGTTAAGTATTATTATGCTTATTATATCACTCGATTTCAATTGCTTGTTATGTTACTAGTTTCAATTTATGATTGTTTTAAGTTAACATGACATCTCTTTTTCTTTATTCTTCATAATTTTCTCATTAGATTATTTATTTTATGCGAAGTTTTGATATGGATCGATTCTGTAAGAGGAGCGGTAAATTATGATAATTTATGATACCAGATAAGTGGCACAACGCACACTATCCTCGAAGATAAAGGTTCTTTTCGTAATTAAAACCAACAAAACAATTGTGAACACAATATCAGTCCTATAGACTTGATTGAAGGAATTAGCAAGCCAATTTCACATTACCAAATGGCACAAAGTTCTCAATACATGATGCCTTATTTCATGCCAAAGTCTAAAAGAAATTTGTTGAGTTTTAATGAAATATATTCTCATAATATGATACTCACCAAGAATCGAGGAAATATGAAATATATGTATCTTACAACCTGTCAATCAGGAAAGATAAACATATTGGAAAAACTACCAATGCTCCCTACTGGATTGCATTATTAAGTATATATACTAAGAGCGATCGGATGGACGACCACGCAATCCATCCCAGTCGTCCATTTAATCTAACGGCTTACATTCTCTTTCTTCTGTTTATTGAAATATACACACAATCTTTCTTCTGTTTATTGAAATATACACGCATTCTTCTGACCCAAATATTTTGTCATTTTGTCTAGATATGCACGCAATCTTCTGAGCCAGTTTGTCACGCGGCCGCGCTTATGATGACTATTTAAAGAGCGAAGAGCGAAAATAGATCTCTGTCTTTATTTTTCCTCTCCGCCATTGCTTTCTCGTGCTTTTTTCCATTCTAGTGTGGTTGTCGAGCTATTGTTGGTGTCGAGTGACAATCAGCACGTGACGCCTAGCATAAGGTTGGTCGCGCCAGGACTATTTAAAGAGCGTAAAATAGACCGCCATTGCTTTCCTGTTTTTTCTATTCTACCGTGGTTGTTAGTATTTGTTGTTGGTGTATCGCTCTGTTCATAGTTGTTCTTTACTTGTAAATCTTCTTAAAGTTTTTTTGTCTTGTTGCAGGCAGATGAGGAGATTTATCATAAATTGCAAAGCTGCTACTTCACCACCGCATCCTCTTTCTCATCTACTTTAACTGAGCTAGCACGTTAACCTAGCATAAGGTCGTTCGCCATCGAAGTTTCGTTGTTGTTGTTGCCGATCGTTGTTGTTGTCCATCGCTGTTGTTCGCTCACAATGACTTGGATATGACGAGATTTATCGTGTTGTCATGTTGCCATGGGTAAGACAGATATTCAATACGTAAGATGTTGTAACCGCATCGTCTGTCAAATCTTCTTAAAGCTTTTTTTGTTTTGTTGTGTATGATGAGGAGATTTATCATAAATTGCAAAGTCGCTACTTCACCACCGCATCCTCTTTCTCATCTACTTTAACTGAGCTAGCACGTTAACCTAGCATAAGGTTGTTCGCCATCGCACGTCGGATCTTGTTATCTCATCGCCTCGGTTTCATAGATGCTTTTTTGTTTTGTGTGTACAGATGTTTCCCCACTTTCATTGTTGTTGCTGCTGATTGTTGTTGCTGTCCACTGTTGTTGTTCGGCTACAACAGACTTGGATATGACGAGATTTATCATGTTGCCATGGGTAAGACAGATGGCTCGAATCCAGAAGATGTAGTCGAGACTTCTGAAAAAGAGTGCGTCAAACAAAGAAGGCCTAGTGGAGAGTTGGATATAAGGAGATTTGTGATAAATTGTAAAGCTGCTACAACAGATTTATCATGAATTTCAAAGCTGCTACTTCATCACCGACATCCTCTTTCCTCAGACATCTCTTTTATCATGTCGAAGGAACTCCTCTGCCAAAGCAGAGGTTCATCTACTTTAATGTGAAATAGGATGCCTGGAACAAAGAAGGCGTAGTGGAGACTTGGATATGAGTACATTCATCGTTAGTCTATGTTGATATAGCAGCTACTTGTGATGCAATAGGAAGATTGTTAATGTGTTCACCAAGATTTTCTTGTAGTCATAAAGTTTTAGAAGACGTATTGCAGATATGAATAATATAGTAATTGTACATTTCGCTTCGTGCTATTTTTCAAGAATGTGATATATCGCTTTGTAAAGTTTTATGTTTTTTACTTTCGCTCGCTTCTTAATTCAGAGGTGATTTGCTTTACTGCTTTTTCCATCGCCCGCTTTTCCCGCCATTTCAAGAATTGTAATATTAGATAACATAATAAAGCTAATCGATATATCGCTTCGCTCTAATTGAAAAGAAAGACGAGGAAGAGAAAAATGCATGAGTAGGCAAAGTAGACGGTTAAAATAGATGGAGTTGAAAAAGTTAACCAACTTATCAATATAGATGGAGATGAAAAGTCTCATGTTTCCATTTGAAAATTGTAATATTAGATAGCATAATATGGTAATCGTATATATCGCCGTGCTAAAATAGTTGACCAAGTTATCAATATAGACGGAGTTCAAAAGTTGACGGTTAATAATACGCAGGAGAATACAAAGGTCGACGTAAGACATAAAGATGCATTTAAAAGCGGACGATACTGAACAAAAATGATTTAAGCCTAAAAGGCATTTAATCGTAAAGGCGATTTAAGTTCAATTTCCTTGGATGAAGTGGCGAAATGTGACGCACTACATTAAAGTTCAACATGGTTAAATATATCATAAAATCAAAACGAAAGCCTAATATTTTAGGACAATAAATTCATTTTAGTGAACTTGAAAAGGTACGAAGTGTGAAGAGTCGAAGTCAACGATTATTTATGCTTTTGCATTCTCCGTCAGTTTTCTACTTGCTCATATTGTACGACGCCTCAAAAGTAGACGGTTAACAATACACACGGAGAATACAAAGGTCGATTAAGACATAAAGATGCATTTAAAAGCGGACAATACGAACAAAAAGCATTGAAGCCTAAAAGGCATTTAATCGGAAAGGCCGATCAAGTTCAATTTCTCTTGTGATGAAGTGACGAAATGTGATTTAACTACATCAAAGCTCAACATGGTTAAATATATTATCAAATCAAAACGAAAGCCTAATATTTTAGGACAATAAATTCATATTTAGTGAACTTGAAAAGGTGGCGAAGTGTCAAGAGTCAAGTCAACGATTATTTATCCTTTTGCATTCTCCGTCTGGTTTTCTACTTAAATGCATTATTGTACTTGCCCTGCTTTTTCTTCGTCTCATTATTCATTAAAATCATATATCTCAAGTCATTATGACTTAATATGTTTTTCAATAGTTTCGTGTGTTTTTCTTCTTTCATCATTATTTCGTTTTGACTTAACAATGTCGTCCTTTTAAGTGCATGATTTTCTCCATCACGTAGATAGAGTTTTCAATTAATAGGTGCAATCTTTTAGCGCTTATAATAACCTCAAACACCGCCAATAGCGATTGCAGTAAGTAGACCAGCAGCGTAGATTGACGCTTCAATTCATACGCTAGCGATTGCAGAACTAACCAAACATGGGACCGCAAAGAGAAGAAGAGGACCGTAATGTAGATTAACGCTTCAATTCATACATGATAGATTTCACCGCTACTCCCGACAGTTGACCTTCTACAATTATTTTATCTTCTTTGGAAATTAGTGCGATTGCTTCCTCGACTCTTCTTGTTGATGGGATGACCTTCTACAATCATTTTCTGCTTTTCGCAAGAAGAAGATGACCGTAATGTAGATTGCTTGAATCTTGAAAGAACCGCTTATTCAATTGAGTTTGTGACTAACTCAAAATGATTCTTAATTCACGCGTGGTTTGCTTCGTGTACTTTTGCAGAACTTACATCTCCTTTTGCTTTCTTCTGCTTTTTCTTTCGTCTGGTTTTGCTTCTATCGCTTGAATTCATAGTGAGAGCCACATAATTTTTACCAAACCAGAGCAGTAGGTCGACGCTTCAATTCATAGTGATAGATTTCGACTCGCTACTCTCGACGGGTCAATTTTCGCAATTATTTTCTTCTTGGAAATTAGTGTCATTGCTTCCATTTATCGCTCTTCCGACGAGTTGACCTTCTACAATCATTTTCTGCTTTTCGCAAGAAGAAGATGACTAGAATCGCTGGTATCCTCGCTACTCCCGATAGGTTTACCTTCTACAATTATTTTCTTCTTTTTTCCGCTTTTCAACTTCCGCTTTTCATCCTCTCCTTTTCATCATTGTTTGTACTTCATCAAAATCAACGCTGCAAATAGCGACATGCGAAGTAAACAGGAGGAACAGAGATTGACGCGTTTTCATTCATAGGTGAGAGCGACATAATTTTTACCAAACCGCAGCAGAGGTCGACGCTTCAATTCATAGTGATAGATTTCGACCGCTACTCCCGATAGGTTCACTTTCGCAATTATTTTCTTCTTGGAAATTAGTGTCATTGCTTCCATTTACTCTTCTTCCTCACAGTTGAGCTTCTACAATCATTTTACATTTTTCGCAAGAAAAGATGACTAAAATCGCCAGATCCTTTCCATCGTCTGTTTTGACTCCGCCTCTGCATTTAAAAGCGATTTATACTTAACAAAAATAGACGAAGCACAAAAGGCATTTAATCACAAAGGTTTTGTAAAAAGAAAGCTCAAATGTTTCCCATTTCTTGCATTAAGTCATGCAATTTAATGTGTTTTGAACGCACGGCTCATTGAAACACAAGATCAATGGGTGCACATCTTCGTTAAACCATTAAGTGAAGAAGGGTTCAGTGGAAATCGATTTAAATCTGAACATGGTTAAATATATCATAAAATCAAACCAAGGCTAATATTTTTGGACAATTAATTCATATTTAGTGAACTTGAAAAGCGGGCCAAGGCGCGAAGAGTCAAAGTCAACGATTATTTATGCTTTTGCATTCTGCGCCTGCTTTTCTACTTAGTCTGCTTTTGTACTTCGCTTGTTTTTCATCGTTTGTTATTCATTAAAATCATAAAACTCAAGTCATTTTGACTTAATATCCTTTTCAATAGGTTCCGTGTGTTTTTTATCATTATTTCGTTTTGACTTAACAATCTCGTCCTTTTTAAGTGCATGATTTATTCGTCGCAGAGATTGAGTTTTCAATTAGTAGATCGTAATGTAGATTGACGCTTCAATTCATACGCTAACGTATTGCAGAACTAACCAAACATGAGGACCGCAACTTGCGTCTACTTTTGCTTCTATCGCTTTTCAACTTCAGGTTCCGCTTTTCAACTTGCGCCTTGTTTTCATCCTCTCCTTTTCATCATTGTTTGTACTTCATCAAAATCAACACCGCCAATAGCGTATTGCGTAAGTAAACACCGTAACACAAATTGACGCCTTAACTCTTCTTCCTCACAGTTGACCTTCTACAATCATTTCGCCTTCTTCCAAATTGTCTTCGACATCTTCCTCTCTCATACCGACTTGGCGATCCATCCGCCTTCCTAGAAAGGGTCTCACCAATCGACGGACAATCGCCACCTTCTTTATTAACTCCTTAGTCACAACAACGGATAGACCATCTACCGATGATACTAGAGTGTTGTCTACTAACCGATGCAGACGAGGAAGAGAAAAAGCATTTGAGTAGGCAAAGTAGACGGTTAAAACAGATGGAGTTGAAAAGTTAACCAACTTATCAATATAGACGGAGATGAAAAAGTCTCATGTTGCCATTTGAAGAATTGTAATATTAGATAGCATAATATGGTAATCGTACATATCGCTTCGTGCTAAAATAGTTGACCAAGTTATCAATATAGACGGAGTTCAAAAGTTGACGGTTAATAATACGCAGGAGAATACAAAGGTCGACGAAGACATAAAGATGATTTAAAAGAGGACGATCTTAACAAAAATGTACGAAGCCTAAAAGCAAACGAATCGAAAGGCGACGTAAGTTCAATTTCCTCAGGATGAAGTGGCGAAATGTGACGACTACATCAAAGTTTAACATGGTTAAATATATCATAAAATCAAAACGAAGCCTAATATTTTAGGACAATAAATTCATTTTAGGTGAACTTGAAAAGGCGAAGTGTGAAGAGTCAAGTCAACGATATTTATGCTTTTGCATTCTCCGTCTGGTTTTCTACTTCGCTTGTTATTGTACGATGTCTCAAAAGTAGACGGTTAATAATACACACGGAGAATACAAAGGTCGACGAAGACATAAAGATGCATTTAAAAGCGGACGATACTGAACAAAAACAAACGGGTTTAAAAGCGTAAGAATCGAAGGCGTATTTAAAGTTCAATTTCCTCAGGATAAGTGACGAAATGTGATTTAACTACATCAAAGCTCAACATGGTTAAATATATTATCAAATCAAAAGAAAGCCTAATATTTTAGGACAATAAATTCATATTTAGTGAACTTGAAAAGCGACGAAGTGTCAAGAGTCAAGTCAACGATTATTTATCCTTTTGCATTCTCCGTCGGTTTTCTACTTAAATTCGTTATTGTATTTCGCCGCTTTTCTTCGTTTGTTATTCATTAAAATCATATATCTCAAGTCATTTTGACTTAATATGTTTTTCAATAGTTTCCGTGTGTTTTTCTTCTTTTCATCATTATTTCGTTTTTACTCAACAATGTCGTCCTTTTTAAGTGCACAGATTTTCTCTGTCACGTAGATTGAGTTTTCAATTAATAGGTGCAATCTTCTAAGCGCTATAATAATCTCAAACACTGCCAATAGCGTATTGCAGAAGTAGACCGAGCAGTAGATTGACGTTTCAATTCATACGCTAACGTATTGCGTAACTAACCAAACATGAGGACCGCAAAGAGAAGAAGAGGACCGTAACATAGATTGACGCTTCAATTCATACATGATAGATTTCTCACCGCTACTCGACGAGGTTGACCTTCTACAATTATTTTATCTTCTTTGGAAATTAGTGCGATTGCTTCCTTGACTCTTCTTTCACGATGTGATGACCTTCTACAATCATTTTCTGCTTTTCGCAAGAAGAAGATGACCGTAATGTAGATTGCTTGAATCTTGAAAGAACCGCTTATTCAATTGAGTTTTGTGACTAACTCAAATGATTCTTAATTCACGCGTGGTTTGCTTCGTGTACTTTTGCAGAACTTACGTCTCCTTTTGCTTTCGTCTGCTTTTGCTTTCGTCTGCTTTTGCTTCTATCGTAATTTTTTACCAAACCAGAGCAGAGGTCGACATTTCAATTCATAGGTGATAGATTTCTGACCTGCTACTCTCGACGGGTTGACCTTCCGCAATTATTTCTCTTCTTTGGAAATTAGTGTCATTGCTTCCATTTATCGCTCTTCCCGACAGGTTGACCTTCTACAATCATTTTCTGTTTTTTGCAAGAAGAAGATGACTAGAACTACTTTGGTATCCTGCTACTCCTGACAGATTTACCTTCTATAATTATTTTCTCTTCTTTTTCCATTTGCTTTTCAACTTCCGTCTGCTTTTCAACTTCCGTCTTGTTTTCATCCTCTCCTTTTTCATCATTGTTTGTACTTCATCAAAATCAACGCTGCAAATAGCGTATTGCAGAAGTAAACAGGAGGAACAGAGATTGACGTTTTCATTCATAGGTGAGAGCGACATACTTTTTTACCAAACCAGAGCAGAGGTCGACGTTTCAATTCATAGGTGATAGATTTCTGACCTGCTACTCCTGATAGGTTCACTTTCTGCAATTATTTTCTTCTTTGGAAATTAGTGTCATTGCTTCCATTTACTCTTCTTCCTCACAGTTGAGCTTCTACAATCATTTTCTATTTTTGCAAGAAGAAGATGACTAAAGCGCCAGATCCTTTCCATCGTCTGTTTTGACTCCGCCTATATTTAAAAGCGCATTTATACTGAACAAAAATGTATTTAAGTACAAAAGGCATTTAATCACAAAGGTTTTGTAAAAGAAAGCTCAAATGTTTCCCATTTCTTGCATTAAGTCATGCAATTCTAATGTGTTTTCGGAACGCACGGTTCGTTGAAACACAAGATCAATGGGTGCACATCTTCGTTAAACCATTAAATGAAGAAGGGTTCAGGAAATCGATTTAAATCAACATGGTTAAATATATCATAAAATCAAACCGAAGGCTAATATTTTTCGACAATTAATTCATATTTAGGTGAACTTGAAAAGCGACGAAGCGCTAAGAGTCAAGTCAACGATTATTTATGCTTTTGCATTAAGGCCTGCTTTTTACTTCATTCTGCTTTTTGTACGTCATTTTTTTCATCGCTTGTTATTCATTAAAATCATAAAACTCAAGTCATTTTGACTTAATATCCTTTTCAATAGGTTCCGTGTGTTTTTTCATCATTATTTCGTTTTGACTTAACAATCTCGCCCTTTTTAAGTGCATGATTTATTTTGTCGCGAGATTGAGTTTTCAATTAGTAGATCGTAATGTAGATTGACGCTTCAATTCATACGCTAACGATTGCGTAACTAACCAAACATGAGGACCTGCAACTTGCGCCTACTTTTGCTTCTATCTTTTCAACTCAGGTTCGCTTTCAACTTGCGCCTTGTTTTCATCCTCTCCTTTTCATCATTGTTTGTACTTCATCAAAATCAACATCGCTAATAGCGTATTGCGTAAGTAAACACCGTAACACGATTGACATCTTAACTCTTCTTCCTCACAGTTGAACTTCTACAATCATTTCGCCTTCTTCCAAATTGTCTTCGACATCTTCCTCTCTCATAACGACTTGGCGATCCATCCGCCTTCCTATAGAGGGTCTCACCAACTGACGGACAATCGGTCACCTTCTTTATTAACTCCTTAGTCACAACAACGGATAGACCATCTACCGATGATACTAGAGTGTTGTCTACTAACCGAGCATTCTTCCAAAATCGAAAACCTCGCTTCAGATACGGTTCTTGTACCTCAAAGAAGTTCCTCCAACCAGCTCTTACAATCTTTGCTTCCACATCCATACCATCATTCCTCAATGACTCAAACTCACATGTTTTCCGAATATCATGGCTGGCCTTTGTTTCGTAATCTAAAACCGACTCTCGTAAGCTTTTTAGGCTCGATGTTCGAGAAAATTAGAAAGCAAAATCAACCGTCGTGAGATGATTTTGCTTTTACACGACTTGTAGAGATATAATCCGGTGTGTTCTAGAGTCATTAAAATCCTCGAGATTATCAGACTTTCCCTCCACAAGTGTCTTGTGAGAGAAGTTACCAGCTGTAGCTAACTGTTCCTTACGCCGTTAGTTTTGTCGTTACTTTACCTTGACTGTTCAGTTGACATAACGATTATGACATTGCGTCGATCTTTCAAACCGCTCTTCACTTAATGGTTTTGTGAACATGTCGCCTCTCGATACTCTGTTTCCATGGACTGTAGACGCACCACCTTCCTCTGAACATAACCTTTCAGAAAGTGATGTCTGACTTCTACCTGCTTCACTCTTGAATGCTGAAACGAATTCTTTGCCGGATTGATTGAACTGATGTTGTCGCCATAGATTAGAGTAACATATGCGTCTTTTTTTGGCTTCCGTCTACTTTTCTACTTCGTCTCTTTTTTTCTTTCTCCCTCTTTTTTTCTACTTCGTCTGTTTTTTATTCTCAAATGCCTTTTCTTCGGCCTGCTTTTTCATTATCCGTCTGTTTTTCTACTTAGTCTGTTTTTCTTTCTCCGTCTGTCTTTCTTTCTCCGTCTATTTTTTTACTGACTATTTGTTCTTAATCAAAGTCATAAATGTGAAGTCATTTTGACTTAACAGATAGTTCATCACCTTCTAATGTTATTGTTATTTGCAATATCAGTTTCTAATGATTTTTATCATGATTATTCAATTCATTATTATTTTTCAACTTCATTCATATATTTATTCTCATTTGCAATATCACTTTCTAAATATTTTTATCGTGATTATTATATTCATTATTATTATTCAACTTCATTAATATATTCATATTTTTTATACGATCATAATAACGGCTCATTCCATATTTGTTTTATTAATGTAAGCAAAAATTTTTATTATACCTAATAGGAATAATACTATTTACATTAGGATATTAAATAATCTGAATCACTAATATATATATATCTCTTGGATAATATATGTGTCTTCGCGATATAGACGCAATCTTGACACGATCTTCTAATGCAATTTTTGTCGGTATTGGCGCAAGCAATGCATGCCCTTATGACTATCGATATCTGCTTATATCTTTTCATTCATTCATATTGTCATTCATGTTGTGTCGTTTCTCTCTATACACACAATCTCCTGACCCAATCTTCTAATGCAATATTTTGTCAGACGACCACGCACGCGGCCCCACAATCCATGCCCTTGTGACAACTTATATAGTGTCTTCGCTCATTCGCAGATATCGCCTCTTACTTTTATTGCTCTCTTACTTGTAAATCTTCTTTCAGCTTCTTTTTTGGTCTGTACAGATGTTTTCCGAGTTTCGCTGTTCTTGCTGTCCACTTTTGTTGCTGTCGAAGGAATATAAATGTTCACCAACTCTTGCCATACAGCAGACTTGGATATGAGGAGATTTATCATGTTGCCGTCCTGAAAAATGATGGCTCAAATAAAGAAGACGTACTGGAGACTTGGATATGACGAGATTTATCATGTCTATCATTCTCCACGTCCGTCGCCAATGTCCTGTGATCCAATAGAAGATTGTAACAATCTTGATCTTTCTTGTGGTCATTCATAATGTGTGAATCGGTTTTGGGTAACACTCAAGTGTCCTTGTCTATAAGGTACTTCAGAGATTGTATCTCAAATGACTTGGATATGACGAGATTTATCATGTTGAATCCTTCAATCCTCTCAATTTCAATTAAGAGAGCTCCATGAGGATTGATAGAAGTTGTCCCGAGAGACATTCGAGGGGTAGATGTGGTGTATGGCAAATCCACTACTTGTGGTTGTGAAAATTCTTGAGAGATGTTCATCAACCAGACTAACTCAAGTATACACGGCTCCATCCCGAGAACTTCATTGACATATAAAATTTAGAAATTAAGCATAGAAAGTATAGTGATGAATGTGGCTTACTCAATGGCCAACATAGTTTCAATAATCGCATGTAAAAAGAGAGAGAAGAGGAGTTGAAAACCAGATGGAAACAAAAGAAGACGGAAGTTGAAAAGCAGAGGAAAGACGAAAAACAGACGCATGTTCAATAGTAGAGGAAAGCAAAAGCAGACGGAACTCCTAAAAGGAGACGAAAGAAGTAAAACAGACGGAGTTGAAAAGCACATGACGTTAAAAGTAGAGGAAGCAAAAGCGCATGATGCAAAAGTCGACGAGAGCAAAACATTATATTTTATTTTTTCACTAGACTTGTGAAAACAAGAAGTTTGTTTTAATTAAGCGTTTTGTTGCTTTTTAAAAAAAAGGAAATACACAAGGTACAACTTGTTTGATTGAAGTCTCAACTTCTATCGCCTTAAATAACACGATGTAATAATATTACAATTCTTCAAAGTACAATCTTCATTAACGATTTACAATCTTCCTCATATCCAAGTCTGCAGACGCATTCTTTATTTCATGCATCCTTTTGAGATTTGTCTCTCCTTAATGTCTCTCCTTTTCGCCAAGGCGTTGAAGAATTTCCATTAGATTATCATGCAAGATCGCCTCGCTTTCCTCAAGGCTCGCTTTTGCTTGCGCTCGCTTTTGCTTTCGCCCGCTTGCTTCCGCGCTTTTGTTTCCGCTCGCTTTCAACCGCTATCTCCTTTTCTTCTTTAAATCGCTTTCAATAGCTTCCTCTCTTTTCAAGGCTCGTTTTTCATCGTCATTGTCTCATCATTATTTCTACTTCAACGATCCAAAAGTCTAGCATATCTCAGACGCAACCTCTGAAGTACCTTATGACAAGGACACTTTGAGTGTTACCCAAAACTAATTCACACATTATGAATGAATACAAGAAAGATAAACATTTATCCGTCGAAGATCGCCTCGCTTTGCTTGCCTCTCCTTTTGCTTACGCTCGCTTTTCCTTTCGCCCGCTTTTGCTTCCGTCTTCTTTTCAACTACCATCTACTTTTCACAATCTTCATTAACGATTTACAATCTTCCTCATATCCAAGTCTGCGAGACGCATTCTTTATTTCATGCATCCTTTTGAGATTTGTCTCCTTAATGTCTCTACTTTTCGCTAAGGTGTTGAAGAATTTCCATTAGATTATCTGCGAGATCGCCTCGCTTTCCTTGCATCTGCTTTTGCTTGCGCTCGCTTTTGCTTTTGCTCGCTTTTGCTTAAATGCGCTTTTGCCGCCTCGCTTTTCAACCGCTATCTCCTTTTCTTCTTTCGCTCGCTTTTCAATAGCTTCCTCTCTTTTTTCGCTTTTTTTTCATCGCTTTCTTGTCTCATCATTATTTCTACTTCAACGATCCAAAAGTCTAGCGTATCTGTATGCAACCTAAAGAAGTACCTTATAGACAAGGACACTTCAGAGTGTTATCCAAAAACTAATTCACACATTATGAATGACTACAAGAAAGATAAACATTTATCTGTCCAGTATCGTCTCGTTTTGCTTGCCTCTCCTTTTGCTTGCTCTCGCTTTCCTTCGCCCGCTTTTGCTTCCGTCTTCTTTTCAACCGCCATCTCCTTTTCACAATCTTCATTAACGATTTACAATCTTCCTCATATCCAAGTCTGCGAGACGCATTCTTTATTTATGCATCCTTTTGAGATTTGTCTCCTTAATGTCTCTCCTTTTCGCTAAGGTGTTGAAGAATTTCCATTAGATTATCTCGCATGATCGCCTCGCTTTCCTTGCGTCTGCTTTTGCTTCAAGGCTCGCTTTTGCTTTCATCTCGCTTTTGCTTCCGCCTCGCTTTTGCTTCCGCTCGCTTTCAACTGCTATCTCCTTTTCTTCTTTCGTCTACTTTTCAATAGCTTCCCTCTCTTTTCTGCGTCTGTTTTTCATCGTCTGCTGCCTCATCATTATTTCTACTTCAACAATCCAAAAGTCTAGCGTAAGAACCCGTAGTGCAGACTTCGATATCAGGACATTTATCATAAATTGCAAAGCTGCTACTTAACCACCGGCATCCTCTTTCCTTGTACAAACATTTTTCTCATGTCAGGAAGTAACTCCTCTCGCTCCATGATCGGTCAACAGATGACCCTTGTTTGTCATTTTTCGCCAACTATCAAGATTTTCCATTAGATTATCTATCCAAGATAACAACCGCTTTTGCTTTCGTCTACTTTTGAACTTCCGTCGGTTTTTCTTCTTTAAATCGCTTTTCAACCTCTTACTACTTCAACTCATTTTGCTTCTTTCAAACTTGTTTCTTGTACTTCTTCATTTAAAGCAGTTCAATTGATTTCATTTCCAACTCCGGTTAAATTTCAGTTACCAATTCCCTATGTCTTCTTCGAGTATACCAATTGACTAATCCTTCTTCGAAAACATTTAACCCCTAAAATCTAGAAAGCAGATATCTAGACGTCTTTTCGTTATATACAATAATCTTGTAACTGCTATAATAATGTCAATTACGACCAATAACGTATTGCAGAAGTAAACATAGATTCACGTTTCAATTGATCGCTGAGCTATGTTTTTGCCTATATGTAGGAAAATCATTTCGAATTCAGTCAGATCTGCTTCGTCCATTTAATCTAGCGATTTATATTTTTTTCTTTTTCATTTAATCTGACGGCCTATATTTAGTCAGATCTCCTTCTTCGTCCATTTATTTAATCCAGACTGTTTATTGAATGTTGTGTCTTCGCGCGATATACACGCAATCTTCTGACACAATCTTCAGACGCAATCTTCTGTTGTAATATTTGTGAGGCGACGCGCGTGCACGCATCGCCGCAATGCGTGCCTTGTGGATCGCTTATATGTGTTCATATCTGCTCATTCATGTTGTGTCCTTTCTCTCTTTGTTTTTCCTCTACGCCCTTGCGTTCCTCCGCTTTCTCCATTTGTTGTCGCCGAAAGAGTATCGGTGGTTTCTCTTACGTGTTGTCGTAGCCGTTGTTCTTCGTTCGCTGGTCAACAACATCCGACGTCCGATTGGTGAACATCGATATCTTTGGCATGAACAATAACTGCGATGACCATTAACAATCATCACAGAGATAAGAGGAAAGAAGATTTACAAGTTACGATTTCAGCTGTTTTAGGTTTCGCCGTGTTACTTGTAAATCTTCTTAACGCTTTTTCTTATCCTCTCTTATCTACGTGGTTTGCTATCGTGGTTGTCGAATGTTGTTCATGTCGCCTCGTGGACCGTTGTTCTTTGCCGAAAGAGTATCGGTCTACACCAACTTTACGTCCGATCTTGTAACCGCTTAGTCTCGATTTCGATTGCTATTAGTTTTGCTTCATGTTGCTTTTTGTCCTCTGTTGCTTGTAAATCTTTTTAAGGTTTTTTTGTTTTTTTTTGTGTACGATTGTTTCGGATTTCGCTATTTTTGTCAGTAGTGCAGACTTGGATATGAGGATATTTATCGATATTGTAGCTTCATAATTTGCAAAGTCGCTACTTCACCAAAGAGAAGGAACCTCTCTGTCAAACCATTTCTCATGTCGAAAGGAACCAGAATCATCTACTTTAATCTGAGAAAGGATGCCTCGAACAAAGAAGGCGTAGTGACTTGGACAGAGTATCGGTGGTTTCGACGTGAACCTAGCATAAGGTTGTTTAAGGTTGTTCACCAACTGGACGTCGGAGGTTGTAATCGCATCGTCTCCGTTTCCAGTTGTTCTTTGCTTGTAAATCTTGTTAAAGCTTTTTTTGTTTTGGTGTGTCTGAGATGTTTTCGAGGGCTACAAATGACTTGGATACGAGGAGATTTATCATGTTGCCATCGGTAATACGATGGCTCGAATAAAGAATGCGTAATCGAGACTTCAAAAGAGTGCCCCAAACAAAGAAGGCGAAAAGTGACTTGGATATGAGGAGATTTATCATAAATTGCAAAGTCGTTATTTCACCACCAAAGATCCTCTTTCCTTGTACATATATTTTTCTCATGTCAGAAAGGAACTCCTCTGTCAAAACAGAAGTTTTAGGATTATCACCAGGAATCATCTCGCTTTAATCTGAAAATGGATGCGTGCAATAAAGGTGGTGTAGTGCAGACTTGGATATGAAAGCGTATTCATCGCCGGTCTCATTCATATAGCTACGAAGGTCGCAGCTTTGTAAAGTTTTATTAAGTATATATATTAGAGCGAATGGGATGGACGACCATGCAATCCATCCCATTCGCTCATTTAATCTGTTAGAAGGCGAAAGTGATTTGAATAATCTAGTAACTGTGCTATTTTTCAAGAATGTGACATGCCACTTTGTAAAGTTTTATGTCTTAGTTTCACTTGCTGCAACTGTTTCTGCTTTATGTCTTACTTCAGTATGCTTTTCACTTTTCAATATCTTACTTTGATTGTTTCACTTGTATCGTCTCGCTTCTGAATTCGGAGGTGATTTGCTTTGCTTTGCTTTCCATCGTCTGCTTTTCTCACCTCTAACAGACGAAGAAGAGAAAAACAGGTGGAGTTGAGAAACTAGACGAAGTTTAAAATCGATGGAGTTGAAAAAGTAGACGAAGTTTAAAATATAACCGGAGTTGAAAAAGTAGACGAAGTTAACAATACAGACGGAGAATACAAAAGTGAGGCGAAGACATAAAGATGCATTTAAAAGCGATTTATCTGAACAAAAATAGCGAAGCACAAAAGGCATTTAATCAAAAAGGCGGCGGGTTTTCACTTTTCAAGATCTTACTTTGATCATTTCACTTTATCGCCTCGCTTCTTAATTGAGAGGTGATTTGCTTCTTCTACCGTCTGGCTTCTTAATTCGGAGGTGATTTGCTTTGCTTTGCTTTCAATCGTCTGTTTTTCTCACCTCTAACAGACGAAGAAGGGAAAAACGGGCGAAGTTAAAAATCGCTGGAGTTGAAAAAGTAGACGAAGTTATAAATATAGACGGAGTTCAAAAAGTAGACGAAGTTAAAAATCGATGGAGTTGAAAAAGTAGACGAAGTTATAAATATAGACGGAGTTGAAAAAGTAGACGAAGTTAAAAATATAAACGGAGTTGAAAAAGTAGACCAAGTTAACAATACAGACGGAGAATACAAAAGTTAGACGAAGATATAAAGATGCATTTAAAAGGCATTTATACTTAACAAAAATGACCATAAGTTCAAAGTTTTGCAATTTATATTTTTCTCAAGATAATATCGATACACAACTGAAAAATCTCATATAGAAAGTAAGTGACTAATTTTACCTTGTCCTCTGCAAGTACTTTAGAGACATGTTTTGGACCCCATAATCTACTACGTGTATTGGGATGGGAGTTGAGAAAGTAGACGGTTAAAAATCGATGGATTGAAAAAGTAGACGAAGTTATAAATATAGACGGAGTTGAAAAATTTGACGAAGTTTAAAATATAAACGGAGTTCAAAAGTAGACGGTTAACAATACTGACGGAGAATACAAAAGTCGACGAAGACATAAAGATGCATTTAAAAGCGATTTATACTTAACAAAAAGTAGGCGATGTAATGTGTTTTCATTAAGTCATGCATTTGTAATGTGTTTTCAGAAATGGAAAGTTTGTTGAAACAGAGTATCGATGGTGTGGTTATTATCTATCGATCATGTACAAAACTTGAGGCTAAGCTGCTGGAATTTTAGAGAGATGAAGTTAGAGTGAGAAAATGTTCAGAAATAGAGGTGAACAGAGTATAAAACAATATGTATACAACTTCTGTAAATCCACGATACTTATAGCTGCTTATTAACTGTCATCTAACAACTAACTCAACTGACTTTTCTTGAATTCTTTATTCTTTACGTCTTCTTTATTTCGTACGTCACTGCATGGCTGAACATATGCGTCTTTTATGTCTAAATTTCTGAGACAATGCTACTACAGATGGGTGGACAAGCAGTTGAACACGAAGGTTATAAATAAGAGTCGAAGTCAACATATTATTTATGCTTTCGCATTCTCCGTCTATTTTTGTTCATCTTTTTTTCATTAAAATCATATATGTCAAGTCATTTTGACTTACAACCTACACGGATATAGAGGAAGAATGTTAGAATAGGAATAGCTGCATAATCATAAGGACTTGAATGATATGCAAAAAGCTCCCACTAGTTTCATAGAATCCATAACCCTCATTACGAATCCAAAGAAACAAAGTGACATAATGTCCTAGTGGGTCGATATCCGATATTGCTAAGAATGACCTTGGGTTTACCCAACAAGCCATAACAGGTCAATCGGTAGGTATCGAACATACCAATTGCATCATCGATAACCGACATTGAGAATGACCTTGGGTTTACCCAACAAGCCACCTTATGTCTCGGAGGTATCGATATACCAATTACATCTTAGACACAACTATCGATCGCTATCAACTTGTTGATGTATGCACTTACATCGGGTATCGACTCTTTGATGCGCATACATCCGATGTATGCTACCCAATTTCGCCTCATCCACGTTGACCTTGAGTTTACTCAACAAACTAACGCTTAAAGTGAAAACCAACCCATTAATCGAAAATCATATTTTCATGGTTCGAACATATCCAGTATAGAGTGAGCTTGGGTTTACCCAACAACCCATCCCTATAAGAACTCGGTTCTTACCATATTAATGGAAGGCGTTAGTTTTCATATACCGAGGAGGATTTAGAAACTCTAGACTCAAGTGAAGGATCATAGTCGCTAGACTATATGGCATGATTTAGGTTTCATCAATCAAATTGAATCAATCCTTATAATCATCCATCATCCAACTCGAGCATGTCACAAGTCGACTTTCATCAAATGCAAGTCACCTTATGCTTACTTCACACATAAGTCGACTTATATCCTGATACAAGTCGACTTATGGCAAAAGTCTTGAACAAGTCGACTTATCCAGAAAACAAGTCGACTTATCCTGTAAACAAGTCGACTTATGTAGCAAACAAGTCGACTTATGCTGAAAACAAGTCGACTTATGTAGCAAACAAGTCGACTTATTCTGCAAGATTGCTATTATTTCTAATCGGCTAATTCCTCAATCAATGCAATTCCAATTCTCAACACCATCATACCTAAGGTAATATCTGTAAATTGATGTATCAATGAACACTTCATTGATCCATGAATGCCTTATATGGTCAAACCATACATGAAAAGCTTAAAATGAGTCAAAACTCATAAATATCCAAACAATTTAAGAACACCCAAATTCTCACCCTAAGCATCTCAAGCTAGTGTATACACTCTCATAACTACTCCGGCACTTGTCACAAAAATTGTGACGGCCAAAACAAGCAAGAAAATGAAATGTACTAACGAGACACAAATGTGACCAATTCGGCATTCAAAAATTCTTGGAAAAGCAACTTCAAGCAATTCAATTTGGCAATCATACTACATCAAGATAACACATTTTTAATCACATTAAAAATGCTACAAGGCATTGGAATTGAAAAAGCAAACTCAATCAAGCCAAGCAAAGCAGTCCCAACAATTTTCACCAAAACTGTCCAGTTCTGTACATTGCTTGAAATGATCAATGAAACAATTTCAATAAATTCTGAGAAACTTATATAGATTACTACATGTTCAGAAAATGCTACCTGAATTTTTTAAGGATTTTAGGCCATTAAAAACTCAGTCAACCAAAATAACAAAGCCGATTCAAAATCTGTGTTCATCAGCACAGCAATTCCCAACAGAATAGAATAAAATCGAAAATAAATATCCAGTCACCTTGAAATCCAATTTCCATGCTCACAGACATTGAAAAACATCTTAGAGACATGTAGGTGAAGGAAAATCCAGAAAAAGATTTTTCTAGAATTTATTCTTGATTTTATACTACTGCCTGTTCACAGAATCGTTTCAAAAACAGCATCTGTAAGCTTAGGGAAATAATTAGCAAAACTTTATCTAATCAAATCGATAAATTCTGAAAATTCATAGAAATATTCTCTAACATGTTATGAACGTTCCTGGGCAGAAAAATTTCGAAAACCCTATCTCTATAGCAATTCGAAATCTGAACAGAATGCATGCTACAACATCACAAGCAATTAGGGTTTACGATCTAGCTTCAGTTAAAGCTTCATACACGACACCAAACTCTCTGATACCACTGTAGGAAAATCCCGGGAGGAACATCACATGTTCCAGCAGCGGAAACAAAAAAATTTTATTCCCGGGACCTTCCCGAAACCCAGGATCCCGGTGTCGGTATGAAAACCTCAAACCTGAAAAGCCAATAGAGACTATCTCTAAAGGTATCCACGCAGAGATCAGAAAACCTAACCGAGTCAAACCCTTTTGACCCGGGAATAGCTAGAACAGAATAAAACCTGCTAGAGCCTACCTCTGTCCTGGAGAGCTTGGATCACGTTGAAGAGATGAAGAAGAAGCTTGGAAGAGAAGATGAAGACTTGAATGTTGATGGAGATGAGAGATGAAAGACTTAGGTTTTTCACAAAAACCTTCTCCCTCTTTCATAACCAACGAAGAACACTTCTTTTTTACAAAGAAAAGACTCTCTCTTTTCTTCTTTCTACCAAGCCATACGAACATCATCTTCTTTTCATCTTCCTTTATATCATTTTGTCTTTTAGTAATTAAATGAAGATGATGACTAAGCTTCCAAAAGAAGCTTCCATGCTTCTCCTCCTCCCTTTCCACGTATTACACATATATATATATATAATAATTAATTAATTAATTACTTAATTAATTAATTAGAATATATTTGCTAAGGTCCAGTCCAACTGGGTCTGGTCTACGGCCATCGGCCCCTAATCTTTGAAACAACTCCGTAAACCTTTCTTAGCAATATTGATGTCGCGATCTCATCGGGACATATCCCAATCCCATTGGGATCCATTTAATCCTAATGCTCTCCATAATTGGAACTCTGTCCAATTACTATTTTACAGATTCTTTGAATCACTCTTATGCGTGTGACCCTTTAGGTTTCCGGTTATGTTGGCCACTTAGATTAACAATTAATCTGAGCAAGTCATGAGCGGTATCTAGCAACACATCATGACCCCCAATTGACCGGAAAGTAATTGGTTTGATGAATTCATCACGAACCGATCACGAACCCTTCCATGACAATTCATGTGCAATTAGTCCTTTCATCATCCTATACCCCACTTGGTTATGAGTATGGCTAATATGTCAACTCTTACTAGACTAAGTCTAGCCCAAGTGAAATCGGTTCTGTCTGAGGACTCATTACTTTATATGTCCATGAAGACACTCTTCATGACATAGTCATGCTCTGGCCAGAGACTTAAAGTAATGATCCTGATAAGAGGCCAGGGTATCTCTTCTGTTCTCGTAGTGATGAATCCTTTATTGGCTACTCAATTACCTTCAATACCTCAAACTGCACTCCAAGCACCACCCTATGAGTAACCTCTCGAAGGCCACAAGGAATGGAGTCAGCATGCAGGATCAAGATTCAAGATATCCTCGAGTACCTCAAGTCTAAGGATACTTGCACCATTGCTATGATGAGATTATCACCGACATTAAATCCATGTGATGATCTCATGGTGTCATCCAATGAACTTACTACCACTAGTAAGCATCCATATGTCAACTCTAAATATCTCATATTTACAGCTTCGAGATCCACCGCTGATCCAATCAAGGAGTATGACATATGCTAGTCTGTCCGGATTAATGATGTCTAGTCTCATTAATCCTATGACTAGGGAAAATTTAGATACTGACATAATTGCACATGATAGGAATCTCAGGATTATGATCACATCATAATTTCCTTCATGCTATGTCATATATCATAGACTTCATTAATTTGATTAAAGATCAATATCAATTCATAAAGAACATCAAATAAATGAAACATGCCTTTCTTTATTTATTCATAAAGTCTGCACATGACTATGAACAAAAAGCGCTAAAGGGGATTGCCTTTAGGGCACTACTCTAACACATTATTTGTATGTACTGCAAACCAGGATCTTTACAGATCACAAGAGTCTCAAATATCTGTTGAGTCAGAAGGAGCTGAATTTGAGACAGAGGCGATGGATTGAGCTACTCAAGGATTATGACCTGTTAATTGAGTATCATCCGGGTAAGGCAAATGTAGTTGCAGATGCCTTGAGCAGGAAGTCTTCCATAGCATATGTGCAGACAGTCTATCTGCCGCTATTGGAAGAGATGGCTAAGCTCAGGATCAGTTTGACGCAGAAAGAGTCTGATTGCATGATTGCTACTTTCAGGGTAAGACCGATCCTCAGAGAGAAAGTGAAAGAGTTGCAGGTTCAGGATCCCGAGTTGAGTAAGCTGCGGGAAGAGGTGCAGAGAGGTAAAGAGTCTGATATGGTGCTATGTTGGGCCCCGAATCGTATTAAACATGTTTATGTTATTTTTGAGGTTTAATTTGGAAATTTATTTTTGTTGGACTTAATTGAGGTTTATAGTGTTTAGAGGGATGGAAATTAAATGTGGGATTAGTTTAAATTAGAGTTAAATTGTTGTTAGAAATTGAATGGAATAAAATGGCTTGAGGGTATTTTGGGAAGTTTATATATGTTCTAAGAGTCTAAGCTTTGAATGAGGGATAGATGAGTCTTTGATTAGTCCATTTGAAAACAAAAGGAAGAGAAGTAATGGTGGAGTCGTGCATGTAGGAGGAAGAAGCAAAATTTTATAAAGAAAGGAATGATTTTACCAAAACTACGTAATTTTGGACAAGTGAGGCTTAAGTATTTAAGTTAAGAAGGCATGTGTTAGGCTATTAGAAGGGTGAGTCACGAAATTTCTAGAATATGAGAGAGTGAGTGTCGTATATGTAGAAGAAGAAGAAGAAGAAGAAGAAGAAGAAGAAGAAGAAAGAGGTAGGTCTTTAGGATTTTTCTTGCTTATTGAAGAGTGGTAGAGTGTTTGAGAAGGAGAAAAGAAAGAAAGGAGTAAGAGTTTCATCAAAGCCTAGAGGGGGAGCAATTTTCGTGGGTTTCCTTTTAAGGTAAGAAAAATGATAAATTCTTTGGATTTATAAGTAGGTTTTGATGCTTAGAGCTTGGGTAAGGTTTGGGTTAAGTTAGATAGGTTTAATTCCATGTTTTTCTCTCCTAGGTTTGTTTAATTTTGGGATATCCCATGTTAATTGGATTCTTACTTGCTTAATGAAGGTGAAGAGAGGTTATTTGAGCAAGAAGCAAGATCAATTGATCAAATTCAAGGCTAAAGGTTTAAGGTGGGTAATTTCTTAATGATTGAGTTAATGAACTTGTTAAAGTTCTATAATAAATGCTATTAAATACTATTGAATGCTTTGAAATGATTTATCCATATTGCTTGCATTTTCTTGAAATGGTTTAAATATATATATGAGATATGAAACTGTGTATGATATATTATGTGTTGGTTAAGTTGTTCTTGTATGATATATTGTTTTGTAATTGACTTTGGGTATTTGATCTTAATGAAGAATTGGTTTATGATGAAGATGGTTTAGTTCAATTGTTTGAGAATGAATTGTTAAAGGATTTTGGCATGTTTATTCTTAGTTATTAAGTTTTTACCCACGGAGCCATCGAGTTCACCCCCCCATTTTCCCCTCCACAGGTCACGAACGAGAAACTGAGACACCGCATCGGGAATAAGGCATTACTCCGATGCAAGTTTTGTTTTTGAAATCATGTTTTAGAAACCAAGGCTTTAGATAGCATTTTGGAATGTATTTTGTACTTTGTTCCTTGAAACTATGATGTAATTGGGCTAAAATGCCCTCTAAAGCTTGGTAATAACTTTGAATTTCATGTAAATGCAAGATTGCTGACTTTCAGTTGTAATTTATGTAATTTGCTTATGTTTTATACACATGCATCATTGTATAGCTATATTTGACAAAAGGAAGGTTTGAGTTTGCATGTTTTACATTTGGAATGGGATAGAATATTAGGAGTGTGGTTGTTGCCTTGAAATTGAGTTTGGAGATACTTTTGGGATTGATTTATGCTTTGTGAAGTTGGATATTGAGTTTTATGCAGGTGGTGGAGCTAAGACTGAAGTTTGGCTAGTTGTATTTTCAAGGGAGGTTCTGTCAAAATTTTTGTAAAATCTGACATAAACTTCACTTGGGATTTAGTCCTTCTTAGGGCTTGAATTGGATCGGGAAGTCTGTTTGAAGTTTGTAGTATAGGTTCATATCTTTCCAATGACATATAATGTGTCTCATTTGGTCTTGGGGTTAAGAAGTTATGAGGTTAGAAACACATTCAGTCACTGTTCAATTAGTTAAGTTACTGTTTCATTGGACCTTTTATGGGCAGTGCCTTTGAGTGGCTTTTTACCTTGCTTAATGGTGAAATTAACATTTGCATCCTTTATGATAGTTGTAAAGCATCTTTTTATCTTTCCATTGAGGTATAATATGTACTTTTTAGAATTTGGAGCAAGAAGTTATGACAATTGGAAGATAACAGCTAAGGTTCATTTTGGTTGTTCATGTAGCTTATGGGTTTATGATAACTTTGATGACAAATGATTGAAATCCATGGTTTGATGAACCAATTAAGTTGGAAATTATGATGTTAGTCAGTTGAACTTGGAGTATAAAGTGTTTAGGTTTTGGAATGAGTAAATTTGGAAGTGTATAAATGGTTATGAAGTTAGGTTGAAGTTTGAGATGCATTGGAAGAAGATTTGAAGTTTTGAGAATTTGCATGTCCGTTAAACGAACATGAATGTCCGTTAAACGAACATGAATGTCCGTTAAACGGACAGCCTCGAGTGTAAAAACACCCCTTCCCTTGCCCGTGTCCGTTAATTTGCGAACCATTGAGGCCACCTTCACCCGTACTTGTCCGTTAAACGGACATGGCTGTCCGTTTAACGGACAGCTACGAGAAAGATGGTGGATTTTAGAATTTGTAGAGGCCGATTATCATTTTTCTGTCTTCATGAACGTTGTAGATATAGATGTCTACTTTCTAATGGTACAAAAACGAAAGAATTCAGATTTATAGATCGAAAGTTATGGTAATCGCGCCAAACGATGTTCAAATTGATTTAGGATGTGAACATACTTGATTCTTTTGAGCATAAATTCGTCATCCGACCTCCAAATGAGGCGAGGCTTGAACCATTCGATTTATAAGACATATATTTTGCATTCCACAAAAATTGGTAACATTTGGAGTCAAATTGCAATAGTATGTATTAAAGTAAGTGAGAGGTCGGTTTGAAGATCATATTTTGAGTATGAGCTCTGTTAGGATTTTTTAGCATAACTTGAGTTATATAACTCCGTTTGAGGTGATTCTTGTCACAAAATGAACTCGAGGCATAGAACTACAATTTATATGAAGAAGTCAACTTATGATTTTGATGTTTAAATAGTGTGCGCTCGCCACGATTGTGGAGTTACAGCTAAGGACCCTGAAAGGTTAATAGCACAAGGTTTATGATTATGAAGTTTTAATGTCGAAGCAAGTCTATTATGTGGTGAGGAATCCCTCCCTCGTGGGATGCGTGTCTGGGCATCACGTAGGACGTGGGACCCGTGATCCACCGGGGTGGGGTTCCAATATGCTAAGTGATGATGGAGTCCTGACAGTCAAGAATAGGCTCTGTATTCCTGATGTTAAGGAGGTTAAAGATGAGATTCTGGATGAGGCGCACAATGCACCTTATGTTATGCACCCAGGCAGTACCAGGATGTATAGGGATCTCAGAGAACATTTCTGGTGGAGAGGTATGAAGAAAGATGTGGCTGAGCATGTGAGCAAGTGTCTGGTGTGTCAGTAGGTCAAGGCTGAACATCAGGCACCTTCAGGCCAATTGAGGCCATTATCCATTCCTGAGTGGAAATGGCAGAAAGTGACTATGGATTTTCTGATGGGATTGCCCAGGACCAGTAGGAGGCATGATGCCATATGGGTAATTGTGGATAGATTGACAAAATCAGCCCATTTTTTGGCAATCAAATAGACAGATCCTCTGCATGTGCTAGCTAAGAAGTACATTGACGAGGTTGTGAGATTGCATGGGATCCAGAATTCGATAGTGTCTGATAGGGATCCTCATTTTACTTCGAGGTTTTGGGGCAGTTTGCAGGAGGCTATGGGCTCTAAGTTGAGTTTCAGTACTGTTTTCCATTCTCAGACCGATGGTCAGTCTGAGAGGACCATTCGGACTCTAGAGGGAATGCTTAGGGCTTGTGTGATGGATTTTTTAGGAGCTTGGGATGAACACTTGCCTTTGATCGAATTTGCATATAATAATTCGTATCATTTGAGCATACAGATGGCTCCTTATGAGGCTCTATATGGGAGGAGATGTAGGACTCCAGTGTGTTGGGATGCAGAGGGAGACAGGAGACTTCTGGGTCCATAGTTGATACAGATGATCGTTGATAAGGTCAATTTAATTAAGCAGAGACTGAAGGAAGCTCAGGACAGGATGAAGAGCTATGAGGATGCTCATAGAAAAGAGATGGAGTATGAGGTCGGCGATAAGGTGTTCCTTAAGACTTCTCCGTGGAAGGGAATTCTGAGATTTGGAAAGAAGGGTAAACTGAGTCCGAGGTATATGGGACCTTATGAGATACTGGAGAGGATTGGTCCGTTGGCTTACAAGTTAGCTTTACCTCCAGAGTTATCTCAAATTCATGATGTTTTCCATGTCTCAATGCTGAGGAGATACCGATCAGATCCGTCTCATGTCATTCAAGCTGATGAAGTTCATATGAGTGAGCATTTGAGTTATGAAGAGCTTCCAGTTCAGATTCTGGATACAAAAGAAAAGGTTCTCAGGAATAAAACAGTACAGTTAGTAAAAGTGTTATGGAGGAACCATTCGGTGGAAGAGGCCACGTGGGAACCTTTGGAAGCTATGAAGGAAAAGTATCCTCAGCTCTTCATTGATTCAGGTAAGAATTTCGAGAACGAAATTCTTTTAAAGGGGGAAGAAATGTTAGACCCCGATCCCTTTTTTTCCTATTAAATAGGTTTGTAATTTAAATTGTCTTTTGGTTAGTATGAAATTAGGGATTTCCTAGGGGTTAGAATAATTTGGGATTTTAGTGCAATAATTATTAATTGAAGGAATTTAGTTAAATTAGAATTTTAATTTTGGTGTTAGATTTTAAAAGAATAAGAAAATGTTAAATTAGGCCATAAATAGTGTTAGGATAAATTAGGAAGTGTTTATAAGGTTTTAAGGCTTTAGGTTACTTAAGAGGGCTTTTAGCCCTTTGGCATGTCTTTTATATGAGGGGGAAAGCAAATAAGTGGGCTAGGGTTATTAAGGTGAAGTAAATGAAAAAGAAAGGAAGCAAGTGGGCTTTTAAGAGGGAGCCCACGAAAATTTAAGTTGGAAGGAGGGAAAATGAAAATTTGGGAAGGTTATAAGGAGGGAAACAACTTGGGCTTGAAGACTTGGGCTTAGGTTTTAAGTTAAAGAGTTAGGTTAATGAAGAGTTAGGGTTTAATGTAAGAAAGCTTAGGAAAGGGAGGGAGGCTAAGGAACCAACGAAAATTGAAGAAGAGGGAGGCTTTAGTTAGGTGATGTCGTTTTTGGCTTAGGGGAATAAGGGAGAAAGAAGCCAACTAAGTCATTTATGCTTTAGCCATCCGAAAATTCAAAGGAGAAAGAAGAGGGGAGAGAAGGTTTCGGCCATTGAAGAAGAAGAAGAAGAAGAAGAAGAAGGGAGGTAGGTTTTCTAAGCTTTAGCAAGGAGGATTCAAGTAGTTTTATGTAAGAAGAAAGGAAGAGAAAGAGGATACTCCATCTTTAGCAAGCAAAAGAAGATTTCGTGGGTTTCCTACAAGGTAAGGAAATTCGAATTTCTTGGTTATATTGTTAGGGGTTTTATCTTTCTTGTTTCATATTGGTGATTAGAAGAGTGATTAGAAGGAGATGTTGTTGGAGGAGAAAAAAAATCAGATTGTGTATGGATTAGGGTTTCGAAATTTAAGAATTGATTTGTTAAAGTTTTGTTTTTCATGTTTTAAATGGATGATTGGAAGAGGTTTTAGAGAAAGAATGAGAAAGGAAAGAGTTTCCTATCATTAGAAACTAGGAGGGTGATGTCGTGGGTTTCATGAGGGAAGGAGAAGTTGAAATTTCATGGCTTTATTGTTAGGGTTTGTCTAATGGTGGTTTGGAGAGTGTGTTGTGAAGGAAAAATGAAAGAAGAAAAATTAGGGAAGCTTAGTGAAAAAAATCAGCATGCATGGATGGCTTTAGGGTTGAGAATTATCGAAAATAAAGGATTAAATTGAGAGAAGTTTGAGTTAATATAGCATAGGAATGGTATAGGAAAGGTTTAGGTGAGGTTATGTAGATTGAAAGTCAAGTTTTTTACATTCTTGAAAATTTCAGCATTGTGCTTTTTGATTAATAAGACTTGTTATGCTTTGATTAAGGTCAATTAAGACATTTGGAGCTTGAGGAATGACAAGTTAATCAATTGCCAAGCCAAAGAAGTCAAGGTGGGTAACTTTTTAATAATTGAGTAATGAGCTACTTAAATATCTCTTAAATGGTTTCCTATGATTTTCAAAGTTTGAATGAAGTGGTATTTATGATAGTTTAAATATGTATTATGTGCCTTTTTATGTAAATACATTGTGTAATTATGTATAAATTGTTTGTCAAGATTATGTGAAGGTGAATTGTTGTAATGGCCAATTGTGGCCAATCTTTATGAATAGTGTAATGTTTGGAAATTGATTGAAAATGAAAAGATTTGAATATGTGATTTTGGATGAATGCCTAAGGTGAAATTGCATGATTACTTGGGTTTGTAGAGATTCCCTCCGTTAGCAAGTGCGCACTTGTCTATTAGGCTTCTCCCGCCTGCCCGCTAGTGGCATAGGAGTTCCGAAATCGGACTCCCCTCTGTTCACGGCTACACATGGTCGCTTGTCGGACATGTGTAGTACATCTGTTAGGATCACTCAAACCATCGATATGTGATTTTGTGTTATTATATGACATTCGTTGATTTTGTTGTAAATGTTTTATTGTATTAAGCTGAAGTTGTTGAATATTGACTTGAAATTAAATTGTTGATGCATGCTTTAGCTTATGCTTAATTATTAACTTTGTTACCCATGGAGTGTCGTGCTCACCCCTTCCTCCCTCCACGGTATTGAGCGAGAATGGGTCGTCGATCGGGAATAAGGCATTGCTCCGATGCTTTTCTTTTTGAAGTCATATTTTTGAAAACAATGCTTTGGCTAGCATTTTAGACAAAGATTGGACTTTGTAACCTTTCTTTGGAATTTTGATGTATTCGGGCTAAAATGCTCTTTAAAGCATTGTATTTGCTTATTTCATGTAAATATTAAAGGTTTTGAAGTTTCCATTGTATATTGTATATTTTTAAGCATGTATGGATGTATGTTTGTAAAAGCAAGCATGAGCTTGTAGTTTCTTTATGATTTGGAAATGGGTTGATGTTTAGGAGTTAGGTTAGATACCTAAGATTGCGTTGTCGCCTTTTGAATTGGTGTTGGGACAATTGTAATTGGATGTTTGTGTAAAATTGGAAGATAGAAGTGTTTTTTTTGTAGGTGGAAGTTGGGTTGAATTGAAAAGTTTGGCTAGAGCATTTTTAGGGGAGGTGCTGTCCATTTTTTTTCTAAAATGGGCAGCCACCTTGTTTTAACTTTTAGAGTATGTTAGAGTCTAAATTTGAGTGAGAGGTATTTCTTAAAGTTTATAGAGCTTGTCAAGATCTTTAAAACGGTATAAAATGGGTTAAATTTCGACCTAAGATGAAAAAGTTATAGGCATTTGAAAATTTCTGATTACTATTCATTTGGTCATTTTTACTATTCATATGGTAATTAACTAGACAATATCTTTAATCAAGTTTCTACTTATTGAAATGACTTTTGTTTTCTTCATGAAAGTTGTAAAACATTTTTTAATCTTTCCAAAGGTAAAATAGGACATTTTTCGCTTTTGATATCAAAAGATATGAATTTTCAAACTTTTGGCATGGAATTTCGGATTAGATTAGGCATAGGAGTAATAATAGGCCCTAAGCAGATCAAATTTTACTAGAGGATAATTAGGGTAAATTTATCCAGTTTATTCAGATGACATGCACTTAAGTTCCATTCAAGGTTTCCTCAGTGGTGAGGAATCCCTTCCTCGTGGGATGCGCGTTCAGATATCACGCAGGACGTTGGACACGTGTCGCACCAGGGAGGGGTTCCAACATTCTGTCCATCACAACCAAACACCTCACTGTCTCCAATTTTTGTTTCATTCTGTCTCTAAATTTCTGTTTCGTTCCATCTCCAACTGCCAGAGATGGCAACCAAAAGCAGCTTAAAAACACATTTATATGCCCTTGTATCAAATTTTCGTTTGACAGGATTGGTGTTTGCAGCAAAACAAAGGCATCCAAAACTTCTAAATTGATCATAAGATGGTGGTTTAGGAAAAAGAATTTCTTATGGAGTTTTCCAAGAAAGTTTAATAGATGACATATGATTGATTAGACAAGTGGCAGTAAGTATAAAATCTCCCCAAAACTTACTTGGCAATTGGGATTGAAACATCAAAGCTCTTGCTATCTGTAATAAGTGTTTATGCTTTCTTTCTACCACCTAATTCTGTTGAGGGGTATGGACACAAGATGGTTGATGAATGATTCCATTATTGGTGAAAAGCTAGAAACACTCTTGATTCAAAAACTTTGAACCATTATTACTTCAGACAGTTTGTACTTTGAGATTGAATTAGGTTTGGGTCATTTGAAAGAAAGACTGAAGAATGGAAGACACTTGAGATTTATATTTGAGCATAAATGTCCATTACATTTGCTAAAATCATTAACGACAGTTAGGAAAAAATTGGAGCCAATGATGTTTTGAGGATGATAAGGACCCCATAAATTCACATGAATGAGTTCAAAACATCTTATTGTATGTATGTCACTATTTGGAAAAGAATGTCATTGCTTTTTTGACATAGGATAGACATCACAAGTAGTTAGGTAATCAATCAAAATGAATCTTATTCATGGAACAAATGTGAGTAGTTACAATGGTTGAAGGACGTCCAAGTCTATTCTGCCATACTATCCCGTCCATAACTTGATTAACAAAAGAACAAGGAAAAACATTGGTTTTTTTAACATATGACTATGACAAGCTGATCAAAAGAAGAATGATTATGTATAATCTGCCTATTGTTTTGATTATGTATAGTTTGCCTATTGTTTTCCTAACAAGTAGTATGTCATCAGTCTTTAGGTCTTGTAGAAGACAAAAAAAGGTATAAAAGATGAATTTGATATGTATTGTGGTTGTTAACTTATTAATAGATAACAAGTTAAAACAAAAATTGGGTACATGTCAAGCTTTGGTTAAGGTAAGATTATCTGTCAATGTATATCACCAGTGTTATGAACAAATTTAATAGTCACATCTGGTAGATAAACAGGAGTTGGTTGAACGGTTGGATGAACAGTTTTCATTTTTGTTACATCCATACTTATGTGATTAGATGTTAGACTCCGAATTTTTTTAATGATGTCATTAAGCATAAATTTTGATAATTGAGTGATTATGCCTTGGTTTGATTAAATTGAGAACATTAGTGGATTTATTTGATTTTAGTACGGTTTAATGAGAATTAATGGGTAAAGGTTATGAGGGCATTTTGGGAAGTTACTTGAGTTGGAATGGATTTGGGCTTAGCTAAAAGGGGTATTATGGTCTTTGTCTCATGTCTTTAGGTTTAAGAGAAAAAAATTAGAAAAAGGAAAGAAGAAAGAAGAAAAAGGAAAGAAGAGGAAATAGAAGAAAGAAGGAGAGTGCGCCGTCGGTGGTGAAGGAAGGAGAAGAGAAGAGAGATTTCGATCGTGGAAGTTTTCCGACAGTTGAAGCTATTTTCGGGTACGTTATGCTTTGTTTAACCTTGTTTCGGTTGGATTGAAACCTAAGATGGCTTGAATGTGTTAGAATCGACGGTTTTAGGGATTTAAGGCATAAATGGTGAGATTTCTTGGGTTGATGCATTTGTGACTGATTTTGAGTTGTTAATGGGTTAGAAATGTAGTATAAGTCTTGATCTACAGTTTAGATGTGGTGCATTTGAGTTTGGGAAGAGATTGAAGTTGGAAATTGCAGAAATTTGGGGTTCGGAGTCGCAACTCCGACCCGCACGTCGCGACGTGGCCAAGAACACTCCGCGGCGTGCGGAGAAATGTGCATGCCGCGGCGCACAAATCTGCACATCGCGACGTGCGTGAGGTGAGCACGTTGCAACGAACACATGTTAGAGTAGTGCCCTAAAGGCAATCCCCTTTAGCGCATTTTGTTCATAGTCATGTACAGACTTTATGAATAAATAAAGCAAGGCATATTTCATTTATTTGATATTCATTTTATTATGAATTGATAATGATCTTTAATCAAATTAATGAAGTCCCTGATACATGACATAGCATGAAGGAAATTATGATGTGATCATACTATTGAGATTCCTATCATGTGCAATTATGTTAGTATCTAAATTATCCCTAGTCATAGGATTAATGAGACTGGACATCGTTAATCCGGATAGACTAGACATGTCAAACTCCTTGATTGGATCAGCGGTGGATCTCAGAAAACTGTAAATATTGAGATATTTAGATTTGACATGTGGATGCTTACTAGTGGTAGTAAGTACATTGGATGACCTGCTATGAGATCATCACATAGATGTCCTATACAAATGTCAGTGATAATCTCATCATAGCAATGATGCAAGTATCCTTAGACTTGAGGTACTCGAGGATATCTTGGAATCTTGATTACATACTTTGACTCCATTCCTTGTTGCCTTTCGAGGTCGCTCATAGGGTGGTGATTGGGTGCACTTGAGGTATTCAAGGTAATTGAGTAGCCAATAGAGGATTCACCACTTCATTATAGCAGAAGAGATACCCATAGCCTCTTATCGGGATCATTACTTTGAAGTCTCTGGCGCCGAGCATACATATGTCATGAAGATGGTCTTCATGGACATATAAAGTAATGAGTCCTAGGATGAGAAGCGATTACACTTGGACTAGATTTGATCGTCGATCTAGTAAGAGTTGACACATTGCCCATACTCAAACCAAGTGGGGTATAGCATGGTGAAAGGACGAATTGCACAGTAATTGTCTATGGAAGGGTTCGTGATATGGTTTCATTAGTCAAACCAATTACTTTCCGGTCAATTGGGGGTCATGATGTGTTGCTAGATACCGCTCATGACTTGCTCAGATTAAGTGTTAATCTAAGTGGCTAACATAACCGGGAACCTAATGGGTCACACGCATAAGAGTGACTCGGAGAATCTGTAAAATAGTTTTGGACAGAGATCCGATATCTGGAGAGCAATAGGATTAAAAGGATCCCGATGAGATCGCGACATCGACATTGCTGAAAACCGTTTCTGGTGATTTTTTACCGGCGGGGCCCGGCAGGCCGGTAGGACCGACCCCAGTTTGACTGGACCACTTTAGCAATTATATATATTAATTAATTGATTAAATAATTAATTAATATATATTTATATGCTTGTATACGTGGGAGATGGAGGGAGAAGCATGGAAGCTTCTTTCAAAGTGCTTAGTCATTGGTCATTTAATGACTAAATGACAAAATGGCAAAAAGTTAGGATGAAAGATTATGGGAGATGGTCGTATGACATGGAATAAGAAGAGAAAAATGATTTTTCTTCTTCTTAGAACATGATCTTCGTGGATTGCAAGAGAAGAAGCGAGGTTTTTATGAAAAACCAAAGATCTTCATCTTCTCCATCGATTATTCATCCTCTCATCCAAGAGTTTTGTCATCTCCTTCATCAAGTCTTCAAGCTCTCCAAGGCTAAGGTAAGAGCTAGCACTCTTCTCTTTAGTCTAGCTATTCCCGGGTCAAAAGAGTTTGTCCCGGTTAGGTTTTCCGACCTCTGCGTGGATACCGTTAGAGACGGTCTCCTTTGGTCGTTATGGTTTGATTGTTTATACATACACATGGATCCTGGCTTTCGGGAATGTCCCGGGACTCAAAATTTGAAATTCCGCACTGTGGGCATGTGATGCCTACCCCGGGATTTTCCTACAGTGGTATCAGAACCACTTGTGTTGTATAAACAGTTGAAATGATAACTAGGTCGGAGTTCCTTAGTGAATTGAGCTGCTGATGCATGTTATTTGTGTGAATTTCGAATCAGTATAGAGATGCATGTTTTCGAAATTTCTTGCTCAGAATTGTTCATAACATGTTATAGAATATGTTTGTGAAAGATGAGAATTTATCAATTTGATTTGATATGGTTTTTCTATTTAATTCCCTCAAGTTTCGGATGCTGTCTTGTTGATAGTTTCTGAAACAGGTATGCTTGTAAATTCGAGAATAAATTCTAGAAAAAAAATTTTTCGGATTGGTTTTTACCGACATGTCCCTAAGATGTTTGTGAATGTCTCTGTGGATGGAAAAATGTTTTCAAGGTGATTTACCATTTATTTCCGAATTACTTGTGTGCTGATGGGAATGTCTGTGTTGGAGAACACAGATTCTGGTTCGCTAGATTGCTGAGGTTCAATGAGTTTTGTGGGAAATAAATCCTGGAAAATTCATGGAGCATGTTGGGAACATGTTTTAACCTCTGTAATTTTCTCAGTATTTATTGAAAGTGTTTCAATGGTCATTTTGAGCAAAATGTTGAGCTTAGCAGTTTTGAGAAACTTGCTGGGGCTGTTTTGTTTGGAATGATTGGTTGTGTTATTTTCTGTTCCAATGCCATGAATCATTTTTATAGTGATTAAAAATGTTTTATATTGATTTGGTATGCATTCCAAGTTGAGATTCTTGAATTTAGGTTTCCAATAATTTTTGGATATCGAATAGGTCACTTTAGCGTCTCGTTAGCTTATTCCGTTATCTTGGTTATTTTGGCCGTCGCAATTTTTGTGACAAGTGCCGGAGTAATCTTGATAACGTGTAGCCTACCTAGAGATACCTAGCATGATTATTTGGTGTCCTTGAATTATGAGGAAATCTAGTGATTAATGATGGATTAATCGGTTTCAAGGTTTTCATATATAGTTAGACTATATGGCATGCATAAGTTGATGAAAATGTTTCATTAGCACATTAATATAAAGGTTTATATACTTGTTATATTGGTGTTGTGAATTGGAAATGCCTGGATTGAGAATTAGCCGATTAGATAGCAATTCCAAATGCACAAATGAACAAGTCGACTTATATGTTCACAAGTCGACTTGTTTGGTGCACTGTAGACTAATAAGTCGACTTGCACAATGGTACAAGTCGACTTGTTCATGCTGCGAAAGGCACAAGTCGACTTACACATGCATAAGTCGACTTATATAGAGCCATAAGTCGACTTATACATATACAAGTCGACTTATATCATGTCTTAGTGGGATGATGGGTGATTTTGGTATAAATTCAATGTGATTGATGCAATGCCTAAATCGAGACCATATAGTCATGGTGACTATGATCCTTGGATGAGATTAATTAGTTGAGACCTAAAATCCTCACTTAAAATATGAAAACTAACGCCTTCCATTAATATGGTAAGAACCGAGTTCTTATAGGGTTGGGTTGTTGAGCTAACCTCAAGCTCACTCTATCTGAATATGTTCAAACCATGAAAATATGATTTTCGGATTAATGGGTCGGTTTTCCTAGAAGCGTTGATTTGTTGAGCTAACCTCGAAGGTCAAGCGTGGACAGAGGCGAAGTTGGGTAGTGTACATCGATGTACGCGCATCAAGTGTTGATAACCCAATGTATGTGCATACATCATTTGTTGATAAGACTTTAGGCGATAGTTGTGTCTAAGATGTAATTGGTATGTCCGATACCTCCGAGACATAAGATGGCTTGTTGAGCTAACCTCGAGGTCATTCTTAATGTAGGTCATCGATGATGGAATTGGTATGACCGATACCTACCGATTGACCTAAGGTGACTTGTTGAGCTAACCTCGAGGTCATTCTTAGATATGGGATATCGACCCACTAGGTCGATGTGCCATTTTGTTTCTTGGATTCATGATGAGGGTTATGGATTCTGTTGAAACTAGTGGGAGCCATATGTATGTCATTTAAGTCCTTATGATCATACATTTAATCCTATTCTAAATTTCTTTCTCTCTCTACGTTTAGGTTGATTGAAGATGTCGACTAGTGTGAATCTTCGCTCACTAATGGATGCAAGCAAATTAACCGGACCAAATTTTCTTGATTGGCTGCGGAATCTTAGAATTGTTCTCAGATCTGAGGATCTAGGATACATCCTTGATTTTCCGCTTCCGGATCCACTTCCTGAAGGAGCTTCTGATGATGATCAGAAGGCATATCGTAAGCATCTAAAAGACAGTGACATAGCCACCGCATTATGCTTGCATCGATATCACCGAGCTGCGAATAAAGACGAGTCTATGGATGCTCACACGATAGTGTTTCATCTTAGAGAGTTGTTTGATGAGCAAGCACGGTCCGAACGGTTCGAGACCTCAAGGTTGCTCTTTACAACGAAGATGACTCCTGGTTCATCTGCGGTGCAATATGCATTGAAGATGAATGGCTATATTGAGAGGTTGGCCGTCTTAGGTTTTGTGATGGATTACGAGTTAAGTATAGACTTAATTCTTGTTGGTTTGTCGATAGTTATTCACGGTTTGTGTTGAACTATCGAATGAACCAAATATCCACCACAATTCTCGAGTGATCAATCCGCTCAAGGCAATGAGAATAATTTGTCGAGCAAGATAGCAAGGCGTTCTTATTGGTGGATTCTTCTTCCTCTGGTTCCAAGAAGAGGAAAGCAGAAGAAGAAAAAGGCTCGAAGCCGAAAGGAAGTGCGATGAAAGGCAAGAAGAAGACCAAAGAGATCGCACTAAAAGGTACTCGCTTCCATTGCAGATAGAATGGTCATTGGGCGAATCGCAAAGTTTATCTGGAAGGCTGAAGCGAAGAAGGCATCATTGCCTCGACTTCTTTAGGTATGTTTGTCATTGAGGTTAATACTTTTCGATCATAACATATGGGTATTAGATACGGTTGTGGCTCACACATATGCAATGATATCACGGGGCCTCGGGGACGATGGCGACTCATAAAGGAGAAATGGACTGCGTGTTGGCAATGCAGCAAGAGTTCTTTGCATTAGCCGTAGGGACTTATGTTTTGACACTCCATGATGGGCTTGTACTTAACTTGGATGATTGTTATTTTGTACCGTGTTAACAAAGAACATCTTGTCTGTTTCTTATTTAAATAGAGTGGTTTCCATTTGTCTTTTGGGAACAATGGTTGTTCTATTAGTTCAAATGGAATGCTTTATGGTACTGGTACATTATGCAATGGAATTTACATATTAGATATGTCACATCCGGTTATGAATGTCAATGACACTAAAAGACATAAAGAGATAATTTAAAATCAACTTACTTATGGCATTATCGCCTTGGCCATATAAATGAGAGACGATCGCTAAGCTCCACAAGAGTGGAAGTTTAGGGTCATTCGATTATGAATCATATGACACATGTGAATCTTGTTTATTAGGCAAGATGACTAAGTTACCTTTAAGGAAAGGGTGAGCGAGCGATGGATTATTAGACCTAATACATTCGGATGTATGTGGTCCGATGTCCATCCATGCGAAGTGGTTGTCGTTACTTCATTACCTTTATCGATGATTATTCTCAATATGGGTACCTGTATCTGATGAGATACAAATCAAGCGTTTGAAAAGTTCAAACAATTCAGAAATGAAGTAGAAAAACAACTTGGGAAAAGTATCAAAACATTACGATCCGATCGTGGTGGTGAATACTTAGACTAAGAGTTTTTGGATTATCTCAGAGATAATGGGATATTATCTCAGTGGACCCCTCCTTACACACCACAGCATAATGGTGTGGCAGAAAGGAGAAATCGAACCTTGTTAGACATGGTACGATCTATGATGGGCTTTACGATTACCAAAATCCTTTTGGGGTATGCCCTTGAGGCAATTTGTTTACTTGTTAAGCAGAGTTCCATTAAAGGCAGTTGATGTTACTCCATATGAGATGTGGACTAACAAGAAACCTTATCTTTCTTATTTGAAAGTATGGGGTTGTCACCTTATGTGAAGCGAACACGGTCGAGATAAGCTTGGAGCAAAATCGACAAGTGTTTGTTCGTAGGATATCTAAAGAAACAAGAGGATATCAATTCTACTTTGCTGAGGAACAAAAGGTGTTTGTTTTGATACATGCTTTCTTTTTAGAGAAAGAGTTTCTTTTAAAAGAGGACAGTGGGAGCAAAGTGGAACTTGAAGAAGTTCAAGATGCTCGGACAGACGCGGATCAACTGCCTGAACCTGAAATTGTAACTCATACAGATGAGGAAACAGTTCAACCTTCTACTACACACGAAATTCGTAGGTCAAGTAGGATACGCTCTGTTCCTGAGAGATATGGATTTCTCGTGAGTGAACAAAATGACGTATTGCTCATAGAGGATGATGAGCCTACCACCTATGAAGAGGTTACGAAGAGTTGAGTGCGAAAAATGGCCGTGCCATGAAATCGAAATGGATTCCATGTATGAAAACCAAGTTTGGACTTTGGTTGATGCACTGAAGGATAAAACCTATAGGGTGCAAATGAGTTTTCAAGAAGAAAGCGACATGGATGGTAATGTGATTACCTATAAAGCAAGGCTTGTGGCTAAAGGCTTTCGTCAAAGACAAGGAGTTGACTATGGCGAGACCTTGATCGAGAGCAATGCTTAAATCCATTAGGATACTCCTAGCCATTGCCGCTCATTATGATTATGAGATATGGCAAATGGATGTGAAAACGACTTTCTGAATGGAAATCAGGTGAGGATGTGTACATGACACAACCTGAGGGCTTCATTTCCGTTGATGGCGAAAAGGTATGCAAGCTTCAGAAATCCATTTATGGATTGAAGCAAGCATCCAGGAGTTGGAATATCCGTTTTGATGAGACAATCAAAGAGTTTGGTTTCTCACAAATCTGGATGAACCTTGTGTGTACAAGAAAGTTAATGGAGCTGCGATCGTATTCCTTGTGTTATATGTAGATGACATATTGTTGCTAGGAAACGATGTCTCAATGTTGCAATCAGTAAAAATTTGGTTGTCCAAACAATTTGCCATGACAGACCTTGGAGAAGCAACTTATATCCTTGGGATAAAGATTTATAGAGATAGATCGAAGAGGTTGCTTGGTCTTTCACGGTCAGCGTACATAGACAAGGTGCTAAAGAGGTTTAGCATGGAGCAATCAAGAGAGGGTTTCTTCCATTACTCGTGGGATAACACTCTCGAAGTCCATGTGTCCCAAGACACGGGATGAGAGGATGCGTATGAATATGATCCGTGTCGTCTGCGATAGGATCTATTATGTACGTTAATGCTATGTACGAGACCCGATGTATCATATGCTCTAAGTGTTACGCGCGATACCAATCGGATCTGGTGAGGGTCCTAGGTGGTGTCAAGAATATCTAAAATACTTGCGAAGAACTAAGGATGTTTTCTTGATATATGGAGATGGAAGTCTCCACGTGAGCGAGCATACGGATGCGATTTTCAATATGATAAGGGCGACTCAAGTCCCAATCAGGTTATGTTTTCACACTAAATGGCGGGCGATCGGTTGGAAGAGTTCCAAGCAGAGACGATCACGATTCAACGATCGAGGCGAGTACATTGCGATCGACGCAAAGAAAGGAAGCGGTTTGGATCGAAGTTCATTTACGAACTTGATGTGGTTCCTATTTGTGATGGACCCATCTGATTGTTTTGTGACAACACTTTGGGGCTATTCTTGCAGTAAAGGAACCAAGGTCTCATCACGATCCAAACACATACTCCACCGATACCATTTGATTCGGAGACCATTGCTCGAGGTGATGTCACGATAGAGAATTCCACGAGAGCGAACATTGTCGATCCGTTGACAAAGCCATTGCCACGGAAGAATTTTGATTCTCATGTACTCGCTTATGGTATTAGATACCAAGGCGATTGGCTTTAGGTCAGTGGGAGATTGTTAGAGTAGTGCCCTAAAGGCAATCCCCTTTAGCGCATTTTGTTCATAGTCATGTACTGACTTTATGAATAAATAAAGCAAGGCATATTTTATTTATTTGATATTCATTTTATTATGAATTGATAATGATCTTTAATCAAATTAATGAAGTCCCTGATACATGACATAGGATGAAGGAAATTATAATGTGATCATACTATTGAGATTCCTATCATGTGCAATTATGTCAAGATATCTAAATTATCCTAGTCATAGGATTAATGAGGCTGGACATCGTTAATCCGGATAGACTAGCACATGTCAAACTCCTTGATTGGATCAAGCGGTGGATCTCGTAAAAGCGTAAATATTGAGATATTTAGATTTGACATGTGGATGCTTACTAGTGGTAGTAAGTACATTGGATGACCTACTATGAGATCATCACATGGATGTCCTATACAAATGTCAATGATAATCTCATCATAGCAATGGTGCAAGTATCCTTAGACTTGAGGTACTCAAGGATATCTTGAGTCTTGATTACGTACTTTGACTCCATTCCTTGTTGCCTTCGAGGTCGCTCATAGGGTGGTGATTGGGTGCGACTTGAGATATTGAAGGTAATTGAGTAGCCAATAGAGGATTCACCACTTCTGTTATAGTAGAAGAGATACCCATGGCCTCTTATCAGGATCATTACTTTGAAGTCTCTGGCCGGAGCATACATATGTCATGAAGATGGTCTTCATGGACATATAAAGTAATGAGTCCTAGGGCGAGAACTGATTACACTTGGACTAGATTTGATCTGATCAGTCTAGTAAGAGTTGACACATTGCCCATACTCAAACCAAGTGGGGTATAGCAAGGTGAAAGGACGAATTGCACAATAATTGTCTATGGAAGGGTTCGTGATATGGTTTCATTAGTCAAACCAATTACTTTCCGGTCAATTGGGGGTCATGATGTGTTACTAGATACTGCTCATGACTTGCTCAGATTAAGTGTTAATCTAAGTGGCCAACATAACCGGGAACCTAATGGGTCACACGCATAAGAGTGACTCGGAGAATCAGTAAAATAGTTTGGACGGAGATCCGATATCCGGAAGCAATAGGATTAAATGGATCCCGATGAGATTGGGATATGTCCCGATGAGATCGCGACATCGACATTCTGCAAAAAACGTTTAGGTGATTTTTTGCGGCGGGGCCGGCGGTAGGTAGGACCGACCCAGTTTGATGGACCACTTTAGTAATTATATATATTAATTAATTGATTAAATAATTAATTAATATATATTTATATCTTGTATACGTGGGAGATGGAGGAGAAGCATGGAAGCTTCTTTCAAAGTGCTTAGTCATTGGTCATTTAATGACTAAATGACAAAATGGCAAAAGTTAGGATGAAAGATGATGGGAGATGGTGGTATGACATGGAATAAGAAGAGAAAATGAGTTTTCTTCTTCTTAGAACATGATCTTAAATGGATTGCAAGAGAAGAAGCGAGGTTTTATGAAAACCAAAGATCTTCATCTTCTCCATCGATTATTCATCCTCTCATCCAAGAGTTTTGTCATCTCCTTCATCAAGTCTTCAAGCTCTCCAAGGCTAAGGTAAGAGCTAGCACTCTTCTCTTTAGTCTAGCTATTCCCGGGTCAAAAGAGTTTGTCCCGGTTAGGTTTTCCGATCTCTGCGTGGATACCGTTAGAGACGGTCTCCTTTGGTCGTTATGGTTTGATTGTTTATACATACACATGGATCCTAGCTTTCGGGAATGTCCCGGGACTCAAAATTTGAAATTCCGCACTGTGGGCATGTGATGCCTACCCCGGGATTTTCCTACAACACATTTGTGCTCGCCGCGGCGAGCGTCCCTTCGCCGCTGCGAGCCCCCAGTTCTTCCGAAAGTGCAACTTTTGATATTTTGGGCATATCTTTTGGTGTAGATGTCCAATTGAGGTGATTCTTGATCCGTTGTGACCTAGAAATAAAGGGCTACGAGTTGTATGAAGAAGGAAAGTTTGGAAATTTTTTCGAAGGGTTCGAGAATTTAGATGGAAGTCGGATGTAGACTTTTAACGCTTTATTCTGGCTTTCCAAGCTTTGATTATTTTCTGTGGATATTGATTGGATGGATACTTGGTTGTTTTAGGAAACCAAACTGACCCGATTTTATCGCAAGAGGAAGGACACCAGTGAGTCGACTATTCGAGCGATCTTAAGTGGGTAATATACTTATAGTTATTGTGTGACTAGGCAATTTCTTGCCTATGTATGAATATATGTTATTTTTTATGCATGTTTAAATGTGATGAATTGAATGATTTTGAGTTCATATATTTTGAAAGAATCATAAGAATTGATAGCATTACATTTTGATTCCGATCATGTTATGCCTCGACTTCGATCACGACATTTTGATTAAATGCAAGATATGGAAGAATACCATACGATAAAATGATTATGAGCATGATTATATGCTTTTTTTTGGGCGAGAGTGGAACCATTTAGTTAAATCAAGTGCTGCGTAGACAAGAGCCTTCTCCATTTGCCGACTTGTGGCCTATGAGATCCGAATGGACTCATTTCGTTCAAGGTGTAAACTTTGGTTTCTCCCTTTTGTTTCCATGGAACCCTCGAGCCATTGTGATGTGCATTGCATTTGTGAATTGTTCATTGTGAATGCTTTGTGACATATTTATGAATTGAATTATGTTTATTGAATGCGTAAATTGTTTGAGTAGCATCTGAAATGCTTGAATTGATGTTTGTATAGATATAATATATATACATTCATATGCTAGGATTTGTGCTAGTTGCCGATGGCTATAATTATATTAGCCACTGAGCTGTGTAGCTCAACCCATTACTTTCCCTCCTCAGGTGCAGAACAGGCCGACAGTTGATCTTGCGAGGCATCGGAAACTTCGAGCTAATTAGGAACTTTGAATTAAGTTCGTTTTTGGTTGGCCCTCAAAACACATTATCATGGAGCATATTTGCATGTATTTTTGGATTGCAACATATGTTGTATTTTGGAATGATTTCGAATACTTGTTAAATTTCATTCGGTTGTAATGGTATGAGTTTAATTCATGTTTAGATGCATGTGTAAGTGCTGGAATGTATGAGAATGATTATGTGTGAATTATGATCGAGCTATGTCTATGTATATGTATAAATATTGGGATCGGGTCTGACGTTATATGATGCACTCGTCGCCGACGCAACCCGAGGGGCCGCCTCGGGAATCGGACATCCGGGGCCCAGGCCCAACATGTTTGGTATCAGAGCAACTAGGTTCAGTGTCCTCTGCTTAGACTGCATAGTAGGATGCATTGTTTGCTAAATGATTAATTGTTGCATTGATTAAGTGACATGCATATCATGCATACATGTAGATTGCCATATAGCTGATCCTTAGTGTTTCCATTTGAAGGAGTACGATGCCACCTCGTAGAAGGACACGAGGAATTATGCAAGGATTTCTTTTTGACTCTCCGACTAGGGAGGAGAGGGCGATGAGTCGATGGCCCTGTGGAATCTTTGAGGCTTCGTAGGGCTAGGTAGTGAGCCGTGCCCGTGCGCTAACTTCAGGAGTCGCCAGCTATGCAGGAGCAAGTGCCTCCTTTGGATCCGAGGTTGTTCCAGGCCTTTACTCAGGCATTCGTGCAAGCTATGGGTTAGATGCCATAGCCTTCTGTTTCAGCCCCAGTTCAGAAGGGGAGACGGTTTGACTGGTTGAGGAAATATGGGGTAGTTGACTTCTTTAGGACATCAGATCTTGAAGAACCTGAGACTTGGCTGAGGAAGACTGAGAGAGTGCTGGATCAAATGGACTGTGAGGATGACGAGAGGGTCATCTATGCTACCAGCTTGCTTCGGGGAGATGCTCTGCATTGGTGGGATACTGTATCAGGGAGTCAGAGGAGACCAGTAGGGTTGGCATGGCAGGATTTCGTGGTTGCTTATAAGAAGAAGTACCTGTCAGAGGTATATGTTCAGCAGAAGCAGAGAGAGTTCCTTAGTCTCACTCAGAGGGAGATGTCAGTGAGTGAGTATGGCGTCGGTTCCGCAGATTGGCGAGATATGCTTGGTTGATCCGAGCTGAAGCTCGCTAGATGTCACCGGTTTGAGTCGGGTCTACACTTGGCCATCAGAGAGAAGGTGATTGTGCAGAATTTCTGTGATTTTCAGCAGCTGATTGAGGCAGCTTTGAGGGTGGAGAACATAGAGAACATCAAGAGTCTTTGAAAAAAAGAAGAAAGGGTAGAGAGCGATCCGAGAGGGGTAGCACTAGTACTCCTATGCGGGCAGGAGTGCTAGGAGCTTCGATTCGATCGAGAGGAGAGGAGCAGTGGTGCGAGCCGACCTAGGCCGATGAGGACTTCTACTGTTTCTCACCAAGCTTCTACGGTGGGAGGCAGTAGGAGGGGAGATGGGGACAGGTCATCCATCCCTAAATGTGAGCACTGCGGCAATTTCTATGGTGGAGAATGTTATCGATTGACAGGAGCTTGTTTCAACTGTGGACAGAAGGGAAACAGGGCCAGAGAGTGTCCTCAGCCTCCACGACAAGAGAGAGGCCAGATGCAAGCTCCGAGGAGGACAGAGATCATGGGACAGAGGACTGCGACAGAAGTGGGCAGTTCAGATGCAGCCAAGAGGGTGAATTTTCCGGGGAGACCGAGAGGGCAGGCACCAGCTAGGGTGTGTTTGCGATGACTAGGGAGGGTGCAGAGACCGCTCCTGATGTTGTGACTGGTATGATTCGATATTTTGTTGATGATGTGCTAATTTTGATTGATCTGGGTTCTACTCACTCGTTTGTTTCTTCGAGTAGACCCGTGTGTGATAGAAATGTGAGCCCATTGGATACTCCGCTGATGGTGAGTACTCCAATCGGCCAGTACATTGTGATTAGTCAAGTATTTAGAGATTGTGAGATTTGTATCGGTGGAGAACTTCTAGTGGTTGATTTGATGCCACTGAAGATGGGAGGATTAGATGTAATTTTGGGTATGGATACATTAGAAAGGTACAATGGTCGTTTGGATTGTAAGCAGAAGACAGTGGAGTTTGAATTGGATAGCGGCAAGAGAGTGGTGTTTGTGGGGGACAGGAAAGTGAGTCCGCCCAGAATTGTTTCAGCTTTGACAGCAGAGACGATGATGAGGAAGGGTTGTGAGGCATTTTTGGCTTATGTGGTAGACACCAGGGCAAATGGAGGGAAGCTGGAGGATATTCTAGTAGTCAGGGAATTCTCGGACATCTTTCCTGAAGAATTACCAGGACTACCGCCAGCCAGGGAAATTGAGTTTCCCATTGAGTTTCTATCAGGTACAGCGTCGATTTCGATTCGGCCTTACCGGATGGCTCTGGCAGAATTGAAAGAGCTTAAGGAGCAGTTAGAGGAGTTATTAGAGAAGGGGTATATTCGATCGAGCTCTTCGCCTTGGGGAGCTGCTGTCCTATTTGTGAAGAAGAAGGATGGATCATTAAGGATGTGTGTGGACTACCGAAAGCTGAATCAGGTTACGGTGAAGAATCGATATCCACTTCCTCACATTGATGATCTGTTTGATCATTTGCAAGGGGCGAAGGTTTTCTCTAAGATAGATTTGAGATCGGGTTACCATCAGTTGAGGATTAAGGAGTCGGATGTGTTGAAGTCTGCTTTCAGGACTCGGTATGGGCATTTTGAGTTCTTGGTGATGCCTTTTGGATTGACGAATGCGCCTGCAGCATTTATGGATTTGATGAATCGGGTCTTTAAGCCATTCTTGGACCAATTTATCATTATCTTTATCGATGATATCTTGGTTTATTCCACGAGTGATGAGCAGCATGAGGAGCATTTGAGGATTTCTTTTGAGACTTTGAGGAGACATGAGCTTTATGCAAAATTCGATAAATGTGAGTTTTGGCTGAGGGAAGTTGCATTTCTTGGACATGTGATCTCAGAGCAAGGAGTTCACGTGGATCCAAAGAAGATAGAAGCTGTGGTGAGTTGGGAAGCGCCGAAGAATGTAGCAGAGGTGAGGAGCTTTTTGGGTTTGGCAGGCTATTACAGGAGATTCGTGGAGGGATTTTCCATGATAGCCGCTCTGATGACTAATTTGTTGAGAAAGAATCAGAAGTTTGTTTGGAGTGAGGAGTGTCAGAGGGGCTTCGAGGAGCTCAAGCTCAGATTGACGAGTGCTCCGATTTTGGTTTTGCCTTCTGGAGATGAGGGCTATACGGTGTATAGTGATGCTTCGAGGAAAGGTCTTGGTTGTGTTTTGATGCAGGGAGATCGGGTAATTGCTTATGCTTCGAGGCAGTTGAAGCCTTATGAGTTGAATTATCCGACGCATGATTTGGAGTTAGCAGCTATGATTTTTGCCTTGAAGATTTGGAGGCATTATTTGTATGGGGTTCAGACAAGGATTTTTATTGATCACAAGAGTCTGAAGTATTTGTTGAGCCAGAAGGAACTGAATTTGAGGCAGAGAAGGTGGATCGAGTTACTTAAGGACTATGATTTGTTGATTGAGTATCATCCGGGCAAGGCCAATGTAGTGGCGGATGCTTTTAGTAGGAAGTCTTCGATTGCTCATGTGCGATCAGTTTATCTTCCTTTATTGGAAGAGATGGCCAAGCTTAAGATAAGCTTGAAACAGGAGGGGTCGGATTGCCTTCTAGCTAATTTCTGAGTGAGACCGATTCTTAGGGAAAAGGTTAGGGAATTGCAGGCTCAAGATGCAGATTTGAGCAAGCTTCGAGATGAAATTTGAAATGGCAAGGTTTCTAAGATAGATGTGCAGAATGATGGGCTTATGACAGTGGAGAACAGGTTGTGTATTCCTGATGTGCAGGAAGTTAAGGCTGAGATTATGGATGAGGCACACAATGCGCCTTATGCCATGCATCCAGGTAGCACTAGGATGTATAGGGATTTGAGAGAGCATTTTTGGTGGAAAGGCATGAAGAGGGATGTAGCAGAGTTTGTGAGTAAGTGTCTAGTGTGTCAGCAAGTCAAAGCTGAACACCAGGCACCTTCAGGCGTGTTGAGGCGATTGTCCATCCCGGAATGGAAGTGGCAAAGGGTGACGATGGATTTTCTGATGGGTTTGCCTAAGACTAGCAGGAGACAAGATGCCATATGGGTTATAGTGGATCGGTTGACGAAGTCAACTCACTTTTTGGCGATCAAGCAGACTGAGTCTTTGCATGTGTTAGCAAAGAAGTACATTGATGAGATAGTGAGATTGCATGGGATTCCAGATTCGATTATGTCTGATTGAGACCCTCGGTTTACTTCGAGGTTTTGGGGCAGTTTGCAGGAAGCTTTGGGGACGAAGATGAATTTTAGTACGACGTTTCACCCTTAGACGGATGGTCAATCTGAGAGGACCATTCGGACTCTTGAGGGGATGCTTTGGGCTTGTGTGATGGATTTTTGAGGAGCTTGGGATGAGCATTTTCCGTTGGTCGAATTTGCTTACAACAATTCGTACCATTCGAGCATTCAGATGGCTCCATATGAGGCTTTGTATGGGCGGAGGTGTAGGACTCCGATCTGTTGGGATGAAGAAGGAGAGAGGCAATTGGAAGGACCAGAATTGATTCAGACGACAGTTGAGAAAATCAATTTGGTTAAACAGCGGCTTAAGGCAGCACAAGATAGGATGAAGAGTTATGTTGATGCTCACCGAAAGGAGATAGAGTATGAAGTCGGTGAGAAAGTGTTCCTTAAGACATCTCCTTGGAAAGGAGTATTGAGATTCGGCAAGAAGGGGAAGTTGAGTCCGAGGTATGTGGGTCCTTATGAGATCCTTGAGAGGATTGGACCACTCGCCTACAGATTGGCGTTACCTCCGGAGTTATCGCAGATTCACGATATTTTCCATGTGTCTATACTGAGAAGGTATAGATTGGACCCTTCTCACATCATTCAGGCTAGTGAGGTTCAGTTGCGAGATGATCTGAGTTATGAGGAACAACCGGTGGAGATTTTGGATACTAAAGATAAAGTCCTCAGGAACAAGACGATTCAGCTATTCAAGGTTCTGTGGAGGAACCATTCGATAGAGGAGGCTACATGGGAGCCATTAGAGAAGTATCCGCATCTTTTCGATGATTCAGGTAAATTTCGAGGACGAAATTTCTTTTAAGAGGGGGAGAAATGTTAGACCCCGATTTTTTTTTATGATGTCATTAAGCATAAATTTTGATAATTGAGTGATTATGCCTTGGTTTGATTAAATTGAGAACATTAGTGGATTTATTTGAGTTTAGTACGGTCGAATGAGAATTAATGGGTAAAGGTTATGAGGGCATTTTGGGAAGTTACTTGAGTTGGAATGGATTTAGGCTTAGCTAAAAGGGGTATTTTGGTCTTTGTCTCTTGTCTTTAGGTTTAAGAGAAAGAAATTAGAAAAAGGAAAGAAGAAGAAGAAAAAGGAAAGAATAGGAAATAGAAGAAAGAAGGAGAGTGCGCCGTCGGTGGTGAAGGAAGGAGAAGAGAAGAGAGATTTCGATCGTGGAAGTTTTTCGAAAGTTGAAGCTATTTTCGGGTACGTTATGCTTTGTTTAACCTTGTTTCTGTTGGATTGAAACCTAAGATGGCTTGAATGTGTTAGAATTGAAAGTTTTAGGGATTTAAGGCATAAATGGTGAGATTTCTTGGGTTGATGCATTTGTGACTGATTTTGAGTTGTTAATGTTAGAGTAGTGCCCTGAAGGCAATCGCCTTTAGCGCATTTTGTACAAAGTTGTGTACATACTTTATGAATAAATAGAGAAAGGCATATTTCATTAACTTGCTGTTCATTATTTATGAATGGATATTAATCTATAAGCAAATTAATGAAGTCCATGATATATGACATAGCATGAAGGAAATTATGATGTGATCATACTACTGAGATTCCTATCATGTGCAATTATGTCAGTATCTAAATTATCCCTAGTCATAGGATTATTGAAACTAGACATCGGTAATCCGGAGAGACTAGCACATCTCAAGTTCCATGATTTGGTCAAGCAGTGGATCTCAGAAACTGTAAATATGAGATATTTAGGGTTGAGATGTGGATGCTTACTAGAGGTAGTAAGTACATTGGATGACCTGCTATGAGATCATCACATGGATGTCCTATTTTAATGTCAGTGATAATCTCATCATAGCAATGGTGCAAGTATCCTTAGACTTGAGGTGCTCGAGGATATCTTGAATCTTGATTACGTGCTGACTCCATTCCTTGTTGCCTTTACGAGGTCGCTCGTAGGGTGGTGATTGGGTGCGACTTGAGGTATTGAAGATAATTGAGTAGCCAATAGAGGATTCACCACTTCTGTGATAGGAGAAGATGATACCCATGGCCTCTTGTCAGGGTCATTACTTGGAAGTCTCTGGCCGGAGCATATATGTCATGAAGCATGTCTTTATTGAGATATAAAGTAATGAGTCCCAGGACAAGAACTGAAATCACTTGGACTAGATTTGACATAGTCAGTCTAGTAAAGAGTTGACACTTTGCCCATACTCATAACCAAGTGGGGTATAGCATGGTGAAAGGACGAATTGCACGGTAATTGTCTATGGAAAGGTTCGTGATATGGTTCATGATGAATACATGTTCATTCGTCAAACCAATTACTTTCCGGTCAATTGGGGGTCATGATGTGTTGCTAGATACCGCTCATGACTTGCTCAGATTAAGTGTTAATCTAAGTGGCCAACATAACCGGGAACCTAATGGGTCACATGCATAAGTGTGTGTCGGAGAATTCGTAAAATAGTTTTGGACAGAGTTCCAATATATGGAGAGCAAAAGGATTAAATGGATCCCGATGAGATCGAGATATGTCCCGATGAGATCGCGACATCGATATTGCTGAAAAACGTTTCCGGTGGGTTTTCCCATACCGGGACCCGGTAGGCCGGTAGGACCGACCCCAGTGTGACTGGACCACTTCAACATTTATTTATATATATATATAATTAATTAATTAATTAAAAAAATAATTAATATATATATATATATATGTGTACACGTTGAAAGAGAATGGAAGCTTCTCTTTTGCTTAGTCATTAATGTATTTAATGAATAAAGACAAAATAATGAAGATGAAAGATGAGGATGATCGTGGATGAATAAAAGAAGAGGTTTTAGAAACCTAAGTTCTAAGTTTAGAAGGTGTTCTTCGTGGGTTTTGCAAGAAAGAAGAAAAGGGTTTTCATCTTTCAAGCTTTCCATCATCATCAACCTTCAAGCTCTTCTCCAAGGTTTCATTTTCTCTTCATGGTTGATTCAAGCTCTTCAAGGACAAAGGTAGGAGCTAGCACTCTTTACTTTGTTCTAGCTATTCCCGGGTCAAAGGGTTTGTCCCGGTTAGGTTCTCCGATCTCTGCCTGGATACCGTTAGAGACGGTCTCCTTTGACCGTTATGGTTTGAGTTTGTTGTATAGACACATGGATCCTGGCTTTTGGGAAGGTCACGGAATTTTTTGTTTTGTTTTCCGTACCGTGGTCATGTGATGCTCACACCAGGATTTTCCTACAGTGGTATCAGAGTCACTTGTGTCGTATATAACAAAGAAACCATGACTAGGTCGGTGTTGCCTATTGCTTGTGACGATGATGCATGTTGATTGTGTGAATTTCGAATTCAGTGTAGAAATATTGTTTTAAAAAATTTCTTGGCCAGATATGTTCACAAGATGTTTTTGCATATGTCTGTGGAAGCTCGGAATTTATCAATGTGATTTGATATGGTTTTGCTAATTTATTCCCCAATGTTTTGGTTGCTTTCTTTGTGCACATTCAATGAACAGGCATGCTTATAAATTCGAGAATAAATTGCAGAATTTTTTTTTTCAGATTTGTTTTCACCAACATGTCTCTAAGATGTTTATGAATGTCTATGAGAATGAAAAAATATTTTCTAGGTGATTTAATATTTATTTGAGAATTTATTGTGTGCTGCTGGGAATAACTGTATTGAGGAACACAGATTCTACATTGGCTTTGTTGCTGAGGTTGGATGAGTTTTTGTTGGAAATAAATCCTGAAACAATTCATGGAACATTGTGTAAACATGTTGTAACCTCTGTAATTTTCTCATAATTTATTGAAATTATTTCAATGAGTTTTTCAAGCAAAACATAGAGCTTGGCAGTTTTGAGAAAGTTGCTGGAGCTGTTTTGTTTGGAATGATAAATTGTGTATTTCTCAATTCCAATGCCTTGGATCATTTTTAATGTGATTAAAAATGTTTTATATTGATTTTGTATGCTTTCCAAATTGAATTTCTTGAAATTGGGTTTCCAAATATTTTTCGGATGTCAAATGTGTCACATTAGCGTCTCGTTAGTGTATTTCGTTGTCTTGATTATTTTGGCCTTCACAAATTTTGTGACATGTGCCGAAGTAGTCTTGATAAAGTTTAGACTACCTAGAGATACTTAGGGTGATAGTTTGATATTCTCAAATTATTTGGAAATCTAAATGAATAAGAGTGTATTCATCATTTTCAAGTTTTTCATGTATAGTTTGACTATATATGGTAAGCATGGAACAATGAAAGTGTTTCATTGGTACATCATAATAAAGGATATTACACTTGGTATTGTGAATTGGAACTGCACGGATTGAGAAATTAGCCGATTAGATAGCAATTCCATATGGATAAGTTGACTAATAAAGATACAAGTCGACTTGTCAAATGTAATCGTAGACGAGCGTAAAGTCGACTTGCATAATGGTACAAGTCGACTTGTTCGTGCACAGCTACATAAGTCGACTTACACAAAGGTATAAGTCGACTTACACAAAAGTATAAGTCGACTTATACATTATGCAAAGGAGGGATGATGGATGATTTTAGGCATAGATTCAATGTGATTGATGAAATGCCCTAAATCATTCCATATAGTCATGGTGACTATAATCCTACGGCTTGGAGGAGAAAAAGATGAGACCTGAAAACCCTCACACATCATATGAAAACTAACGCCTTCCATTAATATGAGAAGAACCAGAGTTCTTATAGAGTTGGGTTGTTGGGTAAACCCAAGCTCACTCTATACGGATATGTTCGAACCATGGAAATAAGATTTTTGGATTAATGGGTCGGTTTTTACTAGAAGCGTTGATTTGTTGACTAAACTCAAGGTCAACGTGGACAGAGGCGAAATTGGGTAGTGTACATAAGATGTACGCGCATCAAGAGTTGATAACCCAATGTTGTTAGTAGTGTGCCCTAGGCCAATGAACATTTGTGATTCATGTATTAACATTATGATTTGTTAATAATATATTATGAGGTATTCCGTTTCATATATGCATGTATTTCATTTATGTAATGTGATTTACATTCCATGAATGGTATTAAACTTATGTCATCAAGTGTGTGACTTGATAGTAAAACCATAAGTGTTATAATACTATTCTAGACTGTCCCTAGTCGATCATTATTGGTGGAACAATAATGAATTAAGGCTAGTATGTGTTACGATTGATGATCACGTTTCTTGATCATGGATATGAGATATCAAATCAGAAACATAGATATATGTTAGAGAACATATATTGGATCGACCCAAAAAGAGAATACTACATGGTTTCATGTCATTAGTGATTCTCAATATGGTTTGACTTTAGTCCTTTGACCTGAAGTCATCATGGTTCCCTACATGAGGAATTCGGTGTTTTGATATTAAACTAAGTTATTTTTAACCGAATAACAAACAGTCTTATGTTGGACATCAAATGAATCATGCGGAGGGATGTGAATGACATAGATGGGATTTGTACCTCTCTTAAATGAGAGAGATATCATTTGGGCCTCTTGACAAGTGTGACTAAAGAAATGCATGGCTGTGCTCAAATGAATTGATGAAGAGTCATCAATGTCATTTGTTATATTCAGTCAACTTGGGGATCAAGAAACTATGATTAATCAAAGGTTGACATGTGCCATGCCTTATGATTAATCTTGATATCATGTTACAAAAGGACTGAGCTTATAACCATGGTTACAGGTTAAATTGGATTATCAATCCTCATTTGATTTGGGTAGTCATAATGTCTTGCTAGAGGTCGCTTATGACTTATGGGCCTTGAAGTATAATCAAGCCCATTGCCAACATCAAATGAGCCTACAGGGTCGCACACAAAGAGTGATGTGATCTGGGCTTATTCTCTTGGGCCTAATTTATTAGGTATTGAATAAATATATTTAGATATATTTATTGGGCTAGATTCAATTAAGATGTCGGGCTTTTATTATATATGATATAATGGGCTGAAACTTAATGGGGCCTAAATGGGATTAGGGTTTCTCTATAAATAGAGAAGCTTAGGTCTCATTAGGTTAACGACAATTGTCGAAACCCTAGCCGCCATCCAAGAGAAAGATCGATGCGGCGTTGAAAGGTTTTCGGGCGTGCTAGCACACTATAGCATGACCGGATCGTGCATGCTCGTGTGGATACGGTAGAGGGCATTAGCGATTTTGTGTCTTGGAATCCAAAAAGAAGCAATCCACGCACGAAAATAAGGTATTTTCGTTAATCCTTCGTGTTTTCGATTATACGTGATGTTCTTGTATGGTCTTTTCCGCAACGTATTGTGAATACTCGGACCGTACGCGATCCAACAGTGGTATCAGAGTCAGGTTTAATAGTTAATCTTGGATTTAGAGGCTTGATTATTGTTGTTGATTTGTGTTTAATGATTCGGGAAAGAACAAATAACATTGGTGAATGTTTTTTGTTAAAGTTTGGAACTTGTTTCCCGATGCTGTTTTGGAAATTGTTTCCCGAAGGCTTGAAATTGTTTCTGTCTGATTTGTTTTAATCGTTTATGCATTGATCTGGAAATTTCATTCTATACGCATATACGGTGATTAATGGGTTTCTGAAATCCTTGTTATTCAATGCATGTTTTGCTATCCTTCAGGAAATTGTTTCCTCCACTGCCGCATACATGTTTTCGATTATACATGTTTTCGGGGTTTCTCTGTTTTAGGTTTATGCATGCGATCTGATTTGATTTTTGCATATGCTTCTGCGTGTATAGATCTGGAAATCAAATTCTTAGGGTTTATTTATTCAAATCCCTGATTTTCTAACCCTAATTTGCGACGTTTGATTTCTGTAATGCCTTGTGTTTTGGATGAATCACATACTTGTGTTTCTGGAAATTGTTTCAGTTATTGTAGGCGTTCCTTTTGTGCTATCTGCGTTTTCCCTCCTTTGAAATTTTCGGCTTTTCCTCCATGGATCTGCGTTTTCTCCTCCTTGTGTATTCTTTATGGATTACGGAAAATCGATGGGTGAGTAACACCCATCGACAAGACAACGCGACACCATCGTTAGATGATGGTGTCATGCGTGGCGATAAGCGTCTCCGGTGACGCCATGGGCTGCGAAACCGTCGATTGGAGACCCGATGGTTGAAACTTTTCGTTTTTTCTTGGAGACCCGATATGCGTAGGATCGTGTGGGAATGTGGAAGGATTGGTATGGAAAGCGTGGGAGAAACAGAAAAAGCGAGAAGAAAAAGGAGAGAAATTGTGGAGAGAGGAGGGACTTGGGAAGGCGACGGGCTCGTGTCCCTGCAGCGCTGCGTCTTCGAGGCGTGGACACGCTCCACTCAGTGTCATATAAGCGCGCGGTGCACGCGCCAGACGTTGCCTCCCCTCCCTCTTTCTAATATTTTTTTAAAGATGTTTTAAAAAATTGTTTTAAAAACCCTAATTTATCTTTTATTAATTTAATAGAGATTAAATTAATAAATACTCCTAATAAAATAAAAGGGTGTTTTATTAAAATTGAAAATTGTTTTCAAAGGATTATTTATTAGGAAAGGGTTTTGGAATTTAATTTATTTTTTCAAGAGTTGAATTATTAAATTAAATTTATTTTTCAAATCAACAATTAGAATCAAGCCAAGGTTGTAACAAGCGTTTTGTAATCTTCCATAATTCTTTAAGAATTTATAGCCTTCATAATGTACTAAGAATGACCCTCTTCATAATTTTAAGTTTATATGCCTTCCATAAATCTTTACCAATGTTTATCTCTAGCTTATCCTTATGTGGGTTTTTGCCAAAGCAAGGCGTGTGGGGATCATCTAGGGAAGACATTTGAATAATGGTGCTATTCATAGGTAAAGTATGGTTAAACTTAACTAAGCTATCAAAACGGTTTTGGGCTTAGGGCATAAGATTGGGTTTATACATACATGCAGTACATAAGATGCATTTTAACATAAGCCCAACAAGAGTTACATGTGATGTAATTGAAAAGAGTTTTCTACCTAAATAACTAAGTTTTGAGTGTTAAGCCAAAGCTTTCTTAGGACTTAGTGAAATATGGATCTTGTTTCTCCCATTTTTCAATTGAGGGTTATTTATTTGAGTGGGAGCTAATACCTCGTAAAAATAAGAATGTTGACCTTTATTGCATAATTTTGTAGATTATGGCTACTCCATCCACAAACCTTTCTATGCGATCTATCCTAGAGAAAGAAAAGTTTAATGGAACAAATTTCCTAGATTGGTATAGGAACTCGAGAATTGTTCTCAAGCAAGAAAGAAAGGCTTTCAAGAAGAACGGAACAACAAAGGACAAAGGTAAAGTACCTAAGTCCAAGCCCAAGCCCAAAGTTAAGACTAAGGCACCTAAGGAGGGAGTTTGCTTCCATTGCAATGAACCTGGTCATTGGAAAAGGAACTGCAAACTCTATTTGGATGAGCTGAAAGAGAAGAAGAATAGTGCGACTATTTCTTCATGTATGTTTGTTATAAAAATCAATTTTACTCCTTCTGCATCTTGTGTATTAGATACCGGAGCTGCAACTCACATTTGTACTAATGTGCAAAGTCTAGGAAGGACTAGAAGATTGATGTCTGGTGAGATCGACTTGCGCGTGGGAAATGGAGCAAGAGTTGCTGCTTTATTAAGTGGGGACTTATGATCTTATTTTGCCTCTTGGGCTCATTTTGGAACTCAAGAATTGTTATTATGTACCTCTTATGAGTAGGAACATTATTTCTTTGTTTGTTTAGAGAATGATAGATTTAAATTTTCTATTGAGAATAGAAGTATTTCCATTTATAAGAATGACATTTTATATGGCATCATGCGTCAATTAAATGGCATTTATACTCTGAACATTGAGTTTGTTACAAATGAGTCCATCTATAACATAAATACCAAGAAGTTTAAATCTAACGATTTGAACCCAACCTATCTCGGCATTGTCGCTTAGGCCATGTAAATGAAAAACGCATTTCAAAACTCCATCAAGATGGATACGTTGATTCTTTTGAATCTTTTGACACGTGTGATTCTTATTTACTGGGTAAGATGACAAAGGCCCCCTTCACAGGTAAAGGGGAAAGGGCTAATGAGCTATTGGGCCTTATACATACCGATGTATGTGGTCTTTTTAGCATATCAGCGAGAGGAGGTTATTTGTATTTCATTACTTTTATAGATGACTTCAGTAGATATGGGTATGTCTATTTAATGAAGTATAAATCTGAATATTTTGAAAAGTTCAAAGAGTATAAAAATGAAGTACAAAATCAGCTTGGCAAGAATATTAAAATCCTTCGATCTGATCGAGGAGGTGAATATTTAAGCCAAGAGTTTGATGATTATCTTAAGGATTTTGGAATCGTTTCACAATTGACTCCTCCAGGAACTCCTCAATGGAATGGTGTTTCTGAAAGGAGAAATCGAACTCTATTAGATATGGTTCGATCAATGATGAGTCAACCGATCTTCAAAATACTTACGGGGCTATGCTTTAGAAACCGACATTCATATTGAGCCGTATTCCTTCAAAAAGTAGAAAAGACACCTTATGAGATATGGAATGGGAGCGTCCCAATTTATCTTTTCTAAAGATTTGGGGTTGTGAGGTTTATGTGAAGCGTCAATTCTTGACAAGTTGGCACCCAAATCTGAAAATGTTATTTTGTGGGATATCTAAGGAAACTAAAGGATATTACTTTTGCATCCCATCGAGAGAACAAAGTGTTTGTTGCTCGAAATGGTTTCTTCTTAGAGAAGAATTTGTTTCCAAAGGAAGCAGTGGAGAGTAAAGTACAACTTGAAGAAATTCAAGTTTCACAAAATGACATTGAGCTGAAAAGGAGATTGAAGCGAGCTCACCTTGTTGTTGATGGCGACCTTCAACAACACAAGGCCTACGTAGATCTGATAGGATTTGTCATGAGCCCGAGAGATATGGATTTCTCATTACTGATGATGATAATGTGATGCTCATCTATCATAATGAGCCCACAACCTATCAAGAAGCTATGGAAAGTCCAGAATCTGCTAAATGGTTAGAGGTCATGAAAGCAGAGATGCAATCCATGTATGACAATCAAGTTTGGACTTTGATTGATCCATCTGATGGCTTGAAGACCATTGGATGCAGATGGGTTTTCAAAAAGAAACTCGACATGGATGGAAATATGCACACTTATAAAGCAAGACTTGTTGCTAAAGGTTATCGACAAGTTCATGGAATTGATTATGATGAGACATTTTCTCCAGTGGTCATGATCAAATCCATTAGAATTCTCATTGCCATAGCTGCATACTACGATTATGAGATATGGCAAATGGATGTCAAAACGGCTTTCCTTAATGGAAACTTACTTGAGGATGTATATATGATACAACCTGAGGGTTTTGTCCATCCTAAGAATTCGAGAAAGGTGTGCAAGCTTCAAAGATCCATTTATGGATTGAAGCAAGCATCGAAGCTGGAATCTTCGTTTTGATGAAGTTGTCAAAGAGTTTGGATTCATCAAGAATGAAGATGAACCTTGTGTTTACAAAAGGTTAGTGGGAGTCTGTTGTATTTTTAGCTTTATATGTTGATGACATATTGCTCATTGGAAGCGATATTCCAACCTTCAGAGTGTCAAGATTTGGTTAAGAAGCGTTTCTCAATGAAAGACTTAGGTGAGACTGCCTATGTTTTGGGCATTAAGATCTATAGAGATAGATCAAGAAAGCTTATAGGCTAAGTCGAGTACATACATAGATAAGATCTTGAAAAGATTCGGTATGCAAGATTCAAGAGAGGATTCTTACCTATGTCACATGGAATCAAGTTTTCTAAGAAGGATTGTCCTACTTGGATAAAGAGCTTGGCGCATGAGTAAGATTCCATATGCATCTGCAATTGGATCCATCATGTATGCCATGTTATGTACTCGACACGATGTCTCATATGCTTTGAGCATAACAAGTAGATACCAATCTAATTATGGTGAGAGTCCTTTGGATAGCGATTAAGAACATCCTTAAGTACTTAAGAAGAACTAAGGATATGTTCTATCATGGAGGACTTGAAGGAGAGCTAGTTGTAAATGGTTACACCGATGCTGGTTTTCGATCGACATAGATGATTTCAGAATCATAATCGGTTTTGTGTTACTGTTTGAAAGGAGGTGCGATGAGTGGAAAAGTTCAAAGCAAGACAACATTGCTGATTCTACAAGCCAAGTCGAGTACATTCTTTGCCTCGGATCTCGCTAAGGAAGGCTGTATGGATCGGGAAGTTCATCACGAGCTTGGAGTTATTCCTAGCATTGCAAGTCCTATAGACCTTTATTGTGATAATAATGGGGCTATAGCACAGGCTAAGGAACTAAATTCGCATCATAGATCCAAACACATACTCAGACGTTTCCATTTGATTAGAGAGATCATTAGAAGAGGAGACGTGAAGATATGCAGAGTGGACACAGATGACAACATTGCCGATCCACTTACTAAGCCTCTTCCACAGCCTAAACATGAGAGTCATACGAGGTCTATGTGTAGGAAAATCCCGGTGTGAGCATCACATGCCCACGGTGCGGAAAACAAAAATTTTTATTCCGGGACCTTCCCAAAAGCCAGGATCCATGTGTCTATACAACAAACTCAAACCATAACGGCCAAAGGACACCGTCTCTAACGGTATCCACGCAGAGATCGGAGAACCTAACCGGGACAAACCCTTTGACCCGGGAATAGTTAGAATAAAGTAAAGAGTGCTAGCTCCTACCTTTGTCCTTGGAGAGCTTGAATCAACGATGGAACTTGGAGGAACTTGAGAAGAAGATGAAGAGATCTTGAAGAAGATGAACTTATTTCATCCAAAACCAACACTTGGGTTTTTTAAACCTCTCTATCAAAAACCCACGACCTCCTCTTTCTCAAACCTTCTTTTTATTTATCTTTTAGTCATTTAAAAGACAATAAAAACTAAAGGTGGATGGTCTTCCACGTAAATCACTTTATATATATATATATATATATAATTAAAAGGATAGGCTTCCTCCTCCACCTTCCACGTATACACATATATATATAAATGTTGAGATGGTCCAGTCACACTGGGGTCGGTCCTACCGGCCTACCGGGTCCCGGTATGGGAAAAACCGCCGGAAACCTTTTTCAACAATATCGATGTCGCAATCTCATCAGGACATATCTCGATCTCATCGGGATCCATTTAATTCTATTGCTCTCCATATATTGGATCTCTATCCAAAACTATTTTACGAATTCTCCGAGACACTCTTATGCGTGTGACCCATTAGGTTCCCGGTTATGTTGGCCACTTAGATTAACACTTAATCTGAGCAAGTCATGAGCGGTATCTAGCAACACATCATGACTCCCAATTGACCGGAAAGTAATTGGTTTCACGAATGAAATTATACTCATCATGAACCATATTACAAACCTTTCCATAGACAATTACCGTGCAATTCGTCCTTTCACCATGCTATACCCCACTTGGTTATGAGTATGGGCAATGTGTCAACTCTTACTAGACTGACTACGTCAAATCTAGTCCAAGTGATATCAGTTCTTGTCTTGGGACTCATTACTTTATATGTCATTGAAGACACTCTTCATGACATATATACTCCGACCAGAGATTTCTAAGTAATGACCCTGACAAGAGGCCATGGGTATCATCTTCTGCTATCACAGAAGTGCTGAATCCTTTATTGTCTACTCAATTACCTTCGAAAACCTCAAGCTGTACCCAAGCACCACCCTATGAGTGACCTCTGTAAGGCAACAAGGAATGGAGTCAAAGCACAGAATCAGTATCCAAGATATCCTTGAGCACCTCAAGTCTAAGGATACTTGCACCATTGCTATGATGAGATTATCGCGACATTAGAATAGGACATCCATGTGATGATGTCATAACAGTCATCAATGTACTTACTACCTCTAGTAAGCATCCACATCTCAACCCTAAATATCTCATATTTACGACACGAGATCCACCGCTTGACCAAATCAAGGAGTTTGAGATGTCTAGTCTTCCGGATTACCGATGTCTAGTCTCGGTAATCCTATGGCTAGGGATAATTTGAATCTTGACATAATTGCACATGATAGGAATCTCATGAGTATAATCACATCACAATTTCCTTCATGCTATGTCATATATCATGGACTTCATTAATTTGCTTATTGATCAATATCGGTTCATTAATAATGAGCAACAGCGTAATGAAATATGACTTTCTTTATTTATTCATAAAGGCTGTACACAAATTTGTACAAAAATCGCTAAAAGCGATTGCCTTGAGGCACTACTCTAACAATCTCCCACTTGACCTAAAGCTAATCGCCTTGATATCTAATACCATAAAGTAGTACATGAGAATCAAAACTCTTTTGTGATAATGGCTTTGTCAGCGAATCGACAATAATACGCTCGGTGGGAATTCTCTCGATCTGGACATCACCTCGCCCTATGATCTCCCGATCGATGATATCTGCGAATGCGTGTTTGGATCGTTGATGAGACCTTGATTCCTTCGCTGCTTAATAACCCCATTGTTGTCACAATACAAGCGTATGGGCCCATCATCGCTAGGAACCACACCAAGTTCGATATTGAACTTCTTGATCCAAATGCTTCCTTTCACGCTTACAAGCGGCAATGTACTCTGCCTCGGTTGTTAAATCGGCAGTCGTCTCTTGTTTGGAACTCTTCCAACTAACTGCCCCGCCATTCAGTGTGAATACATAACCTGATTGGGATTTGGAATCATCCTTATCAGATTGAAAACTGGCATCTGTATACCCACTCACCTGGAGATCTCCATCCCCATATATCAAGAACACATCCTTAGTCCTTCGCAAGTACTTGAGGATATTCTTGACAGCCACCCAGTGACCCTCACCAGGATCCGATTGGTATCTGCTCGTAACACTTAGAGCATATGATACATCGGGTCTCGTACATAGCATAGCGTACATGATAGATCCTACCGCAGATGCATACGGGATCATATTCATGCGCATCCTCTCATCTTGTGTCTTAGGACACATAGATTTCGAGAGTGTTATCCCATGAGTCACGGGAAGGTACCCTCTCTTGGATTGCTCCATGCTAAACCTCTTTAGCATCTTGTCTATGTACGTTGATTGTGAAAGACCAAGCAACCTTTTTGATCTATCTCTATAGATTCTTATCCCAAGGATATAAGTTGCTCCACCAAGGTCTTTCATGGCAAATTGTTTGGACAACCAAATCTTGACTGATTGTAGCATAGAGACATCGTTTCCTAGCAATAATATGTCATCTACATACAGCACAAGGAATACGATTGCAGTCCTATTAACCTTCTTATACACACGGTGTTCATCCGGATTTTGTGAGAAACCAAACTCTTTGATTACCTCACCAAAACGGATATTCCAACACCGGGATGCTTGTTTCAATCCATAGATGGATTTTTGAAGATTGCATACCTTTTCGCCATCATAGGAGGCGAAGCCCTCAGGTTGTGTCATAAACACATCCTCAGTTAGATTTCCATTTAGGAAAGTTGTCTTCACATCCATTTGTCATATCTCATAATCATAATGAGTGGCAATGGCTAGGAGTATCTTAATGGATTTAAGCATGGCTACTGGGATGAAGGTCTCGTCGTAGTCAACTCCTTGTCTTTGACGAAAATCTTTAGCCATAAGCCTTGCTTTATAGGTAATTACATTACCATCCATGTCAGTTTTCTTTTTGAAAACCCATTTGCACCCTATAGGTTTTATTCCTTCGGGTGCCTCAACCAAAGTCCATACTTGGTTTTCATACATGGAATCCATTTCAGCCTGCATGGCATGAAGCCATTTCTCAGACTCTGAACTCTTCAGAACCTCTTCATAGGTGGTAGGCTCATCATCTTCTATGAGCAATACGTCATTCTGTTCATTCACGAGAAATCCATATCTCTCGGGAACAGAGCGTATCCTACATGACCTACGAACTTCGTGTGTTGTAGAAGGTTGAAATGTTACTTCATCTGTATGAGTTACAATTTCAGAGTTGAGCGATTGATCTGCGTCATTCGAGCATCTGAACTTCTTCAAGTTCAATTTTGCTCCCTTTGTTTTCTTGTAAAAGAAACTCTTTCTAAAAGACAGCATGCTTGAAACAAACACCTTTTGTTCCTCGTGAAGGTAGAATTGATATCTCATTGTTTCTTTAGGATATCTTACGAACAAACACTTGTCGGACTTTGCATCAAGTTTATCCGACCGTGTTCGCTTACATAAGGTGACAATCCCAAACTTTCAAATAAGTAAGATAGGGTCTTTTGTTAGTCCACATCTCATATGGAGTAACATCAATCATCTTTGATGGAACTCGTTTAGCAACTAAACAAATTGTCTCGATTGCATACCCCAAAGGATTTTAGTAACTTTGCAAAGCCCATCATTGATCGTACCATGTCTAACAAGGTTCGATTTCTCCTTCGCCACACCATTATTGTGGTGTGTAAGGAGGAGTCCATTGAGATAAAATCCATTATCTCGAGATAATCCAAAACTCTTGGTCTAAGTATTCCCCCCACGATCGGATCGTAATGTCTTGATACTTTTTCCAAGTTAGTTTTCTACTTCATTTTGAATTGTTTGAACTTTTCAAATGCTTGATTTGTATCTCATCGAATCACAGTACCCATATCGAGAATAATCATCGATAAAGGTAATGAAGTAAAGACAACCACTTCTAGCATGGATGGACATCGGACCACATACATCCGAATGTATTAGGTCTAATACTCCGATCGCTTCGTTCACCCTTTCCTTAAAGGGTAACTTAGTCATCTTGCCTAATAAACAAGATTCACATGTGTCATATGATTCATAATGAAATGATCCTAAACTTCCATTCTCATGGAGCTTAGCTATGTGTCTCTCATTTATATGGCCAAGCGACAATGCAAGTAAGTTGATTTTAAATTATCTCGTTTATGTCTTTTCGTGTCATTGACATTCATAATTGGATGTGACATATCTAATATGTAAATTCCATTGCATAATGTACCAGTACCATAAAGCATTCCATTCAAACTAATAGAACAACCATTGTTACTAAAAGTCAAATAGAAACCAGCTCTATTTAAACAAGAAACAGACAATATGTTCTTTGTTAACACAGGTACAAAATAACATTCATCCAATTTAATTACAAGTCCAGTGGGGAGTGACAAAAAGTAAGTGCCTACGGCTAATGCAGCAACTCTTGCTCCATTTCCCACACGCAGGTCTAGTTCTCCCTTCATGAGCATCTCATCGTCCCACGAGGCCCTGCATATCATTGCATATGTGTGAGCCACAACCGGTATCTAACACCCATATGTTATGGTCAAAAACAGTATTAACCTCAATGACAAACATACCTGAAGAAGCTGAGGCATCTGATGCCTTCTTCTGCTTCAATTCATCCAGATAGACTTTACAGTTCCGCCAAGGTGGCGGTCTTGCCCTGATGGAAGCAAGTTCCTTAATTGTAGTCTCTTTGGTTTTCTTCTTGGCTGCACTTCCTTTCGGTTTCATAGACCTTTTCTTCTTTAGATTCTTTTTCTTTGAACCAGAAGAAGAAGCCACTATAAGCACTTGCTTACTATCCTTCTTGATAGATTGCTCTCTTTGTCTTGAGCAGATTGATCAACTCAGGGATTGTCGTGGATATTTGGTTCATCCGATAGTTTAACCCAAACCGTGAATAACTATCGACAATCCAACCGAATTAAGTCAACACTTAATTCATAATCCATAACAAAACCTAAGACAGCCAACCTCTCAATATACCCATTCATCTTGATGCATCTTGCATGCAGATGAACCCGAATCATCTTAGTAGTGAAGAGTAGCCTCGAGGTCTCGAACCTTTCAGACCGAGCTTTCTCATCAAACGGCTCCCTAAGATGAAACACTATGGTATGAGCATCCATAGACTCATCGCTTCATACTCTGGTGACATCGAGGCAAGCATAATGCGGTAGCCATGTCGCCGTCTTTAAGATGCTTACGATATGCTTCGATCCTCATCGAAGCATCGGCGATAGGTGGATCGGGAAGTGGAACATCTAGGACATATCCAGTTCCTCGGATCGAGAACAATTATCGATTTCTCACCAATCGAGAAAATTTGGTCCATTAATTTGTTCGTGTCCATAAGTGGCGTAAGTTCACCTTTGGAAGACATCTTGATAACCTATAGGAAAAGAGAGAAAGAATGTTAGAATAGAATTACATGCATGATCATAAGGACTTGAATGACATGCATATGGCTCCCACTAGTTTCAAAGAATCCATAACCCTCAGTATGAATCCAAGAAACATTATGACAAAATGTCCTAGTGGGTCAATATCCGACATTGCTAAGGATAACCTTGGGTTTACCCAACAAGCCACCTTAGGTCAATCGGTAGGTATCGGTCATACCAATTGCATCATAGATATCTGACATTACTAAAATGACCTTGAGTTTACCCAACAAGCCACCTTAGATCTATCGGCAGGTATCGGTCATACCACTTGATTCATAGATGCAACTATCGACTAGTTCTATCAACTCGTGATGTATGCACACACATTGGGTTATCAACTCTTGATGCGCGTACATCTGATGCACACTACCCAATTTCGCCTCTGTCCACGTTGACCTTGAGTTTACTCAACAAATCAACGCTTCTAATGAAAACCGACCCATTAATCCGAAAATCTTATTTTCATGGTTCGAACATATCCATATGGAGTGAGCTTGGGTTTACCCAACAACCCAACTCTATAAAAACTCTAGTTCTCCCCATATTAATGGAAGGCGTTAGTTTTCATATGATGTGTGAGGGTTTTTAGGTCTCATCTTCTTCTTCTCCAAGCCGTAGGATTATAGTCATAATGACTATATGGAATGATTTAGGGTATTTCATCAATCACATTGAGTCTATACCTAAAATCATCCATCATCCCACCTCTGCATGTTGTTGTAGTCGACTGATGCATGTTCTAGTCGACTAGTGCATGTGCCAGTCGACTGGAACTTATGCTAGTCGACTACTATAGTTCTTGTGCGTTCTAGTCATTGGTACATGTTCAATCATTTGGGATGGATCTTGTGCACTTTCCGATTGGTCGTGCATGTTCGATTAATTTGGAATGGATGTGCCTTGATCATTGGTACATGTGCCAGTCGACTGGTTTTTGCCCTGCTATCTAATCGACTAATTTATCAATCCGTGTAGTTCAAATTCACAATACCAAGTGTAATATCCTTTATTATGATGTACCAATGAAACACTTTCATTGTTCCATGCTTACCATATATAGTCAAACTATACATGAAACTTGAAATTGATGAATACACTCTTATTCATTTAGATTTCCAAATAATTTGAGAATATCAAATTATCACCCTAAGTATCTCTAGGTAGTCTACACTTTATCAAGACTACTTCAGCACATGTCACAAAATTTGTGACGGCCAAAACAATCAAGATAAAGGAATATACTAACGAGACGCTAATGAGACATTTGACATCCTAAATTGTTTGGAAACCCGATTTCAAGAAAATCATTTAGGAAAACATACAAAATCAATGTAACATATTTTTAATCACATTAAAAATGATCCAAGGCATTGGAATTGTGAAATACACAATTTTTCATTTCAAACAAAACAGCTCCAGCAATTTTCTCAAAACTGCCAAGCTCTGTGTTTTTCTTGAAAAACTCATTGAAACAATTTCAATAAATTCTGAGAAAATTACAGAGGTTACAAAATGTTCCCAACATGCTTCATGAATTTGTTCAGGATTTATTTCCAACAAAAACTCATCCAACCTCAGCAACAAAGCCAATGTAGAATCTGTGTTCCTCAACACAGTTATTCCCAGCAGAACATAATAAATTCTCAAATAAATAGTAAATCACCTTGAAAACATTTTTACATTCTCATAGACATTCATAAACATCTTAGAGACATGTTAGTGAAAGAAAATCCAAAAAAAAAAATTCAACATTTTATTCTCGAATTTATAAGCATGCCTGTTCATTGAATGTGCACAAAGACAGCAACCAGAACATTAGGGAATAAATTAGCAAAACCATATCAAATCACATTGATAAATTCCAAGCTTCCGCAGACATATGCAATAACATCTTGTGAACATATCTGGGCAAGAAAACTTCAAAAACAATTTTTCTACACTGAATTCGAAATTCACACAATCAACATGCATCATCGTCACAAGCAATAGGAAACTCCGACCTAGTCATGGTTTCTTCGTTATATACGACACAAGTGGCTCTGATACCACTGTAGGAAAATCCCAGTGTGAGCATCACATACCCACGGTGCGGAAAAAAATTTTTTTTGTTCCGGGACCTTCCCGAAAGCCAGGATCCATGTGTCTATACAACAAACTCAAACCATAACGGCCAAAGGAGACCGTCTCTAACGGTATCCACGCAGAGATCGGAGAACCTAACCGGGACAAATCCTTTGACCCGGGAATAGTTAGAACAAAGTAAAGAGTGCTAGCTCCTACCTTTGTCCTTGGAGAGCTTGAATCAACGATGGAACTTGGAGGAACTTGAGAACAAGATGAAGAGAGCTTGAAGAAGATGAACTTATTTCATCCAAAACCAACACTTGGGTTTTCAAAACCTCTCTATCAAAAACCCACGACCTCCTCTTTCTCAAACCTTCTTTTTATTTATCTTTTAGTCATTTAAAAGACAATAAAAACTAAAGGTGGATGGTCTTCCACATAAATCACTTTATATATATATATATATATAAAGTTAAAAGGATAGGCTTCCTCCTCCACCTTCCACGTATACACACATATATATATATTAATTAATTCTTTAATTAATTAATTATATATATATAAATATATAAATGCTGAAATGGTCCAGTCACACTGGGGTCGGTCCTACCGGCCTACCGGGTCTCGGTATGGAAAAAACCCCAGAAACCTTTTTTAGCAATATCGATGTCGCGATCTCATCGGGACATATCTCGATCTCATCGGGATCCATTTAATTCTATTGATCTCCATATAATGGATCTCTATCCAAAACTATTTTACGAATTCCCTGAGACACTCTTATGCGTGTGACCCATTAGGTTCCCGGTTATGTTGGCCACTTAGATTAACACTTAATCTGAGCAAGTCATGAGCGGTATCTAGCAACACATCATGACCCCTAATTGACCGGAAAGTAATTGGTTTCACGAATGAAATTATACTCATCATGAACCATATTATGAACCTTTCCATAGACAATTACCGTGCAATTCGTCCTTTCACCATGCTATACCCCACTTGGTTATGAGTATGGGCAATGTGTCAACTCTTACTAGACTGACTACGTCAAATCTAGTCCAAGTGATATCAGTTCTTGTCTTGGGACTCATTACTTTATATGTAATTGAAGACACTCTTCATGACATATATACTCCGGCCAGAGATTTCTAAGTAATGACCCTGACAAGAGGCCATGGGTAACATCTTCTGCTATCACAGAAGTGGTGAATCCTTTATTGGCTACTCAATTACCTTCGAATACCTCAAGCTGTACCCAAGCACCACCCTATGAGCGACCTCTGTAAAGAAACAAGGAATGGAGTCAAAGCACAGAATCAGTATCCAAGATATCCTTAAGCACCTCAAGTCTAAGGATACTTGCACCATTGCTATGATGAGATTATCACTGACATTAGAATAGGACATCCATGTGATGATCTCATAGTAGGTCATCCAATGTACTTACTACCTCTAGTAAGCATCCACATCTCAACCCTAAATATCTCATATTTACAGCTTCTGAGATCCACTGCTTGACCAAATCAAAGAGTTTGAGATGTGCTAATCTTTCCGGATTACCGATGTCCAGTCTCAGTAATCCTATGACTAGGGATAATTTAGATACTGACATAATTGCACATGATAGGAATCTCAGTAGTATGATCACATCACAATTTCCTTCATGCTATGTCATATATCATGGACTTCATTAATTTGCTTATTGATTAATATCAGTTCATTAATAATGAAAAGCAACGTAATGAAATATGCCTTTCTTTATTTATTCATAAAGACTGTACACAAATTTGTACAAAATGCGCTAAAGGCGATTGCCTTCAGGGCACTAGGTTATCCTTAGCAATGTCGGATATCGACCCACTAGGACATTTTGTCATAACGTTTCTTGGATTCATACTGAGGGTTATGGATTCTTTGAAACTAGTGGGAACCATATGCATGTCATTCAAGTCTTTATGATCATGCATGTAATTCTATTCTAACACTATGGGTATTAGATATCTGACTGATTGGGCCTAGTGCAAGTGGGAGATTGTTAGTAGTGTGCCCTAGGCCAATGAACATTTGTGATTCATGTATTAACATTATGATTTGTTAATAATATATTATGAGGTATTCCGTTTCATATATGCATGTATTTCATTTATGTAATGTGATTTACATTCCATGAATGGTATTAAACTTATGTCATCAAGTGTGTGACTTTATAGTAAAACAATAAGTGTTATAATACTATTCTAGACTGTCCCTAATCGATCATTATTGGTGGAACAATAATGAATTAAGGCTAGTATGTGTTCTGATTGATGATCACGTTTTACTGATCATGGATATGAGATATCAAATTAGAATCATAGATATATGTTAGAAAACATATATTGGATCGACCCAAAAAGAGAATACTACATGGTTTCATATCATTAGTGATTCTCAATATGGTTTGACTTTAGTCCTTTGACCTGAAGTCATCATGGTTCCCTATATGAGGAATTCGGTGTTTTGATATTAGACTAAGTTATTTTTAACCGAATAACAAACATTCTTATGTTGGACATCAAATGAATCATGCGGAGGGATGTGAATGACGTAGATGGGATTTGTACCTCTCTTAAATGAGAGAGATATCATTTGGGCCTCTTGACAAGTGTGACTAAAGAAATGCATGGCCGTGCTCAAATGAATTGATGAAGAGTCATCAATGTCATTTGTTATAATCAGTCAACTTGGGGATCAAGAAACTATGATTAATCAAAGGTTGACATGTACCATGCCTTATGATTAATCTTGATATCGTGTTACAAAAGGATCGAGCTTATAACCATGGTTCTGAGTTAAATTGGATTATCAATCCTCATTTGATTTGGGTAGTCATAATTTCTTGCTAGAGGCCGCTTATGACTTATGGGCCTTGAAGTGTAATCAAGCCCATTGCCAACATCAAATGAGTCTACAGGGTCGCACACAAAAAGTGATGTGATCTGGGCTTATTCTCTTGGGCCTAATTTATTAGGTATTGAATAAATATATTTAGATATATTTATTAGGCTAGATTGAATTAAGATGTCGAGCTTTTTATTATATATGATATAATGGGCCGAAACTTAAGGGGGCCTAAATGGGATTAGGGTTTCTCTATAAATAGAGAAGCTTAGGTCTCATTAGGTTAACGACACAATTGTTAGGAAACCCTAGCCTCCATCGAAGAGAAAGATCGTGCGGCGTTCAGAAAAGTTTTCAGGACGTACTAGCACACTACAGCCGCAGCCCGGATCGTGCATGCTCGTGTGGATACCGGTAGAGGGCATTAGCGATTTGCAGTGTCTTGGAATCTGAAAAAGAAGCAATCCACCCACGAAAATAAGGTATTTTCGTTAATCCTTCGTGTTTTCGATTATACGTGATGTTCTTGTATGGTCTTTTCCACAACGTATTGTAAATACTCGGACCGTACGCGATCCAACAAATGTGTGTGCATACATCACGAGTTGATAGCACTAGTCGATAGTTGCATCTATGATGCAAATGGTATGACCGATACCTGCCGATAGATCTAAAGTGGCTTGTTGGGTAAACCCAAGGTCATTTTAGTAATGTCGGATATCTATGATGCAATTGGTATGACCGATACCTACCGATTGACCTAAGGTGGCTTGTTGGGTAAACCCAAGGTCATTTTAGTAATGTCGGATAACGACCCACTAGGACATTTTGTCATAATGTTTCTTGGATTCGTACTGAGGGTTATGGATTCTTTGAAACTAATGGGAGCCATATGCATGTCATTCAATTCTTTATGATCATGCATGTAATTCTACTCTAACATTCTTTCTCTCTTTTCCCTATAGGTTATTGAAGATGACTTCCAGTGTGAACTTGCGCTCGCTTATAGACTCTAACAAATTAACTGGACCTAACTTTCTAGATTGGCTGAGAAATCTGAGAATTGTTCTCAGGTCAGAGGAACTGGGATATGTCCTAGATGTTCCACTTCCTGATCCACCTGCTGCTGATGCTTCTGATGAGGATCAGAAAGCATATCGTAAGCATCTTAAAGATAGTGACATAGCTACCTGCATTATGCTCGCATCTATGTCACCAGAGCTGCAGAAGCAGCATGACTCTATGGATGCTAATACCATAGTGTTTCATCTTAGGGAGCTGTTTGAAGAGCAAGCTCGGTCTGAAAGGTTCGAGACCTCGAGGCTACTCTTCACTACTAAGATGACTCCAGGTTCATCTGCAGTGCAGTATGCACTAAAGATGAATGGGTATATTGAGAGGTTGGTTGTCTTAGGTTTTGTTATGGATTATGAATTAAGTTTTGACTTAATTCTAGTTGGATTGTCTGATAGTTATTCACAGTTTGTGTTAAACTATCGGATGAACCAAATATCCACGACAATCCCTGAGTTGATCAATCTGCTCAAGACAGCAGAGCAATCTATCAAGAAGGATAGTAAGCAAGTGCTTATAGTGGCTTCTTCTTCTGGTTCAAAGAAAAAGAATCTAAAGAAGAAAAGGTCTATGAAACCGAAAGGAAGTGCAGCCAAGAAGAAAACCAAAGAGATCGCACTAAAGGAACTTGCTTCCATTGTGGCAAGACCGCCTTTGGAAGCGGAACCGTAAAGTCTATCTCGATGAATTGAAGCGAAGAAGGCATCGATGCCTCGACTTCTTCGTATGTTTGTCATTGAGGTTAATCTTGTTTTGACCATAACATATGGGTGTTAGATACGGTTGTGGCTCACACATATGCAATGATATCGCAGGGCCTCGTGACGATGAGATGTGCTCATAAGGGAGAACTAGACTGCGTGTGGGAAATGGAGCAAGAGTTCTTTGCATTAGCCGTAGGCACTTACTTTTTGTCACTCCCCACTGGACTTGTAATTAAATTGGATGAATGTTATTTTGTACCTGTGTTAACAAAGAACATATTGTCTGTTTCTTGTTTAAATAGAGCTGGTTTCTATTTGACTTTTAGTAACAATGGTTGTTCTATTAGTTTGAATGGAATGCTTTATGGTACTGGTACATTATGCAATGGAATTTACATATTAGATATGTCACATCCAATTATGAATGTCAATGACACGAAAAGACATAAACGAGATAATTTAAAATCAACTTACTTGTGGCATTGTCGCCTTGGCCATATAAATGAGAGACACATAGCTAAGCTCCATGAGAATAGAAGTTTAGGATCATTTGATTATGAATCATATGACACATGTGAATCTTGTTTATTAGGCAAGATGACTAAGTTACCTTTTAAGGGAAAGGGTGAACGAGCGACTGGAGTATTAGACCTAATACATTCAGATGTATGTGGTCCGATGTCCATCCATGCTAGAAGTGGTTGTCTTTACTTCATTACCTTTATCGATGATTATTCTCGATATGGATGCTTGTATCTGATGAGATACAAATCTGAAGCATTTGAAAAGTTCAAACAATTCAGAAATGAAGTAGAAAACCAACTTGGGAAAAGTATGAAGACATTACGATCAGATCGTGGTGGGGAATACTTAGACCAAGAGTTTTTGGATTATCTCAGAGATAATGGGATTTTATCTCAATGGACTCCTCCTTACACAACACAGCATAATGGTGTAGCAGAAAGGAGAAATCGAACCTTGTTAGACATGGTACGATCGATGATGGGCTTTGCAAAGTTACCGAAATCCTTTTGGGAGTATGCAATCGAGACAGCTGTTTACTTGTTAAACAGAGTTCCATCAAAGACAGTTGATGTTACTCCATATGAGATGTGGACTAACAAAAGACCCTATCTTACTCATTTGAAAGTTTGGGGTTGTCCTGCTTATGTGAAGCGGACACAGTCAGATAAACTTGATGCAAAGTCTTACAAGTGTTTGTTCGTAGGATATCCTAAAGAAACAATGGGATATCAATTCTACCTTGCTGAGGAAAAAAAGTTGTTTTTTTCAAAGCATGCTGTCTTTTTAGAGAAAGAGTTTCTTTTACAAGAAGACAGTAGGAGCAAAATTGAGCTTGAAGAAGTTCAAGATGCTCAATGCACGCAGATCAATCGCTGAACTCAAACCGTGACTCATACAGATGAAGTAACAGTTCAACCTTCTACAACACACGAAGTTCAGTGGGTCACGTAGGATACGCCTGTTCCCTAGAGATATGGATTTCTCGTGAATGAACAGATTGACGATTGCTCATAGAAGATGATGAGCCTACCACCTATGATGAGGTTACTCAAGAGTTGTAGTCCGAGAAATGGATTCATGCCATGAAGGTGAAATGGATTCCATGTATGAAAACCAAGTATGGACTTTGGTTGAGGCACCAAGGAATCAAACCCATAGGGTGTAAATGGGTTTTCAAAAGAAAACCGACATGGATGGTAATGTGATTACCTATAAAGCAAGGCTTGTGGCTAAAGGTTTTCGCCAAAGACAAGGAGTTGACTACTGACGAGACCTTGACCCAAAGAGCAATGCTTAAATCCATTAGAATACTCCTAGCCATTTCCACTCATTATGATTATGAGATATGGCAATGGATGTGAGGACGACTTTCCTAAATGGAAATCTAGGCGAGGATGTGTATATGACACTGACACGAGGGCTTCACCTCCTATGATGGCGAAAAGGTATGCAAGCTTCAGAAATCTATTTATGGATTGAAACAAGCATCCAGGAGTTGGAATATCCATTTTGATGAGGTAATCAAAGAGTTTGGTTTCTCACAAAATCCGGATGAACACTGTGTGTATAAGAAGGTTAATGGGACTGCAATCGTATTCCTTGTGCTGTACGTAGATGACATATTATTGCTAGGAAACGATGTCTCTATGCTACAATTGGTCAAGATTTGGTTGTCCAAACAATTTTCCATGAAAGACCTTGGTAAAGCAACTTATATCCTTGGGATAAAGATTTATAGAGATAGATCAAAAAGGTTGCTTGGTCTTTCAAAATCAACGTACATAGACAAGATGCTAAAAAGGTTTAACATGGAGCAATCCAAGAGAGGGTACCTTCCCGTGACTCATGGGATAACACTCTCGAAATCTATGTGTCCTAAGACACAAGATGAGAGGATGCGCATGAATATGATCCCGTATGCATCTGCGGTAGGATCTATCATATACATTATGCTATGTACGAGACCCGATGTATCATATGCTCTAAGTGTTACGAGCAGATACCAATCGGATCCTAGTAAGGGTCACTGGGTGGCTGTCAAGAATATCCTCAAGTACTTGCGAAGGACTAAGGATGTTTTCTTGATATATGGAGATGGAGATCTCAAAGTGAGCGGGTATACAGATGCCAATTTTCAATCTGATAAGGATGATTCCAAATCCCAATCAGGTTATGTATTCACACTGAATGGCGGGGCAGTTAGTTGGAAGAGTTCCAAACAAGAGACGACTGCAGATTCAATGACCGAGGCAGAGTACATTGCCGCTTCAGAAGCAGCAAAGGAAGCAATTTGGATCAAGAAGTTCATTACTGAACTTGGTGTGGTTCCTAGCAGTGATGGGCCCCTACAGTTGTATTGTGACAATAATGGGGTTATTGCGCAGGCGAAAGAACCAAGGTCTCATCAACGATCCAAACACCTACTCCGCAGATATCATCTGATCAGGGAGATCATAGGACGAGGTGATGTTCAGATCGAGAGAATTCCCACCGAGCAAAATATTGTTGATCCGTTAACAAAGCCATTATCACAAAAGAGTTTTGATTCTCATGTACTCGCCTATGGTATTAGATATCAAGGCAATTGGCTTTAGGTTAAGTGGGAGATTGTTATAGTAGTGCCCTGAAGGCAATTGCCTTTAGCGCATTTTGTACAAATTTGTGTACATACTTTATGAATAAATAAAGAAAGGCATATTTCATGAACTTGCTGTTCATTATTTATGAATGGATATTGATCTATAAGCAAATTAATGAAGTCCATGATATATGACATAGCATGAAGGAAATTATGATGTGATCATACTACCGAGATTCCTATCATGTGCAATTATGTCAAGATTCAAATTATCCTAGTCATAGGATTCTTTGGCTGGACATCAGAATCCGAGAGACTAGCACATCTCAAACTCCTTGATTTGGTCAGCGGTGGATCTCGTAAACCGTAAATATGAGATATTTAGGGTTGAGATGTGGATGCTTACTAGAGGTAGTAAGTACATTGGATGACTGCTATGAGATCATCACATGGATGTCCTATTTTAATGTCGGTGATAATATCATCATAGCAATGGTGCAAGTATCCTTAGACTTGAGGTGCTCAAGTATATCTTGATATCTTGATTACGTGCTTTGACTCCATTCCTTTTTGCCTTACAGAGGTCGCTCATAGGGTGGTGATTGGGTGCATACTTGAGGTATTCAAGATAATTGAGTAGCCAATACAGATTCACCACTTCGTGATAGCGAAGATGATACCCATGGCCTCTTGTCGGGGTCATTACTTGGAAGTCTCGTCGGAGCATATATGTCATGAAGAATGTCTTCATTGACATATAAAGTAATGAGTCGTGACAAGAACTGAAATCACTGAACTAGATTTGACATACTACCTAGTAAAGAGTTAACACTTTGCCCATACTCATAACCAAGTGGGGTATAGCATGGTGAAAGGACTAATTGCACAGAATTGTCTATGGAAAGGTTCGTGATATGGTTCATGATGAATACATGTTCATTCGTCAAACCAATTACTTTCCGGTCAATTGGGGGTCATGATGTGTTGCTAGATACCGCTCATGACTTGCTCAGATTAACTGTTAATCTAATTGGCCAACATAATCGGGAACCTAATGGGTCACACACATAAGAGTGTCTCGGAGAATTCGTAAAATAGTTTTGGAAAGAGTTCCAATATATGGAGAGCAAAAGGATTAAATGGATCCCAATGAGATCAAGATATGTCCCGATGAGATCGCGACATCGATATTGCTGAAAAACGTTTCTGGTGGGTTTTCCCATATTGGGACCCTAGAGGCTTAGTAGACCGACCCAGTGTGTTGGACCACTTCAGCATTTATTTATATATATATATAATTAATTCATTAAAGAATTAATTAATATATATATATATATGTGTACACATTGAAAGAGAATGGAAGCTTCTCTTTTGCTTAGTCATTAATGTATTTAATGACTAAAGACAAAATAATGAAGATGAAAGATGAGGATGATCGTGGATGAATAAAAGAAGAGGTTTTAGAAACCTAAGTTCTAAGTTTATAAGGTGTTCTTCGTGGGTTTTGCAAGAAAGAAGAAAAGGGTTTTCATCTTTCAAACTTTCCATCATCATCATCCTTCAAGCTCTTCTCCAAGGTTTCATTTTCTCTTCATCGTTGATTCAAGCTCTCCAAGGACAAAGGTAGGAGCTAGCATTCTTTACTTTGTTCTAGCTATTCCCGGGTCAAAGGGTTTGTCCCGGTTAGGTTCTCCGATCTCTGCGTGGATACCGTTAGAGACGGTCTCCTTTGGCCGTTATGGTTTGAGTTTATTGTATAGACACACGGATCCTGGCTTTCGGGAAGGTCCCAGAAAAAAAAAATTGTTTTCCACACCGTGGGCATGTGATGCTCACACCGGGATTTTCCTACAGTTCATGGGTTAGAAATGTAGTATAAGTCTTGATCTACAGTTTAGATGTGGTGCATTTGAGTTTGGGAAGAGATTGAAGTTGGAAATTGCAGAAATCTGGGGTTCGGAGTCGCAAATCCGACCCGACGTCATGACGCGCTTCAAGAACACGCCTTGTGCGCATGGAGAAATTGGTGACGCCATGAGCCTTTGGGTGCACGTCGTGGTGTGCACAATATGATGTGCACGCCGTGGCGCACAAATGTGCACGTTGCGACGTGCGTGAGGTGAGCACGTCGCTACCAACACATTTGTGCTCGCCGCGACGAGCCAGGCCGACATCGCGGCGAGCAGGTTCGTTCGCCGCGGCGAGCCCCCAGTTCTTCCGAAAGTGCAATTTTTGATATTTTGGGCATATCTTTTGGTGTAGATGTCCAATTGAGGTGATTCTTGATCCATTGTGACCTAGAAATAAAGGGCTACGAGTTGTATGAAGAAGGGAAGTTTGGAAATTGTTTCGAAGGGTTCAAGAATTTAGATGGAAGTCGGATGTAGACTTTTAACACTTTTTTCTAGCTTTCCAAGCTTTGATTATTTTCTGTGGATATTGATTGGATGGATACTTGGTTGTTTTAGGAAACCAAGCTGACCCGATTTCATCACAAGAGGAAGGACACCAGTGAGTCGACTACTCGAGCGATCTTAGGTGGGTAATATACTTATAGTTATTGTGTGACTAGGCAATTTCTTGCCTATGTATGAATATATGTTATTTGTTATGCATGTTTAAATGTGATGAATTGAATGATTTTGAGTTCATATATTTTGAAAGAATCATAAGAATTGATAGCATTACATTTTGATTCCGATCACGTTATGCCTCGACTTCGGTCACGACATTTTGATTAAATGCAAGATATGGAAGAATACCATACGATAAAATGATTATGAGCATGATTTTATGCTTTTGTTTGGGCGAGAGTGGAACCATTTCGTTCGTCACGTGCACGTAGACAAGAGCCTTCTCCCGGCTGCCCGCTTGTGGCCTATGAGATCCGAATGGACTCATTTCGTTCAAGGTGTAAACTTCGGTTTCTCCCTTTTGTTTCCATGGAACCCTCGAGCCATTGTGATGTGCATTGCATAAGTGAATTGTTCATTGTGAATGCTTTGTGACATATTTATGAATTGAATTAAGTTTATTGAATGCGTAAATTGTTTGAGTAGCATGTGAAATGCTTGAATTGATGTCTGTATAGATATAATATATATACATTCATATGCTGAGATTTGTGCTAGTTGCCGATGGCTATAATTATATTAGCCACTGAACTGTGTAGCTCAACCCATTACTTTCCCTCCTCAGGTGCAGAACAGGCCGACTGTTGATCTTGCGAGGCATCAGAAACTTCGAGCTAATTATGAACTTTGTATTAAGTTCGTTTTTGGTTGGCCCTCCAAACACATTGTCATGGAGCATATTTGCATGTATTTTTGGATTGCAACATATGTTGTATTTTGGAATGATTTCGAATATTTGTTAAATTTCTTTCGGTTGTAATGGTATGAGTTTAATTCATGTTTAGATGCATGTGTAAGTGCTGGAATGTATGAGAATGATTATGTGTGAATTATGATCGAGCTATGTCTATGTATATGTATAAATGTTGGGATCGGGTCTGACTTTATATGATGCGCCCGTCATCTACGCAGCCCGAGGGGCCACCTCGGGAATCGGACATCCGGGGCCCGAGCCCAACATTTGAAGCTCTAGTGTCTATTATATGAGTTAGTTCCAATTAATTCAAGAGAACGAAAATAATGGTATGGAATTGTACTTGCAAATTCTACAAAATTCACATTATTTCCTCTGTTTACGCCAAAAGTTGATTTCCCTTTCATGAATCTTTCCACTTCTTGTTGAATCAAGCTAGAAATGTTCATCGATCAGTCACTGGTGCTATTATGAATGGACCTCGTATGCAACTCTTCTGTTTTCCCTGTTTCTATCAAGTTTGCCAAACTTTTCTTTGACGTTTTTTGTTTATGCTCTTTTAACGCCTTATACCAGTCTGGATAGCCATGAATTTTGAAACAACTTTAGTATGTTCGGTCATTTTGCAAAACTCACACTTTAATTCAGGCTTGTCTCCGATATCTCTTCTTTTATAATTCTCTTTACTTTCCTACCTTTATCAGTCTTAGTTGCTTGTCCTCTAACGAAGATGGCACTATTGTTATTAGGTTCAACTGTCGCTAGATGAATTTCCTTCTATCTCTCCGCTATCAAAATGATTGAATATGCTTTGTCAATACGTAATGGATCCATCACCAAAATTTGATTCTTAACCTGGTTGTAACTTTCATTCAACCCCATCAGAAATTATATCAGCTTATGACTGAATTGTTCTCCTCCATTTTCTTTCCAGCTTCATACGTACACTGATTACATGAACACTTTGGCATTGGTAACAAACATCTTAACTCATCCTACAGTTTCTTCAGTTTTTTAAAATACCTAACAACAAACATACTTCCTTGTGTGATTGTACTGATTTCTCTTTGTAACTGATACAAAAGAGGACCATTACATTCCCTATATCAGTTCTCTAATTCCTTCCAAAGCTCAAAAGCACCTAAGACATACAAATAATCATCAACAATCTCTTTAGAAATCGAATTTAATATCCACGATGTAACTATACTATCAACTCGACACCATTAATCGTAAACTAACAAATTTTCATCTGGTATTTTGTATCTACCATCGATGAATCCTAGCTTTATTTTTGCTTTAAGAGCTAACTTCATAGCATGACTCCATGAAAGGTAATTATTACCTGTTAAAGGAGAAGTTACCAAAGCCATTCCAGGATGATAAGATCCTTGCAACATCAATGAATCATTTATAATTTGAGTAACAAAATCCTCTGTCCTTGAATCGAAATCCCCCTCCTCCATACCATTATGAAAACAATTAACATAAACTACCAGCTCACTTTAATAACTCTGCTCTAAAACCATGAAAAAATTGATATTAGAAAGAATCTGAACATCTTCTCATATCAGTAATCATAACTCATTACTAGTTATATACAAAACTCAGTCCACTAATTGACTAATGTAATAACTGCTACACAACTCACTCTTTCATGTGAATAAATAAATAAATGCTTATATAGAGACTGTGAGCATATAGTTATTCATAACTATTCGTTCAATATCAAATTGTTATTATCGAACTCTTTACTTATTCGTATTAAAGATTAATCATCATATAATTTATGAAAACAATATTCAATTGCAATTAGCTTGTATGTCGAATCAAAAAATTGCCAGAGAGAAGCAGGAAAAAAAATTTTCTTCCTATATTCCATGTAAAACATGTACAATATGTACTACTGTTCTGACTATAAATCAGGAACCTACAAAACAAGAAAGGAAGTAAAATCCCTATTTAAGCTATACAACAATAACGGGAAAATCCTTCCTATAAATTAGGCTAAACTCTTGCCAATACTCCCCTTCAAGCTGGGGCGAAGACATCTCTTAACCCCAGCTTGTCAAGTGAGTCATGAAAGGATCTTGAACACACTGCTTTTGTTAAAATATCTACTAGCTATTGCTCAGATCTTACGAAGGGGAAACTTATGGTGCCATCCTCCAAATGTTGCTTAATGAAATGTCTATCCACTTCAACATGCTTTGTTCTATCATGTTGAACTGGATTGTGTGCCTTGTCAATAGCCGCCTTACTATCACAAAATAATTTCATAGTTCCACCGTCATAAAAACCAAGCTCCTCTATCAGTCTTTTAAGCCATAACAACTCACAAAGACCCTTGGAAATGCCTCTAAATTCAGCTTCAGCACTAGATAAAGCAACAACATTTTGCTTCTTACCCTCTATGTAACCAGATTTCCACCAACAAATGTAAAGTGCCCAGATGTGGACCTCCTATCAGTGATATTCTAGCCTAATCATCATCAGTGAAACCTTCAATCTTCAAATGATCTTGTTTGGTAAATGATAGTCCTTGGTCAGGAAAGGACTTCAAGTACCGTAGAATATGAACCACAGCATCCATGTGAGCTTCACTTGGTTGATGCATAAACTGACTTACTACGACTACAGCATAAGCTGTATCGGGTCGTGGGTGAGATAAGTAAATTAACCTGCCTACCAATCTTTGATATCTTTCCTTATCAGCCAATTTTTGATCAGGATAAATACCAAGTTTATGATTTTGAACCATAGGCACTTCTGCAGGACGACAATCAAACATTCCGACTTCAGACAATAAATCTAACGTATATTTTCTTTGAGATAAAAATATACCTGCATTAGTTCTGGACACTTCGATCTTGAGAAAGTATTTGAGATCACCCATATTCTTCATCTCGAAATTCTGTAGCTAAGTTTTCTTGTAGTCTTTTAATTTCATCTTAATTATCCCCTGAAATGATCATGTCATCCACATAAACTATCAAAACAGTGATCTTTCCTCCTCAATGTTTGATAAACAGTGTATGGTCACTATTACTCTGTGAATAACCATATTGTTTAATAGCATTACAAAGTCTCCCAAACCATGCTCTTGGAGACTGTTTAAGTCCATAAAGAGCTCTCTTTAGTTTGCACGTATGAGTTTTCGTCTTCTTAGGTTCATATCCAGCAGGAATATCCATATACACTTCCTCTTCAATGTCTCCATGAACGAAACCATTTTTCACGTCCAGTTGTATTAGGGGCCAATCTAAATTAGTTGCAACAGATAACAGAACCCGTATGGTATTTAATTTGGCAACAGGAGAAAAAATTTCCTGATAATCTATACCATACGTTTGAGTATATCCTTTGGCTACCAACCTTGCCTTAAACCGTTCAACAGACCCATCTGACTTATGCTTTATAGTAAAAATCTATCTGCACCTTAATTTTTTAACTCTAGGTGGTCTTCGAATAAGTTCCCATGTCTGATTTTTTTAAAAGCTTCCATCTCTTCCTGAATAGCTTTGACCCACCTTAGGTCTCGCATTGCCTCCTTAACAGTATTAGGCACGTTTTCACTTGATATATTAAGTGCAAAAGCCATCTGCTCCTCAGGCAAGTGCTGTGTAGAAACAAAATTAGTAATGGGATATCGTGAAGTCTTCTTTTCTACTTCAGGTGAGTATCGTGAAGTCTTCTTTTCCCTTCATTAACAACATTTGATGGATGGCCTACCAGTTTCGAAACTATATCAGATGAATGACTAATTTCTTCAGATGAACACATTTCAGTGGAACAATAGCCATCACCACACATTTCATTTAAATGATAGCTATCACTATATGAACGACCACCACTCTCCCCCTGTTGTTCATGAGGTTCAACACTAACCTCCCCCTCACATGAATAACTATTGAAATCAAGAGAAGGGGTAGAAGCTAGAGGAGGGGAAGAACCTAAAAAATAATATTCATTCTCTTGAAAGTGAACATTCATGGTGGTATAAAGTCAGGAGGTAGTAGGATCAAAACACTGGTACCATTTCTGCATTTTTCCATACCCCAGAAACACACATTTAACAGCTTTGGGATCAAGTTTAGTTCTCTAGGATTGTGGCAAAGTAACAAAAACAACACAACCAAAAACCCGTGGGGGAAGGAAAAGTGTATGAGGTAAGTTATAGTTGTAAGTGGTAAGTCGACTTGTACCATGTGTAAGTCGACTTATGCTTGCTCGGTACCGATTAGTCGACTTGTACATTGGATAAGTCGACTTATTCAAGGACTGCATCTTGTTTATTTGTGCCCTAAAGGCAATCCCTTTAGCTGCTTTTATTCACATCGTGATGCGGTGAATGAATAAATAAAGAAAAGGCATAATTCATTAATTTGAGGTTCATGAACATTGTTTATGAATTGATTTGATCTTTAATCAAATTAATGAAGTCCATGATATATGACATAGCATGAAGGAAATTATGATGTGATCATACTACCGAGATTCCTATCATGTGCAATTATGTCAAGATCTAAATTCTCCTAGTCATAGGATTAATGAGACTGGACATCATTAATCAGGATGCACTAGCATATGTCATACTCCTTGATTGGATCAAGCGGTGGATCTCGTAAACTGTAAATATGAGATATTTAGAGTTGACATATGGATGCTTACTAGTGGTAGTAAGTTCATTGGATGACTGTCATGAGATCATCACATGGATATCTTATCTAAGTGTCGGTGATAATCTCATCATAGCAATGGTGCAAGTATCCTTAGACTTGAGGTACTCGAGGCTATCTTGATATCTTGATCACGTGCTTTGACTCCATTTCTTGTTGCCTTCGGAGGTAACTCATAGGGTGGTGCTTGGGTGCAGTTTGAGGTATTCAAGATAATTGAGTAGCCAATAAAGGATTCACCACTTACGGATTAGCGAAGAGATACCCATGGCCTCTTGTCGGGATCATTACTCGAAATCTCGGCCAAAGTGAATATGTCATGTAGAGTGTCTTCATGGACATATAGAGTAATGAGTCCTAGGACGAGAACCGTTATCACTAAATGGACTTGGTCTAGTAAGAGTTGACACTTTGACCATACTCATAACCAAGTGGGGTATAGGATGGTGAAAGGACTAATTGCACAAGAATTGTCATGGAAGGGTTCGTGATCGGTTCGTGATGAATACATCAAACCGATTACTTTCCGGTCAATCGGGGTCATGATGTGTTGCTAGATACCGCTCATGACTTGCTCGGATTAATTGTTAATCTAAGTGGCCAACATAACCAGGAAACCTAAAGGGTCACACGATAAGAGTGTTTCAGAGAATCAGAAATAGTATTGGTGAGTTCCAATTATGGAGAGCATTAGGATTAAATGGATCCCGATGAGATCGAGATATGTCACGATGAGATCGCGACATCAATATTGCTAAGAAAGGTTTCCGGAGTTGTTTCAGCATCGGGGCCCGGTAGGCCGGTAGGACCGACCCCAGTTGGACTGGACCTTAGCAAATATATTCTAATTAATTAATTAAGTAATTAATTAATTAATTATTATATATATATATGTCCATGTACGTTGGAATGGAGAGGAAGAGGATAAAACTTTGACTTTTCAAAGTTTGCTTATTTAATTCATTAAATAAACTAATGGATATAAAGCCTCCATTTGTAAGCTTCTAATGGATTGTTTTTTAAGTGTTAAAAAACAACATAAGGTGGCTTTTGGAGGATGATGGTCGTGGGTTTTGGCTAGAGGAAAAGGAGAAAGCTTAAGAGTTAAGCTTAAGGTGAAAAGGTGATTTCATTTTTCTTCTTCTTCATCAAGCCATCATCGATTTCTTCTCTTCTCCAAGCACAAGGTTCCAACGTTTTCTCAAGCTCTCCAGGACAGAGGTAGGGTCTAGCAGCTCTTATTCTGTTCTAGCTAATCCCGAGTCAAAGGGGTTTGACTCGGTTAGGTTTTCTGATCTCTGCGTGGATACCTTTAGAGATAGTCTCTATTGGCTATTCAGGTTTGAGTCTTCATACCGACACCTGGATCCTGGGTTTCGGGAAAGTCCCGGGAACAAAAATTTTTGTTTTCCGCTGCCGGTACATGTGATGTACCTCCCGGGATTTTCCTACGGTGGTATCAGAGCGTTTGGTGTCGTGTATGAAGCTAAAACCGAAGCTAGATCAGAAACCCTAAGTGCTGTTGATGTTGATGCATGCATACTGCCTGATTTTCGAATTTATATTGTGATATATTTTTCGAAATTTTTCTGCCCAGGAATGTTCATAACATGTTAGAGAATATGTCTATGAATTTTCAGAATTTATTGATTTGATTTGATATAGTTTTGCTAATTAATTCCCTAAGCTTACAGATGCTGTTTTTGAAACGATTCTGTGAACAGGCAGTAGTATAAAATCAAGAAGAAATTCTAGAAAAATCTTTTTCTGTATTTTCCTTCACCTACATGTCTCTAAGATGTTGGTGAATGTCTGTGAGCATGGAAATTGGATTTCAAGGTGATTGGATATTTATTTTCGATTTTATTCTATGTTGTTGGGAATTGCTGTGTTGATGAACACAGAATTGGAATCGGTTTTGTTATTTTGGTTGACTGAGTTTTTGATGGCCTAAAATCCTAAAAATATTCAGGTAGCATGTTAAGAACATTTAGTAACCTATATAATTTTGTCAGAATTTATTGAAATTGTTTCATTGATCATTTCAAGCAATGTACAGAACTGGACAGTTTTGGTGAAAATTGTTGGGACTGTTTTGCTTGGCTTGATTGAGTTTGCGTTTTCAATTCCAATGCCTTGCAGCATTTTTAATGTGATTAAAAATGTGTTATCTTGATGTAATATGATTTCCAAACTGAATTTCTTGAATTTGCTTTTTCAAGAATTTTTGAATGCCGAATTGATCACATTAGCGTCTCGGTAGTATCTTGCATTATCTTGTTTGTTTTGACCGTCATATTTTTTATGGCATGTGCTGAAGTAAATTTGATAATGTATGTGCTAGCTAGAGATGCTTAGGTTGATAATTAGGGTGTTCCTAAATTATTTGGAAATGAATGAGTTTTGACTCATTTTAAGCTTTTCATATAGTTTGACTATTTAAGGCTTTCATGGTTCAATGAATTGTTCATTGATACATCAAATTTATCAGATATTACCTTAGGTATGTAGGTGTTGTGAATTGGAATTGCAATGATTGAGGTATTAGCCGATTAGAAAGTATAGCAATTCTTTTTGGATAAGTCGACTTGTACTATACATAAGTCGACTTGTTCAAAGTTTCTGGATAAGTCGACTTGTATTGTACATAAGTCGACTTTTTCAAAGTTTTTGCATAAGTCGACTTATATTAGACAAGTCGACTTGTGTGTGGGCAGGAGCATAAGTCGACTTATATCGCACAAGTCGACTTGTGTGTGCAAGCGATGGCTTAAGGCGACTTGCATTTGATGTAAGGCGACTTATGACATGCTCTAGTTGGATGATGGATGATTATAAGGATTGATTCAATGTGATTGATGACACCTAAATCATTCCATATAGTCCTAGTGACTATGATCCTTCACTTGAGTCTAGAGTTTCTAAATCCTCCTCGGTATATGAAAACTAACGCTTCCATTAATATGGTAAGAACCAGAGTTCTTATAGGGATGAGTTGTTGGGTAAACCCAAGCTCACTCTATACGGATATGTTCAAACCATGAAAATATGATTTTCGATTAATGGGTTGGTTTTCACCGAAGCGTTGGTTTGTTGAGTAAACTCAAGGTCAACGTGGACAGAGGTGAAATTGGGTAGCATATATCGGATGTATGCGCATCAAAGAGTTGATACCCAATGTAAGTGCACACATCAACAAGTTGATAGCGATCGATAGTTGTGTCTAAGATGTAATTGGTATATCGATACCTCCGAGACTTAAGGTGGCTTGTTGGGTAAACCCAAGGTCATTCTCAAAGTCGGTTATCGATGATGCAATTGGTATGACCGATACCTATCGATTGACCTAAGTTGTGGCTTGTTGGGTAAACCCAAGGTCACTCTTAGCAATGTCGGATATCGACCCACTAGGACATTATGTCACTTTGTTTCTCTGGATTCGTAAAGAGGGTTATGGATTCTAGGAAACTAATGGGAGCCATATGCATATCATGCAAGTCCTTATGATCATGCAGCATATCTATTCTATCATTCCTTCTCTTTATCGCTTAGGTTGATTGAAGAAGTCTTTCAGTGTGAATTAATGCTCTCCTTTCTGGACCGATTTTCTTGATTGGCTAAGGACTCTGAGAATTGTTCTCAGATCTGAGGAACTGGGATATGTCCTAGATGTTCCACTTCCGGATGCACTGTCGTCGATGCTTCGATAAGGATCGTAAAGCATATCGTAAGCATCTAAAGGACGATGATATGGATACTTGCATTATGCTTGTCTTGATGTCACCAGAGCAGCAGAAGAAAGACGAGTCCATGGATGCTCACTCTATAGTATTTCATCTTAGGGAGCGGTTTGTTGAGCAAGCTCGATTCGAAAGGTTCGAGACCTCGAGGCTTCTCTTCATCATAAAGATGGCTCAGGATATCTGGCATGCAAGATGCCTCAAGATGAATAGCTATATTGAGAGATTGGCGCCTTAGGATTTGTAATGGATTATGAGTTAAGTAGATACTTAATTCGGTTGGATTGTCGATGGTTATTCACGGTTTGTGATAAACTATCGGATAAACCAAATATCCACAACAATTCTCGAGCTAATCAATCTGCTTCATGACAATTGAAAGGTGCTATCAAGAGAGATAGCAAGTGCTAGTGGTGGATGCTCCTTCTTCCGGTTCTAGAAGAAAACCAAAGGAAGTGCCATCAAGGAAAACCAAAGATTACGCCCCAAAAGGATTTTGCTTTCATTGTGGCAAGTCTAGCCACCTAGAGGCTAAACCGTAAAATCTATTCGAGTCCTCGAAGCGATAAAAGGCATCGATGCCTCTACTCCTTCAAGTATGTTTGTCATTGAGGTTAATACTATTCTGATCCAAACATATCAGTATTTGATACGGATGTTGGTCATACATATGAAATGATATGCAGGCATCGGGGATAGTAGAAAGCTCATAAAAGAGAACTAGACCTTTGTGTAGGTAATGCAGCAAGAGTTGCTACATTTGCGTGAGGCACTTATGTCTTATTACTCCCTCACCGGGCTTGTATTCAAATTGGATGATTGTCATTTTGTACCTGTTTTAAACAAAGAACATATTGTATGTTTCATGTTTAATTAGAGCTGGTTTCCATTGGACTTTTAGTAGCAATGGTTGTTCTATTAGTTCGAATGGAATGCTCTATGGTACTGGTACATTATGCAATAGAAATGACATATTAGATATGTCATATCCAGTTATGAATGTCAATGACGCGGAAAGACATAATCGAGATAATTTAAAATCAACTTACTTATGGCATTGTCGGCTTGGCCATATAAATGAGACACGCATCGCTAAGCTCCATAAGAGTGGATGTTTAGGGTCATTTGATTATGAATCATATGACACATGCGAATCTTGTTTATTAGGCAAGATGACTAAGTTATCCTTCAATGGAAAGGATGAACGACTGGATTATTAGACCTAATACATTCAGATGTATGTGGTCCGATGTCCATCCATGCCAGAAGTGGTTGTCGTTACTTCATTACTTTTATCGATGATTATTCACGATATGGGTACATGTATCGATGAGATACATCTCAAGCGCTTGAAAAGTTCAAACAATTCGAAATGAAGTAGAAAAGCGGTTTGGTAAAAGTATCAAGGCATTACGATCGATCGTGGTGGAAAATACTTAGACCAACAGTTTTGGATTATCTCGAGATAATGGGATTTTATCTCGATTCACTCCACCTTGCACGTCGCAAAGACAATGGTGTGGTTGAAAGGAGAAATCGAACCTTGTTAGACATGGTGCGATTGATGATAGGTTTTTTACTGCTTTTAGGGTATGCGCCGAGACAAATTTGCTTACTTGTTAAATGAGTTCCATTAAAGCGATTGATGTTACTCCATATGGAGATATGGACTAACCGAAAGCCCTATCTTTCTCACTGAAAGTTTGGGGTTGTCACGCTTATGTGAAGCGGACACGGTCAGATTAGCTTGATGCAAAGTCGACAAGTGTTTGTTCGTGGAATATTAATTCTACCTTGCTTAGAACAAAAGTGTTTGTTTCAAAGCATGCTGTTTTCTTAGAAAGAGTTTCTTTTGTAAGAGGACGGTGGGAGAAAAGTTGAACTTGGAGAAGTTCAAGATGCTCGAACAAACATAGATCAACCGCTGAACTCAAACTGCCACTCATATAGATGAGGTACCAGTTCAACCTTCTATTACACACTAATTTCAGAGGTCACGTAGGATACGCCTGTCCTCGAGAAATATGGATTTCTCGTGGGGAACAGAATGACGTATTGCTCATATGAGATGATGAGCACGCTACTATGAAGAGGTTACAAGAGTTGAGTCCGGAAAATGGCTTCGTGCCATGAAATCAAATGGATTCCATGTATGAAAACCAAGTATGGACTTTGGTTGTTACACACGAAGGATAAAACCCACGAGGTGCAAAGAGGTTTTAGAAGAAAACCAACATGGATGGTAATCGATTACCTATGAAGCGAGACTAATGGCCAAAGGATTTCGCCAAAGACAAGGAGTTGACTATGACGAGACCTTGAATTTCGTAGCAATGCTTAAAACCATTCGGATACTCCTAGCCATTGCCGCCATTATGATTATGAGATATGGCAATGGATGTGAAGACGACTTTCCTTAAATGAAATCTGGCCGAGGATGTGTATATGACACAACCAGAGGGCTTCACATCTTATGATGGCGAAATGGTATGCAAGCTTCAGAAATCCATGTATAGATTGAAGCAAGCATCCAGGAGTTGGAATGTCCGTTTTGACGAGTTAATCAAAGAGTTTGGTTTCTCATAAAATCCGGATGATCATTGTGTGTATAAGAAGGTTAATGGGACTGCAATCGTTTTCCTTGTGTTGTATGTAGATGACATACTGTTACTCAGAAACGATGTCTCTATGCTGCAATCAGTTAAAATTTGGTTGTTCAAACAATTTGCCTTGAAAGACCTTGGTAAAGAAACTTATATCCTTAGGATATAGATTTATAGAGATAGATCAAAGGTTGCTTGGTCTTTCACAAGCATCGTACATAGATGAGATGCTAAAGAGGTTTAGCATGAAAAGATGTTATGTACGAAGCCCGATGTATCGTATGCTCTAAGTGTTACGAGCAAATACCAATCGGTTCCTAGTGAGGGTCACTGGGTGGCTGTCAAGAATATCCTCTAGTACCTTTGAAGCATTAAGGATGTTTTCTTGATGTTTGGAGATGTAAATCTCCTAGTGAGCGGGCATTCAGATGCCAGTATTTAATCTGATAAGGATGATTCTGAATCACGATCAGGTTATATACATTCACACTGAATAGCGTGGCGGTCAATTGAAAGAGTTTCAAAACAAGAAAGGACTGCTGATTCAACAACCGAGGCAGAGTACCTGTCGCATGAGATGCACAAAGGAAGTTGTTTGGATCAAGAAGTTCATTACTGAACTTGATCTAATCCCTAGCTGTGATAGGCCCATAGGATTGTATTGTGATACAATGGGGCTAGTGCGCAGGCAAAGGATTCAAGGTCTCATCGACGATCCGAACATCTACTCCGCCAATTCGGGAGATCATTAGTCGAGATGATGTCCTGATAGAGAGAAATCCCACAGAGCAAAGTGTTGCTGATCCGTTGACAAAGCCATTGTCACAGGAGAATTGTGATTCTCATGGACGCGCTTATGGTATTAGATACCAAGGCGATTGGCTTTAGGTCAAGTGGGAGATTTATAAGTGGTAAGTCGACTTGTACCATGTGTAAGTCGACTTATGCTTCTTTCTGCATCGATAAGTCGACTTGTACATTGGATAAGTAGACTTATTCAAGGACGAGATTGTTTATTTGTGCCCTAAAGGCAATCCCTTTAGCGCGTTTTATTCACAAATGATGCGTATCTGGTGAATGAATAAATAAAGAAAAGGCATAATTCATTAATTTGAGGTTCATGAACATTGTTTATGAATTGATTTGATCTTTAATCAAATTAATGAAGTCCATGATATATGACATAGCATGAAGGAAATTATGATGTGATCATACTACCGAGATTCCTATCATGTGCAATTATTTCAAGATCTAAATTCTCCTAGTCATAGGATTAATGAGATCGACATCATTAATCCGGACAGACTAGCATATGTCATACTCCTTGATTGGATCAAGCAGTGGATCTCAGAAATTGTAAATATGAGATATTTAGAGTTGACATATGGATGCTTACTAGTGGTAGTAAGTTCATTGGATGACTGTCATGAGATCATCACATGGATATCTTATCTAAGTGTCGTTGATAATCTCATCATAGCAATGGTGCAAGTATCCTTGACTTGAGGTACTCGAGGCTATCTTGGATACCGATCCGTGCTTTGACTCCATTCCTTGTTGCCTTCGGAGGTAACTCATAGGGTGGTGCTTGGGTACAGCTTTGAGGTATTCAAGATAATTGAGTAGCCAATAAAGGATTCACCACTGGATTAGCGTAAGAGATACCCATGGCCTCTTCGTCAGATCATTACTGAAATCTCGGCGAGTGAATATGTCATGTAGAGTGTCTTCATGGACATATAGAGTAATGAGTCCTAGGATGAGAACTATTATCACTGAAATGGACTTGGTCTAGTAAGAGTTGACACTTTGACCATACTCATAACCAAGTGGGGTATAGGATGGTGAAAGGACTAATTCGCACAAGAATTGTCATGGAAGGGTTCGTGATCCGGTTCGTGATGAATACATCAAACCGATTACTTTCCGGTCAATTGGGGGTCATGATGTGTTGCTAGATACCGCTCATGACTTGCTCAGATTAATTGTTAATCTAAGTGGCCAACATAACCGAAAACCTAAAAGGTCACACGCATAAGAGTGTTTCAGAGAATCCGTAAAATAGTATTGGACTGAGTTCCAATTATGGAGAGCATTAGGATTAAATGGATCCCGATGAGATCGAGATATGTCCCGATGAGATCGCGACATCAATATTGCTAAGAAAGGTTTAGAGAATGTTTAAACGCCGGGGCTGATGAGGCCGGTAGGACCGACCCCAGTTGGACTGGACCTTAGCAAATATATTCTAATTAATTAATTAAGTAATTAATTAATTAATTAATTAATTATATATATGTCCATGTACGTTGGAATGGAGAGGAAGAGGATAAAACTTTGACTTTTCAAAGTTTGCTTATTTAATTCATTAAATAAACTAATGGATATAAAGCCTCCATTTGTAAGCTTTAATGGATTGTTTTTAAGTGTTAAAAACAACATAAGGTGGCTTTTGGAGGATGATGGTCGGGTTTTGGCTAGAGGAAAGGAAAAGCTTAAGAGTTAAGCTTAAGGTGAAAAGGTGATTTCATTTTCTTCTTCTTCATCAAGCCATCATCGATTTCTTCTCTTCTCCAAGCACAAGGTTCCAACGCTTTCTCAAGCTCTCCGTGACGGAGGTAGGGTCTAGCAGCTCTTATTCTGTTTAGCTAATCCCGGTCAAAGGGTTTGACTCGGTTAGGTTTTTTGATCTCTGCGTGGATACCTTTAGAGATAGTCTCTATTGGCTATTCAGGTTTGAGTCTTCATACCGACACCTGGATCCTGGGTTTCGGGAAAGTCCCGGGAACAAAAATTTTTGTTTTCCGCTGCCGGTACATGTGATGTACCTCCCAGGATTTTCCTACAATAGTGACATCCAAGAACATGTAACGGGGTTTGATACTGCAAATGTTTTTTCGGCATTCTATTTAATAAATATGCAGCAGTGGATAATGCATCACTCGAAAACGATTTGGGCATGCCAGAATCAATCAACAAGGCACGAGTGGTGTCAAGAAGATGACGATTTTTCCGCTCCGCAACCCCATTCTGTTGGGGTGTAAAAGCACAAGAAGTTTCATGCAAAATTCCATGTTCATTAAAGTAAGCACGCATAGCAGAATTGATAAATTCCCCTCCATTATCAGATCTGACCATACGAATAGAACATTGAAATTGGTTCAAAATCATTTTGCAAAACTGTTTAAATGTGTCACAAAACTTCATCTTTCTTTTTCATTACATAAATCCACGCCATATGAGTATAATCATCAATATAGGTAACAAACCAACGGAATCCATCATGAGAAGGAATTGGGGCTGCCCACTAGACATTGAAGTGAATAAGATCAAACGGCACAACTCGTTTATCCAATTTAGGAGAATAAGTAGAGTTTACACTCTTTGCCAAAATGCAAGTCTGACAGGAAATTGAGAAATGTTTAAAAGTAGAAAACAATAAGGGAAATAAATGTTTCATATACCCAAAAGATGGGTGTCCAAGAAGTTTGTGCCATAAAAGAATTTCAGCCTCTTTGGTGTGAGTACTAGTTGATGCCTTATGAACTTTGCTAATTTTAGCCTCTTTGTTGTGAGTATCAGTTGATTCCTTGTAAACTTTGCTAATTTTAGCTTCTTCCATGTAGTACAATCCACCCCATCTAATACCACGACCAATCATCTCCCTCGTGTGAAGATCCTGTAGTAAGAAAAAAGTGGGGAATATTAGTGCCACACAATATAAATCTTTAGTGAGTCTACTAACGGAAATCAACTTGTGCTTAAGTGAAGGAATAAGCAAAGTATTCTTCAGCATGGTTTTATTATTCAAAACCACACGACCAGCTCCAGTAACTGGAGATCGAACACCATTGGCATTAGAGATCCAATGTCAACGAGGGGAGACAGTGTTAATAATGTCTTGAGGGTCAAATGTCATATGTTCTTCTGCACCAAAATCAAGGATCCACTTTTGGTCAACATCAGAAGTTGTATTACTCAAGACACATCTAGAGGTACCTTCAGTCATAGGATTGGATTTACCCTCTGAAGAAAGAAAGGATTGCAAGGTGTCCCCAGTCATGAGTGCAGCAACCCCTCCTGCGTTCTCAACTTGAGCTCTCTTCTTCTTCGCTTAATATTCCTCCCACCAGTCAGGATAGCCATTCAATTTGAAGTAGGTGTCTTTGGTATGCTTCTTACAACCACAGTGTGTGTAGCGTTGAGCCTCATTAGAATGTTTACTCTTACGATCAGCTCCTTTAAAACTCTTTGTTGCCATCACCATGCTTGTATCAGATGATGTAGATCGCATGATCTATTGATGATTATCTTCTCGATAAACTTTAGCATAGGCCTCTTTAATAGTAGGAAGGGGCTTTTCTGTTAAGAACATCACTTCAAATGGAGTCAAGACAGTCATCAAGTCTGGTCAAAAATATATATACTCTCTCCTCATGAAGCAACGAATTGTATTTCTCGATATCTACTGGACAAGTCATAGGATTGGGTCTACGAAAGTCTATCTTATGCCAAAGGCTTTGCAATTCAAAATAATATTGATCAAGAGAGTCACCAGCTTGGCGCAGCTGAGAAACACGGCATTGAAGTTCATACACTTGAGAGGTATTTGACCCATCAAAATAGGTTGTAGCTGCCACATCCCAGACCTCCTTGGCTGTAGTAAATGGCACAAAATTGGGCATAATCCATAGAACTGAGTAACCAGCCCTTGACAATGGCATTCTCCGTGAGCCACTTGTGGAATGTGGATCGTTTTCATCTGGTTGAGATAAATCACCATTAATATAGTCAAGTTTATCTTTTCCAGCCACAAACATCTCGACAAGTTGAGACCATAGCCCATAATTCGAGCTATTCAGTTTCACACTAATATTGGTCACACCACCATCAGGAATGGTGGTAGGAGTAGGGGTTATTGAGCCACCATGAACGTGAGAAAACGCGGTAGCCATGCGTTCTACAAACTCAGTAAAAAAATGAGCCACATATGGGTTAGGGAGGGTGAGATCAGAGAGTGTTTTTGGCTCAGTATGAGAGGTTGGATCAGCCATGTGAAGAACACTATTGGTGGCACCAAAAACTAGAAGCAAAAATCCCTAGAACCAGGCTCTAATACCATGCCAGAGAGAAGAAGGAAAACAATCTTTTCTTCCTATATTCCGTGTAAAACATGTACAATATATACTACTGTTCTGACTATAAATCAGGAACCTACAAAACAAGAAAGGAAGTAAAATCCCTATTTAAGTTATACAACAATAATGGGAAAATCCTTCCTATAAATTAGGCTAAACTCTCGCCAATAAAAATAACATTAATTGACATAGTATTATGGACTACATTCTAATAACTATAAAAAATTTCCACCATCATATTTGCCACTTTTTGAATCACTTCATGGGGAGACTTTACTCATTGTTATATTGCTATTTTCATCTTATATATCAAAAAATAAAAAAAAAAAAAGAGCAATTGGATATTTAGCTAGTTCACAAACATCACACTTGAGTTGGTTACTTGATAAAATAAGTGTCTTACTTCTCAAGAAGTTGTTCTCTATTTGCAAGATTCTTTTCTAATTTATGATATATAAAGCTGAGTGAATAGGTGATTTTAGCACCATGGAAGCCACAAGATAATTTAACCTCAAGCATTTATATGTTGATTGTTTCTAGCCTCAAGCAATTTTATATTGATTGTTTACAGGGCCGTTCCTATAGTTTTATAGGCCTTGGGTGAAATTAAAAAAAAGGGCCCCAATAATTTTATCAAGATTATGATTTATGAAAAACAATTTCTTCATGCAATTCTAGATGCAAAATCATTAATAATATTATCAAGATCAATATTGTCCAACATATCCTTCTCAATACATAACATAGCTAAACCATTCAACCTTTCTTGTGACATTGATGATTTCAAGTAGGTTTTCAATAATTTTAACTTTGAAAAACTTCTCTCAGTTGATGCTACAGTCACAGGTATAGTCAATAGAATTCGATAAACAATTAAAACATTTGGATAACAATCTGCAGCTTGAACAAATTCTAATATTTCAACTGATGACATTAACTCATTTGGCAAAGTCATTTGTAATACTTTTAATTCAAAAAAATCATCTAAATTCACATCAGTCACATTATTATGAGAAAAAGTCATCGTAAAATTAGTACAACATTCTCTTAATTCATTATCATCTAATGACCTCAACTTCTTTGAATCAAATAAAAATCTAAAAATATTATCAAATGTCATTAATTGTTCAAATCTATTCTTTAACGAAGTAATTTCCATATCCACAATAATTAAAAAGTAATTAGCCCTGAAAGAATCCTCAGCTGATTGTATTTCTTCATTATGGTTAATTTCATGAAATTGTCATTTCCTAATAACACAACGTCTAGTTGGAAATGTAGGCTTTATATTCATCTCAAGTGCAAGATTTTTGGCAATATTCATACTAGAGCTAAACCCTTCATCTCTATATTTCTCAAAAAATACCATCACACCTTCTAATTGCTTTATGGTAGCATTAATGCACATAGATTTAGATTGCAACTTTTTACTCACCATGTTAATAGAGAATAAAATATCATACCAAGTAAAAATTCAAAACTCTCAAGTACACTAACCAAGTTTTCTTCTTTATTCTTTGACTTGGTATCATCACAAGATTTAGATAATTCCATCAAAGCCAATCTTATTTAAGGAGCTTGAAATCTAATAGCTTTAACATTTTTTATTCGACTCTCCCAACGAGTGTTGGACAATGATTTTATAGTTAAGCCTAAAACATTATCAAACAAAACCTTCCACCTTTTAGGAGAACTTGAAAATAATGCATATATACGTTGCACGACTCCAAAAAATGAAACAGCTTTAACACAAGAATGTGCCATATCACTAAGAGTAAGATTAAGATTATGACAAGTACATGGCATATATAATGTTCTTGGATTTATTTCTAGTAATCGCTTTTGAACCCCTTGAAGTTTTCCCTTCATATTAGAACCATAGTCATAACCTTGAACCCTTACATTATAAACATTAAGATCAAGAGAATTAAATGCATTCAATAATTCATTGAAAAGTCCTAATCCAAATGTGTCATCTATCTTTAAGAACTCTAAAAATTACTCCTCCATTTTTATTTTTTTATTTGACATATTCACACATCATACTAACAAACTCATTTGTTCTTGATGACTCAAATCTGGGGTATAGTCAAGAATAATAGAAAAGTATTTCGCCTCTTTAATGATCCCTATGATAGAACTTCTAACGCTATGGGCCAACAAAGAAATCAACTCATTTTGAATTTTGTGACCAAGATAATGATGATGAATTTCATGATTTTGAATATGTCTAACATGATCTTGCATTATCACATCAAATCCAACAATTATCTCAAACAATCCTAAAAAGTTACCATTACCATCTTGGTAAAGTTTCTCATTGGATCCTCGAAAAGCTAAATTATATTTAGCAAGATATTTCACAGCAGAAACTATTCTTATCAAAACTTGTCTCCAACGTTCTTTCTCCTTTGCGATTTCTTGTTGCAAATCTTTATCAACTGTTTGATTTTTGCTCAATCTCACTCTTAATTCATTCCACGTTCTCATATTAGTCATATGCTCAATGCAATTCTCATGTTCTTTGAGTCTCTTACTAAGATGCTTCCAATCTCTAAATCCTTCATTTGCTAATACACTTTGTTTGTTAGTAGATTTGAACAATTTACAACAAAAACAATATACTTTATCTACATGTTTAGAATAAACCAACCATTTTCTATCCGTAATCTCTCCATTTTACTCAAATTTCTATAATAAAAAGAATAGGAAAAATGATGAGAGGTATTGTCTAAAGGAAACATAAGATTCAACTCTCTTATGGGCCCTTTTTCAACTAAAATATCCCTTTCTTTATTATCAAGATTATCCCAATTTCTAGGATCATAAATGTCCAATATAGGGCTTACTTACTCAATATACTTTAAATTTTCTAAAGTGCATGCATTTGGTATATGATCACCCTCACTCAGATTTCTAATATTCTCGTGAATATGAATCTCATCACTTAATTTTTCTTTATGTTGTTCAAAACCACCTTCACTTAATTCCTCAGAACTCTCATTAGAGGAGCCTACTCTTTTAATAAATTTATTTATTGCTCCTTTTTGGGATTCAATCAACTGTGCTACTTGTTTTCTTTTTTTCCTTTTTTCACTTCCAGATAAATGCTTTTTAGGAAACATAATATAAACTAATTATAACACAGTTGGACTAGAAAAAGAACAAAAACACTTGTATGGAATTGGAAGAAGTATGCAGGCATAACCAAACTCCAACAGCTTCACAATATATCACAAAGATATATAAATGGTATTATATTTGTGATATGTAATTAATATCACAAAGATAGATATTTGTGATATCTAATATTAAAATTAAAAAGAGTAAAAATATATTTAAAAAATCAGAAACTTTACCTTTAAATTATACTCAAAACTCACAGATGTAATCGTAAAATTTTTGCTTCTAATTTTGGAGTTGGAGTATTTTAAATACATATATTGAGAAAATAAAAAATTTGAAAATAAGAGTACACTTAAATATTTCAAGACTATTTATAAGCATGGGACCACAAAGTTACCTTTACATAAAAAAAAAGTTACAACATTAATGAATTTAATGTTATATAACGTTAAAGTCATTAAATGACTTTAACGTTATTGAACGTTAAAGTCATTTAATGGCTATGTCTTTTAATGTTATAACTTATAAGAACATAGTATCGTTATATGAGAGGGGGCCCACTTTAATAATTCTTCACTAACGTTATTTATGGTAAAGCGAGCACCATTTCAACATTTTTAGAAATCTCAGTCTACATCTATAATGGCCTAGCTACCGAGTCGATCACTAATAACTTATATTATATCAGATACATGTTTGTGCTTCATCATATAGAGGGGGCTGTTGAAGAGGGGCACCCTCTCATAATAGGCCCTGGGCAGGTGCCCGCGCACTTTAATAATTCTCCAGTAACGTTATTTATGGTAAAGCGAGCACCATTTCGACATTTTTAGCAATCTCAGTCTACATCTATAATGACCTAGCCACAGAGTCGATCACTATTAACTTATATTATATCAAATACATGTTGTGCTTCATTATATAGAGGGGGCCGACACTGATTGTTTATAACCTCAAGCATTTATATGTTAATTGTTTCTAAACTTAAGCATTTATATGTTAATATTTTTAGATGGATGAGCATACTCTTTTAGTAGAGAGTTCTTATCGAATACTGAAGATAGAAGTGAAATTTCTAATCCCCTACCAATTGAAGATAGAAGTTCAACTCAAACTCATTTAAAAAGAAGTTTGGAATCACTTTAATAAGACTAGATCGACAAATAGTGTAAAAAAAGGAAAATGTAAATGTTGTCAGAAGATATCGACCGAGAGTTTAAAAGGTAGAACATCTAATTTAAAGAGACGTGTACATTTTTGTAATAGAAGGAAGATGATATTAAGGGGCCAAATATTTTTTACTCCTAAATATATGAGAGACAAAAATGAAATGACCGCAACATCTTATGACAACAACAATCAAGGTTTTTGATGCCTTAAATGATAATTGATGATGAACATCAACTATCTATGGTAAATACCAAAAGATTTAGGATGTTTTCCAACTCACTGCAACCAACTTTCAAGGTTGCAAGTCAGAATACATTGAAGAAGGCTATTATGATAATTTACAAGGATAAGAAGAAAGAGATTTTAAAAGCTTTGTTGAGTAATAAAGGACAAATTATCATTACAATAGAGATATGGACAACCGATAACAAAAAAAAGGTCATATGGTAGAGATGACACATTATGTTGACAATGATTAGACTTTATAAAATAAACTTTTAAGGTCATTTATATTCTTTAATAATGTTATTATTTACTTTTTCGTTGTGTTAAGAATTTATGATTGATGTTGGTAATATTTGTACATGATAAGTTCATTTATATGTCGACATCATATTCAAGTGAAAGGTAGACAACCATGTTGGAAGACTGTTTAATGGATTTTAACATCGACAATAAATTGTCCACCATCATAGACAACAATTGTAGCACGAATGATGCTATGATTAAGAAGTTGAAGAATAAGATACAGGTTAGGAGCATCTTATTTGGTAAAAGGTTATTCCATATGCATTGTTTTACACCTATTCTGACCTTGATTATGAAGAATGGATTGGATATCATTAAGAAAGGATTATATTCGATTCGAAATAGCATAGTATATTGGAATGCAACAACTACACGAACACTATTCATTTCAAGTACAAAGATGTTGTTTTTGGATTGTCTAACTACATGGAACTTAAATTTGGAGTCAGAAGTCCAATATGTTGATATGTTAATTAGGTTGAGACAAAAAAACCTTTAGTACATTTGCATGCCTACAGAAGAGAAATGGTAGTAAGTTAGATAACTTTGTACAAAGTTGGAATTATTTTATAATGTGACTGAATTGTTTTCGGGAACAAAATATCTAACTTCGCACTATTGTTTTAGCACTATGTAAGAGATAAAGAATTCTTTATATGTTTGGATGTTAAGAGTAATTTCTTTTCCTTTTGATATATCAATCTTGTCTATTTTATATTATCTTACTTGATATTGCTTTTAATTTTCCTTTAATACAACCACAAGTATTAATGTGTAGGTGACTAGTCATACTTATAGTTCAAATGGACATTATTTTGGTAAAATATATGAAGATAAAGGTATATTGAATTATTTATTAATTATTACCATATCCGTAATATTCCTTTAATTTTAATCTTACATTACTAAACATTATATTCGTACATATAGATGAAATAATCAAACTATTGACGATCTTAACTACAACAACTAGCTATTCTCTCGTCTACCCTCCCGCCTCTCGTCATGATTTTATCTTAATTTTTGTAAATTGTATCATTTTTTGTAAAATAATTTGCATAATCATTTGTGCACAATTAAGATTACTACAATTAATAAATTTGGTTTTATCCTTTTCACTTTTTAATTAATTATTTGAGTAAATAATTAATTAAAAATGATTTTATATATGTAAGTTTTATATATTTATGCATTATAAAATCTCAAATTTTCTTGATCAATTTAAAATTGTTGATATAATTATTTGAATTGAGCACTTTAGTTCTAATCATTTTCCATAATCATATGCTCCTATATTAATGAATTTGGTTTCAATTTATTCATTTTGTCAATATATGTAAGTTTTTATATATTTATTTATTATAAAATCTCAAATTTTCTTAATCAATTAAAATTCTTAATCAAATATTTTTTCCATTTCCTATAATCATATCTTCCACAATTAATTAATTTGGTTGTTATCTTATTCATTTTATCAATATATACAAGTTTTTTAATATTTATTCATTATAAAATCTCAAATTTTCTTAAACAATTGAAATTCATAATTATAATTATTTCAATTGATCACTTTAATTATAATCTTTTCTTTCATTTCTTATAATCGTAACCTCCATCATTAATGAATTTGGTTTTATCTTATTCATTTTATCAATATATGTAAGTTTTCATACATTTATTCATTATGTAATCTCAAATTTTCTTAATCAATTGAAATTCATAATTATAATTATTTGAATTGGTCACTTCAATTAAAATATTTTCTTTAATTTCCTATAATCATATCCTCCATAATTAACAAATTTGATTTTTATCTTATTCAAGTTATTGATATATGTAAGTTTTATATATTTATTCATTATAAGATCTCAAATTTTCTTAATCAATTGAAATTTATAATTATAATTATTTGAATTGTTCACTTAAATTATAATATTTTTTCATTTCCTAAAATCATATCCTTCTTTATTAATGAATTAGGTTTCAATTTGGTTTTATCTTTTTTATCAATATATGTAAGTTTTATATATTTATTCATTATAAAATTTCAAATTTTCTTAATCAATTGAAATTGTAATTAAAATTATTTGAATTGATCACTTTAATTATAATCTTTGTCTTTAATTTCAAATTTTGTATCCTCTCTTATTATTAAATTTGGTTTCACCTTATTCATTTTATGAATATATGTAAGCTTTATATTTTTATTCATCATAAAATATCAAATTTTCCTAATCAATCAAAATTCATAACTATAATTAATTGAATTGCTCACTTCAATTATAATATTTTTCTTTCATTTCCTATAATCATATCCTTTATCATCAATTAATTTGGTTTCATCTTATTCATTTTATCAATATGTGTAAAATTTTATTTATTTATTCATTATAAAATCTCAAATTTTCTTAATTAATTTAAATTCATCAAATCTTTTCTTTCATTTTTGTAATCATATAATTCTTTATTAATGAATTTGGTTTCATCATATTCATTTTATCACTATACGTAAGTTTTATATATTCATATATTATAAAATCTTAAAATTTTCATATAATCGTATGAATTTTATTATTTAATAAATTAAAATATCTATAATTATAGTATGACACATATATGATATATATTATTTAAAATAAGATTATTAAATAAAATTAATCGACTTATTTTATCTTATAAAATTTATTAATTTACGACAATTAATCGATTAATTAATAAAGTGTTCAATTTTAATAAAATTATTAAAATAAATAGAACAAAAATTTTAAAACTAAATTTGAAAAGTAGTTGCTTGAAAGATTTTACTCTTAAATTAGTTAAATCAATTTAATTTTAAAACATTGATTACATATATATCATCAGCCTTTATGTAATAGACGATATCTACTATTTGCCTTATTTGATTTGTCTAATTGTATAAGGATAGAAACATTACTGTAATTTGACAACTTTGATTGAACAAGCCTACTAAACTATCTCTTCTCTGTTTCCAAGTGATAAAATGATTTACTTTACTTAAAATTCTCAGTTTGCACTTTCATCACTGTCAGCAATTTAGTGAAAATTCCAAGTCCTTAAGCTTTCACTAAATTGATAAAAGAACTAATCACTTTGTTGGCATGATCTTAAATTTAAAGTAAAATCATTATCAACAAGAACTTGGGTATAGTCGAAAGAAACCTTTTGCAAAGATCCTTTCACGGTTCCAAGGATATTCTTATTTCTTATCCTAAATGCTATGGCATCTTCCAATCATATTTTCCGATTCACGGCTCATTTAATGAAATTCCACTTCCTGATAAGCTCTACTACACTACACTACACCGTCAAAAAGAACACTTACAAAAGGTAATCGTAGACATTGGAATAACTAATAAATCTCATGCAATTATCATTTTGAAATAATTTATCATAAAGTTAATTAGCAAATGTCAGATTCCAAATAATTTTTCAACTTCTTTCTATTATATGAAATTCTAACCCTTTTCTATTATAAATTTCTTTAAACCAATATCTAAACTAACAACTTCCTTAGTTTATAAAGATGTATCTTCAGAAGTTGAACTTAATGTTTGAATAAATCGATATCAGAAAGAATCTAAATATTTTCTCATACTAGTAATCGTAACTCATCATTAGTTATATACAAAACTCAGTCCACTAACCGAATAACGGAAGTCTGGTAAGCCATCAGAGTTAGAGCTACACTTCCTGCTACAAAAAACTTAGAATTATGGTTTAATGTTGACAGAAGAATTACATAACTAAACGTTAAAGCAAAACCTCATCTAATGTGTACACTATCTCTAGAAGAATATGAGAAGATATCCGATTGCTCTATAGCAAAAGAAATGCAGGATAAACTACAAGTCACCTTTGAAGGAACGAATGGGGTAAGAAAAAACATAGAATAAGCCTTTTAGTACATTAATATGAAACTATTGGTATGAAATAAGGAGAAACTATAAATGAATTCTTTGGATAGTTCAACAACATCATCACGGCCTTAAATAACTTAGGAAAGATATATCCCAATGATGAGCTCATAATGAAGATTCTAAGATCACTACCAAAGAAATGGAGACCTAATGTGACAGCTCTAGAAACTGCAAAGGATCTAGACAATATTCACTCAACTAGCTATGAGGAAATATGATGATCTATGAAATCGAGATTAGGAGAGATGAAGGATCCTCCTACAGAAAAGGAATGGAGTAAAAGCAACTGATAAATCAAACGATGATGAAAGTGACATTGAGTTTTAAATAGATGAAGATGAAAAGTTCAACTTCATGGTCAGAAAGTATGTTCGCTTCTATAAAATTAAGGTGATGAAGAAAAGAGAAGGAAACAAAAAACCTAGGAACAATAGGTTCCTATCAAAAGGTAGCAAGCAACAATAGCAATACATAAAATAATCAAATCATATGTTATCACTATGAAAACCCTGGAAACATGAGACTTGAATGTCCTCCACTTCAAAAGGAAAAGTCAGAAAAAAAAAAAAAAAGAAAACCCAAAAAGCAACTGATGACTACAGCTTGGTCAGATAAGGATTATGAAAACTTTGAAGAAGAAGAGTTAGAAGAAATCAGCAACATTTGCTTCATGGTTGAATCAAAAGACGACGAGATATATTATTCTGACTTTGATATTGAAGCTGGTGAATTGAAAAATGTATATCATGAACTGTATGATCAGTACAAAAAGTTGACAATGAAGTATTTCAAAGAAGTTAAGAAGTCCAATAACAATGATGCATCTCTAAAGAGTAAGATTAAATCATTAGAATCTGTGAATGAAAGTTTGGAGACCAAAAATATTTCTCTTGAAGTTGATTATAAACAAAAGATCCCTAAAAAGGAAGCTTTAGAAGAAAGAGTAGCTAAGCTAGAAAATACTTTGCTTGAGACAGCTAGCAGAAAAGGTTGTCGACTTAGAACTTGAGAAAGAGAAGTGTGCAGGGAATATCTTATCTCTAGAAAAAGATCTTACAAAGTTCGCTGATGGAAGGAACAACCTTGATGCACTACTTGGTAGTGGTAAATGCGTCTTTGATAAAGCTGGAATATGTTACAACAAAAAAATAATATTAGGTCATACAAGAATTTCTTTGTTAAATCTAGCAGTAATTATAGTCAAAAAACACGCACCTAAAACATGGTTGAAATTATAGCAATTCTCATTCATTTATTTATGTTTCTACTGTGGTAAACATGGTCACACTATTCATTCTTGTAACTTTCATAAAATTGAGAAATTTTCTCTAATATATTTTTAAAGATCGAAAGGTAAAGCTAGTAACCTGAAAGGATCTAGAAAATTTTGCATACCTAAAATTAAATAATATTTTTCTGCAGATAAACTTCAAAGCGAAGACAAGAGAAAATCAATGGATAGTCGACAGTGGAAGTTCTAAACATATGATAGGTGAAATATCACATTTCAATTATATTGAAAGAAAAGACAGAGGTAATTTTTTCTTCTCTGACTCCACCTCCATTGATTATGTCCTTTATGCTGATGGTTTGAAACATAACCTGTTATGCATAAGTTAGTTATGTGACAAGGGATATAGAGTCATTTTCTATGCATCTCATTGTGAAATAGTCAATAATCATAATGAAAATTATAATGATTCGTTGGCCTAGAAATTAGAATAAATACTATGCTCAACTGGAAGACATGTCTTTACAAGTGTTAAGTGTTTTGTTTCTTTAGAAAAGGAATCGTTTATCTGGCACAGAAGATTTGGATATGCTATCATAAGCATTCTATTAAAATTGTCCAAGAATGAGTTAGTAAGAGGACTACCTACCCTTAAGCTTGAAAGCAATCAAGTTATGAGGCTCATTTAAAAGGTAAACAAGTTAGAAGCAGCTTTCCTCCCCAAAATACTACATCTACTAAACAATCACTTGAACTTGTGCAAATGGATTTATTTGGTTCCACTAGGACTCAAAGTTTTGGTGGTAAATATTACAGTTTTGTTTTAATTGATGATTATTCCAGATTTAGATAGGTTTACTTCTTATGAAATAAAGATGATGCTTTTGAAGTTTTTAAGAAGTTTTACAGAAAAATTCAAATAAAAAAAGGATACTGCATTACTTCAATTTAAAGCAATCATGGTGAAGATTTTGTTAACAAAAAGTTTAAAGATTTTTGTGATAATAACAGTATGACTCACAACTTTTCATTCCCAAGGACTCCTCAGCAAAATGGCGTCGTTGGGAGAAAGAATAGGACCCTAGTTGATATGGCCAGGACAATGTTTTGTGAAAGTGTCCTACCCTATGGTTACTGGGCAGAAGCGGTATCTACTGCGTGTTATATACTCAACAGGTTCCTTATAAGAACTATTTTGATAAAGACCCTTATGAGCTATAGAAAGGAAGAAAATATTTTGACAAAGACCCCTATGAGTTATGGAAAGGAAGATAATATTTTGATGAAGACCCCTATGAGCTATGGAAAGGAAGAACACCAAATGTTGCTTACTTTCAAGCATTTGGTTGAAAATGCTTTGTTCTAAATAATGGGAAAGAAAAACTTGAAAAGTTTGTTGCGAGATCAGATGAAGCTATCTTTTTTAGCTAAATTACTACCAGTAAAGGATTTAGAGTTTACAATAAAAAAACAAAGAAGATAGAAGAATCAATATATGTAGTATTTGATAAAGCATCACCCTCAACAACCACAGATGATTCAGATGATGAAGAGCATCCTTTGGTTCCTAAAAATACATTAACTACACCTGCAATACTGTTGGATCCCGTTACCGGAACCCAACTACATACGCAGAACGGAAAACGAAGCAAACGGAAACGAAGGGAAACGGAAATTTCGGATCGAAATTTCAAATCGGAAACAAAATGCGGATGCCAATCGAATAAACCTACCGAATCGGATAACAAATTACGAATAACAAAATTGAGGGCGAGACGAAATCAAGTAGAACAGATCCGACATCCGAGCACAATAATAAAAGAAAACGATCGGATGAACATAATCGCGTTGGAATTCCTTAGACTAATCCGATGCGAAAATCCGATATAATTTTTTTTTCTTTTCTTTCTTTTCTTATTCTCATTTCTTTTCTCGTTACTCCAACACATACAGAATCATCTTCATCCATACAGTCATACACAATCTTATATAAACCGTACCAATCTCAAATTACATTTTAACCCAGATTTTATCGAAATTTCTAAGAAGATAACTACTGTATTTTGACAGCCCAAAAATTTAAAACAACGCAAACGCACTTCTAATATCGTAATCCATCCAATAACACAAGGCAACATCGGACCTCCCGTCCGGCATCCAAACACCAACAGCACACAATCTTAATTCTAAACACTTCATAAATTCAATCCATAACCATCTCAACTCAAAATTTCAACCAATCCCAACCACATTCAAAATCCAATCTCATACATAAAGTATAATCATACTTATAACTCATTTCGAACACAATACAATCTTATACATTTACTGGCCACAAGCAAAACCATTCATATACAATCGGACTAAAATACACTTTACTAGCTTTCTAACTATCCATAAAGATCTAATACCACATCAAACTTTAAACATAATACGAACATGCACAAGTCGGACTGTGATCATACTCGTCTTCCATCCGATCTCCTGCGTAAAAACTTGGAGATTTGGGGATGAAAGGGGAGGTGAGCTCAGAAGCTCGTGGATAATACATTTATAAACTGAACAATAAGCGAAAAATATTTTCTTTTTAAACTTTTCAAACTTTTCAAAAATTTCCTATTTAAGCATTCAAACACTATCTTACTAATTTCTTTCCAAAACTCATAATCACATCACTTTCTCTTATCTAATTTTCTCATCATATATATATCTCATACCACTCATATCATATTAACTTACTATATCTATAACTCATTATTTCTTCAGATATGGACACAAATCAATGGTCCATTCTTTAAAGAATCCTAATATGGTTCAATGATCATTTAGCAACTCGTCATCCTTTCATCTTACGGAAGTATAGTCTATATCAATTTCTCCCAATTCATCACAAAATTCAAATCTTAAGTTCCACAAACACATGTTTCTAATCACTCGCATTCGTATCACCCAAATCAAACCAATCACTTGAATTTGAGCGTCAAATAGTCATGCACATCAATTTGAAATTCCTAAAGACAATCATACTTCTTTCATCAAAATCAAATGATCACTTAGCATATTCACACAAATTCACTCTTCTCTTTACAAACTCGTATCAATTCCTTATTCATACTCATTCGCCAAGTAAGATCATATTATCGGGCTCGATATTATACATGTTGGATCCGTTATCGAACCCAACTACATACGCAGAACGGAAAACGAAGCAAATGGAAACGAGGAAACGGAAATTTGGATCGAAATTTCAAATCGGAAACAAAATGCGGACGCCAATCGAATAAACCTACCGAATCGGATAACAAATTACGAATAACAAAATTGAGGGCGAGACGAAATCAAGTAGAACAGATCCGACATCCGAGCACAATAATCAAAGAAAACGATCGGATGAACATAATCGCGTTGGAATTCCTTAGACTAATTCGATGCGAAAATCCGATATAATTTTTTTCTTTTCTTTCTTTTCTTATTCTCATTTTTTTCTCGTTACTCCAACACATCTGTAATCATCTTCACTCCATACAGTCATACACAATCTTATATAAATCCGCACCAATCTCAAATTACATTTTAACCCAGATTTTATCGAAATTTCTAAGAATATAACTACCAGATTTTGTGCCCAAAATTTAAAACAACGCAAACGCACTTCTAATATCGTAATCCATCCAATAACACAAGGCAACATCGGACCTCCCGTCCGGCATCCAAACACCAAATTTTGCCTAAATCAAGAGTCAACTCTCCAAAGCCAAAAAGTCAACTATTTCACAATTTTCATATTTTCACTCTTTCTTTCTTTATTTCATGATCTTCAACTTAATTTCAATCAACTCATCTACTTTTGAAAACTTCTGATTTTCACTCAAAGATCGGGGTCCAACATTTCTCCCCCTCTTAAGAGAATTTCGTCCTCGAAATTCACACTTACTTACACTCCAAGTAACTCATTCTTGCATAAATCAAAAAGTCAACTTTTTACCCTAAAAGTCAAACTTCCAAGCCAACTTTGACTGATCATAACTCTCACTCCCGATATCGAAAAATGTCAAACTTTATGGCTACAGAAAGCTCTTAACATAACCTACAAGTTTCATGAAGCATATTTTCTCAAATTTTGCCTAAATCAAGAGTCAACTCTCCAAGGCCAAAAAGTCAACTATTTCACAATTTTCATATTTTCACTCTTTCTTTCTTTATTTCATGATCTTCAACTTAATTTCAATCAACTCATCTCCTTTTGAAAACTTCTTATTTTCACTCAAAGATCGGAGTCCAACAAATACCCTCAGAATCACGATCAAGAAGGTCCTTTTGAAGTCAGAATGGAGCAGGCTCCTTCCTCTCAGTAAGGGCCTACGTAATGAAGAACACCAAGAGAATGGAGAGGTCAAGATACACATCAATACATTCTGGGAGACCCCTCTAAAAGCCTAAAAACCAAATCTTCCTTTAAAAATAACATTGTTGCCCTCATCTCAAAATTAGAACCTTAAGACCCTTATGAGCTATGGAAAGGAAGAAAACCAAATATTGCTTACTTTCAAGCATTTGGTCGTAAATGCTTCGTTCTAAATAATGGGAAAGAAAAACTTGAAAAGTTTCTTGCGAGATCAGATGAAGCCATCTTTTTGAGCTACATTACTACCAATAAAGGATTTAGAGTTTACAATAAAAAAAAAACAAAGAAGATAGAAGAATCAATATATGTAGTATTTGATAAAGCACCACCCTCAATAACCACAGATGATTTAGATTATGAGGAGCATCCTTTGTTTCCTAAAACTACATCAACTACACCTGCAATACCCTCAGAATCACACGATCAAGAAGGTCCTTTTGAAGTTAGGACAGATAAAGCTCCTTCCTCTCAGTAAGAGCCTATGTAATGAAGAACCCCAAGAGAATGGAGAGGTCAAGATACACATCAATACATTCTGGGAGACCCCTTTAAAAGTCTAAGAAGCAAATCTTCCTTCAAGAACAACATTGTTGCCCTCATCTCACAATTAAAACCTAAGACCGTTGAAGAGGGTCTTACTAATGAAAATTGGGTTTTAACTATAAAAAATGAATTGAATCAGTCTGACAAAAACAAAGTTTGGAATCTGGTACCTTGTTCGCAAAACAAGTTAGTCATTGGAACTCATTGAGTTTTTTAAAACAAACTCAATGAAAACCGTAAGGTGATAAGAAACAAAGCTATACTTGTAGCTCAAGGTTATAATCAACAGGAAGGAATTGATCTTGATAAAACTTATGCGCCTATTGCTAGATTGGAATCGATTAGAATTTTACTTAGCTTCACATGTTATAGAAACTTCAAATTGTTCCAAGTAAATGTTAAAAGTGCTTTCTTAAATGGATATATTAACAAAGAAGTGTTTGTTAAGCAACCTTTAGGTTTTGAAGATGAAAACCATCCTGATTACATGATGAAGTTGACTAAAGCCCTATATGGTTTAAAATAGGCCCCTTGAGCGTGGTATGAAAAGTTAAGTAATTTTTTGCTTGAGAATAACTTTGAAAGAGGAAAGGTAGACAAAACCTGATTTATTAAGAAGAAGGAGAATGATTTACTCATAGTGCAAATACATGTTGATGACATAATATTTGGTGCTACTAATCAGTCCCTCTGTAAAGAATTCTCAGCGTTAATGCAAGGGGAGTTTGAAATGAGCATGATGGGAGAACTATCCTTCATTCTCATATTACAAATTAGGTAAACAGAAAAAGGGATGTTCATTAGCCAAGACAAAGACGTAAAGGAACTCATCAAGAAGTACCATTTTGTGAATGCCAAACCTATAGGTATTCCTATGTATACTGGAACTAAACTTGACAAGGATGAAGAAGGCAAACTTATGGATGAAACAAAGTAAGAGGAATGATTGGATCACTACTGTTTTTTATAAGCTTAAGACCAGAAATTATGCTTAGTATGTGTCTTTGCCCACGCTTTCAATGAAATCTAAGAAAAAGCCACCTTCAAGAAATCAAGAGGATCTTTTGATATCTTTAAGGAACTATGGATTTTATATTATGGCATCCAAAAATTGATTCTATTAACATAGTTGGCTATTGTGATGCAGATTATACAAGTGATAAAGTCGATCAGAAAAACACAAGTGGTCATAAAGTAGATCAGAAAAGCATAAGTGGTCATTTTTAGTTTCTTGGAGGATGTTTAGTTTCTTAAACTTGCAATAAACAAAATTACACAACCCTTTCAACAACCAAAGTGGAATATATAGAAGTTGCCAGCTATTGTGCTCAAATCTTATGGATGAAGCATTAACTCTAGGATTTCTTTCTGAACTTTAACCATATTCCTATATGATGTGATAATACTAGTGCAATAAATCTTTCAAAAATTCTTGTGCATCATTTTCTTAGAGATCATGTTTTAAAAGGAACCATCGATCTTTTTCATGTTAATAATGAAAATCAAGTAGCTGATATCTTCACTAACCCACTCTCTTAAGATATAGTTTTTGTGTTAAGAAAAGATCTTGGTATGTGCAGACTATTTGATATTATATTTATACGAATTTTCTATGCTACTTCTATCTATATACATTAGCAGGATCCTTCTACTTTAGAAGGTTCCTCTAAATTTTGAGAACTCGTTGTAGTAAGCTCCTTCCACTTTAAAAGGCTCCTCTAAATTTTGAGAACTCATTGTAGTAAACTCCTTCCACTTTAGAAGGATCCTCTCTGTTTAACAGAGTAGTATACACGTGTCCTAAAAAGCAAGTCATTCATGGCGTTGTTTCAGTATTTAAAGAAACTCACGCACAATTCTAACGAGCGATTATACAGGATTGAAAGAAGATATATAGATGATCCACTTCCTTTTTTAGTGTGCACGATTGTCCTTCTTCACTTGAAATCAAAACTAAAAAATTGTTTACTAATCAATTAAAAATCAATTAGTACTCCTTAAGCAAGCTTTGTTCTTCTATGAATCCTCATTGTTCTTCGAAGTGTCGCTCTTTACCCTCTAGATTCTAACTCTCGGCTTTCATCTCAAATCTTCTAAACCTCGCCCATCATTCTTACAATGGCATGAACTAAATCAAAGGGATGGAAGAAATCTATTGCTTTAACTTCTAGCCATGAACAAACTCTCGCTTCTAAATATTCTTCTCTATCTCTAATAGTAGGCCCTCTGAATACTCCTACTAATCTATCTCTATTTCCTCTAAACCTTAAATTTTAGAAACACCCTTTCAGGATACTCCAGAGGAAAGAAAAATGTAAAATTTGGCTATGCTTTCCCTAGAATTAGACTCGAACTCCTTCTCTATAAACAATGAACCTTCAGTCGGACAATAATTTGCCTCTTACTCTAGTGGAGAAGAAGAAGAAGAGAAAGAAGAAAAAGATAAAGAAGAAGATAAAGTATAAGAGGAGAGAGAAGAAGAAGAACAAGAAGACGAATAAAATGGAAAAGAAGAAGTAGAAGAAGAGGAGGAGGAGGATGAAGAAGAAGAAGTAGAAGAATCCTTGAGTAAGGAGGATCAAACAATAGAAATAAGATTTCATATACCCATTCTTACTCTTATCATTGCTACTCCTTCCACTCCTACACCATTTACTACTCCTAAAATGATCCTAAGGATAAGAAAGTGCCTGAAGTGCAATGGGTTGTAAATGATGATGGATTAGATGAAAAGCTAACTCTGTTATTAAGGAGACCACAGACCAAAGAAAGTATGCCAAAACAAGCTCTATAAGAAGAAACTATTAAGACATAAAAGGAAGAAGAAGAAGAAGAATCAAGGAAAGTAAAAAGAGAAGAAATAAGAAAAGGCAAAGTGCCTTTAGTTGAATAAAAGAATAAGGAATAAATTTTTAGGGATGAACAATGTTTGAAGAAACCTTTTTTAAAGAAATCCCTAAAGCCAAGAGAAAAAAATCAAAGAAACTCACAATACTCCAGAAGCCAAAATGTTCAGCTCTGATAAACTTGTTCTAATCGATGGAAGCTAAAGCGAGGTATATGATGTGCTACGAGAAAAGAAAGTTAGTAGGAGGATGCATCTTGCCTCCTAACCTATTCGATGATATCAATATTCTCATCACACCCTTCTTTCTTGTTGTTGGTCAGGAAAATTTTTTAAATTTGGACAAACTAATGTGTGATGAATTAGTAGGATGTTCTACATACACATGAGAAGAGAAGAAATTTATGGGAAGCTGACAATTATCTCGTGGGTAAGTGAGTACGAGATCTTGGTTACATAAGAAATCTTGGGGAACATTCTGGATGTAATTCTAGTTGCTAGGACTAACGTTCCCTACCACAAGTGGGACATTACTGACATTATTCTGAGAGAGATTGTGGGCTTTATATGTTTTCATATTGAGAAAGGCTGTGAAGGGAGACCCTAGTGTAGTCATTTGGACCTACTGCTAAGATGCCTTGCTTCCATTTTGGCTACTTCAATTTTTCAAAGGAGTAGCTTAGTGAAAAGATGCAGCCTTCTCGATACATATGTGTTCTACAACATTTTAAAGGGTAATAAGATGAACCTTCCAGCAATGATTATTAAGTGTATGATGGACAAGGGAAGTCACAAGAATACCACTAGTGACTTATTATATTAGATGTTTTGACCAAAATTCTTGCCTATTTTGAAGTGCCTTTTGACAACCTGAATTGGTTTCAATTCTTTAATTCCCCACCAATTCAGTTATAAACTAAAGGACAACATTTGGGTAGACAAGAAGGTAGAAAGAGTAGCAGATCTTTTATTCCTACCTCACAAAAGTCAGCTCTTGTTCCTCTCCAGAACTCCAATGATGTGATCTTTCAACATCTGAAAGAAATTCTTTCTAATCAAGATCAAATGTGTAACCAAATAGACAGCATGCAAAAACATATTCATAACTTGCAAATATTGGTTACAAAAACGTCTGATTAATGTCTTTGTTTTTTGATTGGTCTGATCTTACATACTTAGGATCTTGTTAACAGCCTTAGTCACTCTTCCTCTCTATTTTTTTTATAATGACAAAGGGGGAGAATTAATGATATACGTTGCCTTGATGATATATTTTCAATATTGCTTTGATGGAATAATTGCTATTGATGATATATTCTATTGAAATGTTTCAATATGTGATAAAAAACGATTGGTTCCTTTTTTTAGAAATCAAGCTCTTTCTAAATATAACTGCAAGTAAAGTTTACAGATATCTTTCGAAACCCTTTATTCTATATTTAAAATTTGAAAATATATCTATTATTGTTTTCATCATCAAAATGGGGGAGATTGTTAGTTCAAGGTTTATGATTAACAATTTTGATGATAACTATATAATATTTCAAAATTCAAATTAGATTTATTTCCTTATATAGCAATGATATAATTCTTAAAAAGAAATAAAATCATGGAGTAATTACTTTCTTGCTTACAGAAACCTTCTTTATAAACTTACCTTTTGGAAATGATTCTATGACATCTGGAAGGATCATACTAATTCAAATAATTATCTCCAGAAGCCTTAACAGAACTTTCTTCTTAACATCTAAATATCAAAGATTTTAGCATAGAAGATTTCAAAGATTTTGTAACAACTACTTGAAGAAAATGTCTACTTAAGGAGGAACTATTGCGTTTGAAAAAGGCACACAATACACAAGAGACAAGCATGAGACTTGCAAAATCTCTTAGAGCATCAATATTCTTGAAAGTTATATCAAACTATTTATGCTTTAGAAAGTAATATCTCTCTATTAAGAGAGACTGTTAAATCCTTCATATATTTCTTATTGAGAGCTTGTAGAGGCTAGCAAAATATTACTAGTGTGGAATGTTAAAAAACCTTGAAAAATATACATTTGTGAGCTTAAAAAGGCTCGTCAAATTACTACTTGGTTTTTATAGTTCAATACTTAAGTTGGACACTTGGTGGCTAGATGTAGGCTTCGTTATAAGCCGAACTAGTATAAATCTACTGTGTCATTTTCTATCTCTTCCTTTTAAATTTTTGCATTATAAGTTTTCAAAAAGCTCCTTTTATTTTTATATCACAAGAGGTTTCTTTCAAAAGTTAGCAATCTCCTATCGATTAAGCAAGCTCCTTTCTTTTTGTGTGCTAGTAGGTTCTTATCAATTAAGAAACAACTCCTATCATTTTGAGCATTAGTAGGCTCCTTTCGATAATTGCCTTCTTTCTATTTGAGCATTAATAGGATCCTTTCGAAAGTTTATAGGACGCTTTTATTTATAAATTTATTTTGTTTAAACATGATCTTATTGATTTAAAAGCCTATTAAATGTTTTTTACATACAATTCACCCGCTTTTACGTGTGTTTGCTTTATCAAATCTGACTGCCAAAAGTATAAATTCTGAAAAGTCAAACAGGATTTGTCTGGTAACTCCTCGACTTATATGAATCATGAATCCAATTTAGTTATAGCCATATTAAGTTTTTGGTGGCTAGATGGTGGAGCTTCTAATCATGTTTCTTCCACAATGCAAGGTTCAGATCCAATAGAAAGCTGACTAAAGTGGATGAGAGTTGATGGCTGGTAATAATCAAGAAGTTGATGTTTTGCATGTAGGGGATGTAGGTTTGAACCTTCATATGGGTTTGTACTTATTTTATAGGACATATTTTATATAGCATCTTTTAGATGGAATTTGATCTCTATATCAATTTTGGACAAAAAGGGTTATTGTTTTCCAATTGATACTTTAATTGTAAATATAACTTTCAATGCAAAACATATCAAAATTGCCTTCTTGTCTTACAGGTTATATAAAATGATCCTTACCTTTAATGAAGTGTATGTGTTGGGACCCGATTCGGAAACCAGATCCCAACCGAGAAAGGCCGAATAACGAAGGACACGAAGGAAGCGAATTGAATGGGCACGGAAATTTTGCATCGAAATTTCGAATCGGAAACAAAACAATAGAAAGTAGCAAAGCGGATCGAATACAAATCGCAAGCGGAAACAAATGCCGACATTCGAAATAAAGTAACAAGAAAAAGCGTCGCGTTGGAAACCCTAAGACGTTCCAAAAATCCGGTATGAATTTTTTTTTTCTCATCTTATACATTCATATAAAACCTCGAACTCATTTCTGTAAATCCATTTTACCAAAATTTTACCGAAATTTCAGCAGCATAACGGTTGTATTTTGACAGCCCAAAAATTTAAAACAAAACAAACGCACTTCTAATATCATAATCCATCCAATAACACAAGGCAACATCGGACCTCCCGTCCGGAATCCCAACACCAGCAACAAAACACACTCTTAGTTCTAAACACTTCATAAAGTTCAATCCATAATACAGTCAATCACAAACCATTCATATACATTTCAATCCATAATACATAATTTAATCCGATCACAACTCACTCAGATACATAAACATTCACAATTCAAAATCCTCATCATAACCAAACTCAAATCCAAAACATACCTAACTCATAACTGATATACATCATGAATTTACAACAACGGCTTTTCAAGCCATAAATAAAGGCAATACAAAAATTATCGGGTTGACATCATACTCGTCTTCCATCCGATCTCCTGTGTGAAAACCTGGAGATGGGAATGAAGGGGGGGTGAGCTCGGAAACTCGTGGATAATATATTTATAAATTGAACCATAAGCGTAAAATCATTTTCAAAACGTTCTTCAAAGCTTATTTCTCAATCCTTCACTTTAAAAAAAAAACACCATTTATAACACATTTCCAAAGTCTTACATTTTCAAACATTGATCTCTTATTTTTCAAACTTTTTTAAAACTTCCATATTCATAACCAAATACAAATCATGAATGCACTACAAACATAACAAAAACAAGACACATAACATATCAAATGGTTTGGGTCGGCCCTATCAGAAACGATTGCACATTCCGCAGAATGTCATTCGGCAAACAGTGAACTGAGGGGAGTCCAAATCGAACTCCTAAGCCACTCATGAGCAGCGGGAGAAGGCTATCGAGGGAGACAAAGTAATCGACTCTACGGAGGGACCTAACCAAACCCACATAATCACATAATTCAAAACTGAAACTTTCGGATTGCTCAAGGCATGATTGAAAACTTAATTTTCAAACTTTTCATACTATGTCATACGAGAGACATTAGCATATTCACATAGTTCATGTGTTCACTTATCACATCAATTTATATACCAATCATATTATCGTTAATCACATATCAATCAAATGCATAGAAATGAATGCATTTATTTTCCAATCCTTTGAAAACATATTTTCAAATATTTATTTTCCTTTCTTGATTTTCAAATTCACATACTTTACTCATAATTCAAAATATAAATACATTACCCACCTGAATTTTCCTTGCTAGCATCTTGGATTGGTCCAATTGCCTTTCCTTTACTTCCCACGACTTATTGGACCTTAATCAAGACATAAAAGCCTTAATTAACACTAAACATCAAAGCTGAAAATTTCTAAAGAATGAAAGACATGACTAAAACCTAACTCACTTTGCCTATGCCATTCCTAAACCATAACCATCAAAGCCTATCTCAATGAATCAAACTTTTCAACAATCTCATGCCTTAAAGACACCACACCAAATCTAATTTTTCTTAAACTTTCAAACCCTTCTTCTTTCCTTTTCCTTCAAGACCTCACTTCACTTTTACAAGCACAATAATCCCAATTTCACATCAAATACCAATGCTGGAATTTTGTAGGAATGGAAAACAAACTTGAAATTCAACCTACCTAACCTTACCCATACTTAAACTAAACCATTTACATCAAGACCCATCTAACATTTCATAAAATTCACATGTTCTTACCTTAGAAAGTGAAACCACGAAAATCAGATTTATTTTTTACTTTTACTTTTTTTCTTCCATAAAAGTTTAAACCCTTTCCTTACCTTCATATTCACTCTTCAAACACCCATGTTTAAGTAAAAAGGCGAAACTCTCACAATAAAACCCTAATTAACATAAGAGAGCCATGCTGGAAATTTTAAAAGAATGGAACAACTTCCATCTCAACTAACCTAACTTTCCCTATACCTTTTTAATGCTCTAACAACCATAACCTCTCCTCAAACCGAGTCACACTTGTCGAAAATCTCACCTTATACACTCATAACAATCTGATTCTTTTTCTTCTTTTTTTTTTTTTAAGAATGCAAAACTTGGCTTTCAAACTATCTCACTTTACCTATACCTTAATTCAGCTTTTTAAACCCAAAACCCATCAAGAACCTTAAACAATTTTCGACATTTCTCATACCCACTAAAATCAGATTTTTGCTCCCATAAAATCATATTTCTTATGCCCTCTCAAAGCATTATTCCAATCACCATTGATAATCATGAAAATACAAAACTCTAACACAAAACCATGGATTTATCAAACATAAACTATGCTGGAAAATTTAAAAACAAGGGAAAATATGACGTTTATTCAACATCACTCTACTCATAAATTATCTAACCCATTAACATCAAAACTTATCTCCATAACCAACCAAAATTCAGAAATCCTCTAACCTATACGAAATCGACGAAAAATCAGATTTGCTTAGCTTCCTAAACTCTTCTTTTCTTTTCTTATTCACTCTCAACACATTCTAATCACCCTTGGCAAGCATGAAGGACAAAATTATAACAATAAAACCATGAATTTCATATTTCTCTTACCTTAGGAGAGACATACGAAATTTGATCTTCTTCCATCACCTCTTCATTTTCCTCTTTCTTCTTCAAGAATCTCTTAGAATCACCCTACTCAGGCATGAAATCATCAAAGCCCTCACCTTTTTCTTCATCTTCTTCTTCTCTCCTCTTTGCGAAACCCACTTCTCTCTCTCTCTTCTTAGCATTTTCAAACTCTTCTTCTTAGACTCACACAAAATGAAGACAAACTAACCTCTTCTTTCTTCTCTTCTAGCAAGTTTCGTGGTTTCTCTTTGCTTGAAAAAAAAGATGAGCCTCTCTTCATCTTTTCATTTTCGTAATCTCCTTCTCTTTGTTTCTATTCATCTTCTTTCTTATTCTTTGTGAATTCCAAAAGCTTCAACGACAGCTATGGGTTGTTTCATGCCACCTCATTAAAATGGGGGGAAAAAGACTATAATGCCCCTCATTTAAGCAATCTTCCACCATTGCCCCTGCACAGGATTTTGAAAAACTGATAACTTTCTTCCTGATTTCTAGCATCTAAACGAAATAATTTGGACAAACTTTCTTCATGAAAATTGTTCCTCTAGATCATACAAATTCAACGCCACCAACAGCGCTCAATTTGGATCTAAAACGAAGAAGTTATAGCCGAAATACTATCGGACCTTCACAAAATCCGAGACTGAACATTACGCGAATTTAATTCCAAAAATTAACAATCTTAGGGATGAAATTAAATTTCGATCCCATCACAAGAATTGTAGCCCTATGTCTTAACTTTATTTTTCCTCAAGAATAAACTCAATCGGAGTTGTATAACTCCCGAAAATCGCAAAATACTGAACCATGTTCAGAAAATTATCCAACTTATAACCTATAACCCATCTCTTACTTTGGTTCAATCAATCTCTTTCCATTTAATCTCCTAAAAATTATAATTCTTCATAAAAATGAACGTAATTGTCTTAGGAATCCAACGCTTCAAGAATCAAATCAATCGGATGTCGGACGAAAGATTTATAATAAAAGATTGCAAAAGGGTCGGAGTTCAAGCAAAAATTTTCAAAACCTTAAATACCCACTTATAACTGAATTTTTCAAAAATCATATCTCTTAATTTCGAACTCGGAATTTGACGAATTTGATGTCTATGGAAAGGTAAAAGGAAGCTTTACAACTTCCCTGAAGTACTAAAAATCAAATTAGGTCTCGAAAGAGGTCAAAACCTCAATCACAGATTCTGTCCAAAACAACTTTTCCTAAACGACTTCCTATTTTTCATCGCTCATAACTCCTAGCCCCGATATTGAAAAATTACAAACTTTATGGCGTTGGAAAGATCGACATACAAGCTACAACTTTCATTCAAGTCACTTTTTCCAATTCCGACTAAATCCATACGACGAGTGGCCTCGAAGTACAGCACATGCAAATCTATACTTAATAACATTTTCAAAACAAAGCATATCTTCCGAAATTCATATCTCTCAATCCCGAAGTCGAAAAATAGCAAACTTTATGTCCACGAAAAGCTCTCGACAGATGCTACAAGTTTCACGTTGATCATTTTCTCAGATTTGACCTAAATCAAAATGTTAACTTTTTATCCTAAAAGTCAAACTTTGAAGCTAACTTTGACTGATCATAACTCTCACTCCCGATATCAAAAAATATCAAACTTTATGTCTACGAAAAGCTCTTGACATAAACTACAAGTTTCATGTAGATCATTTTATCAAATTTTGCCTACATCAAAAGTCAACTCTCAAAGTCAAACACTCTCTCTCCAAAAAGTCAAACTTTCTAAATTCTTCAAATTTTCACACTTTTTCTCTTTAATTCTTGCTATTTAACTTCATTTCAATCAACTCATCCACTTTTCTCTCATAATCCATATAAGTTCACTCAAATATCAAAGTCCTCAAAAATTAAACAATTCTTTTCTTATAAATTATTTCTTAATTTCATCAAATTTCCTTAAATTCATAATTTTCTCACCAATTTCTTTCTCATTTAAAATTCATTTTAATTTTTTCTATTTTTCATCAAAAGTTCGGGGTCCAACATTTCTCCCCCTCTTAAAAGAATTTCGTCCTCGAAATTCACATTTAAGAACATAATATTTCTTATCTAATTCCTTCTCATAATATTTTCTTAATCTCTTCATAATTGCTCAATTCTTAAATCAATTACTCCATCCAAAATCATATCAAACTCACTAGTTCTACAACTCCATATTCTTTAACATTTTTCTTAACATTTTAAACAAGTCAATGGTCCACGTCGTAATGACTCTTAATATGGACCATAATCATCATTTCACTTAATTCTTTGAATTGCTATACACATTTCTCTATCGATTTATCTCATTATTCAAAATTTTCATCTCACATATACATATTCGAAATCAATTCCTCTAAATTCATCATGTAATTCAAATCTAAATTTCCATTTTCACAATCCATCTAAATCAAACAATCAATTAGGTTCTTCCCAATTCACCAAGAAATTCTAATCTCAAATTCTCATCTCCTAAGTGCATGCCCAAAATCAAATTGCTATCATGAACTTCAAATCTCAAGTTCATTTACACACATCCAAAATTAATCAAAGTTCTTAACCTCACTCAGACAATCACTAATTCATTCTTAATAACCATATTGCCCAAGTATGATCATAATACTGGGCTCTGACATTCTCACAAATTCAATTTTTATCCCTATACACTCTCATCAATCTTATATGCCCGCTAAGACCATAAGATCGGGCTCGACACTTATCCGAAAATTGCTCATGAAACAAACATATCGCCCAAGTTCATAATACTGGGCTTTGATACCATAAATGTTGGGACCCGATTCGGAAACCAGATCCCAACCGAGAAAGGCCGAATAACGAAGGACACGAAGGAAGCGAATCGAATGGGCACGGAAATTTTGCATCGAAATTTCGAATCGGAAACAAAACAATAGAAAGTAGGAAAGCGGATCGAATACAAATCGCAAGCGGAAACAAATGCCGACATTCGAAATAAAGTAACAAAAAAAAGCGTCGCGTTGGAAACCCTAAGACGTTCCAAAAATCCGGTATGAATTTTTTTCTCATCTTATACATTCATATAAAACCTCGAACTCAATTTCAGAATCCATTTTACCAAAATTTTACGAAATTTCAGCAAGATAACGGTTGTATTTTGACAGCCCAAAATTTAAAACAAAACAAACGCACTTCTAATATCATAATCCATCCAATAACACAAGGCAACATCGGACCTCCCGTCCGAATCCCAACACCAAAGAACAAAACACACTCTTAGTTCTAAACACTTCATAAAGTTCAATCCATAATACAGTCAATCACAAACCATTCATATACATTTCAATCCATAATACATAATTTAATCCGATCACAACTCACTCGTATACATAAACATTCACAATTCAAAATCCTCATCATAACCAAACTCAAATCCAAAACATACCTAACTCATAACTGATATACATCATGAATTTACAACAACGGCTTTTCAAGCCATAAATAAAGGCAATACAAAAATTATCGGGTTGACATCATACTCGTCTTCCATCCGATCTCCTGTGTGAAAACCTGGAGATGGGAATGAAGGGGGGGTGAGCTCGGAAACTCGTGGATAATATATTTATAAATTGAACCATAAGCGTAAAATCATTTTCAAAACGTTCTTCAAAGCTTATTTCTCAATCCTTCACTTTAAAAAAAAAACACCATTTATAACACATTTCCAAAGTCTTACATTTTCAAACATTGATCTCTTATTTTTCAAACTTTTTTAAAACTTCCATATTCATAACCAAATACAAATCATGAATGCACTACAAACATAACAAAAACAAGACACATAACATATCAAATGGTTTGGGTCGGTCCTAACAGAACGTGATCGCACATTCCTCAGCAGAATGTTCATGCGCAACCGTGAACGGAGGGGAGTCCGAAATCGGAACTCCTAAGCCACTTGCGAGCAGCCGGGAGAAGGCTATCAGAGGGAGACAGTGCACTGACTCTACGGAGGGGACCTAACCAAACCCACATAATCACATAATTCAAAACTGAAACTTTCGGATTGCCCGAAGGCACAGATTGAAAACTTAATTTTCAAACTTTTCATACTATGTCATACGAGAGACATTAGCATATTCACATAGTTCACAGGTTCACTTATCACATCAATTTATATACCAATCATATTATCAGTTAATCACATATCAATCAAATGCATAGAAATGAATGCATTTATTTTCCAATCCTTTGAAAACATATTTTCAAATATTTATTTTCCTTTCTTGATTTTTCAAATTCACATACTTTACTCATAATTCAAAATATAAATACATTACCCACCTGAATTTTCCTTGCTAGCATCTTGGATTGGTCCAATTGCCTTTCCTTTACTTCCCACGACTTATTGGACCTTAATCAAGACATAAAAGCCTTAATTAACACTAAACATCAAAGCTGAAAATTTCTAAAGAATGAAAGACATGACTAAAACCTAACTCACTTTGCCTATGCCATTCCTAAACCATAACCATCAAAGCCTATCTCAATGAATCAAACTTTTCAACAATCTCATGCCTTAAAGACACCACACCAAATCTAATTTTTCTTAAACTTTCAAACCCTTCTTCTTTCCTTTTCCTTCAAGACCTCACTTCACTTTTACAAGCACAATAATCCCAATTTCACATCAAATACCAATGCTGGAATTTTGTAGGAATGGAAAACAAACTTGAAATTCAACCTACCTAACCTTACCCATACTTAAACTAAACCATTTACATCAAGACCCATCTAACATTTCATAAAATTCACATGTTCTTACCTTAGAAAGTGAAACCACGAAAATCAGATTTATTTTTTTTTACTTTTTACTTTTTTTTTTCTTCCATAAAAGTTTAAACCCTTTCCTTACCTTCATATTCACTCTTCAAACACCCATGTTTAAGTAAAAGGCTAAACTCTCACAATAAAACCCTAATTAACATAAGAGAGCCATGCTGAAATTTTAAAAGAATGGAACAACTTCCATCTCAACTAACCTAACTTTCCCTATACCTTTTTAATGCTCTAACAACCATAACCTCTCCTCAAACCGAGTCACACTTGTCGAAAATCTCACCTTATACACTCATAACAATCTGATTCTTTTTCTTTTTTTTTTTAAGAATGCAAAACTTGGCTTTCAAACTATCTCACTTTACCTATACCTTAATTCAGCTTTTTAAACCCAAAACCCATCAAGAACCTTAAACAATTTTCGACATTTCTCATACCCACTAAAATCAGATTTTTGCTCCCATAAAATCATATTTCTTATGCCCTCTCAAAGCATTATTCCAATCACCATTGATAATCATGAAAATACAAAATCTAACACAAAACCATGGATTTATCAAACATAAACTATGCTGGAAAATTTAAAACAAGGAAAATATGACGTTTATTCAACATCACTCTACTCATAAATTATCTAACCCATTAACATCAAAACTTATCTCCATAACCAACCAAAATTGAAATCCTCTAACCTATCTGAAATCGACGAAAAATCAGATTTGCTTAGCTTCCTAAACTCTTCTTTTCTTTTCTTATTCACTCTCAACACATTCTAATCACCTTGGCAAGCATGAAGGACAAAATTATAACAATAAAACCATGAATTTCATATTTCTCTTACCTTAGGAGAGACGATTTAAATTTGATCTTCTTCCATCACCTCTTCATTTTCCTCTTTCTTCTTCAAGAATCTCTTAGAATCACCCTACTCGGTGCATGAAATCATCAAAGCCCTCACCTTTTCTTCATCTTCTTCTTCTCTCCTCTTTGCGAAACCCACTTCTCTCTCCTCTCTTCTTAGCATTTTCGAAACTCTTCTTCTTAGACTCACACAAAATGAAGACAAACTAACCTCTTCTTTCTTCTCTTCTAGCAAGTTTCGGTGGTTTCTCTTTTGCTTGAAAAAAAAAAAGATGAGCCTCTCTTCATCTTTTCATTTTCGTAATCTCCCTTCTCTTTTGTTTCTATTCATCTTCTTTCTTATTCTTTGTGAATTCCAAAAGCTTCAACGACAGCTATGGGTTGTTTCATGCCACCTCATTAAAATGGGGGGAAAAAGACTATAATGCCCCTCATTTAAGCAATCTTCCACCATTGCCCCTGCACAGGATTTTGAAAAACTGATAACTTTCTTCCTGATTTCTAGCATCTAAACGAAATAATTTGGACAAACTTTCTTCATGAAAATTGTTCCTCTAGATCATACAAATTCAACGCCACCAACAGCGCTCAATTTGGATCTAAAACGAAGAAGTTATAGCCGAAATACTATCGGACCTTCACAAAATCCGAGACTGAACATTACGCGAATTTAATTCCAAAAATTAACAATCTTAGGGATGAAATTAAATTTCGATCCCATCACAAGAATTGTAGCCCTATGTCTTAACTTTATTTGTCCTCAAGAATAAACTCAATCGGAGTTGTATAACTCCCGAAAATCGCAAAATACTGAACCATGTTCAGAAAATTATCCAACTTATAACCTATAACCCATCTCTTACTTTGGTTCAATCAATCTCTTTCCATTTAATCTCCTAAAAATTATAATTCTTCATAAAAATGAACGTAATTGTCTTAGGAATCCAACGCTTCAAGAATCAAATCAATCGGATGTCGGACGAAAGATTTATAACAAAAGATTGCAAAAGGGTCGGAGTTCAAGCAAAAATTTTCAAAACCTTAAATACCCACTTATAACTGAATTTTTCAAAAATCATATCTCTTAATTTCGAACTCGGAATTTGACGAATTTGATGTCTATGGAAAGGTAAAAGGAAGCTTTACAACTTCCCTGAAGTACTAAAAATCAAATTAGGTCTCGAAAGAGGTCAAAACCTCAATCACAGATTCTGTCCAAAACAGCTTTTCCTAAACGACTTCCTATTTTTCATCGCTCATAACTCCTAGCCCCGATATTGAAAAATTACAAACTTTATGGCGTTGGAAAGATCGACATACAAGCTACAACTTTCATTCAAGTCACTTTTTCCAATTCCGACTAAATCCATACGACGAGTGGCCTCAAGTACAAAGACATGCAAATCTATACTTAATAACATTTTCAAAACAAAGCATATCTTCCAAATTCATATCTCTCAATCCCGAAGTCGAAAAATAGCAAACTTTATGTCCACGAAAAGCTCTCGACAGATGCTACAAGTTTCACGTTGATCATTTTCTCAGATTTGACCTAAATCAAAATGTTAACTTTTTATCCTAAAAGTCAAACTTTGAAGCTAACTTTGACTGATCATAACTCTCACTCCCGATATCAAAAAATATCAAACTTTATGTCTACGAAAAGCTCTTGACATAAACTACAAGTTTCATGTAGATCATTTTATCAAATTTTGCCTACATCAAAAGTCAACTCTCAAAGTCAAACACTCTCTCTCCAAAAAGTCAAACTTTCTAAATTCTTCAAATTTTCACACTTTTTCTCTTTAATTCTTGCTATTTAACTTCATTTCAATTAACTCATCCACTTTTCTCTCATAATCCATATAAGTTCACTCAAATATCAAAGTCCTCAAAAATTAAACAATTCTTTTCTTATAAATTATTTCTTAATTTCATCAAATTTCCTTAAATTCATAATTTTCTCACCAATTTCTTTCTCATTTAAAATTCATTTTAATTTTTTCTATTTTTCATCAAAAGTTCGGGGTCCAACAGTATGCTTCCTCTTATATTGTAGAATTTGTTACTCATAAGAGTCCTCTAATAAAAGAAATGCTATACATATTGTGGCATTCATGCTTGTGCCACATTTCAAGAGATAGGATGGGGAGATTGATAAATGAAAACATTCTCCCAACTCTAAATTTTAGTGATCTGGAAACATATATAAGTTGCCCAAGTCAACTTATGCTTTTGGCTTGTTAGACCTCATACATACAAATATAAGTAGACCCTATATAGTTACGTTATGCAACTTTAAATATTTTCTGACGTTTAGAGATGGTTATTCCTATTATAATTACATGTTCTTACTTGAGAAAAAGTCTAAAGTTCTTGATAAATTCAAGATCTTTAAGACTGAAGTTGAGAACTAATTGGAAAAATTGATCAAGATTGTCAGATCTGAATAAGGAGGAGAGTACTACGACAAACATGGCATTAAAGGACAAAAAAGGGTCAGTTTGCTAAGTTTGTGGAATTAGTTAGAATAGTGGCATAGTTCACTATGCTGGATAGTCCTGAGAAAAATGATGCGGCCAAAAGGCATAACCGCACCCCAAAGGATATGATGAGGTCAACGCAAAGTACGACTAACCTACTTGATTACCTTTACGGTGAAGCCATTAAGACGACATTGTATATATTAAAAAGAGTCCCAAGTAAGTCAGTGTCTAAGATGTCTTTCAAACTCTGGAAAGGATAGAAGCCTAGCCTTTCACATCTTCATGTATGGGGTTGCCTTACTGAGGTATAGTTGCATAATCCTTATGAAAGCAAATTGCAACCCCATTATCCTATTTGATATCTAGTAGGATATCTTAATCTCTCTAAAGGCTACAGAATTTACTATAGAGAAAGAGGGGCTAGAATAGTGGAATCATAAATGGGCAAATTTCTGGAATATAATGTCTATGATGAGGATGAGCCCTCTAACCCTTCAAATAATAATAAGACATATACTATAATTATTTTGTACCCACCACTCATACAGTCAGGTCTAATGGATCAAGGTCTGAGTACCATGCTTGTATAGGAATAAGAACTTATACCTGTATAAATAGAGATTTTTAGGGTACAAGAACCAATGTAGTTATGAAGATCCACTAGAGAGAGCACTCTGCTATCTCATTTAATTACATAGTCCATTTGGGCTAACAAGACTATGATACAGGACATGTCGTGGATCTAGTTACTTTTAAATGTTGTGGTGGGCAACAATAAAGGAAGAGATGTAATCCATTAAGCAGAATAAGGTATAAAGGAGCATTTAAGGACCGAGGAGATGTTAGTCGATCCTTTAACTAAAGAACTTCACTCTCTTGTGTTCTAAAGACATGTATCCAATATAGGTGTGTTGAAGTCCTTAGATAGAGGTGCATCCGGAGAAAATATAATTCATCAACAAGCTGCCACCTCCCAATTCGGTTAGAGCAATAAGGAGGTTTTTTAGAAATGCTAGGTTCTATCGCCAATTTATCAAGGATTTTTCCAAGATTTCTCGAACATTGTGTGCTTTATTGCAAAAGTAAGTTCCTTATGAGTTTACTGACGAATGTCTTTGTGCTTTTAATTGATTGAAGAAGGAACTTACCTCAGCTCCTATAATGGCCGACCGAATTGGAATCTCCCTTTTGAGCTAATGTGTGACATTAGTGACTATGCAGTTAGGGTTATCTTAGGGCAAAAATAGGATAAGAAATTACATGTCATTTATTATGCTAGCAAATTTCTTAATGATGCTCAAATTAATTATGCTACTATAGAGAAAGAATTGCTAGTAGTTGTTTTTACGTTTGATAAATTTAGATCTTATCTTATTGGCTCCAATGTCATTGTTTACACTGACCATTCTGCTCTGAAATATCTACTCACAAAGAAGGATGCAAAACCAAGATTGATCATATGGATTTTACTTTTACAGGAATTTGAGTTAGAAATTCGAGATAAGAAAGGGTCGAAAAATTCAGTAGTTTACCATCTTTTATGATTGGAACACGGAGACTGTTGGACCCCGTCTCCGAGGCCCAACATTCGGACCCATATAAGCACGGAAGACCAAAAACCGAACACATTCTGACCACAAGTAGAGGAATTTTAATAGTAAATTTGGGATTTAATTTTTAATAAAAATTTTCCTCATGATCTCACGATTCTAACGCCACTGAAATCGTTCAATTCGGATTAGAAATGAAAAAGTTATGGCAAAAATACTATCTAAAAAAAAACAGTGAAAACAGTCCCTCTACCGACTTCATGTCAAAATTTGAAAACGTTAGAGGCTGAATTATTGATCGGCTCCTTCATAAAACTTGTAGGTTTATAACTCTAGTTTCATTTAAAACAAGAATCGCCTCAATCCGAGTTCTATAACTCCAGATATTTAAAAATTAGTGAAGTATATTCAGAAAGAATCAGCCGACCTCCACACTTTGTTTCAAACCACCTTTTTCAATTTAAAATAAATAGTGATAAATTAGGTGTAGAAAGATAGAAACTTTTCTTAGGAATCCATCACTTCGAAAATCAACTCAATCGGAGGTCTGTGTAAAAAGTTATGGCCAAAAGAAGGGAAAGGGGTCGGTCGGCCAGAAACCGACCCCAAGGCTCGCAAGAGCCCGGCATGCCGGGCTGTTGGCGCTCGCCCGGCATGGGCGTGCGCGTGAGCGTGCGGCGACCCGCTCTACAGCCCGACCTATCCGACTTCTAACTCTCGTAACTTTTGACTCCGAGCTCCAAATTAGACGTGGTCAGAAGCGTTGGAAAGCTAGGAGAAAAATCTATATTTTTCATGAAGGGTTCACAAGCAAGCTCGGACTCTAAGGGAATCAAAAATTCCCACTAAGACAGGTTGGCTAGCTCTCCACAACCAGTACCAGGACTTGCGACCTCCATAACTTTTGACCCAGAACTCCAAATTTAGCAAACTTATTGTCTATGGAAAGGTAAAAGAATTATCTACAACTTTGATGAAGACCACCGACCTATATTCCAACTCCATATGGGTCAAAAGTGGACTCAAAGCTTCTGCTACCAATCTGCCACTTTGACAGCACCTACATTTAATTCCAACGACTTACACCTACCCATTAACTCATCTTAAATAGCTCATAAAACCCCCCTGGGAGAGCTCTACAGCCCGGCTAACACTCTCAACAATATTAAATGATCCCATACTACTTGTACCAACCCAGAAATTGCAGAAAACACAGCATACCCAGAATTCTGCAAGACTTTCACAACTCACACACCATAGCAAATTTTCCAGCAAGCTCTCCCAAGGCAATAACCCAGCAGAAACCCAACAGCAACTCAACAATAATAATACTCATACACATGCTATTTCCAAGATCTCACATAGATCACAAATCAACCAATTCACATGAAGAGAGTACTAGAGCACTCATTCTCATTTCAAATCATAACAAAGATTCATACATAGCTTCGGTTACAAAATGGCATAAACATCAAGAACAAGCGCAAAATACGAAAGATGAGATGCTCAATGGTTAATATGCTTACAAAGCCTTTTCGAGAGCTATTTACTAACTTAATACAAAGTTTCTAAATTTCTTGAAGTTATGCCCGATGCCTTGCAAGGTTCCGCGATCAACTAGAATTCGCACCTGAGGAGGGAGAATAGGGTGAGCTAACACGACTCAGTGGCTAACATGTTTATAGTCGTCGAGTGATGAGCCACACAACACACAATTTAACAATCCGAAACAATAGCAATTTATCATATAAAGCTCAAATAACCCAAAATCATCACATAAGCATAACATGAAAGTTTAAAGCAATCAAACACATATTATGCATCATAAACACAAATAAATGATGGCATGCACACATTTGGCTCGCGAGCTTCACAAACACAACGAACAAACCGAAGTTTATCGTAAACACAACAGAAATTGAAGTTTACCGTAAACACATCGAGTCCACTTTCGGATCTCGAGCCTAGCAAGCGGCAAAGGAGAAGGCCAGGGGGGTCCACGTGCACTTGTCTATCGATATAGGCTCTCTCTTGCCCAATCGCAACCAATTTATGTTCACATGTTCAAACATAAAAATAGCATTTTATGCTTCTTTCATACTTTCGAATCATCATAGTTTCACACTTTACATTCAAATCAAAGGAAATACACTTTCAATATGCACATAATCATCAAAGATAGCACACATAGGGCATTTTCCCATTACACAGCAACTATAAAAATGTTACCCACCTATAGTCGGTATTCGAATTCAAGATTGCCCTTCCTCCTTGTCTTGAGTGGGGTTCTCTTGATTTCCTTCAATCAAAACATACTCCATTCACGAAATATATTCTAAAAGAAAGCATAGCATTCATTAAATCAAGCAAGAATAAAAGTCTACTTCCAACCTAACCTACCCATAAGACATTTAAGCTAGAATAACCATAAACTTAGCTTAGAAATCCCAAAAATCCATAGATCTTACCCTTCTCTTCATCTTTCTCAAATCTCTACACAAACCCTAACTTCCATTTCTTACCATACTTGAACCTAACACAAGCAAGGATAGATCTTACCTTCTACAAGTAGCTTTCTCTCTTATTTCCTCTTCTTTCTTCCTCCCTTCAAGCCTCCTACGGGTCTCCTTCCTCTCTTGGCCGAAACCCTCTTCTTCCTCTTGTTCACGTTTTCTTCTCTTCTTTTTCCTTTGGCTCTACGACACTTACTTCTACTCTCCTTCTTTAACTCTTTTACTCTTAATTCCTTTACATCTCCACTTAAAAGCCTACACCAAAACTACATAGTTTTGGAGCTCTCCCAACTTACCATGCTTTTGGGCCCTTCCTCTAATACTTACAAGCCCACCATACCTTAACCCACTCATCTCTAATCCTCCTTCCACTTAATCCATTTACCTAAAGCCCATACTTTCCAATATTAAGCCCAAGCCTTCATTTAATTTCTAACTTCTAATCCCAAGCCCAACATAAAAATATTTGTATAAACACATAATTAAATCAATTAAGGCAAAATAAAAAATAATTTAACGAATAAATCCAAAAATCAATAAATATTAATTTAAATAAAATAATATAAAAAAAATTCGGGGCCCAACAATTCTCCCCTCCTCAAAGAATTTCGTCCTCGAAATCCTTACCCGAGTCCATGACGAGATAGGGATACTTCTCCTTCATGGCTTCCAAAGGTTTCCAAGTCGCTTCCTCGGTCGAATGGTTTCTCCACAAGACCTTAACCAGCTTCACACTCTTGTTCCTTAACACTTTTTCCTTTGAATCTAAGATCTCCACAGGTTGCTCCTCATAAGACAAATCCTCTCTTAACTTAACCTTTGAAGGTCGAATTATATGCGAAGGATCCGATCTGTACCTCCTCAACATCGACACATGGAACACATTGTGAATCTTAGACAACTCTATTGGCAAATCTAACTTATAAGCCAAAGGTCCAATCATCTCAATGATCTCATAGGGACCTATATACCTCGGGCTAAGCTTGGCCTTCTTACCAAACCTTAAAACACCTTTCCATGGAGAAGCTCTAAGAAACACCTTCTCACCCACTTCAAATTCCATCTCTTTCCTATGAGCATCCGTGTAACTCTTCATCCTATCTTGAGCTGCTTTAAGCCTCTGCTTCACCAACTTCACTTTATCCACTGCAACCTGCACTAACTCAGGTCCTACAAGCTTCATCTCACCTTTCTCATCCCAACATAAAGGAGTCTTACATCTCCTACCATACAAGGCCTCATAAGATGCCATCTGAATTCCCAAGTGATAGGAATTGTTGTAAGCAAACTCAATCAAAGGTAGGTGATCATCCCACGAACCTTTGAAATCCAGTGCGCAGGCTCTCATAATAGCCTCCAAAGTCTGTATCGTCCTCTCTGATTGTCCATCAGTCTGTGGATGTAAAGCCGTACTAAAATGCAATCGAGTCCCCAGAGCCTCCTGCAAACTTTTCCAAAATCTGGAGATAAACCTAGGATTCCTATCAGAAACTATTGGGCTCAGAATCCTATGAAGTCTGATTACCTCATCCACATACTTTTTATCCAAAACATTCAAGGAATCAGTATGTCGAATTGGCAAGGAGTGTGCTGACTTCGTCAGCCTATCCACAATCGCCCATATCATTTTCCCTACTCGAACTTAAAATTCACATTCATTTTTGACTTCTTGGTAAGGTTCACAATTTCTTAATCCTCGAACTGAGCTTTGTCCGTGTGAAACTGATCTTACATTTTGCTGTAACTAATGGCACTTCAATTTGCCTTGAATTCGACTCCAATCAGCACTCTTTAATGCACTTGATCTGATAACCTCTATATCTGAATTCATACTTCACTGCTATTGAATTCTCTATTCGATGCGTATGATTACAACACAAATTTTACCTTCTTCTTTTTTTACTCATTTGTACAAAATAATCTTCCTTCCAGTAACTCTATCCATTGTCTTAGTCTTGTATTCAATTTCCTTCAACCCTTCGAATACACTTAACATATCATCAACTTCGCTTGGATCGCTTTAATCTTCAATACCATAGTATTGTCGGGGAATTTATTAACTTAAACAAATATTGTCAACACTTCATGTGTCCACAATTGGTTTTAGTAATTCCTCAAATAGCTGATTTCTCAATGAGGAAATATTACCTCTTGTTATTTTCAATTTCCCCATTTGTCTTACTTTTCTTGACTGATTCTCTCCATTCTTTAAATTTTCTCATTTTCGCATTGGCGTATTCTAATGTCTTTGCATTATACTCGTTTCTTCGCACACTCTAGTCTATTTGCAATCTTAGCTTCTGGTGCTTGTCACACCTTCATCGAATAAAATTTACATTTCCTGAACATTTTTTTTTCATCCTTTTCCACATCTCATTCATGCATAAGATCCCATCTTATACGCACCTTTAATTTCCCCATACTACATATCATTTCAGTTATCTCATGTAAAGTCATTTATGGCTATTTCATTTCCCTTTCTCTATTTCCTCACTTCTATCTCATTGTCCAATTATCATTTGTTTCATCATCCACATGTATATCCTCAATCAATTCGAAATTATCAATGCATAATCATTATGACATTCTGACCTCAATTCCACTAGTATTCTCTTACTGTAGATTATAACTCTTGTCGTATCCCGAACAACCACTTCGGTTCCAATTTCTTCATCTAAAAATCATAACAAGGGTATATTTTCATTGCACTCTACTTGTATACTTTAATTTCATCAGGTATACTTATATCCCTATATTTCTCAAACGATCCATGGCAATACATTCATATCTATATCACTTTCGAAAACGTATCACCACATCACAAAATTGTTGTCATGTTCCATAATACACTTCCAATACATTTGCATTGGATCATTATCTGTTCTGCTTACCCATACACTATTTCTCCTTTCTAATTATCGGCAACGTTCTTTTTCTCATATCATGAAAGAGTATCATCCCTTTTTCACTAATTCTATCACCAATCACTATCTCACACTCTCTATACACTTGACTGATAACAATAAACTGGCCGATTGAAGTACTCATCATCAGTGGAGTATCCAATGGGCTCAAGACTCTACCACATACAGTTCTACTCCACGACACCAAAGAGTGGGTAAAACCCAGATCAAACCAAGCAAGCATGTCACCAATAATTTTTTTTTTTCATACCCGTTTCCACTTTGAAGCAGTCTCTGCCTCCTCTCGAGTCATGGCAAACACTCTAGCTGGTGCTTGCCCCCTGGATCTATCCGGAGGATCAGCTCTCTTAGGTACCCCAGAGTTACTCACTTCCGTCACAACTTTCTGTCCCACTGCCTTTGTCCTCCTTGAAGTTTGCATCCGAGATCCCTCTCTTCTGTCTGGCTTAGGACACTCTTTGGCAAAATGTCCCTTCTGCCCACAATTGAAGCATGCTCCTGACAACCTACGACATTCTCCTCTATGGAAATACCCACAGTGCTCACACTTAAGAAAAGGTGCCCTCTTCCGATTTCCTCTCCTACTACCGTCCAACGATGAAGCTTGGTGAGGGACGGTAGGATTCCTCATCGGTCTAGGCCGGCTCCCACTGGTACTCCTCTCCTCAGGCTGCACAGGGAAGGTTCTGACACTTCTCTTGGGAACTAGAGTACCACCTCCCCTCTTGAACTGCTCTCTTCCCTTTCTCTTTTCTCAAACCTGCTCTCCCTTCTTACCGGTGTCAACTGAAGCTCGTGCCATTTGACCCATAGCCTGAACAAATGCTTGGGTAAATGCCTGGAATAGTCTCGAATCTAAAGCAGGCACTAGCTCAGACTAGCTAGGCGACTGTTGAGTCTGAGGTCGGAGGGACTCCCTACTTTGCCCTAGAGGAACATCAGCCATTCTCGGGGCCACGGACTCATCCGTGCTCTCCTCTCTCAGTGGAGAGTCAGGTGCAATAGAACCTTGCATAACTCCTCGTGTCCTACGAGGTGGCATCTTACTCCTTCAATGAAAACATTTACTGATTAGCTACATTTCTTTTTAATCTTAGTTCCTATATGTATGCATGAGATGCATGTCACTTAATACAAATCATCAGTTCATAATGCAAACATTTAATCATATATCACAACAAAAGCCTAGGAGTGAAACCTAAGCTCTGATACCAAACAATGTTGGACCCCGTCTCCGAGGCCCAACATTCGGACCCATATAAGCACGGAAGACCCAAAACTGAACACATTCTGACCATAAGTAGAGGAATTTTAATAGTAAATTTGGGATTTAATTTTTAATAAAATTGTTCCTCATGATCTCACGATTCTAACGCCACTGAAATCGTTCAATTCGGATTAGAAATGAAAAAGTTATGGCAAAAATACTATCTTAAAGAAAACAGTGAAAACAGTCCCTCTACCGACTTCATGTCAAAATTTGAAAACTTTAAAGGCTGAATTATTGATCGGCTCCTTCAAAAAACTTGTAGGTTTATAACTCTAGTTTCATTTAAAACAAGAATCGCCTCAATCCGAGCCCTATAGCTCCATATATTTAAACATTAGTGAAGTATATTCAGAAAGAATCAGCCGACCTCCACACTTTATTTCAAACCACCTTTTTCAATTTAAAATAAATAGTGATAAATCAGGTGTAGAAAGATAGAAAATTTTCTTAGGAATCCATCGCTTCGCAAATCAACTCAATCGGAGGTCTGTGCAAAAATTTATGGCCTAAAGAAGGGAGAGGGGTCGGTCGGCCAGAAACCGACCCCAAGGCTCGCAAGAGCCCGACATGCCGGGCTGTTGGCGCCGCCGCCAAGATGGGCGCTTGCTGGCGCCATGGCGACCCGCCTACAGCCCGACCTATCCGACTTCTAACCCTCATAATTTTTGACTCCGAGCTCCAAATTAGACGCGGTCAGAAGCGTTGGAAAGCTAGGAGAAAAATCTATATTTTTCATGAAGGGTTCACAAGCAAGCTCGGACTCTAAGGGAATCAAAAATTCCCACTAAGACAGGTCGGCTAACTCTCCACAACCAGTACCAGGACTTGCGACCTCCACAACTTTTGACCCAGAACTCCAAATTTAGAAAACTTAGTGTCTATGGAAAGGTAAAAGAATTATCTACAACTTTGATGAAGACCACCGACCTATATTCCAACTCTATATGGGTCAAAAGTGGACTCAAAGCTTCTGCTACCAATCTGCCACTTTGACAGCACCTACATTTAATTCAAACGACTTACACCTACCCATTAACTCATCTTAAATAGCTCATAAAACTCCCCTGGGAGAGCTCTACAGCCCGGCTAACACTCTCAACAATATTAAATAATCCCATACTACTTGTACCAACCCAGAAATTGCAGAAAACACAAAGATACCTGAACTCGCAAGACTTTCACAACTCACACACCATAGCAAATTTTCCAGCAAGCTCTCCCAAGGCAATAACCCAGCAGAAACCCAACAGCAACTCAACAATAATAATACTTATACACATGCTATTTCCAAGATCTCACATAGATCATAAATCAACCAATTCACATGAAGAGAGTACTAGAGCACTCATTCTCATTTCAAATCATAACAAAGATTCATACATAGCTTCGGTTACAAAATGGCATAAACATCAAGAACAAGCGCAAAATATGAAAGATGAGATGCTCAATGGTTAATATGCTTACAAAGCCTTTTCGAGAGCTATTTACTAACTTAATACAAAGTTTCTAAATTTCTTGAAGTTATGCCCGATGCCTTGCAAGGTTCCGCGATCAACTAGAATTCGCACCTGAGGAGGGAGAATGGGGTGAGCTAACACGACTCAGTGGCTAACATTTTTATAGCCGTCGAGTGATGAGCCACACAACACACAATTTAACAATCCGAAACAATAGCAATTTATCATATAAAGCTCAAATAACCCAAAATCATCACATAAGCATAACATGAAAGTTTAAAGCAATCAAACACATATTATGCATCATAAACACAAATAAATGATGGATGCACACATTTGGCTTCGTGAGCTTCACAAACACAACGAATAAACTGAAGTTTATCGTAAACACAACAGAAACCGAAGTTTATCAGTAAACACATCGAGACCACTTTCGGATCTCAGAGGCCCTGTGGCAGCCGGAGAAGGCTAGGGGGTCCACGTGCGCGTGTCATCGATATAGGCTCTCTTTCCCAATCGCAACCAATTTATGTTCACATGTTCAAACACAAAATAACATTTTATGCTTCTTTCATACTTTCAATCATCATAGTTTCACACTTTACATTCAAATCAAAGGAAATACACTTTCAATATGCACATAATCATCAAAGATAGCACACATAGGGCATTTGCCCATTACACAGCAACTATAAAAATGTTACCCACCTATAGTCGGTATCCGAATTCAAGATTGCGCTTCCTCCTTGTCTTGAGTGGGGTTCTCTTGATTTCCTTCAATCAAAACATACTCCATTCACGAAATATATTCTAAAAGAAAGCATAGCATTCATTAAATCAAGCAAGAATAAAAGTCTACTTCCAACCTAACCTACCCATAAGACATTTAAGCTAGAATAACCATAACCTTAGCTTAGAAATCCCAAAAATCCATAGATCTTACCCTTCTCTTCATCTTTCTCAAATCTCTACACAAACCCTAACTTCCATTTCTTCCCATACTTGAACCTAACACAAGCAAGGATAGATCTTACCTTCTACAAGTAGCTTTCTCTCTTATTTCCTCTTCTTTCTTCCTCCCTTCAAGCCTCCTACAGGTCTCCTTCCTCTCTTGGCCGAAACCCTCTTCTTCCTCTTGTTCACGTTTTCTTCTCTTCTTTTTCCTTTGGCTCTATGACACTTACTTCTACTCTCCTTCTTTAACTCTTTTACTCTTAATTCCTTTACATCTCCACTTAAAAGCCTACACCAAAACTACATAGTTTTGGAGCTCTCCCAACTTACCATGCTTTTGGGCCCTTCCTCTAATACTTACAAGCCCACCATACCTTAACCCACTCATCTCTAATCCTCCTTCCACTTAATCCATTTACCTAAAGCCCATACTTTCCAATATTAAGCCCAAGCCTTCATTTAATTTCTAACTTCTAATCCCAAGCCCAACATAAAAATATTTGTATAAACACATAATTAAATCAATTAAGGCAAAATAAAAAATAATTTAACGAATAAATCCATAAATCAATAAATATTAATTCAAATAAAATAATAATAAAAATTTTTCGGGGCCCAACAGAAACAAACTGGGAAAGGAACCAATCAATGATACCTTCCCTGATGACAATCTGTGGTCTGTTAAGGACAATGTCCCTTAGTTTGCTCATTAAGTCAATTTTCTAGTGTCTGACATTATTCCTGCTGATTATTCATACCATAGTAGAAACAAATTCTTATCTGAAGTAAAGAATTACTTTTAGGAAGATGCGTTGCTCTTTAGGAGATGTGTCGACGGGGTGATCAGAATATGTGTACCTGATGAAGAGATGCGATCAGTTCTGCATCATTGTCATGATTCTCTGTCTGGAAGACACCATGGGGCTGACAAAATCAACGACAAAGGTTTTACAATCCAAGTTTTATTGGTCAACTCTCTTTAAGGTGAAGTGAATCACACGTTATTACAATGCTTATTATACGATGTATAAATGCACAAGAAGGGGGGTTGAATTGTGTATTTCCCCTTTTTAAAAAAAATTCAAAATTGTTTTGTCAAAAGAAAAACTTGTTCTTTCCACAAGAACTACTGCAAATCAAAGTTAATCGTATTCTTCGAAAACTTGTTTGAAAACTAAGTAAAATCAAAACTTTGAACGATAAGAGAGATAAGAATAGAGAGAAGTTGACACAATAATTTTTATACTGGTTCACCCCAAACCGTGGGCTACGTCCAGTCCTCAGATGTCTTTATGAGATTTCACTATCTCTCAACAACTTTACCAGTATTCTTTCTTTCTAAGCCTCTTCAGGTCTCTTTACAGTCAGTATTCTTTTAGTCTTAGCCTCTGTAGGCTATCTGTACTACTTTCTTACAGAAAGATATTTGAGCTTTATTACAGTAAGATAGCTCTAGCTATTTGCACAATAAACTCTCAAGTAAGCTTTTAAACAATTGTTGAATGCGCGTATGTTTATGTAATGTATATGTCTGTAACTTTGCAATCTTTGACTTCAACTCATATTTATAGCCTTCGTCTGCAACTGCTTCTTGAATCTTGCTTCTTGAATCTTGAAAGAAACGGTTATTCAGTTGAGTTCTGTAACTAACTCAAACTGATTCTTGATTAAAACATGATTTGCTTCCGTCTGCTTTTCATCGTCTACTTTTTCTTTCATCTGCTTTTAGCTTTCGTCTACTTTTAGCTTTCGTCTGTTTTTGGCTTTCGTTTTCTTTTGGCTTCCGTCTGTTTTTCAATCTCTGTCTGTTTTCATTCTTTCATCTGTTTTTCAATCTCCTTCTGCTTTTCATCTATCGTCTGTTTTACAATCTCCGTCTGTTTTTTATTCTTCCGTCTGTTTTTCAATCTCTGTCTGCTTTTCATTTATCGTCTATTTTGCAATCTCTGTCTGCTTTTCATTCTCTTGTCTGTTTTTCAATCTTCATCTGTTTTTCATCTATCGTCTGTTTTTTCCTTCTTTCGTCTGCTTTTGTCTTTCATTTGTTTTTCTCCCTTCGTCTTCTTTTCAATCTTTCATTATTTGTACTTCATCAAAATCATTAATGTAAAGTCATTTTGACTTAACAATCTCCCCCTTTTTGATGATAACAAATAATCATATGATTAAGGTGAAAAAATGTAAAAAGAAAAAATGTACAGTTGAAAACTAAGAAAACATATCTTCATATTGTCTTCGTCTGACTTCTTCATGTTCTACTTATTCTTCCTCCCCCTATCTTTTTCTTTCTTCTTTAAAAGTTCATCTCCTTTCATTGGGTCAGGGATTTGATGCAAGGGCAAGCAGGCCCCGCATACCCAGCATACTTTCTTACCATTCGCTTTGTCCAAATGGCAAGAGGCCCTCTCGAGAAGCTATAAACCTCGAGGTCTCAGGTTCAATCTCGAGAGGATTCCCCAAACCAAAGAGGACAAGACTAATTATGTGGGCCATGGAGTATGGGCATGCGGGTCTGACACTCTGCATCAAACCCTGACCCAACATAAAAGCCTTTTATGTTGGGTTTGGGATTTGCATGCAGATTTGGTAGCGGGCCCGCATACCCCGTGGCCTCAATTGTCTTGTCCTCTTTGGTCGAGGAATCCCTCTCAGGATTGAACAGAGACCTCGAGGTTTATAGCTTTCACGTGCTGCGCCTCACCATTGGCTAACTTAGCCAAATGGTGAAAGAGGCTAGCACGTGAAGCTATAAACCCAAGGTCTCAGTGTTTGAATCCTGAGAGGGATTCCCTGACCAAAGAGGATAGTACCAATCAGGTGGGTCATGGGGTACAAGGGTCTGCTTGCCTTGCACCAAATCCCTGCACCAAATCCGAACCCAACATATACTTAGCCAAATGGTAAGAGGCGAGCACGTGGAAGCTATAAAACCTCGAGGTCTCAGATTGAATCTCGAGAGGATTCCTGACCAAAGAGGACAGTACCAATTGTGTGAGCCGCGGGGGTATGCGAGGGTATGCGGGGCCCGTTTGCCTCGGTACCAAATCCCGGACCCAACACCTTCGTTCACCCCTTTTGATTTCTGCTGTCCATTTTCCCCCTATTTGTTATTAATTAAAAATCATTAGTAATGATATGCACTGATGATGCTTCAACAATTCTTTCACCATCTCCTTCAACTCCTTGACTTCTCTTCCTAGGTGCATTACCTCTACTTGCAAGTCAAAAGATAAGATGGGTTGGTCATCATCCTCCGGGAGTTCTTCAAAAGCACTTGTAGTAACATAAGCGTTTGAAGATGGAATATAGTCTTCAACAATTTCAAAAATAGGTGGATGAACCGATAGGTTGGGTTCAGGAAGGTCTAAGTCATAAGGAGCTGGTAGCCTTAGCACTTGTCTTCCACGCAAGGGTAGGGCTTCTTCTTCAATTGACAATGTATTAGATAGTGACCTAATACGCACTATTGTTTGCACAAGGGATTCAGTGAACGTCCCTTTATTAAGCTTTCCCCCCACTGGATAATGTTCATCCTTCGCTGTAGAACTGCTACTAGCTCTTGAAATAAATGTTCCCGTCATCGACTTCTTTGAAGTGCATGCTTCATCTATTCTTCGCACTTGTTCTTCAATCTGATCTGCGGACAGATCATCAATTACCCCTTCTGGGTATAACTTCTTCTTCCCCTTATTAACATCCATGGGTTTCCGTGGTTGAAGGTCTGCTACAACCTTTATCACCATTTCCTCTGTAATTAGGTAAATAGTGTATGGTTGACTGGTCATCTTTGTAGGGTATGGTTTTGTAGCAGCATACCTCAAGGCTTCATAAAAATTCCTTTCATCTTCATTCAACAGATGCTATGTCCCACTATTTATAGGAATAGGTTGTAAGTATGCCTTCACTAACCTCATCGGTGTATCCTTGATGATTATTGAAGTACTCCCTTTAGTCACAGGTTGAACTTCTTCAATCAATCTGATTTCGAATTCGTCTTTCCTCAGAAATTCAGAATAGTTATATGGAACCAGACTGAGTTCTTCCGATTCCTCCTATTGAACCTGTACTAAACTAAGTTCTGTTGATTCCTGTTGATCATTCTTAGGAGTATTCTTCTTCTGACTAACTTCTGTTGATTTCTCTGGTGGAACAACATTAGGAGTAGCCTTCTCCTGACTTGGTTTCTCAGCAATTGAAGTAGTCATTTTCTGACTAACTTCCTTAGTAGTAGTAACACTCTTCTTCTTACTAACTATCTTAGTCTTCTTCACTGCCTTAGTCAGTCTTGGAGTTTTCTGAGGTTGGGGTTTCTGCTTCTCAGACTCCAATTTTCTTTTCCTCTCAGTTTCCTTAGCCTGTTTGGCTGAATCTTCTTTTAGAATAGAGACTAGAGATCTCGTAGCCTTCAGTGGGCGAGTCTCAGAGACTTCTGCCTGAGTAAGTTCTCTAGCTCTCTTTTCTTCTTGCTGTTTCAAGGTTCGAATCCTGGTTGATCTCTTCGCCTTCTTTGGAATATCACTCAGAAGCTTCTCCCCTTTTCTCTTCAAGACACTTTCATCTATACTCCGAACTTGGCTACATTCTTTTTGAGAAATCATATTTTCCTTCAAAACTTCTTCAGATGATTTTCTTCTTTCAATCATGGGAATTCTTGTACTAACTTGAGATTTAGAACTCTTTGTGGGAGACCTCTTCTGTATCTACTCCCCCTCAGTTCTAACTTTATTCTCAAAATTTGCTTCTGCTCTGTCCAGATTCTTCAACCCCATTTTTGCTCTAGTACCCAAGTCGATAACACTCTTAACAGGCATCATTCGTCTGATTCCTCTGTCAAGACGGACTCTAGACTACCTGAAAATCCTTGTTAACAACATTTCGTACAGGTAGCTATCAGTATCCTTCATCCCCTTAACCATATACTGAAAAATCAGAAATGGTAAGTCTATGGTTTGACGATTCAGCAGGTAGAATAGGCATTGTTCATCCAGAGTAGTCACCAAATGCCTTGAACCCGCTCTCAGTAAGATGCAGTTGAACAGAATCGCATGTAAGACCCTATCCTTCGACACCAGACTCGAGGTCTTCCTCTCTGTAGGGTCATTTTCTCTATACAACTGTCTACTGACTTCGTCTTCCTTTAAACTGATCTTTGTCATCCATCTGGCTTTGCTCGTTAGCTTCTCTCCAACAGATAGACATCCAGTCACCTTCTCGATCAACTCCGTTATTACAATAATAGACAGTCCGTCTACTGTAGAAACAATAACTTTGTCTACCATCTGCACATTCTTCCAAAACTCATACACTGCATTTTGATATACATACTCCTGCACCTGGAAGAACTTCCTCCAACCGGCTTCTACAATCTCTGGTTCGATATCCATATCATCTTTCCTCAGAGATTCAAAATCCACATGCCTTCCTTAGATCATTGCTTGCTGCATTGATTCTAAATAGAAACTGAATTCGGTAATCTGTTCTTCAAAGGTAAGGTTGATTTTAGAGGTTTGAGAGGGCTGAAAAGTTTGTGGGTTGAGAGTAGTCAAAAGGTTTCTGATTTGAGACTACTCGAAAGGTCTTATCAGGCGTGTTCTAGACTCGGTGAAGTTCTCAAGGCTATGAGACTTTCCATCCAAAATTTCCTTGTGAGAGAAGTTACCAGCTGTAACTCACTATTTCTGATGTCGTTAACTTTGATGACCTTTTAACTTGGTTATGAAATGTTAGACGGTTGGTCATTTAACATCACCATTGAGGTTCCGTCTGATTTCCTTGAACCGTTCTTCACTCAATGGTTTAGTGAAGATGTCCGGCCATTGAAACTGTGTCTCAATAAACTGTAGACTCATAACCTTTCCCTGAACGTAGTCTCTCAAGAAATGATGTCTGACTTCGATATGTTTCACTCTCGAATGCTGCATAGGATTCTTCCATAAGTTGATGGCACTGGTGTTGTCACAAAAAACTGGGATCTCCTCTTCTTGAACTGAATAATCTTCTAGTTGGTATTTAATCCACAATGTTTATGAACAACAGCTTGCGGCAGACATGTACTCAGCTTCGGCAGTTGATAGAGCGATTGAGCTTTGTCTCTTGCTTGACCAGGAAACTAGGTTTGAGCCAAAAAAGTGATAGCCTCCACTCGTACTATTCCTTTCAACTCTATCTCTGGCATAGTCCGCATCGCAATATCCAATCAACCTAAAATCTTTACCTTTCTCAAACATTAAGCAAAGATCAGTAGTACCTACGAGATATCTCATAATTCTTTTAACAGCTATGTAATGAGACTCTCTAGGATCGGCCTGAAACCTTGCACACAAACATACACCGAACAAGATGTCGTGTCCGCTGTCAGAAGATAAAGCAAAGAACTAATCATCCCTCTAAACAGGGTTTGATCCACCTTTTTACCAACTTCGTCTTTCTACAAAAGGTTCGAAGGATGCATCGGAGTTGCTAAAGGCTTCACATTATTCATATAAAATTTAGACAACAATTCTTTTACTTATTTTTGTTGATGGATAAAGATCTTCTCTTTGGTTTTTTTAACTTGCAACCCAAGAAAGAACTTCAACTTACCCATCATACTCATCTCAAACTCATTTTCATTAGACTCTCAAAACTCATGCATAAATTTTTTGAAGTAGCACCAAAAATGATATCATCAACATAAATTTGCACTAAAATAAAATCATTCTCATAATTCTTTCTAAACAGCGTCTTACCTACCTGACCTCTACTAAAACCACTTTCTAAGAGAAAGGTACTTAGACGATCATACCAAGCTCTAGGAGCTTTCTTCGAGCCGTATAAAGCTTTATGAAGTCTATAGATATGATCTGGATACTTAACATCCTCGAAACCAGGAGGTTGCTTAACATACACCTCTTTGTCTATAAAACCATTCAGAAATGCACTTTTCACATCCATTTGAAAAAGCTTTATATCATGACAAACCGCATATGCCAATAATATCCTAATCACTTCAAGTCTCGCTACTGGAGCATATGTCTCATTGTAGTCTATTCCTTCTTGCTAATTATAGCCTTGTGCTACTAATCTAGCTTTATTCCGACTCACTCTCCCTGATTCGTCTAACTTATTCTTAAAAACCCATCTAGTTCCTATAATGGATTTCTTCGAGGGTTTAGGAACCAAGGACCAAACTTTATTCCTAGTAAATTGGTTCAGCTCCTCTTGCATGGCTAAAATCCACGCTTCATCTTGAAGAGCTTCCTCAATCTTTTTAGGCTCTATTTTAGAGATAAAGGATACATTAGCTTCTCTTCTGAATTTGGACCTTGTTCTAACTCCTTCTTGTTAAGTCAGAATGAATTTACATATAAATGATTTTGATGTATAACAAATATAGTGAGATCAAAAACAAGAAAAACAAAACAGATCATGCATTTAAGTCCAAAGACGATTTAAGTTTGAATAAGCAGAAAGAGATGACGAAGTTGCAAGACGTCACCAAACATGCATTTAAGTTGATACAAGTCAAACATAGACAAAGTTTGTCAAAGAAAAAAATCAACACAGACGTAGATGACACAAGACAATAAACAGACAAAGACGCAAAACAAAGCAAAGCAGACGCAAAGCAAAGCAAAGCAGACGCAGACGCAGACGCAAAACGAAGCAGAAGCAGACGCAGACGCAGACGCAGCTTAAGCAGACGAGATGCGTAAAAGAAACAGACGCAAGAGTCGATTCGAGTTAGTTCTGTAACTCAACTGATTAACTGCTTTTAAAGATGAAAGATTAAAGATTCAAGAATCAAGAAGCGATTATGATTTAAGGCTATAAATACAAGTCAAGTCAAGACCGCAGAGTTAGTATTTTGAGAAAAATTACACAAAGTGAAAAGCGATTAAGTGTGAATTAGCTGAACGCTATCTTATCAGTAATAAAGTGTTCAAATACTTTTCGAAAAGAAAGAGTTGTATGAGATAGCCTGCAGAGGCTAAGTGTGAAAGAATCTTGGTATAGAGACCAAGAGGCTCGTGAAAGAATACTTGTAAAGTTTGAAGAGATAGTGAAATCTCGTAAGAAACTCGAGGATCGGACGTAGCCCACGGTTTGGGGTGAACCAGATAAATCTGTGTCTACTACTCTCACTCTCTATCTCACTTTTAGTTTCAAAGTTGATTTTATTTACTATTCATATACTTAGCATTGAAAAGTTTTGATCAATCAGATTAATAAGAATTTCAGAAAGAATTTTTATTTCTAACAAGTAATTTGAAAAGATATTCAAAAGGGAATACACAATTCAACCCCCCCTTCTCGTGCATTCTATTATCATTTTATAAGTGTTGTATTAACTTGTGATTCACTTCACTTCTGAGGTCTCTCCAATAATTAACTCTTTTGGATGAGAACTCTTATATCTCCAATCTCTTTTTAATCTAAGAGTCTCTGGAATATCCTTAACCTTTTCTAACTGAGTTCCTGATGATGAAGCTTCTATTGTATCACCTAAGAGCTTTGAAGGGACTTCACTCTCTATGTCATCTTCCTTACTGGGTTGGGAACTATCATCAAACTTGACATGAATGGTCTCCTCAACCGTCTTCGAGGTAAGATTATAAACCCGAAAAGCCTTGGATGATAAAGAGTAGCCTAGAAAGATTCCTGAATAGGTCTTTGAATCGAACTTATCCAACAATTCTTTTGTATTCAGAATAGAGAACTTGCAACCAAATGGATGAAAGTAAGATATATTCGGTCTCCTTCCATTCCATAATTCATAAGGAGATTTCTTCAACAATGGTCGCAGCAATATCCTATTCTGAATGTAGCATGTTGTATTCACAGCTTCTGCCCAGAAGTACTTAGGAAGATTCATTTCACACAGCATAGTCCTTACCATCTCTTGAATCGTCCTGTTCTTCCTTTCAACAACTCCATTCTGCTGCGGAGTCCTAGGAGCAGAGAAATTGTGGAAAATTCCATTCTCCTCACAGAATATTCTAAACTTCTCATTCTCAAATTCTCGACCATGATCACTCCTTATACTAGCTATAGACATTCCTTTTTCATTCTGTAACTAACTAGAAAGGGATCTAAAACACTTAAAAGACTCATCTTTGTGTGAAAAAAATAATATCTAACAAAATCTAGTAAAGTCATCAACAATAACAAGTCCATATTTCTTTCCGCTAAGACTTATTGTCCTAGTTGGACCAAACAGATCCATATGTAACAACTCTAGAGGTCTAGAAGATGTTACGAAATTTTTAGAAGAAAACGATGTTTTGACTTGTTTCCCTTTCTGACAGTTTTCACAAAAGAAATCTTTGTCAAAACTTATTTTTGGTAAGCCTCTTACCAAATCATGCTTTAACAATTTTGAAATATGTTTAAAACTGACATAACCTAGCTTTTGTAGTGCCCCCTTACCGTAGGGTACGCACCGGGATGCCCGTGGGTCGTTCCGACGCATATCCCACAGCAAGGAAGTGCTACTATCAAAATCAATCACTATATACTTGCATGACATCAATACAATTAAACCGAATTATGCAAATCACTAAATTTTTAAAACCACAATAATCTTTCATTTCGCATTACTAATGGAAATATAGACAAGTCTATCAGTCCCCTATAGTCTCAATACAATATCCCAAAAAGGAAACTGATACAAAAGTCTATACTAAGTCATCCCCAAAAATCGTCCCAGCTGACCGACCTGTGTGCCATCGCTTCTCTTGCCCACGAACTCACACGGCAGGAAAAGTCTATCACAGGAGCTAGGAATCTACTAACATTGTCCTGAAAAATATTTGCAATGTTGGGTGAGTTTGCGAACTCAATGAGAAACCATCATCGATGGTTCATCCAACTCATGCATATACACACAATATATTACATAGTCACACAATAACACATTCGGAACATTATAAGACAATTTACACATTTCCACCATAACATAACTCGCACGGACACATCGCTGTTAATAATCACATAATACACGATTCTCAATTTTCACAATACAACCGATGCATAATGCATGCCAATTCTCATTTTATGTCGAGCATGATCGAAGGCCAATATCGTCTCCGATTCGGGCACATTTGTTGGGACCCGATCTGGGAACCGGATCCCAACCGAAAAACGGAACGGAAAGACGGAAAATCGAAAAGCGAGAAATCGCTAATCGAAATACAAATCGCATCATCGGAGCGAAACGAAATACTCGGAAAAATTGTTCATCACAAATACGAATAACAAAGCGGAGAAACTCGCAAAGCAGAATTCCGAATCGAATGCGAATCGAAATAATCAAACTGAAACAAACACCGACATCCGTTTCAAATATGAAGCATAGCAAACTCATCGCGTTGGAAACCTTACGACATTTCAAATCCGGTATAAATTTTTTTTCCTCTTATTCATTCCTTTTCTCTTTAATCAATCTCATTCAAATCATAACCATTCCATACAATTCCCATTTTGAAAACTCATCCTCACCAATTTCAATTCACTTAATTCATCTTAATCATTTCTTATACAATCATATAAATCCTCAAACTCATTTCTTTAAGCCCAACTTACCGAAATTTTTACCGAAATTTCGGCAACATAACGGCTGTATTTTGACAGCCCAAAAATTGCAAAGAATCAAAAACACTTCTAAAATGTCCAAACACAATGCAGAATCATCGGACCTCCCGTCCGGAACCCAAACACCTGCAACAACACAATCTTAGTTCTAAACACTTCATAAATGCATTCCATAATACATCTCAACTCAAATATCCACAATTCAATCACAAACCATTCATATGCATTCCAATTTCCATTTATATCCATCTCAATTCAAATTTACGTACAAAATTCATAACTGAAATACATCATAAATTTACATGATGACTTTTCAAGCCATAAACAAAAGCAATACATAATCCATAAACCTTTTTCACAACTTCAAAACTAAACTCCAACATTACACATAAAACAAAGCATATAAAACTATCGGGTTGACATCATACTCGTTCTTCCATCCGATCTCCTGTGAAAACCCGAGATGGGGATGAAAGGGGTGAGCTCTAAGCTCGTGGATAATATATTTATAAATTGAACAATAAGTGGAAAATTCTTTTATTTTTCAAACTTTTCAAACATTTCCCATTTAAGAATTTCTCCAAAACTCATTTTCAAACTTTTCAATTTCATCAACACTTTCTAAGATTTTTCTCAAAATTTTCATTTGTTTCAAAACATTTATATCCAGCCAGAATTTCACGCTTGAAAATTTTACTTTCTCGCTTCTCAAAATCTCAAACCTTTTCAAAACATGCACGCCTTAAACATGAATGCATCACATCATAGTGTATCACATCATAATCAAATTAAAAACACATAACACATCGATTCCCAGATAACGGTCATATGCAACAGTGAATGTGACGTACTACACTTTCTCGCATAGCATCCCGTTAGTAGCCGTGAAAGGAGTCCGAATCGGATCTCCATTGCCTATTGCAGCAGCAGCAGTATGTAAGGCTTAAACAGTAGAGACATCACTGACTCACAAAAGGACCTGACCAAACCCACTTAACACATAACGAAAACGGAATTCAGATTGCCCGAAGGCACTTTTCGAAAATCTTGATTTTTTTTTAACCTTTTTCAACTCATATCATCAAATTGTGTCATAGATGACACAAGCATATATCCACATAATTGCACATAATCAATCTAATGCAATTCATGTAAATCACATATCAATATATGCACTAATTCTTTAAATCATTCAAATCATAAATCACATAATTTGAAAACCATGAAATTCATAAGTCTTGTATTTTCTAAAACTCATTTTACTCCTTTGAAATCATAATTTCAAACATTTACATCCTTTTTCAAACATTTTTATCCATAATAATTTATCAAAAATCAAATTTTGCTTTCTTTAATTTTCAAAAATTCACATTTAACTTATAATTCAATAAATAAATATACTACCCACCTCATATCCATGCTAGCATCTTGTCCAATGCTTCAATTTGACATTTTCTCCTTTCTTCCTTCCAATTAAAAATTCCCTAAATCAATTTCATCCAAAATTTAATCTCATAAATAACTTAATCCTTCAATTTGATGCATAAGTCATCAATTCTTACTAATTCCAAGATAGTTACATCACTAATTCCAAAAACCCCCAAATTACAAATTGAACCTAAATCAATCCAATCAAATTCAATATCATAATTAACTTAATTTCTCAAAATTGATTCCATAATTCATCAATTCATGCTATTATTGATGATTCTACACCATTAATTCACAAAATCCCCAAATTTCTAATTTGGCTTAAACCCCCAATTTACAATTTTTCAAATTAAACTTCACCTAAAGCATAAACATCAAAATTAACTTAAGAAATCTCAAATTCATCACTAATTCATGCAATCTAAAGCAACAATTTCAAAAACCCCCAAATTTCACTATTCATCATCTTCTTCACTAAGCTTTCTCTCTCTAGAATCTTCCATAACCAAAATTAAACATAACCTAAGGCATCAAAATCAACTTCATGAATCACAAACCCATGTCATTATCCATATTTCTAAACCAAAAATTCATCAAAATCTCAAAGTAAAAAAATTTCTCTTACCTCTTTCTCTTTCAAATTCGGATTTTCATGACTTAAAGAAAAGCTCTCTTCGTTTCCCATCTTTTTCCTTTATGTATCTACTCCAAACTCATGCTAAAAGCCCTCAAAAATTTGAAAATTTGTTTTCTCTCTCATCTTCCTCCATAACCGAAGCTTCCACTCTCTTCTTCTTCTTATTTTCTTCTTTTCTTCTTAAACCATCGTGACTCTCCCTTAAAAAACGACAATCCTGTTGGATAGGAAAAAGAAAGCATGCTTAGTATGGAGAAACGATAGATTTCAAAACTTTTTAAGAAATCATCTTGCAGCGGAAGCAATATATCCAAATCAACATGCTAATCCATACATGATATGGTATAAGGATAATAAAACTAAGAACAAGATAAAAGGAATTACCGACTCCTTCGCCATGACTTTAAATCCTCGCGCTATCCTCTCCTTCTTATATCCAAATCCTTTGCCTTTGAAGTCTTTTCCTTTAGCAATCTATCTTCTTCCTTGTTGTAATATCCTCAACCAATTAGATTTACCACTTGTTCTTTAAGGACAACTAGGTTAACAAAATCCTTTGGTGGGAAAGGAGAAGAAATATTTGGAGGAGATTTTCTTAGAAGAAGAAGAACCAAAATTGAAACTCTTTCAATTCTTTCACTTAGGAATTTCGGTTCTACCTTGCATGAAAGGAGAGAATGTCTAAAAACTATGCAAGAACCCTTTCTTACATCTCAATTTCGAAATATGCATCAATGGAAAGAGTGAGAGGCATCCAATGCATCACTTCTTACATTAATCACTCATCAAATAGCCAATAAATGAGACTTACATCATTTATCTTTAAAATGACTATTTGAAAAGACCATAACCTATAATTGAATACCCATTTCGGTTTTGGCATGAAGAAAGAAGGAAGATGGTCCATCTAATGCACATCTTTCATCTTTAATCTAATGAATGCAAATAGGTTACATGCCAACATTAAAAGCCAACCATTAAACCATTTAATGGTAAGTTCATAACTCCATTTAATAATGATGAACCATAATAAAGACCATCTTTATTTAGTATCTTAATGTCAAATGTGTGGTTACACATCTAACCTAACACAATTTCGAAATTGCTTCTTCTCCATTTAAAAAAAATTGTTTTAATATAATTAATCTAATCAATTACATTAAACCAAAACAAGCCCATTTCTAAATGAACATATGGGCTTCCAATTAACCATTAATTAGTATAAGCTCATCATTCAATTATGGAATTCTAAAGCCTCCAAACTACTTCTTACTTAGCTTGATAACCTTCCTTAAAGCCAACTGGGGAATCTTATTGGATTTTGATCATTCAAGCTCCAATAAGCCCAGAAATAATTCAATCTCATTGGAATTAATTCTAGCTTATTAACTAAATGTCATTCCACTAAAGAAAATTAGTTGAACTCTTGAATTATTAAATATTATGAGAATATGTCCAATTGCAAACCCTATTTAGAACCTTATTATAGCCATCCGCACAACAAAGGGTAAAATTACCGTTTTGCCCTTATGTTGGTTTTTTCTTCTAGATCTCTCATTTTACTTTATATGGTGATTAACACATAAGATCTCATCTTAGTGTTAAGACTTGATGGGTAGCTAGTCCATCAAACCATCTGGCGCCAGCTTAATCACCAAATCTCCTTAAAACATCTGTAAGAGATGATAACACTATAAACTCTTTATTCGAGTGAATGTTCCTCGATACATGTTTCAATTAATAATTCCAACATGCATAATCGGATTAATACCTGTAAAAATCCATTCCGATCATATCAAGAATTATAATGAAACACATATGAGTTCACCACTCATCAAGATTGTGGTTCATAATAGCGAATGCTTAAGTTGTATGTTTTAAGATTAAAGTAACGCACCCACTTTATTCTTGAAAACATACTTGATTCCAATTCATTTAATAGTGCCATTATCGATAGTCTACTACTATCATGATATGAAACTCATCATTCCCTTTAAGTAAACTCCTTTACTTATATGGAGATAAATCGCAACACTACGCCTAAACCATAATCAAACGACCAACTTGATTATTCAACTGTGAATCAATTAATTGATTCTAATAATATACATGTTTCCCATACATCTCTATGTATATGTATATTATTTACAAATGAATCTTGGTACCTTATGACCAGATATATAATGCTCATACAGATAAAACCAAACTCTTTTGTTTTATTAATAATAAATATTTTCATTACAAAATCAGAATCAAGAAGATAAAGTTACATGTAAATACACTTGCTTTCAGTGGCACTATATTTACATAACTCCAACAATCTCCCACTTTTCCTAAATCAAGTTTGACATTTCCTTCATTCCCATCCCTTCTAGGTGACCCTCAAAGCTCTTTTGAGTCAATGTCTTTGTGAACGGATCAGCAAGGTTTTGCTCTGTAGAAATCTTTACCACATCCACTTCTCCACGTTGTATTATCTCCCTTATGAGATGATAGTTTCGCTCAATGTGTTTGGCGACTTTGTGGTTTCGAGGTTCTTTAGAATTAGCCAACGCCCACTATTATCACAATAAAGTGTAATGGCTTTTACGCCTCGAACTACCTCCAAATCATTTAGAACTTCCGAGCGATCGCTTCCTTTGTTGCTTCACAAGGCAAGAACATACTCGCCTCCATAGTCGAATCAAGCAATACAAGATTGTTTGACACTCCTCCAAACTATGGCTCCACCTCCTAAAGTAAATATAGAACCGAAGTTGATTTCTTGAATCAACATCGATTGGAAATCGAATCAGATATCCCGTCGGAATAAGATTACTTCCGAGTAAACAAGCATTAAGTTCTTCGTCTTACGAAGATACTTAAGTATACACTTAACCGCAGTCCAATGTTCCATTCTCGATTGGTGAAATCGCTACGGTCCCCATGCGTAATGATATCCGGTCTAATGCACAAGATTGCATACATCAAACTACCAACTGCCAAGCATATGGGATGTTACGCATGCTCAACCTCCTCTTAGGTTTTAGGTGCTTGTTCCTTTGAAAGTTTGATTCCATGTCTAGTAGGAGTGAAACCCTCTTGGAATCTTGCATGGCTAACTTATTGAGCATATTCTCAATGTAGGTTAGTTGAGACAAAACTATCTTCTTGTTCTTACGATCCCTTATAAGTTTGATCCCTAGAACATAGGTAGCCTCTCCCAAATCCTTCATTGAAAACTGCTCATTCAACCATCCTTAACCGCAGATAACATTCCCACATCATTCCTAATGAGCGTAATGTCATCAACATACGTGATTAGGAAAGTAACCTTACCTTCTTGTATTCTTTTGTAAACACAAGGCTCATCTAGGTTTTGTATGAACCCATAGGTTTTGATAGCCTTATCAAACCTAATGTTCCAAGACCTAGATGCTTGCTTAAGTCCATAAATGGACCTTTGCAACTTGCAAACCTTATGCTCATTACCTAACTCAATGAATCCTTCTGGTTGGGCCATATAAATGGTCTCCTCAAGATCTCCATTCAGAAATGCGGTCTTGACATCCATTTTCCATATTTCATAATCGAAATAGGCTGCTATGGCCAAAAGAATCCTGATGGACTTAAGCATGGCAACCGGAGAAAAAGTCTCCTCGTAGTCTATACCCTCCTTTTGAGTATAGCCATTAGCTACCAATCTAGCTTTAAAGGTCTCTACCTTTCCATTCGATCCCCTTTTCCTTTTGTAGATCCATTTACACCCTATGGTTTTTAGACCTGGTGGTAGATCTACAAGGACCCAGACTTCATTAGTATACATAGAATCTATTTCCGATTCTATTGCCTTGAGCCATTTTCCTGCATCAACATCATTAATAGCACTGTATACGTAACGGATCTATTTCTTCTTGGTCCGAGATGGCAATTAAGCCTTCTCCTAAACCCAGATACTTATCTCGGTTGTCTCACAACCTCCCACTACGCCTAGGCACATCTTGATGTTCAGTTGCACTTCGATTCAACTCTTCAATCCATTTCGACATCTTGTTCTCATCATATCCAAAACAACTCTTGGTTTGGATGAAATTGCTAACTCCTTTAGTACTACTTCACTTCTTCCTTTGTGATTTCTCACAAACTCTTCCTCTAAGAAGTTTACATTTGTCGACACAAATACCTTCCTATCACGAGGATGTAAAAATAGTACCCTCGAGTTCCCGTAGATATCCTACAAATAAACATACTTGACCTTGGTTCCATCTTTGTGGATTCAGGCTTTAGAACATGGGCTGGACAGCCCTAAGTCCTCAAGTGCCTCAATGAAGGCACTCGGCCACCCACAACTCCCTAGGTGTTTTAGGCACCGATTTGGATGGAGCAAAGTTAAGAAGATATGTTGTCGTTGTATGGCATATCCCGTAACGATTCTCGAAGGCTAGCATAGACATCATTGATCTTACCATTTCCAATAGAGTTCTATTTCTCCTCTCTGCTACACCATTATGTTGAGGTGTACGAGGAGCTGACAAATTGGAAACAATTCCATTGTCAATTAAATATTGCTAGAACTCTCCAGATAAATACTCACCACCTCGATTTGATCGAAGCTGTTTTAATGGCTTGCTAAGTTGCTTCTCAGCTTCAGCTTTGAATTCTTTGAACTTTTCAAAAGATTCACCTTTTTATACATCAAATACAAATAGCCATGTCTTGAGTAATCATCTATAAAAGTTATGAAATATTCATAACCTCCTCTAGCTTGTACATTCATGGGCCCACATACATCAGTATGTACCATGTCCAATGTGGATTCAAATCTGTTTCCTTTAGAAGGAAATGAGGCTTTTGTCATTTTTCCTTCAATACAAGATTCACAGGTGGGTAATGGATCACTATCCAAGCCCATAAGGATCCCATCCTTTACTAGCCTGTCAAGTCTTTTCTGATTGATATGACCCATCCTTAGATGCCACAGATACTTTGAATTAATGCTAGAGATATTGGATTGGCTTGGTTTTATCAATTCTGTGGTGTTTAGTGAGCCTTTCATAGGTTATATAAAAAACAATCCCTGTTTAATTATCGCTTCACAAATAAAATCCTTATTCTCATATATTGAAACAACCTTTCCAAAATATAAGGAATAGCCAGATTTTATTAGACAAAAATGTAAATCATGTTCCTTACAATCATTGGCATGTAATAAACATCTTCCAAATATAACCTATGACCACTAGAAAGTTCAAGATAACTACTCCCACCGATTCTCGCTGAAACATAGGAACCATCTCGCTATCTTAACTTGAACCGGCCTTTAGAAGTCTTTTCCTTTCATTGGAACCCTGCAAAGAATTACAAACATGGTTAGTGGCTCCTGAATCTAATATCCAAGAAGTAGATAAATGCCACATTTCTAGTTCCTAACAAACTTAGGAAGCCCATACCTTGTTTGCTTTTGAGGGACTCTAGTAGACCGGATGTTTCTTTTCCAAAGGGCCCATCTCATCACAAAGGAAACACTTTCCTTTGATGTTCTCTTTGGCCTTCTTTTTCATGGGTTTGGCCTTGACCCCTATTTGGGCCTTCTTTTCATTGGACCCTTCTTCTTTCCTCGCCCTTACCTTGGCTTAGAAGAAGAAGCTACATTAGCTTCTCGCCCATGAGCCTTAATATTCAATATTTCCTCCGTGCTCGGAGGGTATTCATCAACTCACTCAAGGTGTAATCCTTCTTTGTTGAGCTCATAGTCCAACTTAAACCGCTGAAAAGAAGAGTTTAAGCTATTGATGATCATAATCGTCTGCGTGTCCGCATCCATATCCGCCCTAAGCATCTCAAACCTCAAGGACCGCAGAGATTACCTTCATCATGTAATCCCAAGACCGGCTCACTGTGTTTCATCTCGAGATTATGAAAGGTTTGGATAGCTTTCACTCTTGCAGACCTAGTCCTCACACCAAACATCTCATGTAGGTGATGGACCATTGCACTAATAGTTTTCATACAAGCAATTTGCTTTTGCAACTTGTCACGATGTAGCTTTTAATATAACACTTAGTAGTCTTGTTAAGATTCTCGCCAACGCCATGTTGTTGGACTTGCTCAGAGTTGCATCTCCACTTAGAGGTGTAGGCTCATTTTCGTTAACACCCATGAAATACGCTCATATTGAAGAACAATGTCAAGGTTACGCTCCATTCATTAAACTTATCTCCATTTTCCAATTTGTTATTAGTCAAGAGCGGGGTGAGTGGATTCATTTTGTGGTTGATTATGTCCGAAAATATAAATTATTAAAACATGAGCATACTAGTCAACAATTTATGGAACTTTGTATAAAATCATGATGCATGTATGCATGATGATAGATTTAACAAAACTTAAAATTAAAACATTATCTGACGGTTATTTTTCTTATCTATAACAGACTAAGTGACGGTGGGCCATCTTATCTATTAAAAGAAAAAGCGGGACCCTCCCACTCAAAAACTACCAAGCATCTCATGCTCAATTTTTAAGAAGCGTCTTAATTTGGTCCATACTTTTACCAACAGAGCTACGGTGGGCGGTTTATTGATAAAAATGTTGAGTGTATAACCATTTGATTCATTCACTAAAGATACCTACAAATCATGCCCGGTGAGAGGTCACATTTGCTATCATTAAGTGGACTTATCCTTAAGGAGACCCAAACCATGCAAGATCTAGGATCCATGCCCTCCGATGGGGAGTAACACTTCACCACATACAAACGGGCCATCATTTGGAGACCGTGGACTCTCACAGGAGCATCCTCTCCCACTCAATATTTTTGGGCTTTAAGTTTTAAATACCATCTTGTCTAGATGCAATTTATTATCCATCCTATATTGTTTCATTATATATCTCATACATAATGAATGCATGGCAAGGCCTAGGGTTGGCAATTTTCTAAATGACATGCAATCACATAATATCACATATTACAAGCATTCATTTCTCCATTCATCACATGAACTAATAAAGCCACTTTTGATTGTCCATCCTAGAAACATAAAATAATTACAAGCCTTTTAGGCCCAAAATATGCTTCTTCATCTTGGATCTTCCGCTTCGAACTCTTCGCTAACATGATCCGGCCCATTCTGTAAACAAAATGTAATAGCATTTATGAAATTAGAATTTTGTCATTTTGAAAAATAAAATTCCAGCACTAGATTTTTAAAAAACCAAATCTTTGTTTTGACAAAAAATTCCAGCACTTGTTTTATTAAAACCGAAACTCATTTCATGAAAATTAAAAATAGCACTTAGTATTTTAGCAAAACCGAAATTGGATTCTTTGAAACAAAAAACCAGCACTTGTTTTCCAATCATAACTGAAATATGATTCATTGAAACAAAAATTCCAGCAACTTAGTTTTCACAAAACTTATGCCAAAACACAAAAGGATATACCGAAAATTTTACCTTTCCATTTCTTCAATCCATGGCTGCTCCTTCTTCATCATTACATCAATTTTGTATATTACAAAATCAAATAAAATAGAAAAAAGAAACCAAGGAGGAAACATGGTGATGATAGACCACCCTCCTTGTTACAACCAAATGAAGAAATCTTACAAGATAAAATTTAACTTCTATGGACAACCAAAAGAGCAACATACACCATATATATTTCTATCACATAAAAATATGCAGTAAACATAAAAAGATTGCCAACCCATGCATCCACCATATAGGAACCGAAATCATGCATGAAAAACCTGACTCTGATACCAATTGTTGGATCAGAAAAAGAAAGCATGCTTAGTATGGAGAAACGATAGATTTCAAAACTTTTTAAGAAATCATCTTGCAGCGGAAGCAATATATCCAAATCAACATGCTAATCCATACATGATATGGTATAAGGATAATAAAACCAAGAACAAGATAAAAGGAATTACCGACTTCTTCGCCATGACTTTAAATCCTCATTGCGCTATCCTCTCCTTCTTATATCCAAATCCTTTGCCTTTGAGTCTTTTCCTTTGGCAATCTATCTTCTTCCTTGTTGTAGTATCCTCAACCAATTAGATTTACCACTTGTTCTTCAGGGACAACTAGGTTAACAAAATCCTTTGGTGGGAAAGGAGAAGAAATATTTGGAGGAGATTTTCTTAGAAGAAGAAGAACCAAAATTGAAACTCTTTCAATTCTTTCACTTAGGAATTTCGGTTCTACCTTGCATGAAAGGAGAGAATGTCTAAAACCATGCAAGAACCCTTTCTTACATCTCAATTTCGAAATATGCATCAATGGAAAGAGTGAGAGGCATCCAATGCATCACTTACATTAATCACTCATCAAATAGCCAATAAATGAGACTTACTTCATTTATCTTTAAAATGGCTATTTGAAAAGACCATAACCTATAATTGAATACCCATTTCGGTTTTGGCAAGAAGAAAGAAGGAAGATGGTCCATCTAATACACATCTTTCATCTTTAATCTAATGAATGCAAATAGGTTACATGCCAACATTAAAAGCCAACCATTAAACCATTTAATGGTAAGTTCATAACTCCATTTAATAATGATGAACCATAATAAAGACCATCTTTATTTAGTATTTTAATGTCAAATCTGTGGTTACACATCTAACCTAACACAATTTCGAAATTGCTTCTTCTCCATTTAAAAAAAAATTGTTTTAATATAATTAATCTAATCAATTACATTAAACCAAAACAAGCCCATTTCTAAATGAACATATGGGCTTCCAATTAACCATTAATTAGTATAAGCCCATCATTCAATTATGGACTTCTAAAGCCTCCAAACTACTTCTTACTTAGCTTGATAACCTTCCTTAAAGCCAAGTGGGGAATCTTATTGGACTTTGATAATTCAAGCTCCAATAAGCCCAGAAATAATTCAATCTCATTGGAATTAATTCTAGCTTATTAACTAAATGTCATTCCACTAAAGACAATTAGTTGAACTCTTGAATTATTAAATATTATGAGAATATGTCCAATTGCAAACCCTATTTAGAACCTTATTATAGCCATCCGCACAACAAAGGGTAAAATTACCGTTTTGCCCTTATGTTGGTTTTTCTTTCTAGATCTCTCATTTTACTTTATATGGTGATTAACACATAAGATCTCATCTTAGTGTTAAGACTTGATGGGTAGCTAGTCCATCAAACCATCTGGCGCCAGTTTAATCACCAAATCTCCTTAAAACATCTAGAAGAGATGATAACACTATAAACTCTTTATTTGAGTGAATGTTCCCTGATACATGTTTCAATTAATAATTCCAACATGCAGACACTGGATTAATACCCTGTAAAAATCCATTCCGATCATATCAAGAATTATAATGAAACACATATGAGTTCACCACTCATCAAGATTGTGTTTCAGAATAAGCGAATGCTTAAGTTGTATGTTTTAAGATTAAAGTAACGACCCACTTTATTCTTGAAAACATACTTGATTCCAGATTCATTTAATAGTGCCATTATCGATAGTCTACTACTATCATGATATGAAACTCATCATTTCCTTTAAGTAAACTCCTTTACTTATATGGAGATAAATTGCAACACTACAGTCTAAACTATAATCAAACGACCAACTTGATTATTCAACTGTGAATCAATTAATTCAGATTCTAATAATATACATGTTTCCCATACATCTCTATGTATATGTATATTACTTACAAATGAATCTTGGTACCTTATGACCAGATATATAATGCTCATACAGATAAAACCAAACTCTTTTGTTTTATTAATAATAAATATTTTCATTACAAAACTGTAACTGAAGAAGATAAAGTTACTTTTAAATACACTTGCTTTCCAGGGTACTATATTTACATAACTCCAACAAATCCTTTGTTGTTTTGTGCCACATCATTTAAAAATGATGCCTTAAAAGACCAAAATGCCCTTGACTTTACTTTATGCTATTCTCACATGCGGGTTTGATTCGCACTATTGAGTTGAAGGAATTTGTTAAAACTTCCTTCTAGAGAAATGTCCCTCTCAATCATACGAATCCAACGCCACTGACTGCGCTCACTTCGGATCACTACATCAAAAGTTATACTCAAAACAGTTCGGGTATATCCATATTCTAACACATTTTTCATGTACGATTATTTCCGTCCAAAAATTCACATTCTTAATCCAAGAATTGAAACTCAATGTCTTCATAACAATTGTATCCTTATGTCTCTAGTTTAATTCAAAACGAGAATCACCTCATTTTGATTCCCACATCAAAAGTTATGCTCAAAATACTCTCAGATGTTCCTAATCCAAAAATTACACCCTAATCCGAACTTAAATTCAGAAATTAAAAGCCTTAGGGGAAAAATTGACATTTCATCTCTCATATGACTTGTAGCCCCTTGTCTTATCTTTATTTCGCCTCAAGAATCACTTCAATCGGATCTCTACAGATCCCGAATTTCACAAAATACTGAACTATGTTTGGAAAATTTCCCGACTCACTTTGATTAAATTAATCACCATTAATTTAATCTCAAAAATTCACAAATTTCTATGAGGATGTAGATAATTGTCTTAGGAATCCAACGCCACAAGAATCAACTCAATCGGATGTCGGACGGAAAAGATATAAGCAAAATAGTGAACAAAGGTTATATTTGAGAAAGTAAAGTCAAGAAAACCAAAGAATCAAAACGGCGTCGTGCGGGCGAGATCGCCCTGGCGCGCGTCGCCCTGGTGACGCGGGCGGAACGCTCGCCGTCCTGAGGGTGATGCGAGCGAAACGCTCGCCATCACTAGGGCGATACGTCGCCCTAGCGACGAGGATACAACATTTTTCCTTTTTTTTCACATAAAAATCCGAAACTTCCAAAATTCTTAACTCTTACTCCCGAACTCCAATTTGGACAAACTTAGTCTCTATAGAAAGCTTGAAGGAAGCTCTACATCTTCCACGAAGGACATAAAAATCAATTTGACTCCTATGGGAGTCCATTTTCCGGTCAAAGATACTATCCTCTAATAATCATGCTAAAACCACAATATAAACTTGTAAAAATCATAACTTATTATTCCGAGATCGAAAAATTGCATACTTTATATCGAAATAAAGGTCAAATCAAATCCTTCAACTTTAATGAAGAACATCAAAGCTCAATTAACCTCTAACTAGGTTAATTTCTCAGTCAAAGTTTCAGCCATAATAAAAGTCAAACCTTTCAAACATAAACTTTGACTTATCATCACTTCCGCTCCCGATATCAACAAATTGCAAACTTTATGGCTACAGAAAGCTCTTTACGTACTCTACAAGTTTCTAGAAGACCATTTTCTCAAATTATGCCTAAATCAAAAGTCAACTTTCAAAGGCCAAAAAGTCAACTATTTCACAATTTTTCATATTTTCACACTTTCTCTTTTTAGTCATGATTTTCAACTTAATTTCAATCAACTCATCCACTTAATTTCATAAACCATACCAATCCACTCAAAACCCCAAAGATATCAAAATCAGATCATTTCTTTTTTTCTCAATATTCTTTAAATTTTAAGTCATCTCTTATACAAGACATACACAAAGCACTCCTTAAATTTCATTTTCATAATTCAAATTTTCACTCAAAGATCGGGGTCCAACAACATTACATAGTAATCGCATTTTAGGCAAGTAGGAGGGCCCTCAGGGTATGCACTACTGCCCGCTCATATTAGGGATAGGAGAGCCCTCTGGGTATGCACTATTCCCTTTCGGCCTTAGGCCCTTTTACTGATAATCGAGCTTAAAGCTCTGATCATTAATTGCTCCAATCACAACTGTTTATTTACCAATTTTAAACATGCCTAGCATGCACTCACACTTGCACAATCAATAACATATATATCAATCAATTCTATTTATCGCATTCAAAGCATTTACTCATAATTTTCAGCACGTCTATTTCACAGATACAAGCACTCACATTGACAAACAACTCACACATTCATAGAACATTTAACACACAAAGATTGAGAAACCAACTAGGTTACTCACCTGTAACTTCCGAGCTACTGCCTGGAAGTCCCAGCAATATCCGTCGACTGACGATCCAACGGTGCCTCTATAACAATTTAAACAAATTCTCATCACTAGATGCTCAATCAAAGAAATTCGATAATGCACATGTCTTAATTCAAAGTTGTACGATGCATGTTCATGATTTTTCGGCGCTATAATCCAATTCCGTTATCTCTTGCCTCATAACCAAAATTTACTATTTACTAGATCAATAGCATCCCTTGGTTCATAATGATTTAAAGCATATCACTCCAAAAATTCAGCTCACTTCAGCAAATTATACACACTAAAATAATTCTCTAGAAAGCCTATTTATAGGGTCAAATTCACTCACTTAAGTCCCCAATCATACTCCAATTTGTCAAAACATAACTCTTAGGTTGCACTAGAAACTGTAATTGACTCTCTTTCGATAATTGCGATCCTGCTAGATAAAATTTGAACTCTCAATCTTTACCACAATTGTAGACCTCTTTCTCTAGTTCATAACGAATCAAGAATCACCTCAATTAGAGGTCTACACCATAAATTATGCCCTAAGAACCAAATTAATTCCATTCAAAAATTAGTCCCTCGCCGCGGCGTGGAAAGGGTCGCTCGCCGCGGCGTGGGAAACATTCGCCGCGGTAAACACCTCCCTTGCGCCTCGCCGCGACGCCTACAAATAAACTCGTCGCAGCGTAAAACTCATTCGTTCGCCGCGACGTCTCGCGTGGCTCGCCGCGGCGAGCACGCATTTTCTCGTCACGACGTACGGGCCACTTCTTCTTCTCCGCCCGATTTCTCCGCCATTTTCACTCTCCAAAACCAGCATTAAAAACCCTAAACTACCTAATCCTTTGCAATAAATGCCATAAATACATTAAACAACAATAAATAACAACATTAAACCATTCAACTTACCAATTCGAAACTCAAATCTGCAAACCCTCCGAAAATCTCTCAAACTCTAACATCCACGGTGATCCTCCATAGCCAAGCCAAACATCAACATCTCTAAGGTTTCCAGCTGAGCCTCAACCACAATGAAAAAGAAAAAGCAAGACTCTCCAAGGGGAAAAGATCAAATCGTCGAAGGAAGAGGAAGGAGAAGGGGAAAAGCCTTAGGTTTTGCAAAGTGAGACAAGGAGGAATTTGAACTTAGAACAATATAAGGGTTAATTTCAACCTATAGTTCTTAAGACCTAAGTCCTCAAATTCATTAAATTTCGGTCTCTAAATTCCAATGGCTCGTCATAAAAATTCCTACACTCGCAAATCTAAATTTTCCCAGCCATTTGCCAATCAATTTCGGAACCGGAATCTAATCCATCAGTCTTTAAGACATTTTCCCGGTCCGAAACTATAATTCTAAAAATTTTGGAAAAATTCCTATAAATCCTAAAAAATACAAAACACAAGGTCCTATACTCCAATTTCAATTTCCAATCCCAAAAATTCAATTCAAATTATCCCTTAATTCCCAATAAATCATATCTAACATAATTATCTCAAAAGTTACAATTCAAAGCATAATCACAATTAAATGCCGGAAAAAAAATCATGAATGCATGTCACTATGCATATGCATGTGCAAAAGGATCTATTCCTCTAAAATCAGAGGCCAAAATAATACTCAATGAATAAATGCAGTATAAATTCCTATCCTGTCCCAATTACCAATATGCCCATCACATCGGTAACGGGATGTTACACTTTTTATGTCAGATTAGTCTTTCTTCTTCAGTTGATAAAAAACATAAAACATTTTGATTTTGAAAATCTTCTAAATCAATTTTGTAAAGATTGTTTCTTTTTTTGGCAGAAAAGAATATAGACCCATCTTTGTTTCTGACTTCACAAAGATTTTGATTGAACGTAACTTCAAAACCAGAATAACACAATTGACTGACACTAATCAAATTGTGATTCAGACCATCAACAAGTAGCACATTATCAATGCATGCAAAGGAATCTTTACCTATTTTATCGATTCCAATTATCTTACCCTGCTGGTTGTCTCCGAAAGTTACCGATCCTCCCATCTTATACTGAAGATCTAGGAAAATAGAACTTCTTCCCGTCATATGTCGCGAGCATCCACTGTTCAAATACCAACGGTGCTTGTCGCATCTTCCAAGGAAGGATATCTGTAGGAGAAACTATTTTATTTTTTTGTACCCATATTTTCTTGGGTCCTCTTGGGTTAGTAATATGCACATAATGATTCATTTGATGCATTTTACGATTTCGTTGATGAAAACGTGTTTGGTGATACCTTTTATTTTGAAAAAGAGGCTTTCTACCATGATGAGATTTATTTCTTGTAAACCCTAATCCGGTTTTATCACTCAGATGTCTACATTTTCCTAACATCTCATTCATTTTCCTTGTATTCTCAGTGAAGGTAGCCAAATCAGCTGAAAGACTCTTAATCCTAAGCTTCAGCTAATTGATCTCTTCAGATCTATTTACAACTTTCTTTTTCTTATTCTCCTCTACTTGCTATTTCAAGCATGTATTTTCTCTCTCTAAATATTGTGTATGTTTAAAATTTTCTAAATACTTTTTCTTTATCAGTTTGTACTGTTTCAGAATAGCATGAGAATCTTCTAGTATTTCTGAATATGCATTACGCAAGTCATCATATTTAGAAGTTACCTCCTCATCACTTTCTTCCTCGGCTACTAGGAAAATATTCACATGTTCTGATGTCTCGGAGCTTGTATCTAATTTAGATGAATCTAGATCCTCCCAAGTTGCCATCATGCTTTTCTCACCTTCTTTACTCTTCTTTTGTTTCTTCTTTAGAGTAGGATACTCAGACTTATAATGTCCAGGTTGATTACACTCGTAGCATATGATGGATGTCTTTTCTACTTTTCCATCATCTTTGCTGTTCTTCTTCAAGAATTGACTTCCTTTGGACTTCTTCTTCCACATCCGCCTAATCTTCTTTGATATGAAGGATAACTCATCATCTTCATTGTTGGGACCCGATCCAGAGGTCGGATCCCAACCAAAAAACGAAACAAAGGTGATCAAAAATAAAGCGAATGCACATCGGATAATTCGCATCCGAAGGCGACACAAATAGGGAAAAGCAGAAATCGATAGTAACAACGAAATCGAATCGCAAATGAAAGCGGAAGCAAATTCGAAATCGAACATGAAAATGAATGAACATGAATCGAATCACAAATCGGAAGCGAATGACTCGAAAGTGAAGACATAAATCGGAAGACAAAGCGAACGAAAGCGATACAAAAACTTAACAAAGCGGAGCAAATCGAATTCTGAGACAAAAATGAAAACGGATCCGACTTCCGAAAATAACACTCTTTAGAAAAACGTCGCATTGGAAATCCTTAAGACTAAACCAAATCCGAAAACAGTGTCAAAGTTGTCTTTTCTATTCTTTCATATTCCCTTTATTCAATCTTATACAAATCACATCCCCAAACAAAAACTCAAATCATAATCATACTATAAAATTTTGGCAGCATAACGACTGCTTTATGACTAACCCAACCTGCAAAGGGTTTAAATTACACTTCTATATTTTTCACACAATAATCAGTATCATCAGACACCCCGTCCGGAATCCAATACACATTCATATCTTAATTTAACATCCAAAACCCATTCACATTCTCTTATATCAATTCATACTCAAATATATACACAATCTCATAATTCATCACAATTCATATATAGCTTGTAAAATCAAATCCTTATACAACTCATAGAGGCATTATCACAAAATACAAAGATCGCAAACATGTCGAACGAACATCTTGTCTCTCCCTCATCCGATCTCCTACGATTACCTGGAGATTGAGGATGAAAGGGGGGTGAGCTTATAGCTCGTGGGTAACAGGTTTATAACGAAGCATAAGCAAAACCGTTGAAAAGTTCATTTGTTATTCAAAAGCCATAATAAAGTCATAAAACGCTTTGCTCCCAAATTCTCAGTCAAATCTGAAATTTTGAGTTCAAACTCGTAGTTGGAAAGTGTCATTACCTTTTCAAACTCATTGTGAAAACAAATGGTATCACATCAACACAACATGTTCATTCAATCATCAATACAAATGCTCAATTTATGCACATACTTGACAATTCATAGATGCAATCCACAAACAAATGGCTCGAGGGTTCCATGGAAACAAAAGGGAGAAATTGAAGTTTACACCCTGAACAAAATGAGTCCATTCGGAGCTCATAGGCCACAAGCGGCCAGCCGGGAGAAGGCTCTTGTCAACGTGCACGTGAAGAATGAAATGGTTCCACTCTCGCCCAACAAAAGCACATAATCATGCTCATATCATTTTATCAATGCTTTTCGTGCTCTTTTCTTTCTTTTCTGAACATACAAAATGCCATGAATTCACAAGGCATGACATAAATATTTCAATGCAGTCTCTGCTTTATTTTGAAATTCATCATAAAGGTTCATATGCTGAAACAAGTAGAACTTTTGCAAATCATTCAATAGAAACAAAATGATATTCATGAAGTAATTGAAATCATTCTTGATTTGGGAGAAAACTTTAATGGCTCATTACTAAATTATAAACATGAAACCCACCTGAAATCCTTGCTTGGATCCATGCTAAAAAGATGCCTCTCATCTTGATCCTCTTGCCTTCCTTGATTCCCTTTATCAAATACAAAATTCTCATTCAATCGGAATTCCAAATTATGATCAAGTAAATAAGGAAATTTGACAATCTTTCTTCTAGAAACATTTTTCCCTTATGTCTTAAGTTTCTATGAATCCAAAATCATTCGATTCATTACAGAAATCCCAAAGTTATACTTCAAACATATTGGGCCTATCCTTATATTGAAACAAGAATCTATACTCAACTTCCATCTACAATTTGAGATCTTTAAAGACTGAAATAAAAAATTTTTTCTTCATAAAAATTTTAGAACCTTGTCTCTAGATCACAACAAATCAAACATCACCTCATTTGGACGTCTACATCCAAAGTTAAGCCTAAAATACCAAAACACCTTTGCGTTGGAAACTGGAGCTCGCCGCGACGAAGGCTACGCTCGTCGCGACGAACGGCTCACTCGTCGCGATGAACGGCTCGCTCGTCACGACGAACGGCCCGTGCTCGCCGCGACACACACACATTCGCATGTCGTGACAAACACAATTTGCACGTCGCGATGAACACAAATTCGCACGTTGCGACGAACACAAATTCGCACGTCGCGACGTGTGAGTCTGGAGAACGACTCCGAACCCGATTTTCCAACTTTTTCTTCCACAAATCTTAACATTTTTCCAAAGAAACACATCTTAAACCTTAAATCATGTCTTAAGCTTCAGTTCTAACTCATTCCAACCCAAAAATCAGTCACAAACATAACAAAATCATTAACCCTAACACACCTCAACCGAAAACTCATTTCTTACGTTTCACTTTTCACTTCTATCGAACACTAAACACGATTCATTCAACAAATCAAGAGGAAAGATGCTTATACTTACTTGATTAGGCTTCCATTTCTTCAAAATCGTCAAACCCTAGCTTCCCCTCTTCTCTTCCTCTCCGACGGCTCCTTCTTTCTCCTTCCTCTCATTCCCAATTTTCCTCTTTTTTATTTCATATTCTTAATATGTGGGCATTGTCCATTTTGCCCTCCTAAATAAGCCTTGTAACCCTTAGGCTTAAGTAACATGCCCAATATGCCCTTATATATTCTTATAATTTTAATATCTCCATTCAGAAATTAAAAATCTTAGGAACTGAATTAAATTTCTATTCCTTCAAATGATTTGCAGTCCCATGTCTCTCACTTATTTAAAAACAAGAATCAACTTGATTGGATCTCTACCGATCAAGATATCGTCAAACATACTGAACCATGCTTGGAAAATATCTAACTCCCTTTTGACTCAATCAATCCCTTACAATCTAATCTCAGAACAATCATAATTTCCCATCATGATGTAGGTCATTGTCTTAGGAATCCAACGCTTCAAAAACTAGCTAAGTCGGATGTCGGACAGAGAAATTATAAGCAAAATATTGAAAAAGGGGTCGGATTGGGAACGAAATAACAAAAACAGGAGGAGTCAAAGCGACATACAAATAACCGAAATGTCCAAAATTCATAACTTCTTATTCCGCACTCCACAAATTTCACACTTTACATCAATGGGAAGATCAAAACATATTCTATAACTTTCATATAGGACTTAAAAGCAGTTGCAGCCTCTAACTAGGTCAATTTTCGATCAAGGCTTCTGCCCAAACATGCGTCATCCTAACACATCCAAACTTTATAATTTCATATCTCCCAAATTCCATAACCAGAAATAACATATGGTACATCATTGAGAATTTAGGATAATCTTCTATGTCTTTCATGTAGATCACTGAACTCAATTCAAGTGTCTCAAATCACATCACACACCTAATGTACACTTATGAACATTTTCACAAAAACTTAACTTTGACTGATCATAACTTTCACTCCCGATATCGAAAAATACTAAACTTTATGGTGACTCCAAGCTCTCAACAGGAACTACAGCTTTCATAAAGATCATTTTCTCAAATTCTGTTTAAGTCAAAAGTCAACTCTCTCTACTCCAAAAAGTCAACTTCCTCAATTCCTCAAATTCTCACTCTTTCACTATTTGTTCCATACTCTTCAACTCCATTACAATCCACTCATTCACTTTAACTTTTTCTAATAAATGTTTCATAATACACATAATATTTACCCAGAACCTCACATCAATTTCATTGAACTCCAAAACACCCATTTCACGTATTAACCTCAACATATCATCTTAATTTGTTCAAACTAACATTGTTCACATCAAACCTAAAACATAATCACTCAAATTCATGAATTTCCTCTTCCTTTACATATGACTAAGTCACCTCAATTTCCTCGTTTAATGTAAAATTACAATTCACAAATCTGAACAAAGTTCGGGGTCCAACATTCATCACTTGACTCTTATTATGATTCGCTAGAGTCATCATTCTTTGATTCTTCAATCTTTAATGATTTTGATGACTTTCTCCTTCTTTGAGTCTTGTGATTCTTCTGTCTGACCTTCATTGCTATTGACTTGTCCCGTTTGGGCTTGTCTTCGGCATCGAGCTCAACTTCATGAATCTTCAGCGATCCAAGCAACTCATTAAGCTTTAGTACACTTAAATTCTTAGCTTCCTGCACCGCAGTAACTTTTGGTCTCCATCTCCTTGGAAGACTTCTTAAGATCTTACGAACATGATCTTCAGTGTTGTAAGTTCTTCCGAGATCTTTCAATCTATTGATAATTGTTTGAAATCTTCCAAACATTTGATCAATAGATTCTTCATCTTTCATATTGAAAAGCTCGTACTGGTGCACAAGAATGCTTATATTGGATTCTTTGACTTGGTTTGTACCCTCATGTGCGATGGACAACATGTCCCACATCTCCTTCGCAGTATCGCATTCGTGGACTTTGTCATACTCACTTCTGCTTAGGGCACAACTCAAGAAAAACTTCGCTTTAGAATTCAGTTAGAATCTTGCCTTTTGATCAGTCGTCCATCTGATCCGTGGAATAAGATTTCCTTCTTCATCTACTGGTGTGTATGGTCCATTTTATATCACGTTCCAAAGTTCAACATGAGTAGATTCTATAAACAGCCGCATCCTATCTTTCCAGTAATGATGGTCTTCTCCGTTGAATGCTGGAGGTCTAGTGACTGAGGCACCTTCTGCAATGTATGTATGTGATTCCACCATAATCTTTCATCCACACTTTGTTACAGTAATCCTTGGACACCAAGCTCTGATACCAACTGAAGTAAATCACACGTTATTACAATGCTTATTATACGATGTACAAATGCACAAGAAAGGGGGTTGAATTGTGTATTTCTCCTTTTTAAAAAATCTTCAAAATTGTTTTGTCAAAAGAAAAACTTGTTCTTTCCACAAGAACTACTGCAAATCAAAGTTAATCGTATTCTTCAAAAACTTGTTTGAAAACTAAGTAAAATTGAAACTTTGAATGATAAGAGAGATAAGGATAGAGAGAAGTTGACACAATAATTTTTATACTGGTTCACCCCAAACCGTGGGCTACGTCCAGTCCTCAGATGTCTTTCTGAGATTTCACTATCTCTCAACTTCTTTACAAGTATTCTTTCTTTATGAGCCTCTTTAGGTCTTTTTACAGTCAGTATTCTTTTACTCTTAGCCTCTGCAGGCTATCTGAACTACTTTCTTACAGAAAGATGTTTGAGCTTTATTACAGTAAGATAGCTCTAGCTATTTGCACAATAAACTCTTAAGTAAGCTTTTAAACAATTTTTGCATGCGCGTATGTTTATGTAATGTATGTGTCTGTAACTTTGCAGTCTTTGACTTCGACTCATATTTATAGCCTTCGTTTGCAACTACTTCTTGAATCTTGCTTCTTGAATCTTGAAAGAAACGGTTATTTAGTTGAGTTCTGTAACTAACTCAAACTAATTCTTGATTCAGACGTGATTTGCTTCCGTCTGCTTTTCATCTTCTATTTTTTCTTTCGTCTGCTTTTGGCTTCCGTCTATTTTTCAATCTCCGTCTGCTTTTCATTCTTTCGTCTGTTTTTCAATCTCCGTCTGCTTTTCATCTATCGTCTGTTTTGCAATCTCTGTCTGCTTTTGATTCTTCCGTCTGCTTTTCATCTATCGTTTGTTTTTTCCTTCTTTCGTCTGCTTTTGGCTTTCTTTTGCTTTTCTCCTTTCGTCTTCTTTTCAATCTTTCATTATTTGTACTTCATCAAAATCATTAATGTAAAGTCATTTTGACTTAACATAAGGATGTTAGGACTTTCGTCAAGACTTATGAAAAGAGTTAAAGAACGGGAAACATTGGGAGAAAGCACGAGATGCCTTAGTCAGGAATTTTATAAGTGGAACTCTTTGATGTATGGGGTCTGGACTTCATGGTACTGTTTCCAGTATCCTTCGGCAATGAATATATCCTTGTGGCAGTTGATTATGTATCCAAATGGGTGGAAATCATAGCTTTGTCAAACAACGCTAGAGCCAGTGTTGTCAAATTTGTCAAGCACATATTCTCAAGGTTTGGTTTTCCACGAACTATAATCAGTGAAAATGGGTTACATTTTTAGAACCATCAGTTTAAATCTCTCTTGTAAAAATATGGGTGCCATTTTAAGTTTGGAACCATCTACCACCCTCAGACTAGCGGCCAAGTTGAGATATCTAACCGGCAAATTCAAGCAGATTTAGAGAAAACTATTAATACCTTAAGAAAGGATTGGGTATTGAACCTTGACGAAGCTCTATGGGCATATAGGATAGCCTATAAGACTCCCTTAGGGATGTCTCCTTATAGGTTAGTCTTTGGGAAACCTTGCCATCTTCTGGTTGAAATTGAGCACAAGGTGTCATGGGCAATCCGTAAGTTAAATTTTGATTTTAAGGAAGTTGGACAAAGGAGACGAATGGAGTTGAATGAACTAGATGAATTTCGCCTCGATACTTTTGAAAATGCTTGCATATAGAAGGAAAGAACTAAGGCCTTCCATGACAAACATATCTTTTGACAAAAATTTAAACCTGGTCAAAAAGTTTTGTTATTTAACACTCGTTTGAAATTGTTTCCAAGGAAATTAGGATCAAGGTGATCGGGACCTTTCGTGGTGACGAAAGCATTCCCACTTGAAGCTGTGGAGATTAGAAAGGATGATTAAGAGCCCTTCGTGGTCAATGGGCAAAGACTTAAGCATTATTTAGAGGGAGAAATGGTTGGATGTATTTCCACCATCACATTTCAAAAGTGATGTCGGGATGGTCAAGTCCAGCTAAGGACATTAAATTTAGCGCTTGTTGGGAGGCAATCCAATGTTTCTAACTTTTGTATTATTTTCTTTTTAAATTTTCACTTTTTGTCACGTCTTCTTATTCTAGTTTGTTATGTGTGTATAGGCATAGTGTTTGTGAGACATCCCAATGACATCTTTCAATAACATGAGGAATGGTGTGATCACGACTCTTCAAACCTAGAGGTGAGACACATTTTAAGTGTGGAGGAGATAAGTGGCAATGTCTCTTTGTTTTATTTTGATGTTCTTTCAATTTTAGCACTCATAGATCATGCATGTAGTCCTAGGATATCATTGAATGGTTAGAAGGAACAAAAGAAGAGTGGATAAGGCAAAAAAAATTTGGAAAAATCGAGAATGTCCGTTTAATGGACATAATGTCCGTTTAACAAACATCAGACGCAATACAGAGCAAATTGACCCGTAAAGGTTCATTAAGTAGACATTCATGTCCGTTTAATGGGCATGCAACTTCAAAACAGTCCATTTAGCGGACATCATAGAATAAAGGTTTTTAATTCTAAACTTAACATGCTTCTGCAACCAAACAAACTGACCCGTAAGGACATTGTTTAAGTTTAGAATTAAAAACCTTTATTCTTCTTTTTTCCCACACTTTTCTCTCTCTCTCTCTCTTTCTCTCTCACCGTCTGTCGCCCTGCCTTCATGTCTGCTTAACGGACATTGCTTAAGTTTAGTATTAAAAACCTTTATTCTTCTTCTTTTCCTACACTTTTCTCTCATTCTCTCTCTATCACTGTCTATCGCCCTGCCTTCTCTATCTCTTCCACCTCAGCCTACACCAGCCCTCCAAGCATAAGTTCCTCAACCATTTTTCGTCTTCTCATTTACTCTACTTTCCCATTCCCCTTAAAAAATATACTCTAGTTGAACTTTCTCTTACTGCACGCTTCTTTGATAAGCTCTCTCGCCCTGACGAATTTGATAGGGTTTCCTTGAGGATTAAGGGGTGAAATCTCTGAAATCTCCACTACAAGGGTGTTGGGTAAGTGTTATTCGTTGTTATTGAGTTAAGAAAGAGGGTGTTGCATGTGTTGGTTGAGATTTAGATTTTGTGATTGATTATGAGTTGAATTAAATTGAATGGTGGGTTGAGATTAGGTTGAAGTACTGATAATCAAATCGCGAGGAAAGAACACCGGTGGATCCTCTCAATCTATGAGAAGGAAGAATATGGTCTAAGAAGAACCTACCCTAGAACAACCACTATTTATCAGTATTGAATGCGAAGCGCGATACAATAAGAAGAAAAATAATAAGTTTGTGGTGAAGGTATCTAGACAGAGCTAATTGATGAAAAGTGTCATGTAAAGGCAAACTTGGACAAGTTCCATTGGGGAAAATTGTTGACACTCAAAGGTCTCTATTACACAGAGGTTGTCAAGCAATTCTATGCCAATTTTAGTGCAGTAGTTGGGAAACAACCACCAATGCTCACCTCAAGATTCAATGGAGGTGGTGATCACTGAGGAGCTTATTTGTAGCTACTTAAAGCTACTGATGGGAGGCAATGTCTCATCTTTTGACAAAAGGTCTAGAAGTTCATGTGATAGCACGTGGGATAAGCACGATGCTATGGATCGGATAGGGATTAACCTACATAGAACCCGACAAATCAACAGTACTTTATGCACTATAAATATCTAGATATAGCCTCAAGATTGGTTGCTTTCTTGCTAGCACATAATGTAATGCCAAAGGCCAGCGACTCCAGATTCCTCCGAAATGAAGAATTATTCATTTTGGATAAGATGTTCTTTTATGATGATCAATTCCAAGGCATTGTTGTGGCTAAGATGATGATGAATTCGATGTGGCAAGTTGTCCACCATAAGTCTGAGACAAAAGCATTCGTATTTCCAATCTTATTAAGCCAATTATTTCATCATCTCAAGGTCATTAAAGGAGATGAAGCAATGGCTTATACCACTGGGGGAATGTCATAGATGCTGATAAGATGAGGGAATTTGAATTTGAAGACAACGCCCCTTATGGGTAGATAAATTCGCATTGGACAAGGCACAATCCAAATGGCCCTGCTGCCCGATAACTAAGAGCCCCTTCAGATTCAGGAGATACTCCGACTTTGGTTCAAATGTAGGCTGACATAAGGAGTCTTCGAGTCGAAATGAACAGCCTCGTGGCTTCGCAAGCAAGAATGGAAGAAATGTTGAGGGCTTTCATGGAGCAGCAACAACCACCACCATTAGGACAATGAGAGCATAGGGCCATAGGATTACATTTATGTTTAAACTCACATGCATGCAACAGTGCACTTTATTTTTCATCTTGATCTAGCTTTGATTTTATACTGGTACTTTATAGAACTAACTTTAGTTATCTTTTAATGATCACTATATTTTGTATTTTGATGGGAGATATGAACTTTCAGGGTACGGAGTTTGGATTCCTATGTTTTCCGTTACTTGCATTTCATTTTTCTTATCTTTCCTAACATTAAGGACAATGTGGATTTTTAAGTGTGGGGAAGGATAATTTGAAGGTAGTGCATGCCCTAAAAATGAAAAAAAGAGTGTGATTTGATATCTTTCACGTTCTAATTGTCATTATAATTCAATTTAATGAGTTAATTGCATTATGGATAAGAGTGATCTCGAATAAGATGCATAATATGATTAAATGGATTACATAACTTGTCACAGTAGGATGTTATAATGTTAAATTGATTGAATGAGCATGCTATTGAATGAGTAAACATCACCAAATGAGCTAATTTGAGCCTACAAGATTGCACCCAATTCTACTTTTCTTAAGAGCAATATAATGTTCTCTTCCATGTGTGTTTACTTCTAGAACTTGCATTGCATCTCTTCGAGGTTACATAATCATATTATGGTATGTTCATGAAAGTGATAAAAGGCACTAGGATTGAGCTTGAGCCAAATAGCTAACCCTTTCTATACATCAATCCCCTGGTGAACCCTTTGTGCCTAGTGATTGTATTTGATTTGTTTTCTTTGTAAACCTATTTTAAAGAACCTTAAACCAAGAAAAACAAGTTCGCCCTTGTTCAATGGTTAGTAGAGCTAATAAGGTTGTGCATTTAATATTTTAATTTATAGGTATACAAAGGAAGAAGTGTGGGGGTGTTTTTATGGTAATTTAAGGAGCATGCTATCAAAAACAAAGGAAAACAAAACAAAAAATGAAAAAAAATGTAATAATGATAAATAAAGCATGTTTACTTCAGATTTCAAGGTGAAGGAATGAAGGGAATTGTGACAATAGAGTTGGTAGAGGTTCATCATGATGTTTGTAAGATTTGAGATTTCTGCTATACTAATTATTGAATATTTGAATTCCTATCCTTTCTTTCATAGCCTACTTTACCCCTTGTCCCTATTACAACCTAAGGAATCAAGACCTTTTTGATTCACAGATATGCTATAAATGGGAGTAATGGAGAAGTAGATAAAATACAAGCTTATGGTAAGAGACATGCATGAGAAGATGATTGAGAGTAACCCTTAAACACTTATGTGTGAAAGTGAATGCTTTATGAAAGACTTCATTTATGGCATGTGATTTTGATTCATTGAAGCATTATGAGGTCTTATTGTCACTTAGTTGTGACCTAATTTATGAAATATTGTATGACCTTATTTTTATGTTTCGATTCTTAACTATAATGTATAACCTTGTTTTTATGAAATATTGTATGACCTTGTTTTTATGGATTGAACTATGGTGATGATTAGATACGAAATGATGGAAGAGAAATGTTTGTGGGTACCATTCATTTTGAGTAAACCCACAGGAGACTATAACTCCTCCATTATGAACACATAGTGGTTTAAAGGCTTGTGGCATATATTAAATGCCACCGTACACCTACGAAAGTGGAATCAATAACTTGGTTAAGGATTTAGTAGTTAGTTTTTTTTAATTTTGCTTGGGGACAAGCAACAATTTAAGTGTGGGAGAATTTGATAAGTCAAATTATTCTTATATGATTTTGGGTTAAATTAAAATTAATTTGACTTATCTCTATATGAATTTGAAGCTTTATTTGGTTAGTTCTGACACATTTCAACCTTGTTGCTTGATAGGTACAAATGGATAGATTTTGGGGATGAAAGGCATAATTTTTATTATGGATGTCGGATTAAGGACAATCAATAACGCTTTCAGAAAGGATTCATAGTTCTACAACTTCCAAGAAGACTTTGAAGAGAGATTCCGTCAACTGAAGGGTTAAAAGTGTGAAATTTTTAAATTTAAGCATGTCCGTTTAATAAACATCGTCTAACAAAATGCACTTCCAGACCCGAGAAGGTCCGTTTAACTGACATCATGTTCGTTTAATGGACATTAGCAGCCTAAACAAGATCTGTTTTCCCCTGTTTAGTAAAAACTAGATTTCTTTGGATCTAAGACACTATATATACTCATTTTGAAGACCTAAATAAGGGGTCTAGACATAGAAAATGAAGTTACCATTTAAGGAGGCTCAAAATAAGAGGAAGATAGGGAGTTTTGGGGATTGCATCAAGGATTGGAAGCAACCTTGTCTTGTGTTCTTGTTACTTTCTCTCTCTAGTTCTTGAATGTTGAGCAGCTTTATGTGTATGGTTTTTGTTATCATGTTCTGAAACTAAACCTCATTTAGGGTGAGGGATGTATCCTATTTGGAAGATTGATTTGTATTTTATGAATTGATTGGTGTTGAATGAAAGTTCTTAGGTTACGTTTATCTCTTCTGCATTTCACTATTGTTTCTATGCTTGATCTCTATAGATGCAATATTAGGAATCATATGATGGACTGAGAGGTGAAGTATGGTTTATGCACTAGGAAGATAAACACATTAGACTTAGAGATAGAAATACCCTAAGCTAGAGTGATAACCTATGGTTGCTTGTTCTTCATGGATTTAACTTGTTAGTTTGCACATTGAGAGATGGTATCAACTAATTAAATGCTCTTGTATACCTTAAGAGAGGGTATAAGTAAAGTTGTGCAATTGTTATCATAACCTAACATCCAATCAATTTTTAATGTATTAATCAATCTTTTGAGTTGGCGAACCATAAACCCTAGTTTTAATTCATCAATTTATCCTTAATTACGATTTTTCCAATAGTTACAATTTACTGTCTATCAAAATCCAATCATCTTTAAGTTTACTGTCAATTTTGGTCAAGTTATTAGAGTTAATTCTGTAGTGAATATTTTAGTCCTTGTGGGAGATGACCTTGGAATACTCGATGTGTAAGTACTAGGAACGATTCAGTGTATTTGCAGATTATGTCAACCATGTAAATAGTTTTTGCACTAGATCTAGGTCTATTTTACCCAGCCTAACGTACCATTCGCGTACTAGTTGACTTGGTCTTTACCTATGAAGAGATCTGGCATAAATGTTATTTCCTGGAATAACTTGAACTAGATTTTCACATAATCACATCTATGTTCCTATATATTCACGTCTATGTTCCTATTATTTTTCCAGACTTTGCTAGTCCATGTGTTTCTGAGAAGTAATATATTTACATGATGGATATGCAATTTCAGGGAACAGACGCAGCTCAAGTTGATGAGGCCATGGCACTAGCAATGACATTTGCACAGATGAAGTTATGAGTGTTTTAGGTGATATAACACTCTTGTTGCTTCACAGTATTGCTTTGGTAGAAAATAAACATAGAACATGCAATCAATTTGATGTAGACATAGAACTAAAATTAAAATAAAAAGAAAAACACAAATGGTTATGTATTTTGTTACTGTAGCAAATATATTCATTATATTCACAAGATTAGTAATATATTGGAATCTCTTATCTATTGTGATGGATTTGATCATATAAGTTGTGATTGAAAAAAATGAAAGCATTATTTTTATTATTTAATACATTAAGCATCGAACTTTTGGGTACTGTGTTGCAATTGAATCTTGAGTTTAGCTCTGGTAAAGCATTATTAAAAGGGATTTTGGTTCCCAAATTTTCACATTGAAAGCTAATAAAATGATATAACTTTCTGACGTTTGATTTTGTTTAAAGGGGTTTTAAATGTCGCCAACAATTTGTAAGTATAATGAATTTGTTAAATATATTTTAATGGACGATGAAAAATCTATTTTGTTAATGATTAATTGGATAAAAGATATAGACTTTATTTGTAATTTAAGAAATTTTATTCGAACTATGATGTTTATAATTCTCAATTTTACTAGCTTTTAGTTTTTAAAAAAATTAGACTTTTAGAAAACAATAATAAACGAGATTAATTAAATGTTATTAATATAATAATTAAATTTATCTTTTTATTTAATTGAAACAAATTAAAATTTAATAATTTAAGGTAATTATAATAAATTATTAGGTTATAATTAGATTTATTTAATTAATTTCTAATCTAAGGACTAGGCTAAATTGTGATATATATTGTTATTATTGTTTTTGTTTTTTTGTTTTTGTTGTTGTTGTTGTTGTTGTTGTTGTTGTTGTTGTTATTATTATTATTATTATTATTATTATTATTATTATTATTATTATTATTATTATTATTATTATTATTATTATTATTATTATTATTATTATTTTTATTGTTGTTGTTGTTGTTGTTATTGTTGTTGTTTTTGTTTTGTTTTTGTTTTTGTTTTTGTTGTTGTTGTTGTTGTTGTTGTTGTTGTTGTTATTGTTGTTGTTGTTATTATATGTTCTATATTTTTATTAGAGTTATAAAATTAAATTTTGTAGAATGTAATATCTAAAATCTAAATTCTATAAGAATATTCAATGAAATACTAAAAATATAATATTCATACATTTATAAATTTTTTAAAGTCACGTCCTCATAAGTCATTTTACACAAAAACAACTAATACTAAACAGCTAATTTTATCAAACATCAATTGACAAACAGCTAATGTAATTAGCTGATATAATTAGCTATCAGCTAATAGTGGATAGAATCAGCTGACAATTGATGCAATCAACTGATTACCAAACAAGGCCTAAATCCCTAAGTATTTCGATGCCTTCTTTGATGAATACGTATGACACTGATGTTACATTTTATATTTTGCATTGAGTTTAATTGACTTCATCTGAGTTATTGTTTAAATTTACAATTGAAGCTCCTTTTGCAGTTATTGGACGTGAGAGAAGAAGACTGATTTGTACTATGAACTGAATGAAATTGATGTTTAAGGTGATCCAGGGTGATGTGCTGAGGACTGATTTGCCCTATTTCGACATTTGTGTGGTTAACATCCCCTATCAAATCTCTTCTCCTCTCATGTTCAAGTTGCTAAATCACCAACCCCCATTCAAGTGTGTTTAAATTTGTTAAAGTTTACTTTGATCAAAATTACATGTTAGTAAAAAAAAAGTTTGTATCAGTACAATTTATTTGATTATAATGTTATAATCTGATTGATTAGGCTTGGCACCTGAAATTTTGGAGGATTTGTACCATCTTATTAACAAGGTAGTTGCAATTAGAAAGCATTTGGAGAGGAATAGGAACGATAAGGATTTTAAGTTCTGTTTGATCCTTGTGGAGAGCAGGATTCACAGAATTGGCTCGCTACTACAAGAAAACAAAGAAACTTCCACTTGTAATTTTGATAAGAATTTTAAGTTTTGTTTTCATCTTTTATAAGACAATCTCTATTGCGTTCTCTATCGTTAAAAATCAATGTGGAATGGATGAGGAGATGATAACAAGTATTGAAGGTTGTTGGACAAGAGTACGAATTAAGCAAATGGTGAAAAAGTTTCTTTTGTAGAAGTTATCTCCTAGAGAAGTACTGTTGGACCCTGAACTTTTCTTGAAATTTTGAAGTATAATTGACAGTAAATGAGGAATTTGTGGTAAATTATTCATGTGCAAAGAAAAAGACAATTGAAGAATGTGAATTGTTATATGAGATTAAGATAAGTGAATTTAGCAAGTTGATGATGAGAGAGTATAGGTATGTGTATGCTTTTGTCATTGATGTCTATGATTAATTATGGTCTAAAGTGTGGTTTTGAGTTTAAATGAAATTGATAGTGAATACATTGTTTTAAATGGAAGTTAAAAATCAAGAAATAAGGAGAAAAAGTGTGAGAATATGAAGAATTGAGAAAATTTGACTTTTTGGAGAATAAAGTTGGCTTTTTAATTTAAGCAGAATTTGAGAAAATGATCTTCATAAAACTTGTAGTTTCTATTGAGAGCTTTTTGTCGCCATAAAGTTTGATATTTTTCGATATCGGGAGTGAAAGTTATGATCAATCAAAGTTAAGTATTATTTTGCTTGGTTTTGTGAAAATGTCCATAAGTGTACATTTAGGTGTACTATGATTTGAGGCAAATTATGTACTGATATGGTCTGAATTGAGTTCAGTAATCTACATGAAAGTCATAGAAGATTATCCTAGCTTTTCAATGATGTATAATTTGTTATTTCTAGTTGTGGAATTTTGCATATATGAAATTTTAAAGTTTGGATGTGATATAGGATGACACATTTATGGGCAGAAGATTTGATCAAAAAATTGACCTAGTTAGAGGTTGTAATTGCTTTTAAGTTCTTCATAAAAGTTTTAGATTATGTTGTGATCTTTCCATTAATGTAAAGTATGGAATTTTTGGACCGTGGAATAGAAAGTTAAGATTTTTACAAATTGTTGTTACTGTTTAGGGTGATCCGACCCTTGCTCGTTCTTTTGCTTCTAACTTTTCAGTACGACATCCGATTGATCTGATTTTTGTTGCGTTGGATTCCTAAGACATCCCTTATCTCTTCATGAAAATTTGTGATTTTTTAGATTAATTTGAAAAAGATTGATTGAATCAAAGTTAGAGGATTGATTACAAAGTTTGAGTTGGACATTTTTCTGAACATGTTTAGGTATTTTGATGATATCTTGATCTGTAGAGATCCAATTAAGTTGATTATTATTTCTAAATAAATTAAAGACATGGGACTACAAGTTATTTGAAGGAATCGTATTTCAATTCAGTCCCTAAGATTTTCAATTTCTGAATTGAAGTATTAAAGTTATAAGAATATATAAGGGCATATTGGGCATGACACTTAAGTCTAAGAGTTATAAGGCTTATATGGGAGGGCAAATTGGACATTTCCCACTCATTAAGAGTATGAATTAGAAGAAGAAAATGGGGAATGAGAATAAAAAGAAGAGAAAGCTAGGGTTTGGAGATCTTTGAAGATTTTGAAGAAATTGAAACCAAATCAAGTAAGTATAAGCATCTTTCCTCTTGATTAGATGAATGAAACACGTTTTGATGTTGGTTAAGAGAGGATTATGTGTTAGAAGTTGTCGACTGAGTTAAAGCATATGTTTGGTTTTTAGGGTTAATGATTATGTGGTTTGTGGATGATTTTGGGTTGGAATGAGTTTAGAAATGAAGTAGGAATGATGATTTAAGGTTAAAATGAGTTATTTTTGACATATGGGAAGAATGTAGACAAAAAATGTCAAAAATCAAGTGTTCAGGAAGGTTTCTGGTCTCGCACATCACGACGTGCACAGGCGCCCACGTCACGGCACACGCAGGCGTGTGGGAGCGCCCTCACTGCGACTAGCTTCTGGATTTCTCCGCAGCGAGCTCCTGTTTTCTGCACAGACATGTTTTGGATTTTAGCTATAACTTTTGATGTAGATTTCCAAATGAAGTGATTTTTGATTCTTTGTAAACTAGAGACAAAGTTATAAAAGTTTTATGAAGAAGGGAAGTTTTGAATCAGTCTTTAAAGTTCTCAAATTTTGGTTGGAAGTTGAGTATAGATTCTTGTTTCAACATAAGGATAGTCCCAATATGTTTGGAGTATAATTTTCAGATTTCTTAAAAAAAATTGAATGATTTTTGGAGTCATTAGAAACTTAAGACAATGGGGAAGAGTTTGAGTTTTTAGAATTTATCTTAGTGAATATGCAATTTATGGGTCCTCAAATTGTATTCCTATTGAATGGGATTTGTACGTTTTGATAAAGGGAATCAAGGAAGGAAAGAGGATCAAAAGGAAAAACACCTTTTAAGCATGTATCCAAGCAAGGAATTCAGGTGGGTACATGTTTATAATTTAAATAAGCTACTACTGTTTTCTTTAAAATCAAAGAAGCTTTCTGATTTTACTTGCATCATAAGTGCTGCATTACTATTTATGAACTACTAGTGAAACATGTTATATGTTGTTACATGATTTGAGTGATATTTTGAAAAAGATACATTTTTATGAAATCATGTTTTCAAGAATGGTTTTCAAGATATACATCGATAAGCAAGTTCTAAAAAAAAGTGTCATTATGGGCAACAAGTTACAAGATTTTGAACCATGTGTGTTATGTAGGTGACACGACCCGCCTTTTTGGACCGTGTTAGCACTAGGGAATGGGTAGGCTTAAAGCCCCCAAAGCCCGTAGTAAGCCTAACTTTTCTATATTTTACTAAAAATTCGGCATGACCCATTCATTTTGTCTTATTCTCCAACTAGTTCCTTTTATATGCCTCATGTCTATTTATTTACAAAATTGCCACTCTTGTATTGGTTTTTAATCATCTGCTCGTATAATTTCCTGTGACCGCCAAAAAAATATCATACATCATTAATTTGATGTCACTAAAAATTATTATTCATTGTTCTGTGATTTTTAAGGACAACAGTCTAAAATACTGATTTATTTTGGTGTACCAGGTAAACTAGATACCGGATGTTACAGTAGGTTTGTGGTAGTCCCTCAAGAACTATCACGTGCACGTTGACCCAAGTTATAGGCTTCTCCTGCCTGCCCGCTAGTGGCACGGAGTTCGTTCAAGGACTCCCTCAAGAAACTACGACTACACAGGACCATTTCGATGGAAATGTGTAGTGCGTCATGAATTTGGACTTACCCAAACTATTCTGATGTGCCTATGTGCTCATGTTATATTTGATCAAGTTTGATGCATTCATGATTTGTAACTTATGAATTTTGGCTGAAAGCCTAGAAAATAAGTGTTTTATAAACTCCATGAAAGTTTTCTAAGACAAGTAAACTGTTTTCAAGGTTTTTGTTTATCTTTATTATAAATGTGTATCCACGAGCTGTAAAGCTCACCCCCCCTTTCATCCTCATCTCCAGGTATCAAGATGGAGATCGGATGAAAGAAAGTTTAGACGTCCGTTCGTTACACATATGATTGGCTTTTAAGTTAAGTTGTTGTAAGATTTAGATCTTTTACATGTTGAACATTTTTGGGATTTTTATATTTTGTGCATTTTGGATTTTGATAGTGATGTTGTAACATGGCTCGGAATGCCATTAAGATTTTGTAAGATGTATGTCATGATGAAATTGATTTATTGATTTGTATATAGAATGGAAAAGTGAATTATGATTTGTGTAATGATTATGATAGATTGCGTTTGTTTATGCTGAGTTTCCGGACGGGAGGTCCGAGGAATCTGATGATTGTGTGATTGAACTGATTTATAGAAGTGAATTTTTAAACCCTTTGTAGGTTTGGGTTAGTTAAAATGCAGCCGTTATGCTGCCGAAAATTTTATGATAAAAGAAAGATAAGAATAAGATATATGATTTTATTAACAAGATGAGAAATGATGAATTAGAGGAATCTTATATTTTAACTTTTGGATTGAGGATATTTCAAAAGGGGAATTTTTTTTGATTTGTATGAAAGATGAATAAAGCGAATAAGAAAGAAAAGAAAAGAAAAATTATAGAAGTGAATTTTTAAACCCTTTGTAGGTTTGGGTTAGTTAAAATGCAGCCGCTATGCTGTCGAAAATTTTATGATAAAAGAAAGATAAGAATAAGATATATGATTTTATTAACAAGATGAGAAATGATGAATTAGAGGAATCTTATATTTTGACTTTTGGATTGAGGATATTTCAAAAGGGGAAATTTTTTTGATTTGTATGAAAGATGAATAAAGCGAATAAGAAAGAAAAGAAAAGAAAAATTTATACCGGTTTCGGATTAGTATAGTCTTAAGGTATCCAATGCTAGTTTTTCTAAGTTACACGTTCTCGGATGTCGGAAATTTGTTTCAGTTCGATTAAACCGTTTGTTTGTTTTGATTCCGAGCCAATTCGTTTCGCTTTCGATTTCTTTCGCTTTCGCCAAGTATAAGTTTGCTCACATTTTGTACATGTGTTCGATTATGATTCCGAGGTTGGGTTCCAGAAATGGGATCCAACATTTCTGGTTGATTGCTCTGTTTTGTTTCTTTGTTTCCGAAAATTTGCAAATCCGAACCTTTCGATTTTTCTATGGCTCATTAAGTATTCGATCCGTTTTCGTTATGCGATTCCGTTGTTCCGATTGGGGTCCGGTTCCGAGATCGGGTCCCAACAAGTACACTAATGCTATGGAAAATCGATGTAATATAATCTTACTATAGATAACTTCTACCCATAATTTTGTGTTTAGGAATGAGAATTCAGAGTATAAATTCTATAAGATGTCTTAATTTTGAGAGAAGGATACCATAATATCCACATAAGTGAAACACTGCAAATTGAAGCTACAATAACGAAATGCAAACTACTAATCAAATTTGAATAATAACAACAAAACTAAAAGAACATAAGAATTGAGCACTCAAAACCAAGTAGATGATTGTGAATCGAGTGACAATAAGATGTTTTCAGTGCTAATCTAGTTTTTATAGCAGCTCTTGCTCTCTTGTAAATTCAACAATTTCTTGCAATGAGAATACCAATGGACTACTACTTGCGAGTAATCCTTGGATATTCATTGATGAAGCGACTGCATAATTAACGAGTTGGAGGAGAAACAGAAATGAAAAATTGCATGTAGATTGGTTCCTTTTCAATTTAAACTACTCAAAGTTCTAAATAGTTTCCACCATACCAAGAGAAACATCATACTTATAAGGAATTTCTATTCCATGATTATAGAAGATTGGATCCTGTGATATAATACGTGAAAATGAATAATTTTATTTGAAAGAGAGAAACTTTACAAAAGATTAACAAGATAGCCAACGACAATCATCAGACTAGTATATTACAATCAATACAAGACTTTCACTAAACTATGGGGAGAAGGGATATTGATCAACATAGTGGACTAGATCTCCATTATACAATCTATCTTTAACAAGTTACATGCTTCGCTAAGGCCAAATTCTTGTGTTGACCCTCTTTCTTATAATATTTACGGATTTCTTGCATCTAGGAGGAGGGACGAAAGACTGTCAAAATACTTATGGATTTCATACATTTAGGAGGAGGGATGAAAGAATGTCGAAGTTTAGGAGGAAAGAAAAAAGAATGTAGAAGTTTGGGAGGAGGGACAAAACAATGTTGAAAAACCTAGGATTTTTTGCATCTAGGAGGAGCGAGGATTGACATATATGATTTACTCTTGATGAAATGATGTCATTTTAGGTTTACCATGAAACGATGTCTTTTCAATAATCTATCTCACTTATACTAATTACCATGATATGTCTGATCAATGAGAGTTCCTGGAAATGTGGCATTGTTATGTCAACGAAGATAACGGAGGCACTAACGTTAGGCTATAAATGAAAATTTTTGAAAATTTTAGCATTATTACTATTTTTAAAAGTTCAAGTTATAATTAAAAAATGATAAAATTTTGAGATTTTTTTAGTAATTAATCTCATGGATTAAGAACCAAGGATGCAGTGTGACACGTACAATGGATATCTAACTAAAATTTTGCAAATGTTTGTGGATATAAATGCTTTGTAACACCACAAGTTATTGATAGAAAAAAATTCAGTGACTAGGAAGTTTGTGAAAATGCCAATCAATCCATAAAAGAAACCAAAAAAAAAAGAAATAACAAAAAAGACATCGAGTTTAGATTTCAAAATTGAATTCTAATTGTGAAAGAGAATAGCAATGTACAGTAAAAGAAAAAGTACGAATTTGTTTTCTGGAAAATCGGTAACTTTATAAAGAAAAAAGAGTTATATACATATAAGAGATACCATAGGTAATCCCATAACACACAAATACATAATGGCAAACAACTATCTACCCTACCGTTAATCTCCTCTCCTAAGTCCTACATGCCAATAGTGACTAATATCCTTCCAACATAAGCACAATCAAAACAACAACAACCCAAATAAACCAAAAACCACATAAGCCTAATTATACACTGAGTAACAATACATCAACAATACCACAACATGTCAGCATATACCCAGATATACACGAGCTAAACCATAGTCCAATATGTAAAAGATCAGGACATCATCAAAAACCTGCTCATCTGTCTTTATAATCTCAGTTATTCCAACAGGAGCTTCCATAGGCAATGATTTCTTGTGCAGAAATCATTGCCTCTCAAAGCTCCAAGTTACATGAATTACATTTGTAAAGCCTACTATGCCTTGAATATTTTTCCATCCATAAGGTCTCATTCGTGGGGTTAGGAGTGTAAAATTTGGCCCCCCAGTTGAACAACAATCTGCACCACAAAGTTAGTGCAATAATAGATCTAATTACCTCTTTATGTGTTTAGACTGAGATGCTCCAGAACTTGGAAGATTATCCTGGCTTGTAAGCTCTCCACCTCCATAGCTACATCCTTGAATGTTCTTAAATTCCTTTCGGCCCAAATGAGGTAAACAATTGTAGATAAAAGAATAGCGAAGATGGGTTTCTATAGAGGTGATTGGTGAAACCAAGTTAGGATAGAAGGAAGGCTTGATGAGTTGGGAATGGGGATTTGGAAGTGATTAAGGTAGTATTTTCATACAGAATTTTAGAAAGGGCAGTTAAAAAACAAATGTCCATTGGATTCCATGTCCAAAATACAAAGGGAACAATGGTTAGGAATACATAAAAAGTGTAGTTTATCCCTTGTTTGAAGTTTTTTTAGGGCGACTAACCAAAGAATGAATGAACGCCTTAAGCTGTTATTTTTAAACCAAACTAGGTTAAACCAAGGTACTTGTTGGCTTGAAGGTCTCAAGAGTTTGTAAGCTGAACCATTGCTGAAAGATTTTGAAGAACTAGGAAGCCATTCCAAATAATTCAAAGAATTATTCAGTTGATATTGAATGGGTTCAAAATCAGCAATGAGTTTTATAGGATAATCCTGCCACCTCCAAGCATTATTACTGATTATATCAGAAACCTTTGTTGTCATAGGTAATCCTGACCCATTTATCTCTCTAGGTGATAAGAAGTTCCATAGGATTCCCCTTGGATGCTAAGGATCCTGCCATAAGAGAGTGGACTACCCATTACCTATCCTAAATCTGAATTGATTCCCTAATTTGTCCCTCATACTTAAGATTTTCCTCTAACTCAAAGAATTATTATTGGTGGGTTGTGCACTTCAAAAAAAATTTCGTCTTAAAATGATCGTATGCACCCATCTAACCCACATGGCCTCTATATCATAGAAGAGGTACCAAATCCTCTTTCCTAACAAAACAAGGTTCCAGGTTAGCAAGTGCTTAATCCCTAAACCCCCTCCCCCCGGTCCTTTTTTGATTTAATAAGGTCACTCCATTTAACTTAAGATTGATAGTGACTATCCACCTTCCTAGCCTATAGAAAATTCTTGAGCTTAGCTTCTAGTTCCTTGAGGATAAAAGATGGGAGAATAAAGTAAGAGGCCCAATACACCTGGAATGAAGAAAGAACAAAACTCGTTATTTGTAGTCTACCCACATAAGAAAGGTTTTTATGGGTCCATTTATTGACTCTCACTTCAATCTTATCAAATAAGGGTAAACACTCTCTCCTCGATAACCTACCTATAATGAGAGGAACACCTAGATTGTCCTTGTCAAATATGACAGCAACAAATTTTATAAAATTTCTACTGTAATTATTATTAAAGCAATGAAAATTCAACTCATCGTTTTTCAAGAAATTAGTCCTTTTTATCAAATTTTTAATTAACTTCTCTTGTACAAAATAATATTTTAATAAATCTTGTCTAATACAAATAACATTAAATGCAAAATATATACTAAGTTGCAAATGATGAAAGTTAGTACATCTTGTTATACAAATTATAATCAAAGATACAGTTTATTATTTAGAAATTTTAAAAATATTTGGCCTTAAACTCTTTAATATATAATGTGGGAATTAATTTCTAATTCATACTTTTCAAAAACATAACTTAAAAAAATATGTATCTATCGTCATTTTTATGCATTAAAAGTCTCAGTAATGTTGACAATAAATATATAACAATCACAAGCCTTATTCAACTACCATAGACTTGTTCGCATTATATGTTGTGAAAATCGACCGGATTAGAGCAGGTTTGTAGCTAAATAGGACCAAAGGAATAATGAATAGACACATAGATTTTATGTGGGAAACCCCTATATCAGGGTAAAAATCACAGGTAAGGATATAAGAATTTTAGTACTGAAAAATTGGAGAATTACAAGGAGAAAAACTAGACCTACAAAAATAGATAGAATATTTTTGTCTCTTTTTTTCTCTCTCTCACCTCACGTCTCTCTTGTTATTCTGCCCATACTCTCTAGATATGGTTGGCCAAATTGGCTAACCATTCTTTGTTGTCTTATTAGGCATGTTAAGCATCGAATTTTGGTGCCTAACATGCTAACCATGTTTGACAATTCTCCCACTTGAAGATTTCATTGACAGTCAATTATATCTTTACATTATTCTTTATATATTGTCGCTTCATGTTACTTACGTCTTTATTAAGCCACACGAGGGTCGACACCACATAAACTTGTCACCATTGATTGCTTTTGTCATAAAATCCACTAGGTTATCCATTGTCTGAATTTTCTATATGTCCATCGTTTCTTCTTCCACTTTCTCACGAACAAAGTAATATTGAACTCAGATGTGATTTGTCTTTGAATGAAATGCTGGGTTCTTTGTAAGATGCAAAGCACTCTGACTGTCACAATACAAAGTAATATTCTCTTGTTTATTCCCAAGTTCTTCTAACAACATCTTAAACCGTACTGCATCTTTACTAGCTTGTGTAACTGTTACATATCCTGCTTTTGCTATTAACATAGCCATAACTGACAGCAGTTTTGAAACCCAACTTATAGCTCCTTTAGCTAGTGTAAACACATATCCTGTAGTGGATTTACTTTTATCAAGATCACCTGCATAATCAGCATCAACATATCCATTGACTGTAAAATCTAATCCTCCATAACATAATGCAACATATGAGATTCCTTTAATATATTTGAGAGAATCCTCTTAATAGTATTCCAATGCTCTCGACAAGGATTCGTCATTTATCTACTAACTAGTCACACTACATGTGCAATGTCTGGTCTTGTACAAATCATAGTGAATATTAAACTTCTCATTACTGATGCATACAGTAATCGAGACATCTCCATCCTCTCTTCTTCATTGCTAGGACTCATAGTTAAGGATAACTTGAAATTAACAGGAAGAGGCGTATAAATTGACTTATAATCTTGCATCTTGAATCACTGCAAGATCTTCTGAGAAAGCTAAATCTTCCTATTATTTTTGTCTCGGTAAATTTGCATCCCTAGAATCTTGTTTACTAATCCTAAGTCCTTCATTTCAATTTCCCTAGCCAACTATTCCTTCAATTCTTTGATACGATCATTATTGGATCCTGCTACTAATATATCGTCTACATGCAACAACATGACTATAAAATTATCTTTCTCAAACCTCTTGAAATATGCACAAGGGTCTACATTCAATTTGTTATATCCAAGGCTCCTAAAAAAAGAATCAAATCTCTTATACCAACACCTCAGCGCCTATTTTAAATCATATGGAGATGTGTTCTACCTGCAAACCAAGGTCTTTTTCCCTTTTTTTCAAAACCTTCTGGTTGTAGCATATAAATTTTTTCTTCAATATCTCCATGAAACAAATGCAATTTTCACATCTAACTGCTCAAGATGCTAGTCAAATATAGCACACATTACCATAACTACTCGAACTATAGTGAGTCAAACCATAGGAGAAAATATTTCGTTAAAATCAATACCTTCTTTTTGAGCATATCCTTTTACCACCAATTTAGCACAATATCACTCTACTTGATCGTCACCACTCTGCTTGATCTTGTAAACCTATTTATTGTCAATAGGCTTTCTTCCTTGTGGTAGTGATAATAGCTCCCATGTCTTATTCTTATGCAAAACTTCAATTTCTTCCTGCATTATTGCCATCCACTGAGATGCATCTGAACTATTCGTTGCTTCTTGAAGAGTTGATGGCTCTCTATCCTCAATTAAAAGACAATATACAATATTACTCTCCATAATATAATATGAGTGCCAACTCAGTACTCTTCTTACACGAGTTGGTCTCCGAGAATCTAGAACATCATATTCAACTAGTTTTTGCTCCTCGTGTTTTGGTAAAACTTCAGAAGAATCATTTTGATAAACTTCCTATCCATTTATACTGTTGTAGTTTCTGAATTCTCTTGTACAGTGCCAACATTTTCTTTTTGTTCTTGATCCTTATCTTCCATGAAGATGAAGATAACATCCATGCTAGTAATAATCTTGTGGGTAGTGGGATCCCATAGAAAATACCCCTTCACACCTTCAGCATACCCTAAAAAAATGTATGTTCTAGATTTTGGATCTAACTTTGTAATTTCTTAGGCATTAAACATCACATAGGTAGGACTTCCAAATATATGGAGGTTGGAATAATCTACTAGTTTACCACTCCACATCTCCATCAGTTTCTTCAACTCAATTGTAGTTGATGGAGCTCGATTTATCATATAACAGGCAATATTAACTACTTCTGCCTAAAATTTGTTATCTAAGTTTGCAGTTCTCAACATCACTCTTATTTTTTCCAACAAAGTTCTAATCATCCACTATACTGCTCCATTTTGTTGAGGAGTGTACGTTGTGGTGAACATCCTTTTGATGCCTTCTTGCTTGTAGAATTCATCAAATTATTTACCAGTATATTCACCTCCATTATTTACGTGCAAACATTTGATTTTCTTACCAGATTCGAGTTCCACTCGTGCTTTGTAAAATTTGAAAGTTAGAAACACATCTACCTTCCTCTTGATAGGAAACACCCAACATCTCCTCGAATAATCATCAATGAATGATACAAAGAAATTTACTCCTTTCAACATGTACAAATTTGCAATAGTCTTCTCTGCTTTCATAAGTACCAGCACTCTTTTAATCACTTTCATGATCTTGGTTTGAATCTCAAATCTAAAACTGATATCATCTAGTTGTCCTACAGACAACAAATTCTTCTTCAGACCCTCCGCATGTCACACTTTTTCTATAGTTTGATATTGTAGGAAAATCCCGGGAGGTACATCACATGTACCAGGTGCGGAAAACAAAAATTTTTGTCACCGGGACCTTCCCGAAGGCCAGGATCTTTGTGTCGGTATGAAGACTCAAACCTGAATAGCCAATAGAGACTATCTCTAAAGGTATCCACGCAGAGATCAGAAAACCTAACCGGGACAAACCCCTTTGACCCGGGAATAGCTAGAACAAAGTAAAGGCTGCTAGACCCTACCTTTGTCCTGTGGAGAGCTTGAATCAATGAAGATGGAGGATGAAAAGCTTGGAGGAGAAAGTGAAGAATCGATGGAGAAGATGGAGACTTAGGTTTTTCTCAAAAACCTTGCTTCCTCTTTTAATCCACGATGATGACTTTTCACTTAGGTTTAAAACTTGTTTTTAAACCTTTTATATGTCATCTACGAGAATCATCATCTTCCATCTTCTTGGTTTTGTCATTTAGCCATTTAATGCTTTGATGACTAAGCAACCTAATGGAAGTTTCTTCCATCTTCTCCTCCATCCCACGTGACAAGCATATATATATATATATATATTAATTAATTATTTAATTAATTAATCATATATATATATGTATATATATTATCAAGTGGTCCACCACACTGGGTCGGTCCTACCGGGTCCGGTATGGGAAAAACCCCGAAACCTTTTTTCAAGAATATCGATGTCGCGATCTCATCGGGACATATCTCGATCTCATCGGGATCCATTTAATTCGTTTGCTCTCCATATATTGGAACTCAGTCTAATACTATTTTACGGATTCTCTGAAACACTCTTATGCGTGTGACCCTTTAGGTTCCCGGTTATGTTGGCCACTTAGATTAACACTTAATCGAGCAAGTCATGAGCGGCGTCTAGCAACACATCATGACCCCAATTGACCGGAAAGTAATTGGTTTGATGAATTCATCACGAACCGGATCACGAACCCTTCCATAGACAATTACCGTGCAATTCGTCCTTTCATCATCCTATACCTCACTTGGTTATGAGTATGGTCAAAGTGTCAACTCTTACTAGACTAAGTCTAGCCTAAGTGATATCGGTTCTGTCTTAGACTTATTACTTTATATGTCCATGAAGACACTCTTCATGACATATTTATGCTCCGCCGAGACTTAAAGTAATGATCCCGACAAGAGGTGAGGTATCTCTTCGCTATCACGTAGTGATGAATCCTTTATTGGCTACTCATTTACCTTGAATACGCCAAAGCGCACTCCAAGCACCACCCTATGAGTAACCTCCGAAGGCAACAAGGAATGGAGTCAAAGCACGTAATCAATATCCAAGATATCCTCGAGTACCTCAAGTCCAAGGATACTTGCACCATTCTTTATGAGGAGATTATCACCGACATTAGAATAGGACATCCATGTGATGATCTCATGGCAGGTCATCCAATGTACTTACTACCGCTAGTAAGCATTCACATGTCAACTCTAAATATCCCATATTTACAGTTTCTGAGATCCACTGCTTGATCCAATCAAGGAGTATAACATATGCTAGTCTGTCCGGATTAATGATGTCCAGTCTCATTAATCCTATGACTAGGGAGAATTTAGATACTTACATAATTACACATGATAGGAATCTCATAATTATGATAACATCATAATTTCCTTCATGCTATGTCATATATCATGGACCAAATTTATACTATAAATTAGGCCCGTTTTCTTTAGTAATTATACATTTGTTGACTCCTGATCTATGATTTTTATGCTTATTTTGGTCCCGCACATTGAGTTTTGATAAATTACACATTGTCAGTATTTTGTTGTCAATTGTCATTAATTCTGCATAATTTTTATTGGGACAATTGATACTGCAAATGGGTTGTATTTTGTAGGACCAAAGGAGTCAACATTCAAGAAGTCAACACGCCGCAAGATTCACGGGCTTAACTAAGACCTCCATTCGCCGCAAAGAAATTAATGGTATTTAATTTATTACGCGACGAGTGACCAAACTCATTCGCCGTGGCGAATTACATGCCATTCGCGCGCGAATGTCGGGTAACCGGACTATAAATGGAAATTAATCCATCGTTTCGATTCCGCCCGCACAACCTCCTATAAAATCTTGCCATTTAGGGCAAAAACAGTGGCCGCACTCTGAGGTTAACTTCTTCTTTCTGCCTTCTTCTTCGCTTCTAATAGTTTTTGTTCTGCTTTTATTTGCAGGTTCGCCGCCGCACTGCATCACGTCCATTGTTTCAGTTTCTTCATCCGCTCCATCGTCCATCATTTGTTGTTGTATCCTTCCTCGTTCGTCGTTGGAATTATGAACCATGTGATATTCCAACAACGAAGAGTTCATCCAGAGTTATGGTCGGCTAAGTTGTTCCATTCTCTTGAACATGTAGCAAGGATTGGAGTTCACCGAAAGCTTAATAGGGTAATCACTAATGTCTCAAGTCTAGGTATATTTATGTATAGATCCGAGTTGAGTATGCATTGATATAGCTAGGTTAGTGTGGTTAATAGTTTTAGCCGTGTGTTGACATTATGTTGAGATTTGGATATTACTTTTGTAGATTTTTCAGGTCAAAATACATGAAGTCTCATGTATGTTATTCGGATTTTACACCGATTAATTTGATCTCGCCTAGTTGTGCTTGGTTGGGTTAGCGTGTTATTATCTCGATTAACTTATTGCAATTGTTTATCCAATTTTTCACACTAATGGTTTTAACAAGATTTGACTAATCGAGTTGATTAATCAAATTCTTGGACTTAACGAGTTGTTAAGGTTTACATTTCGAAACTTAGTGGATTTCAAACCCTGAAAATTATTTGAACGATGATAATCCAAGTTGCATTTTCAAGAGAGTTTTAGTAATTTGATTTCACACTTGTTTAATTTCAATCGCTTAGCTTTCTAAAATCCCAAAACATTTATTCTTACTTTGGCTTAGTTTAATTTTAGTTAATCAAATCAAAACCCCCTTTTTTTATTGCTTTAATTGCATGCATCATTCAAACATTAGGCTAGTCTTAGAATCGCTAAGACACCGTTCCTCGAGAGTCAACCGAGGTTGCATCCTGTATTGCAATCCTTGGTACAAATTTTATTTGACCGGTTTCCGAGGATCAATTCTTTAATTGAACGATAAGCCGCCGATCAAATTGGCGCCGTTGCCGGGGAATCAAATTAATTGGTTCTCTAGGTTAGCCAGTGTTTGTTTTGATTTTAATTTTTGTCGTTGCATTTTGTTTGCATTGCATAATTTTATTTAATTTCTGTTCTGCTTAAGTGTTTTTAGTGTTATTCCTGTTTGTGATTTCATTCTGCTTTCTTTTAAGTGTTTATTCTGATTGTTTTTGTTATTTGTGCTTAATTTTAAGTTAATTTCGTTTGCTTTGTCGCTTCTCAGGCTTCTAACTCGTCACAAATGAAGTTCATATCTTCGCCGCAATGAAGTTCATATATTCGCCGCAATGAAACTTATATTTTATTCATTCATTGCAATGAAGTTTCTATACGTCGCAATAACCCGAGTGAATTTAAACTTCATATCCGCTGTCGTTTTAGTGAGCTATCTTAGGTGAACTTCTCTTGTGCATGCCCGTAGACTTAGGCTAGTTCATTTTCAACCTGAAATTGAGCGACACCTTAGACAACTTAGGAAAAACAAGAGAGAGCAAGAAAGACTTAGCACACTAGATCGACTAGAATCGAGATGGTGAACACCAAGAATATCCCGGTCAACCACCACGAAATGGAGATCACGGTCTTAACGGTGACCAGAACGTAGATGACAACAATGCGAACATCGACGAGAACCATCCGAGAAGCTACAACCTCGGACATAAACTACGATCCTTTTATCGTCTGTCGCCCTAACTTCGACGTAAATTTCAAGTTAAAGGTTTATTGATTAACTCCTACCTAAATTTCACGGTTTACGAGAGAGGACCCTACATGCATCTTCAGGCCCTCATAATGATCTGTCAAAGTATGAAGTTCGTAGGAGCACATCTGGACCAGTCTTTGTGGAAGGTATTCCACTTGTCGCTCAAGGAAAGGCCCGGAGTGGTACATGAGCCTCCCAAGGCATGTCGCTAATGCCTATCATAGTTGGGCCAACTTATGAAAGCTTTTCCGAAAAGTATTTTCCAGCTTCTAGGACGCCGTCGATGAGAAAGGAGATATATTCGCCAAACAAGATTACGACGAGTCCTCAGATGATTTTTGGAATGATTCTAAGATCTGTTATCTCGGTGCCCCATCATCAAATCCTCGATGAACAATTGGTTCAATATTTTTATGATGGGGTAAAGAATCAAGAAAAGGAATGTTGGATATTTGCGTCCGGAGGTTCGTTGATTGACCTGATCGAGCCAGAAGCTTGGGCCCTGATAAAGAGGATGGCTCTGAATCATCAACAAGATATAGGTCCGCGATTCCGTGAATGTGAATGAAGTAGGAGCCATGACGGCTCAAACTAAGAGAATGGAGAGCCTGGAATCGAAAGTAGATTCTTGAACATCGGATAACTTCCAGCTATCCTCAATCACGCGGAGTTTAAGAATTTGAATGCATCACCCGTCACCTTCCATCGAATCGTCGCACCTAGTTGCGAATCTTGTGGATCGGTGATGTAAATTTCAGCGTCCGTCCGGAAGGTATGAAGAAGTGTCCGCGATCTACCCAAGCAGCATAAAATCAAAAGTGGGACCCTGCATCTAACACCTATAATGAAGGATGGAGATCTCATCCTAATTTTAATTGGAGAAGTAACGCAGAAGAGCACCCAACCGCTTTCAAAGAAGGGAGTGAGTCGCTCAATCTACAAACCAGCCCAGATCAACAAGCGCTGGCGGTTGCAACAACCACCGCCACCCAAGGAGGACACTACCACCTGCTACACAAGATGATGACGTTGATGAAAGAGGAACGAACATCCACAAAGAAATCAATTCAACGCCATCGCGAACCTCATCCAACAGGACTCCGCTAAGAATGCTGCCCGCTTTAGTGCCTTGGAAAAACGCATGGATCAATGGGAAAACTCATATGTCACTCAATTGTCTAATAATTTGAGTGACAACCAAGCTAGGAGTAGCGGAACCATTCCTTCTAACACTGTGATTAACCCAAAGAGTTTAAATGCAATTGAGTTGAGGAGTGGAAAGAAAGTGCATTTCGACATTCCTGAAGAAGAAAAATGCACCGAGGAAATTGAGGTTGAAGAAGCGCCTCAAGTGAGAAAGAAGCAAGCTATGCGATCAGAGAGTGATCGCAAAGAAGAATTGTTGAGGAACAAGAAGCAATCAACAATTGAGGATAAAGAGCAATCATCGAGCATTTCAGGAAGAAGAGCTGATAAGGATAAATCGAGCAGAAATGAACCAGCCAGTAAGGAAGTCAACTTAAAGGACCTCCCTTTTCCGAACTCGTATCTGATGAGCAAGAGAGTCAATGAGCTCAAACACGAAAAAGAAATCATTGACCTGTTTGGGAAGGTTGAAGTCAACGTGCCCCTGCTGGATTTGATTAAGAAAGTGTCGGCCACGCCAAGTACCAAGGATTTGTGCACAAACAAGTTAAAATTTAGGCCTAATGAATGTGTCCAGTGAGTTCAAATGTGTCGGCTTTATTTAAGCCCCAAATCCCAAAGAAAGTGCCAAGATCCAGCTCATTTACCATTCCTTGTGTTATAGGAAAGGTAACAATTGGGAGAGCATTATTGATTTGGGAGCGGCGATTAACGTAATGCCAAATTGCCTATGAAGCCACAGGCGCAGAGCATAAAGCCTACTTGGTAGTATTACGGTTATCGATAGTTCATTCCGACATCCATGGGAATCATCGAGGACATCTTGGTCCAAGTGAAAGGTTTAGTGTTTCGCCGATTTTACGTGTTGGACATGACCTCTGAAGTGGTGCAGGACACTTCTCTTATCCTTGGACGACCCTTCCTGCGGACTGCGAGCACAATGATTAATATGAAGGAAGGAAAGATCACCATGGAGGTTGGTGATCAACATGTATGAAGCTATGAAGCACCCTAACGAGGATTACTCCTTGCTTGGGGTTAATATGCTTGATGTGCTTGTGGATGATGCATGTGTTGATTTCGGCCACACTTTGACCCATCCTACCGACACTCTCTTGGAGAAGATTATTTTGATGATAGTGCAGGTGCCTATTCGATATGGGAATGGACATGGAGTCGCCCAAGACCCAAGCCGCTGACATGGAGCTTGGATATCGACTGCCCGTCCACCCCGAGCTACAAGATCCACCGTGAGCACCAGGTGTTTCTCTTCCTACCTTTTCGATATATATTTGTGCACGTTCTTTGATTTGATTTGATATGTTGTATTGCATGAATGTGTTGATTAAGTGTGGGGGGGAGAGACCCAACCAGTAGGTTTAGCTGTAGTTAGGTAGGATTTCCCTTTCCGTTTGAATAAAGTGTTTCCCCTTTGTTAGCTCTGTGTTCTTCCTAATAAAGCATGATTAGATTGACTGGTTATTTTTGTTTTTGCTGTATTTTCTTTTATTCGATATCTTTTGTTCTAGGCTAGCTCTTTGAATCCTTCATGTTGCGCAACTTGTCGTTTTGAGCTTCATGCTATATCCACATTTGTTTTGTCTATTTTGTTTCGCTTCCTCTGTGCTCGCTACTTTTGTCATCAGGACAATGCCATGTTTAAGTGTGGGGAGCCGTTCCTTTATATTTTGCATTGTACACCTATTAAAACTTGTGCATAATTTTGTGGGCCCGTTGCTTTTATCGATAAATTTGGACTCAATCAAACATTTTCAGACTGCTCGTTTTTGTGCCTCGCATGCAAAGCCCTTATAAGTTTCAAACCGATACTTGAGTTTTGTGAAAATGCTCTCCATTCTTCGAACGATAATTGGTTTTGGCAAAATTTTAACTTTTGAAGTTTTCAAACAAAGTAATGGGAGCATGCTAACAAGGTAGCATTTTAAGTTTTTAAGTTTTGAGATTGATCATTGAGACAAAACCTTGTTGGAAGGATATTCGAGCCAAAGATTTTTCTTCTATATTTTGTGTGTGCATCCGCTAGTTCATGCTTTCTAGAACTTGTGTCGGTTTTACTCAAAGCTTGATGGACTAGATTTTGTGGATATGATAGAGGCGTTCTTTCTTTCAGCCCTTCCCAAAACCAACCCCTAAACACTGCTCCTTGCTAATTTCTTTCGAGCCTTCACATGAGCATTTGCATGCATTATTTTCAGATGACGCGTCAATAGTCGGTTTGTTCTATTTTTAGTGAAAAAAAGTTAGTCTTGTTTATTCCAAAAAGGGATAATAATGTATTGAATCCCAAATGGGATTAGTATCTCAAAATGAGATAAAAAATCAATCAAAATTTAGTTTAGTAGAGGTCTAGTTTCAAAGATAGATTATCGACATCGATCCCTCATTTTATGCCATGCTCATATTTTTCTTTTCTCACATCATCCATTCATTTAGCCTTCCGCTCATTATAACCCTTAAAGACCTCTTGATCTTCAAATTGATAGTCCTTGTAGTGGAGAAATAAAATTGATACAAGCTTCATGGTAGGAGATGTATTAAGTAGATTGAGAGAAAATATCCCTACTATACAAGTGAGTTGAGCGTAAACATCATATCCTTGAGTGATTCTCTGCTGTTCAATCTCATGTGCTTAAATTCTTTCAATGTTTGTTTTATTAGCACTCTTTCAATTTGCTGCGTTCAATTCGATAAAGTGGATCGAGTCAATTTTGGTTGTTGTTTGAGCATGGGCAGAATTTTCTTTTACTCTTGTACCTTTTTGACTCTTATAAGCTTTGTTCAGGAGTACAAAGGTTTAAGTGTGGGGATTTGATTGGACCAAATTTATACTATAAATTAGGCCCGCTTTTTTAGTAATTATGCATTTGTTGACTCGATCTATGATTTTTATGCTTATTTTGGTCCCCACATTGATTTTGATAAATTGCACATTGTCGGATTTTGTTGTCAATTGTCATTAATTCGCATAATTTTATCGGGACAATTGATCTCGCAAATGGGTTGTATTTTGTAGGACCAAAGGAGTCAACATTCAAGAAGTCAACACGCCACAAGATTATTTGGGCTTAACTAAGACCTCCATTCGCCGCAAAGAAATTAATGGTATTTAATTTATTCACTGATTTAGTGACTAAACTCATTCGCCAAGCGAATTATAGCCATTCGCCGCAGAGAATGTCGGGTAACCCGGACTATAAATGGAAATTAATCCACTGTTCTGACCCGGCCCGCACAACCTCCTATAAAATCTTGCCATTTAGGGCAAAAACAGGCGGCCGCACTCCGGAGGTTAACTTCTTCTTTTCTGTCTTCTTCTTCGTTTCTAATAGTTTTTGTTCTGTTTTTATTTGCAGGTTCGCTGCCGCACCAGACTACGTCCGCTGTTTCCAGTTTCTTCATCCGTTCCACTGTCCATCATTTGTTGCTGTATCCTTCCCTGTTCGTCGTTGGAATCATGAACCACAGTGATATTCCAACAGCGAAGAGTTCATCCAGAGTTATGGTCGGCTAAGCGTTCCATTCTCTTGAACATGTAGCAAGGATTGGAGTTCACCGAAAGCTTAATAGGGGTAATCACTAATGTCTGAAGTCTAGGTATATTTATGTATAGATCCGAGTTGGAGTATGCATTGATATAGCTAGGTTAGTGTGGTTAATAGTTTTAGCCGTGTGTTGACATTATGTTGAGATTTGGATATTACTTTTGTAGATTTTTCTGTGTCAAAATACATGAAGTCTCATGTATGTTATTCGGATTTTTACACTGATTAATTTGATCTCATTTAGTTGTGCTTGGTCAAGTTAGGCGTGTTATTATCTCGATTAACTTATTGCAATTGTTTATCCAATTTTTCACACTAATGGTTTTAACAAGATTTGACTAATCGAGTTGATTAATCAAATTCTTGGACTTAACGAGTTGTTAAGGTTTACATTTCAAACTTAGTGGATTTCAAACCACGAAAATTATTTGAACGATGATAATCCAAGTTGCATTTTCAAGAGAGTTTTAGTAATTTGATTTCACACTTGTTTAATTTCAATCGCTTAGCTTTCTAAAATCCCAAAACATTTATTCTTACTTTGGCTTAGTTTAATTTTTAGTTAATCAAATCAAAACCCCCTTTTTTTATTGCTTTAATTGCATGCATCATTCAAACATTAGGCTAGTCTTAGAATCGCTTAGTACACCGTTCTCGAGAGTCGACCGAGGTTGCATCCTGTATTGCAATCCTTGGTACAAATTTTATTTGACCGGTTTTCGAGGATCAACTTTAATTGAACGATAAAGCCGATCAAATTGGCGCCGCTTGCCGGGAATCAAATTAATTGGTTCTCTAGGTTAGCCGTTGTTTGTTTTGATTTTAATTTTGTCGTTGCATTTTGTTTGCATTGCATAATTTTATTTAATTTCGCTCGCTTAAGTGTTTTTAGTGTTATTCTGTTTGTGATTTCATTCTCGCTTTTAAGTGTTTATTACGATTGTTTTTGTTATTTTTGCTTAATTTTAAGTTAATTTCGTTTGCTTTTGTCGCTCAGGCTTCTAACTCGTCACAATGAAGTTCATATCTTCGCCGCAATGAAGTTCATATATTCGCCGCAATAAACTTATATTTTATTCAGTTCATTGCAATGAAGTTTCTATACGCCGCAATAACCCGAGTGAATTTAAGCCTTCATATCCGTTGTCGTTTTAGTGAGCTATCTTAGGTGAACTTCTCTTGTGCATGCCCCGTAGACTTAGGCTAGTTCATTTCAACCTGAAATTGAGCGACACCTTAGACAACTTAGGAAAACAAGAGAGAGCAAGAAAGACTTAAGACACTAGATCGACTAGAATCTGAGATGGTGAACACCAAGAATATCCCGTCAACCACTCCGAAATGGAGATCACGGTCTTAATGGTGACCAGGAACGCGTAGATGACAACAATGCGAACATCGACGAGAACCATCCGAGAAGCTACAACCTCGGACATAAACCACGATCCTTTATCGTCTGCGCCCTAACTTCGACGTAAATTTGAAGTTAAAGGTTTATTGATTAACTCCTACCCAAATTTCACGGTTTGGCGGAGAGGACCCTACATGCATCTTCAGGCCCTCACAATGATCTCATCAAAGTATGAAGCACGTAGGAGCACATCTGGACTAGGTGTGTGGAAGGTATTCCACTTGTCGCTCAAGGAAAGGCCCGGAGTGGTACATGAGCCTCCCAAGGCATGTCGCTAATGCCTATCATAGTTGGGCCAACTTACGGAAAGCTTTTCTGGAAAAGTATTTTCCAGCTTCTAGACGTCGTCGATGAGAAAGGAGATATATTCGCCAAACAAGATTATGATGAGTCCTCAGATGATTTTTGGAACAGATTCCAAGATCTGTTATCTCGCGTGCCCCATCATCAAACTCGATGAACAATTGGTTCAATATTTTTATGATGGGGTAAAGAATCAAGAAAAGGAATGTTGGATCTTTGCGCGGGAGGTTCGTTGATTGACTGACGCGCGTAAGCTTAGGCCCCGAAAGAGGATGGCCCTGAATCATCAACGATATAGTGTCCGCGATTCCGTGAATGTGAATGAAGTAGAGCCATGACGGCTCAAACTAAGAGAATGGAGAGCCCGGAATCGAAAGTAGATTCTTGGAACATCGGATAACTTCTCGCTATCCTCAATCACGCAAGCTTAAGAATTTGAATGTGCATCGCCCGTCACCTTTCATCGAACCGGTCGCACTTAGTTGCGAATCTTGTGGATCGGTGATGCACATTTCCAGCGTCTGTCCGGAAGGTATGAAGAAGTGTCTGCGGTCTACCCAAGGCATAAAATCAAAAGTGGGACCTGTGCTCCAACACCTATAATGAAGGATGGAGATCTCTCAGAAAATAACGGAGGTACATCACATGTACCGCAGCGTGGAAAACAAAATTTTTGTTCCCGGACTTTCCCAAACCTGGATCTTGGTATCCGTATGAAGACATCAACCTAAATAGCCAAAAGAGACTATCTCTAAAGGTGATCCACGCAGAGATCGAAAATCTAACCGTGTCAAACCCTTTGACCGGGAATAGCTAGAACAGATTAAAAGTTGCTAGACCCTACCTCCGCCCTAGAGAGTTGAAGGAAACGTTGGAACCTTGTCTTGAGAAGAAGAGAATCGATGATGGCTTGAAGAAGAAGACATGAAAACCCATTTTCAAAGGAAAGCTTAACTCTTAAGCTTCCATAAACTCCTCTCCCATTAAGCCACCGTCGACCACCATGCCTTAAGCCTTGTTTGTCTATCTTTTAACTCTTTTAAAAGATTCCATAAGCTTATGCCAAGTGGTGGCTTTATATCCACTCATTTCATAAAGTATTAAAGTATAAAGCTTTGAAAAGTCAAAGCTTTATCTCTTCCTTCCTCCATCCAACGCACATGTCTTATATATATGATTTAACTAATTAATTACTTAATTAATTAACATATATATAATTACTAAGAGGTCCAGTCAAACTGGGGTCGGTCCTACCGGCCTACCGGGCCCCGGTACCGAAAAATCACCGGAAACCTTTCTTAGCAATATTGATGTCGCGATCTCATCGGGACATATCCCAATCCCATTGGGATCCATTTAATCCATTTGCTCCTAATGTCTCCATAATTGGAACTCGTCAATACTATTTTCTGATTCTCGAAATACTCTTATCGTGTGACCCTTTAGGCTCCGGTTATGTTGGCCACTTAGATTAACAATTAATCTGAGCAAGTCATGAGCGGTATCTAGCAACACATCATGACCCCAATTGACCGGAAAGTAATCGGTTTGATGTATTCATCACGAACCGGATCACTAACCCTTCCATGTACAATTACAGACAATTCGTCCTTTCACCATCCTATACCCCACTTGGTTATGAGTATGGTCAAAGTGTCAACTCTCACTAGACCGAGTCTAGCCTAAGTGATATCAGTTCGATCCCGGGACTCATTACTCTATATGTCAATGAAGACACTCTTCATGACATACATGCTGCCAAACCTTAGTAGTGATCCCGACAAGAGGCTACGGGTATCTCTTCGCTAATCCGTAAGTGGTGAATCCTTTATTGGCTACTCAATTATCTTCAATACCTCAAGATGTACCCAAGCACCACCCTATGAGTTACCTCCGAAGGCAACAAGGAATGGAGTCAAAGCACGTGATCAAGATTCAAGATATCCTCGAGTACCTCAAGTCAAGGATACTTGCACCATTGCTATGATGAGATTATCACCGACACTTAGATAAGATATCCATGTGATGATCTCATGGCAGTCATCCAATGAACTTACTACAACTAGTAAGCATCCACATGTCAATTCTAAATATCTCATATTTACAGCTTCGAGATCCACCGCTGATCCAATCAAGGAATATGACATGTGTTAGTCTATCCGGATTAATGATGTCCATCTCATTAATCCTATGACTAGGAGAATTTCGACATCGACATAATTGCACATGATAGGAATCTCGTGAGTATGATCACATCATAATTTCCTTCATGCTATGTCATATATCATGGACTTCATTAATTCGATTAAAGATTCAATCAATTCATAAACAATGTTTATGAATATCAAATTAATGAATAATGCCTTTTCTTTATTTATTCATAAAGTCCGCACACGACTTTGAATAAAACGCGCTAAAGGGATTGCCTTTAGGGCACAAATAAACAAGACCGACCTTGAACAAGTCGACTTATCGGCATCGAACATGTGTAAGTCGACTTACCACTTACAAATCTCCCACTGACCTAAAGTCAATCGCCTTAGTATCTAATACCATAAGCGAGTCCATGAGAATCACAATTCTCCGTGACAATGGCTTTGTCAACGAGCAAAGAACACTTTGCTCGGGAATTCTCTCTATCAGATATCATGTCGACTAATGATCTCCCGAATCGGTAAGCACGAGTTCGGATCGTCGATAAGACCTTGGTTCCTTTGCTCACAAGACTAGCCCCATTGTATCACAATACAATCCTATGGGCCCATCACACTAGGGACCATATCAAGTTCAAGAATGAACTTCGATCCAAAACGCCTTTCATGCATCTCATGCGACAATGTACTCGCCTCGGCTGATGAATCAGCGGTCCTCTCTTGTTTGAACTTTTCCAACCGACCGCCACGCTATTCGGTGTGAATGTATATAACCCGATTGTGATTCGTAATTATCCTTATCGATCAAATACTAGCATCTAAATGCCCGCCACTGGAGATTTCCATCTCCATAGATCAAGAAAACATCCTTAGTGCTTCGCAAGTACTTGAGGATATTCTCGACAACCACCTAGTGACCTCACCAGATCCGATTGGTATCCGCTCGTAACACTTAGAGCATACGATACATCGGGCCTCGTGACATAGCATTGTTCCATGCTAAACCTCTTTAGCATCTCATCTATGTACGATGATTGTGAAAGACCAAGCAACCTTTTGATTTATCTCTATAAATCTATATCCCTAGGATATAAGTTGCTTCACCAAGGTCTTTCATCGCAAATCGATTGGACAACCAAATTTTAATCGATTGTCAAGATAGAGACATCGTTTCCTAGTAACAAGATGTCATCTACATACTACACCGTGAATACGATTGCAGTTCCATTAACCTTCTTATACACACATTGATCATCCGGATTTTTGAGAAATCAAACTCTTCGAGTACCTCATCAAAACGGATATTCAACTCTGGATGCTTGCTTCAATCCAAACATGGATTTGAAGCTTGCATACCTTTTCGCCATCGATGGAAGTGAAGTCCTCGTTGTGTCATACACATCCTCGGGTAGATTTCCTCTCGTGAAAGTTATCTTCACATCCATTTGCCATATCTCATAATCATAATGAGTGGCAATGGCTAGAGTATCCTAATGGATTTAAGCATTGCTACTGTGGTCAAGGTTTTGTCATAGTCAACTCTTTGTGCGTGATTTAAATCCTTTAACCGAAGCATTGCTTTATAGGTAATCAAATTACCATCCATGTTTGTTTTCTTCTGAAAACTCCTTTGCACCTCGTGGGTTTTATCCTTCGTGGTGAAAACTCCTTGCACCTCGTGGGTTTCGTAACCTGCTCATAGTAGTAGCGATCATCTCATATGAGCAATACGTCATTCTGTTCCTTCCGAGAAATTCATATCTCTCGGGAACAGTGCGTATCTTACATGACCTACGAAATTCGTGTGTAGTAGAAGGTTGAACTGTTATCTCATCTATATGAGTTACAGTTGCAGGTTCAGGCAGTTGATCTATGTTTGTTCGAGCATCTTAAACTTCTCCAAGTTCAACTTTGCTCCCACTTTCCTCTTGTAAAAGAAACTCTTTCTTTAAGAAAATAGCATGCTTCGAAACAAACAACTTTTGTTCCTAAGCAAGGTAGAATTGATATTCCACGAACAAACACTTATCAGATTTTGCATCAAATGTATCTGACTGTGTCCGCTTCACGAAGGTGACAATCCCAAACTTCGATGAGAAAGATAGGCTTTCAGTTAGTCCATATCTCATATGGAGTAACATCAATCGCCTTTAATGGAACTCTGCTTAGCAAGTAAACAATTGCCTCGAAGCGATATTCCCAAAATCAGTAAAACCTATCATCAATCGCCCCAAGTCTAACCAGTTCGATTTCTCCTTTCACCACACCATTGTGTCAAGTGTAAGGTGGAGTATACCGAGATAAAATCCCATTATCTACGAGATAATCAAAACTATTGGTCTAAGCATTTTCCACCACGATCAGATCGTAATGTATTCATACTTTTACCAAGTTAGTTTTCTACTTCATTTCTGAATTATTTGAACGTTTCAAACGCTTCAGATTTGTATCTCATCAGATATAGATACCTATATCGTGAATAATCAACGATAAAAGTAATGAAGTAAAAAACAACCACTTATGGCATGGATGGACATCGGACCACATACATCTGAATGTATTAGGTCTAATTTTCCATTCATTCGTTTTCCTTTCCCTTAAAGGATAACTTAGTCATCTTGCCTAATAAACAAGATTCGCATGTGTCATATGATTCATAATCAAATGACCCTAAACATCCACTCTTATGGAACTTAGCGATGCGTGTCTCATTTATATGGCCTGTCGACAATGCCATAAGTAAGTTGATTTTAAATTATCTCGATTATGTCTTTCCGCCATTGACATTCAGAATCGGATATGACATATCTAATATGTCAATTCAATTACATAATGTACCAAGATATGAGCCTTCCATTTGAACTAATAGAACAACCATTGCTACTAAAAGTCCAATAGAAATCAGCTCTATTTAAACATAAAACATACAATATGTTCTTTGTTTAAAACAGTACAAAATGTCAATCATCCAATTTGAATATAAGCCCACTAGGAGTAACAAGACATAAGTGTTCACGGCTAATGTAGCAACTCTTGCTCCATTACCTACACAAAGGTCTAGTTCTCCTTGAATGAGCTTTCATCGTCCCTCGAGGCCCCGCACATCATTTCATATGTATGAGCCACATCCGTATCAAATACCGATATGTTTGGATCAGAATAGTATTAACCTCAATGACAAACATATTTGAAGAAGTAGAGGCATCCGATGCCTTCTTCGCTTCAGAACTCCAGATAGATTTTACGGTTTAGCCTCTAAGTGGCTAGACTTCACACAATGAAAGCAAAACCTTTGGGAAGAATCTTTGGTTTTTCCTTGATGACACTTCCCTTTGGTTTCTTAGCCTTTTTCTTCTTTGAACTAGAAGAAGAAGCATCGACCATTAGCACTTGCTTGCTATCCTTCTTGATAGCTCGTCGGTAGTCTCGAAAGTGATTGATCACTTCGTAAATTGTTGTGGATATTTGGTTTATCCGATAGGTTTATCACAAACTGTGAATAACCATCAGACAATCCAACTAGAATTAAGTCTCTACTTAACTCATAATCCATTACAAATCCTAAGATGGCCAATCTCTCAATATAGCCATTCATCTTCAGGGAAACCTGGACAGCAGATGTCCCTGGAGCCATCTTTGTGGTGATGAGAAGCCTTGAGGTCTTGAACCTTTCAGACCGAGCTTACTCATCAAACAGCTCCCTAAGATGAAATACTATAGAGTGAGCATCCATGGACTCGTGCTGCTCTTGCAGCTCTAGTGACATCGAGCATAAAGCAAGTATCCATATCATCGCCCTTAGATGCTTACAATATGCTTTCGATCCCCATCAAGAGCATCGACAAAGAGTGCATCCGGAAGTGGAACATCTAGACGATCCCAGCCTCGGATCTAAGAACAATTCTCGATTCCTTAGCCTATCAAGAAAATTCAGTCCGCATAGAGAGCGAAAAATTACACCGAAAAACTTCTTCAATCAACCTAGCGATAGAGAAGGAATGATAGAATAGATATGCTCGCATGATCATAAGGACTTGCATGATATGCATATGGCTCCCACTAGTTTCCTAGAATCCATAACCCTCTTTACTTAATCCGGAGAAACAATGTGACATAATGTCCTAGTGGGTCGATATCCGATATTGCTAAGAGTGACCTCGAGTTTGCCCAACAAGCCACAACTTAGGTCAATCGGTAGGTATCGGTCATACCAATTGTATCATCGATAACCGACATTAAGAATGACCTTGAGTTTGCTCAACAAGCCACCTTATGTCTCGGAGGTATCGATATACCAATTACATCTTAGACACAACTATCGATCGCTATCAACTTGTTGATGTGTGCACTTACATCGGGTATCAACTTTCGATGCGCATACATCCGATGTATGCTACCCAATTTCGCCTCGTCCACGCTGACCTTGAGTTTGCTCAACAAACCAACGCTTCAAAGGAAAACCAACCCATTAATCGAAAATCTTATTTTCATGGTTCGAACATATCCGATAGAGTGAGCTTGAGTTTGCCCAACAACCCAAAATTTCTATAAGAACTCGGTTCTTACCATATTAATGGAAGGCGTTAGTTTTCATATTCCGAGGAGGATTTCGGTCTCATCTACTTCTTCTCCAAGCCGAGGATTATAGTCACCATGACTATATGATATGATTTAGGCATTTCATCAATCACATTGAGTCTATACCTAAAATCATCCATCATCCCACCTATGTGATGCCACAAGTCGACTTTCATCAAATGCAAGTCGCCTTATGCTTCTGCCCACACACAAGTCGACTTGTATGACACAAGTCGACTTATTTCACCTGCCCATGTACAAATCGACTTACAAGGTGCTACAAGTCGACTTATACTGAGATCTTGAACAAGTCGACTTATTCTATCCACAAGTCGACTTATCCAAAACTCTTGAACAAGTCGACTTATACCTTATACAAGTCGACTTATTCAGGGAATTTTGCTAAAATCTCTAATCGGCTAATTCCTCAATTAATGCAATTCCAATTCTCAACACCATCATACCTAGGGTAATATCTGTGAATTGATGCCTCAATGAACACTTCATTGATTTATGAATGCCTTAAATAGTCAAACTATATGAAAAACTTGAAATGAGTCAAAACTCATTAATTTCCAAATAATTTAGGAACACCCTAATTATCAACCTAAGCATCTCTAGCTAGCACATACATTATCCAATTTACTTCAGCACATGCCATAAAAAATATGACGGTCAAAACAAACAAGATAATGCAAGATACTACCGAGAGGCTAATGTGATCAATTCGGCATTCAAAAATTCTTGGAAAAGCAAATTCAAGCAATTCAGTTTGGCAATCATATTACATCAAGATAACACATTTTTAATCACATTAAAAATGGTGCAAGGCATTGGAACTGAAAAAGCACACTCAATCAAGCCAAGCAAAACAGTCCCAACAATTTTCACCAAAACTGTCCAGTTCTGTACATTGCTCGAAATGATCAATGAAAAAATTTCAATAAATTCTGAGAAAATTATATAGGTTACTACATGTTCCGAACATGCCACATGAATTGTTTCAGGATTTTAGGCCATCAAAAACTCAGTCAACCTAAATAACAAAACCGATTCAAAATCTGTGTTCATCAGCACAGTAATTCCCAACAGCATAGAATAAATTCGTGAATAAATATCCAATCACCTTGAAATCCAATTTCCATGCTCACAGACATTCACCAACATCTTAGAGACATGTAGGTGAAGGAAAATCCGAAAAACCATTTTTCTAGAATTTATTCTCGATTTTATACTCATGCCTGTTCCAGAATCATTTCACAAAACAGCATCTGTAACCTTAGGGAATTAATTAGCAAAACTATATCAAATCAAATCGATAAATTCTCAAAATTCATATACATATTCTCTAACATGTTATGAACAATTCTGGGCAGAAAAATTTCGAAAAATGCATCTCTATACAGAAACGAAATTTGGACAGCAAGCATGCATCAACAGCAAATTCAATTAGGGTTTCTGATCTCGCTTAGGTTATAGCTTCATACGGGATACCAACCTGTCTCTGATACCACTGTAGAAAAATAACGAGAGGTACATCACATGTACCGGCAGCGGAAAACAAAAATTTTTGTTCCCGGGACTTTCCCGAAACCCAGGATCTTGGTATCCGTATGAAGACATCAACCTAAATAGCCAAAAGAGACTATCTCTAAAGGTGATCCACGCAGAGATCAGAAAATCTAACCGTGTCAAACCCCTTTGACCCGGGAATAGCTAGAACAGATTAAAAGTTGCTAGACCCTACCTCTGTCCTGGAGAGCTGAAGGAAACGTTGGAACCTTGTGCTTGGAGAAGAAGAGAATCGATGATGGCTTGAAGAAGAAGACATGAAAACCCATTTTCAAAGGAAAGCTTAACACTTAAGCTTCCATAAACTCCTCTCCCATTAAGCCACCGTCGACCACCATGCCTTAAGCCTTGTTTGTCTATCTTTTAACTCTTTTAAAAGATTCCATAAGCTTATGCCAAGTGGTGGCTTTATATCCACTCATTTCATAAAGTATTAAAGTATAAAGCTTTGAAAAGTCAAAGCTTTATCTCTTCCTTCCTCCATCTAACGCACATGTCTTATATATATGATTTAATTAATTAATTACTTAATTAATTAACATATATATAATTACTAAGAGGTCCAGTCAAACTGGGGTCGGTCCTACCGGCCTACCGGGCCCCAGTACCGAAAAATCACCGGAAACCTTTCTTAGCAATATTGATGTCGCGATCTCATCGGGACATATCCCAATCCCATTAGGATCCATTTAATCCATTTGCTCCTAATGCTCTCCATAATTGGAACTCTGTCCAATACTATTTTACAGATTCTCTGAAACACTCTTATGCGTGTGACCCTTTAGGCTCCCGGTTATGTTGGCCACTTAGATTAACAATTAATCTGAGCAAGTCATGAGCGGTATCTAGCAACACATCATGACCCCCAATTGACCGGAAAGTAATCGGTTTGATGTATTCATCACGAACCAGATCACGAACCCTTCCATAGACAATTACCGTGCAATTCGTCCTTTCACCATCCTATACCCCACTTGGTTATGAGTATGGTCAAAGTGTCAACTCTCACTAGACCGAGTCTAGCCCAGTGATATCGGTTCGCCCCGGGACTCATTACTCTATATGTCAATGAAGACACTCTTCATGACATACATGCTGGCCACCTTAGTAATGATCCCGATAAGAGGCCATGGGTATCTCTTCGCTAATCCAAGTGGTGAACTTTATTGGCTACTCAATTATCTTGAATACCTCAAGTCGCACTCCAAGCACCACCCTATGAGTTACCTCCGAAGGCAACAAGGAATGGAGTCAAAGCACAGGATCAAGATTCAAGATATCCTCGAGTACCTCAAGTCTAAGGATATTTGCACCATTGCTATGATGAGATTATCACGACACTTAGATAAGATATCCATGTGATGATCTCATGGCAGTCATCCAATGAACTTACTACAACTAGTAAGCATCCACATGTCAATTCTAAATATCTCATATTTACAGCTTCGAGATCCACCGCTGATCCAATCAAGGAATATGACATGTGTTAGTCTATCCGGATTAATGATGTCCAGCCTCATTAATCCTATGACTAGGAGAATTCGACATCGACATAATTGCACATGATAGGAATCTCGTGAGTATGATCACATCATAATTTCCTTCATGCTATGTCATATATCATGGACTTCATTAATTCGATTAAAGATTCAATCAATTCATAAACAATGTTTATGAATATCAAATTAATGAATAATGCCTTTTCTTTATTTATTCATAAAGTCTACACACGACTTTGAATAAAAGCGCTAAAGGGATTGCCTTTAGGGCACAAATAAACAGTACCGACCTTGAATAAGTCGACTTATCCAATGAACAAGTCGACTTATCGGTACCGAACATGTGTAAGTCGACTTACCACTTACAATCTCATCCTAATTTTAATTGGAGAAGTAACGCAGAAGAGCACCCAACCGCTTTCAAAGAAGGGAGTGAGTGGTCAATCTACAAACCAGTTCAGGATCAACAAGCATTGACGATTGCAACAACCACCGCCACCCAAGGAGGACACTACCCACCAAGCTACACAAGATGATGACGTTGATGAAAGAGGAACGAACATCCACAATAAATCAATTCAACGCCATCGCGAACCTCATCCAACAGACTCGCTAAGAATGTCTGTCCGCTTTTAGTGCCTTGGAAAATGCATGGATCAATGGGAAAACAAGGCCAAGAACTCGAACTCATATGTCACTCAATTGTCTAATAATTTGAGTGACAACCAAGCTAGAGAGTAGCGGAACCATTCCTTCTAACACCGTGATTAACCCAAAGAGTTTAAATGCAATTGAGTTGAGGAGGAAAGAAAGTGCATTTCACATTCTCAAGAAGAAGAATGCACCGAGGAAATTGAGGTCAAGAAGCGCCTCAAGTGAGAGAGAAGCAAGTCATGCGATCGAGAGTGATCGCGAAGAAGAATTGTTGAGGAACAAGAAGCAATCAACAATTGAGGATAAAGAGCAATCATCGAGCATTTCAAGAAGAAGAGCCGATAAGGATAAATCGGCGAAATGAACCAGCCAAGAAGGAAGTCAACTTAAAGGACCTCCTTTCCGAACTCAGATTCGATGAGCAAGAGAGTCAATGAGCTCAAACACGAAAAAGAAATCATTGACCTGTTTGGGAAGGTTGAAGTCAACTTGCCCTCGCTGGATTTGATTAAGAAAGTGCCGCCACGCCAAGTACCAAGGATTTATGCACAAACAAGTTAAAATTTAGGCCTAATGAACGTGTCCAGTGAGTTCAAATGTGTCGGCTTTATTTAAGCCCCAAATCCCAAAGAAAGTGCCAAGATCCAGCTCATTTACCATTCCTTGTGTTATAGGAATGGTAACAATTGGGAGAGCATTATTGATTTGGGAGCGGCGATTAACGTAATGCCGAAATCGCCTATGAAGCCCAGGCGTTAGAGCATAAAGCCTACTTCGGTAGTCTTACAGCTATCGATAGATCATTCCGACATCCAAAGGATTCATCGAGGACATCTTGGTCCAAGTGAAAGGTTTAATGTTTCGCCGATTTTTACGTGTTGGACATGACCTCCGAAGTGGTGCAGACACTTCTCCGATCCTCGACGACCCTTCCTGCGGATCATGAGCACAATGATTAATATGAAGGAAGGAAAGATCACCATAGAGGTTGGTGATCAACACGTTAGCTTCAACATGTATGAAGCTATGAAGCACCCTAACGAGGATTACTCCTTGCTTGGGGTGAATATGCTTGATGTGCTTGTGGATGATGCATGTGTTGATTTCGGCCACACTTTGACCCATCCTACCGACACTCTCTTCGGAGAAGATTATTTTGATGATAGTGCAGGTGCCTATTCGGATATGGGAATGGACATGGAGCTACCTAAGACCCAAGCTGTTGACATGGAGCTTGGATATCGATCGCCTCATCCACCCCGAGCTACAAGATCCACCGTGAGCACCGGTGTTTCTCTTCCCCTTTTCGATATATATTTATGCACGTTCTTTGATTTGATTTGATATGTTGTGTTGCATGAATGTGTTGATTAAGTGTGGGGGGGAGAGACCCAACCAGTAGGTTTAGCTGTAGTTAGGTAGGATTTCCCTTTCCGTTTGAATAAAGTGTTTCCCCTTTGTTAGCTCTGTGTTCTTCCTAATAAAGCATGATTAGATTGACTGGTAATTTTTGTTTTTGCTGTATTTTCTTTTATTCGATATCTTTTGTTCTAGGCTAGCTCTTTGAATCCTTCATGTTGCGCAACTTGTCGTTTTGAGCTTCATGCTATATCCACATTTCGCTTTTGTCTATTTTGTTTCGCTTCCTCCGTGTTCGCTACTTTTGTCATCAGGACAATGCCATGTTTAAGTGTGGGGAGTCGCCCTTTATATTTTGAATTGTACACCTATTAAAACTTGTGCATAATTTTGTGGGCCCGCTGTTTTTATCGATAAATTTGGACTCAATCAAACATTTTCTGCACTCGTTCTTTTGTGCCCTTCGCATGCAAAGTCCTTATAAGTTTCAAACCGATACTTGAGTTTTGTGAAAATGCTCTCCATTCTTCGAACGATAATTGGTTTTGGCAAAAATTTTAACTTTTGAAGTTTTCAAAACAAAGTAAATGGGAGCATGCTAACAAGGTAGCATTTTAAGTTTTTAAGTTTTGGGATTGATCATTGAGACAAAACCTTGTTGGAAGGATATTCGAGCCAAAGATTTTTCTTCTATATTTTGTGTGTGCATCCGCTTAGTTCATGCTTCTCTAGAACTTGTGTCAGTTTTTACTCAAAGCTTGATGGACTAGATTTTTGTGGATATGATAGAGGCGTTCTTTCTTTCAGCCCTTTCCCCAAACACCAACCCCTAAACATCGTTCCTGCTAGCCCTTTGAGCCTTCTTTACATGAGCATTTGCATGCATTATTTTCAGATGACGTCAATAGTCGGTTTGTTCTATTTTTAGTGAAAAAAAAGTTAGTCTTGTTTATTCCAAAAGGGATAATAATGTATTTAATCCCAAATGGGATTAGTATCTCAAAATGAGATTAAAAAATCAATCAAAATTTAGTTTAGTTGAGGTCTAGTTTCAAGATAGATTATCGACATCGATCCCTCATTTTATGCCATGCTCATATTTTTCTTTTCTCACATCATCCATTCATTTAGCCTTCCGCTCATTACAACCCTTAAAGACCTCTTGATCTTCAAATTGATAGTCCTTGTAGTGGAGAAATAAAATTGATACAAGTTTATGGTAGGAGATGTATTAAGTAGATTGAGAGAAAATATCCCTACTATACAAGTGAGTTGAGCGTAAACATCATATCCTCGAGTGATTCTCTCATTGCTCAATCTCATGTGCTTAAATTCTTTCAATGTTTGTTTTATTAGCACTCTTTCAATTTGCTGCGCTCAATTCGATAAAGTGGATTGAGTCAATTTTGGTTGTTGTATGAGCATGGGCAGAATTTTCTTTTACTCTTGTACCTTTTGACTCTTATAAGCTTTGTTCAGAGTACAAAGGTTTAAGTGTGGGGATTTGATTGGACCAAATTTATACTATAAATTAGGCCCGATTTTCTTTAGTAATTATGCATTTGTTGACTCTCGATCTATGATTTTTATGCATATTTTGGTCCCCGACATTGAGTTTTGATAAATTGCACATTGTCAGATTTTGTTGTCAATTGTCATTAATTTCGCATAATTTTTATCGGGACAATTGATAACGCAAATGGGTTGTATTTTGTAGGACCAAAGGAGTCAACATTCAAGAAGTCAACACGCCGCAAGATTCGTTGGGCGAACCAAGACTCCATTCGCCGCAAAGAAATTAATGGTATTTAATTTATTCACGCGACGAGTGACTAAACTCATTCGGCATGGCGAATTACAGCCATTCGCCGCAGCGAATGTCGGGTAACCGGACTATAAATTGAAATTAATCCACTGTTCTGACCCGGCCCGCACAACCTCCTATAAAATCTTGCCATTTAGGGCAAAAACAGGCCGCCGCACTCCGGAGGTTAACTTCTTCTTTTCTGTCTTCTTCTTCGTTTCTAATAGTTTTTGTTCTGTTTTTATTTGCAGTTATTTGCCTTTTGCATCACGTCCATTGCTTCAGCTTCTTCATCCGCTCCACCGTCCATCATTTGTTGTTGTATCCTTCCCTCGCTCGTCGTTGGAATCATGAACCATGTGATATTCCAACAGCGAAGAGTTCATCCAGAGTTATGGTCGGCTAAGCGTTCCATTCTCTTGAACATGTAGCAAGGATTGGAGTTCACCCAAAGCTTAATAGGGTAATCACTAATGTCTCAAGTCTAGTTATATTTATGTATAGATCCGAGTTGGAGTATGCATTGATATAGCTAGGTTAGTGTGGTTAATAGTTTTAGCCGTGTGTTGACATTATGTTGAGATTTGGATATTACTTTTGTAGATTTTTCTGTGTCAAAATACATGAAGTCTCATGTATGTTATTCGGATTTTTACACTGATTAATTTGATCTCGCCTAGTTGTGCTTGGTCAAGTTAATGTGTTATTATCGATTAACTTATTGCAATTGTTTATCCAATTTTTCACACTAATGGTTTTAACAAGATTTGACTAATCGAGTTGATTAATCAAATTCTTGGACTTAACGAGTTGTTAAGGTTTACATTTCGAAACTTAGTGGATTTCAAACCCTGAAAATTATTTGAACGATGATAATCCAAGTTGCATTTTCAAGAGAGTTTTAGTAATTTGATTTCACACTTGTTTAATTTCAATCGCTTAGCTTTCTAAAATCCCAAAACATTTATTCTTACTTTGGCTTAGTTTAATTTTTAGTTAATCAAATCAAACCCCTTTTTTTATTGCTTTAATTGCATGCATCATTCAAACATTAGGCTAGTCTTAGAATCGGTTAGTACATCGTTCCTCGAGAGTCAATTCGAGGTTGCATCCTCAGATTGCAATCCTTGGTACAAATTTTATTTGACCGGTTTCGAGGATCAATTCTTTAATTGAACGATAAGTCGCCGATCAAATTGGCGCCGCTGTCGGGAATCAAATTAATTGGTTCTCTAGGTTAGCCAAATGTTTGTTTTGATTTTAATTTTGTCGTTGCATTTTGTTTGCATTGCATAATTTTATTTAATTTCTGCTCGCTAAGTGTTTTAGTGTTATTCTGTTTGTGATTTCATTCTCGCTTTCTTTTAAGTGTTTATTCGATTGTTTTTGTTATTTGTGCTTAATTTTAAGTTAATTTCGTTTGCTTTGTCGCTCAGGTTTCTAACTCGTCACAATGAAGTTCATATCTTCGCCGCAATGAAGTTCATATATTCGCCGCAAATAAACTTATAATTTTATTCATTCACGCAGCGAGTTTCTATCGTCGTCAGAATAACCCGAGTGAATTTAAGCCTTCATATCCGCCGTCGCTTTAGTGAGCTATCTTAGGTGAACTTCTCTTGTGCATGCCCCGTAGACTTAGGCTAGTTCATTTTCAACTCGAAATTGAGCGACACCTTAGACAACTTAGGAAAAACAAGAGAGAGCAAGAAAGACTTAGCACACTAGATCGACTAGAATCGAGATGGTGAACACCAAGAATATCGGTCAACCACTCCAAATGGAGATCACGGTCTTAATGGTGACCAGAACGCGTAGATGACAACAATGCGAACATCGACGAGAACCATCCGAGAAGCTACAACCTCTGACGTAAACTACGATCCTTTCATCGCATTCGCCCTAACTTCACGTAAATTTCGGGTTAAAGGTTTATTGATTAACTCCTACCCAAATTTCACGGTTTGGCGGGAGAGGACCCCACATGCATCTTCAGCCCTCACAATGATCTCGTCAAAGTATGAAGCCTGTAGGAGCACATCCGACCAAAGCTGCGGAAGGTATTCCACTTGTCGCTCAAGGAAAGGCCCGGAGTGGTACATGAGCCTCCCAAGGCATGTCGCTAATGCCTATCATAGTTGGGCCAACTTATGGAAAGCTTTTCTCGAAAAGTATTTTCCAGCTTCTAGGACGTCGTCGATGAGAAAGGAGATATATTACGCCAAACAAGATTATGACGAGTCCTCAGATGATTTTTGGAACAGATTCCAAGATCTCAAGATCTCGGTGCCCCATCATCAAATCCTCGATGAACAATTGGTTCAATATTTTTATGATGGGGTAAAGAATCAAGAAAAGGAATGTTGGATCTTTGCGTCGGAGGTTCGTTGATTGACCCGACCGCGCCGTAAGCTTGGGCCCCGATAAAGAGGATGGCCCCAATCATCAACAAGATAGTGTCCGCGATTCCGTGAATGTGAATGAAGTAGGAGCCATGACGGCTCAAACTAAGAGAATGGAGAGCCCGGAATCGAAAGTAGATTCTTGGAACATCGGATAACTTCTCGTTATCCTCAATCACAGCGAGCTTAAGAATTTGAATGTGCATCGCCCGTCACCTTCCATCGAATCGGTCGCACCTAGTTGCGAATCTTGTGGATCGGTGATGCACATTTCAGCGTTCGTCCGGAAGGTATGAAGAAGTGTCTGCGGTCTACCCAAGGCATAAAATCAAAAGTGGGACCGTGCTCCAACACCTATAATGAAGGATGGAGATCTCAGAGAAAATAACGGAGGTACATCACATGTACCGCAATGAAAACAAAATTTTTATTCCCGGACTTTCCGAAACCTGGATCTTGGTATCCGTATGAAGACATCAACCTAAATAGCCAAAAGAGACTATCTCTAAAGGTGATCCACGCAGAGATCAGAAAATCTAACCGTGTCAAACCCCTTTGACCCGGGAACAGCTAGAACAGATTAAAGGTTGCTAGACCCTACCTCCGTCCCGAGAGTCAAGGAAACGTTGGAACCTTGGTTGAGAAGAAGAGAATCGATGATGGCTTGAAGAAGAAGACATGAAAACCCATTTTCAAAGGAAAGCTTAACTCTTAAGCTTCCATAAACTCCTCTCCCATTAAGCCACCGTCGACCACCATGCCTTAAGCCTTGTTTGTCTATCTTTTAACTCTTTTAAAAGATTCCATAAGCTTATGCCAAGTGGTGGCTTTATATCCACTCATTTCATAAAGTATTAAAGTATAAAGCTTTGAAAAGTCAAAGCTTTATCTCTTCCTTCCTCCATCCAACGCACATGTCTTATATATATGATTTAATTAATTAATTACTTAATTAATTAACATATATATAATTACTAAGAGGTCCGATAAACTGGGTCGGTCCCAAACCTACTCACCGGCCCCTGCATCAAAAAATCACCTAAACCTTTCTTAGCAATATTGATGTCGCGATCTCATCGGGACATATCCCAATCCCATTGGGATCCATTTAATCTATTTGCTCCTAATGCTCTCCATAATTGGAACTCGTCAATACTATTTTACGATTCTCAAATACTCTTATGCGTGTGACCCTTTAGGCTCTTGTTATGTTGGCCACTTAGATTAACAATTAATCTGAGCAAGTCATGAGCGGTATCTAGCAACACATCATGACCCTAATTGACCGGAAAGTAATCGGTTTGATGTATTCATCACGAACCAGATCACGAACCCTTCCATGTATAATTACCGTATAATTCGTCCTTTCACCATCCTATACCCCACTTGGTTATGAGTATGGTCAAAGTGTCAACTCTCACTAGACCGAGTCTAGCCCAGTGATATCGGTTTCGCCCTAGGACTCATTACTCTATATGTCAATGAAGACACTCTTCATGACATACATGCTGTCTTGCCACCTTAGTAATGATCCCGACAAGAGGCCGTGGGTATCTCTTTCGCTAATCCGAAGTGGTGAACTTTATTGGCTACTCAATTATCTTCAATACCTCAAGTCGCACCCAAGCACCACCCTATGAGTTACCTCTCGAAGGCAACAAGGAATGGAGTCAAAGCACGTGATCAAGATTCAAGATATCCTTGAGTACCTCAAGTCAAGGATACTTGCACCATTGCTATGATGAGATTATCACCGACACTTAGATAAGATATCCATGTGATGATCTCATGGCAGTGTCATCCAATAAACTTACTACAACTACTAAGCATCCACATGTCAATTCTAAATATCTCATATTTACAGCTTCGAGATCCACCGCTGATCCAATCAAGGAATATGACATGTGTTAGTCTATCCGGATTAATGATGTCCAGCCTCATTAATCCTATGACTAGGAGAATTTCGACATCGACATAATTGCACATGATAGGAATCTCGTGAGTATGATCACATCATAATTTCCTTCATGCTATGTCATATATCATGGACTTCATTAATTCTATTAAAGATTCAATCAATTCATAAACAATGTTTATGAATATCAAATTAATGAATAATGCCTTTTCTTTATTTATTCATAAAGTCCGCACACGACTTTGAATAAAACGCGCTTAAAGGGATTGCCTTTAGGGCACAAATAAACAGTACCGACCTTGAACAAGTCGACTTATCGGTACCGAACATGTGTAAGTCGACTTACCACTTACAAATCTCCCACTTGACCTAAAGCCAATCGCCTTAGTATCTAATACCATAAGCGAGTCCATGAGAATCACAATTCTCCCGTGACAATGGCTTTGTCAACTAACAAAGAACACTTTGCTCTACGGGAATTCTCTCTATCGATATCATGTCGACTAATGATCTCCGAATCGGTAAGCACGAGTTCGGATCGTCGATAAGACCTTGGTTCCTTTGCTCACAAGACTAGCCCCATTGTATCACAATACAATCCTATGGGCCCATCACGGTAGGGACCATATCAAGTTCAAGAATGAACTTCGATCCAAAACGCCTTTCATGCATCTCATGCGACAATGTACTGCCTCGGTTGATGAATCAGCATCCTCTCTTGTTTAGAACTTTTCCAACCGACCGCCACGCTATTCAAAGTGTGAATGTATATAACCCGATTGTGATTCGTAATTATCCTTATCGATTAAATACTAGCATCTAAATGCCCGCCACTGAGATTTCCATCTCCATAGATCAAGAAAACATCCTTAGTGCTTCGCAAGTACTTGAGGATATTCTTGACAACCACCTAGTGACCCTCACCAGGATCCGATTGGTATCTGCTCGTAACACTTAGAGCATACGATACATCGGGCCTCGTACATAGCATTGTTCCATGCTAAACCTCTTTAGCATCTCATCTATGTACGATGATTGTGAAAGACCAAGCAACCTTTTGATTTATCTCTATAAATCTATATCCCTAGGATATAAGTTGCTTCACCAAGGTCTTTCATCGCAAATTGATTGGACAACCAAATTTTAAGCGATTGTCAGATAGAGACATCGCTTCCTAGTAATGTATGTCATCTACATACTACACCAGGAATACGATTGCAGTCCCATTAACCTTCTTATACACACATTGATCATCCGGATTTTTTGAGAAATCAAACTCTTTGAGTACCTCATCAAAACGGATATTCGAACTCCTGGATGCTTGCTTCAATCCAAACATGGATTTGCTTGCATACCTTTTCGCCATCGATGGAAGTGAAGTCCTCGGTTGTGTCATACACATCCTCTGTAGATTTCCTCTGAAAGCTATCTTCACATCCATTTGCCATATCTCATAATCATAATGAGTGGCAATGGCTAGGAGTATCCTAATGGATTTAAGCATTGCTTCTGTGGTCAAGGTTTTGTCATAGTCAACTCTTTGTGCGTGATTTAAATCCTTTAACCGAAGCATTGCTTTATAGGTAATCAAATTACCATCTATGTTTGTTTTCTTCTGAAAACTCCTTTGCACCTCGTGGGTTTTATCCTTCGTGTAACAACCAAAGTCCATACTTGGTTTTCATACATGGAATCCATTTGATTTCATGGCACAAAGCCATATTCCGCACTCAACTTTTCGTAACCTGCTCATAGTAGTAGTAGCGATCATCTCATATGAGCAACACGCCATTCTCGCTCCTTACGAAATTCATATCTCTAGAACAAGGCGATCTTACATGACCTACGTAAATTGTGTGTAGTAGAAGGTTGAACTGTTATCTCATCTATATGAGTTACGATGCAGCGAGTTCAGCAGATTGATCTATGTTTGTTCGAGCATCTTGAACTTCTCCAAGTTTAACTTTGCTCCCACTCCTCCTCTAAAAGAAACTCTTTCTTTAAGAAAATAGCATGCCCTGAAACAAACAACTTTTGTTCCTAAGCAAGGTAGAATTGATATTCCACGAACAAACACTTATCGATTTTGATCAAATGTATCTCGATCGTGTCCGCTTCACGAAGGTGACAATCCCAAACTTTCAGATGAGAAAGATAGGGCTTTCGTTAGTCCATATCTCATTTGGAGTAACATCAACTGTCTTTAATGGAACTCGCTTAGCAAGTAAACAAATGTCTCGAGCGATATTCCCAAAATCGTAAAACCTATCATCAATCGCCCCAAGTCTAACCAGTTCGATTTCTCCTTTCAGCCACACCATCAGGTTTGCGGCGTGTAAGGTGGAGTATATCGAGATAAAATCCCATTATCTCTCGAGATAATCAAAACTATTGGTCTAAGCATTTTCCACCACGATCGATCGTAATGTATTCATACTTTTACCAAGTTAGTTTTCTACTTCATTTCAATTATTTGAACGCTTCAAACGCTTCGATTTGTATCTCATCGACATGAGATACCTATATCGTGAATAATCACCGATAAAAGTAATGAAGTAAAAAACAACCACTTATGGCATGGATGGACATCGGACCACATACATCCGAATGTATTAGGTCTAATTTTCCATTCATTCGTTTTCCTTTCCCTTAAAGGATAACTTAGTCATCTTGCCTAATAAACAAGATTCGCATGTGTCATATGATTCATAATCAAATGACCCTAAACATCCACTCTTATGGAACTTAGCGATGCGTGTCTCATTTATATGGCTGTCGACAATGCCATAAGTAAGTTGATTTTAAATTATCTCGATTATGTCTTTCCGCCATTGACATTCAGAATCGGATATGACATATCTAATATGTCAATTCAATTACATAATGTACCAGTAGCATAGAGCCTTCCATTTGAACTAATAGAACAACCATTGCTACTAAAAGTCCAATGGAAATCAGCTCTATTTAAACATAAAACATACAATATGTTCTTTGTTTAAAACAGTACAAAATGTCAATCATCCAATTTGAATATAAGCCCACTAGGAGTAACAAGACATAAGTGTTCACGGCTAATGTAGCAACTCTTGCTCCATTACCTACACAAAGGTCTAGTTCTCCTTGAATGAGCTTTCTACTGTCCCTGAGGCCCTGCACATCATTTCATATGTATGTGTTGGGACCGAGACCCAACTACATACACAGAACGGAAACCGAAGCAAACGGAAACGAAGAGAAACTAAACAAAGGTAGTTGCTTAATGCGAAGCAAAAGCAAGCGGAAGCAAGAACTAATCGAATCAAACGAGCAGATTGCAAAGTTAAACGAAATCAAAGGTATACATCCGACATCCGAAACAATAATCAAAGAAAACTTATCGAATGAACATAATTGCGTTGGAACTTTAGACTAATCCGATGCGAAAATCCGTATAATTTTTTTTTCTCATTTCTTTTCTCGTTACTCAATCATATACCAATCATCTTAAAACCATACAACCATACCCAATCTTATATAAATCCATACCAATCTCAAATTACATTTTTAACCCAGATTTTATCGAAATTTCGCAAGATAACTACCGCTTTAATCCTAACCCAAACTCGCAAGGGTTCAAAACACTTCTATAATCCCTAATCGTAAATATCGTAACCATCGACTCTCCCGTCCTAATCCCAACACCAGCAGAAACACAAACCTAAAACTAATACGCCCATATTTCTCAAATCAACATACCAATCTCATAATTCAAAATCAATATATATCTCAAATTTATACAAATTCCCAAATCAACCATACAATATGTTCTCAAATTCTCCATAATTTCCTATACAAATTTCACAATCATTCACAATACTTAACTTTATACACAAATACATTTTCTTTCACCTTTCTTAAACCACAAACAGATCCATACTCAAAATTCAAAATACACAAAATCTAATCGACACATATGTCTAAACCGATGTTCACATTCTTTCATCCGATCTCCGTCAAACCCGAGATGGGGATGAAAGGGGGTGAGCTCGAAAGCTCGTGGATAATACATTTATAAACCGATAAATAAGGTAAAACGCTCTTTATAAACTTTTGCCAAAGGGCTAATGTTTCAAACTTTTCAACTTTGAAATATTTCTCTCAAACTCTTTTCAATTTTTCCAAACTTTTCATATCAAATTTAATAAATTTCCGATTGAAAACCCCTTTCTTCATTTTTCCAAAATTTCTCATAAACATGAATGCAATCACATCGGCAAATTATCACGCACATTAACAAAATCAAAATCACATAACAGATCAAATGGTCCGGTTTGGTCCAATAGACGATCGCATACCCCAAGATAATGTCCCATGCAACAGAATAGAACGATTACACTTTCTCAAAAGCGTTGTAGTCGTGAGGGAATCCAAATCGAGTTCCGTACACTAGCGGGCAGCCGAGTGAGGGCTTTATTTAATAGAGACAATACGACTCACCAAGGACCTAACCGACCCACATAACACATAATCTAAACGAGATTTCGTAATGCCCAAGGCACTTTTCAAATTCTTGATTTTCCACACATTCACATAACGATACAATTCGATCAATTCATCATTCAAATACTAATTTCAAAAATCAAATCATTCAATCAGTATAATTCAATAATGCATTTATGACAATTGAATTTAAACTTGTACCAATTTCTGAAATCATTCGAAATCATATTTTCCAACTTTAAATCAATTCTTATTTTCAAACATTTCCAATAATTTATGAAGCATACAAAATTTTGCTTTTTTCATTTTCAAAATTCATATTGCTTACGATCAAATTATAAATATGCTACCCACCTCAATTATTGCCGTAAACTTGATCCTAGCTCCAATTTGATCCTCGCTTCTTTCCTTCATTCAATTAAAATCGACCCACGCCATAATCATTCAATTTCACATCATAAATTTGCATAATTCTCAAAATTAACTATCGGAAAAACATAACTATCATAAATCCAAGCTATTTCAATCTCCAATTTTGAAAATCCCCAATTTTCAAAATTGGCCTAAACCAATACACCCAAATTCAATCTCATAAAACATAATTTCTTCAAAATTAATCTCACAATTCATCAATTCACATTAATTCCAAACTATTTAAATCCTCAATTTCAAAATCCCAAATCTTAAAATTGGCCTAAACCAATTTATCCCAATTCAATACCATAAAATACAAATTCTTCAAATTGATTTCATATATCATCAATTCATCATATTTCCTATAATTCTACACCAAAATATCTCTAAATTCTCAATCATAAAATTAAGCCTAAACCTTAATCAATTTTCCATCCAAAATTAAACCCAACCTAAAACATTAATATCAAAACCAACTTCATAAATCACAAACCCATATCATTATCTATATTTCTCAATCAAAATTCAACAAAATCTCAAAGTTGAAAATTTTCTCTACCTCATTTCTCCACCAAATTCGAATTTTCTTGGTTCCTTAGGAAGCTCTCATGCTTTTCCACCTTTTTCCTCTTGAAATCCACTCAAAAATCCCTAAGAAACAAGTAGAAAAATTGAAACAAAGCTTTCTCTCTCTTCTTTTCTCCATAACCGAATCTCCACTCTTCTTATTTCTTCTTATTTCTTCTTCTTTTCTCTGGAAATTTCCAGCCACTTTCGTGGCTTTTAATAAGCCAAAACGACATCTATACCTTGTGTTTCATTAATTGATGGTCAAATGACCAAATTGTCCTTCATTCAAAGCTTAAAGTTACGCTTACTTGCGGTTGGATTCGCACTATCGATTTGAAGGAATTTGTCAAAACTTCCTTCTCGAGAAATGTTCCTCTCACTCATACGAATCCAACGCCACTGACCGCGCTCAATTCCGAGCACCACATCAAAAGTTATAAAGTAAATAAAGGCGGAAAATCCATATTCTAACACATTTCTTATGTACGATTATTTCCGTCCAAAATTTCACATTCTTAATCCCAGAATTGAAACTCGATGTCTTCATAACAATTGTATCCTTATGTCTCTAGTTTACTTCAAAACAAGAATCGTCTCATTTCGATTCCCAGATCAAAAGTTATACTCAAATTACTCACAGGTGTTCCCAATCCAAAATTACACCCCAATCCGAACTTAAATTCAAAATTAAAAGTCCTAAGGGCAAAATTGACATTTCATGTCTTCATATGATTTGTAGCCCCTTGACTTATCTTTATTTCTCCTCAAGAATCGCTTCAATCGGATCTCTACAGATCCTGAATTTCACAAAACACTGAACTATGTTCGTAACATTTCCGATTTCATTTTGATTAAATTAATTACCATTAATTTAATCTCAAAAGTTCACAAATTTCTTATAAAATGAAATTCATTGTCTTAGGAATCCAACGCAAAAGAATCAACTCAATCGGATGTCGGACGGAAAGATATAGGCAAAATAGTGAGCAAAGGTGGGATTAAAACAAAGAAATCAAAAATTTAAGAAGCAAAAGCTGCTGGGATGGCGACGGACGCCCAACTCATGAGGGCGAGCCTTGCCTCGCGAGGGCGAGAGCAGCCCCTCGCTAGGGCGAGGCGTCGCCTAGCGAGGCGACGCGGGTGCCCGCCCGCTAATGCGACTGTCGCCTAGCGAGGGCGCCGCAGCAATATCAAACTTTTTTTTCCTCTAAACTTCCAAAATTCATAACTTTTAATCCCGAACTCCGATTTTGACAAACTTAGTCTCTATAGGAAGCTTAAAGAAAGCTCTACATCTTTCACGAAGGACATAAACTCAATTCGACTCCTACGGAGTCCATTTTCCGTCAAAGATACTATCCTCTATACAAACTTGTAAAATCATACTTAATATTCCGAGATCGAAAAATTTCATACTTTATATCGAAATAAAGATCAAAACAAATCCTTCAATTTTCATGAAAATATCAAAGCTCAATTAACCTCTAACTAGGTTAATTTCTCTGTCAAAGTTCCAACCATAATAAAAGTCAAACCCGATCAAACATAAACTTTGGTGATCTTAACTTTCACTCCCGATATCGAAATATTGCAAACTTTATGTCCACAAAATCTCTTAACATAACCTACAAGTTTCAGAAGACCATTTTATCAAATTTTGCCTAAATCATAAGTCAACTCTCAAAGTCAAATATTCTCTCTCCAAAAGTCAAACTTTCTAAATCCTTCAAATTTTCACACTTTTCTTTCTAATTCTTGCTATTTAGCTTCATTTCAATCAACTCATCCACTTGATCATTCATATTACTAAATCAAATTGTCACTCAAGGTCTGGGTCCAACATTTCTCCCTCTTAAAAGAATTTCGTCCTCTAAATTCACTCTTACTTAAACTCCAAGTAACTCATTCTTGCATAAATTTCTTTCTAAACAATGATCATCAAGCACTTTCTTACTAATTTCTTTCCACAACTCATAATCAATTTCTTTTCATCACTTTTACTCTTCATACATATTCTCAATCTCTTCAAAATTTTCACTTCCTTAAATCATATATCACTCATATCATATCAAAACACTATATCTATAACTCATTATTTCTTTATATATGGACACAAATTAATGGTCCATTTCTTAAGGAACCCTAATATGGTTCAATTAGTATCTAATCTTTATCATTATGTCATCTTTCTTTCATCTATATCAATTCATCACAGTAAATCAAGAAATTCTAATCTTAAGTTCCTCAACACACTCCGAAAATCAATCATATTCTTGACATCCAAATCGAACCAATCACATGAATTCGTCAATAGTCATACATATCAATTTTCAAATTCCTAAAGACAATCATACTTCTTTCATCAAAATCAAATGATCACTTAGCACATTCTCACAAATTCACTCTTATCTTTACAAACTCGTATCAATTCCTTATTCATACTCATACGCCCAAGTAAGATCATATTACTGGGCTCTGATACCATAACTGTTGGCTCCCGCATTCGGAACCCAACTACTTATACAGATTCCCTCCTACGTACGCATGATTCCTTATAAACTCTTCTTGCTCGATACCATAAATGTTGGGACCGAGACCCAACTACATACATGAACGGAAACCAAGCAAACGGAAACGAAGAGAAACTAAACAAAGCGAAGCCTTAACGCGAAGCAAAAGCAAGCGGAAGCAAGAACTAATCGAATCAAACTAGCAGATTGCAAAGTTAAACGAAATCAAAGGCATACATCCGACATCCTAAACAATAATCAAAGAAAACTTATCGAATGAACATAATTGCGTTGGAATCCCTTAGACTAATCCGATGCGAAAATCCGGTATAATTTTTTTTTTCTCATTTCTTTTCTCGTTACTCAATCATATACCAATCATCTTAAAACCATACAGTCATACCCAATCTTATATAAATCCATACCAATCTCAAATTACATTTTTAACCCAGATTTTATCGAAATTTCGGCAGCATAACGACTGCCTTAATCCTAACCCAAACCTGCAAGGGTTCAAAAACACTTCTATAATCCCTAATCAGAAATATCAGAACCATCGGACTCTCCCGTCCGGAATCCCAACACCAGCAGAAACACAAACCTAAAACTAATACGCCCATATTTCTCAAATCAACATACCAATCTCATAATTCAAAATCAATATATATCTCAAATTTATACAAATTCCCAAATCAACCATACAATATGTTCTCAAATTCTCCATAATTTCCTATACAAATTTCACAATCATTCACAATACTTAACTTTATACACAAATACATTTTCTTTCACACCTTTCTTAAACCACAAACAGATCCATACTCAAAATTCAAAATACACAAAATCTAACTGACACATATGTCTAAATCGATGTTCACATTCTTTCATCCGATCTCCGTCAAACACGGAGATGGGGATGAAAGGGGGTGAGCTCAAAGCTCGTGGATAACACATTTATAAACCGATAAATAAGCGTAAAACGCTTTTATAAACTTTTGCCAAAGGGCTAATGTTTCAAACTTTTCAACTTTGAAATATTTCTCTCAAACTCTTTTCAATTTTTCCAAACTTTTCATATCAAATTTAATAAATTTCCGATTGAAAACCCTTTTCTTCATTTTTCCAAAATTTCTCATAAACATGAATGCAATCACATCGGCAAATTATCACGCACATTAACAAAATCAAAATCACATAACAGATCAAATGGTGCGGTTTGGTCCAATAGATCGATCGCATAGCCTCCGATAGCGGTCTGTGCATGCGAACAGAATAGAACGATTACACTTTCCAAAGCGGTCCAGTAGTAGTCGTGAGGGAATCGAAATCGGAGTTCCGTACACTAGCGGGCAGCCGAGTGAGGGCTTTACGAATAGAGACAATACGACTCACCAAGGACCTAACCGACCCACATAACACATAATCAAACGAGATTTGAGAATGCCCAAGGCACTTTTCAAATTCTTGATTTTCCACACATTCACATAACGCATACAATTCGATCAATTCATCATTCAAATACTAATTTCAAAATCAAATCATTCAATCGCAGTATAATTCAATAATGCATTTATGACAATTGAATTTAAACTTGTACCAATTTCTAAATCATTCGAAATCATATTTTCCAACTTTAAATCAATTCTTATTTTCAAACATTTCCAATAATTTATGAAGCATACAAAATTTTGCTTTCTTTCATTTTCAAAATTCATATTGCTTACAGATCAAATTATAAATATGCTACCCAATTCTAATTATTGCCAGAAACTTGATCCTAGCTCCAATTTGATCCTTGCTTCTTTCCTTCATTCAATTAAAATCGACCTACGCCATAATCATTCAATTTCACATCATAAATTTGCATAATTCTCAAAATTAACTATCGGAAAAACATAACTATCATAAATCCAAGCTATTTCAATCTCCAATTTTGAAAATCCCCAATTTTCAAAATTGGCCTAAACCAATACACCCAAATTCAATCTCATAAAACATAATTTCTTCAAAATTAATCTCACAATTCATCAATTCACATTAATTCCAAACTATTTAAATCCTCAATTTCAAAATCCCTAAATCTTAAAATTGGCCTAAACCAATTTATCCCAATTCAATACCATAAAATACAAATTCTTCGAAATTGATTTCATATATCATCAATTCATCATATTTCCTATAATTCTACACCAAAATATCTCAAAATTCTCAATCATAAAATTAAGCCTAAACCTTAATCAATTTTCCATCCAAAATTAAACCCAACCTAAAGCATTAATATCAAAACCAACTTCATAAATCACAAACCCATATCATTATCTATATTTCTCAATCAAAAATTCAACAAAATCTCAAAGTTGAAAATTTTCTCTTACCTCATTTCTCCACCAAATTCGAATTTTCTTGGTTCCTTAGGAAGCTCTCATGCTTTTCCACCTTTTTCCTCTTGAAATCCACTCAAAATCCCTAAAAACAAGTAGAAAATTGAAACAAAGCTTTCTCTCTTCTTTTCTCCATAACCAATCTCCACTCTTCTTATTTCTTCTTATTTCTTCTTCTTTCTCTGAAATTTCCAGCCACTTTCGTGGCTTTTAATAAGCCAAAACGACATCTCTACCTTGTGTTTCATTAATTGATGGTCAAATGACCAAATTGTCCTTCATTCAAAGCTTAAAGTTACGCTTACTTGCGGTTTGATTCGCACTATCGATTTGAAGGAATTTGTCAAAACTTCCTTCTCGAGAAATGTTCCTCTCACTCATACGAATCCAACGCCACTGACCGCGCTCAATTCCGAGCACCACATCAAAAGTTATGTGTAAACAAAGGCGGAAAAATCCATATTCTAACACATTTCTTATGTACGATTATTTCCGTCCAAAATTTCACATTCTTAATCCCAGAATTGAAACTCGATGTCTTCATAACAATTGTATCCTTATGTCTCTAGTTTACTTCAAAACAAGAATCGTCTCATTTCGATTCCTAGATCAAAGTTATACTCAAATTACTCACAGGTGTTCCTAATCCAAAATTACACCCCAATCCGAACTTAAATTCAAAATTAAAAGTCCTAAGGGCAAAATTGACATTTCATGTCTTCATATGATTTGTAGCCCCTTGACTTATCTTTATTTCGCCTCAAGAATTGCTTCAATCGGATCTCTACAGATCCCGAATTTCACAAAACACTGAACTATGTTCGAACATTTTCGACTCATTTTGATTAAATTAATCACCATTAATTTAATCTCAAAAGTTCACAAATTTCTTATAAATGAAATTCATTGTCTTAGGAATCCAACGCAAAAAGAATCAACTCAATCGGATGTCGGACGGAAAAGATATAGGCAAAATAGTGAGCAAAGGTCGGATTAAAAACAAAGAAATCAAAAATTTAAGAAGCAAAACGGGCGTCGGATGGCGACGGACGCCCAACTCATGAGGGGAGAGCAGCCCCCTCGCTAGGGCGAGGCGTCGCCTAGCGAGGCGCAAGACGCCCGCCCGCTAAAGCGAGCCTTTCTAGCGAGGGCGCCGCAGCAATATCAAACTTTTTTTTTTCCTCTAAATTTCCAAAATTCATAACTTTTAATCCCGAACTCCGATTTTGACAAACTTAGTCTCTATAGGAAGCTTAAAGAAAGCTCTACATCTTTCACGAAGGACATAAAACTCAATTCGACTCCTACGGGAGTCCATTTTCCGGTCAAAGATACTATCCTCTATACAAACTTGTAAAAATCATACTTAATATTCCGAGATCGAAAAATTTCATACTTTATATCGAAATAAAGATCAAAACAAATCCTTCAATTTTCATGAAAAACATCAAAGCTCAATTAACCTCTAACTAGGTTAATTTCTCAGTCAAAGTTCCAACCATAATAAAAGTCAAACCCGATCAAACATAAACTTTGACTGATCTTAACTTTCACTCCCGATATCGAAATATTGCAAACTTTATGTCCACAAAAATCTCTTAACATAACCTACAAGTTTCCAGAAGACCATTTTATCAAATTTTGCCTAAATCATAAGTCAACTCTCAAAGTCAAATATTCTCTCTCCAAAAGTCAAACTTTCTAAATCCTTCAAATTTTCACACTTTTCTTTCTAATTCTTGCTATTTAGCTTCATTTCAATCAACTCATCCACTTGATCATTCATATTACTAAATCAAATTGTCACTCAAGGTTGGGGTCCAACATTTCTCCCTCTTAAAAGAATTTCGTCCTCAAATTCACTCTTACTTAAACTCCAAGTAACTCATTCTTGCATAAATTTCTTTCTAAACAATGATCATCAAGCACTTTCTTACTAATTTCTTTCCACAACTCATAATCAATTTCTTTTCATCACTTTTTACTCTTCATACATATTCTCAATCTCTTCAAAATTTTCACTTCCTTAAATCATATATCACTCATATCATATCAAAACACTATATCTATAACTCATTATTTCTTTATATATGGACACAAATTAATGGTCCATTTCTTAAGGAACCCTAATATGGTTCAATTAGTATCTAATCTTTATCATTATGTCATCTTTCTTTCATCTATATCAATTCATCACAATAAATCAAGAAATTCTAATCTTAAGTTCCTCAACACATTCAAAATCAATCATATTCTTGACATCCAAATCGAACCAATCACATGAATTAAATCAATAGTCATACATATCAATTTTCAAATTCCTAAAGACAATCATACTTCTTTCATCAAAATCAAATGATCACTTAGCACATTCTCACAAATTCACTCTTATCTTTACAAACTCAGATCAATTCCTTATTCATACTCATACGCCCAAGTAAGATCATATTATGGGCTCGATATTATAACTGTTGGCTCCGCATTCTAACCCAACTACTTATACAGATTCCTCCCACGACGCATGATTCCTTATAAACTCTTCTTGCTCGATACCATAAATGTTGGGACCGAGACCCAACTACATACATGTAATCGAAACCAAGCAAACGGAAACGAAGAGAAACTAAACAAAGCGAAGTTGTTAATGCGAAGCAAAAGCAAGCGGAAGCAAGAACTAATCGAATCAAACGAGCAGATTGCAAAAAGTTAAACGAAATCAAAGGTATACATCCGACATCCGGAAACAATAATCAAAGAAAACTTATCGAATGAACATAATTGCGTTGGAATCCCTTAGACTAATCCGATGCGAAAATCCGTATAATTTTTTTTCTCATTTCTTTTCTCGTTACTCAATCATATACCAATCATCTTAAAACCATACAGTCATACCCAATCTTATATAAATTCATACCAATCTAAAATTACATTTTTAACCCAGATTTTATCAAAATTTCGAAAGATAATCTTGCGCTTTAATCCTAACCCAAACTCGCAAGGGTTCAAAACACTTCTATAATCCCTAATCGAAATATCGAATCATCGGACTCTCCCGTCCGGAATCCCAACACCAAAGCAGTAAACACAAACCTAAAACTAATACTCCCATATTTCTCAAATCAACATACCAATCTCATAATTCAAAATCAATATATATCTCAAATTTATACAAATTCCCAAATCAACCATACAATATGTTCTCAAATTCTCCATAATTTCCTATACAAATTTCACAATCATTCACAATACTTAACTTTATACACAAATACATTTTCTTTCACACCTTTCTTAAACCACAAATGATCCATACTCAAAATTCAAAATACACAAAATCTAATCGACACATATGTCTAAACCGATGTTCACATTCTTTCATCCGATCTCCTTCAAACCGGAGATGGGGATGAAAGGGGGTGAGCTCAAAGCTCGTGGATAACACATTTATAAACCGATAAATAAGGTAAAACGCTTTATAAACTTTTTGCCAAAGGGCTAATGTTTCAAACTTTTCAACTTTGAAATATTTCTCTCAAACTCTTTTCAATTTTTCCAAACTTTTCATATCAAATTTAATAAATTTCCGATTGAAAACCCTTTTCTTCATTTTTCCAAAATTTCTCATAAACATGAATGCAATCACATCGCAAATTATCACGCACATTAACAAAATCAAAATCACATAACAGATCAAAATGGTGCGGTTTGGTCCAAATAGACAGATCGCATAGCCCCAAGATAATGTCCCGATAACAGAATAGAACGTATTACACTTTCCGCAAAGCGGTCCAGTAGTCGTGAGGGAATCGAAATCGAGTTCCGTACACTAGCGGGCAGCCGAAAGTGAGGGCTTTACTGAATAGAGACAACAATGACTCGCCAAGGGACCTAACCGACCCACATAACACATAATCTAAACGAGATTTCGAATGCCCAAGGCACTTTTCAAATTCTTGATTTTCCACACATTCACATAACGCATACAATTCGATCAATTCATCATTCAAATACTAATTTCAAAAATCAAATCATTCAATCAAGCAGTATAATTCAATAATGCATTTATGACAATTGAATTTAAACTTGTACCAATTTCTAAATCATTCGGAAATCATATTTTCCAACTTTAAATCAATTCTTATTTTCAAACATTTCCAATAATTTATCAAGCATACAAAATTTTGCTTTCTTTCATTTTCAAAAATTCATATTAAGCTTACAGATCAAATTATAAATATGCTACCCACCTCAATTATTGCGTAAACTTGATCCTAGCTCCAATTTGATCCTTGCTTCTTTCCTTCATTCAATTAAAATCGACCTACGCCATAATCATTCAATTTCACATCATAAATTTGCATAATTCTCAAAATTAACTATCGGAAAACATAACTATCATAAATCCAAGTTATTTCAATCTCCAATTTTGAAAATCCCCAATTTTCAAAATTGGCCTAAACCAATACACCCAAATTCAATCTCATAAAACATAATTTCTTCAAAATTAATCTCACAATTCATCAATTCACATTAATTCCAAACTATTTAAATCCTCAATTTCAAAATCCCTAAATCTTAAAATTGGCCTAAACCAATTTATCCCAATTCAATACCATAAAATACAAATTCTTCAAATTGATTTCATATATCATCAATTCATCATATTTCCTATAATTCTACACCAAAATATCTCAAAATTCTCAATCATAAAATTAAGCCTAAACCTTAATCAATTTTCCATCCAAAATTAAACCCAACCTAAAGCATTAATATCAAAACCAACTTCATAAATCACAAACCCATATCATTATCTATATTTCTCAATCAAAATTCAACAAAATCTCAAAGTTGAAAATTTTTCTTACCTCATTTCTCCACCAAATTCAATTTTCTTGGTTCCTTAGGAAGCTCTCATGCTTTTCCACCTTTTCCTCTTGAAATCCACTCAAAATCCCTAAGAAACAAGTAGAAAATTGAAACGAAGCTTTCTCTCTTCTTTCTCCATAACCGAATCTCCACTCTTCTTATTTCTTCTTATTTCTTCTTCTTTCTCTGAAATTTCCAGCCACTTTCGTGGCTTTTAATAAGCCAAAACGACATCTCTACCTTGTGTTTCATTAATTGATGGTCAAATGACCAAATTGTCCTTCATTCAAAGCTTAAAGTTACGCTTACTTGCGGTTTGATTCGCACTATTGATTTGAAGGAATTTGTCAAAACTTCCTTCTCGAGAAATGTTCCTCTCACTCATACGAATCCAACGCCACTGACCGCGCTCAATTCCGAGCACCACATCAAAGTTATGTGTAAATAAAGGCGGAAAAATCCATATTCTAACACATTTCTTATGTACGATTATTTCCGTCCAAAATTTCACATTCTTAATCCCAGAATTGAAACTCGATGTCTTCATAACAATTGTATCCTTATGTCTCTAGTTTACTTCAAAACAAGAATCGTCTCATTTCGATTCCCAGATCAAAAGTTATACTCAAATTACTCACAGGTGTTCCTAATCCAAAAATTACACCCCAATCCGAACTTAAATTCAAAATTAAAAGTCCTAAGGGCAAAATTGACATTTCATGTCTTCATATGATTTGTAGCCCTTGACTTATCTTTATTTCGCCTCAAGAATCGCTTCAATCGGATCTCTACAGATCCCGAATTTCACAAAACACTGAACTATGTTCGAACATTTCCGACTCATTTTGATTAAATTAATCACCATTAATTTAATCTCAAAAGTTCACAAATTTCTTATAAAATGAAATTCATTGTCTTAGGAATCTAACGCAAAAGAATCAACTCAATCGGATGTCGGACGGAAAAGATATAGGCAAAATAGTGAGCAAAGGTCGGATTAAAACAAAGAAATCAAAATTTAAGAAGCAAAACGGCGTCGGATGGCGACAGACGGACGCCTCAACTCATGAGGGCGAGCCTTGCCTCGCAAGGCGAGAGCAGCCCGCCTCGCTAGGGCGAGGCGTCGCCTAGCGAGGCGACGCTGGTGCCCGCCCGCTAGGCGACTGTCGCCTAGCGAGGGAAGACGCTGGCGCTCGCCTGCTAGAGGCGAGCCTTAGCCTAGCGAGGCGCCGCAGCAATATCAAACTTTTTTTTTTCCTTTAAATTTCCAAAATTCATAACTTTTAATCCCGAACTCCGATTTTGACAAACTTAGTCTCTATAGGAAGCTTAAAGAAAGCTCTACATCTTTCACGAAGGACATAAAACTCAATTCGACTCCTACGGGAGTCCATTTTCCGGTCAAAGATACTATCCTCTATACAAACTTGTAAAAATCATACTTAATATTCCGAGATCGAAAAATTTCATACTTTATATCGAAATAAAGATCAAAACAAATCCTTCAATTTTCATGAAAAACATCAAAGCTCAATTAACCTCTAACTAGGTTAATTTCTCTGTCAAAGTTCCAACCATAATAAAAGTCAAACCCGATCAAACATAAACTTTGACTGATCTTAACTTTCACTCCCGATATCGAAATATTGCAAACTTTATGTCCACAAAAATCTCTTAACATAACCTACAAGTTTCCAGAAGACCATTTTATCAAATTTTGCCTAAATCATAAGTCAACTCTCAAAGTCAAATATTCTCTCCAAAAGTCAAACTTTCTAAATCCTTCAAATTTTCACACTTTTCTTTCTAATTCTTGCTATTTAGCTTCATTTCAATCAACTCATCCACTTGATCATTCATATTACTAAATCAAATTGTCACTCAAGGTTGGGGTCCAACATTTCTCCCTCTTAAAAGAATTTCGTCCTCGAAATTCACTCTTACTTAAACTCCAAGTAACTCATTCTTGCATAAATTTCTTTCTAAACAATGATCATCAAGCACTTTCTTACTAATTTCTTTCCACAACTCATAATCAATTTCTTTTCATCACTTTTTACTCTTCATACATATTCTCAATCTCTTCAAAATTTTCACTTCCTTAAATCATATATCACCATATCATATCAAACACTATATCTATAACTCATTATTTCTTTATATATGGACACAAATTAATGGTCCATTTCTTAAGGAACCCTAATATGGTTCAATTAGTATCTAATCTTTATCATTATGTCATCTTTCTTTCATCTATATCAATTCATCACAAGAAATCAAGAAATTCTAATCTTAAGTTCCTCAACACACCAAAATCAATCATATTCTTGACATCCAAATCGAACCAATCACATGAATTCGTCAATAGTCATACATATCAATTTTCAAATTCCTAAAGACAATCATACTTCTTTCATCAAAATCAAATGATCACTTAGCACATTCTCACAAATTCACTCTTATCTTTACAAACTCAGATCAATTCCTTATTCATACTCATACCAAGTAAGATCATATTATCGGGCTCGATATTATAATCTGTTGGCTCCGCATTCTAACCCAACTACTTATACAGATTCCCTCCTACGTACGCATGATTCCTTATAAACTCTTCTTGCTCTGATACCATAAATGTTGGGACCGAGACCCAACTACATACACAGAACGGAAACCGAAGCAAACGGAAACGAAGAGAAACTAAACAAAGCGAAGTTGTTAATGCGAAGCAAAAGCAAGCGGAAGCAAGAACTAATCGAATCAAACGAACAGATTGCAAAGCGAAACGAAATCAAAGCAGACACATCCGACATCCGGAAACAATAATCAAAGAAAACTTATCGAATGAACATAATTGCGTTGGAATCCCTTAGACTAATCCGATGCGAAAATCCGGTATAATTTTTTTTTCTCATTTCTTTTCTCGTTACTCAATCATATACCAATCATCTTAAAACCATACAGTCATACCCAATCTTATATAAATTCATGCCAATCTCAAATTACATTTTTAACCCAGATTTTATCAAAATTTCGGCAGCATAACGGCTGCCTTAATCCTAACCCAAACCTGCAAGGGTTCAAAAACACTTCTATAATCCCTAATCAGAAATATCAGAACCATCGGACTCTCCCGTCCGGAATCCCAACACCAGCAGAAACACAAACCTAAAACTAATACTCCCATATTTCTCAAATCAACATACCAATCTCATAATTCAAAATCAATATATATCTCAAATTTATACAAATTCCCAAATCAACCATACAATATGTTCTCAAATTCTCCATAATTTCCTATACGAATTTCACAATCATTCACAATACTTAACTTTATACACAAATACATTTTCTTTCACACCTTTCTTAAACCACAAACAGATCCATACTCAAAATTCAAAATACACAAAATCTAACTGACACATATGTCGAAACTGATGTCTTCACATTCTTTCATCCGATCTCCTGCTCGAAACCGGAGATGGGGATGAAGGGAAGTGAGCTCGAAAGCTCGTGGATAACACATTTATAAACCGATAAATAAGTAAAACGCTCTTTATAAACTTTTTGCCAAAAGGGCTAATGTTTCAAACTTTTCAACTTTGAAATATTTCTCTCTCAAACTCTTTTCAATTTTTCCAAACTTTTCATATCAAATTTAATAAATTTCCTGATTGAAAACCCCTTTTCTTCATTTTTCCAAAATTTCTCATAAACATGAATGCAATCACATCGCAAATTATCACGCACATTAACAAAATCAAAATCACATAACAGATCAAAATGGTCCTGGTTTGGTCCAATAGATCGATCGCATGCCCCAAGATAGCGGTCCCTGCAGTCAGAATAGAACGATTACACTTTCCAAAGCGTCCAATAGTAGTCGTGAGGGAATCGAAATCGGAGTTCCGTGCACTAGCGGGCAGCCGAGTGAGGGCTTTACTTAATAGAGACAATACTGACTCACCAAGGGACCTAACCAACCCACATAACACATAATCGAAACAAGATTTTAATGCCCAAGGCACTTTTCAAATTCTTGATTTTCCACACATTCACATAACGCATACAATTCGATCAATTCATCATTCAAATACTAATTTCAAAATCAAATCATTCAATCAGCAGTGCATAATTCAATAATGCATTTATGACAATTGAATTTAAACTTGTACCAATTTCTAAATCATTCGAAATCATATTTTCCAACTTTAAATCAATTCTTATTTTCAAACATTTCCAATAATTTATGAAGCATACAAAATTTTGCTTTCTTTCATTTTCAAAATTCATATTAAGCTTATAGATCAAATTATAAATATGCTACCCACCTCAATTATTGCTTAAACTTGATCCTAGCTCCAATTTGATCCTTGCTTCTTTCCTTCATTCAATTAAAATCGACCACGCCATAATCGTTCAATTTCACATCATAAATTTGCATAATTCTCAAAATTAACTATCGGAAAACATAACTATCATAAATCCAAGTTATTTCAATCTCCAATTTTGAAAATCCCCAATTTTCAAAATTGGCCTAAACCAATACACCCAAATTCAATCTCATAAAACATAATTTCTTCAAAATTAATCTCACAATTCATCAATTCACATTAATTCCAAACTATTTAAATCCTCAATTTCAAAATCCCTAAATCTTAAAATTGGCCTAAACCAATTTATCCCAATTCAATACCATAAAATACAAATTCTTCGAAATTGATTTCATATATCATCAATTCATCATATTTCCTATAATTCTACACCAAAATATCTCTAAATTCTCAATCATAAAATTAAGCCTAAACCTTAATCAATTTTCCATCCAAAATTAAACCCAACCTAAAGCATTAATATCAAAACCAACTTCATAAATCACAAACCCATATCATTATCTATATTTCTCAATCAAAAATTCAACAAAATCTCAAAGTTGAAAATTTTCTCTTACCTCATTTCTCCACCAAATTCGAATTTTCTTGGTTCCTTAGGAAGCTCTCATGCTTTTCCACCTTTTTCCTCTTGAAATCCACTCAAAAATCCCTAAGAAACAAGTAGAAAAATTGAAACAAAGCTTTCTCTTCTTTCTCCATAACCGAATCTCCACTCTTCTTATTTCTTCTTATTTCTTCTTCTTTTCTCTGGAAATTTCCAGCCACTTTCGTGGCTTTTAATAAGCCAAAACGACATCTATACCTTGTGTTTCATTAATTGATGGTCAAATGACCAAATTGTCCTTCATTCAAAGCTTAAAGTTACGCTTACTTGCGGTTGGATTCGCACTATCGATTTGAAGGAATTTGTCAAAACTTCCTTCTCGAGAAATGTTCCTCTCACTCATACGAATCCAACGCCACTGACCGCGCTCAATTCCGAGCACCACATCAAAAGTTATGTGCGAAACAGTGCGGAAAAATCCATATTCTAACACATTTCTTATGTACGATTATTTCCGTCCAAAATTTCACATTCTTAATCCCAGAATTGAAACTCGATGTCTTCATAACAATTGTATCCTTATGTCTCTAGTTTACTTCAAAACAAGAATCGTCTCATTTCGATTCCCAGATCAAAAGTTATACTCAAATTACTCACAGGTGTTCCCAATCCAAAAATTACACCCCAATCCGAACTTAAATTCAAAAATTAAAAGTCCTAAGGGCAAAATTGACATTTCATGTCTTCATATGATTTGTAGCCCCTTGACTTATCTTTATTTCTCCTCAAGAATCGCTTCAATCGGATCTCTACAGATCCTGAATTTCACAAAACACTGAACTATGTTCAGAACATTTCCCGACTCATTTTGATTAAATTAATCACCATTAATTTAATCTCAAAAGTTCACAAATTTCTTATAAAATGAAATTCATTGTCTTAGGAATCCAACGCAAAAAGAATCAACTCAATCGGATGTCGGACGGAAAAGATATAGGCAAAATAGTGAGCAAAGGTCGGATTAAAAACAAAGAAATCAAAAATTTAAGAAGCAAAACGGCGTCGGATGGCGTACGGACGCCCAACTCGCGAGGGCGAACCTTGCCCTCGCGAGGGCGAGAGCAGCCCCCCTCGCTAGGGCGAGGCGTCGCCCTAGCGAGGGCGCACGCGGGTGCCCGCCCCGCTAAGGCGACCTGTCGCCCTAGCGAGGGCGCTCGCAGGCAATATCAAACTTTTTTTTTTCCTCTAAACTTCCAAAATTCATAACTTTTAATCCCGAACTCCGATTTTGACAAACTTAGTCTCTATAGGAAGCTTAAAGAAAGCTCTACATCTTTCACGAAGGACATAAAACTCAATTCGACTCCTACGGGAGTCCATTTTCCGGTCAAAGATACTATCCTCTATACAAACTTGTAAAAATCATACTTAATATTCCGAGATCGAAAAATTTCATACTTTATATCGAAATAAAGATCAAAACAAATCCTTCAATTTTCATGAAAAACATCAAAGCTCAATTAACCTCTAACTAGGTTAATTTCTCAGTCAAAGTTCCAACCATAATAAAAGTCAAACCCGATCAAACATAAACTTTGACTGATCTTAACTTTCACTCCCGATATCGAAATATTGCAAACTTTATGTCCACAAAAATCTCTTAACATAACCTACAAGTTTCCAGAAGACCATTTTATCAAATTTTGCCTAAATCATAAGTCAACTCTCAAAGTCAAATATTCTCTCTCCAAAAAGTCAAACTTTCTAAATCCTTCAAATTTTCACACTTTTTCTTTCTAATTCTTGCTATTTAGCTTCATTTCAATCAACTCATCCACTTGATCATTCATATTACTAAATCAAATTGTCACTCAAGGTTCGGGGTCCAACATTTCTCCCCCTCTTAAAAGAATTTCGTCCTCGAAATTCACTCTTACTTAAACTCCAAGTAACTCATTCTTGCATAAATTTCTTTCTAAACAATGATCATCAAGCACTTTCTTACTAATTTCTTTCCACAACTCATAATCAATTTCTTTTTCATCACTTTTTACTCTTCATACATATTCTCAATCTCTTCAAAATTTTCACTTCCTTAAATCATATATCACTCATATCATATCAAAACACTATATCTATAACTCATTATTTCTTTATATATGGACACAAATTAATGGTCCATTTCTTAAGGAACCCTAATATGGTTCAATTAGTATCTAATCTTTATCATTATGTCATCTTTCTTTCATCTATATCAATTCATCACAGTAAATCAAGAAATTCTAATCTTAAGTTCCTCAACACACTCCGAAAATCAATCATATTCTTGACATCCAAATCGAACCAATCACATGAATTCGTCAATAGTCATACATATCAATTTTCAAATTCCTAAAGACAATCATACTTCTTTCATCAAAATCAAATGATCACTTAGACATTCTCACAAATTCACTCTTATCTTTACAAACTCGTATCAATTCCTTATTCATACTCATACGCCCAAGTAAGATCATATTACTAGGCTCTGATACCATAACTGTTGGCTCCCGCATTCGGAACCCAACTACTTATACAGATTCCCTCCTACGTACGCATGATTCCTTATAAACTCTTCTTGCTCTGATACCATAAATGTTGGGACCGAGACCCAACTACATACACAGAACGGAAACCGAAGCAAACGGAAACGAAGAGAAACGGAAACAAAGCAGAAGCCAAGCGAATGCGGAAGCAAAAGCAAGCGGAAGCAAGAACTAATCGAATCAAACGAACAGATTGCAAAGCGAAACGAAATCAAAGCAGACACATCCGACATCCGGAAACAATAATCAAAGAAAACTTATCGAATGAACATAATTGCGTTGGAATCCCTTAGACTAATCCGATGCGAAAATCCGGTATAATTTTTTTTTTCTCATTTCTTTTCTCGTTACTCAATCATATACCAATCATCTTAAAACCATACAGTCATACCCAATCTTATATAAATTTATACCAATCTAAAATTACATTTTTAACCCAGATTTTATCAAAATTTTCGCAGATAACTACCGCTTTTTAATCCTAACCCAAACTCGCAAGGTTCAAAACACTTCTATAATCCCTAATCAGAAATATCAGAATCATCGGACTCTCCCGTCCGGAATCCCAACACCAGCAGAAACACAAACCTAAAACTAATACTCCCATATTTCTCAAATCAACATACCAATCTCATAATTCAAAATCAATATATATCTCAAATTTATACAAATTCCCAAATCAACCATACAATATGTTCTCAAATTCTCCATAATTTCCTATACAAATTTCACAATCATTCACAATACTTAACTTTATACACAAATACATTTTCTTTCACACCTTTCTTAAACCACAAATGATCCATACTCAAAATTCAAAATACACAAAATCTAATCGACACATATGTCTAAACCGATGTCTTCACATTCTTTCATCCGATCTCCTTCAAACCCGGAGATGGGGATGAAAGGGGTGAGCTCGAAAGCTCGTGGATAACACATTTATAAACCGATAAATAAGGTAAAACGTTTTTTATAAACTTTTTGCCAAAGGGCTAATGTTTCAAACTTTTCAACTTTGAAATATTTCTCTCAAACTCTTTTCAATTTTTCCAAACTTTTCATATCAAATTTAATAAATTTCCGATTGAAAACCCTTTTCTTCATTTTTCCAAAATTTCTCATAAACATGAATGCAATCACATCGCAAATTATCACGCACATTAACAAAATCAAAAATCACATAACATATCAAAATGGTCGGTTTGGTCCAAGCAGAGCAGATCGCATGCCGATCAGCATGGCGGTCCCTGCAACAGAATAGAACGTACTACACTTTCCCGCAAAGCGGTCCAGTGTAGTCGTGAGGGAATCCGAAATCGGAGTTCCGTGCCACTAGCGGGCAGCCGAGTGAGGGCTTTACGAATAGAGACAGCGCTGACTCACCAAGGGACCTAACCGACCCACATAACACATAATCGAAACGAGATTTCAGAATGCCCGAAGGCACTTTTCAAATTCTTGATTTTCCACACATTCACATAACGCATACAATTCGATCAATTCATCATTCAAATACTAATTTCAAAAATCAAATCATTCAATCAGTGTGCATAATTCAATAATGCATTTATGACAATTGAATTTAAACTTGTACCAATTTCTCGGAAATCATTCGGAAATCATATTTTCCAACTTTAAATCAATTCTTATTTTCAAACATTTCCAATAATTTATCAAGCATACAAAATTTTGCTTTCTTTCATTTTCAAAAATTCATATTAAGCTTACAGATCAAATTATAAATATGCTACCCACCTCGAATTATTGCCAGAAACTTGATCCTAGCTCCAATTTGATCCTTGCTTCTTTCCTTCATTCAATTAAAATCGACCTACGCCATAATCATTCAATTTCACATCATAAATTTGCATAATTCTCAAAATTAACTATCGGAAAAACATAACTATCATAAATCCAAGCTATTTCAATCTCCAATTTTGAAAATCCCCAATTTTCAAAATTGGCCTAAACCAATACACCCAAATTCAATCTCATAAAACATAATTTCTTCAAAATTAATCTCACAATTCATCAATTCACATTAATTCCAAACTATTTAAATCCTCAATTTCAAAAATCCCCAAATCTTAAAATTGGCCTAAACCAATTTATCCCAATTCAATACCATAAAATACAAATTCTTCGAAATTGATTTCATATATCATCAATTCATCATATTTCCTATAATTCTACACCAAAATATCTCAAAATTCTCAATCATAAAATTAAGCCTAAACCTTAATCAATTTTCCATCCAAAATTAAACCCAACCTAAAGCATTAATATCAAAACCAACTTCATAAATCACAAACCCATATCATTATCTATATTTCTCAATCAAAAATTCAACAAAATCTCAAAGTTGAAAATTTTCTCTTACCTCATTTCTCCACCAAATTCGAATTTTCTTGGTTCCTTAGGAAGCTCTCATGCTTTTCCACCTTTTTCCTCTTGAAATCCACTCAAAAATCCCTAAGAAACAAGTAGAAAAATTGAAACGAAGCTTTCTCTCTCTTCTTTTCTCCATAACCGAATCTCCACTCTTCTTATTTCTTCTTATTTCTTCTTCTTTTCTCTGGAAATTTCCAGCCACTTTCGTGGCTTTTAATAAGCCAAAACGACATCTCTACCTTGTGTTTCATTAATTGATGGTCAAATGACCAAATTGTCCTTCATTCAAAGCTTAAAGTTACGCTTACTTGCGGTTTGATTCGCACTATCGATTTGAAGGAATTTGTCAAAACTTCCTTCTCGAGAAATGTTCCTCTCACTCATACGAATCCAACGCCACTGACCGCGCTCAATTCCGAGCACCACATCAAAAGTTATGTGCGAAACAGTGCGGAAAAATCCATATTCTAACACATTTCTTATGTACGATTATTTCCGTCCAAAATTTCACATTCTTAATCCCAGAATTGAAACTCGATGTCTTCATAACAATTGTATCCTTATGTCTCTAGTTTACTTCAAAACAAGAATCGTCTCATTTCGATTCCCAGATCAAAAGTTATACTCAAATTACTCACAGGTGTTCCCAATCCAAAAATTACACCCCAATCCGAACTTAAATTCAAAAATTAAAAGTCCTAAGGGCAAAATTGACATTTCATGTCTTCATATGATTTGTAGCCCCTTGACTTATCTTTATTTCGCCTCAAGAATCGCTTCAATCGGATCTCTACAGATCCCGAATTTCACAAAACACTGAACTATGTTCGGAACATTTCCCGACTCATTTTGATTAAATTAATCACCATTAATTTAATCTCAAAAGTTCACAAATTTCTTATAAAATGAAATTCATTGTCTTAGGAATCTAACGCAAAAGAATCAACTCAATCGGATGTCGGACGGAAAGATATAGGCAAAATAGTGAGCAAAGGTCGGATTAAAACAAAGAAATCAAAATTTAAGAAGCAAAAGCAGGCGTCGGATGGCGCATGACGGACGCCTAACTCATGAGGGCGAGCCTTGCCCTCGCGAGGGCGAGAGCAACCCGCCTCGCTAGGCGAGGCGTCGCCTAGCGAGGGCGCACGCTGGCACCCGCCCCGCTAGGGCGAGCCTTCGCCCTAGCGAGGGCGCTCGCAGGCAATATCAAACTTTTTTTTTTCCTTTAAATTTCCAAAATTCATAACTTTTAATCCCGAACTCCGATTTTGACAAACTTAGTCTCTATAGGAAGCTTAAAGAAAGCTCTACATCTTTCACGAAGGACATAAAACTCAATTCGACTCCTACGGGAGTCCATTTTCCGGTCAAAGATACTATCCTCTATACAAACTTGTAAAAATCATACTTAATATTCCGAGATCGAAAAATTTCATACTTTATATCGAAATAAAGATCAAAACAAATCCTTCAATTTTCATGAAAAACATCAAAGCTCAATTAACCTCTAACTAGGTTAATTTCTCTGTCAAAGTTCCAACCATAATAAAAGTCAAACCCGATCAAACATAAACTTTGACTGATCTTAACTTTCACTCCCGATATCGAAATATTGCAAACTTTATGTCCACAAAAATCTCTTAACATAACCTACAAGTTTCCAGAAGACCATTTTATCAAATTTTGCCTAAATCATAAGTCAACTCTCAAAGTCAAATATTCTCTCTCCAAAAAGTCAAACTTTCTAAATCCTTCAAATTTTCACACTTTTTCTTTCTAATTCTTGCTATTTAGCTTCATTTCAATCAACTCATCCACTTGATCATTCATATTACTAAATCAAATTGTCACTCAAGGTTCGGGGTCCAACATTTCTCCCCCTCTTAAAAGAATTTCGTCCTCGAAATTCACTCTTACTTAAACTCCAAGTAACTCATTCTTGCATAAATTTCTTTCTAAACAATGATCATCAAGCACTTTCTTACTAATTTCTTTCCACAACTCATAATCAATTTCTTTTTCATCACTTTTTACTCTTCATACATATTCTCAATCTCTTGAAATTTTCACTTCCTTAAATCATATATCACTCATATCATATCAAAACACTATATCTATAACTCATTATTTCTTTATATATGGACACAAATTAATGGTCCATTTCTTAAGGAACCCTAATATGGTTCAATTAGTATCTAATCTTTATCATTATGTCATCTTTCTTTCATCTATATCAATTCATCACAGTAAATCAAGAAATTCTAATCTTAAGTTCCTCAACACACTCCGAAAATCAATCATATTCTTGACATCCAAATCGAACCAATCACATGAATTCGTCAATAGTCATACATATCAATTTTCAAATTCCTAAAGACAATCATACTTCTTTCATCAAAATCAAATGATCACTTAGACATTCTCACAAATTCACTCTTATCTTTACAAACTCGTATCAATTCCTTATTCATACTCATACGCCCAAGTAAGATCATATTACTAGCTCTGATACCATAACTGTTGGCTCCCGCATTCGTAACCCAACTACTTATACAGATTCCCTCCTACGTACGCATGATTCCTTATAAACTCTTCTTGCTCTGATACCATAAATGTTGGGACCGAGACCCAACTACATACATGAAGCGAAACGAAGCAAACGGAAACGAAGAGAAACTAAACAAAGCGAAGCGGCGAATGCGAAGCAAAAGCAAGCGGAAGCAAGAACTAATCGAATCAAGCGAGCAGTTGCAAAGCGTTAAACGAAATCAAAGCGGATACATCCGACATTCGAAACAATAATCAAAGAAAACTTATCGAATGAACATAATTGCGTTGGAATCCCTTAGACTAATCCGATGCGAAAATCCGGTATAATTTTTTTTTTCTCATTTCTTTTCTCGTTACTCAATCATATACCAATCATCTTAAAACCATACAGTCATACCCAATCTTATATAAATTCATACCAATCTAAAATTACATTTTTAACCCAGATTTTATCAAAATTTAAGAAGATAACTTGGTGCCTTAATCCTAACCCAAACCTGCAAGGGTTCAAAAACACTTCTATAATCCCTAATCAGAAATATCAGAATCATCGGACTCTCCCGTCCGGAATCCCAACACCAGCAGAAACACAAACCTAAAACTAATACTCCCATATTTCTCAAATCAACATACCAATCTCATAATTCAAAATCAATATATATCTCAAATTTATACAAATTCCCAAATCAACCATACAATATGTTCTCAAATTCTCCATAATTTCCTATACAAATTTCACAATCATTCACAATACTTAACTTTATACACAAATACATTTTCTTTCACACCTTTCTTAAACCACAAACAGATCCATACTCAAAATTCAAAATACACAAAATCTAACTGACACATATGTCGAAACTGATGTCTTCACATTCTTTCATCCGATCTCTGCTCGAAACACGGAGATGGGGATGAAAGGGGGTGATTTCAAAGCTCGTGGATAACACATTTATAAACCGATAAATAAGGTAAAACGTTTCTTTATAAACTTTTTGCCAAAGGGCTAATGTTTCAAACTTTTCAACTTTGAAATATTTCTCTCAAACTCTTTTCAATTTTTCCAAACTTTTCATATCAAATTTAATAAATTTCCGATTGAAAACCCTTTTCTTCATTTTCCAAAATTTCTCATAAACATGAATGCAATCACATCGGCAAATTATCACGCACATTAACAAAATCAAAATCACATAACATATCAAAATGGTCTGGTTTGGTCCAAGCAGAGCGTCTTGCCGCGATCCAAGATAGCGGTCCTGCAATCAGAACGAAACGTATTACACTTTCATAAGCGGTCCAGTGTAATCGTGAGGGAATCCAATCGGAGTTCCGTGCACTAGCGGGCAGCCGAGTGAGGGCTTTACGAATAGAGACAGCGATGACTCACCAAGGGACCTAACCGACCCACATAACACATAATCGAAACGAGATTTCAGAATGCCCGAAGGCACTTTTCAAATTCTTGATTTTCCACACATTCACATAACGCATACAATTCGATCAATTCATCATTCAAATACTAATTTCAAAATCAAATCATTCAATCAGTGCATAATTCAATAATGCATTTATGACAATTAATTTAAACTTGTACCAATTTCTGAAATCATTGAAATCATATTTTCCAACTTTAAATCAATTCTTATTTTCAAACATTTCCAATAATTTATCAAGCATACAAAATTTTGCTTTCTTTCATTTTCAAAAATTCATATTAAGCTTACAGATCAAATTATAAATATGCTACCCACCTCGAATTATTGCCAGAAACTTGATCCTAGCTCCAATTTGATCCTTGCTTCTTTCCTTCATTCAATTAAAATCGACCACGCCATAATCATTCAATTTCACATCATAAATTTGCATAATTCTCAAAATTAACTATCGGAAAAACATAACTATCATAAATCCAAGCTATTTCAATCTCCAATTTTGAAAATCCCCAATTTTCAAAATTGGCCTAAACCAATACACCCAAATTCAATCTCATAAAACATAATTTCTTCAAAATTAATCTCACAATTCATCAATTCACATTAATTCCAAACTATTTAAATCCTCAATTTCAAAATCCCTAAATCTTAAAATTGGCCTAAACCAATTTATCCCAATTCAATACCATAAAATACAAATTCTTGAAATTGATTTCATATATCATCAATTCATCATATTTCCTATAATTCTACACCAAAATATCTCAAAATTCTCAATCATAAAATTAAGCCTAAACCTTAATCAATTTTCCATCCAAAATTAAACCCAACCTAAAGCATTAATATCAAAACCAACTTCATAAATCACAAACCCATATCATTATCTATATTTCTCAATCAAAAATTCAACAAAATCTCAAAGTTGAAAATTTTCTCTTACCTCATTTCTCCACCAAATTCAATTTTCTTGGTTCCTTAGGAAGCTCTCATGCTTTTCCACCTTTTCCTCTTGAAATCCACTCAAAATCCCTAAGAAACAAGTAGAAAAATTGAAACGAAGCTTTTCTCTCTTCTTTCTCCATAACCGAATCTCCACTCTTCTTATTTCTTCTTATTTCTTCTTCTTTCTCTGAAATTTCCAGCCACTTTCGTGGCTTTTAATAAGCCAAAACGACATCTCTACCTTGTGTTTCATTAATTGATGGTCAAATGACCAAATTGTCCTTCATTCAAAGCTTAAAGTTACGCTTACTTGCGGTTTGATTAGCACTATCGATTTGAAGGAATTTGTCAAAACTTCCTTCTCGAGAAATGTTCCTCTCACTCATACGAATCCAACGCCACTGACCGCGCTCAATTCCGAGCACCACATCAAAAGTTATGTGTAAATAAAGGCGGAAAAATCCATATTCTAACACATTTCTTATGTACGATTATTTCCGTCCAAAATTTCACATTCTTAATCCCAGAATTGAAACTCGATGTCTTCATAACAATTGTATCCTTATGTCTCTAGTTTACTTCAAAACAAGAATCGTCTCATTTCGATTCCCAGATCAAAAGTTATACTCAAATTACTCACAGGTGTTCCCAATCCAAAAATTACACCCCAATCCGAACTTAAATTCAAAAATTAAAAGTCCTAAGGGCAAAATTGACATTTCATGTCTTCATATGATTTGTAGCCCCTTGACTTATCTTTATTTCGCCTCAAGAATCGCTTCAATCGGATCTCTACAGATCCCGAATTTCACAAAACACTGAACTATGTTCGGAACATTTCCCGACTCATTTTGATTAAATTAATCACCATTAATTTAATCTCAAAAGTTCACAAATTTCTTATAAAATGAAATTCATTGTCTTAGGAATCTAACGCAAAAAGAATCAACTCAATCGGATGTCGGACGGAAAAGATATAGGCAAAATAGTGAGCAAAGGTCGGATTAAAAACAAAGAAATCAAAAATTTAAGAAGCAAAACGGCGTCGGATGGCGTACGGACGCCCAACTCGCGAGGGCGAGCCTTGCCCTCGCGAGGGCGAGAGCAGCCCGCCTCGCTAGGGCGAGGCGTCGCCCTAGCGAGGGCGCACGCTGGCGCCCGCCCCGCTAGGGCGAGCCTTCGCCCTAGCGAGGGCGCTCGCAGGCAATATCAAACTTTTTTTTTTCCTTTAAATTTCCAAAATTCATAACTTTTAATCCCGAACTCCGATTTTGACAAACTTAGTCTCTATAGGAAGCTTAAAGAAAGCTCTACATCTTTCACGAAGGACATAAAACTCAATTCGACTCCTACGGGAGTCCATTTTCCGGTCAAAGATACTATCCTCTATACAAACTTGTAAAAATCATACTTAATATTCCGAGATCGAAAAATTTCATACTTTATATCGAAATAAAGATCAAAACAAATCCTTCAATTTTCATGAAAAACATCAAAGCTCAATTAACCTCTAACTAGGTTAATTTCTCTGTCAAAGTTCCAACCATAATAAAAGTCAAACCCGATCAAACATAAACTTTGACTGATCTTAACTTTCACTCCCGATATCGAAATATTGCAAACTTTATGTCCACAAAAATCTCTTAACATAACCTACAAGTTTCCAGAAGACCATTTTATCAAATTTTGCCTAAATCATAAGTCAACTCTCAAAGTCAAATATTCTCTCTCCAAAAAGTCAAACTTTCTAAATCCTTCAAATTTTCACACTTTTCTTTCTAATTCTTGCTATTTAGCTTCATTTCAATCAACTCATCCACTTGATCATTCATATTACTAAATCAAATTGTCACTCAAGGTTCTGGGTCCAACATTTCTCCCCTCTTAAAAGAATTTAGTCCCGAAATTCACTCTTACTTAAACTCCAAGTAACTCATTCTTGCATAAATTTCTTTCTAAACAATGATCATCAAGCACTTTCTTACTAATTTCTTTCCACAACTCATAATCAATTTCTTTTTCATCACTTTTTACTCTTCATACATATTCTCAATCTCTTCAAAATTTTCACTTCCTTAAATCATATATCACTCATATCATATCAAAACACTATATCTATAACTCATTATTTCTTTATATATGGACACAAATTAATGGTCCATTTCTTAAGGAACCCTAATATGGTTCAATTAGTATCTAATCTTTATCATTATGTCATCTTTCTTTCATCTATATCAATTCATCACAGTAAATCAAGAAATTCTAATCTTAAGTTCCTCAACACACTCCGAAAATCAATCATATTCTTGACATCCAAATCGAACCAATCACATGAATTCGTCAATAGTCATACATATCAATTTTCAAATTCCTAAAGACAATCATACTTCTTTCATCAAAATCAAATGATCACTTAGCACATTCTCACAAATTCACTCTTATCTTTACAAACTCGTATCAATTCCTTATTCATACTCATACGCCCAAGTAAGATCATATTACTGGGCTCTGATACCATAACTGTTGGCTCCCGCATTCGGAACCCAACTACTTATACAGATTCCCTCCTACGTACGCATGATTCCTTATAAACTCTTCTTGCTCTGATACCATAAATGTTGGGACCGAGACCCAACTACATACACAGAACGGAAACCGAAGCAAACGGAAACGAAGAGAAACGGAAACAAAGCAGAAGCCAAGCGAATGCGGAAGCAAAAGCAAGCGGAAGCAAGAACTAATCGAATCAAACGAACAGATTGCAAAGCGAAACGAAATCAAAGCAGACACATCCGACATCCGGAAACAATAATCAAAGAAAACTTATCGAATGAACATAATTGCGTTGGAATCCCTTAGACTAATCCGATGCGAAAATCCGGTATAATTTTTTTTTTCTCATTTCTTTTCTCGTTACTCAATCATATACCAATCATCTTAAAACCATACAGTCATACCCAATCTTATATAAATTCATGCCAATCTCAAATTACATTTTTAACCCAGATTTTATCAAAATTTCAAAGATAATACCGCTTTAATCCTAACCCAAACTGCAAGGGTTCAAAACACTTCTATAATCCCTAATCGAAATATCGTAACCATCGGACTCTCCCGTCCAGGAATCCCAACACCGCAGTAAACACAAACCTAAAACTAATACTCCCATATTTCTCAAATCAACATACCAATCTCATAATTCAAAATCAATATATATCTCAAATTTATACAAATTCCCAAATCAACCATACAATATGTTCTCAAATTCTCCATAATTTCCTATACAAATTTCACAATCATTCACAATACTTAACTTTATACACAAATACATTTTCTTTCACACCTTTCTTAAACCACAAACAGATCCATACTCAAAATTCAAAATACACAAAATCTAACTGACACATATGTCGAAACTGATGTCTTCACATTCTTTCATCCGATCTCCTGCTCGAAACCTAGAGATGGGGATGAAAGGGGGGGTGAGCTCGAAAGCTCGTGGATAACACATTTATAAACTGATAAATAAGCAGAAAACGTTTCTTTATAAACTTTTTGCCAAAAGGGCTAATGTTTCAAACTTTTCAACTTTGAAATATTTCTCTCTCAAACTCTTTTCAATTTTTCCAAACTTTTCATATCAAATTTAATAAATTTCCTGATTGAAAACCCCTTTTCTTCATTTTTCCAAAATTTCTCATAAACATGAATGCAATCACATCGGCAAATTATCACGCACATTAACAAAATCAAAAATCACATAACATATCAAAATGGTCTGGTTTGGTCCAAATAAGCGAGCGCATGCGATCCGCATAAGCGGTCCATGTAAACAGAATAGAACGTATTACACTTTCCAAAGCGGTCCAAGTAGTCGTGAGGGAATCCAAATCGGAGTTCCGTACACTAGCGGGCAGCCGAGTGAGGGCTTTACGAATAAAGACAGCGCTGACTCACCAAGGGACCTAACCGACCCACATAACACATAATCGAAACAAGATTTGAGAATGCCCAAGGCACTTTTCAAATTCTTGATTTTCCACACATTCACATAACGCATACAATTCGATCAATTCATCATTCAAATACTAATTTCAAAATCAAATCATTCAATCGCAGTATAATTCAATAATGCATTTATGACAATTGAATTTAAACTTGTACCAATTTCTGAAATCATTCGAAATCATATTTTCCAACTTTAAATCAATTCTTATTTTCAAACATTTCCAATAATTTATCAAGCATACAAAATTTTGCTTTCTTTCATTTTCAAAATTCATATTAAGCTTACAGATCAAATTATAAATATGCTACCCACCTCTAATTATTGCGTAAACTTGATCCTAGCTCCAATTTGATCCTTGCTTCTTTCCTTCATTCAATTAAAATCGACCTACGCCATAATCGTTCAATTTCACATCATAAATTTGCATAATTCTCAAAATTAACTATCGGAAAAACATAACTATCATAAATCCAAGCTATTTCAATCTCCAATTTTGAAAATCCTCAATTTTCAAAATTGGCCTAAACCAATACACCCAAATTCAATCTCATAAAACATAATTTCTTCAAAATTAATCTCACAATTCATCAATTCACATTAATTCCAAACTATTTAAATCCTCAATTTCAAAAATCCCCAAATCTTAAAATTGGCCTAAACCAATTTATCCCAATTCAATACCATAAAATACAAATTCTTCGAAATTGATTTCATATATCATCAATTCATCATATTTCCTATAATTCTACACCAAAATATCTCTAAATTCTCAATCATAAAATTAAGCCTAAACCTTAATCAATTTTCCATCCAAAATTAAACCCAACCTAAAGCATTAATATCAAAACCAACTTCATAAATCACAAACCCATATCATTATCTATATTTCTCAATCAAAAATTCAACAAAATCTCAAAGTTGAAAATTTTCTCTTACCTCATTTCTCCACCAAATTCGAATTTTCTTGGTTCCTTAGGAAGCTCTCATGCTTTTCCACCTTTTTCCTCTTGAAATCCACTCAAAAATCCCTAAGAAACAAGTAGAAAAATTGAAACAAAGCTTTCTCTCTCTTCTTTTCTCCATAACCGAATCTCCACTCTTCTTATTTCTTCTTATTTCTTCTTCTTTTCTCTGGAAATTTCCAGCCACTTTCGTGGCTTTTAATAAGCCAAAACGACATCTCTACCTTGTGTTTCATTAATTGATGGTCAAATGACCAAATTGTCCTTCATTCAAAGCTTAAAGTTATGCTTACTTGCGGTTTGATTCGCACTATCGATTTGAAGGAATTTGTCAAAACTTCCTTCTCGAGAAATGTTCCTCTCACTCATACGAATCCAACGCCACTGACCGCGCTCAATTCCGAGCACCACATCAAAAGTTATAAAGTAAATAAAGGCGGAAAATCCATATTCTAACACATTTCTTATGTACGATTATTTCCGTCCAAAATTTCACATTCTTAATCCCAGAATTGAAACTCGATGTCTTCATAACAATTGTATCCTTATATCTCTAGTTTACTTCAAAACAAGAATCGTCTCATTTCGATTCCCAGATCAAAAGTTATACTCAAATTACTCACAGATGTTCCCAATCCAAAAATTACACCCCAATCCGAACTTAAATTCAAAAATTAAAAGTCCTAAGGGCAAAATTGACATTTCATGTCTTCATATGATTTGTAGCCCCTTGACTTATCTTTATTTCGCCTCAAGAATCGCTTCAATCGGATCTCTACAGATCCCGAATTTCACAAAACACTTAACTATGTTCGGAATATTTTCCGACTCACTTTGATTAAATTAATCACCATTAATTTAATCTCAAAAGTTCACAAATTTCTTATAAAATGAAATTCATTGTCTTAGGAATCCAACGCAAAAAGAATCAACTCAATCGGATGTCGGACGGAAAAGATATAGGCAAAATAGTGAGCAAAGGTCGGATTAAAAACAAAGAAATCAAAAATTTAAGAAGCAAAACGGCGTCGGATGGCGTACGGACGCCCAACTCGCGAGGGCGAGCCTTGCCCTCGCGAGGGCGAGAGCAGCCCGCCTCGCTAGGGCGAGGCGTCGCCCTAGCGAGGGCGCACGCTGGCGCCCGCCTGGGCGAGCCTTCAGCCTAGCGAGGCGCCGCAGCAATATCAAACTTTTTTTTTCCCTCTAAACTTCCAAAATTCATAACTTTTAATCCCGAACTCCGATTTTGACAAACTTAGTCTCTATAGGAACCTTAACGAAAGCTCTACATCTTTCACGAAGGACATAAAACTCAATTCGACTCCTACGGGAGTCCATTTTCGATCAAAGATACTATCCTCTATACAAACTTGTAAAATCATACTTAATATTCCGAGATCGAAAAATTTCATACTTTATATCGAAATAAAGATAAAAAAAAATCCTTCAATTTTCATGAAAAACATCAAAGCTCAATTAACCTCTAACTAGGTTAATTTCTCATTCAAAGTTCCAACCATAATAAAAGTCAAACCCGATCAAACATAAACTTTGACTGATCTTAACTTTCACTCCCGATATCGAAATATTGCAAACTTTATGTCCACAAAAATCTCTTAACATAACCTACAAGTTTCCAGAAGACCATTTTATCAAATTTTGCCTAAATCATAAGTCAACTCTCAAAGTCAAATATTCTCTCTCCAAAAAGTCAAACTTTCTAAATCCTTCAAATTTTCACACTTTTTCTTTCTAATTCTTGCTATTTAGCTTCATTTCAATCAACTCATCCACTTGATCATTCATATTACTAAATCAAATTGTCACTCAAGGTTCGGGGTCCAACAGTATGAGCCACATCCGGTATCAAATACCGATATGTTTGGATCAGGAATGGTATTAACCTCAATGACAAACATATTTGAAGAAGTAGAGGCATCGATGCCTTCTTCGCTTCAGAACTCAGATAGATTTTTAGTTTAGCCTAAGTGGCTAGACTTGCCACAATGAAAGCAAAAACCTTTTGGGAAGAATCTTTGGTTTTTCCTTGATGACACTTCCCTTAGGTTTCTTAGCCTTTTTCTTCTTTGAACTAGAAGAAGAAGCATCGACCATTAGCACTTGCTTGCTATCCTTCTTGATAGCCTGCTCAGCCGTCTTGAGCAGATTGATCAGCTCAGGAATTGTTGTAGATATTTGGTTTATCCGATAGGTTTATCACAAACTGTGAATAACCATCAGACAATCCAACTAGAATTAAGTCTCTACTTAACTCATAATCTATTACAAATCCTAAGACGGCCAATCTCTCAATATAGCCATTCATCTTCAGGGAAACCTGGACAGCAGATGTCCCTGGAGCCATCTTTGTGGTGATGAGAAGCCTTGAGGTCTTGAACCTTTCAGACCGAGCTTACTCATCAAACAGCTCCCTAAGATGAAATACTATAGAGTGAGCATCCATGGACTCGTGCTGCTCTTGCAGCTCTAGTGACATCGAGCATAAAGCAAGTATCCATATCACTGTCCTTTAGATGCTTACAATATGCTTTCTGATCCCCATCAGTAGCATCGACAGCAGGTGCATCTGGAAGTGAAACATCTAGGACGTATCCCAGTTCCTCAGATCTAAGAACAATTCTCAGATTCCTTAGCCTATCAAGAAAATTCAGTCCAGAATAGAGAGCGAAAATTCACACTGAAAAACTTCTTCAATCAACCTAGCGCGATAGAGAGAAGGAATGATAGAATAGATATGCCTGCATGATCATAAGGACTTGCATGATATGCATATGGCTCCCACTAGTTTCCTAGAATCCATAACCCTCTTTACGAATCCAGAGAAACAATGTGACATAATGTCCTAGTGGGTCGATATCCGATATTGCTAAGAGTGACCTTGAGTTTGCCCAACAAGCCACAACTTAGGTCAATCGGTAGGTATCGGTCATACCAATTGTATCATCGATAACCGACATTAAGAATGACCTTGAGTTTGCTCAACAAGCCACCTTATGTCTCGGGAGGTATCAGATATACCAATTACATCTTAGACACAACTATCGATCAGTGCTATCAACTTGTTGATGTGTGCACTTACATTGGGTATCAACTCTTTGATGCGCATACATCCGATGTATGCTACCCAATTTCGCCTCTGTCCACGTTGACCTTGAGTTTGCTCAACAAACCAACGCTTCCAGTGAAAACCAACCCATTAATCAGAAAATCTTATTTTCATGGTTCGAACATATCCGTATAGAGTGAGCTTGAGTTTGCCCAACAACCCAACCCTATAAGAACTCTGGTTCTTACCATATTAATGGAAGGCGTTAGTTTTCATATTCCGAGGAGGGATTTCGGGTCTCATCTACTTCTTCTCCAAGCCGTAGGATTATAGTCACCATGACTATATGATATGATTTAGGGCATTTCATCAATCACATTGAGTCTATACCTAAAATCATCCATCATCCCACCTATGCATGCCACAAGTCGACTTTCATCAAATGCAAGTCGTCTTATGCTTCTGCCCACACACAAGTCGACTTGTATGAAACAAGTCGACTTATTTCACCTGCCCATGTACAAGTCGACTTACAAGGTGCTACAAGTCGATTTATACTGAGATCTTGAACAAGTCGACTTATACTGAGATCTTGAACAAGTCGACTTATTCTATCCACAAGTCGACTTATCCAAAACTCTTGAACAAGTCGACTTATACCTTATACAAGTCGACTTATTCAGGGAATTTTGCTAAAATCTCTAATCGGCTAATTCCTCAATTAATGCAATTCCAATTCTCAACACCATCATACCTAGGGTAATATCTGTGAATTGATGCCTCAATGAACACTTCATTGATTTATGAATGCCTTAAATAGTCAAACTATATGAAAAACTTGAAATGAGTCAAAACTCATTAATTTCCAAATAAATTAGGAACACCCTAATTATCAACCTAAGCATCTCTAGCTAGCACATACATTATCAAATTTACTTCAGCACATGCCATAAAAAATATGACGGTCAAAACAAACAAGATAATGCAAGATACTACCGAGAGGCTAATGTGATCAATTCGGCATTCAAAAATTCTTGGAAAAGCAACTTCAAGCAATTCAGTTTGGCAATCATATTACATCAAGATAACACATTTTTAATCACATTAAAAATGGTGCAAGGCATTGGAACTGAAAAAACACACTCAATCAAGCCAAGCAAAACAGTCCCAACAATTTTCACCAAAACTGTCCAGTTCTGTACATTGCTCGAAATGATCAATGAAACAATTTCAATAAATTCTGAGAAACTTATATAGGTTACTACATGTTCAGAACATGCTACATGAATTGTTTAAGGATTTTAGGCCATCAAAAACTCAGTCAACCTAAATAACAAAACCGATTCAAAATCTGTGTTCATCAGCACAGTAATTCCCAACAGCATAGAATAAATTCGTGAATAAATATCCAATCACCTTGAAATCCAATTTCCATGCTCACAGACATTCACCAACATCTTAGAGACATGTAGGTGAAGGAAAATCCGAAAAACCATTTTTCTAGAATTTATTCTCGATTTTATACTCATGCCTGTTCCAGAATCATTTCACAAAACAGCATCTGTAACCTTAGGGAATTAATTAGCAAAACTATATCAAATCAAATCGATAAATTCTCAAAATTCATAGACATATTCTCTAACATGTTATGAACAATTATGGGCAGAAAAATTTCGAAAAATGCATCTCTATACAGAAACGAAATTTGGACAGCAAGCATGCATCAACAGCAAATTCAATTAGGGTTTCTGATCTCGCTTAGGTTATAGCTTCATACGGGATACCAACCTGTCTCTGATACCACTGTAGGAAAATAACGGGAGGTACATCACATGTACCGGCAGTGGAAAACAAAAATTTTTGTTCCCGGGACTTTCCCGAAACCCAGGATCTTGGTATCCGTATGAAGACATCAACCTAAATAGCCAAAAGAGACTATCTCTAAAGGTGATCCACGCAGAGATCAGAAAATCTAACCGTGTCAAACCCCTTTGACCCGGGAATAGCTAGAACAGATTAAAAGTTGCTAGACCCTACCTCTGTCCTGGAGAGTTGAAGGAAACGTTGGAACCTTGTGCTTGGAGAAGAAGAGAATCGATGATGGCTTGAAGAAGAAGACATGAAAACCCATTTTCAAAGGAAAGCTTAACTCTTAAGCTTCCATAAACTCCTCTCCCATTAAGCCACCGTCGACCACCATGCCTTAAGCCTTGTTTGTCTATCTTTTAACTCTTTTAAAAGATTCCATAAGCTTATGCCAAGTGGTGGCTTTATATCCACTCATTTCATAAAGTATTAAAGTATAAAGCTTTGAAAAGTCAAAGCTTTATCTCTTCCTTCCTCCATCCAACGCACATGTCTTATATATATGATTTAATTAATTAATTACTTAATTAATTAACATATATATAATTACTAAGAGGTCCAGTCAAACTGGGGTCGGTCCTACCGGCCTACCGGGCCCCGGTACCGAAAAATCACCGGAAACCTTTCTTAGCAATATTGATGTCGCGATCTCATCGGGACATATCCCAATCCCATTGGGATCCATTTAATCCATTTGCTCCTAATGCTCTCCATAATTGGAACTCTGTCCAATACTATTTTACAGATTCTCTGAAACACTCTTATGCGTGTGACCCTTTAGGCTCCCGGTTATGTTGGCCACTTAGATTAACAATTAATCTGAGCAAGTCATGAGCGGTATCTAGCAACACATCATGACCTCCAATTGACCGGAAAGTAATCGATTTGATGTATTCATCACGAACCAGATCACGAACCCTTCCATAGACAATTACCGTGCAATTCGTCCTTTCACCATCCTATACCCCACTTGGTTATGAGTATGGTCAAAGTGTCAACTCTCACTAGACCGAGTCTAGCCAGTGATATCGGTTCTCGTCACGGGACTCATTACTCTATATGTCAATGAAGACACTCTTCATGACATACATCCGCCACTTTTAGTAATGATCCGACAAGAGGCCATGGGTATCTCTTACGCTAATCCGAAGTGGTGAATCCTTTATTGGCTACTCAATTATCTTGAATACCTCAAGTCGCACCCAAGCACCACCCTATGAGTTACCTCACGGAAGGCAACAAGGAATGGAGTCAAAGCAGGATCAAGTATCAAGATATCCTTGAGTACCTCAAGTCTAAGGATACTTGCACCATTGCTATGATGAGATTATCACCGACACTTAGATAAGATATCCATGTGATGATCTCATGGTAGGTCATCCAATGAACTTACTACAACTAGTAAGCATCCACATGTCAATTCTAAATATCTCATATTTACGGTTTCGAGATCCTTGCTTGATCCAATCAAGGAATATGACATGTGCTAGTCTATCCAGATTAATGATGTCGGTCTCATTAATCCTATGACTAGGGAGAATTCGACATCTTGACATAATTGCATGATAGGAATCTCGTGAGTATGATCACATCATAATTTCCTTCATGCTATGTCATATATCATGGACTTCATTAATTCGATTAAAGATTCAATCAATTCATAAACAATGTTTATGAATATCAAATTAATGAATAATGCCTTTTCTTTATTTATTCATAAAGTCGCATACGACTTTGAATAAAAGCGCTAAAGGGATTGCCTTTAGGGCACAAATAAACATCTGAGCCTTGAACAAGTCGACTTATCCAATGAACAAGTCGACTTATCGGTACCGAACATGTGTAAGTCGACTTACCACTTACAATCTCATCCTAATTTTAATTGGAGAAGTAACGCAGAAAGAGCACCCAACCGCTTTCAGCAAGGGAGTGGAGCTGGTCAATCTACAAACCAGTTCCAGGATCAACAAGCGTTGACGGTGCAACAACCACCGCCACCCAAGGAGGACACTACCCATTTGCTACAAGATGATGACGTTGATGAAAGAGGAACGAACATCCACAACAAATCAATTCAACGCCATCGCGAACCTCATCCAACAGGACTCCGCTAAGAATGCTGCCCGCTTTAGTGCCTTGGAAAAATGCATGGATCAATGGGAAAACAAGGCCAAGAACCTGAACTCATATGTCACTCAATTGTCTAATAATTTGAGTGACAACCAAGCTAGGAGTAGCGGAACCATTCCTTCTAACACTGTGATTAACCCAAAGAGTTTAAATGCAATTGAGTTGAGGAGTGGAAAGAAAGTGCATTTCGACATTCTCAAGAAGAAGAATGCATCAAGAAATTGAGGTTGAAGAAGCGCCTCAGTGAGAGAGAAGAAGTCGTGCGATGCGATCGAGAGTGATCGCGAAGAAGAATTTTTGAGGAACAAGAAGCAATCAACAATTGAGGATAAAGAGCAATCATCGAGCATTTCAAGAAGAAGAGCTGATAAGGATAAATCGAGCAGAAATGAACCAGCCAGTAAGGAAGTCAACTTAAAGGACCTCCCTTTCCGAACTCGATGTCGATGAGCAAGAGAGTCAGTGAGCTCAAACACGAAAAAGAAATCATTGACTTGTTTGGGAAGGTTGAAGTCAACTTGCCCCTGCTGGATTTGATTAAGAAAGTGCCGGCTTACGCCAAGTACCTGAAGGATTTGTGCACAAATAAGCGAAAATTTAGGCCTAATGAACGTGTCCAGGTGAGTTCAAATGTGTCGGCTTTATTTAAGCCCCAAATCCCAGTAAAGTGCCAAGATCCAGGCTCATTTACCATTCCTTGTGTTATAGGAATGGTAACAATTGGGAGAGCATTATTGGATTTGGGAGCGGCGATTAACGTAATGTCGAAATCTGTCTATGAAGCCCTGGGCGTTAAGAGCATAAAGCCTACTTCGGTAGTCTTACAGTTGGCTGATAGATCATTCCGACATCCAGTGGGAATCATCGAGGACATCTTGGTCCAAGTGAAAGGTTTAATATTTCCTGCCGATTTTTACGTGTTGGACATGACCTCTGAAGTGGTGCAGGACACTTCTCTGATCCTTGGACGACCCTTCCTGCGGACTGCGAGCACAATGATTAATATGAAGGAAGGAAAGATCACCATAGAGGTTGGTGATCAACACGTTAGCTTCAACATGTATGAAGCTATGAAGCACCCTAACGAGGATTACTCCTTGCTTGGGGTGAATATGCTTGATGTGCTTGTGGATGATGCATGTGTTGATTTCGGCCACACTTTGACCCATCCTACTGATACTCTCTTCGGAGAAGATTATTTTGATGATAGTGCAGGTGCCTATTCGGATATGGGAATGGACATGGAGCTACCTAAGACCCAAGCTGTTGACATGGAGCTTGGATATCGACTGCCCGTCCACCCCGAGCTACAAGATCCACCGTGAGCACCAGGTGTTTCTCTTCCTGCCTTTTCGATATATATTTGTGCACGTTCTTTGATTTGATTTGATATGTTGTGTTGCATGAATGTGTTGATTAAGTGTGGGGAGAGACCCAACCAAGAGGTTTAGTTTGTAGTTAGGTAGGATTTCCCTTTCCGTTTGAATAAAGTGTTTCCCCTTTGTTAGCTCTGTGTTCTTCCTAATAAAGCATGATTAGATTGACTGGTAATTTTTGTTTTTGCTGTATTTTCTTTTATTCGATATCTTTTGTTCTAGGCTAGCTCTTTGAATCCTTCATGTTGCGCAACTTGTCGTTTTGAGCTTCATGCTATATCCACATTTCTGTTTTGTCTATTTTTGTTTCGTTTCCTCTGTGCCCTGCTACTTTTGTCATTGTGGACAATGCCATGTTTAAGTGTGGGGGAGTCGTTCCCTTTTATATTTTGAATTGTACACCAATTAAAACTTGTGCATAATTTTGTGGGCCGTTGCTTTTCTCGATAAATTTGGACTCAATCAAACATTTTCTGACTCGTTCTTTTGTGCCCTTGCATGCAAAGCCCTTATAAGTTTCAAACCGATACTTGAGTTTTTGTGAAAATGCTCTCCATTCTTGAACGATAATTGGTTTTGGCAAAATTTTAACTTTTGAAGTTTTCAAAACAAAGTAAATGGGAGCATGCTAACAAGGTAGCATTTTAAGTTTTAAGTTTTGAGATTGATCATTGAGACAAAACCTTGTTGGAAGGATATTCGAGCCAAAGATTTTTCTTCTATATTTTGTGTGTGCATCCGCTTAGTTCATGCTTCTCTAGAACTTGTGTGGCTTTTACTCAAAGCTTGATGGACTAGATTTTGTGGATATGATAGAGGCGTTCTTTCTTTCAGCCCTTTCCCCAAACACCAACCCCTAAACATCGTTCCTTGCTGGCCCTTTCGAGCCTTCTTGCATGAGCATTTGCATGCATTATTTTCAGATGACGTCAATAGTCGGTTTGTTCTATTTTAGTGAAAAAAAAGTTAGTCTTGTTTATTCCAAAAAGGGATAATAATGTGTATTTAATCCCAAATGGGATTAGTATCTCAAATGAGATTAAAAAATCAATCAAAATTTAGTTTAGTAGAGGTCTAGTTTCAAAGATAGATTATCGACATCGATCCCTCATTTTATGCCATGCTCATATTTTTCTTTTCTCACATCATCCATTCATTTAGCCTTCCGCTCATTACAACCCTTAAAGACCTCTTGATCTTCAAATTGATAGTCCTTGTAGTGGAGAAATAAAATTGATACAAGCTTTATGGTAGGAGATGTATTAAGTAGATTGAGAGAAAATATCCCTACTATACAAGTGAGTTGGCGTAAACATCATATCTGAGTGATTCTCTCATTGTTCAATCTCATGTGCTTAAATTCTTTCAATGTTTGTTTTATTAGCACTCTTTCAATTTCTTGCGTTCAATTACGATAAAGTGGATTGAGTCAATTTTGGTTGTTGTATGAGCATGGGCAGAATTTTCTTTTACTCTTGTACCTTTTTTACTCTTATAAGCTTTGTTCAAGAGTACAAAGGTTTAAGTGTGGGGGAATTTGATTGGACCAAATTTATACTATAAATTAGGCCCGTTTTCTTTAGTAATTATGCATTTGTTGACTCCTGATATATGATTTTTATGCATATTTTGGTCCCACACATTGAGTTTTGATAAATTGCACATTGTCAGTATTTTGTTGTCAATTGTCATTAATTACGCATAATTTTATTGGGACAATTGATCTGCAAATGGGTTGTATTTTGTAGGACCAAAGGAGTCAACATTCAAGAAGTCAACACGCCGCAAGATTCATTTGGGCGAACCAAGACCTCCATTCGCCGCAAAGAAATTAATGGTATTTAATTTATTCACTGCGACGGTGACTAAACTCATTCGCATGGCGAATTACAGCCATTCGCCGCGGCGAATGTCGGTAACCGGACTATAAATTGAAATTAATCCACTCGTTCGACTTCGGCCCGCATAACCTCCTATAAAATCTTGCCATTTAGGGCAAAAAGCAGTGACCGCACTCGGAGGTTAACTTCTTCTTTTCGTCTTCTTCTTCGTTTCTAATAGTTTTTGTTCATTTTTTATTTGCGGGTTCGCCGCACTGCATCACGTCCATTGCTTCCAGATTTCTTCATCCGCTCCATCGTCCATCATTTGTTGTTTGTATCCTTCCTCGTTCGTCGTTGGAATCATGAACCACGGTGATATTCCAACAATGAAGAGTTCATCGAGTTATGGTGGCTAAGCGTTCCATTCTCTTGAACATGTAGCAAGGATTGGAGTTCACCGAAAGCATAATAGGGTAATCACTAATGTCTCAAGTCTAGGTATATTTATGTATAGATCCGAGTTGGAGTATGCATTGATATAGCTAGGTTAGTGTGGTTAATAGTTTTAGTCGTGTGTTGACATTATGTTGAGATTTGGATATTACTTTTGTAGATTTTTCAGGTCAAAATACATGAAGTCTCATGTATGTTATTCGGATTTTACATCGATTAATTTGATCGCCTTAGTTGTGCTTGGTTGGGTTATTTGTGTTATTATCGATTAACTTATTGCAATTGTTTATCCAATTTTTCACACTAATGGTTTTAACAAGATTTGACTAATCGAGTTGATTAATCAAATTCTTGGACTTAACGAGTTGTTAAGGTTTACATTTCAAACTTAGTGGATTTCAAACCACGAAAATTATTTGAACGATGATAATCCAAGTTGCATTTTCAAGAGAGTTTTAGTAATTTGATTTCACACTTGTTTAATTTCAATCGCTTAGCTTTCTAAAATCCCAAAACATTTATTCTTACTTTGGCTTAGTTTAATTTTAGTTAATCAAATCAAAACCCCCTTTTTTATTGCTTTAATTGCATGCATCATTCAAACATTAGGCTAGTCTTAGAATCGTTAGTACCTTTGGTTCCTCGAGAGTCGATTCGAGGTTGCATCTGATTGCAATCCTTGGTACAAATTTTATTTGACCGGTTTCGAGGATCAATTCTTTAATTGAACGATAAGTCATTGCTCAAATTGGCGCCGCTTCGGGAATCAAATTAATTGGTTCTCTAGGTTAGCCAGGTGTTTGTTTTGATTTTAATTTTGTCGTTGCATTTTGTTTGCATTGCATAATTTTATTTAATTTCGCTCTTAAGTGTTTTTAGTGTTATTTCTGTTTGTGATTTCATTACGCTTTCTTTTAAGTGTTTATTCGATTGTTTTTGTTATTTGTGCTTAATTTTAAGTTAATTTCGTTTGCTTTGTTTGCTCGTGCTTCTAACTCGTCACAATGAAGTTCATATCTTCGCCAATGATGAGTTCATATATTCGCCGCAATGAAACTTATAATTTTATTCAGTTCATTGCAATGAAGTTTCTATACGCCGCAATAACTCGAGTGAATTTAAGCCTTGTTATCCGCCGTCGCTTTAGTGAGCTATCTTAGGTGAACTTCTCTTGTGCATGCCCGTAGACTTAGGCTAGTTCATTTTCAACCTGAAATTGAGCGACACCTTGACAACTTAGGAAAACAAGAGAGAGCAAGAAAGACTTAGACACTAGATCGACTAGAATCGAGATGGTGAACACCAAGAATATCCGGCCAACCACTCCGAAATGGAGATCACGGTCTTAATGGTGACCAGAACGCGAGATGACAACAATGCGAACATCGACGTAGAACCATCCAAGAAGCTACAACCCGGACGTAAACTACGATCCTTTCATCGTGCTGCCCTAACTTCGACGTAAATTTGAAGTTAAAGGTTTATTGATTAACTCCCTACCCAAATTTCACGGTTTGGCGGAGAGGACCCTACATGCATCTTCGTGCCCTCACAATGATCATCAAAGTATGAAGCTCGTAGGAGCACATCTCGACCAGTCTTTGTGGAAGGTATTCCACTTGTCGTTCGAAGGAAAGGCCCGGGAGTGGTACATGAGCCTCCCAAGGCATGTCGCGAATGCCTATCATAGTTGGGCCAACTTGCGGAAAGCTTTTCTGGAAAAGTATTTTCCAGCTTCTAGGACGTCGTCGATGAGAAAGGAGATATATTCTGCCAAACAAGATTATGACGAGTCCTCAGATGATTTTGTAATGATTCCAAGATCTGTTATCTCGGTGCCCCCATCATCAAATCCCTGATGAACAATTGGTTCAATATTTTTATGATGGGGTAAAGAATCAAGAAAAAGGAATGTTGGATGCTGCGTCGGGAGGTTCGTTGATTGACCTGACCGCGCCAGAAGCTTGGGCCCTGATAAAGAGGATGGCCCTGAATCATCAACAGTATAGTGTCCGCGATTCCAGGAATGTGAATGAAGTAGGAGCCATGACGGCTCAAACTAAGAGAATGGAGAGCCTGGAATCGAAAGTAGATTCCTTGGAACATCGGATAACTTCCCAGTTATCCTCAATCACGGCGGAGCTTAAGAATTTGAATGTGCATCGCCCGTCACCTTCCACTGAACTGGTCGCACCTAGTTGCGAATCTTGTGGATCGGTGATGCACATTTCCAACGTCTGTCCCGGAAGGTATGAAGAAGTGTCTGCGGTCTACCCAAGCAGACAAAATCAAAATTGGGACCCGTACTCCAACACCTATAATGAAGGATGGAGATCTCATCCTAATTTTAATTGAGAAGTAAAGCGTAAAGAGCACCCAACCGCTTTCAAAGAAGGGAGGGAGTGGTCAATCTACAAACCAGCCCAGATCAACAAGCGTTGACGGTGCAACAACCACCGCCACCCAAGGAGGACACTACCCGGTGCTACAAGATGATGACGTTGATGAAAGAGGAACGAACATCCACAAAGAAATCAATTCAACGCCATCGCGAACCTCATCCAACAGGACTCCGTTAAGAATGCTGCCCGCTTTAGTGCCTTGGAAAAACGCATGGATCAATGGGAAAACAAGGCCGAGAACCTGAACTCATATGTCACTCAATTGTCTAATAATTTGAGTGACAACCAAGCTAGGAGTAGCGGAACCATTCCTTCTAACACTGTGATTAACCCAAAGAGTTTAAATGCAATTGAGTTGAGGAGTGGAAAGAAAGTGCATTTCGACATTCCTGAAGAAGAAGAATGCATCGAGGAAATTGAGGTTGAAGAAGCGCCTCAAGTGAGAGAGAAGCAAGCTGTGCGATCAGAGAGTGATCGCAAAGAAGAATTGTTGAGGAACAAGAAGCAATCAACAATTGAGGATAAAGAGCAATCATCGAGCATTTCAGGAAGAAGAGCTGATAAGGGTAAATCGAGCAGAAATGAACCAGCCAGTAAGGAAGTCAACTTAAAGGACCTCCTTTTCCGAACTCAGATCGTGTCGATGAGCAAGAGAGTCAATGAGCTCAAACATGAAAAAGAAATCATTGACCTGTTTGGGAAGGTTGAAGTCAACGTGCCCTCGCTGGATTTGATTAAGAAAGTGTCTTGGCCACGCCAAGTACCAAGGATTTGTGCACAAACAAGTTAAAATTTAGGCCTAATGAACGTGTCCAGTGAGTTCAAATGTGTCGGCTTTATTTAAGCCCCAAATCCCAAATAAAGTGCCAAGATCCAGCTCATTTACCATTCCTTGTGTTATAGGAAAGGTAACAATTGGGAGAGCATTATTGATTTGGGAGCGGCGATTAACGTAATGCGAAATCTGCCTATGAAGCCACAGGTGTTAAGAGCATAAAGCCTACTTGGTAGTCTTACGGTTATCGATAGATCATTCCGACATCCGAAGGGGAATCATCGAGGACATCTTGGTCCAAGTGAAAGGTTTAGTATTTCTGCCGATTTTACGTGTTGGACATGACCTGCAAGTGGTGCGGGACACTTCTCCGATCCTGGGCGACCCTTCCTGCGGATCATGCGAGCACAATGATTAATATGAAGGAAGGAAAGATCACCATGGAGGTTGGTGATCAACACGTTAGCTTCAACATGTATGAAGCTATGAAGCACCCTAACGAGGATTACTCCTTGCTTGGGGTGAATATGCTTGATGTGCTTGTGGATGATGCATGTGTTGATTTCGGCCACACTTTGACCCATCCTACTGACACTCTCTTCGGAGAAGATTATTTTGATGATAGTGCAGGTGCCTATTCGGATATGGGAATGGACATGGAGCTGCCCAATACCCAAGCTGTTGACATGGAGCTTGGATATCGACTGCCCGTCCACCCCGAGCTACAAGATCCACCGTGAGCACCAGGTGTTTCTCTTCCTGCCTTTTCGATATATATTTGTGCACGTTCTTTGATTTGATTTGATATGTTGTGTTGCATGAATGTGTTGATTAAGTGTGGGGGGGAGAGACCCAACCAGTAGGTTTAGCTATAGTTAGGTAGGATTTCCCTTTCCGTTTGAATAAAGTGTTTCCCCTTTGTTAGCTCTGTGTTCTTCCTAATAAAGCATGATTAGATTGACTGGTTATTTTTGTTTTTGCTGTATTTTCTTTTATTCGATATCTTTTGTTCTAGGCTAGCTCTTTGAATCCTTCATGTTCTTGCAACTTGTCGTTTTGAGCTTCATGCTATATCCACATTTCTGTTTTGTCTATTTTGTTTCGCTTCCTCCGTGCTCGCTACTTTTTTTCATTGTGGACAATGCCATGTTTAAGTGTGGGGAGCCGTTCCTTTTATATTTTGCATTGTACACCTATTAAAACTTGTGCATAATTTTGTGGGCCGTTGCTTTTATCGATAAATTTGGACTCAATCAAACATTTTCTGACTCGTTCTTTTGTGCCTTGCATGCAAAGCCCTTATAAGTTTCAAAGCGATACTTGAGTTTTGTGAAAATGCTCTCCATTCTTGAACGATAATTGGTTTTGGCAAAATTTTAACTTTTGAAGTTTTCAAAACAAAGTAAATGGGAGCATGCTAACAAGGTAGCATTTTAAGTTTTAAGTTTTGAGATTGATCATCGAGACAAAACCTTGTTGGAAGGATATTCGAGCCAAAGATTTTTCTTCTATATTTTTGTGTGCATCCGCTTAGTTCATGCTTCTCTAGAACTTGTGTGGTTTTTACTCAAAGCTTGATGGACTAGATTTTGTGGATATGATAGAGGCGTTCTTTCTTTCAAACCCTTTCCCAAACACCGCTCCTTGCTAAATTTTCGAGCCTTCTTGCTATGAGCATTTGCATGCATTATTTTAGATGACGTCAATAGTCGGTTTGTTCTATTTTAGTGAAAAAAAAGTTAGTCTTGTTTATTCCAAAAAGGGATAATAATGTGTATTGAATCCCAAATGGGATTAGTATCTCAAATGAGATAAAAAAATCAATCAAAATTTAGTTTAGTAGAGGTCTAGTTTCAAGATAGATTATCGACATCGATCCCTCATTTTATGCCATGCTCATATTTTTCTTTTCTCACATCATCCATTCATTTAGCCTTCCGCTCATTACAACCCTTAAAGACCTCTTGATCTTCAAATTGATAGTCCTTGTAGTGGAGAAATAAAATTGATACAAGCTTATGGTAGGAGATGTATTAAGTAGATTGAGAGAAAATATCCCTACTATACAAGTGAGTTGGCGTAAACATCATATCTCGAGTGATTCTCTGCTGTTCAATCTCATGTGCTTAAATTCTTTCAATGTTTGTTTTATTAGCACTCTTTCAATTTCTTTGCGTTCAATTTCGATAAAGTGGATTGAGTCAATTTTGGTTGTTGTTTGAGCATGGGCAGAATTTTCTTTTACTCTTGTACCTTTTTGACTCTTATAAGCTTTGTTCAGGAGTACAAAGGTTTAAGTGTGGGGGAATTTGATTGGACCAAATTTATACTATAAATTAGGCCCGTTTTCTTTAGTAATTATGCATTTGTTGACTCGATCTATGATTTTATGCTTATTTTGGTCCCGCACATTGAGTTTTGATAAATTGCACATTGTCGAGATTTTGTTGTCAATTGTCATTAATTCGCATAATTTTATTGGGACAATTGATCTGCAAATGGGTTGTATTTTGTAGGACCAAAGCGATCAACATTCAAGAAGTCAACACGCCACAAGAATCATTTGGGCGAACTAAGACCTCCATTCGCCGCACAAATTAATGGTATTTAATTTATTCACTGCGACGAGTGACTAAACTCATTCAATGGCGAATTACAACCATTCGCGCAATGAATGTCGGGTAACCTGCACTATAAATGGAAATTAATCCTTTATTCGACGGCCCGCATAACCTCCTATAAAATCTTGCCATTTAGGGCAAAACACAGTGCCGCACTCAGGAGGTTAACTTCTTCTTTTCTCTTCTTCTTCGCTTCTAATAGTTTTGTTCATTTTTATTTGCGGTGTTCGCCGCCGCACTGCATCCATTGTTTCCTGCTTTCTTCATCCGCTCCATCGTCCATCATTTGTTCTTTGTATCCTTCCTCATTCGTCGTTGGAATCATGAACCACGGTGATATTCCAACAATGAAGAGTTCATCCAGAGTTATGGTCGGCTAAGCATTCCATTCTCTTGAACATGTAGCAAGGATTGGAGTTCACCAAAGCTTAATAGGGTAATCACTAATGTCCAAGTCTAGGTTTATTTATGTATAGATCCGAGTTGGAGTATGCATTGATATAGCTAGGTTAGTGTGGTTAATAGTTTTAGCCGTGTGTTGACATTATGTTGAGATTTGGATATTACTTTTGTAGATTTTTCGTGTCAAAATACATGAAGTCTCATGTATGTTATTCGGATTTTACACCGATTAATTTGATCGCCTAGTTGTGCTTGGTTGGGTTAATGTGTTATTATCGATTAACTTATTGCAATTGTTTATCCAATTTTTCACACTAATGGTTTTAACAAGATTTGACTAATCGAGTTGATTAATCAAATTCTTGGACTTAACGAGTTGTTAAGGTTTACATTTCAAACTTAGTGGATTTCAAACCACGAAAATTATTTGAACGATGATAATCCAAGTTGCATTTTCAAGAGAGTTTTAGTAATTTGATTTCACACTTGTTTAATTTCAATCGTTTAGCTTTCTAAAATCCCAAAACATTTATTCTTACTTTGGCTTAGTTTAATTTTAGTTAATCAAATCAAACCCCCTTTTTTATTGCTTTAATTGCATGCATCATTCAAACATTAGGCTAGTCTTAGAATCGGTTAGTACTTTGGTTCCTTGAGAGTCGACCAAGGTTGCATCTGTATTGCAATCCTTGGTACAAATTTTATTTGACGGTTTCGAGGATCAATTCTTTAATTGAACGATAAGCACCGATCATCCATTACTGACTAGGAACCACACCAAGTTCAAGAATGAACTTCTTGATCCAACGACTTCCTTTCTTGCCTTTGATGCAAAGAATGTACTCGCCTCGGTTGTCGAATCGCGATGCGTCTCTTGTTTGGAACTCTTCCAATCGATCGCTCCGTCGTTCAGTGTGAAAACATAACTTTGACCGGGATTTTGAATCATCCTTATCGATTGAAAAGCGCATCCAGATGCCGCTCACTGAGATTTCCATCTCCATATATCAAGAAAACATCCTTAGTCCTTCGCATGTACTTGAGGATATTCTTGATACCACCCAAAGATGACCCTCACCAGATCCGATTGGTATCCGCTCGTGACACTCAGAGCATACGATACATCGGGCCTCGTACATAACATAGCATACATGATCGATCCTACTGCAGATGCATACGGGATCTGATCCATGTGCATCCTCTCATCTTGTGTCCTAGGACACATAGATTTCGAGAGTGTTATCCCATGAGACATGGGAAGAAACCCTCTCTTGGATTACTCCATGCTAAACCTCTTTAGCATCTTGTCTATGTACGATGATTGTGAAAGACCAAGCAACCTCTTCGATCTATCTCTATAAATCTTTATCCCGAGGATATAAGTTGCTTCACCAAGGTCTTTCATCGCAAATTATTTAGACAACCAAATCTTGACTGATTGTAGCATCGAGACATCATTTCCTAGTAATAATATGTCATCCACATATAGCACAAGGAATACGATTGCAGTCCCATTAACCTTCTTGTACACACAGTGTTCATCCGGATTTTGTGAGAAACCAAACTCTTTGATTGACTCATCAAACGGATGTTCCAACTTCTGGATGCTTGCTTCAATCCATAAATGGATTTCTGAAGCTTGCATACCTTTTCGCCATCGATGGAAGTGAAGCCTCGGTTGTGTCATGTACACATCCTCGGCCGATTTCCATTAAGGAAAGTCGTCTTCACATCCATTTGCCATATCTCATAATCATAATGAGCGGCAATGGCTAGGAGTATCCGAATGGATTTAAGCATTGCTACGGGGCTGAAGGTCTCGTCATAGTCAACTCCTTGTCTTTGACGAAATCCTTTGGCCACAAGCCTTGCTTTATAAGTAATCACATTACCATCCACGTCGGTTTTCTTCTTAAAAACCCATTTGCACCCTATAGGTTTTATCCCTTCAGGTGCATCAACCAAAGTCCATACTTGGTTTTGGTACATGGAATCCATTTCGGCTTTCATGGCACAAAGCCATTTTTCAGACTCTGAACTTTTCAGAACCTCTTCATAGGTAGCAGGCTCATCATCTTCTATGAGCAATACGTCATTCTGTTCACTTACGAGAAACCCATATCTCTCGGGAACAGTGCGTATCCTACTTGACCTACGAACTTCGTGTGTAGTAGAAGGTTGAATTACTTCATCCGAATGAGTGTGATCTCGAGTTCAGCGGTTGATACGTATCATTTGAGCATCTTGAACTTCTTCAAGTTCTACTTTGCTCCCATTGTCTTCTTGCAGAAGAAACTCTTTCTCTAAGAAGACAACATGCTTTGAAACAAACACCTTTTGTTCCTCAAAGAAGGTAGAATTGATATCCCATGGTCTCTTTAGGATATCCTACAAACAAACACTTGTCGGACTTTGCTTCAAGCTTATCTCGATGAATCCGCTTCACGTGAAGCGTGACAACCCCAAACTTTCAAATGAGAAAGATAAGGTTTTCGTTAGTCCACATCTCATATGGAGTAACATCAAGCTGTCTTAGAGGGAACTCTGTTTAGCAAGTAAGCAATTGTCTCTAGCGCATACCCCAAAATGATTTTGGTAATCGCGAAACCCATCATTGATCGTACCATGTCCAACAAGGTTCGATTTCTCCTTTCAACCACACCATTGTCTTTGTGGTGTGTAAGGAGGAGTCCACCGAGATAAAATGCCATTATCTACGAGATAATCCGAAGCTGTTGGTCCAAGTATTCTCCACCACGATCGGATCGTAATGCCTTGATACTTTTACCAAGTTGGTTTTCTACTTCATTTCGAATTGTTTGAACTTTCAAACGCTTGATTTGTATCTCATCGATACAAGTACCCATATCGAGAATAATCATCGATAAAGGTAATGAAGTATCGACAACCACTTCTAACATGGATGGACATCGGACCGCATACATCTGAATGTATTAGGTCTAATATTCCGATCATTTCGTTCACCCTTTCCCTTGAAGGGTAACTTAGTCATCTTGCCTAATAAACAAGATTGGCATGTGTCATATGATTCATAATCAAATGACCCTAAACCGCCACTCTTATGGAGCTTAGCGATCGTGTCTCATTTATATGGCCTGTCGACAATGCCATAAGTAAGTTGACTTTAAATTATCTCTTTTATGCCGTTTGGTGTCATTGACATTCATAATTGGATAAGACATATCTAATATGTAAATACCATTGCATAATGTACCAATTCCATAAAGCATTCCATTAGAATTAATAGAACAACCATTGCTATTAAAATTCAAATGAAAACCAGCTCTATTTAAACAAGAAACAGACAATATGTTCTTTGTCAAAACGGGTACAAAATAACAATCATCCAATTCGAGTACAAGCCCAGTGGGGAGAGACAAAACATAGGTTCCTACGGCTAATGCAGCAACTCTTGCTCCATTTCCAACACGCAGGTCTACTTCTCCCTTCATGAGCTGTCTACTGTCCCTTAGGCCATGCATATCATTACATATGTGTGAGCCACAACCAGTATCAAATACCCAAATGTTGTGATCGTAAAGCAAGATTAACCTCAATGACATACATACCTGAAGTAGTTGAGGCATCTGATGCCTTTTTCTGCTTCAGTGACTCCAGATAGACTTTGCAATTGCGCCTCCAATGGCCATCTTTACCACAATGGAAGCAAGTTCCTTTCGGGGCAGCTTCTTTGGTCTTCTTCTTGATGGCACTTCCCTTTGGTTTCTTGGCCTTCTTCTTCTTTGGGTTCTTTTTCTTCTTTGAACCAGAAGAAGAAGCAGCCACCATTAGCACTTGCTTACTATCATTCTTGATAGTGCGCTTCAATTTGTCTTGGCAGATTGATCAACTCAGTATTGTTGTGGATATTTGGTTCATCCGATAGTTTAACACGAACTGTGAATAACTCTCGGACAATCCAACCAGAATTAAGTCTATACTTAACTCATAATCCATTACAAAACCTAAGACGGCTAATCTCTCAATATAGTCATTCATCTTCGGGCATCTTGCATGTTAGATGTCCCCGAGCCATCTTTGTGGTGAAGAGAAGCCTTGAGGTCTCGAACCTTTCGACCGAGCTTGCTCATCAAACAGCCTCCCTAAGATGAAATACTATAGTGTGAGCATCCATGGACTCGTCGCTTCGCACTCTGGTGACATCGAGGCAAGCATAATGCAAGTGGCCATGTCACTGTCCTTTAGATGCTTACGATATGCCTTCTGATCCTCATCAGAAGCATCGACAGCAGGTGCATCTGGAAGTGGAACATCTAGGATGTATCCTAGTTCCTCAGATCTGAGAACAATTCTCAGATTCCTTAGCCAGTCAAGAAAATTCGGTCCAGTTAACTTGTTGGAATCCATTAGCGAGCGTAAGTTCACACTGGAAGACATCTTCCACCGACCTAAACGAAAAGAGAGAAAGAATGTTATAATAGGAAAAGATGCAAAATTATAAGGACTTGAATGATATGCAGAAAGCTCCCACTAGTTTCATAGAATCCATAACCCTCATTACGAATCCAAAGAAACAAAATGACATAATGTCCTAGTGGGTTGATATCCGATATTGCTAAGAATGACCTTGGGTTTACCCAACAAGCCACAACTTAGGTCAATCGGTAAGTATCGAACATACCAATTGCATCATCGATAACCGACATTAAGCATGACCTTGGGTTTACCCAACAAGCCACCTTATGTCTCGGGAGGTATCAAATATATCAATTACATTTTAGACACAACTATCGATCAGTGCTATCAACTTGTTGATGTGTGCACTTACATTAGGTTATCAACTCTTTAATGCGCATACATCTGATGTATGCTACCCAATTTCGCCTCTGTCCACGTTGACCTTGAGTTTACTCAACAAACCAACGCTTCTAGTGAAAACCAACCCATTAATCCGAAAATCACATTTTCATGGTTCAACATATTCAGTATAGAAGCGAGCTTGGGTTTACCTAACAACCCAACCCTATAAGAACTCTGGTTCTTACCATATTAATGGAAGGCGTTAGTTTCCATATGATTTGAGGCTTTTCAGGTCTCATCTTCTTCTTCTCCAAGCCGTAGGATTATAGTCACCATGACTATATGGCATGATTTAGGGTACTTCATCAATCACATTGAATTTATACCTAAAATCATCCATCATCCCTCCTTTGCATGTTATAAGTCGACTTGTGTATGTATAAGTCGACTTATGCCTCTGTGTAAGTCGACTTATGCATGTGTAAGTCGACTTGTGTAATATGTAGCGAACAAGTCGACTTGTACTATTGTGCAAGTCGACTTATGCGTCTACAGTACACGGACAAGTCGACTTGTACATTGTGTAAGTCGACTTATCCAAGTGAAATTGCTATCTAATCGGCTAATTTTTCAATCCGTGTAGTCCCAATTCACAATACCAACATACCTAAGGTAATATCTGTTAATTTGATGTACCAATGAACACTTCATTGTTACATGATTGCCATATACAGTCAAACCATACAAGAAAAGCTTGAAAATGAGTCATTACTCATAAATATCCAAACAATTTAGGAAACACCAAATTATCACCCCAAGCATCTCTAGCTAGTCCATACGTTATCAAATTACTTCGGCACAAGTCACAAAAAATTATGACGGCCAAAACAAGCAAGATAATGAAATACACTAACAAGACGCTAATGTGACCTATTCGGCATCCGAAAATTCTTGGAAAACCAACTTCAAGAAATTCAGTTTGGAAAGCATACTACATCAAGATAACTCATTTTCAATCACATTAAAAATGGTCCAAGGCATTGGAACTGAAAAATACACATTCAATTATGCCAAGCAAAACAGTCCCAGCAATGTTCACAAAACTGCCAAGTACTACACATTGCTCGAAATAATCATTGAAAAAATTTCAATAAATTCTGAGAAAATTACTCAGGTTACTAAATGTTCAGAACATGCTTCATGAATATTTTCAGGATTTATAGCCATCAAAAACTCAGTCAACCTAAGCAACAAAACCGATTCAAAATCTGTGTTCATCAACACAGCTATTCCCAACAGCATAAAATAAATTCGTGAATAAATAGTAAATCACCTTGAAAACAATTTTCCATCCACATAGACATTCACAAACATCTTAGGGACATGTTGGTGAAGACCAATCGGAAAAACAATTTTTCTAGAATTTATTATCGAATTTATACACATGCTTGTTCACAGAATGTGTCACAAAACAGCATCTAGAACCTTAGGGAATAAATTAGCAAAACTATATCAAATCAAATTGATAAATTCTCATCTTTCACAGACATATTCTATAACATGTTATGAACAATTCTGGACAGAAAAATTTCGAAAAACATATCCCTATAATAATTCGAAATTTGGACAGCATACATGCATCAACATCAAATTCAAATAGGAAGTCCGACCTAGCTAGGGTTTTAGTTTCATACACGACACAAGTGGCTCTGATACCACTGTAGGAAAATCCCGGGAGGTACATCACATGTACCAGGTGCGGAAAACAAAAATTTTTGTCACCGGGACCTTCCCGAAGGCCAGGATCTTTGTGTCGGTATGAAGACTCAAACCTGAATAGCCAATAGAGACTATCTCTAAAGGTATCCACGCAGAGATCAGAAAACCTAACCGGGACAAACCCCTTTGACCCAGGAATAGCTAGAACAAAGTAAAGGTTGCTAGACCCTACCTTTATCCTATGGAGAGCTTGAATCAATGAAGATGGAGGATGAAAATCTTGGAGGAGAAAGTGAAGAATCGATGGAGAAGATGGAGACTTAGGTTTTTCTCAAAAACCTTGCTTCCTCTTTTAATCCACGATGATGACTTTTCACTTAGGTTTAAAACTTGTTTTTAAACCTTTTATATGTCATCTACGAGAATCATCATCTTCCATCTTCTTGGTTTTGTCATTTAGCCATTTAATGCTTTGATGACTAAGCAACCTAATAGAAGTTTCTTCCATCTTCTCCTCCATCCCACGTGACAAGCATATATATATATATATATATACTAATTATTTAATTAATTAATCATATATATATGTGTATATATATTACTGAAGTGGTCCAGTCACATTGGGGTCGGTCCTACCGAGTCCCGGTATGGGAAAAACCTCCGGAAATCTTTTTCAGCAATATTGATGTCGCGATCTCATCGGGACATATCTCGATCTCATCGGGATCCATTTAATTCATTTTCTCTCCATATATTGAAACTCAGTCCAATACTATTTTACGGATTCTCTGAAACACTCTTATGCGTGTGACCCTTTAGGTTCCCGGTTATGTTGGCCACTTAGATTAACACTTAATCTGAGCAAGTCATGAGCGGCGTCTAGCAACACATCATGACCCCCAATTGACCGGAAAGTAATTAGTTTGATGAATTCATCACGAACCAGATCACGAACCCTTCCATAGACAATTACCGTGCAATTCGTCCTTTCATCATCCTATACCCCACTTGGTTATGAGTATGGTCAAAGTGTCAACTCTTACTAGACTAAGTCTAGCCCAGTGATATCGGTTCTATCTTAGGACTCATTACTTTATATGTCCATGAAGACACTCTTCATGACATATTTATGCTCGCCGAGACTTAAAGTAATGATCCCGACAAGAGGTGTGGTATCTCTTCTTCGCTATCACGTAAGTGATGAATCCTTTATTGGCTACTCAATTACCTTGAATATGTCAAACTGCACTCCAAGCACCACCCTATGAGTAACCTCCGAAAGGCAACAAGGAATGGAGTCAAAGCACGTAATCAATATCCAAGATATCCTCGAGTACCTCAAGTCTAAGGATACTTGCACCATTGCTATGATGAGATTATCGCGACATTAGAATAGGACATCCATGTGATGATCTCATGGCAGTCATCCAATGTACTTACTACCGCTAGTAAGCATCCACATGTCAACTCTAAATATCCCATATTTACAGTTTCGAGATCCACCGCTGATCCAATCAAGGAGTATAACATATGCTAGTCATGCGGATTAATGATGTCCAATCTCATTAATCTTATGACTAGGAGAATTTAGATACTGACATAATTGCACATGATAGGAATCTCATAATTATGATCACATCATAATTTCCTTCATGCTATGTCATATATCATGGACTTCATTAATTTGATTAAAGATCAATATCAATTCATAAAGAACATCAAATAAATGAAACATGCCTTTCTTTATTTATTCATAAAGTGCATACATGACTATGAACAAAAAGCGCTAAAGGGATTGCCTTTGTGGCACTACTCTAACAATCTCACGATCAGATACGCATAAGTCGACTTACACGGGTATACAAGTCGACTTATTAGTACCGAACTGGTATAAGTCGACTTACATCTCCATACAAGTCGACTTACACCTACAGATATGTATTATCATGCATCTTTAACTTGATGGTGCCTATACTAACAATCTTCAAAGCTTGATCATTACAGCTATACATAGATCCTCTAGAGACAGATTCCTACTGATGGAACCATTCTCTTCGAGAAGTCATATGAAAAGTAGCTACTGAATCGAGAAGCCATACATCAACAAATCTTCTCTTACCTCCAATAGTTTTTGCTACTTCACAGACCATTGCACATCCATCATTTGAAGTATTTGCTACATTTCATTAAGGAATAGAACCATTGAACATCCATCATTTGAAGTATTTGCTACATTTCCTTGAGGAATAGAATCTTTCTTATTTATATTCCAACAATCTTTCTTCAGGTGCCCTTTCTTGCCATAATTGTAGCACCTGAAATTCGTTTTACTCTTGGATTTTGATCTACCATGACTATGACTCCCACTTGGGCCACGTTCCATTGATCTTCCTCAAGTCACCGCCAAGGCTTTCGTTTGTTACGAATTTGCCAGCCTATCTTCCTTACTTTTGCGCCGACTCTCTTTTTCCAGAGTAGCAGTTGCAATATTGTTTAAGCCTAGAGTGTTTGTGTTTTTTTTTAATTGATGACGAGTTGATCATACGAATCTGGTAGATTTTGGAGAAGAAGTTTCACATGTTCACTTATCTCTATTTTGTATCCCAATGATGTGAGTTGGAAAATAGAGTATTTAAATTATTTAAATGCTCCGTCACTAAAGTGGATTCTACCATGCGTAAAGTGTATAGTTTTCTCTTTAGAAAAATTTTGTCGTGGAGTGATTTGGTCTCGTACAATTTTGTGAGATGATCCCATATTTCCTTCACAATCTTCTTTTTCTCTATACTAGATAATACTCCATCAGCTAAAGCTAGGTGAATATTAGCTACAGCATTCCCATCCATGTCGTTTTATTTTTCATTTATGACTCCAGATAGCCATTCACTAATGGCTGCCAAACAATTATCTTTCCTCAAGATTGCTTTTATCTTCAACTTTCATAATGAGAAATTACTCCTATTGAACTTTTCAATTTCAAATTTTGCTGCCATTACTTCTATCATGAACAAAATTTAGCTCCCACTATTTCACACGAATAGTATTCGTACATATGAATAGTTTTGTATATGTGAATAGTACCGTATGCATATGTCTAAATAGTACCGTATACATGAATAGTACTGTATACTTAAATTACAACAACAACACAGTTTAATGCAAAAATAAATGCAGGAACAATTGTCACCTTTTGTGGTTACTGCTCACCAACTTTCACTGTGCTCACTCGAACTTCGAATGGATTATGCGAAAAAATTTATCGTAATTTTATCATCTCACTCTGATACCACATGTTGTAAAAATCGATCGGATTAGAGCAAGTTTGTGGCTAATTAGGTCTGAAAGAATAATAAACAGAAACACAGATTTTGCGTTAAAAAAACTCCTAAATCAGGGTAAAAACTACAAGCAATGATAAAAGAATTTAACTACAGAAAAATTGGAAAATTACAAGAAGAAAAACTAGACTTATAGAAATACATAGAATATTTTTGTCTCTTTTTTTTTTATATCTCACACCTCACGTCTCCCTTGTTTTTCTGCCCATACTTTCTCTTTGTTCATCTCCTGCCTAATGAAGATATGCCTAACATGTCTAATAAGATAACAAAGAATGGTTGACCAAGATATCCTTGGACTTATAGGAATTATACGTGCATATAATGTCAAACTTGGATGGCCAAACATCCTTATAAAGTGGATGTCCTTAGGCTTACAGGAATTATATGCATGGACGGAGCCACAATCACTTGCCCCCACTGAATCTAAAAAATTTTAATTTAATATTATTATTTTAAATTTTAATTTCATAAAAATTTAAAATTTTGCCCCCATTAATTTAATTGGTGAAAAAAAAATAATTATTATTATTATAGATATATTAAGATATCAAATAAAAAATAAAATACGTTTTTTTATTAAGATTACTATTATTTGGGCCCATGATTTTTTTAAATGAAATCCTTCAAATAGAGAGATAAAAACTACATACTTAATTGGCTTTTTTTATTCAGATTTTTTCTACCCTTTTAGCTTCTTCATCACATTACTTTTTGTCTTTTTGGATTCTTCTTCCCCTAACTCCACAAGGACTACCACACTCAAAGTGAAAAATAATAATCTATATTGAACACAATTGTGGAAAGGATTCCCTCACAGGCCCCACCTCGTTTTACTGCTGATAGGTAAATTCCCACTTCTTTTCTTTGGAAGAATGTGTAATACGTATAATTTAGAAATGGGTTCTTGTAAGTTGTAATAGAGTTAGTACAGTTTTAATCTTTACATTTTTTAAAGACTTTTAGTGAAGACGCAAGATAAGATTTCTCATTGAAACTTTTACATAGAGAAGAAAATATCAAGGAGAGTTGAACAAAAAGATCCATTAGTCTTGGTCTTTTTAGAAGTAAAAAACTGTAAGCTTGTAACAGATAGCAAATTGAAGGTTGACAAATGACAAGATAAGGATAAAACTGTTAGAAAATACAAACTTGTAGACGAAAAATTGTAGCATATAAAGTCGTAAAAATGAACAAAAACAGTACAAACTATCTAGCACTAATGATAATAGGGATACAAGAAGTACCCTAAATGCCCTTCTGAATTAAATTGAAAATAGTAGAAGTTCTCGTATTGATAAGCGGAGAAAAGACGTACAGAAGTATTTAGTAAACTCAATTCTATCATAATGAAAATTCATTATATCTATCCCTTTAGAAAGTGAAGGAAACATGATCATTAAATTTAAAGATGTGAACAATGGATGACCTAGTGGAAATAACGAAACAAAATGACATCCCTTCTTAATGATGATAAAATTTACAAAGACGGATTATTATTATTGTCAATAGATGATTGGTTTAAAGTTTTCAAGTAGTATAATATATCCTCTTCCATATCAAGTCCAATCGTAGTATTTATGAAAATTTTACTTTTGATGGTGAATTTCATAAATGTGTATATGTGCATAAAATGTTTTTCAAATAGTTTTAATTAGTGAATTTTTGTGAATAAATAATTTTTATTTATTTTGTATTCAATTTGTCCTTAATTACTTAACTTTGATTTCGATTCTGGACAAATTTCTTAAAAGGTCTCTTACAAATAAGGAATCTAGCCCCAACTCTTTAAAGCATCCTCATTTATACGTCAATTTAGATGATCTTCAATAAAAATATGAGGATTTGTAGGAAACGATTGTAATAGATTATATGTAAGAAGCACAAGATAATGATGTAATTTTTTGTTTATCAAATATACGAATATTTGAATCTTTTTTAATAATATAAGAGTACTTGTATTCAAAAATAATTTCCAGGTACGTTCGTGATTATATGTGCATATAATGTCAAACTTTGGCTAAACATCCTTATAAAGTGGATGTCCTTGGGCTTAAGGAATTATATGTGCATATAGTGTCAAACTTGGTTGGCATCGGTGCCGTAACATGCCAACCAAGGAATTATACGTGCATATAAAAATATATATGGCATCGATATTCGTGTTTATAAAAATGTCAACTTGATTGGCATCGCTATACGTGCATATAAATAATGTCAACTTGGTTGATAGTTGGCATCGATATACGTGCATAAAAAATGTCAACTTGATTGGCATCGCTATACGTGCATATAAATAATGTCAACTTGGTTGGTTGTTGGCATCGATATACATGCATATAAAATTGTCAACTTGATTGGCATCGCTATACGTGGATATAAATAATGTCAACTTGGTTGGTTGTTGGCATTCTTTGAGCCCAAGGACATCCACTTTATAAGGATGTTTACATTCTTCAGGATTTCCAATGATCAGCTAACATAAACATCTTCATTCTTCAGGATTTCCATTTATAATGAAGCCGCCGCCAGCGTCGCCGTCAAAGCCTGAGCCGCACCCGCCGCGCCCACCGCCGGATTTGTCGTCTTCTGTTAAAAACGCTCACGGAGTTAAGTGACAACCCACAACCTACAAATTCTGAATCTGAACCATCCTTACCTTCTTCTTCAACCTTCTGTCTTCATCGCTTTGACTGTTTTTATTGCTGTTTGCTGCCTATAGTAACAGTGAACCAAATAAATCCAAAGGATGGTTTCGTCTGATTAAAGCAGGTATATATATCTGTATACCAGTGCTATCTCCAACTGTATTGTCTTTAAATAAACCATAAGTTCCTTCTTTCCGATGTATTGCTTCCTTCAAAGAGAGGAACCTTGGATCGTCTCTAGTATTTGTTGTTTTTGAGCATAGGAAAGAACAAATATAAAAAGGAAACTCATAAACAACGGAGAACGAAATAAGACATTGCAAGATATATATTTATTCAGCTTAGAAACGGTGCCTTTTATAGGGACAAAATTGCTGTAGTGACTCTGTGTTATACGAAAGTAGCTAATTAAATCCTGAGATATAAAATGTTACTCTATTAACTTTATGTTTTCAATTTTGCTGCAAAAAAACCTTTAGTCGTATGTTGTTCTTCCACGCTTAAGGGGCTGTGAGTTAATAAAATTTCAACTCAGAGTATTTTTTGCTAATTTTTATATGTCAAAAAATTTTTAGCAACTTTTGAATAATACAAGGTTATTAAGGCAATAAATTCTTTTTATAGGCTACAGATGCAACAAACTAATACCATATTTTCAATTTATATGACTTATTCAACTATAAGGAAATAACGCGATATTTGAATCACTTTTTCAACAGTATTTTCATGATTGGAAATTGAAGTTCACTTAATTCTCAAATAAAAATAAAAATAAAAATAAAGAAAGAATCGTTTGTTGTTTCCAGCTACTTTATCACTCCCCCGTATACAAATGTTAGAAAAGAGAAAATTTGCATTATAAGTTTCCAGGATTAAAGAGCTTCAAAAGGTAAACTACAAGCTCATCTACACCTTTTAAAGGTTTCTCTTCACAATGATGATATACTGTAGATAGCTTTGTTTTATACTTTCTATTTTATATATGGTGTTTTCCCTGACATTTTAGTTTCTAACCCAAAATACAAAACTAATTCTAAAACTTGCATATGTAACACCAAATAAGTTCAAAAATACTATAGCTTATCCCTTGGAAAGCTTCTTTTGTTCTACTTCTTTTTTTTTTTTAGTTTTCGGTTTTTAGTTTTTTAAAATATAAACAAAAACTTGTTTAGTTGTTAAATTTAATGTAACTATATTTTTATCACTAATAATAATTACATATTAAATAAAAGATAAAGATAAATTATTTTAATTAAATAAATTTATTTAATCTGTTATATAATATTTGTTAACAAATTATTAATAAAATTATGTTATTTTAATAAAATAAATAATTTATAAATTAAAATTTTATTTATAAATTAATATTTATTTGCAATATATTTTAATTATTAAATAAAATTTTATTTGATATTTATGTATTTTAATTTCATTATATTTATTATTAATTATAAAATTTTAATTACATATAATTTAATTATAAAAATTAAATAAAATTAAATTATTCATAATTTTATTGATAATTAATTTTAATTTATTAAATATATAATCTTGAATTAAATTATTCATAACTTTATTAATAATTAAATAATATATGTTTAAATAATAATAAATCATATTATAAAAAACAGAAACAAGAAATAAAAACTACTTTTTATGGTTTTCATAATTTTAAAAATTAAAAAATCAAAAATAAAAACAAAACTCAAAACTCAAAATGTTTTTACCAAGTATGAAAACATAAACACATAATTAAAGACAGAAATAAAACAAACAATCCACCTCTCATTAACAAATAAAATTAACAAGCTTAGTTTTCGGTAAATCCCAATTCCCGAACAAGCGTTAACCCTGTCAAGATGCACCAAAGCTCAGCTAGCGTTACGGTGCATTTGGTGCATCTTGAGCGAAGAACAATAAAGAAATGAACCGATCACTTATAAATTATACAGTATATATTGTTAAATTATTTTATAATTATTCAAATTTTCAAAATATATTTTAATAAATTTAAAAATTAATGGAAACAATATTCAATATGAATAGGTCCAAACTTATGGTGACTAAATCTAATATGGTACTGTTACAAATTATGCTCATTAAACCGATAATTGAGCTAATGAAGAGGCTGAAAATAAAAGGACAATTATATATTGTTGTATTATTTTTAATTTAAAAATTAGTCAAAACAATATTCAACAGATCTAATACTGGTTTTGGTACTGTATTTATAAATTTGACACAATTTAAAATAAAAGATACAGTTTATTATTTAGAAATTTTAGAAAATATTTGGACTTAATCTCTTGAATATATAATGAGTGGGAATTAATTTCTAATTCATACGTTTTCAAAATCATAACTTAAAAAATTATTCTATATTTATGGTTATTTTATGTTTTAAAAATCCCAACAATGTTGACATAATTATCTAACAATTAAAAGCCTGATGCAAGAAACCATTGATTTGTCCGTATTGTGCACATTTGATTACTCTAAGCCCAAGGACATCCGCTTTCCAAGGATGTTTAGTGCCTGGGATGAATTTTTGTCGGTAAATTTTTTCTGAAAAGTCAGTTAGCTATTTGGCTGTCAATTAAAAAATTAGCTTTTTAAAAATGCTTTACACAGTAGATTGTTTGGCAACGTAAAAATAAAAAAATACTTTTATTAATTTTCATTATATTTTATTTTATAATAATATTATTTATGTATATAAAATAATATTTAAAGTATACTAAACAATATGCAAATTAAGTACAATATATTATATTTACGGTTACCTGTTTCTTGGATAACCATTTTGTAGGAAATTATAGATAATCATCTTATAGGAAATTATTTAAAGAGATGTCTCATTTTCTCGTGGGAAATAAAATTAATATGAAAAAAAAATATTAAAACATGTAAAAAAAAGTTAAATAATATTATAATCCTAGTTCTGCCTGATTCTGGTGAGGCAGAACGCTACGATTTGGATCCATGAGATTGGTTGTCCTTAATAAGAGAATACCTGCAAAACAGCACAAGGCACGCTGGGGGTTGATAGCCGACAAGCCCCTTGTTGGACCCCGAACCTTGAGTGACAATTTGAGTTAGTAATATGAATGGTCAAGTGGATGAGTTGACTGAAATGAAGCTAAATAGCAAGAATTAGAAAGAAAAAGTGTGAAAATTTGAAGGATTTAGAAAGTTTGACTTTTTGGAGAGAGAATGTTTGACTTTGAGAGTTGACTTTTGTTTGAGGCAAAATTTGATAAAGTGATCTTCATGAAATTTGTAGGTTATGTTAAGAGCTTTCTGTAGCCATAAAGTTTGCAATTTTTCGATATCGGGAGTGAAAGTTATGATCAGTCAAAGTTTACGTTTGATAGGGTTTGACTTTAATTATGATTAAATCTTTGACTGAGAAATTAACCTAGTTAGAGGTTAATTGAGCTTTGATGTTCTTCATGAAAATTGAAGGGTTTGTTTTGATCTTTATTTCGATATAAAGTATGTAATTTTTCGATCTCGGAATATTAAGTTATGATTTTTACAAGTTTGTATAGAGGATAGTATCTTTGACCGAAAAATTGACTCCCGTAGGAGTTGAATTGAGTTTTATGTTCTTCTTGGAAGATTTAGAGCTTCTCTCAAGCTTTCTATAGAGACTAAGTTTGTCAAAATCGGAGTTCGGAAGTAAAAGTTATGAATTTCGGAAGTTTTAGATTAAAAAAAAAAAAAAATTAAGCATCTCCGTCACTACGGCGACGCATCGCCGTAGCGATGCGAGCTTTCAGCTCGCATCACCAGGGCGACGCGTCGCCCTGGTGATGCAAGCGTTTTCCTTGCCCGAAACGACGCCGTTTTGCTCCCTGATTTCTTGACTTTCTTTCTCCAATCCGACATTTGTTTACCGTTTTGTTCATATCTTTTCCGTTCGACATCCGATTGAGTTGATTCTTTTTGCGTTGGATTCCTAAGACAATTCCCTACATCCTCATAGAAATTTAGAACTTTGAGATTAAATTAATGGTGATTAATTTAATCAAAGTGAGTCGGGAAATTTTCCGAGCATGATTCAGTGTTTTGTGAAATTCGGGATCTGTAGAGATCCGATTGAAGCGATTCTTGAGGCGAAATAAAGATAAGACAAGGGGCTACAAATCATATGAAGACATGAAATGTCAATTTTGCCCTTAGGACTTTTAATTTTTGAATTTAAGTTCGGATTGGGGGTAATTTTGGATTGGGAACACTGTGAGTAATTTGAGTATAACTTTTGATCTGGGAATCGAAATGAGACGATTCTTGTTTTGAATTAAACTAGAGACATAAGGATACAATTGTTATGAAGACATTGAGTTTCAATTCTGGGATTAAGAATGTGAATTTTGGGACTGAAATAATCGTACATAAGAAATGTGTTAGAATATGGATTTTCCGCACTGTTTCGCACATAACTTTTGATGTAGTGCTTGGAATTGAGCGCGGTCAGTGGCGTTGGATTTGTATGAGTGAGAGGAACATTTCTCGAGAAGGAAGTTTTGACAAATTCCTTCAAATCGATAGTGCGAATCAAACCGCAAGTAAGCGTAACTTTAAGTTTTAAATGAAGGACAATTTGGTCATTTGACCATCAATTAATGAAACACATGGTAGAGATGTCGTTTTGGCTTATTAAAAGCCACGGAAGTGGCTGGAGAAGTCTGGAAAATTTTAGAAGAAAGAGAAAGAGAAATAAGAAAGAAGAGAAAGAAGTAGAAGTTTCGGTGATGGGAGAAAAGAAGAGAGAGAAAGCTTTGTTTCAATTTTTCTACTTGTTTCTTAGGGATTTTTTGAGAAGATTTCAAGAGGAAAAAGGTAGAGGAGCATAAGAGCTTCCTTCCAAGCCAAAAAAATTCGAATTTGGATGAGAAAGAGGTAAGAGAAATTTTTCTACTTTGAGATTTTGATTAATTTTTGGTTTAGAATTATGACATATAAGATGAGTTTGTGGATTGTGGAATTAATTTTGAAATATATGCTTTAGGCTGGGTTTAATTTTGGATGAAAAATTGATTAAGGTTTAGGCTTAATTTTATGATTGAGAATTTTGAGATATTTTGGCTTAGAATTATAGAAAGTATGATGAATTGATGATATATGAAATCAATTTCGAAGAATTTGTATTTTATGGTATTGAATTGGGATAAATTGGTTTAGGCCAATTTTAAGATTTGGGGATTTTTGAAATTGAGGATTTAAATAGTTTGGAATTAATGTGAATTGATGAATTGTGAGATTAATTTTGAAGAAATTATGTTTTATGAGATTTAATTTGGGTGTATTGGTTTAGGCCAATTTTGAAAATTGGGGATTTTCAAAATTGGAGATTGAAATAGCTTGGAGTTATGATAGTTATGTTTTTCCTATGGTTGAGTTTGAGAATTATGCAAATTATGATGATGAATTTGGATGTTATTGGCTTAGGGAATTTTTAAATTGAAGAAAGAAGAAGGAATTTGGAGAATTGACTATTCGACAAGCTTCTAGCGTCATTTCGAAGTGGGTAGCATATTTATATTTTGATTTATAAGTTAAATATTACTTTTCAAAATTTGAGAAAATGAAAGAAAAGATTTTCGTATTTTGTTTATTTTCGAATGATTTTGGAAAATTATTACAAGCGTAAATTCATTGCTTTAAATGATTTGATAAACCGATAGAAATTCGAAAAATGCATTTGTTGTGTATGCATTGAATGATTTGATTTGAAATTAGAATTGAATGATGAATTGATCAAAATGTATGCTTTATGTGAATGTGTGGAAAATTAAGAAATTGAAAAGTGCCTTGAGCAATCCGACTCTTCGTTTTCGATTATGTGTTATATGGGTTTGGTAGGTCCTTGGTGAGTCATTGTCTCTATGTGTATAGCCTTCTCCAGCTGCTCACAAGGGCACGGAGTCGATTCGGACTCCTTCACGGCTACACTGGACCGCAATGCGGAAAGTGTAGTACGTTTCGTTCACATTCCTGTTGCCTGACAGGACCGCTTATGCGGATATGCGAAGACGCTCTGCTTGGACCTAGCTGCACCATTCTCGATATGTTATGTGTTTTGATTTGTTTCTATGTTCGCATTCATGTTTATAAAGTGAGAAATGAAAATTGAAATTATGTTGCATTCATATTTATGAAGAATTGAGAATTTTGAAAAATGAGAAAATGAGATTTTTATGAAGTTTGGGAAAATTGGAAAGAGTGTGAGAGAAATATTCCAAAGTTAAAAGTTTGAAATATTAGCCCTTTTGGCAAAAAGTTTATAAAGAAATGTTTTTCGCTTATTTATCGGTTTATAAATGTGTTATCCACGAGCTTCGAGCTCACCCCCTTTCATCCCCATCTCCGTGTTTCGACGTGAGATCGGATGAAAGAATGTGAAGATCGGTTTCGACATATGTGTCGCTTAGATTTTGTGTATTTTGGATTTTGAGTATGGATCATTTGTGGTTTAAGAAAGGTTTGAAAGAAAATGTATTTGTGTATAAAGTTAAGTATTGTGAATGATTGTGAAATTTGTATAGGAAATTATGGAGAATTTGAGAACATATTGTATGGTTGATTTGGGAATTTGTATAAATTTGAGATATATATTGATTTTGAATTATGAGATTGGTATATTGATTTGAGAAATATGGAAGTATTAGTTTTAGGTTTGTGTTTACTGCTGGTGTTGGGATTCGGACGGGAGAGTCCGATGGTTACGATATTACGATTAGGGATTATAGAAGTGTATTTTGCCTTTGCAGAAATTTTGGGTTAGGATAAAGGCACCGTTATCTTTGCGAAATTCGTAAAAAAATTTGGATAAAAGTGAGATTTTGGATATGTATAAGTGTATATAAGGGTTTGAGAAATTTGAGATTGGTATGAATTTATATCAGATTATGTACGACTGTATGGATTTAAGATGATTGGTATATGATTGAGTAACAAGAAAAGAAATGAGAATAAGAAAAGAAAAAAAAAATTCATAACGGATTTTGGAACGTCTTAGGATTCCCAAAGCGATTATGTTCATTCGATAAGTTTTCTTTGATTATTGTTTCAGGATGTCGGATGTATCTCTTTGATTTCGTTTCGCTTTGTAACTGCTCATTTGATTCGATTAGTATTTGCTTCCGCTTGCATTTGCTTCCGCCGCTACTTTTCGATTTGTTTCGATTCGCCACTCGATTCGTTTCGCTATTTTCGCTCGATTCGCTTTGCATTTGTTTGAGTGTGCGCCGCTTTCGATTCTTATGCTTTGTTTTCCGTTTCGTTTTCCTTTCTGGTTATGTAGTTGGGTTCCGGTAACGGGATCCAACATTTAGCTAAGGATAGTGTGCAGTGTATGTAGTTGGGTTTCGGTCCCAACACCCCTCCGACGCTCAAGTTAGCTTTTGTGAGAGCTTTTGGTAGCTGATGAATAGAGAAAAATAGGGTTATGGGAATCGTACCTTTTTTATGATGAGGTAATGAATTTATATGGTAAATACCTTTAGGAATTAGGTCAATCCTTGAGAGATGGGTCGATCGGCCCATGAGCCGTTATGAGTCTAAGTTTGGGCCTAGCACGACCGACCGAACCATAAGCCTCCTTACTCCTCGAGTCTGACCAAGGAGAAGGGTCGAAGGAGTACATAAGAATCGCGCAGTTCGTCTGTAGGACAGCTCGCAGTAGGCCCGATCGGTCGGATATCAATGCATAGTGCATGACTGATCGTGCTAGGATCGGTCGGTTGAGTGTCCCGATCGGTTGGCATCGATGCTTATTGCATGATAGCTCGTGCCAAGATAGATCGGGTGAACATCGACGCTGAGCGCATGAAGGCACTTGGTTTAATTATTACTGATGGCACGTGCCCTCTGACAGATTTTCAGAATTTGAAACGAAACGTCTTTGTAATCGTTGTGCAGTTGTTACGTACGTCCTTTCAACTACTGCGCCGCTCCGGATTTCTTATAAACCTAATTCACCTCAGCTCAGATTCTGCCACGTGTCTGCGTTTGGCTCAGATTTTCTCCATGCATCAAGCGTTGGTTGGAACGTCCATTTGACCGATCTTTTATAATTACTCAGGATCGACAGACTACAGATTTTCTTCATGCTTGTTTTGTTCTTCGACTTTCATTTGCGCCTTCTTGCCTACAGTCTCTAGAGTTTTCTTTCAACCGCCATTCAAATTCCCAACTTTAATCACCAACTAGGTACGTCCTTTTTTCTCGCTTCTTCCTCAAAAGTTTTCTCTTTATAAGCATGTCGTCAATCAGTCCTAGAAGTGGGGTTAGCCCTAGGGATGAAACCACCTAGAGGGCCTCCTAACCAATCGGGCCGCTTGAAGTAGTGGCGGAAGTAGTGGCGATGCCGGGGGTGAGAGTTATTGAGGGAGTCACGGCGAGTGACCGGAAGGATGGGCTGGTCGTTGAGGAGCCACCGAAAGACGAATCAAAGATGACCATGGGGGAGTTGAATCGGTCGATTATCAGGAATAATATCCCTTTGTCCTGGGGACCTAGGCTGGCTTTCGAGGACGAACGGATCCACAGTAATTTGGGAGGGTATTTTGCTGTTTCTGACAGCTTCTTTTTGGTCGGCGACATGAAGCTTCCGTATGTCCCGATCATTGACGAGGAGTGCGTCGCCTACCGATTGAGGCCGAGCCAAATTCCTCCGAATGGATGGAGATTCATTAACGGTTTGGCCTTGCTGTGCCATCAGTTCGGTTGTCCGCCTTCGATCGACATCCTACGCCATTTTTTAAGAATGAACCAGAGTTCACGCGCTGGGGCCGAGGTCCCTCATCTGCAGTATAAAGATGCTTGATATCGTCCGGTCGGAACGGCTTCAAAAATCCAAGATTGGCGTACGAAGTAATTTTTGTGAGGTCTCCGGGATCTTCCTTTGATTCCCAGCCGTGGAGATATCCTCTAGCCGAGCGATGGAACGATGCGTCGAGCTTGTCTCTTACTAAAGAGGAGTGGGAGGTAGTCGATCGCATTAAGGAGCTCGGTCGGTATGACTTCAATCGTCTCATTCTGGGATATCGCGGGGGGGCCTCGACCGATTCATTCCTAATCGACCCCCCGCCCCGAATTAGCGAGCTAGGAGAGGAAACCGCCCCCTCTGGTTGATTCCTTATGGTTGAACTATTTATTGTATTTGTAAGTATTGATTTCGATTTCTAACCTGTTTTTATTGCTGTGCAGCCATGGCAAGGCTTGACAATTTCGTCGGGTCTCCCCGTCTCCTTAAATCCAAAAGGTAGACCAAGGGGCCTAGAGCTTCTTCGAAGGTGAAGAAGCAGAGGAAGGAGGCAGAGGCTAGCAAAGGCGCCGTTCTGCCAATGGAGTTAGGCCAATGTACAGTGTTGCTGGCCCCTCCGCCCACTGAAGACCGTCCTGACGTGTCGGTGTCATTGCCGGTCCAGCCGATGAGTGCAGACCGAGCGGATTCAAAGGAGGAAGAGATGGAGCCTCCACTCAAAAGGAAGAGGACCACTCGGAGTGTCGGTCGGTCACCCAGGCAGCAGGAGAGGGGAGTGGGGGAAAAGCAAGCATCTTGATTGGATAAGGGCAAAGGGAAAGAGCGAGCCTCTAATGGCAAACAATGGGAGTTCACGATCAGTCTTGACAAGACTATGTCGCTTAAGGACGTTAATGTGGCTCTGAACATTGCCCAGAAAGCCATTCCTCCTGTGGACGAGAGGTTTTTAGACACGCTGGAGAATAAAGAGCTGATGACTCATCTCGTCCGCGACTGCGCCAGGGATGTGGCGTACGCCTCTGAGATGTATCAACGTCTTGATCAGCTCGATGGAGTGAGGCAAATAATGGATCGGGAGATTCATGACCTTCTCGAGCAAGTTAATACTCTAAGAGCTGAACTTGCAGAGGAGAAGGAGGGGCAAGACATCTTACGAGCTCAACTCTCTTCAATTAAGGAGGAGAAGAAATTTTGGGAGGAAGAGAGGAGCGTTTTGAAAGCTCAACTCGCTACGGGGGAGGAGGAAAAGAATAGGGTGATTGCGGCAAAGGACGGGCTGGCCAAGGAATGTAAGGACTTGAAGAGGAAAATGGAGACGGAGCAGGAGCTTCGATCAAAATTCCTCCAGGACTGTCATGAAGCGGTGAGGGATAAACTGAGGGCCGAGGATAGACTGATGGAATTGCAAGGCTCCATTAAAAAGCATAGAGTTAAGGCGATCAAGCGATGGAAAAGGCAGTTCCTATAGGGGGAGTGCTTAGAGTTCGCTTGCGACTTGAGCCTTTCGGTCCTGAAAAATTGCCACGACTTTTGCATCCATGACGGGTCAGATGGTCCTTCATTCGAGGATTATGCCGAGCCAATGTTTCCCACCGTTCTTGGCCTTTCTTTGGAGGAAGTGAGGGAGATAGCCGAGAGAGAATGAACGTCGGTTCCGAATGAGGAGTTGGACCTTAGTTCGGATGAGGAGGACGAGCGATCTCCCGGGGGTGTCTCTCCGGTTCTTCCTACAGACTCTGGTCCTGCCTCGGTTACTGGCCCTTTCTCTCCCCCGAAAGATCAAACTGATTTTTTTTCTCATTTGGTCGGGCTTATGACCAGAACGTAACTTCAAGGAAATAGAATTCTTTTGTTCTTCATCACTTTCATCTGTCATGTTGAGATTGGATGATTTTTTCTAATAGTAGGTAGTGAACGAACGTTCTCGATGTGCGTTGATCAGTTGTTGGGTCTAGGGTTATGGTTGACCGAGGTAATAAAGCTTTCGTCGAACGATTGTGAGGCCAAGCGATCCAAGATTTTGTCTTTTGGCATCGCCTGGTTCCAAGATCCCATCTTGGCAACCTGGCCGAGCGGTGTCGAGGCCGAGCGATCCAAGATCTTGTCTTGGCATCGCCTGGTTCCAAGATCCTGTCTTGGCAACCTGGCCAAGCGGTGTCGAGACCGAGCGATCCAAGATCTTGTCTTAGCATCGCCTGGTTCCAAGATCCTGTTTTGGAAACCTGGCCGAGCGATGTGGAGGTCGAACGATCCAAGATTCTATCTTGGTATTGCTTGGTTCTAAGATCTTGTCTTGGCAACCTAGACGAGCGGTGTCGAGGCCGAGCGATCCAAGATCTTTTCTTGGCATCGCCTGGTTCCAAGATCCTGTCTTGGCAACCTAGCCGAGCGGTGTCGAGGCCGAGCGATCCAAGATCTTGTCTTGGCATTGCCTGGTTCCAAGATCCTGTCTTGGCAACCTGGCCGAGCGATGTGGAGGTCGAGCGATCCAAGATCTTGTCTTGGCATCGCCTGGTTCCAAGATCCTGTCTTGGCAACCTAGCTGAGCGGTGTCGAGGCCGAGCGATCCAAGATCTTGTCTTGGCATCGCCTGTTTCCAAGATCCTATCTTGGCAACTTGGCCAAGCGATGTGGAGGTCGAGCGATCAAAGATCCTGTCTTGGCATCGCCTGGTTCCAAGATCCTGTCATGGCAATCTAGCCGAGCGGTGTTGAGGCCGAGCGATCCAAGATCTTGTCTTGGCATTGCCTGGTTCTAAGATCTTGTCTTGGCAACCTGGCCAAGCGATGTGAAGGTCGAGCGATCCAAGATCCTGTCTTGGCATCGCCTGGTTCCAAGATCCTGCCTTGGCAACCTGGCCGAGCGATGTGAGGCCGAACAATTAGTTGGTGTACTTTTCTCCTCTTTGCCAAATTTAATGAGATTTTTTCTTGCCAAAAAATCTGAAACCCCTTTATTGACGATGATAAAGGCGTGGGCCGTTAAAAAACCTGACTGGCAGGGCCAGGAAAAAGGTACCCACAAGTTGTGTGTACAATAAACAATATTAAACAAAGAAATGAGAACTAGAATAAAGCTTATCTATTGGTAACACGCCTTCAAGTTTTGAGACTTCCAGGGCCTCGGTAGAATCTTCCCGTTCGTATCACGCAGGACGTAAGAGCCATGTCTGGCTTGCTTGATCACTTGGTAGGGTCCTTCCCATGTCTGACCGAGCTTCACAGGATATTTTCCAGCCGCCTGAGCCTTTCGCAGAACGTACCCACCGACCTTTATGTTGCTCAACTTTACCTTTTTATCATAAAACACCCTTACATCGAGAGCTTGTCAACACTACCACTCCCTCGAGAGTTCTTGTTTCTGCCAGGTATCATTCCCGAGCGATTCTTTGTTGACCCCTGACAATACCAATGCCATAGGGTGTTGAGAATTTCATCGCATGATAATGAGTTGAGACGACAGCTCTGAGGGCGTTTTGTATGGCTCTTCCAATTATTGCATTATAGGCTCTTACAAACTTCATCACTAAGAATTCAACATTCCTCACTACTTGGAGCGGCTTTTTTTCGAACTTTACATTCAACAGGACTCGAGCGAATGGATAGGCGGACGCTCCTGTTACCCCTTTGATTGGCCCTTCTATCGGTAGTAGCCATTCTTTCGGAATCTCCATCTGCTTAAAAGCATCATAGTATAACAAGCCGACTGAGCTGCCTGTTTCAATCATGACATGCTTCACCTCACTACCGTCCATATTCAGAGTAACCACGAGTGCGTCATCATGAGGGTAGTTGACGCCAGCCAGGTCAGGCTCGTCAAACGAGATCACCTCACTAACTTGTGGCTTTTTCGCTACTGAATGACCCTCAGCGATCTGCCTGGCATACCGTTTCCTTCCTTTGACAGTGGACTCCCCTGCTGCGCTACCGCCAAAAATCATATTAATGATCCTAATCGGTCGGTCATCTTGTTGCCCAGTATTTCTATGATCTCTAGCCTTGGACTGTCCCCTCGTGTCGCGTCGATCTTCCGCATTCCTGGTCTGTCTTCCGCCATCGTTCATGTTTTGTCTCCACAGTTTTTGCCAATTATCAGACCGACCACTTCTGCCCTCATTACCCCGATCGGTATTTCTACCATACTTCAAAAATATACCTAACCTTCCTCTCTGGATAAGGAGTTCGATTTCTGTCTTCAGGTCCCAGCAATCCTCTGTGTCATGATCGACATCTCTGTAGAAACGACAGTATAAAGAGGAATCCCTTTTTTTGAGAGGAGTATTAAATTTATTGGGTTCTCGGAGGGGTTCCCCTTCTACTTTCATGACCGCTAGCACTTCTGCATATCGCCTGTTGAGTGGGGTGAAGAATTCTCGTCGATGTCCCTGTCGATCGGTCAGCTTTCTCCAGCTCGACTGATCCTTCTGTCGCTTGTGGGAATCATCCGCTCTGCCACTCGGCCCGCGGTCGTCTACTCTACGTTTTGTGTTTTTCAACACTTCCTCGAGCTGGATATACTTGTCTACCCGATTTCTTATCTCTTAAATAGACTTGGGCTGATCGAGGGCCAGTGACTTTTTAAATTCTTCATCCCTTGTGTTGCTCATCAGTGCCCCCAACATGGACGAGCAAGTGAGGTCAGGGACTTCGACAGTTTCATTATTAAACCGAGCTATGAACTCCCGCAAACTTTCATTCCTTCCTTGGGTCAACTGCATCACTTCCAAGGCGGTCTTCTGTGGTCGTTTACTTGTAGCGAATTGATTGAGGAAGAGCAGCTTAAAATCCTCGAAGCAAGTAATGCTACATGGGGGTAAACTATTGAACCATCGTCGGGCTCCTTCTTGAAAGGTGGTGCAAAATGCCTTATATTGAATGGTGTCGGGGACGCAATGTAGGTTCATCATCGACTGGAAGTGCTGCAGATAGTCTAGGGGATCGATCTTTCCAGTATATTTTTCAGGCGTCGGTATTTTGGTGCTGACCGCTGGGAAGCTATCGATTATCGGGATGAAGGGAGAGCTATATTGTGCTGATGGATGATCCAGACGGGAATTCATAGCCATGTTGATCCGATTGTCCACGATTTTTTCTAGGGCTTCAGCAGAATGACGATTAGCCATCATACCAATCTGCCGTGCAGGTGTCTGCTGTTGTTCCTGCTGAGACTGTAAAATTTGACGAATCAATAGATCAGCCACTTTCTCGATCTGTTTTCGGGTGAGGGAGGTTTGTTGTGGTGCAGGAGGATTTTCATCTAGGGGGTGTTGGAAATTTGGATGCGTATTGGTCTCAGCATTGTCCTTCAGGGCTACGCTCTGTTCTTCTTGATCTGGGTTCTGAGATTGTGGTTTATCATTCGGGTGCGAAAATTGTGTGCGGGAATCACGATGTGTTGTCGGGAGAGTGGCAGGTAACTGTAATCCCATCCGCTGTAGCGCAAGTGCTACAACGACGGCTATATTAGGGTTAGCTGCTGCCGCCTGATTGATCTGAGTGTTTCTGGAGGTGGTGCCCTGATGTCAGGCCCCACGGTGGGTGCCAACTAGTTCTGCCTGATTCTGGTGAGGCAGGATGCTACGATTTGGATCCATGAGATTGGTTGTCTTTAACAAGAGAATACCTGCAAAACAGCACGAGGCACGTCGGGGGTTGATAGCCGGCAGGCCCCTTCGACGCTCAAGTTAGCTTTTATGAGAGCTTTTGGTAGCTGATGAATAGAGAAAAATATGGTTATGGGAATCGTATCTTTTTTATGATGAGGTAATGAATTTATATGGTAAATACCTGTAGGAATTAGGTCAATCCTTGAGAGGTGGGCCGATCGGCCCATGAGCCGTTATGAGTCTGAGTTTGGGCCTAGCACGACCGACCCAACCAAATCCCAAAATAAATATTCAAGCTGAGTAAATAGTTAAATATATAATAAACTATGCATTTTATCGTAATACAAGAAGATTTGCAATATATTCCATTGCATCATTCATCTCGTTATTTTGTGGCTCGTCTAAATGATTTTTTTCAATGTCTTCATTTTCATTGATTTCTTCATTTCTAGGAAGTAATTCATCATCTTTATCATAGGGAGAAAACTCTTCATCTTTTTGAGCATTTAACCTCATAAAATTAAGAATAGCCATTGAAGCAATTACAATTTTAACTTGCTTTGGAAAAGAAAAACTGGGCATTTGACATAAAATAATTTTGATTAAAATTTTAAGAGTTCTATCATTCCACTCCACTTTAACCATTTTTTTTCAATTTATCCCCACCTTGAATATCTTGACTTGAATTTGGCATTTTCTATCAACAAAAAATGATCCAAAAAACATATAACAATTAATTTAGCAAGTATAAGAATGGCATAGATAAAAGCATAATAAGCATTAATGTTTTGTGAACTCATTATTAAAAGCATAATAAGAATGACATAGACAAAAACATAATAAACATAACAAAATGGACTGCTAGTGTCTTTGGTAAGTGTCATGGTGTTTAATAACAAATTATGATCAATGTAACAATTTTTTTTATAGTGTCACCGTACAATTTAACTATGATCTACAGGATGGTGCAGCTGGACTAAGGGCACGGAAGTATGTGGGATCTATAAGAAGTATTGATGTACTAAGGGCACATAAATCTCACTTGCCTCAGCTTCATGAGACATACATCACATTAAAAGCAACAGATCATTTTCGCATTCTATTCTCGATTTTCAATAAAGAAATGGTCATTTCCTAAAATGTCTGCTAATCAATTAAGCATTAGTTCGATGATCCCAACACTTCGTAACTATATTGTTTATATGGGAAGTTCATCAAGGATAGAGGAGAAGCCACCAAGTTTCGTAATCACTCATTTGCGCTATTGTCTGTTGGACCAATGGTGGTTGACAAATTAAATCCCACTTATGTTTTGATAATAATAAAATGTATAAAATTGGTTAAGAAATTATTTCAGGTGATTTGGATTGAAATAAATCAAGACTGCATCAATCTTAAATGGGTAAGACATAAATCATGGTGAAATCAAGAAGGAAATAATATTCATCATGCTAGAGACATTAAACATGAAGATTATAGAAGATTTGATTGAATATATCCGTTAGAGTCAGCAACAAGTCGACCAGTATTTCTGTTAGCCCCAAAAAATTTTTTAGGATTAATCATGATTAGATTAAATTGATTAAGTTAGATTAGCATTAATTAAGGTGTCATAAATTAATATATGATAGCATTAATGAGTTAGGTGAAGAATTTATGAAGTTAAATATGTTAGTTGGACTTAGGTGAGTTAGGTGTAATTAATGTATTAATTGGGCTTTGGGTCCAAATGAAGTGAGAAAGAAGAGAGGAATTTAATGCAATGGGCTTGAAGGAAAAGAGTTAGTGGGCTTGAGTAAGTAAGGAGGAGAAATGAAAAAGAAGAAGGAAGTAAGTTGGGCTTAGGCTTATTGGGCTTAAGTAATTTAGAAAGGAGTATATAAGGAAGGAGATAAGTGATTTTGTAGGAAAAGAAGATAGAAACGAAATTTGGAGGAGAGGAAAGAAGAGTATCGTGAAAGGAGGGAGGAAAAGGAGAAAGAAGAGGCTTGTTAGGGTTTGGCATTTCCATGAAAGTGAGTGGGTTTTGAAGAAAGTCCAAGAAGAAAAGTGTGGAGGAGAGTCTAAGCTTCACTTTGAACCAAGAAACCACTTGGTTGGTTAAGGATTTAAGGTAAGTTCTTGGTTTAAGGTTAAGTTTTGTTTGGGTTTTGGTTAGAAAGATGAAGAATAAGATGGGTCTAGTGATTCTCTTATGAATTTCATGATTTAGATTTTAGGTATTTCAATTTCTAAACCCTATGTTGATATGGGGTTATTTTCTTGTTATGCTTGAAGGAGGATAAGAAAGAGGAGAAGAACAAGGAGAGGAACTTCCTTAGGCAAGTTTAAGTAAGGATAAAAGGTGGGTTTCATATTTATCTTTATGTATATAAGCTACAAATGTAAATAAATGCATGACATTAATGAGCTTTGATCACTTGGTTGTTGTATTAAATGTGTGTGATGGAATGATGAATGTGAGTGTATTAAATGCTTGATGATGATTGAAACTGTCATGAAGAAACTTGTTGAATGAATATAATGAAAGGCATGAACGATGTATGAAAAGATGATTTCAAAGAAACAATGAATTGGATAAGAACAGTCCAATTTTCTTGTATGATTCATGATTGCTATGTTATGTGGGTAAGGTATTGTCCTAAGAATCCACGCACGTTGACCATGAAGCCTTCGCCCGGCTGCCCGATTGTGGCATAGGATGATCCAACATTTTGGACTCCTAAAGATTTGCCCATATAGACTCATGAAATGAGACTATATGGTTGCCAAGAATAAGGACTTACCGAGCCATTTGATGTGATTACATGAAAATGCAAGAATGATGAATGTTTGAATTGTGAGAAATTATGTTTGAGTATTGATGAACATTGCATGATGCATGTATTATGATTGTATTGAAAGATTGCTAAAAGTATGAATAACTAATAGGACTGCTTGATATATAAATATAAATGTGTTACGCACGGAGCGAAAGCTCACCCCCTAAAAGAATTTTCCAGGAAATGAGCAGGATCCCGAGGAGCAAGCTTAAAGGCATTTACTCCAAGTTTTTCTTTTGATTTTGTATTTGAAATGATTTTGTAAAACAATGCTTTAGTTGCATTTTGAGAAGATATTGTATTTTGAAACTTCATTGTAATTGGGCTTGAAATGCCCACTAAAGCATTGTATGAATATGACATGATTTGATGAAGATGGAATGAATGAATTATGGAAGCAAAATGTTCGATTTTAATGTATTTTGAGAAATCCATGTATGTTTAAGACAATTGAATCATTGTTATAGTTTGGATATGATAGATGATTAAGAGTGTGGCTGTTGCTTGAATGGTGTTTGAAGATACCTTAGGGTTTAATCATGTTATATGAGGTTGTATGATGAGTTTTATGTAGGTGGAAGTCTTAGAATTGAAAATTGGGTAGTTGCATTTTAAGTGGATGTGCTGTCAAATTTTCTAAAATTTGACAAGATTTACTCAATATTAGACCCTCTTGGTATGAATTAGATCAATGAGTCTTCATGAAGATTGTAGTAGGAGTTTAGAGTTTTCCAAGGGTATATCGTTTGCTAAATTTGGAGTTCGGAGTCAAAAGATATGATCCTTACTAGAAAAGCAGAAGGAAGGAAATCAGAAGATAGAAATCAGAAGGAAGGAAATCAGAAGATAGGAAAGCAGAAGATAGAAATCAGAAGATAGAAAAGCAAAAGGAAGGAAAGCAGAAGATAGAAATCAGAAGATAGAAAAGCAGAAGGAAGGAAAGCAGAAGATAGAAATCAGAAGATAGAAAAGCGTATGAAGGAAATCAAGATAGAAATCAGAAGGAAGGAAATCAGAAGATAAAAAGCAGAAGGAAGGAAATCAGAAGATAGAAATCAGAAAGAAGGAAATCAGAAGACAGAAAAGCAGAAGATAGAAATCAGAAGATAGAAAATCAGATGGAAGGAAATCAGAAGATAGAAAAGCAGAAGATAGAAATCAGAAGATAGAAAAGCAGAAGAAAGGAAATCAGAAGATAGAAATCAGAAGGAAGGAAATCAGAAGATAAAAAGCAGAAGATAGGAAAGCAGAAGATAGAAATCAGAAGATAGAAAAGCAGAAGGAAAGAAAGCAGAAGATAGAAACCAGAAGATAGAAAAGCAGAAGGAAGCAAATCAGAAGATAGAAATCAGAAGGAAGGAAATCAGAAGATAGAAAAGCAGAAGGAAAGAAAGCAGAAGATAGAAATCAGACGATAGAAAACCAGAAATCAGACGATGGAAAAATAGAACGCTGCAGAATGTAGGAGATAGAATCAGCCTTTGTAGGCTTCATAAGAGTTGTAGATCTAGATGTCTACTTTCATATGTTGAAAGAACGAAAACATTTGGAGCTATAGATTAAAAGTTATAGCAATCGCGCCAAAAGAGTTTCGATTCAATTTCAGAAGTGAGCATGGTCCGTTGTTTTGGGCATATTTCCCTCATACGACCTCCAAATGAGGTGAGGCTTGAACCATTGGATTTATAAGACACATATCTTTCACTCCATAAAATCCGGTATCAATTGGAGTTAAATTGAGAAAGTTTGTTCTAAAACAAGTGAAAGATCAGTTAAGAGGGCATGTTTCGGGTATGAACTCTCTTAGGTTTTTTTTGGAGTGTATCTTGAGTATATGACTCCGATTAAGGTGATTCTTGTTTCAGGGAGAACTTGAGACATAAAGCTACAAATTATATGAATAAGTCAACCCATGATTTTAGTGTATACATGGTGTGTGCTTGCCACGAAGGTGGAGTTACAATTAAGAATCCTGCAAGATTATTAAGCGCAAGGTTTCAGGACAACGAAAGTTGGGCTCCGAAAATGGGTTCCGACGTCTATGGTACTATAGTAAGAGTAAGAGTGTCAAGTTTACGGTCTCAGCAAGGCAAGTGTCTCGGGGATGGGCTCCACTCGGGCTCACATCCCGGGACAGTCGGGCTCCCGGGATCGGGGTCTGACATCTGTGGTATCAGAGCGAAACCGGGTTTAGGGTTTCATAGGAACCTTAGTGGGATGTCTAAGGGTCAAGTCAACATGCATTTTCCTACATGAATTATGTGAAGTATGTGCACTGTTTTAAATGCATAACATGCAACATTGTTTTCAAATGAGTGAATTGAATTTGTTTTATGTGAACTAAAGATTTTCACCGATTTTTTTAAATTGAAGGAGTAATGCGCCCGAAAGAGAACTCGAGGAGCTCAATCTCGCCCACTCTCCAAGGAAGTACGGATGAGTCGTATGTTCCGCAGATGAGGACCATTCTGCTTTCGATTCCGATGCACCAAGTGTGCAACATGAGCCGCCCACCTCCTCCTCCTCAAGTGAACCCTATGGATCCCCAGTTCTTCAGGCATTCACCCAAAGCTTTCACTTATGCCATGGGCCAAGGAAGACAGACTCAAGTACCAATTTCAGAGAGAAGAGCGGCAAGATGATAAGCTCAAAGTATGGAGCGATTGACTTCAGCGGGACCACTAATCCCGAGGAAGTCAAGCATGGTCAAGAGGACCGAGAGGGTCCTAAATCGATGAAGTGCAATGATGATGAGAAGCTCGATTATGCAATACCATCGCAGGGGATGCACTGACCGGTGGGAGTCAAGGTTCATGATCGGGAAGCACCTCCAGATCGACATGGAGGAATTCCTAGAGGCCTTCGAGGAAGTACTTCTCGATGGTCTACATGCAGGATAGGGCTGGGAATTTTGAATCTCGCCGTAGGGAGTTGAGTGTGGAGTATGAATTGAAGTTCACTCGCTATCACGGTATGCAGCCAATATCGTGACAATCAAGAAGACAAATGCCGGAAATTTGAGGGTGGATTACACCTAGGATCCGAGAAAAGTGGTGATCCACAACTTCCGTGATTACCAAAGAATGGTGGATGCCGCTCTTCAAGTTGAGAAATTTGAGAACATCCGGCCAAGTGACTAAGAAGAGGAAGAACAGAGAGCGTTCTCCGAAAAGGCATGAGTGCTCCAAAGACTGCTAGGAGCATTAGAACTCAAGATACGCAGAGTGGTGTGGGTAGCAGGGCCCCACTAAGAGTAAGCGACCTAGGACTACTACAAAGGCAAGCTTCGGTCAGGCGGCAAGTCCGGGATGGACAGGTAGAGGAATCCCGTGTGATCATGTGGGAGATTTCACCAGGGGAATGTCTGCTGAAGATAGGAGCATGTTTTGGCTATGGCCAAGTGGGGCACCAATCAAGGATTGTCCCAGGCGGTCAAAGCAGAAGGGTCTCGATCTCAGCCCCAAGAAGAGAAAGTAAAAAGAGATCTCGGCCAAGACATGGTGTGGGCGATTCAGAACTACAAGGAAGGCATATCCGCAGGAGACCTAGAGGAAAGAGTCAGCACCACTCGAGTCTTGCCATGACCAGGAAGAAGTCTGCGGCGCTCAGGAAGTAGTGGGTATGGCTATGCTATTCGACTCCTGCTTATGTGTTGATTGATACCGACTCCACCCATTCATTTGTATCCGCAAGTATGAATATGCATGTTGTGTGTCCCGAGGTTATGGACAATTTTCTAGTTGTTAGTACTCCTTTAGGGGTAAGGTGGTGATTAGTATGATCTATAAGAATTGTGAGTCAAGATCGACGGTGCTAGGCGGTAGTAGATCTACTACCTCTAGACCTTCAAGGGTTGGATGTCATTTTGGGATGGATGTCATGAGAAGTATAAGGCTAAGCTAGATTGTAGTTTGAAAGAAGTAGAGTTTGATCCGGGCAATGATCGAAAGTGGTTTTCAAGGGGACAGAAGTTGCAAGTCCGAGGATCATTTCTGCTATGTTAATGACAATATGATGAGCCAAGGTGTGAGGCCTTTTGCGCATGTAGTGGATTCGAAGTGAATGTGGGCGATTAGAAGATTATCGTTGTGAGGAGTTTCGATGTATTCCGTAAGAATTACCGGGGTTGCCGCGGAGGGAAATTGAATTGAAATTGACTTGATTCCTGAACCGCGCCAATCTCCATACCACCTTATAGAATGGCTCCAGTTGAATTGAGAGAACTCAAGGAGCAATTGCAGGAATTGTTGGAGAAGCGGTTCATCGGCCGAGTTCTTCACCTGGGGAGCTCCGGTCTATTTGTTAAGAAGAAGGATGGAACGTGGAGGATGTGCATAGACTATGAAGGCTTAACAAGATGACGATTCAGAATAAGTATCCGCTGCCACGGATAGATGATTTATTTGATCAGCCACAGGAGCAAGGGTCTTTTCAAGATTGACTTAAGATCGGGATATCATCAACTTCAATCAAGGAGTCTCGATGTAAGTAAGACGACTCAGACCCGTTACGGCACTATGAATTTAGGGTCATGCCTTCGGATTGACCAATGCCCCAAACCGCCTTCATGGATCGATGAATAAGGTGTTTAATGAATTCTTAGATCGCTTTGTCATTGTGTTCATTGATGACATTCTCGGTCTATTCTAAGGATGAAGGAGAGCATGAACAAAGATCTCGTGATTGTATTGCAGAGATTGAGAGAGCGGAGTCGATGCCAAATTCAAGAAGTGTGAGTTTTGGTGCATGAAGTAGTTTTCCTCGACATGTGATTTCCAAGCAAGGGATTCATGTTGATCCGAGGAAAGTAGAAGTGTGGTGAATTGGCAAGAGCCTAAGGCGGTGAAAGAGGTAAGAAGCTTCCTAAGCTTGGCGGTGTTATTATAGAGATTGTGTATGATTTTCAATGATAGCCGCCCTATGACTAAACTGTTAAGAAAGAATCAGCGGTTCATATGGAGTGAGGAATGTCAGAAGAGCTTTGAGGAGCTCAAGAACAGATTGACAAGTGCTCCAGTATTGGTTTTGCCCAATGGAGACCAGGGGTATACGGTGTACAGTGATGCTTCGAGGAAGGGTTTAGGATGTGTGCTGATGCAGAATGACAAAGTGATAGCTTATGCTTCACGGCAGTTGAAGCCATATGAGTTGAATTATCCGACTCATGACTTAGAGTTAGTAGCGGTAATTTTTGCCCTAAAGATTTGGAGACACTACTTGTATGGGGTTCAGACAAGGGTTTTCACGGATCACAAAAGTCCAAGTACATTATGAGTCGAAAGAGTTGAACTTAAGGCGAGACGATGGTTGGAGTTGCTCAGGACTATGACTGATGATAGAGTATCATCCGTGCAAAGGCGAATGTAGTGGCAGATGCTTTGAGGTGAAGTCATCCATAGCTTATGTGTAATCGGTTTACTTGCCTCTGTTGGAACAGATGGCCAAGTTGAAGATCGCTTAAAGCGTAATGAATCGATGGTGTTATTGCTCATTCAGAGTGAGACCTATCCTTAGGGAGAAGGTCAAGGAGTCGCAGGCAGGATACGTAATTAAGTAAGTTGAGAGATGAAATTCAACATGGTAAGCAAATGAAGTGCAAGTAAGGATGATGGGTTAATGGTAGTCGGAAACAGTTGTGTATTCAATGATAAAGCGCTTATGATGAAATCATGGATGAGGCACACATACGCCTTATTCCATGCACCAGCAAAGCACCGTAATGTACAGAGATTTGAAGGAACATTTCGTGGAAAGGCATGAAGAGGGACGAGCTAAATATGTGAGCAGATGTCTAGTGTGTCAAGATGGGTCAAGGTGAACACCGTGCACCTTCAGCATGCTAAGGCCATTGTCCATTCCTGAATGGAAGTGGCAAAGGATCACGATGGATTTTCCGATGGGTTTGCCTAGACCCGAAGAAGCATAATGCCATTTGGGTTATAGTTGATCTGTTAACCAAGTCAGCCCATTTTCTAGCAACAACCAAATGTATTCATTGCAAGTCTTAGCTGTGAAGTATATTGATGAAGTGGTAAGGTTGCATGGAGTTCGGATTCTATAATATCCGACAGGATCCACGATTCACATCGAGATTTTGGGGAAGTCTGCAGGAGGCATTAGAACTAGGCTGAATTTCAAGACGATGTTTCATCCTCGACGGATGGTCACCGAGAGGACAATCCAGACTCTAGAGGGATGCTTAGAGCATGTGTCATGGACTTCGAGAGGAGCACGGATGATCATTTGCCGTTGGTCGAATTTGCTTACAACAATTGCACTATTCGAGCATACAGATGGCTCCTTATGAAGCCCTTTATGGCGTAAGATGCAGGACTCCGATATCTTTGGGATGAGGAAGGTGAGAGGAAGCTAGTGGGACCGAGTTGGTCCGGATGACGATTGAGAAAGTGGAGGTAATCAAACAATGACTTAAGGCTACCCAGATGTAATGAAAAGCTATGCCGATGCTAATGTAAAAGAAATGGAATATGCATGGGTGACAAGGTGTTCCTCAAGACGCTCCATGGAAGGGAGTTATGAGATGTGAAGAAGGGAAGTTAAGCCCTCGGTATGTGGGTCCGTATGAAGTATTGAGAGGATTGGGCCGTTGGCCTATAGGTTAGCATTGCCGCCGAATTGTCGCAGATTCATGATGTGTTCCATGTCTCGATGCTGAGGAGGTACAGATCAGATCCTTCTCACATCATTCAGACCTCAGAAGTTCAGCTGAGCGATGATTTGAGTTATGAAGAAAGACCTGTGGCAATTCTGGATAGCAAGGATAAGATCCTCAGGAATAAGACAATCAAGCTAGTCAAGGTCCTGTGGAGGAATCATGCAGTTGAAGAGGCGACGTGGGAACCTTTGGATGCAATGAAGGAGAAGTATCCACGCCTCTTCAATGACTCAGGTAAGAATTTCGAGGACGAAATTTCTTAAGGGGGGGAGAAATGTTAGCCCCAAATTTTTTTTAAGGATTAATCATGATTAGATTAAATTGATTAAGTTAGATTAGCATTAATTAAGGTGTCATAAATTAATATATGATAGCATGATTGGACCAAATTTATACTATAAATTAGGCCCGTTTTCTCTAGTAATTATGCATCTGTTGACTCCTGATCTATGATTTTTATGCTTATTTTGCTCCCGCACATTGAGTTTTGATAAATTGTACATTATCAATATTTTGTTGTCATTTGTCATTAATTCTGCATAATTTTTATTGGGACAATTGATACTGCAAATGGGTTGTATTTTGTAGGACCAAAGGAGTCAACATTCAAGAAGTCAACATGCCGTGAGATTCATTTGGGCTTAACTGAACCTCCATTCGCCATGGAATAAATTAAATGCAATTACTTATTGCGACGAGTGACCATCCGGACTTCGCGCGTGAATAATTCATGCCCATTCGCCGCAGCCGAATGTCGGGTAACCCGGCCTATATTTGGCAAAGTATCCACTGTCTGACCCGGCCCGCACGTATCCTTATAAAACCTTGCCATTTAGGGCAAAAAGGGACGGCCGCGACCGGAGGTTAACTTTTTCTTTCTGTCTTCTTCTTCGCTTCTAATAGTTTTTGTTCATTTTTTATTTGCGTGTTCGCCGCCGCACTGCATCACGTCCATTTGCTTCCAGTTTCTTCATCCGCTCCATCGTCCATCATTTGTTGTCTGTATCCTTCCTCGCTCGTCGTTGGAATCATGAACCACGGTGATATTCCAACAAATGAAGAGTTCATCCAGAGTTATGGTCGCTAAGCGTTCCATTCTCTTCAACATGTAGCAAGGATCGAGTTCACCAAAAGCTTAATAGGGTAATCACTAATGTCTCAAGTCTAGGTATATTTATGTATAGATCCGAGTTGGAGTATGCATTGATATAGCTAGGTTAGTGTGGTTAATAGTTTTAGCCGTGTGTTGACATTATGTTGAGATTTGGATATTACTTTTGTAGATTTTTCTGTGTCAATGTTGGACCCCGAACCTTGAGTGACAATTTGATTTAGTAATATGAATGGTCAAGTGGATAAGTTGACTGAAATGAAGTTATATGGCAAGAATTAGAAAGAAAAAGTGTGAAAATTTGAAGGATTTAGAAAGTTTGACTTTTTGGAGAGAGAATGTTTGACTTTGAGAGTTGACTTATGATTTAGGTAAAATTTGATAACAAGGTCTTCTGGAAACTTGTAGGTTATGTTAAGAGATTTTTGTGGACATAAAGTTTGTAATTTTCGATATCGGAGTGAAAGTTATGATCACCAAAGTTTATGTTTGATCGGGTTTGATTTTTATATTGGTTGGAACTTTGACTGAGAAATTAACCGAGTTAGAGGTTAATTGAGCTTTGACGTTTTTCATGAAAATTGAAGGATTTGTTTTGATCTTTATTTCGATATAAAGTATGCAATTTTTCGATCTCGGAATATTAAGTATGATTTTTACAAGTTTGTATAGAGGATAGTATTTTGACCGGAAAATGGACTCCCGTAGGAGTTGAATTGAGTTTTATGTTCTTCTCGGAAGATTTAGAGTTTCTTTCAAGCTTTCTATAGAGACTAAGTTTGTCAAAATCGAAGTTCGGGAGTAAAAGTTATGAATTTCGGAAGTTTCTGATTTTTAAGTGAAAAAAAAAAAAAAAAAAAAAAGAGAAAGTTTTAGCGCCTCGCTAGCTAATGACGGCTCGCCTAGCGAGGCGGGCGCTCAGATGCCTCATGAGGCGACGCCTCGCCTTAGCGAGGCGGAGGCTTCTTCATCTCATGAGGCAAGGTTCGCCCTCATGAGCTGTGCGCCCTCGCTAGGGCGACGCCTCGCCCTCGCGAGCGGGCGTCTCGCCCTCGCGAGTTGGGCGTCCGTACGCTCCGACGCCGTTTTGCTTCTTAAACTTTTTGATTTCTTTGTTTTCAATCTGACCTTTGTTCACTATTTTGCTTATATCTTTTCCGTCCGACATCTGATTGAGTTGATTCTTTTTGCGTTGGATTCCTAAGACAATTATCTACATCCTCATGAAATATTATGAATTTTTGAGATTAAATTAATGGTGATTAATTTAATCAAAGTGAGTCGGGAAATTTTCCGAGCATGATTCAGTGTTTTGAGAAATTCGGGATCTGTAGAGATCCGATTGAAGCGATTCTTGAGACGAAATAAAGATAAGACAAGGGGCTACAAATCATATGAAGACATGAAATGTCAATTTTGCCCTTAGGACTTTTAATTTTTGAATTTAAGTTCGGATTAGGGTGAAATTTTTGGATTGGGAACACCTGTGAGTAATTTGAGTATAACTATTGATCTGGGAATCGAAATGAGACGATTCTTGTTTTGAATTAAACTAGAGACATAAGGCTACAATTGTTATGAAGACATCGAGTTTTAGTTCTGGGATTAAGAATGTGAAATTGTGGACGGAAATAATCATACATAGGAAATGTGTTAGAATATGGATATTTCCGCACTGTTTCGCACATAACTTTTGATGTAGTGCTCGGAATTGAGCGCGGTCAATGGAGTTGGATTCGTATGAGTGAGAGGAACATTTCTCGAGAAGGAAGTTTTGACAAATTCCTTCAAATCGATAGTGCGAATCAAACCGCAAGTAAGTGTAATTTTAAGTTTTGAATGGAGGGCAAAATGGTCATTTGACCATCAATTAATGAAACTCATTAATGATTGTCGTTTTGAGCTATTAAAAACGATGAATGGTCTGGAAAATTACAGAAGAAGAGAAAGAAGAAGAAATAAGAAGAGAGTGGAAGTTTCGTATGGAGAAAAGATGAGAGAGAAAGTTATTTTTGATTTTTCTACTTGTTTTCTTAAGGATTTTGGGATGGTTCCAAGAGAGAAAAAGGTAGAGGAGCATAAGAGCTTCCTAAGGAACCAAAAAAATTCGAATTTGGAAGAGAAAGAGGTAAGAGAAATTGTTCTACTTTGAGATTTTGATTAATTTTCGGTTTAGAATTATGACATATGAGATGGGTTTATGGATTGTGGCATTAATTTTGATGTATATGCTTTAGGTTGGGTTTAATTTTGGATGAAAAATTGATTAAGGTTTAGGCTTAATTTTATGATTGAGAATTTTGAGATATTTTGGTGTAGAATTATAGGAAATATGATGAATTGATGATATATGAAATCAATTTCGAAGAATTTGTATTTTATGGTATTGTATTGGGATAAATTGGTTTAGGCGAATTTTAAGATTTGGGGATTTTTGAAATTGAGGATTTAAATAGTTTGGAATTAATGTGAATTGATGAATTGTGAGATTAATTTTGAAGAAATTATGTTTTATGAGATTGAATTTGGGTGTATTGGTTTAGGCCAATTTTGAAAATTGGGGATTTTCAAAATTGGCCATTGAAATAGCTTGGAAGTATGATAATTATGAATTTCCGATAGTTAATTTTGAGACTTATGCAAATTTATGATGTGAATTTGGGTTATTATGGTTTAGGTCGATTTAAGTGAAAGAAGGAAAGAAGCAAGGATCAAATTGAAGCTCGGGATAAACTTCTAGCGTCATTTCGAGGTGGGTAGCATATTTATATTTTGATTTGTAAGCTATATGTGAATTTTTGAAAAATTAAAGAAAGCAATTTTGAAAAATAAAGAAAGCAAAAATGTGAAAATTTTGACAAATTATTGTTTTGTAAAGGTTTGAAATTTCGATTTAGAATGTTTTTCGAAAGATTATTATAAGTTTGAATTCATTGCTTTAAATGATTTGATAAAGCGATAGAAATTCGAAAAATGCATTTGTTGTGTATGCATTGAATGATTTGATTTTGAAATTAGAATTCAATTATGAATTGATCAAATTGTATGCTTTATGTGAATGTGGAAAATTAAGAAATTGAAAAGTGCCTTGAGCAATCCGACTTTTCGTTTTCGATTATGTGTTATGTGGGTTTGGTAGGTCCCTTGGTGAGTCGTCATTGTCTCTATGTGTATAGCCTTCTCAGGGCTGCCGCTAAGGGCACGGAGCTCGTTCGGACTCCTTCACGGCTACACTGGACCGCAATGCGGAAAGTGTAGACGTTTCGTTTCACGATCGCAGGACCGCTATATGGGCTATGCGAAGACGCTCGCTTGGACCTAACTGCACCATTACGATATATTACGTGTTTTGATTTGTTTCTGTGTGTTTGCATTCATGTTTATGAGACATTCAAGAATTTTGAAAATTGAGAGAATGAGTTATAAAAAGTTTGAAAAATATTAAGAAGGGTTTGAGAAAAGTATTTGAAAGTTGAAAAGTTTGAAAATTAGCCCTTTTGGCAAAAAGATTATGAAAAATGTTTTCAGCTTATTTGTCATTTTGTAAATGTGTTATCCACGAGCTTTCGAGCTCACCCCCCTTTCATCCCCATCTCCAGGTTTCGAGCAGGAGATCGGATGAAAGAATGTGAAGACATCAGTTTCGACATTTCTGTCAGTTAGATTTTGTGTAATTTGAATCTTTAGTATGAATATATTCATGACTTGAGATAAGTGTGGGAAAAATGTATTTGTGTATAAAGTTGAGTATTGTGAATGAATGAGAAATTTGTATATGAAATTATGAATGGTTTGGGAATCTATATGTATGATTGATTTGGGAATGAGATTGAACTATGAGAATGGTAGATTGAATGACTAATATGAGAATGTTTTAGAAATAGGTTTGTGGTTATCTGCTGATATCCCGGACGGAGGGTCCGGTGGATTCTGATGTTTGTGTGATTGATTTGGAAATTTTAGAAGTGTTGTTTTGAACACTTTGCAGGTTTGGGTTAGGATAAAGGCAGTCGTTATGCTGCCGAAATTTTGGTTAAAACTTTGGATAAAAGTGAGATTTTGGATATATATAAGTGTATCTAAGAGTTTGAGAAATTTGAGATTGGTATGGATTTATATCAGATTCTGTACGACTGTATCGATTTAAGATGATTGGTATATGATTGAGTAACGAGAAAAGAAATGAGAATAAGAAAAAAAAATTTCATACCGGATTTTGAGACGTCTTAGGGTTTCCAACGCGACTATGATCATTCGATAAGTTTTCTTTGATTATTGTTTCCGGATGTCGGATGTGTCTGCTTTGATTTCGTTTCGCTTTGCAATCTGTTCGTTTGATTCGATTAGTATTTGCTTCCGCTTGCATTTGCTTCCGCTTCGCTACTTTCGGATTTGTTCGCTTCCGCATTTTGTTTTCGATCCGAAATTTCCGCTTCCCTTCGTTTCCGTTTGCTTCGGTTTCCGTTCTGCTTATGTAAGAGTGGAAGTGTTAATCCCTTCGTTTCCGTTTGTTTCGTTTTCCGATCTGTATAAGTAGTTGGGTTCCGGTAACGGGATCCAACAGTCAAAATACATGAAGTCTCATGTATGTTATTCGGATTTTTACACTGATTAATTTGATCTGCCTAGTTGTGCTTGGTTGGGTTAGCTGTGTTATTATCTCGATTAACTTATTGCAATTGTTTATCAATTTTCACACTAATGGTTTTAACAAGATTTGACTAATCGAGTTGATTAATCAAATTCTTGGACTTAACGAGTTGTTAAGGTTTACATTTCGAAACTTAGTGGATTTCAAACCCTGAAAATTATTTGAACGATGATAATCCAAGTTGCATTTTCAAGAGAGTTTTAGTAATTTGATTTCACACTTGTTTAATTTCAATCGTTTAGCTTTCTAAAAATCCCAAAAACATTTATTCTTAATTTCACACTTGTTTAATTTCAATCGTTTAGCTTTCTAAAAATCCCAAAACATTTATTCTTACTTTGGCTTAGTTTAATTTTAGTTAATCAAATCAAAACCCCCCTTTTTATTGCTTTAATTGCATGCATCATTCAAACATTAGGCTAGTCTTAGAATCGGTAAGATACCTTTGGTTCCTCGAGAGTCGACCGAGGTTGCATCTGTATTGCAATCCTTCGTATAAATTTTATTTGACCAGTTTCGAGGATCAATTCTTTAATTGAGCGATAAGTCCGATCAAATTTGGCGCCGTTGCCGGGAATCAAATTAATTGGTTCTCTAGGTAGCTTGATGTTTGTTTTGATTTTAATTTTGTCGTTGCATTTTGTTTGCATTGCATAATTTTATTTAATTTCTTTCGCTTAAGTGTTTTAGTGTTATTCTGTGTGTGATTTCATTACGCTTTCTTTTAAGTGTTTATTTCGATTGTTTTGTTATTTGTGCTTAATTTTAAGTTAATTTCGTTTGCTTTCTTTTCTGTGTTTCTAACTCGTCACAACGAAGTTCATATCTTCGCAATGAAGTTCATATATTCGCCGCAATAAACTTATAATTTATTCATTATTGCAATGAAGTTTCTATACGCCGCGGTGAACCCGAGTGAATTGAAACCTTCATATCCGCCGTCGTTTTAGTGAGCTATCTTAGGTGAACTTCTCTTGTGCATGCCCGTAGACTTAGGCTAGTTCATTTTCAACCTGAAATTGAGCGACACCTTAGACAACTTAGGAAAAACAAGAGAGAGCAAGAAAGACTTAGACACTAGATCGACTAGAATCTGAGATGGTTGAACACTAAGAATATCCCGCCAACCACCCGAAATGGAGATCACGGTTTTAACGGTGACTGAGAACGCGTAGATGACAACAATGCGAACATCGACGACAACCATCCGAGAAGCTACAACCTCGGACGTAAACTACGATCCTTTCATCGCCGCTTGCCCCTAACTTCGACGTAAATTTTGAAGTTAAAGGTTTATTGATTAACTCCTACCCAAATTTCACGGTTTGGTGGGAGAGGACCCTACATGCATCTTGTGCCCTCAAAATGATCATCAAAGTATGAAGCCTATAGGAGCACATCTGGACAGTCTTTGTGGAAGGTATTCCACTTTTCGTTAGAAGGAAAGGCCCGGAGTGGTACATGAGCCTCCCAAGGCATGTCGCGAATGCCTATCATAGTTGGGCCAACTCATGAAAGCTTTCTGGAAAAATATTTTCCAGCCTCGAGGACTTCGTCGATCGAAAAGAGATTTATTCCGCCAAGCGGGATTACGACGAATCCTTATATGACTTTGGAAGCAGATTCAAGATCTGTTATCTCGGTGCCCCATCATCGGATCCACGATGAACAATTGGTTCAATATTTTTACGATGGGGTGAAAAATCGTGAAAGGGAATGTTGGATCTTTGCGTCGGGAGGTTCGTTGATTGACCTCACCGCACCTGAAGCATGGGCCTTGATCAAGAGGATGGCCCTAAATCATCAACAGTATAGTGTCCGCGATTCCAGGAATGTGAATGAAGTAGGAGCCATGACGGCTCAAACTAAGAGAATGGAGAGCCTGGAATCGAAAGTAGATTCCTTGGAACATTGGATAACTTCCCAGTTATCCTCAATCACGGCGGAGCTTAAGGATTTGAATGTGCATCGCCCGTCACCTTCCACTGAACTGGTCGTACCTAGTTGCGAATCTTGTGGATCGGTGATGCACATTTCCGAGTGTCCGGAAGGTATGAAGAAGTGTCCGCTGTTACCCAGGCGGACAAAATTCTAAGTGGGACCGTGCTCCAACACATATAACGAAGGATGGAGATCTCATCCTAACTTCGATTGGAGGAATAATGAAGGAAGAGCACCCAACCGTTTTCAACAAGGAGTGGAGCTGGACCATCTACAAACCAGCTTCCGATCAATGAAGCGTTGACGGTGCAACCACGACCACCAAAAGAGGACACTAATCAGCTTCGCATGGTATGATGGCGTTGATGAAAGAGGAACGAACTTCCAAAGCAAATCAATTCAACGCCATCGCGAACCTCATCCAACGGGACTCGCTAAGAATGCTGCCCGCTTTAGTGCCTTGGAGAAACGCATGGAGCAATGGGAGACTAAGGCCGAGAACATGAGCGCTATGTCACCCAATTGTCTAATAATTTGAGTGACAACCAAGCTCGGGCAATGGATCCATTCCTCCAACACGGTAATAAACCCAAGGGTTTAAATGCAATTGAGTTGAGAGTGGAAAGAAAGTGCATTTCGACATTCTGAAGAAGAAGAATGCACCGAGGAAATTGAGGTTGAAGAAGCACCTCGAGTGAGAGAAGAAGTCGCGATCGAGAGTGATCGCGAAGAAGAATTGTTGAGGAACAAGAAGCAATCAACAATTGAGGATAAAGAGCAATCATCGAGCATTTCGGGAAGAAGAGCGATAAGGATAAATCGGCGAAATGAACCAGCCAAGAAGGAAGTCAACTTAAAGGACCTCCCTTTTCCGAACTCGTATCTGATGAGCAAGAGAGTCAATGAGCTCAAACACGAAAAAGAAATCATTGACCTGTTTGGGAAGGTTGAAGTCAACGTGCCCTCGCTGGATTTGATTAAGAAAGTGCCGCCACGCCAAGTACGAAGGATTTGTGCACAAACAAGTTAAAATTTAGGCCTAATGAGCGTGTCGGGTGAGTTCAAATGTGTCGGCTTTATTTAAGCCCCAAATCCCAGTAAAGTGCCAAGATCCAGACTCATTTACCATTCCTTGTGTTATAGGAAAGGTAACAATTGGGAGAGCATTATTGGATTTGGGAGCGGCGATTAACGTAATGCCGAAATCATGCCTATGAAGCCACAGGCGTTAGAGCATAAAGCCTACTTGGTAGTCTTACGGTTGGTGATAGATCATTCCGACATCCGATTGGGAATCATCGAGGACATCTTGGTCCAAGTGAAAGGTTTAGTGTTTCTGCCGATTTTACGTGTTGGACATGACCTCTAAAGTTATGCGGGACACTTCTTTGATTCTTGGCCGACCACTTTCTTGGACGGTGGTACAAATATCAATATGATGGAAGGAAGATTACCGTGGAGGTAGGTGATCGATCAATAAGCTTCGACATGTACGAAGCCATGAAACACCCATATGAGGATTACTCACTCCTTGGAGTCAACATGCTTAGCGTTCTTTCTACTCATTCAGACTCTGATGAGGATCTGCACGATAAGTCATCTAATCTTGAATTGTGTTCGCTCGACATCCAAGAGAATTCTTGATTGATTCTTTCAATTGTCGAGAAAAATCAGAAACCTTTTCTCCTTGAGCTTCCTAAGTTGGTCCTTCCATTTTACAACCCCGAGTTAGAACTAAAGCCCTTACCTCACTATTGAAATACGCTTTTCGAGCCCAATAATAAATTACGGTCATAATTGCAAATTCATTATCGAGCTTGAAGAAAAGCAACTTTTGAAAGTGTTGATGAGCATAAGCGCATAATAGGGTGGTCATTAGCGGACATACAGGATTAGCCCGCCACTTTGCACTCATAGGATATTGTTGAATGAGGGTTCCAAGAGGCGGTAAAGGCAACCCAGCGAAGATTGAACCCGCTAATCTCGGATGTAGTGAAAAGGAAATCACAAAGTTAAGTCTTTGGGATTATTTATCCCATCTCGACAAGTGAATGGGTCACCCCATTCATGTGGTTCCCAAAAGCGGGATCAACGTGGTGAAAAATGAGAGGATGAACTCATCCCTACTAGAGTGCAAAATTAAATGGCGAGTTTGTATTGACTATCGCAAATTAAACGACGCCACTGAAGGACCATTTTCCTTGCCATTCATCGATCGGATGCTAGAAAGGCTAATAGGAAATCGCGTTCTCGCTTTCTTAGATGGTTTCTCGGGGTACTTCCAGTACCCATTGCACCGAGGACCAAGATAAGACCACATTTACTTGTCCTTCGCACCTTTGCGTATCGCGGGATGCCTTTTGGTTTATGTAATGCCCCGGTACCTTCGGCGTTGTGTGATGGCCGCCTTCTGCGATTTTTGAAGAAAGTATGGAAGTCTTCATGGATGACTTCACAGTTCACTGACAATTCATTCGATTCTGTCTCTTTAACTCGACTAAAGTTCTTAAGAGATGCATCGAGAAGAACTTGATCCTTAACTTCGAAAAATGCCATTTTATGGTAAATGAGGTATTGTGCTTGGACATTTGATTTCAAAGAAAGGAATTGAAGTCGATAAAGCTAAAATCGAAGTCATATCTTCCCCGCCTTATCCTACTGCGTCAGTGATATCGTGTCATTCCTAGGTCATCACGAGATTTTGAGCGATTTATTAAGGATTTTAGCAAAATCGCCTCTTCCTCTTTCAAAACTCTTGCAAAGGATGAGAAATTTGAGTTTGATGCTTCATGCCAAAGGCTTTTGATACACTTAAAGCCAAACTCATTTCCCTCCTATTCTCGTTGCCTGTTTGGCATTTGCCTTTTGAACTTTCGTGTGATGCTTCCAATTATCTTTGTGGGAGCCATGTTAGGACAACATGAAGAGAAGTTAGCTCGAGTTATTGCATACGCGCCCGAACTTTAGATCCGGCTCAAGCCAACTACACCACAACCGAGAAAGAGCTCTTTGCAATAATCTTAGCATTAGAAAAATTCGGCAGATTTGCTCAATTCCATGTCATCATTTTCACCGATCACTTGTTGTTAAGTACCTCTTCGAAGCCACAATCGAAACCCAGATTGATCCGTTGGACTTTGCTCCTTCAAGAGTTCGATATTGAGATTAAAGATCGAGCGGGCAAAGAAACCAAGTAATGACCATCCGCGGACTACCACAAGATACTAAAGGAGTGGACTCTTCCGATCTGACTTGTGATTCTTTTCCAGATTCTATCCTGTGTGCCGCAGTTCTCAAGGAGCCTTGGTATGTGCATATTGTCAATTACTTATGAAAAATTTAACCCCTGTCTGTATGACTCGGGGGCAGGTTCAGAAATTGAAGAGTGAAGCTCGACATTACATTTGGGACAAGCCTTACCTTTGGAAGATATCACGGTGACCAAGTGATTAAATCGATGTGTCGCGATGAGGAATTCAATGACATACTATCGACTTGCCACTCCATGGTCTGTGGGGGACATTTTAGTGCTAGAAGAACAGCTAGAAAAGTTTTGGATTCAGGATTCTTCTGGCCTACAATTTTTCGGGACTCTTTCCATTTTTGCCAAGCGTGCGATAAGTGTCAACGTTTCGGAGGGTTAGGGAAGCGCCATGAGATGCCGCAACAACCAATGATGTTCTGCGAAATCTTTGATGTTTGGGGTATCGACTTCACGGGACCGTTCCCCCATCGCTCGGGTTAGTGTATATTCTCTTAGGAGTGGACTATGTTTGAAATGGATCGAGGCTGTACTCCACTAGACAAGATGACGTGACGATCACTAAGTTCCTCAAATCCAATATCTTACGTCGATTTGGAATTCCCAAGGCGGTGGTGAGTGATCGTGGGACCCATTTTGCAACCGGATTATTACTAACTTGCTTTCCAAATTTGGAGTTAACCATAAGGTCTCTCGCCTACCACCCACAAACCAATGGTCAGCGAAGTTTCAAACAGAGAGGTTAAGCACATTTTGGAAAGGATAGTCAAGCCTCAAAAAGGATTGGAGTCTGCGTTTAGAGGAAGCCTTGTGGGCGTATCTACATCTTATAAATCCCGATAGGAATGTCCCATACTGGGTTGATTTATGGAAAGGCTGTCATTTACTGTGGAGCTAGAGCATAAGGCCTATTGGGCAATAAAACAATGCAATATGGATTTTGACCTATCGGAATGGAAAGGAAACTCCATTGCAAGAATTAGAGGGCTGCGACTTGAAGCATATGAGCACTCTCGGCTCTACAAGGAAAAGGCCAAACTAATACATGACAAGATTCTTCTCGAAAGACTTTTAAGGAAGGCGAAAAGTGCTCTTGTATAAAGCCCGCTTCACATTCAAACTCGCAAATTCAATCATCGTTGGAAGGGCCTTATGTGGTAGTTAAAGTACATAATTTTGGTATGATAGAACTTTGCGCAGAACAAACTGGCGCGACGATTTCAGTCAATGGACATCTGCTCAAGCTTTATCATGGGACTCCTCAACCGCCGTAATTATCGGGTTACTTCTTTCCCTCACTTGTTTATCGTTATATGTCTCGCTTTTGTTGCAAATTTTTATCGTTGTGATTCATTGTTTAAGTGTGGGGAAAGACCCAATCAATAGGCTTAAATGTAGTTAGGTAGGATTTTCGTTACATTGCAAATAATTTGATTTCCTTTGTTAGCTCTATGATCTTTCTAGTTTACTAAGCATGATTAGATTGAAGTGAATGGTTGATACGTGGAATGTTTTGGGTGATTCGCCGCGAACTTTCTTTCGCATGGCTAATGTAGGGTTTTCGTTTTATTCGCCACGGCCAATGACTACCTCGTCGCGGCGAACCCTCTGAACCGTTGGACATCTCTTTTGTCCAAGGACCCTTTCCGTCTTTTTCCTTTCGCGCCCTTTTGTTTGCTTCTCACCCAATTCATTCTCCTTCTTCCTCTTTCTTTTTCTCCCTCATTCTCTCGTTTCTTCGCCACCTCTGTTCTCATTCCCTCCGTAGTCGTCTCCTTCAAAGTCTCCCTCCACTATCGACTCTCGTAAGCCTCTTTTCTTTGTTCGCTTTCATTTTCGTTGTTTAATGTTTAGTTAGGGTACCGAGCGTATTTGTTCGCTTCAGTGGTTCTGAAATTGCCGTTCGCGACGAACTTCATAATTCGTCGCGACTAACGAAGAAGCCCATTCGTCGCAGCGAACACCCCTGCTCGTCGCGACGAATGGATGCGGACCTCGATTCGTGGTGACTTCCGAGCGTGAGTCGCGACGAGGAGGGCAATTCTGTATGATTTTGCCGGTTAAGTTTTGTTTATATTACATGTAATTGCAGGAATCATGTCTCAAACTCACAATGCTAGCAGTAGCGAAAAACCTCCTCCTCTTGCTCCCTCCGCGGTTCCGTCTCGTGAGTCTCCTCTACCTGCAGTTGCCTCAGCTTCTCCCGAGGTGACCATGCTTCGAGCGGACATCCGTCGTCTTGAGACTCAAATGGAGGCTGACTGCGAGACCTTCCGCTCCATACTGAACATGATTACCACTCGTCTTCAGTCACCCGTTCCGCCTCCGGTCACGGCTGCTCCTAACTCTTTTACTATAGTTCTCGCCTCACCTTCTTTTTCGTGCTCCTCGTCTTTGCCCTCCCGAACCGCCGTTGAGGATGATCCTCTGTTTAGTTTAGCATGTTCTTTACATCTTACGGTTATTTTGTTTTGCTGTATTTTCTTTTATTCGATATCTTTTGTTCTAGGCTAGCTCTTTGAATCCTTCATATTGCGCAACTTGTCGTTTTGAGCTTCATGCTATATCCACATTTCTGTTTTGTCTATTTTTGTTTCGTTTCCTCTGTGCCCTGCTACTTTTGTCATTGTGGACAATGCCATGTTTAAGTGTGGGGAGCCGTTCCTTTATATTTTGCATTGTACACCTATTAAAACTTGTGCATAATTTTTGGGCCGTTGCTTTTCTTGATAAATTTGGACTCAATCAAACATTTTTGCACTCGTTCTTTTGTGCCCTTGCATGCAAAGCCCTTATAAGTTTCAAAGCGATACTTGAGTTTTTGTGAAAATGCTCTTCATTCTTCGAACGATAATTGGTTTTGGCAACAATTTTAACTTTTGAAGTTTTCAAAACAAAGTAAATGGGAGCATGCTAACAAGGTAGCATTTTAAGTTTTTAAGTTTTGAGATTGATCGTTGAGACAAAACCTTGTTGGAAGGATATTCGAGCCAAAGATTTTTCTTCTATATTTTTGTGTGTGCATCTGCTTAGTTCATGCTTCTCTAGAACTTGTGTCAGTTTTTACTCAAAGCTTGATAGACTAGATTTTTTTGGATATGATAGAGGCGTTCTTTCTTTTAGCCCTTTCCCCAAACACCAACCCCTTAACACTGTTCCTTGCTAGCCCTTTGAGCCTTCTTCTTATGAGCATTTGCATGCATTATTTTCAGATAGCGTCGATAGTCGGTTTGTTCTATTTTAGTAATAAAAAAAGTTAGTCTTGTTTATTCCAAAAGGGATAATAATGTATTGAATCCCAAAATGGGATTAGTATCTCAAAATGAGATTAAAAAAATCAATCAAAATTTAGTTTAGTAGAGGTCTAGTTTCAAATTATAGATTATCGACATCGATCCCTCATTTTATGCCATGCTCATATTTTCTTTTCTCACATCATCCATTCATTTAGCCTTCCGCTCATTACAACCCTTAAAGACCTCTTGATCTTCAAATTGATAGTCCTTGTAGTGGAGAAATAAAATTGATACAAGCCTATAGTAGGAGATGTATTAAGTAGATTGAGAGAAAAATATCCCTACTATACAAGTGAGTTGAGCGTAAACACCATAACCCGAGTGATTCTCCGTTGTTCAATCTCTTGTGCTTAAATTCTTTCAATGTTTGTTTTATTAAGCACTCTTTCAATTTGCTGCGTTAGAATTCTGATAAAGTGGATTGAGTCAATTTTTGTTGTTGTTTGAGCATGGGGCAGAATTTTCTTTTACTCTTGTACCTTTTTGACTCTTATAAGCTTTGTTCAGGAGTACAAAGGTTTAAGTGTGGGGGAATTTGATTGGACCAAATTTATACTATAAATTAGGCTCGTTTTCTCTAGTAATTATGCATTTGTTGACTCCTGATCATGATTAGATTAAATTGATTAAGTTAGATTAGCATTAATTAAGGTGTCATAAATTAATATATGATAGCATTAATGAGTTAGGTGAAGAATTTATGAAGTTAAATATGTTAGTTGGACTTAGGTGAGTTAGGTGTAATTAATGTATTAATTGGGCTTTGGGTCCAAATGAAGTGAGAAAGAAGAGAGGAATTTAATGCAATGGGCTTGAAGGAAAAGAGTTAGTGGGCTTGAGTAAGTAAGGAGGAGAAATGAAAAAGAAGAAGGAAGTAAGTTGGGCTTAGGCTTATTGGGCTTAAGTAATTTAAAAAGGAGTATATAAGGAAGGAGATAAGTGATTTTTGTAGGAAAAGAAGATAGAAACGAAATTTGGAGGGAGAGGAAAGAAGAGTGTCGTGAAAGGAGGGAGGAAAAGGAGAAAGAAGAGGCTTGTTAGGGTTTGGCATTTCCATGAAAGTGAGTGGGTTTTTGAAGAAAGTCCAAGAAGAAAAAGTGTGGAGGAGAGTCTAAGCTTCACTTTGAACCAAGAAACCACTTGGTTGGTTAAGGATTTAAGGTAAGTTCTTGGTTTAAGGTTAAGTTTTGTTTGGGTTTTGGTTAGAAAGATGAAGAATAAGATGGGTCTAGTGATTCTCTTATGAATTTCATGATTTAGATTTTAGGTATTTCAATTTCTAAACCCTATGTTGATATGGGGTTATTTTCTTGTTATGCTTGAAGGAGGACAAAAAGAGGAGAAGAACAAGGAGAGGAACTTCCTTAGGCAAGTTTAAGCAAGGATAAAGGTGGGTTTCATATTTATCTTTATGTATATAAGCTACAAATGTAAATAAATGCATGACATTAATGAGCTTTGATCACTTGGTTGTTGTATTAAATGTGTGTGATGGAATGATGAATGTGAGTGTATTAAATGCTTGATGATGATTGAAAGCTGTCATGAAGAAACTTGTTGAATGAATATAATGAAAGGCATGAGCGATGTATGAAAAGATGATTTCAAAGAAACAATGAATTGGATAAGAACAGTCCAATTTCCTTGTATGATTCATGATTGCTATGTTATGTGGGTAAGGTATTGTCCTAAGCATCACGTGCGTTGACCATGAAGCCTTTACTGGCTGCCCGATTGTGGCATAGGATGATCCAACATTTGGACTCTAAAGATTTGCCCATATAGACTCATGAAATGAGACTATATGGTTGCCAAGAATAAGGACTTACCGAGCCATTTGATGTGATTACATGAAAATGCAAGAATGATGAATGTTTGAATTGTGAGAAATTATGTTTGAGTATTGATGAACATTGCATGATGTATTATGATTGTATTGAAAGATTGCTAAAAGTATGAATAACTAATAGGACTGCTTGATATATAAATATAAATGTGTTACCCACGGAGCGAAAGCTCACCCCCTAAAAGAATTTTCCAGGAAATGAGCAGGATCTCGAGGAGCAAGCTTAAAGGCATTTACTCCAAGTTTTTCTTTTGATTTTGTATTTGAAATGATTTTGTAAAACAATGCTTTAGTTGCATTTTGAGAAGATATTGTATTTTGAAACTTCATTGTAATTGGGCTTGAAATGCCCACTAAAGCATTGTATGAATATGACATGATTTGATGAAGATGGAATGAATGAATTATGGAAGCAAAAATGTTCAGTTTTAATGTATTTTGAGAAATCCATGTATGTTTAAGACAATTGAATCATTGTTATAGTTTGGATATGATAGATGATTAAGAGTGTGGCTGTTGCTTCGAATGGTGTTTGAAGATACCTTAGGGTTTAATCATGTTATATGAGGTTGTATGATGAGTTTTATGTAGGTGGAAGTCTTAGAATTGAAAATTGGGTAGTTGCATTTTAAGGGGGATGTGCTGTCAAATTTTCCTAAAATTTGACATGATTAGCCTCAATATTAGACCCTCTTGGTATGAATTAGATCAATGAGTCTTTATGAAGATTGTAGTAGGGTTTAGAGTTTTCCAAGGGTATATCGTTTGCTAAATTTGGAGTTCGAGTCAAAAGATATGATCCTTACTAGAAAAGCGATGAACGAAATCGGAAGATAGAAATCGAAGGAAGGAAATCGGAAGATAGGAAAGCGTAAGATAGAAATCGAGAAGATAGAAAAGGTATGAAGGAAGCGGAAGATAGAAATCGAAGATAGAAAAGCGAAGGAAGGAAAGCGTAAGATAGAAATCAGAAGATAGAAAAGCATAAGGAAGGAAATCAGAAGATAGAAATCAGAAGGAAGGAAATCAGAAGATAAAAAGCAGAAGGAAGGAAATCAGAAGGAAGGAAATCAGAAGATAGAAAAGCAAAAGATAGAAATCAGAAGATAGAAAATCAGAAGGAAGGAAATCAGAATATAGAAAAGCAGAAGATAGAAATCAGAAGATAGAAAAGCAGAAGGAAGGAAATCAGAAGATAGAAATCAGAAGGAAGGAAATCAGAAGATAAAAAGCAGAAGATAGGAAAGAAGAAGATAGAAATCAGAAGATAGAAAAGCAGAAGGAAGGAAAGCAGAAGATAGAAACCAGAAGATAGAAAAGCAGAAGGAAGGAAATCAGAAGATAGAAATCAGAAGGAAGGAAATCAGAAGATAGAAAAGCAGAAGGAAAGAAAGAAGAAGATAGAAATCAGACGATAGAAAACCAGATGATAGAAATCAGACGATAGAAAACCAGATGATAGAAATCAGACGATAGAAAACCAGACGATAGAAATCAGACGATAGAAAACCAGATGATAGAAATCAGACGATGGAAAAATAGGACGCTGCAGAATGTAGGAGATAGAATCAGCCTTTGTAGGCTTCATAAGAGTTGTAGATCTAGATGTCTACTTTCATATGTTGAAGAACGAAAACATTTGGAGCTATAGATTAAAAGTTATAGCAATCGCGCCAAAAGAGTTTCGATTCGATTTCGGAAGTGAGCATGGTCCGTTGGTTTGGGTATATTTCCCTCATACGACCTCCAAATGAGGTGAGGGTTGAACCATTGGATTTATAAGACACATATCTTTCACTCCATAAAATCCGGTATCAATTGGAGTTAAATTGAGAAATTTTGTTCTAAAACAAGTGAAAGATCAGTTAAGAGGGCATGTTTCGGGTATGAACTCTCTTAGGTTTTTTTTGGAGTGTATCTTGAGTATATGACTCCGATTAAGGTGATTCTTGTTTCAGGGAGAACTTGAGACATAAAGCTACAAATTATATGAATAAGTCAACCCATAATTTTAGTGTATACATGGTGTGTGCTTGCCACGAAGGTGGAGTTACAATTAAGAATCCTGCAAGATTATTAAGCGCAAGGTTTCAGGACAACGAAAGTTGGGCTCCGAAAACGGGTTCCGACGTCTTTGGTACTATAGTAAGAGTAAGAGTGTCAAGTTTACAGTCTCAGCAAGGCAAGTGTCTCAGGGATGGGCTCCACTCGGGCTCAAATTCCGGGACAGTCGGGCTCCCGGGATCGGGGTCTGACAATTTCATAAGTCGACTAATAATTTAAAGATCATCAGATGGGGGTTGAAATAAGTCGACTAATATGTTACAAGTCGACTACAAATCAATTGAATAGGAACACTAGTCAACTACCATGGAACTAGTCGACTGATCGAAGAGCGAAGTTGAAGCCTGCAGTGCAAAATGTTAATACTAGTCGACTATAACACCTCGACTAGTCGACTATCAGGTAGCTGACTATAAGGTACTAGTCGACTATAACAGCTCGACTAGTCGACTATCAAGTGAAGCTAACCAAACTTTATCTGAATCATTTAGAAATGGAAAGGAAATAATTTAGCAACGTCTATGAACAATCAACAACAACTAGTAGACTTCTCAAACGGCTACAATCATCTTAGACTCTACAAATAAAAGGAGAAACATCAAGGGATTGATTGAGGAGACTCCAAATCAAAGCATACTATTATTGTTCCATCAATTTGCTCTCATTCTACTCTTAGCTTGGTCTTAATTCCATTCATATGTATTGAGAGTTATTATTTTCAATTCTCTATCATTGTTATTGTGAGTTGAGTGATTAGAGAAAAATCATTTGTGAGGTAGGATTTGTGTCGAAAGACAAATCAATTGTAAAGGTAGCTTGAGCCAAAAATCAAGTGGTGTTGGTAGGATTTGTGCAGGAAGAAAAATCAATTGTAAAGGTAGCTTGAGCCGGGAATCAAGAGTTGTTGTAAGAGTTCACACTGAACTAAAAAATGTGCAGTAAAGTGATTTGGCAAATCCTAAGTGGGAGCTTAGTAGAGGGCGTAGTCTTAGCAACGAACCTCTATAAAAACAGTGTTTGTTCTTCTTCCCTACTCCTTGCATTAAAATTTGTTTAACTTGTTTTGTGTGAATTAACTTCTAATTTTTTGTATAATTTTATGAAAAACTTTATAGATCTATTCAACCCCCCTTCTAGATCATTTACAATTGGTATCAGAGCATAAGTATCCAGGGATGGCATACAATAACCTAGCGGAAGAAGGTAACACAAATAATCGCCCTCCTTTGTTTAATGGTACTAACTATTCTTCTTGAAAAAATCCTATGAAGTATCATATTATAAGCGAAGGAGTGGAGTATTGGAAGATCATCATCTTCGGTCCACATGTTCCATTAAAAGAAAATGGCAAGGTGAAAACAGAGCTGGAATATGATGACAATGATTGGAAGCAAGCCTACATCAACGCAAAAGTAATGAAATTGATATACTTCACTCTTATTATTGAGGAAAGAAATCGAGTGAACTCATGCACTATCGCTCAAGAAATGTGGGAGAGACTTCACATTACTCACGAAGGAACCAACCAAGTTCAAGAAACAAAGATCAACATGCTACTCCATGACTATGAAATGTTTGTCATGAAAGAAGGTGAGTCTATTTCTACTATGCTTGATCGTTTTGCAGAAATTATCAATAGATTAGGAAATCTTAGAAAGCACATGACGGATAGCGAGAAGGTGAAAAAGATTCTACGTTCATTGCCGAAAGGATGGGACTCACAAGTCACAGCCATTATGGAGTCTAAAAATCTCAATCATTTGGAATTCAATGCCTTGGTGGGATCACTCATAAACTATGAGATCATTCTCAAGTCATGAGGAGGAAGAGGTAAGTCACAAAATCAATTGCTTTAAAAGCTAATGTTTCTTCTCTTGATGAAAGCAATGAAGAAATAGATGAAGATGAAGAAGATGAAAAAATAGCAATGTATGCCAGAAACTTGAGAAAGTTCAAAGGAATACTCAAAAATAGGAGAAAAGAATTACGTGGTGGAAGAAATGAAGAAAGAAAGAAGTGCACCATGGAAAGAAGGTCTAAGGGCTATGAAGAAAAGAAGAGCAATGAAGAATGTTGGAAATGTGAAAAAAGAGGATATCATGCTAGAGAATGCAAAAGCTCATCCTTCACTTCAAATCTTCAAAAAAATGACAAGTATGACAAAGGGAAAAAGAAAGCTAGCCTAGTAGCCACTTGGAATGATGATGAGGAAGCATATCAAAGCAATGATGAAAACAACTTGGCTCTTATGGCAAATAGCTCCTTAACAAGTGATGATGAAGATTAGGTAACATTCATTGATCAAGATCTTAGAGATTCTTTTAATGCTTTACAAATTGATTTTGAAGAAACTATTGAACTCAACAAGAAATTGAGAAAGAAAATAAGAGAACTAGTTGCTGAAAATAGTGTCTTGCATGAAACTATTGATAATTTAGATTGCACTAAGGAAGACCTGAAGTGAATCACACGTTAATACAATCCTTATAAAACGATATAGAATGCACGAGAAGGGGGGGTTGAATTGTGTATTCTCCCTTTTGAAAACTCTTTCTAAAATTGTTTAGTAGAAATAAAATTCTTTACAAAACTTCTGATAGATTCTAATTAATCAAAACTTTTGAAAACTTTGTTTACGAGTTAAGTAGTGATAAAACTTGAATCTAAAATAGAGATAGAGAGTGAAAGTAGTTTGACACAGAGATTATCCTGGTTCACCCCAAACCGTGGGCTACGTCTAGTCCTCAGAATTTCTTCTGAGATTTCACTATCTCTTTAATCGTTACAAGTATTCTTTGCGAGCCTCTTCAGGTCTCTACAACCAGTATTCTTTCACACTTAGCCTCTGCAGGCTATCTGTTCTACTTTTTTTCAGAAAAGTGTTTGAACACTTGTTACAGTAAAATAGCTCTCAGCTAATTTTCACAATAAGCTCTTTACGATCACGTATATGTAATTCAGCTAATTTTTCAACTAGTCTAACTTTGCAATCTTCGACTTTGACTTGTATTTATAGCCTTCGTCTCCAACTGCTTCTTGATTCTTGTTTCTTGAATCTTTAAAGAAACGGTTATTCAGTTGAATTCTGTAACTAACTCGAACTGACTCCTTCGTCTTCTTTTTGAATTCCGCATCTTCTTTTCTTCATCTGTATTTTTGCGTCTCAGCGTCTGCGTCTGCTTTACTTAGCGTCTGCTTCTGCTTTGCTATTCGCTTCTGCGTCTGTGTTTGCTTTACTTAGCGTCTACATCTACGTCTGTATTTCTATTTAAATGCCTTTCATTGTATTTCTTAAATACGTGTTTCTACTTACATCGATTTTATGCAGGGACTTCGTACATTTGACTTCGTCATCGTAGGACTTCGTCATCGACTTTTCTTTTTATTGATTGTCTTTGTTATACATCAAAATCATATCTAAGTAAAGTCATTTGGACTTAACATTCTCCCCTTTTTTTATGATAACAAATTATCTATGAAAGAAAAAAAAAACAATGTTTTGAAAAGAACACAAAAACTTATCTTCATTCTCTTCTTCTTTGACTTCTTCCTCTCTTCGTCTGCTTCAGTCATACCTTCTTTTCTGAACATAACATCCTCTTCTCTTCTGCTCATTATCTTCTTTTCTGCTCTTCTCTTCTGTTCTTCTCCCCCTATTTGTTATAATCAAAAAATGATTAACGATGATGGCTCTTCAACAGTTCTGTCATCATCTTCTTCAGATCATTCATCGTCTCCTTGATCTCATTGACTTCTCCGCGTAATCTACTGAGTTCATCTGATGAGTTAATCGATGATGAGGCTTGATCAACATTTGCTAAGGGAGGAGGGAACGGAATGGTAGTAGTATAAGCATCTGAGGTAGGAATGTATTCTTCATTAAGCTCAATGTTTGGTGGACGAATAAACGTATCAGCTTCAAGAAGATCTAAGTCAAACGGAGCAGGCAGCATCAGTAACTGTCTTCCTTGTAGGGGTAATGCTTGAGCTTGAATAGACAGTGTATCAAATAAAGGTCTAATACGCAAAATTGTCTGAACAAGGAACTCTATAAACGTCCATGTGATAACTCTTCCTCCCACTGGACAGACTTCTTTCTTGTCAGTATAGCTGCAGCTCGCGTCATCTTTATTCTTTGTAGAAACGCATGCTTCATCAATTTTACGCACTTCTTTTGCAATTTGATCTGCTGACAGATCATCACAAACTTCTTCAGGAAATTGTTTCGTCTTCCCCTTAGTAAAATCCAACGGATATCTTGGCTGGATGTCTGGTGCAACCTTTATTTCTGTGTTTTCTGTGATCGGAAAAATAGTACACGATTTGCAGGAAATTTTTGTAGGGTATGGCTTCATAGCAGCATCCCTCAAAGTATCGTAGAAAATCTTTTCATCTTCTTTCAGTAATTCCCACGTGTCACTATTTATTAACATAGGTTTTACAACAGCCACTGTCTTCTTCATTGGTTGACTACAGATTGCAATAGCAGTTCTCCTTCTGGTAACAACTTGAACCATTCTGATCTTCAGCTTATGTTTTCTCAAAAACTTATGATAGTTGTATACCATCAGACAAGGTTCATCATTATCTGAGTCTGATTCTACCGTTGCCTCTGGTTGTGCTTCAATAGGATTCTTCTGAACCAGGCTTTCCTCCACTGGTTCCTCCTGTTGAACAATGGGGTTTTCCTGAACTGTGCTTTGCTCAGTTTCTTTTTCTTTTTGAGCAGCTTCAAAGGTTTCTTTCTTTCGACTATCTTCCCCAGCAGTTGACACGGTCGTCTTCCGAATAATCTTCTTAGTCTTGTCTTCTGCTTCAGCTAGTCTTGAAGATTTCTGCACTTGAGATTTTTCTCTCTCAGATTCTGATTTTCTTTTCTTCTCAGTCTCTTTGGCTTTTCTGGTTGTATCCTCTTCCAGAATAGAGACTAAAGATCTTGTTGCTTTATGTGCACGAGATTGAGAGGATTGTTCCTAACTCTGCTCTCTGGCAATCTTCTCTTCTTGTTACCTTAGAGTCTGAATCCTCGGTGATCTCTTTGCCTTTTTCGTAACTTCACTTAAAAGACTTTCTCCTTGTCTTTTTGGCACACCTCCTTCTGTTCTCCGAGGCTGACTTTCTTTGGTTTTAGGACTCGCCTGTTTTATCAGCGGTCTTCCTGATGCTCTTCTTAGTTCATCTGCAGACGATCTCATACTCTATTGAGTTCGAGAACTTGAAGCGTGAGTCTTCTTCGAAACACGCTCCCCCTCAGTTCTTGTTTTCCTTGAAGGGCTGACTTCTCCTTTAATCACTGTACTCAGACCCATTCACCTTATTGTGATCGAATCAATCTTACTTTTCACCGGTACAGTCCTTCTATTTCCTTTATGTAGAAGGATTTCGGATTTCTTAAAATCCTTGTAAGAAGCATACTGTAAGGATAGCTATTCGTATCCTTCATCCCCTTAATCATGTAGTGAAAGATTAAGAAGGGTAAATCAATAGGGTTGCGATTCAACAAGTAGAATAAGCATTGTTCATCCAGAGTGGTCACCAAATGTCTTGAACCTGTTCTGGGTAGAATGCAATTAAACAGAATTGCATGAAGAACCCTAGCCTTTGGAATCAAACTAGAGGTCTTCCTCTCCCATGGGTCATTGGCTCCATATAATTGTCTTCTGACATCTTCTTCTTTCATACCAACCTGGGACATCCAACCGGACTTTGTAGACAGGGTCTCACGAACTGATGGACAATCAGTCACCTTCCTTATCAACTCTTTAGTAACGACAACAGATATACCATCTACTGAAGATATGATAGTGTTGTCTACAAGTTGAGCGTTCTTCCAGAAATCGAATACCTCATTGGTGTATACTGGTTCTCGTACCTGGAAGAAATTTTTCCAACCAGCTCTTACAATCTCTGGTTCTACGTCCATACTATCATTCCTCAATGACTCGAAATCAACATGTCTTCCGAAAATCATAGCTGCCTCCATTGTTTCAGATCGAAAATTGTTTCTGGTAAGCTTTTCGTCTAGGGTAGGATGATTGAGAGAATTTTGAAAGCAAGATGAACCATCTGGATATGAAAGTAAACGCAATGATTTCAACTTCAGGCTACTTGAAGGGTCTAGTCTGGTGTGTTCTAGAATCATTAAGATCCTCGAGATTATCGATTTTCCTCCAAAACTTCCTTGTGGAGAAGTTACCGGTGTAACTCATCATGTCGACGCCGTTAGTTTTGGCGTTACTTTTAACTTTGTTGTTAAACAACATAACCATGTTAAGGTTGCGTCTGATCTTCTGGAACCGTTCTTCACTCAGTGGTTTGGTGAAGATGTCTGCCCACTAATGCTCTGTTTCAATGAACTGTAGACGCACCACCTTCCTCTGAACATAGTCTCTCAGGAAATGATGTCTGACTTCTATGTGCTTCACTCTAGAATTTGAATCGGATTCTTTGTGATTGATTGCCTTTGGTGTTGTCGCGATGATTGGAATCTCCTTTTCTCGAATCGAGTACTCTTCAAGTTGATACTTGATCCATAATGTCTCATTATGACAACTTGCGGCGGACATATACTACGCCGGCCGGTTGATGATAGAGCGATTGAGCTTTGTCTCTTGCTTGACCAGGAAACTAGGTTTGCGCCAAGAAAGTGACATCCTCCACTTGTGCTCTTTCTTTCGATTCTATCTCCGGCATAGTCCGCATCACAATATCCAATTAACCTGAAATCTTTACCTTTCTCAAACATTAAGCAAAGATCAGTAGTACCTGCAAGATATCTCATAATGCTTTTAACAGCGATAAAATGAGACTCTCTAGGATCGGCCTAAAATCTTGCACACAAGCATACACTGAACAAAATATCAGGTCTACTTGCTGGAAGATACAGTAAAGAACCGATCATCCCTCTATACAGGGTTTGATCCACCTTCTTACCAAGTTCATCTTTCGACAAAAGGTTTGAAGGCTGGATCGGAGTTGCCATAGGTTTCACATTATTCAAATCAAATTTGGACAACAGTTCTTTAACGTATTTTTGTTGATGAATGAAGATTTTCTCTTCGGTTTGCTTAACTTACAACCCAAGAAAGAACTTCAACTCACCCATCATACTCATTTCAAACTCTTTCTTCATTAGACTCTCAAACTTCATGCATAACTTGTTTGAAGTAACACCAAAAATGATATCATCAACATAAATCTGAACTAAAATAAAATCATTCTGAAAGTTTTTCCTAAAGAGCATCTTATCAACTTGACCTCTACTGAAACCATTTTCTTTAAAAAAAAGTACTTAGACGATCATACCAAGCTCTAGGAGCTTGCTTCAGGCCGTATAAGGCTTTATGAAGTCTATAGACATGGTCTGGATTTTTAACATCCTCGAAACCAGGTGGTTGCTTAACATACACCTCTTCGTCTATAAAACCATTCAGAAATGCACTTTTCACATCCGTCTGAAACAGTTTTATATCATGACAGACCGCATATGCTAGCAATATCCTAATGGCTTCAAGTTTTGCTACTGGAGCATACGTCTCATTGTAGTCTATTCTTTCTTGCTGATTATAGCCTTGTGCTACTAATCTAGCCTTATTTCGACTCACTCTTCCTAATTCGTCTAACTTATTCTTAAAGACCCATCTGGTTCCTATGATGGATTTTTTAGGGGTTTCAGAACTAAGGACCACACATTATTCCTAGTAAATTGATTCAACTCCTCTTGCATGGCTAACACCCAAGCTTCGTCTTGAAGAGCTTCCTCAACCTTCTTAGGCTCTATTTCAGAAATAAAAGCCACATTAGCTTCTCTTCTGAATCTGGACCTTGTCCTAACTACTTCTGAGGTCTCTCCGATAATCAACTCTTCTGGATGAGAATTTTTATATTTCCAGTCTCTTTTCAGTCCGATAGTTTCTGGAATATCTTCAGGTTTGTTTACTTGAGTTCCTGATGGTGAGGTTTATGTTCTATCATCTAAGTTCTTTGAAGGATCTGCACTCTCCATGTCATCTTCCTTATGGGGTTGGGAACTATCATCAAACTTGACATGGATGGTCTCCTCAACTATCTTTGAAGTAAGGTTGTACACTCGAAATGCCTTAGACGATGATGAGTAGCCTAGAAAGATTCCTGGATAGGTTTTTGAATCGAATTTATCCAACAGCTCCTTTGTATTCAGAATAGAGCATTTGCACCGAAATGGATGAAAGTAAGATATGTTCAGTCTTCTTCCATTCCATAACTCATAAGGAGTCTTCTTCAAAATGGGTCACAATAGAATTCTATTCTGAATATAGCATGTTGTATTCACAGCTTCTGCCCAGAAGTACTTAGGAAGATTCATCTCACACAGCATGGTCCTTGCCATCTGTTGAATCGTCCTGTTCTTCCTTTCAACAACTCCATTCTATTGAGGAGTCCTAGGAGCAGAGAAATTGTGGGAAATTCCATTCTCCTCACAGAATAATCTAAACTTCTCATTCTCAAATTCTCCACCATGGTCACTCCTGATACTGGCTATAGACATTCTTTTTCATTACAGAAACTTTTCGGATAAGGTCTAAAGCACTTAAAAGATTCATCTTTGTGTGATAAAAATAATATCCAATAAAATCGAGTCAAGTCATCAACAATGACAAGTCCATATTTCTTTCTGCCAAGACTTATTGTCCTACTTGGACCAAATAAATCCATATGTAACAACTCTAAAGGTCTAGATGATGTTACAAAACTTTTAGAAGAAAAAGAGGTTTTAACTTGTTTTCCTTTCAAACAGTTTTCACAGAAAAACTCTTTGTCAAAACTTATTTTTGGCAAGCCTCTTACCAAATCATGTTTTGCCAACTTTGAAATATGTTTAAAAGAGACATGACCTAGCTTTTTATGCCAGATTAGTCTTTCTTCTTTAGAAGATAGAAAACTTGAAATATTTTGACTTTGAAAATCTTCTAAATCAATTTTGTAAAGATTGTTTCTTCTCTTGGCAGAGAAAAGTATAGACCTATCTTTTTTTCTGACTTCGCAAAGATTTTGATTGAATGTGACTGTGTAACCAGAATCACACAATTGACTGACGCTAATCAAGTTATGCTTCAGACCATCAACAAGCAATACATTATTTATGCATGCAAAGGAATCTTTACCTATTTTACCGATTCCAATAATCTTGCCCTGCTGGTTGTCTCTGAAAGTTACCGATCCTCCCTTCTTATACTGAAGGTCTAAGAACATAGACCTTCTTCCTGTCATGTGTCGCGAGCATCCACTGTCTAAATACCAATGATGCTTGCCGTATTTTCCAAGGAAGGATATCTGCAGGAGAAACTATTTTATTTTTTGGTACCCAAATTTTCTTGGGTCCTTTATGGTTAGTAGTATGCATATGATGAGTTTTTTGATGCATATAACTAGCACGTTGATTAAAGCGAGATTTATTATAGTTTCTCTTTTGAAAGAAAGGTTTTTTATGAGACTGAGTCTTGTTACTTGTAAACCCTAATCCGGTTTTATCACTCGAATGTCTACATTTTCCAAGCATCTCGTTCATTTTCTTAGTGCTCTCTGTGAAAGTAGCTAAATCAGCTGACAAATTCTTAATTCTTAGTTTAAGCTGATTAATCTCTTCTGATCTGTCTACAACTTTATTTTTTTCTTCTAATTGCTTTTTCAGACATATATTTTCTCTCTCTATTACTTTCGTATGTCTAATATTTTTTGCATACTTTTTCTTTAACAGTTTGTACTGTTTCAGAATAGCATGAGAATCTTCTAACAGTTCTGAGTACGCATCATGCAAATTATCGTAGTCAGATTTTACCTCCTCATCACTATCTTCCTCGGCCATCAAGCAGATGTTTGCATGTTAGACGATTGAAACACAGATCGATTCGATGAATCTAGGTCCTCCCATGTTGCCATCATGCTTTTCTTGCCTTCTCTACTCTTCTTTGGTTTCCTTTTAAGAGTCGGACATTCGGACTTGTAGTGTCCAGGCTGATTGCACTCGTAGCAGATGACAGATGTCTTTTCTGGTTTGGCTTCATCTTTGTCATTCTTCTTGAAAGTCTGATTCCCTTTGGACTTCTTCTTCCACATGTGTCTTATTTTTATGGAGATGAAAGATAATTCGTCATCTTCATCACTTGACTCTGGTTCTGATTGACTGGAGTCGTCATCCTTTGATTCTTCAATTTTCAACGCTTTTGATGACTTCCTCCTTCTTTGAGTCTTGTGATTCTTCTGACCGGCCTTTAGCGTTATCGACTTGTCCCGTTTGTGCTTGTCTTCAGCATCGAGTTCAACTTCATAAATCTTCAAGGATCCAAGCAACTCGTCAAGCTTTAACATGCTCAAGTCTTTGGCTTCTTGCACCGCAGTAACTTTAGGTCTCCATCTCTTCGGAAGACTTCTTAGGATCTTTCTGTAAGTGTAAGTCGACTTGTGTGCTTATGCAAGGCGACTTACACATGTCCAGTACCGATAAGTCGACTTGTACATTGGGTAAGTCGACTTATTCAAGGACGGTACTGTTAATTGTGCCCTAAAGGCAATCCCCTTTAGCGTGTTTTATTCAAAGTCGTGTGCAGACTTTATGAATAAATAAAGAAAGGCATATTTCATTAATTTGATGTTCATGAATATTGTTTATGAATTGATATTGATCTTTAAATCTAATTAATGAAGTCCATGATATATGACATAGCATGAAGGAAATTATGATGTGATCATACTACTGAGATTCCTATCATGTGCAATTATGTCAGTATCTAAATTATCCCTAGTCATAGGATTAACGAGAATGGACATCGTTAATCCGGATAGACTAGCTCATGTCATACTCCTTGATTGGATCAGCGGTGGATCTCGAAGCTGTAAATATTGAGATATTTAGATTTGACATGTGGATGCTTACTAGCAGTAGTAAGTACATTGGATGAGCTGCCATGAGATCATCACATGGATGTCTATTTAAATGTCGGTGATAATCTCATCATAGCAATGGTGCAAGTATCCTTAGACTTGAGGTACTCGAGGATATCTTGAATCTTGATTACGTGCTGACTCCATTCCTTGTTGCCTTCGGAGGTTACTCATAGGGTGGTGCTTGGAGTGCAGTTTGAGGTATTGAAGGTAATTGAGTAGCCAATAAAGTTCATCACTTACGTGATAGCGGAAGAGATACTATGGCCTCTTGTCGGGATCATTACTTGAAATCTCGCCGCGAGTAGATGTGTCATGAAGACCGTCTTCCTTGACATATTAAGTAATGAGTCTAAGGCGAGAAGCGATATCACTGGGCTAGACTCGATCTAGTAAGAGTTGACACTTTGACCATACTCATAACCAAGTGGGGTATAGGATGGTGAAAGGACGAATTGCACAATAATTATACATGGAAGGGTTCGTGATCGGTTCGTTATAGCCCCCCCACCATAGGGTATCCACCAGAATGCCCGTAGTCATTCCGATACATATCTACGACAAGAGACCACTCTCGACAACAACCACTACACTCCTCATGGCATCACAATCATAAGACAATAATAAGAAATTGACCACTTTTAAAACCAAATTAGATTCCATTTCATTCACTCAAAACTTCGATAATTCTGTTGTCGGTATTTTTAATTTACATGTTCCAAAACCTTTGCACGCTAAGTAAGCTCTTGTAATGTACAATAAGCAGATCTAAGCGCAAGTCTCCAAAAGGAAGCCCGGTGACCGACCTTTGAGCCATCGCTTCTCTCGCCGATCCACGAGATCTACTCTACGGTCTGAGGAGCTATCTGTCTATGCTAAGGCCTGAAAAATAAGTTGCAATTTTGGATGAGTTTGCGAACTCAATGAGAAACCATCATCGATGGTTCTCCCAATTCATGCATCACATAAGCATGATACAGTACTCATTCAATAATTATACAAAACACACGATTGAAACAATCACAGTACACTTATACAGTATACAGATCACAGAACAGTGTATAAAGAACCAGTCAAAACATTTCCAAATATTCAGTCCAGTATGCAATGCACATGTGACTCTTTTCCAGTTCATTTCGAGATTGTGATCGGCGATAACGGATGATCGGTATAGACGCGTGGGAGAATTATCTCCGTCGAGCTCGAGGCTCGGTTCGATATATCGAGCTCTAGGCTCGGTTCAAGATCTGATGGCGTCTCGGTCACTGACTTTCTTTTTAACGATGTGATGCATTTTGCATGAATGCACATGGTCCATAGCGATAAACATGATAATACACAGTCCAATTAGACAGTTGCCTCATGTAAATCGCAGTCAGTAATGCCACATATAATGCACGTAATCCCCGTAGGGCAATCAAATCACAGTTATAATCCACGTAATCCCCGTAGGGCAATCAATCACAGTAAACACATAGATTGAAATAACCAACTAGGTTACTCACAAAATAACTTTCACGCTAGTGCCGGGAAGTCTATGCCAAGTCCGTGGAACGACGGTCCACTTGAGCCTCTATAGCAAGTTAATGAATAACCATTACCATCGGTATAAATGACTAAACAATGCACATGAAATCAGTCAAATGTGTATTATGCATGTTCATGGCATCCCGACCCTAATTCAATATTTCCCCATAATAAAATTCTATTAAAAATTAGAAATCCATAGGCACTGACGGTGCACAATTCAGACCTCTATAGGTCCCCAATTAAATAAAAGCGGTGATTCACCGTTAAGTTACCTGTATACGTCAAATTCCCGTCTAAAAATCCCGAATCTCTCAGAAAATGAAATTAAATATTCCATGTATCCGATGCCTCAAGAATCAGGTTAATCGGACGTCGGACGGAAAAGTTATTCACGAAAGAAACCAAAACTCAACAATTTATATTTTTTATATATAACCCTTATTTCCCCCTTTATTTACTGATTTCCAACCAACTTTCCAACACCCATAACTCTTTCTACACATTTCTGAAAAATGCAAACTATACCTTGTTGGAAAGCTTATGAAAAGCTCTACAATTCTCAAGAAGACCATAAAAATCAATTCCAACCCTAAGGGTGTCAAAAACTCCATCAAACCTACTGCCTACTCAATTTCCCTCAACACAGGGCAGTACAGTGGCAATTTCATAACTCACTGATTCTTCAGTAATAAATTACCACAAAAATATGTTTAATAATTTCACAATGTCTTAAACAACTTTCATGAACAATCCAAAATCAAATTCTATTGCTAAACAAGTCAATTAACTCATCTAATGTTACTGTCCCTGAAATCCTCCAATTTGGGCAGTAACCTTATAACAAGCATAACTCCCTGTATACAAGTCAGTAAAATCCGAAATTTATATCCCTGAAAAGATAACATCTCAAACTTCAATTTTCATGAAGCACTCATCATCCAATTCTATATCTATAAATTTCAAAACTGTTATGGAAGCTACTGTTATGATCAGCCATTCATAACCTGATGTAGGGTCAATTTTTGAAAAATCATAACTCCCAATTCTGACTTCTAAAAATTACACACCATATATCAATTTCAAGGTAATCTCTTCCTCTACAATTCTTCAGAAGCTCACTCACACCAATTCAGTCCACATAAAATGTTAAAATTGCCTCCAATTCGAAAACTCACAAAATCACACTTAGACTAGGTTTCATCCAAAATGCTCAAAACCAGTCATTAGGAATCAATTCATATCTCCCAATATAAAATTCTAAAAATAGCAAGATTAGTAGCAATGGAAAGATAATTCAATATGCTACAACTTCCATGAAGATCATTTTCCCTAATTCCATCTCCATTAATTCATAAAAATCAACAAAACTCAGATGTCATAGTTGCGGTTACTGTTCACAGGCAATGGAACAGTAACTTTCCATGCAAAAATTCACCCTTCTATCATTGAAATTCAACAACACCTATTTCACACTAAATTGAAGCCAACATCCCAAAGTTTCAGTAGCCACTAACCTTACCTCATTTGCATTCCTACACAATAAGTTATTAATAAATCAGTAACATCAATTTCAACCCTAACTTTCCAGATTTAATGTTAACCTTAGTTCTAACATTTCCAATGCCTTTTTCACATCACTAGACATTCAAATAAATACAAATTAAATATTACTACAGTCATACATATACTAGGGCTAATACTGAAAAATTGGCAGCATTAAATTCCTCAATTCATATACTCAAATAATCATCCATACTCAACTCAAAATCAAACCATATCATTAATTTCAATACATCTTCACCTAACCTCATACCCATTTCTTCAAATCATAATAATCATCACTTTAATGCCTACATGAACCTAATACATGCTTTAAACCCTTTTATTAATCACTCCTCACTATCATGGCATTAAATTCCTTATGCAAATCTCATTTAAAACTCAAACCTTAAATGAAAACTTACCTAATACAAAACCTCCTTCAAGCTTCAACTTCTAACTTCTAACTTCTACACCAAAGTACCAACCTCCTTCCCTTCCCAAGCATGTACCAAACTCATCTTCTAGCTTTGATGGATTAAGAGATGGTAGCTTAAAGTTACAAGAAAGATGAGAAAAGGAGCAAAATTTCGATGGTTAAATGTAAAGAAGAGTGTGTGTGTTTCGGATGGGGGAATAATAAGGCTTAACATCTCATCCTTTCTTTCTTTAAACATACTCATCCGAGAGCATTGAAGGAAGCATTTAATGATGCTTCTAAATGGCAAGTTTCCATTGGTTTAAAAAAATAAAAAAAAGTCAAAGTAGTATTTGTTTAATCCAGTCCAAAATTTTTACTCCAATTAACTCCAATGACCCTAATTTCAGTCCCAAAATAATATACCCAATATTACAGTACCATTGGGTAGAAATTTTCGCTACCAAAAATCGACCGGTTCGTCACTTGGCGATTTTTCCGGTCCAGGAATTTTCTCCGAAAAAATCCAAAAAAATTTCTAAAAATCCCTAAAAATGTAAAACAATTTATGGTGCAATCCAAATAATTTTCCAAACTCAATTACTCCATTAATTTCATACAGAAGTTCCATTTAAAACCTAAGCTGGAAAATGTCATGAATGCATGTATACTATGTGCATGTGCAACAAATCAGTAATTATTGAGGCTATATGCTGTATGTGCATGCCGAGATATAATTTAAGATCCCGAACCCGTCCCAATTACCAAAATACCCTTTTCCTATAGGAGAGGGGATGTTACAATTCTCCCCTCCTAACAAAAATTTCGTCCTCGAAATTCTTACCTGATTGATCGAAAAGATGAGGATATTGTCTCCTCATATGCTCCTCGGTCTCCCAGGTAGCCTCCTCAGTCGAATGGTTCCTCTAGAGAACCTTCACCAGTGGAATACTCTTATTCCTCAATTGTTTCACCTTAGACCCGGTAATCTGGATCGGCTCCTCCACATAACTCAGATTACTGGAGACCTCAATCTCCTGAGCCGGTATCACATGTGTCGGATCCGACCGATATCTGCGGAACATATTCACATGGAAGACGTCATGTAACTGAGACATCTCGCTCGGTAAAGCTAGCCTGTAGGCCAAAGGTCCGATCCTCTCAGTGATCTCATATGGACCAATGTACCTAGGGCTTAACTTACCCTTTTTCCCAAATCTCAAGACACACGCCATACGGTGACACCGTAAGAATACTCTGTCGCCCACATTATACTCAATGTCCCTCTATGCTTTGATCCACATAGCTCTTACATCATCTGAGCCGCCTTGATGCGACTCAATCAGTTTACCTTATCAGCAGTATCTGAATCACTCGGGGCCTCGATCATCCTCACACCCTCTTCATCCCAATACAAAGGCGATCTACGGTCTCCCATATAACGCCTCATACGGTGCCATCCCGATGCTCTTGTGATAATGGTTGTTGTATGCAAACTCAATCGATGCTAAATCACGATCCCATGCTCTCGAACTCCAATACACAAGCCGAAGCATATCCTCAGCAGTCTTAATCGTCCTCTCACTCGCCCATCATGCGAGGATGAAATGTCAGATCTTGAAATTGATCTAGTACCCATAGCAGATCGCAAACTCGTCAAAACCTCAAGTAAATCTGGGATCCCTGTCAGACACTATCGACACGGGACCCCATGCAGTCTCACTATCTCCGCCACATACTTCTGGGCCAACTGATCCATAGTATTATTCTCCCTCACTGCTAAGAAATGGGCGATTTAGTAACGGTCCACTATGATTGAATAGCATCATCTTGCCTTGGCGTCCTAGGTAAACCCATAATGAAATCCATGGTGACCCGTTCCCATTTCCACTCCGAAATGGGCAACGAATGAAGCTTCCTCTTTGGAGCACGGTGCTCGACCTTAATTCTTGCACGTCAAACACCTAGACACAAACTCGGCTACCTGCTTCTTCATACCAGGCCACCAGAAATGTTGCTTAAGGGTGTTATACATCTTGGTAGTACCAGGATGCATAGCATATGTGGCCATGTGAGCCTCCTCCAGTATCTCTCGCCTCAGATCATCCACATCAGGCACACAAAGCCTCTGCCCTATCCATAGAGTCTCATCTCTCACAGCAAACTCAGATCTCGAATCAGTTTTTACTTTCTCAATAAGTCTCACCATAATAGGATCCTTATCCTGAACTCTCCTGATCCTGTCCAGTAGCATCGGTCTCAGTCTCAATGTAGCCAATAATACTCCATCCTGCTCCAAATTCAACTACACATTCAAAGCCCTCAACTGAATCAAATTAGGCAACCTCATTGCACGAATAAAATTTGACTTAGTGTGTGACTTCCTACTCGAGCATCCGCCACCACATTAGCTTTCCTGGGTGATACTCGATAAATGCAGTCATAGTCCTTCAACAACTCAAGCCATCTTCTCTGCCTCAAATTCAACTCTCTCTGGCTCAGTAGGTATCTCAAACTCCTGTGGTCAATGAAGATCTGAAAAGTCTCACCATCGGGTAATGCCTCCAAATCTTGGTCTGCAAACACAAGCTGCAGCTAGTTCTAAATCATGAACAGGATAATTTACCTCGTGAGACCTTAAGCATCTCGAGGCATAGGCAATGACTCTCTGCGTCTTTGCATCGAACACATCCCAATCCACGATGTGATGCATCACTTGACACCTCAAATCCTCCGGTCCCAGATGGAATAGCCAACACCGTGCAGAGTCAACCGATGTTTCAGCTCCTCAAAGCTCTTCTGACACTCCTCGGTCCATCTGAATGGCACATTCTTCCTCAGAAGTTTTGTCAGAGGGGCTGAGATCAACGAGAACCCCTCGATAAACCTCCGGTAATAACCCGCTAATCCAAGGAAACTCCGAATCTTCGGCACATTCCTAGGAGCTTCCCACTTCAGCACTGCCTCAACCTTACTCGAATCCACCTGAATACCCTCTCCAGTCACTATATGCCCCAAAAAGATCACCTGATCCAACCAAAATTCACATTTGCTGAATTTGGCGTATAAATATCTCTCCTCATAAATCAGAATGGCGATCGTCTTGACTTATCGTTCAATATTAAAATTGATCCTCAGAAACCGGTCAAATAAAATCTATACCAAGGATTGCAATACAGGATGCAACCTCGGGTCGACTCTCAAGGAACCAGTGTACTAACTGATCTTAGACTAGCCTAATGTTTGAATTATGCATGCAATGAAAGCAATAAAAGGGGGTTTTGATTGATTAATCTAAAATTAAACTAAACCAAAGCAAAGGTAAATATTTTTGGGATTTTGAAAAGATAAGGCAATTGAAATTAAAAGGGACTAAAAACAATTAATAAAAACTCTCCTGAAAATGTAGCTCGGGTCATCATTGTTCAAAGTAATATCGGGGTTTGAAATCCACTAAGTTTCGAAAGCTAAACCTTAATAACTCGTTAAGTCCAAAAATTAATTAATCAACTCGATTAATTAAAATTTGTTAAAACCTTAGTGTATGTATAGAATGATTAATGCAATAAATCGATCAAACAATAACACAACCAACTCAATCAAACACAACTAAATGATTAAATTGATTAATGCAATCATCCAAGCGATATACATGAACTCCATGTATTTAAGCACAACATTCAACAATAATCAATCCATAACATATATCAAAGTTTAACATCCGATTAAACTATAACGGATTCAATCCATCATACAATGTATTCTCCAACTCGGAGTTGATACAAAATATAATGGAAATCTAAAACTAAGATCGATTACCCAGTTAAGCTCACGGAACTCGACCCTCACTCCATCTTCAAGAGATCGGAGACTTAGCCATTCATCACGGCGAAGAGTCCATCATCTGCTGGACACCCGACGCCGCTCATGACTCGAGACGATGAAGGATGAAGGAATGGTGTGGCGAAATGAAGGCGGAAGAGAAGGTGGTGAATGTAGAGCGATCTACATTGCCTCCGAATCAAAGCGCAAAGAAAACAAAGAAAACAAAACCTATTAGACTAACCGAGAAAGCAGAGAAGAAGAAGTTAACCTCGGGAGAGCGGCCGTCTCGTGTTTGCCCTAAATGGCAAAGTTTTATAGGGATGCGTGCGGTCGGGTTGAACAGTGGAACTTTGCCAAATATAGGCGGATTATCCGACTTTCGTTGCGGCTAATGGCCCGTCATTGCGTGAACGTTGAATAATCACTTCATGGCGGAAAAGAATTAAATACCATTAATTCGCCTCGGCGAATGGAGAGTTTAGTTAAGCCCGGTGAATCTCATGGCGTGTTGACTTGTTGAATGTTGACTCCTTTGGTCCTACAAAATACAACCCATTCGCATATCAATTGTCCCGATAAAAATTATGCAAAATTAATGACAAATGACAACAAAATACTAACAATGTGCAATTTATCAAAAATCAATATGCGGGACCAAAATAAGCATAAAAATCATAAATCGAGAGTCAACAAATGCATAATTACTAAAGAAAACGGGCCTAATTTATAATATAAATTTGGTCAATCAAATCCCACACTTAAACCTTTGTACTCTGAACAAAGCTTATAAGAGTCAAAAGGTACAAGAGTAAAAGAAAATTCTGCCCATGCTCAAACAACAACCAAAATTGACTCAATCCACTTTATCGAATTCTAACGCAGAAATTGAAAGAGTGCTAATAAAACAAACATTGAAAGAATTTAAGCACAAGAGATTGAACAACAGAGAATCACTCGGGATATGGTGTTTACGCTCGTCTCACTTGTATAGTAGGGATATTTTCTCTCAATCTGCTTAATACATCTCCTACCATGAAGCTTGTATCAATTTTATTTCTCCACTACAAGGACTATCAATTTGAAGATCAAGAGGTCTTTAAGGGTTGTAATGAGCGGAAGGCTAAATGAATGGATGATGTGAAAGAAAGAAAAAATATGAGCATGCGCATAAAGTGAGGAATCGATGTCAACAACAAAACTAAAACACTACACTAAAATAAATTGAATACACACACTTTTTTTTTTTAGATGCTAATCCCTTTTTGGGATGCAACACATTATGATCCCTTTTCGGGATACACAAGACTAACACTTTTCATTTTTCAACACTTTTTTTTTTCAACAGCTAATAACTAAACACAGACTACCGATCATCTAAGAATGTATGCAAATGCTCATAGCAAAAGGCTCGAGAAATAGCAAGAGGAAAAAGTGTTTAAGGGTTGGTGTTTGGGGAAAGATTTGAAAGAAAGAACGCCTCTATCATATCCACAAAATCTAGTCCATCAAGCTTTGAGTAAAATTGACACAAGTTCTAGAGAAGAATGGACTAAGCGGTGCACACACAAAAATATAGAAGAAAAATTTGGCTCGAATATCCTTCCAACAAGGTTTTGTCTCAATGATCAATCTCAAGTCTTAAAAACTTAAAATGCTACCTTGTTAGCATGCTCCCATTTACTTTGTTTTGAAAACTTCAAAAGTTAAAATTTTTGCCAAAACCAATTATCGTTCGAAGAATGGAGAGCATTTTCAAAAACTCAAGTATCGTTTGAAACTTATAAGGGTTTTGCATGCAAGGCACAAAAGAACAAGTGCAGAAAATGTTTTGATTGAGTCCAAATTTATCGATAAAAGCAACGGGCCCACAAAATTATGCACAAGTTTTAATAGGTGTACAATGCAAAATATAAAAGGAAAGGCTCCCCACACTTAAACATGGCATTGTCCTGATGGCGAAAGTAGCAAGGCACACAATAGAAGCATGAAACATGCGGAGCTAACAAGAGGAATCAATTTATTGAAGCGAAATGAAAATCCTCGTAACTACTGACTATTCCTCTTGGATGGGTTGCTCCCCACACTTAATCAACACATTCATGCAACACAACATTTCAAGTCAAATCAAATAATGTGCACAAATATATTGAAAATGCGGGAAAAGAAACACTGGTGCTCACGGTGGATCTTGTAGCTCGGGATGGACGTCGGTTGATATCCAAGTTCCATGTCAGCGACTTGGGTCTGGGCAGCTCCATGTCCATTCCGTATCCGAATAAGCACCTGCACTATCATCAAAATAGAAAGCGCCTCAAAGAGATCATTAGTGGTCGGGGTTAGAGTTTACGCAAATTGAACAAGCATCATCAATCACAACATCAAGCATATTCACCCCAAGCAAGGAGTAATCCTCGTTAGGGTGCTTCATAGCTTCATACATGTTGAAGCTAACGTGTTGATCACCAACCTTCATGGTGATCTTCCCTTCCTTCATACTGATCATTGTACTTGCCGTCCGAAGGAAGGGTCGCCCAAGGATTGAGAAGTATCTGCACCACTTGAGAGACATATCCAAAGACGTAAAAATCGGCAGGAACACTAATCCTTTCACTTGGACCGAATGTCCTCAATGATGCCCACGTGGTGTCGGAAGGATCTGTCGACCAACTGTAACACTACCAAGTAGGTTTTACGCTCTTAACCCCGTGGCTTCATAGGCGATTTTGGCATCACATTGATTGCCGCTCCCAAATCCAAAGAACGCTCTTCCAATTGTCACCTTTCTATGACACAAGGAATGGTGAGCGATCTGAGTCTGACACTTCACAGGAATTTGGGGCTTGAATAATGCGGACACGTTTGAGCTCACCTGGACTCTCTCATTCGGCCTAAACTTACGCTTGTTTGTGCACAAGTCCTTCAAAAATTTAGCGTAGGCCGGAACTCTCTTAACCAGGTCCAAAAGGGGCACATTCACCTCCACCTTCCCAAATAGGTCAATAATTTCCTTTTCATGTTTCAGTTCGTTGACCTTCTTACTCATCAAGTAGGAATTTGGGAAGGGAAGGTCCTTCATATTGACTTCCCTTTGTGTTGCTTCATTTCCACTAGATTTTTCCTTTGCAGCACTTTCTCCTGGACTGCTTGATGGTTGTTCTTTTCTCAACTTCTCTTCTTGTTCACTCTCGGATCTCACATCCGGCTTTTCCTTAATTTGAGGCTCCTCTTCAACCTCGATTTCTTCGGTGCATTCTTCTTTATCAGGAATGTTAAACTGCACTTTCCTTCCGCTCCTTAGCTCAATAGCATTCAGACTCTTTGGATTTATGACCGTGTTGGAAGGAATTGATCCGCTATTCCTCGCTTGGCTTTCACTCAAATTGTTAGACAATTGAGTGACATATGAGTTCAGGTTCTCAGCCTTGGTCTCCCATTGTTCCATCCGTTTTTCCAAGGCACTAAAGCGGGCAGCATTCTTGGCGGAATCCTGTTGGAGTAAGTTTGCGATGGCGTTGAATTGATTAGCCGTGGAGGTTCTTTCTTCCTTCATCAACGTCATCATACCATGTAGCAGTTGGTTGGTGTCCTCTTTTGGCGGTTGTGGTTGCACCGTCAATGCTTGCTGATCAGGGAACTGGTTTGTAGATGGTCCAGCTCCACTCCCTTGTTGAAAGCGGTTGGGTGCTCTTCCCTCATTACTCCTCCAACTAAAGTTAGGATGAGATCGCCATCCTTCATTATACGTGTTGGAGTACGGGTCCCACTTAGGATTTTGTCTCCCCGGGTACACTGCAGAGACTTCTTCATACCTCCGGGACAGAACCACTGGTTATGTGCATCACCGATCCGCAAGAATCGCAACTAGGTGCGGCCAGTTCAGTGGAAAGCGATGAGTGATGTGCATTCAAATTCTTTAACTCCGTCGTGTCGAGGACAAGCTGTGAAGTTATCCGATGTTCGAGAATCCACCTTTGATTCCAGGCTTTCCATCCTTTTTGTCTGAGCCGACATGGCTCCCACTTTATGGACACTCCTGGAATCTCTGACACTATACTGCTGATGATTTAGGGCCATCCTTTTGATCAAGGCCCACGCTTCAGGTGCGGTGAGGTCGATCAACGATCCTCCCGAAGCAGCATCTAACATTCCCTTTTCCTGATTCTTCACCCCATCATAGAAATATTGAACAAGCTGTTCATCAGGAATTTGATGATGGGGGCACCGAGACAACAGATCCTGAAATTTGTTCCAAAAGTCATACAAGGACTCGTCATAGTATTGCTTGGCAAAATAAATTTCTTTCCTCATTGATGACGTCCTCGAGGCTGGAAAATACTTTTCCAGGAAAGCTTTTCTCAAATTGGCCCAACTGTGATAGGCATTCGCAACATGCCTTGGGAGACTCATGTACCACTCCCGAGCCTTTCCTTCTAGGGATAAGTGAAACACCTTCCACAGCACATGATCTAGGGGAGCTCCTACGGGTTTCATGCTTTGACAAATCATTGTCGGTAGCTTGCAAATGCATGTAGGGATCTTCTCCAAACCGTGAAATTTGGGGAGAGAATTGATCAATAGCCCCTTAACTTCGAAATTCACGTCGAAGTTCGGGCAGGCTGTGGTGAAGGGGTCATAATTGACGTCCGAGGTCGTAGCTTCTCTGATCGTTCTACGCCTGTTGTTCCCTATGTTCTCATCGACTCTTTCCTGATCACCATTTAATCCATGATCTCCGTTCCTAGGTTGGTGACCGGGAAATTCTTGATGCTCAGCCATTTCTCCTACTTGATATTCTAATGTGTTAAGGGTTGCTTGCTCTCTTTTGTCTTTCCTACGCTTCCTTAAGTATCGCTCGATTTCAAGTTGAAAATGAACTAACCTAAGTCTACAGGGCATGCACAAAAGAAGTTCTCCTAAATTAGCTCACTAAAACGACAGCGGACAGAAAGGGTTTAATTCACTACTGTTCGTCGCGACTCGTAGGAACTCGCTGCGACGAACAGGACAAAATTGCGAATATTCGTCGCGACGAACGATGAACTCGTTGCGACGAACGATGAACTCGTTGCGACGAATGATGAACTTGTCGCAGCCAAGAATCACAGCAAAGCACAATAACTCGAAATTAGGCACAATAAGCAGGAACAATAACACTAAACACTTAAAACAAAACAAAATTAACACTAAAAAGATTGAAGCAAACAGAATAAAACAAAATTATGAAATGCAAAACAGAATGGAAATAACTAAACTAAAATGTAAAACAAACACTTGGCTAACCTAGAAAACCAATTACTTTGGTTCCCCGGCAACGGCGCCAATTTGATCGTCGGCTTATCGTTCAATATTAAAATTGATCCTCGGAAACCGGTCAAATAAAATTTATACCAAGGATTGCAATACAGGATGCAACCTCGGGTCGACTCTCAAGGAACCAGTGTACTAATTGATCTTAGACTAGCCTAATGTTTGAATTATGCATGCAATGAAAGCAATAAAAGGGGGTTTTGATTGATTAATCTAAAATTAAACTAAACCAAAGCAAAGGTAAATATTTTTGGGATTTTGAAAAGATAAGGCAATTGAAATTAAAAGGGACTAAAACAATTAATAAAACTCTCCGAAAATGTAGCTCGGGTCATCATTGTTCAAAGTAATATCGGGTTTGAAATCCACTAAGTTTCAAAGCTAAACCTTAATAACTCGTTAAGTCCAAAAATTAATTAATCAACTCGATTAATTAAAATTTGTTAAAAACCTTAGTGTATGTATAGAATGATTAATGCAATAAATCGATCAAACAATAACACAACCAACTCAATCAAACACAACTAGGCAGATTAAATTGATTAATGCAATCATCCAACTGATATACATGAACTCCATGTATTTAAGCACAACATTCAACAATAATCAATCCATAACATATATCAAAGTTTAACATCCGATTAAACTATAACCGGATTCAATCCATCATACAATGGATTCTCCAACTCGGAGTTGATACAAAAATATAATGGAAATCTAAAACTAAGATTGATTACCCCAGTTAAGCTCACGGAACTCAGACCCTCACTCCATCTTCAAGAGATCGGAGACTTAGCCATTCATCACGGCAGAAGAGTCCATCACTGCTGGACACCCGACGCTGCTCATGACTCAGACGATGAAGGATGAAGGAATGGTCGCGGCGAAATGAAGGCGGAAGAGAAGGTGGTGAATGTAGACGATGTCTGTTGCCTCCGAATCAAAACTGCAAAGAAAACAAAGAAAACAAAACCTATTAGACGAACAGAGAAAACAGAGAAGAAGAAGTTAACCTCGGGAGAGCGGTCGTCTCTGTGTTTGCCCTAAATGGCAAAGTTTTATAGGGATGCGTGCGGTCCGGGTCGGAACAGTGGAACTTTTGCCAAATATAGGCCGGATTATCCGACTTTCGCTGCGGCTAATGGCCGTCATTGCGTGACGTTGAATGGTCACTCGTCGCAGCGAAAGAATTAAATACCGTTAATTCGCCTCGGCGAATGGAGAGTTTGGTTCGCCCCAGCGAATCTCGCGGCGTGTTGACTTGTTGAATGTTGACTCCTTTGGTCCTACAAAATACAACCCATTCGCAGTATCAATTGTCCCAATAAAAATTATGCAAAATTAATGACAAATGACAACAAAATACTAACAATGTGCAATTTATCAAAAATCAATGTGCGGGACCAAAATAAGCATAAAAATCATAAATCAGGAGTCAACAAATGCATAATTACTAAAGAAAACGAGCCTAATTTATAATATAAATTTGGTCCAATCAGTAACACAATCCTCAAATGCTCACTATGCTCCTGTCTATCCCTCGAATACACCAAAATGTCATCAATGAAAACAATAACAAACTGATCCAGGTAGGGCTGAAATACCTTATTCATCAAGGCCATAAAAGCTGCCGGGGCATTAGTCAACCCAAACGGCATCACTAGAAACTCGAAATGCCCATACCTGCTCCTGAAGGCACTCTTAGGCACATCGGCCTCTGCAATCTTCAACTGATAGTAACCAGATCGCATATCTAACTTGGTGAATACTTGAGCTCCCTGTAACTGATCAAATAAGTCATCAATCCTAGGCAGTGGGTATTTATTCTTTACTGTCACCCGATTCAGCTACCTATAATCGATGCACAGCCTCAAAGTACCATCCTTTTTCTTCACAAACAAAACTGGAGCTCCCCATGGTGAGACACTGGGTCTGATAAACCCCTTCTCCAACAACTCCCCTGAATCGAACCTTGACTCCTCGGTTCCACAGGTGCCATCCTATATGGAGGTATAGATATAGGAGCGGTACCTGGAACGAGGTCAATAGTAAACTCTGTCTCCCGACCCGGCGACAAACCCGGTAACTCCTCAGGAAACACATCTGGAAATTCCCTAACTACGGGAATATCCTGAAGCCTCTGCTCAACTCTGGTGTCAACCACATGAGCCAGATATACCTCACAACCTCCCTGCATCAATCTCAGGGCACTAAGGAAAGAGATCATCCGGGCTGGCACTGCCTGACTAACTCCTCTGAACACTGCTCTAGGCTGACCAGGAGACTCCAGCACAACCTCCTTGGTATAGCAGTCCATGATAGCCCTATGGGCAGTAAGCCAGTCCATCCCCAGAATCACATCGATCTCTCTCAGAGGCAACACTATAAGGTCTGCCCTCAACACTGCTTGATCAATCTGAATCGAGCATCCCCTGCAGACCTCTCCTAATGCAGTAGTAGTACCTAGAGGTGTACTCACCTCTAGCCCATACTGTAGCATCTCCCTATCCCCATGCAATCTACATGCCATATGAGGTGCAATGAAAGAATGTGTGGATCCAGGATCCAGCAATGCAAAAGCCTCAATATCGTAAATAAGGAGCATACCAGCTACAACATCAGGGGAATCCTGGGCCTCCCTCGTCATGGCATATACTGCTCGGGCTGTGGTGGCTGCCCGACCCTCGGCCCGCCTAAAGGATCCTCGGCTACCTCGGCCCCTCATGCAGATCCACCCACTCTACTCACTGCACAACAGATTACTCTAACTCGCCCATCGCTAGCAGATGAACTCTCAATGTATCTGGCGGTCCCTAACTCGATGCTCCATCGAGCCGCATCTCAAGAGGCTCCAGTAAGCCATCAACACTCCCACTATGTCTCTCTCTCAATGCGGGCACTTTGGAAAAATCGCCCGTAACCTCTCGCCACTACCATCGCCGGTCTGTACAAATCGCCTCTCTGTCCAAATCCAGATGTCTCGAACCTCCGGAGACACAGAAAGTCCGCCTTAGCGCTTACTAAAGCTCCCGCCAGAGCTGCCTCGACTATCATCGGGCGCTTACCACAGGACCCAATCTCGGCTGTCTACGCCTCATCATTTGCTCCACTCTAACGGCAAGTGACCCTCAACTCAATGAATGTACCCATGTCCGACCGAGCCAACCTGTACGGATCTCAGATTGAGGCCATTCTCGAACCTCAAGACTTATCGGCCTCGATCGGGATCATCACGGTGGCATAATCTATCGGCTCATTAAATTTCACCTCATATTACGCCACCGACATCCGACCGCTTGATTCGAAACTCCTGCATCTTCATATCAAGATAGACCTTGGGCATGTAATTATCCCCAAGGCCCTCGTAAACTCACCCATGACAAGAAGCAAGGCTGGCGATCTTGCTGGCATAGTCTTCCACCACTTATATCTTGGGCCCCGCAACAAGGATGACACGCATAATCGAACCTCTCCTCGTGTTCGCAATCCATCTGATGAAGACTCTCTCCGTCCTCTCCAACCATCCTCGGCCTCGGTGAAGTGCATCTCGCCATAGAAATCTCTGACCCGCCTTGCATGAATAAGTCATACCTCCTCTCCCGTCTCACGGGAACTCGAGGAGGCAGATCCTTAGTACGAGGCATAGAAGACTCCCTACTTGCTCCCACTGATCCTTGGTCAGCTGGCTGCTCAACCTGATCACCTAATGCAGAAGACCTAAAATAAAACAAAAATTCTGATCAGTTCCAATAGTTCCATCCGATTCATACTTACATTGTTACTATTCCCAAAAGATGCCAAACCATGCTCAGATACCACCAAATGTAGCGCCCCCTTACCATAGGGTATCCACCGGAACGCCCGTAGGTCATTCCGATACATATCCTACGACAAGAGACCACTACTGACAACAACCACTACACTCCTCATGGCATCACAATCATAAGAAAGTAATAAGAAATTGACCACTTTTTAAAACCAAATTAGATTCCATTTCATTCACTCAAAACTCAGTAATTTACGACTGTCAGTATTTTTAATTTACACATGTTCCAAACCACTGCACGCTAAGTAAGCTACTGTAATGTACAATAAAAGATCTAAGCGCAAGTCTCCAAAAGGAAGCCCGGTGACCGACCTTTGAGCCATCGCTTATCTCGCCTTGATCCAAGATACTGACTCTACGGTCCGAGGAGCTATCTGTCTATGCTAAGGCCTGAAAAATAAGTTGCAATTTTGGATGAGTTTGCGAACTCAATGAGAAACCATCATCGATGGTTCTCCCAATTCATGCATCACATAAGCATGATACAGTACTCATTCAATAATTATACAAAACACACGATTGAAACAATCACAGTACACTTATACAGTATACAGATCACAGAACAGTGTATAAAGAACCAGTCAAAACATTTCCAAATATTCATCCAAGATGCAATGCACATGTGACTCTTTTCCGATTCATTTCAAGATTGTGACCGAGCGCATAACGATGATCGGTATAGACGATCCGGGAGAATTATCTCCCGTCGAACTCGAGGCTCGGTTCAGTATATCGAGCTCTAGGCTCGGTTCAGTACAGTGGCGTCTCGGTTCACAACTTTCTTTTTAAACAGTGTGATGCATTTGTGCATGAATGCACATGGTCCATAGCAGTAAACATGATAATACACAGTCCAATTAGACAGTTGCCTCATGTAAATCGCAGTCAGTAATGCCACATATAATCCACGTAATCCCCGTAGGGCAATCAAATCACAGTTATAATCCACGTATTCCCCGTAGGGCAATCAATCACAGTAAACACATAGATTGGAATAACCAACTAGGTTACTCACAAAATAACTTCCACGCTAGTGCCGGGAAGTCTCTGCCAAGTCCGTGGAACGACGGTCCACTTGAGCCTCTATAGCAAGTTAAATGAATAACCATTACCATCGGTATAAATGACTAAACAATGCACATGAAATCAGTCAAATGTGTATTATGCATGTTCATGGCATCCCGGCCCTAATTCAATATTTCCCCATAATAAAATTCTATTAAAAATTAGAAATCTATAGGCACTGACGGTGCGCAATTCGGACCTCTATAGGTCCCCAATTAAATAAAACAGTGATTCACCGTTCCGTTACCCAGCGCTACGTCAAATTCCCGTTTAAAAATCCCGAATCTCTCAGAAAATGAAATTAAATATTTCATGTATCCGATGCCTCAAGAATCAGGTCAATCGGACGTCGGACGGAAAAGTTATTCACGAAAGAAACCAAAACTCAACAATTTATATTTTTTATATATAACCCTTATTTCCCCCTTTATTTACTGATTACCATCCAACCTTCCAACACCCATAACTCTTTCTACACATTTCTGAAAAATGCAAACTATACCTTGTTGGAAAGCTTATGAAAAGCTCTACAATTCTCAAGAAGACCATAAAAATCAATTCCAACCCTAAGGGTGTCAAAAACTCCATCAAACCTAATGCCTACTCAATTTCCCTCAACACAGGGCAGTACAGTGGCAATTTCATAACTCACTGATTCTTCAGTAATAAATTACCACAAAAATATGGTTAATAAGTTCACAATGTCTTCAACAACTTTCATGAACAATCCAAAATCAAATTCTATTGCTAAACAAGTCAATTAACTCATCTAATGTTACTGTCCCTGAAATCCTCCAATTTGGGCAGTAACTTTATAACAAGCATAACTCCCTGTATACAAGTCAGTAAAATCCGAACTTTATATCCCTGAAAAGATAACATCTCAAACTTCAATTTTCATGAAGCACTCATCATCCAATTCTATCTCTATAAATTTCAAAACTGTTATGGAAGCTATTGTTATGATCAGCCATTCATAACCTGATGTAGGGTCAATTTTTGAAAAATCATAACTCCCAATTCTGACTTCTAACAATTACACACCATATATCAATTTCAAGGTAATCTCTTCCTCTACAATTCTTCAGAAGCTCACTCACACCAATTCAGTCCACATAAAATGTTAAAATTGCCTCCAATTCGAAAACTCACAAAATCACACTTAGACTAGGTTTCATCCAAAATGCTCAAAACCATTCATTAGGAATCAATTCATATCTCCCAATATAAAATTCTAAAAATAGCAAGATCAGTAGCAATAAAAATATAATTCAATATGCTACAACTTCCATGAAGAACATTTTCCCTAATTCCATCTCCATTAATTCATAAAAATCAACAAAACTCAGATGTCATAGTTGCGGTTACTGTTCAGTGGCAATGGAACAGTAACTTTCCATGCAAAAATTCACCCTTCTATCATTGAAATTCAACAACACCTATTTCACACTAAATTGAAGCCAACATCCCAAAGTTTCAGTAGCCACTAACCTTACCTCATTTGCATTCCTACACAATAAGTTATTAATAAATCAGTAACATCAATTTCAACCCTAACTTTCCAGATTTAATGTTAACCTTAGTTCTAACATTTCCAATGCCTTTTTCACATCACTAGACATTCAAATAAATACAAATTAAATATTACTACAGTCATACATATACTAGGGCTAATACTGAAAAATTGGCAGCATTAAATTCCTCAATTCATATACTCAAATAATCATCCATACTCAACTCAAAATCAAACCATATCATTAATTTCAATACATCTTCACCTAACCTCATACCCATTTCTTCAAATCATAATAATCATCACTTTAATGCCTACATGAACCTAATACATGCTTTAAACCCTTTTATTAATCACTCCTCACTATCATGGCATTAAATTCCTTATGCAAATCTCATTTAAAACTCAAACCTTAAATGAAAACTTACCTAATACAAAACCTCCTTCAAGCTTCAACTTCTAACTTCTAACTTCTACACCAAAGTACCAACCTCCTTCCCTTCCCAAGCATGTACCAAACTCATCTTCTAGCTTTGATGGATTAAGAGATGGTAGCTTAAAGTTACAAGAAAGATGAGAAAAGGAGCAAAATTTCGATGGTTAAATGTAAAGAAGAGTGTGTGTGTTTCGGATGGGGGAATAATAAGGCTTAACATCTCATCCTTTCTTTCTTTAAACATACTCATCCGAGAGCATTGAAGGAAGCATTTAATGATGCTTCTAAATGGCAAGTTTCCATTGGTTTAAAAAAATCAAAAAAAAGTCAAAGTAGTATTTGTTTAATCCAGTCCAAAATTTTTACTCCAATTAACTCCAATGACCCTAATTTCAGTCCCAAAATAATATACCCAATATTACAGTGCCATTGGGTAGAAATTTTCGCTACCAAAAATCGACCGGTTCGTCACTTGGCGATTTTTCCGGTCCAGGAATTTTCTCCGGAAAAATCCAGAAAAATTTCTAAAAATCCCTAAAAATGTAAAACAATTTATGGTGCAATCCAAATAATTTTCCAAACTCAATTACTCCATTAATTTCACACAGAAGTTCCATTTAAAACCTAAGCCAGAAAATGTCATGAATGCATGTATACTATGTGCATGTGCAACCAATCAGTAATTATTGAGGCTATATGCTGTATGTGCATGCCGAGATATAATTTAAGATCCCGAACCCGTCCCAATTACCAAAATACCCTTTTCCTATAGGAGAGGGGATGTTACATTCGTGATGAATTCATCAAACCAATTACTTTCCGGTCAATTGGGGGTCATGATGTGTTGTTAGACGCCGCTCATGACTTGCTCAGATTAATTGTTAATCTAAGTGGCCAACATAACCGGGAACCTAAAGGGTCACACGCATAAGAGTGATTCAGAGAATCTGTAAAATAGTATTGGACTGAGTTCCAATTATTGGAGAGCATTAGGATTAAATGGATCCCGATGAGATTGGGATATGTCCCGATGAGATCGCGACATCAATATTGCTAAGAAAGGTTTAGGTTGCCAAAGACCGGAGACCCTGTAGGCCGGTAGGACCGACCCCAGTGTGACTGGACCACTTTAGTAATTATATTTATATATATATAATTAATTAATTAGAGAATTAATTGATTATTATATATATATATATGCATTTACGTGGCTTTGGGAGGAAGCTTCCATTTTTAAGCTTAGTCATTACTTCATTTAATGATAAAAGACAAAAACATGGAAGAAAGAGTAGTGATGATCGTTGCTTTTGACAAAGAAGATTAAAAAGAAAGAGTTTCTTTTGATCTTGGCAGATGATCTTCGTGCCTTTGAAAGGAGAAAGAAAGGTTTTAAGGAAAAAGAGTTTTCCTCTCATCTTTCATCATCGATCATCAAGTCTTTATTCTTTTCCTCACTAAGCTTCAACTTTTCTCCATCGTTGATCCAAGCTCTCTAAGAACAGAGGTAGGGTCTAGCAGCCTTTACTTTGTTCTAGCTATTCCCGGGTCAAAAGGGTTTGTCCCGGTTAGATTTTCTGATCTCTGCGTGGATACCTTTAGAGATAGTCTCTATTGGCTATTCAGGTTTGAATCTTCATACCGAAACATAGGTCCTGGCCTTCGGGAAGGTCCCGGCGACAAAAATTTTTGTTTTCCGCACCTGGTACATGTGATGTACTTCCCGGGATTTTCCAACAGTGGTATAAGAGACACTTGTGTCGTGTATGAAGCTAAAACCCTAGCTAGGTCAGAATTCCTATTTGAAGTTGTAGCTGATGCATCTGATCTGTTTGAATTTCGATTCTATATAGAGATATGTTTTTCGAAAATTTTCTGCCCAGATTTGTTCATAACATGTTATAGAATATGTCTGTGAAAGATGAGAATTTATCGATTTGATTTTATACAGTTTTGCTAATTTATTCCCTTAGGTTCTAGATGCTGTTTTTTGACAGATTCTGTGAACAGGCATGACTTTAAATTCGAGAATAAATTATGGAAAAAAATTTTTTCGGATTTTCCTTCACCTATATGTCTCTAAGATATTTATGAATGTCTATGAGAAAGAAAAATTGTTTTCGAGGTGATTTACTATTTATTTTCGAATTTATTGTGTGCTGTTGGGAATTTCTGTGTTAGTGAACACAGATTCTGAATCAGTTTTGTTGCTTAGGTTGATTGAGTTTTTGATGGCTATAAATCCTTAAAAAATTCATGAAGTATTTTCTGAACATGTAGGAACCTTTGTAAGTTTCTCAGAATTTATTGAAATTGTTTCAATGATCATTTCGAGCAATATACAGAACTGGGCAGTTTTGTGAAAATTGCTGGGACTGTTTTGCTTGGCATGATTGTTTGTGTAATTTTCAGTTCCAATGCCTTGGACCATTTTTAATGTGATTAGAAATGTGTTATATTGATGTGGTATGCTTTCCAAACTGAATTTCTTGAAATTGGTTTTCCAATAATTTTCGGATGTCAAATAGGTCACATTAGTGTCTCGTTAGTATATTTCGTTGTCTTGATTGTTTTGGCCGTCACAAATTTTTGTGACAAGTGCCGAAGTAGTTTTGATAGTGTGTAGACTAACTAGAGATGCTTAGGGTGATTATTTGATGTTTTTGAATTATGTGGAATTCTAAGTGATTAATAGTGGATTAATCTGTTTCAAGATTTTCTTGTATAATATGACTATATGGCAAGCATGATACAATGAAAATGTTTCATTAGCACATCAATATAAAGGATAATATACTTAGTATATTGGTATTGTGAATTGGAAATGCACGGATTGAGAAATTAGCCGATTTGTTAGCAATTCTTAGTGTAAGTCGACTTGCATGAGTTGTATAAGTCGACTTGCACATCAGAACAAGTCGACTTGTACTGGCGCAGTTGTATAAGTCGACTTGCACATCATAGTAAGTCGACTTGTACAGGACCAGATGTGTAAGTCGACTTGTAGGATACAAGGCGACTTGATGGAGCACAGGAGCATAAGGCGACTTACATTCTTATGTAACTCGACTTATAACATGCGTAGGTGGGATGATGGATGATTATAAGGAGAGATTCAATGCGATTGATGAAACCTAAATCATTCCATATAGTCATGATGACTATAATCCTAAAGCTTGGATGAGACTAGAGTTTCAAATCCCTCCTCGGAATATGAAAACTAACGCCTTCCATTAATATGGTAAGAACCAGAGTTCTTCTAGGGTTGGGTTGTTGAGCTAACCTCAAGCTCACTCTATCTGAATATGTTGAACCATGAAAATAAGATTTTACGATTAATGGGTCGGTTTTCTGAAGCGTTGATTTGTTGAGCTAACCTCAAGGTCAACGTGGACAGAGGCGAAGTTGGGTAGTGTACATTAGATGTACGCGCATCAAGTGTTGATAACCCAATGTTAGTGCATACATCAACAAGTTGATAGCACTGGGCGATAGTTGTGTCTAAGATGTAATTGGTATGTCTGATACCTCCCGAGACATAAGGTGGCTTGTTGGGCAAACCCAAGGTCATTCTTAATGTCGGTTATCGATGATGCAATTGGTATGACTGATACCTACCGATTAACCTAAGAAGTGGCTTGTTGGGTAAACCCAAGGTCATTCTTAGCAATGTCGGATATCGACTCACTAGGACATTTTGTCATAATTTTCTTTGGATTCGTAAAGAGGGTTATGGATTCTTGGAAACTAGTGGGAGCCATATGCATGTCATGCAAGTCCTTATGAGCATGCAGGCATTTCTAATCTATTCTAGCATTCGTTCTCTCTCTTTTCGATTAGGTTAGTTGAAGATGTCTTTCAGTGTGTTTTTACGCTCACCTTTTCTGGACTTAATTTTCTCGATTGGCTGAGAAATCAGAGAATTGTTCTCAAATTTGAGGAACTAGGCTATGTCCTTGATGTTCCACTTCCTGATACACTTGTTGTTGATGTTTCTGATGAAGATCAGAAAGTAGGAAGTGCAGCCAAAAGAAAAACCAAAATATCTACCCCAAAAGGAACTTGCTTCCATTGTGGCAAGACTGACCACTAGAGGCGAAACTGTAAAGTCTATCTGGAGTCCCTGAAGCAGAAGAAGGCATCAGATGCCTCAACTCCTTCAGATATGTTTGTCATTGAGGTTAATACTGTTTCTGATCACAACATATGGGTATTAGATACCGGTTGTGAACCGGTTCACACATATGCAATGATATGCAGGGCCTCAGAGACTGTAGACAGCTCATAAAAGGGGAACTTGACCTTCGTGTTGGTAATGGAGTAAGAGTTGCTACATTAGTCGTAGACACTTATGTTTTGTCCCTCCCCGGTGGGCCTGTACTCAAGTTGGATGATTGTCATTTTGTAGTGGTTTTAACAAAGAACATATTGGATATTTCTTGTTTAAATAGAGCAGGTTTCCATTGGACTTTTAGTAGCAATGATTGTTCTATTAGTTCGAATGGAATACTCTATGATACTGGTACATTATGCAATGGAATTGACATATTAGATATGTCACATCCAATTATGAATGTCAATGACGCGAAAAGACATAAATGAGATAATTTAAAATCAACTTACTTATGGCATTGTCGTCTTGGCCATATAAATGAGACACGCATCGCTAAGCTCCATGAGAGTGGCGGTTTAGGGTCATTTGATTTTGAATCATATGACACATGCGAATCTTGTTTATTAGGCAAGATGACTAAGTTACCCTTCAATGGAAAGGATGAACGATTGGAGTATTAGACCTGATACATTTAGATGTATGTGGTCTGATGTCCATCCATGCCGGAAATGGTTGTTTTTACTTCATTACATTTATCGATAATTATTCTCGGTATGGGTACCTGTATCTGATGAGATACAAACCTGAAGCGTTTGAAAAGTTCAAACAATTCAGACATGAAGTAGAAAAGCAGCTTGGTAAAAGTATCAAGGCATTACGATCCGATCGTGGTGGGGAATACTTAGACCAACAGGTTCTGGATTATCTCAGAGATAATGGGATTTTATCTCAATGGACTCCACCTTGCACGCCGCAGCATAATGGTGTGGTTGAAAGGAGAAATCGAACCTTGTTAGACATGGTGCGATAGATGATAAATTTTGCAAAGTTTGGGGGTATGTGCTCGAGACAGCTGTTTACTTGCTAAACAGGGTTCCATCAAAGTTAGTTGATGTTACTCCATATGAGATGTGGACTAACAGAAAATCCTATCTTTCTCATCTGAAAGTTTGGGGTTGTCCTGCTTACGTGAAGCGGACACAGTCAGATACACTTGATGTAAAAGCTGACAAGTGTTTGTTTGTAGGATATCCTAAAGAGACCATGGGATATCAATTTTACCTTCTTTGAGGAACAAAAGGTGTTTGTTTCAAAGCATGCTGTCTTTAGAGAAAGAGTTTCTTCGCAAGAAGGCGGTGGGAGCAAAGTCAAACTTGAAGAAGTTCAAGATGCTCAAACAGATACGCAGATCAATTGCTCGAACTCGAGGCTGTCACTCATTCGGATGAAGTGTGATTCAACCTTCTACTACACACGAAGTTCGTAGGTCAAGTAGGATACGCACTGTTCCCGAGAGATGTGAATTTCTCGTAAGTGAACAGAATGACGTATTGGTCATAGAAGGTGATGAGCCTGCTACCTATGAAGAGGTTCTGAAAAGTTCAGAGTCTGAAAATGGCTTTGTGCCATGAAAGCCGAAATGGATTCCATGTACAAAAACCAAGTATGGACTTTGGTTGTTGCACCTGAAGGTGCAAATGGGTTTTCAAGAAGAAAATCGACATGGATGGTAATGTGATTACCTACAAAGCAAGGCTTGTGGCTAAAGGCTTTAAATCTAAGACAAGGAGTTGACTATGACGAGACCTTGATCCGATAGCAATGCTTAAATCCATTAGGATACTCCTAGCCATTGCTACTCATTATGATGATATGGCAAATAGATGTGAAGATAGCTTTCCTGAGCGGAAATCTACCCGAGGATGTGTACATGACACAACCAGAGGGCTTCACCTCCTATGGTGGCGAAAAGGTATGTAAGCTTCAGAAATCCATCCATGGATTGAAGCAAGCATCCAGGAGTTGGAATATCTGTTTTGATGAGATAATCAAAGAGTTTGGTTTCTCACAAAATTCGGATGAACACTGTGTGTACAAGAAGGTTAATGGGACTGCAATCGTATTCCTTGTGCTATATGTGGATGACATATTGTCACTGGGAAACGATGTCTCTATGCTGCAATCTGTTAAGATTTGGTTGTCCAGACAATTTGCCATGAAAGACCTTGGTGAAGCAACTTATATCCTTGGGATAAGAATCTATAGAGATAGATCAAAAGGTTGCTTGGTCTTTGACAATCATCGTACATAGACAAGATGCTAAAGAGGTCTAGCATGGAGCAATCCAAGAGAGGGTTTCTTCCCATGTCTCATGGGATAACACTCTCGAAATCTATGTGTCCTAAGACACAAGATGAGAGGATGCGATGCATCGAGATCCGTATCGTTTGCGATAGGATCGATCATGTATGCTATGTTATGTACGAGGTCCGATGTATCGTATGCTCACGAGTGTCACGGCAGATACCAATCGGATCTGGTGAGGGTCCTTTGGGTGGTATCAAGAATATCCTCAAGTACTTGCGAAGGACTAAGGATGTTTTCTTAATATATGGAGATGGAAATCTCCATGTGAGCGAGCATTCGGATGCTAATTTTAATCGATAAGGATGATTACGAATCACAATCGGGTTATGCATTCACACCGAACGGCGAGGCGGTCAGTTGGAAAGAGTTCCAAACAGGGAGGACTGTCGATTCAACAACCGAGGCAGAGTACATTGCCGCATCAGATGCAGCAAAGGAAGCAGTTTGGATGAACTTGGTTTGGTTCCTAGCTGTGGTGGGCCCATAAGGTTGTATGGTGATACAATGGGGCTAGTGCGCAGGCAAAGGAACCTAGGTCTCATCAACCATCTAAACACGTACTCCGTCGATTCCAGCTGATTTGGGAGATCATTGGTCGAGATGATATCCTAATAGAGAGAATTCCCACAGAGCAAGTGTTGCTGATCCGTTGACAAAGCCATTGTCACAGAAGAATTGTGATTCTCATAGACTCGCTTATGGTATTAGATACTAAGGCGATTGGCTTTAGGTCAAGTGGGAGATTTGTAAGTGTAAGTCGACTTGTGTGCTTATGCAAGGAGACTTACACATGTCCAGTACCGATAAGTCGACTTGTACATTGGGTAAGTCGACTTATTCAAGGACGGTACTATTAATTATGCCCTAAAGGCAATCCCCTTTAGCGCGTTTTATTCAAAGTCGTGTGCAGACTTTATGAATAAATAAAGAAAGGCATATTTCATTAATTTGATGTTCATGAACATTGTTTATGAATTGATATTGATCTTTAAATCGAATTAATGAAGTCCATGATATATGACATAGCATGAAGGAAATTATGATGTGATCATACTATCGAGATTCCTATCATGTGCAATTATGTCAAGATCAAATTATCCTAGTCATAGGATTCACGAGAATGGACATCGTTAATCCGGATAGACTAGCTCATGTCATACTCCTTGATTGGATCAAGCAGTGGATCTCAGAAACTGTAAATATTGAGATATTTAGATTTGACATGTGGATGCTTACTAGCAGTAGTAAGTACATTGGATGACCTGCCATGAGATCATCACATGGATGTCCTATTTAAATGTCAGTGATAATCTCATCATAGCAATGGTGCAAGTATCCTTAGACTTGAGGTACTCAAGGATATCTTGGATACTGATTCTGTGCTTTGACTCCATTCCTTGTTGCCTTCCAGAGGTTACTCATAGGGTGGTGCTTGGGTACAATTTGAGGTATTCGAAGGTAATTGAGTAGCCAATAAAGGATTCATCACTTCTGTGATAGCGAAGAGATACCCATGGCCTCTTATCGGGATCATTACTTGAAATCTCGGCCGAGTAGATGTGTCATGAAGTGTCTTCCTTGACATATTAAGTAATGAGTCCTAAGGCGAGAACCGATATCACTGGGCTAGACTCGGTCTAGTAAGAGTTGACACTTTGACCATACTCATAACCAAGTGGGGTATAGGATGGTGAAAGGACGAATTGCGAGAATTGCTCATGGAAGGGTTCGTGATCGGTTCGTGATGAATTCATCAAACCAATTACTTTCCGGTCAATTGGGGGTCATGATGTGTTGCTAGACGCCGCTCATGACTTGCTCAGATTAATTGTTAATCTAAGTGGCCAACATAACCGAGAACCTAAAGGGTCACACGCATAAGAGTGATTCAGAGAATCTGTAAAATAGTATTGGACTGAGTTCCAATTATTGGACATCATTAGGATTAAATGGATCCCGATGAGATTGGGATATGTCCCGATGAGATCGCGACATCAATATTGCTAAGAAAGGTTTCCGGGGCTATTTCAGCATCGGAGGCCCGGTAGGCCGGTAGGACCGACCCCAGTGTGACTGGACCACTTTAGTAATTATATTTTTATATATATATAATTAATTAATTAGAGAATTAATTGATTATTATATATATATGCATTTACGTGGCTTTGGGAGGAAGCTTCCATTTTTGAGCTTAGTCATTACTTCATTTAATGATAAAAGACAAAAACATGGAAGAAAGAGTAGTGATGATCGTTGCTTTTGACAAAGAAGAATAAAAAGAAAGAGTTTCTTTTGATCTTGGCAGATGATCTTCGTGCCTTTGAAAGGAGAAAGAAAGGTTTTAAGGAAAAAGAGTTTTCCTCTCATCTTTCATCATCGATCATCAAGTCTTTATTCTTTTCCTCACTAAGCTTCAACTTTTCTCCATCGTTGATCCAAGCTCTCCAAGAACAGAGGTAGGGTCTAGCAGCCTTTACTTTGTTCTAGCTATTCCCGGGTCAAAAGGGTTTGTCCCGGTTAGATTTTCTGATCTCTGCGTGGATACCTTTAGAGATAGTCTCTATTGGCTATTCAGGTTTGAATCTTCATACCGAAACATAGGTCCTGGCCTTCGGGAAGGTCCCGGCGACAAAATTTTTTGTTTTTCGCACCTGGTACATGTGATGTACCTCCCGGGATTTTCCAACACTTTCGAACATGATCTTTGATTGTTGTACGTTCTTCCAAGAGCTTTCAATCCATTGATAATTGTTTGAAATCTTCCAAACATTTGATTAATAGATTCTTCATCTTTCATCCTGAAAAGTTCATACTGGTGCACAAGAATACTTATCTTGGATTCTTTAACTTGGCTTGTGCCTTCGTGAGCGATGGACAATGTGTCCCACATCTCCTTTGCTGTATCACATCCGTGGACTTTGTCATACTCGCTTCTGCTTAGGGCACACGTCAAGAAGAACTTCGCTTTTGAGTTCAGTTGTATTCTCGCCTTTTGATCAGCCGTCCATCTGACTCGTGGAATGGAATTGCCATCTTCATCTACTGGTGTATAAGGTCCGTTCTTTATTACGTCCCAAAGGTCGACATGAGTAGATTCAATGAATAGCCGCATCCTATCTTTCCAGTAATGATAATCCTCTCCGTTGAATGCTGGAGGTCTAGTGACTGAGGCTCCTTTTGCGATGTATACATGTGATTCTGCCATTATCTTTAATCCACACTTTGTTAAAGTGATCCTTGGATACGTTGCTCTGATACCAATTGAAGTGAATCACACGTTAATACAATCCTTATAAAACGATATAGAATGCACGAGAAGGGGGGGTTGAATTGTGTATTCCCCTTTTTGAAAACTCTTTCTAAAATTGTTTAGTAGAAATAAAATTCTTTATAGAACTTCTGATAGATTCTAATTAATCAAAACTTTTGAAAACTTTGTTTACGAGTTAAGTAGTGATAAAACTTAAATCTAAAATAGAGATAGAAAGTGAGAGTAGTTTGACACAGAGATTTATCCTGGTTCACCCCAAACCGTGGGCTACGTCCAGTCCTCAGAGTTTCTTCTGAGATTTCACTATCTCTTCAATCGTTACAAGTATTCTTTGCGAGCCTCTTCAGGTCTCTACAACCAGTATTCTTTCACACTTAGCCTCTATAGGCTATCTATTTTACTTTTTCTCAGAAAAGTGTTTGAACACTTGTAACAGTAAAATAGCTCTCAGCTAATTTTCACAATAAGCTCTTTACGATCACGTAGATGTAATTCAGCTAATTTTTCATGTTGGACCCCGATCTCTAAATGGAATTTAGAAATATTAAAGAACTTGAATGAGTGTTTTAATGTATGTTTTGTGTATTAGATGAATTTTATATTTAAAGGAAATTGATGAGAAAAAAGAATTGATTCGTTTTGAGGGTTTTGACATTTGAGTCGTTTTGCTTAGGTTATGAAAGTTTAAGTGAATGGGTGAATGAAATGGAAGTAGAAAAGTAAAGAAAGAAAGTAAGAGAATGTGAAAAATTAAGAAAGTTGACTTTTTGATTTAAGCCAAATTTGAGAAAATGATCTTCTGGAAACTTGTAGATTATGTCAAGAGCTTTCTGTAGCCATAAAGTTTGATATTTTTCGATATCGGGAGTGAGAGTTATGATCAGTCAAAGTTCGCTTGAAATTTGACTTTTTGAGGAAAAAGTTGACTTTTTAGTTTAGGCAAAATTCGAGAAAATGATCAACATGAAACTTGTAGCCTCTGTCGAGAGCTTTTTGTGGACATAAAGTTTGCTATTTTTCGACGTCGGGATTGAGAGATATGAATTTCTGAAGATATGCTTTGTTTGAAAATGCTATTAAGTATAGATTTGTATGTTTTATGCTTCGAGGCCACTCGTCGTATGGATTTAGTTTGAATTAGAGTAAGTGGTATTCATGAAAGTTTTAAATGATGTTTTTATCTTTCCATTGATATAAAGTTTGCAATTTTTCGATATCGGGGCTAGGAGTTATGAGCGATTAAAAATTGGAAGTCGTTTAGGAAAAGCTGTTTGGGACAGAATCTTTAATTGAGTTTTCAACCTCTTTCGAGACCTAATTTGATTTTGAATTCTTCAGGGAAGTTGTAGAGCTTCCTTTGATCTTTCTATTGACATGAAATTTGTCAAATTCTAAGTTTGGGATCGAGAGATATGATTTTGGAAAAGTTCAGTTTTGATGTTCCGTTACTTTGTTTCTTTATCCGATCCCTTTCGTAATCTTTTGCTTATAATTCCTTCGTCCGACATCTGATTGATTTGATTCTCAAAGCGTTGGATTCCTAAGACAATTACGTTCATTTTTATCAAGAATTATGATTTTTTAGGAGATTAAATGGAAAGAGATTGATTGAACCAAAGTAAGAGATTTGGTTATAGGTTATAAGTTGGATAATTTTCTGAACATAGTTCAGTATTTTGCAATTTTCGGGAGCTGTACAACTCCGATTGAGTTGATTCTTGAGGGAAAATAAAGTTAAGCTATAGGGCTACAAATCATGTGAAGGGATCGAAATTTAATTTCATCCCTAAGATTATTATTTTCTGGACTGAAGTTATGTTAATGTTCAGTTTCGGATTTTGTGCAGGTCAGTTAGTAATTCGGCCATAATTTCTTCGTTTTAGATCCGAATTGAGCGCCGTCAGTGGCGTTGGATTCGTAAGATCGAGAGGAACAATTTTTAAGAAAAAATTTTGTCCAAATTATTTCGTTTAGATGCTTGAAAACAGGACTCAAGTAGTCAGTTTTTTCAAAATCCTGTGCAGGGGTATTTTGGGATTTCACTTAAAAGGAGGGGCATTATGGTCTTTTCCCCCCCATTTTAATGACCTGGCATGAAACAATTCTTGTGATGCCGTTTGGAGGTCTGGAGAGTCACGAAATAAGTAGAAAAGAAGAGAAGAAAATAGAAGAAAAAGAAGAAGAGAGGGAGAGAAGGAGTAGCCGTGAGAGGAGAAGAAGAAGAAGAAGAAGAAAGGAAGCTTGGTGCTTCGATTTTTATGGGGTTTTTGGGGGAATTTCGACCATGATTCAAGAAGAATGGAAGGAAGAAGATGAAAGCTTCATCTTAGAGCAAGAAAATTCGAAATTTGAGAAGATGAAGGTAAGAGATGAACCTTGATATTTGAGTTGTTCTTGAATCCTTGGTTTAGATCTATGGAAAATGTTATGGGTTTGTTAATTCCATGATAAATTTTGGGAGATTTCATGTTAGATTGATTTAATTTTGATTATGAATGGGTTAGGGTTTTCGTCTTGAATTTGGGGGTTTTGAAATTTTGGAAGTGTATTGATTTAGAAAGTTTGGAATTATGATGAGTATGGGGTTTCTATAGTTCATTTTAGTCCTTATGTTTTTGTGATTTTGAAATTGGTGATTTTGGTTTAGGAACCTTTAGCTTGGATGAAGGAAAGAAGTAATGGAGGAATTGAAACTTTGGAAAAGTTTCTAGCAAGAAAATGAGGTGGGTATCATATTTATTTTTGGATTTATAAACTTTATATGTGTTCTTTGGAATTCAAGAAAGTGAAAGGGATTTTTTGTAAAGTCATTGTTTTGAATATTTTGATGAAATTCAACAATTGTTTGTTCAATGTAGAAGAGAAATATTTGAAAATTGATAGTTTATATTTTAGAATCTGAATTTTCGATTTCGAATGCTTTTGAAATTGAATAGCAAATATTGTTTATGTTTGAATGTATTTATTTTGAATCATAAGTTTTGTACGAGTTTGAAAAAAATCAATCAAAATCAAGAATGAGAAATGTTTTGAAAAATTATTGTTTATCTTTGGGAAAAGCAAGAAGAGGATAAAAGATTTGTAAATTGATGTTTTAGAAATAATTTGATAAATGATTCCAAAGAATTGACGAATTATGAAAAATTGTTGCATTTATTGAGTTTGGAAGTTTAATTAAAAAAAATTATTACTTGAGGTTTGACTTATCTAACGAAATTAACAAAGTTGTTTAAAGTAAATGTTTTCGAGCGACTGGAGATATTGCTAAAAGTGTTTCGGTTAAGTGAACGAAAATGTATTGATTTTTGCATTATTTGATTTTTAAGTGATTTGATAAAATTTAAGAAGGAAAGTATCGACTTTTATTTATTTTCAAATGGGTTTAAAAATTTGTACAAGTCTTGAATGATTGATAAGTTAGGAAATGTTGTATTCTTTAATCTTGAAAATTGAGAAATTCTTTGGGTTTGAATTTACTCCTTTTGAAAGAAATTATGGTTTCCGAATATGTTTGAAAGTGTTTATACAATATTGGTTATGGAAAAGTTTGAAAAAAAATGAGGACTTTTCAAATATTGTTAAAATGTCTTCTATAGAAAATGTTTGAACAACTTAGGATTTCCGAATTCTCTCGACATTGGTTACAAAATAGTGTTTATAAAAGTGTTTGAAAAGTTTACGATTTCCCGAACTTGTTTAAAAAAAATGTTTGACAAAGTTGTGTTTGAAATTGTTAGAAAATAAAGGTTACTTAAATGTTGAAAAGAACGATTTCCGAAAAGCGTTTGGAATTGTGTAGAAATGTTGAGAGTTTTTTATTAAAAAAAAAATGCTTTTGAAATTGTTTAGAAAATATGGTTTAAGTATATAAGTGTTTGACAATTATGATTTTCGAAAGCTTTTGAAAGTGTTATAAAATGATAAACATATCGTTTATAAAAGTGCTTGATAATTATGATTTCTGATATATTGGGATTGATTGATAAAATACATTGCGATTTCCGATTGTTTTTTTTTAATTGAAAATCTTGATTTCTGAATGAACAATGATTTTTACGAAGTTATTAATCATCATGTTTTGAATTTTATAAGGAATGGCTACCATGAGTGAAATCAATGTTATAAATGATTTGATGAGATTTGATGCGATTTTCGAGTTAAAATTGTTTTAATGATTTGATAAAGTATCAAAGGTGTGGCATACTTTGTTACGAATTGTGTGAATTGATTGAGGTTTTGATTGTCATGAGCTGGTGATGGATTGTGATTATATTTTTTTTGTCCGATGACAAATATATGGAGAATTGTAATATGCATGTATGTGAGTTATGTGAAGTTTGAAAATCAAGATTTTGAAATGTGCCTTCGGGCAATTTGATTTTTGATGTATGATATGTGTTATGTGGGTTTGGGTTAGGTTCCTTAAGTTGAGTCAGTGCACTGGTCTCGTGTTAAAAGCCTTCTCCGGATGCCAAGAAGTGGCTTAGAACTCCAATTTGGACTCCCCTCCGTTCGATTGCATGAACGCTATGCGGAACGTCTGATTCGTTATGTTAGGACCTACTCAAACCATTTAATGTGTTATGTGTTTTGTGTTGGATGCCGCGGTATAACCCGCAAACACACGCCGCAGTATAACCTGCAAACACCTACGGATAGGGTGTGGGGTCCAACATCAAACCATTATGTTATGTTATATGTTTTTTTGAATTTTGTTTATGTACGTGACACTTCTTCGATGTGATGCATTCATATTTAAAATTGTGCATGATTTGTGAAAAGTTTTAGAATTTGAGAAATGATAGTGATTTGTCAATCATGAAATTTCGGAAACTGTTTATGAATGTTTTGAAATAAATGAATATGTTAGAGAATAATCTTAGAAAATGTTGATGAAGGTTTATGAATGTCTTGAAAAGTTTGAAAATGAGTTTTTGAATAAAATTTCCGAATGGGAAAGGTTTGAAAAGTTTGAAAAGACAATTTTCGCTTATGTTTCATTAATAAATATGTTACCCATTGAGCTGTCAAGCTCACCCCCCTTTCATCCCCATCTCCAGGTTTCGAGCAGGAGATCGGATGAATGCGGTCAAGACGTCAGTTCGACATTTATATGTTTTTTTGTAATTTGTATATAGCTTGGAATGCCATTTATGCGTATGAAGTATTTAGTTCTTGATGTATTCGAATTTATGTATGATTATGGATATGGGATTACGTAAGTAGATCATGGTAGTTTATATGAATATGAGTGGTTTGAATCGAATTATGAATTGGTAATTTGATTTTGAGATATGTGTAAATAAGGTTATTTATGATGATGGAATTGGATTGAGAATTATTGAAGTGTTAGGTAGATGTGTTTTCTGCTGACGTTAGGATGCCGGACAGGAGGTCCGATGACTCTGTATGATTGGTTGAGATTATAGAAGTGTGTTTTTGATTTGTAAAAATTTTGGGCTGTCAAAATACAGCCGTTATGCTGCCCGATTTTTGAGAAAATCTGGTTATGGCAAAGTTATAATAAGAATAAGAGTTTTAAGATGGGATTAAGATCCGCACGATTAAAAGTGAATTGAGCTTATGGAAAAAAGGTTAGTGAGTTTGGAATGGTTAAATTTCCAAATGGGAAATTGTATTGTTTTGAGTTGTAGGAGATTGATTAAAGAGAAAGGGAATGATTAATTAAAAAAAAGACCGGATTTGGAATGTCTTAGTGTTTCCAACGCGATCAGTTTGCTATGCTTCGTGTTTGAAACGGATGTCGATGTTGGTTTCAGTTTGACTATTTCACTTGTCTCCGCTTTGTTATTCGTATTCCAATTCGCGACTTTCCGCACTTTGTTTCACTTTTTGGTTTTTGTTTTCCGGTTGGGATCCGATTCCCGGATCGGGTCCCAACATTTATGGTATCAGAGCCCAGTATTAGGATCGTAACTGGGCGCATGAGATTGATAAGAGATTAAGATCAAATTGCATTAATGATAGTGTGATTTGATGTGAGTGACCTATCATGACTTTAGAAATGTATTAAGGAAAATGAGATTGAAATTTTTAATGATTGGGATGAATTGTGTATGATTATATATTTGGGAGATGAACGAATGAAAAGTTGAAAGACGAGTTTGATGATGGTATTGATTTGACTGATGATTGATCCATTCTAGGGTTCATTAAGACCTGAACCCTTGATCCGTGTAACTGGATTGAGAAATACTGATTTGTGGTGATTGTGAGTTAATAAGATCTTAAGAGTTCCTTGTGAAGAAGTGAAAAATATGTATGATGAAGAAAAATTAGATAAGAAGAGTGATTATTTGATTAAGGTTAAGGATTATGATTGATTTTAGGTTTGAGATTAAGACATTGTGATTAAAATTTCATGATGAATTTTGATGACCATTGACTTGTGAAAATGTGTTAAGAAATATTCTATTTGAGGCAATAGTGTTCTGATATAAATGAGAAGTGGAAAAAAAATAGTGATTAAGTTAAGAATAAGAAATTGATAAGAAAGTGATTTGACTATTATGAGGAGGATGTGTTACTTGATGACTACGTTTGAATTTCGAGGACGAAATTCTTTTAAGAGGGGGAGAAATGTTGGACCCCGATCTCTAAATGGAATTTAGAAATATTAAAGAACTTGAATGAGTGTTTTAATGTATGTTTTGTGTATTAGATGAATTTTATATTTAAAGGAAATTGATGAGAAAAAAGAATTGATTCGTTTTGAGGGTTTTGACATTTGAGTCGTTTTGCTTAGGTTATGAAAGTTTAAGTGAATGGGCGAATGAAATGGAAGTAGAAAAGTAAAGAAAGAAAGTAAGAGAATGTGAAAAATTAAGAAAGTTGATTTTTTTATTTAAGCCAAATTTGAGAAAATGATCTTCTGGAAACTTGTAGATTATGTCAAGAGCTTTCTGTAGCCATAAAGTTTGATATTTTTCGATATCGGGAGTGAGAGTTATGATCAGTCAAAGTTCGCTTGAAGTTTGACTTTTTGAGGAAAAAGTTGACTTTTTGATTTAGGCAAAATTCAAGAAAATGATCAACATGAAACTTGTAGCCTCTGTCGAGATCTTTTTGTGGACATAAAGTTTGCTATTTTTCGACGTCGGGATTGAGAGATATGAATTTCTGAAGATATGCTTTGTTTGAAAATGCTATTAAGTATAGATTTATGTGTTCTATGCTTCGAGGCCACTCGTCGTATGGATTTAGTTTGAATTAGAGTAAGTGGTATTCATGAAAGTTTTAAATGATGTTTTTATCTTTTCATTGATATAAAGTTTGCAATTTTTCGATATCGGGCCTAGGAGTTATGAGCGATTAAAAATTGGAAGTCGTTTAGGAAAAGCTATTTTGGACAGAATCTTTGATTGAGTTTTCAACCTCTTTTGAGACCTAATTTGATTTTGAGTTCTTCAGGGAAGTTGTAGAGCTTCCTTTGATCTTTCTATTGACACTAAATTTGTCAAATTCCAAGTTCGGGATCGAGAGATATGATTTTGGAAAAGTTCAGTTTTGATGTTCCGTTACTTTGTTTCTTTATCCGATCCCTTTCGTAATCTTTTGCTTATAATTCCTTCGTCCGACATCCGATTGATTTGATTCTCGAAGCGTTAGATTCCTAAGACAATTATGTTCATTTTTATCAAGAATTATGATTTTTTAGGAGATTAAATGGAAAGAGATTGATTGAACCAAAGTAAGAGATTTGGTTATAGGTTATAAGTTGGATAATTTTCTGAACATAGTTCAGTATTTTGCAATTTTCGGGAGCTGTACAACTCCGATGGAGTTGATTCTTGAGGGAAAATAAAGTTAAGATATAGGGCTACAAATAATGTGAAGGGATCGAAATTTAATTTCATCCCTAAGATTATTATTTTCTGGACTGCATTTATGTTAATGTTCAGTTTCGGTTTGTGTAGATCAGTTAGTAATTAGGACATAACTTCTTCGTTTTAGATCCGAATTGAGCGCCGTCAGTGGCGTTGGATTCTTAAGATCGAGAGGAACAATTTTTAAGAAGAATGTTTGTCCAAATTATTTCGTTTTGATGCTTGAAAACAGGACGCAAGTAGTCAGTTTTTTCAAAATCCTGTGCAGGGGTATTTTGGGATTTCACTTAAAAGGAGGGGCATTATGGTCTTACCCCGCATTTTAATGACCTGGCATGAAACAATTCTTGTGCTGCCGTTTGGAGGTTTGGAGAGTCACGAAATAAGTAGAAAAGAAGAGAAGAAAATCGAAGAAAAAAGAATAAGAGAGGAAGAGAAGGAGTAGCCGTGAGAGGAGAAGAAGAAGAAGAAGAAGAAAGGAAGCTTGGTGCTTCGATTTTTATGGGGTTTTTGGGAGAATTTTGACCATGATTCAAGAAGAATGGAAGGAAGAAGATGAAAGCTTCATCTTAGAGCAAGAAAATTCAAAATTTGAGAAGATGAAGGTAAGAGATGAACCTTGATATTTGAGTTGTTCTTGAATCCTTGGTTTAGATCTATGGAAAATGTTATGGGTTTGTTAATTCCATGATAAATTTTGGGAGATTTCATGTTAGATTGATTTAATTTTGATTATGAATGAGTTAGGGTTTTCGTCTTGAATTTGGGGATTTTGAAATTTTGGAAGTGTATTGATTTAGAAAGTTTGGAATTATGATGAGTATGGGGTTTCTATAGTTCATTTTAGTCCTTATGTTTTTGTGATTTTGAAATTGGTGATTTTGGTTTAGGAACCTTTAGCTTGGATGCAGGAAAGAAGTAATGGAGGAATTGAAACTTTGGAAAAGTTTCTAGCAAGAAAATGAGGTGGGTATCATATTTATTTTTGAAATTATAAACTTTATATGTGTTCTTTGGAATTCAAGAAAGTGAAAGGATTTTTGTAAAGTCATTGTTTTGAATATTTTGATGAAATTGAACAATTGTTTGTTCAACGAGAAGAGAAATATTTGAAAATGGATAGTTTATATTTTAGAATACTGAATTTTCTTATTTAGAATGCTTTTGAAATTGAATAGCAAATATTGTTTATGTTTGAATGTATTTATTTTTAATCATAAGTTTTGTAGGAGTTTGAAAAAAATCAATCAAAATCAAGAATGAGAAATGTTTTGAAAAAATTATGGTTTATCTTTGGGAAAACAAGGAGAGGATAAAAGATTTGTAAATTGATGTTTTAGAAATAATTTGATAAATGATTCCAAAGAATTGACGAATTATGAAAAATTGTTGCATTTATTGAGTTTGGAAGTTTAATTTAAAAAATTTATTACTTGAGGTTTGACTTATCTAACGAAATTAACAAAGTTGTTTAAAGTAAATGTTTTCGAGCGACTGGAGATATTGCTAAAAGTGTTTCGGTTAAGTGAATGAAAATGTATTGATTTTTGCATTATTTGATTTTTAAGTGATTTGATAAAATTTAAGAAGGAAAGTATCGACTTTTATTTATTTTCAAATGGGTTTAAAAATTTGTACAAGTCTTGAATGATTGATAAGTTAGGAAATGTTGTATTCTTTAATCTTGAAAATTGAGAAATTCTTTGGGTTTGAATTTACTCCTTTTGAAAGAAATTATGGTTTCCGAATATGTTTGAAAGTGTTTATACAATATTGGTTATGGAAAAGTTTGAAAAAAGAGAGAGGACTTTTCAAATATTGTTAAAATGTCTTCTATAGAATTTCCGAATTCTCTCGGCATTGGTTACAAAATAGTGTTTATAAAAGTGTTTGAAAAGTTTACGATTTCCCGAACTTTTAAAAAAAAATGTTTGACAAAGTTGTGTTTGAAATTGTTAGAAAATAAAGGTTACTTAAATGTTGAAAAGAACGATTTCCGAAAAGCGTTTGGAATTGTGTAGAAATGTTGAGAGTTTTTTATTAAAAAAAAATGTTTTTGAAATTGTTTAGAAAATATGGTTTAAGTATATAAGTGTTTGACAATTATGATTTTCGAAAGCTTTTGAAAGTGTTATAAAATGATAAACATATCGTTTATAAAAGTGCTTGATAATTATGATTTCCGATATATTGGGATTGATTGATAAAATACATTGCGATTTCTGATTGTTTTTTTTTAAATTGAAAATCTTGATTTCCGAATGAACAATGATTTTTACGAAGATATTAATCATCATGTTTTGAATTTTATAAGGAATGGCTACCATGAGTGAAATCAATGTTATGAATTATTTGATGAGATTTGATGCGATTTTCGAGTTAAAATTGTTTTAATAATTTGATAAAGTATCAAAGGTGTGGCATACTTTGTTACGAATTGTGTGAATTGATTGAGGTTTTGATTGTCATGAGCTGGTGATGGATTGTGATTATATTTTGTTTTTCCGATGACAAATATATGGAGAATTGTAATATGCATGTATGTGAGTTATGTGAAGTTTGAAAATCAAGCTTTTGAAATGTGCCTTCGGGCAATTTGATTTTTGATGTATGATATGTGTTATGTGGGTTTGGGTTAGGTTCCTTAAGTTGAGTCGACAGCTTTGGTCTCGTGTTAAAAGCCTTCTCCGGATGCCCATGAAGTGGCTTAGAGCTCCAATTTGGACTCCCCTCGTTCTGATTCGCAGAACATTATCTTGAACGTGCGATTCGTTATGTTAGGACCTATTCAAACCATTTAATGTGTTATGTGTTTTGTGTTGGATGCAGCGGTATAACCCGAAACACACGCCATGAGATAACTCGCAAACACCTACGGATAGGTGTGGGGTCCAACATCAAACCATTATGTTATGTTATATGTTTTTTTGAATTTTGTTTATGTACGTGACACTTCTTCGATGTGATGCATTCATATTTAAAATTGTGCATGATTTGTGAAAAGTTTTAGAATTTGAGAAATGATAGTGATTTGTCAATCATGAAATTTCGGAAACTGTTTATGAATGTTTTGAAATAAATGAATATGTTAGAGAATAATCTTAGAAAATGTTGATGAAGGTTTATGAATGTCTTGAAAAGTTTGAAAATGAGTTTTTGAATAAAATTTCCGAATGGGAAAGGTTTGAAAAGTTTGAAAAGACAATTTTCGCTTATGTTTCATTAATAAATATGTTACCCATTGAGTTGTCAAGCTCCCCCCCCTTTCATCCCCATCTCCAGGTTTCGAGCAGGAGATCGGATGAATGCGGTCAAGACGTCAGTTCGACATTTATATGTTTTTTTGTAATTTGTATATGGCTTGGAATGCCATTTATGCGTATGAAGTATTTAGTTCTTGATGTATTCGAATTTATGTATGATTATGGATATGGGATTACGTAAGTAGATTATGGTAGTTTATATGAATATGAGTGGTTTGAATCGAATTATGAATTGGTAATTTGATTTTGAGATATGTGTAAATAAGGTTATTTATGATGATGGAATTGGATTGAGAATTATTGAAGTGTTAGGTAGATGTGTGTTCTGCTGACGTTAGGATGCCGGACGGGAGGTCCGATGACTCTGTATGATTGGTTGAGATTATAGAAGTGTGTTTTTGATTTGCAGAAATTTTGGGCTGTCAAAATACAGCCGTTATGCTGCCCGATTTTCGAGAAAATTAGGTTATGGCAAAGTTATAATAAAAATAAGAGTTTTAAGATGGGATTAAGATCCGCACGATTAAAAGTGAATTGAGCTTATGGAAAAAAAAGGTTAGTGAGTTTGGAATGGTTAAATTTCCAAATGGGAAATTGTATTGTTTTGAGTTGTAGGAGATTGATTAAAGAGAAAGGGAATGATTAATTAAAAAAAATAGACCGGATTTGGAATGTCTTAGTGTTTCCAACGCGATCAGTTTGCTATGCTTCGTGTTTGAAACGGATGTCGATGTTGGTTTCAGTTTGACTATTTCACTTGTCTCCGCTTTGTTATTCGTATTCCAATTCGCGACTTTCCGCACTTTGTTTCACTTTTCTGTTTCTGTTTCCGTTTTTCGGTTGGGATCCGGTTCCCGGATCGGGTCCCAACATTTCAACTCGTCTAACCTTGCAATCTTCGACTTTGACTTGTATTTATAGCCTTCGTCTCCAACTGCTTCTTGATTCTTGTTTCTTGAATCTTTAAAAAAACAGTTATTCAGTTGAGTTCTGTAACTAACTCGAACTGACTCCTTCGTCTTCTTTTTGAATTCCACATCTTCTTTTCTTCGTCTGTATTTTTTCGGCTCAGCATCTGCGTCTGCTTTACTTAGCGTCTGCGTCTGCTTTGCTATTCGCTTCTGCGTCTGCGTCTGCTTTGTTTAGCGTCTGCGTCTGCGTTTGTATTTCTATTTGCGTCTGCTTTACTGTATTTCTTCGTCTGTGTTTCTTCTTTTGTCTGACTTCGTTTGTAGGACTTCGTCTGTCTAACTTCGTCTGTCTGACTTTTCTTTTTATTGATTGTCTTTGTTATACATCAAAATCATATCTAAGTAAAGTCATTTGGACTTAACAAGGCCATTCTGCATGCATTGCTGAAAGAGAAAATCTCATTTGTGAACTTGATAGACTTTGAAAGGAGTTTTCTTATGTCGTTGAAAATTTGTTGGTGGGAATGAGAAGTTTGAAAAGATGTTGTCTTTACAACGATATTCAATTTCTAAACATGGTTTAGGATATGATCCTTTTGATAGAGATTGTTCTTTGATTTCTAAATTTACTAAAGATGGAAAAGTTGCAAAATGTGTTAGATGTTTAAAAGATGGTCATATGGAAATTGCATGTAAGAGTATTAGGAGATGTATTAATGTTAAGAAAATTTGGGTGATAAAAGGTACAACACCTCCTAATGTGGTTGCTATGACTATGGACCCAAAGTGGCTTGGGTACCAATGAGAAGAAAGAATGTTTCAGTTGTAGGTACAAGCAAGGAATGAAAATCCACCAAACACATGGTACATTGATAGTGGATGTTCAAGACATATGAGTGGAGACAATAACTTATTTGCAGAAATCAAACCAAATTAAGAATCAAGGATATGTCACATTTGGAGACAACAAAAAAGGTAAAGTCATTGGTGTTGGTAAAGTGGTTAAGGAACCTTTGCCTACCATTGACAATGTATTGGTTGTTGATGGCTTGAAACATAATTTGCTAAGTGTCTCTCAATTATTTGATATGAATTTTAATGTGACATTTGAATCATCTCATTGTATAGTTAAGAAAGATGAAAATGTTGCTTTCATTGGTTTGAGACATGGAAATACATATATTATTGATTTACATGATGATGTTTCTCCACATTGATGTTTATTGCATTGCGCTTAGAACGACATTTAATATTGTGTTCTTTTTATTGTTTGAAGTTTTTTCTATTTGTATTTGCTTGATATTTGAGACTATTGGTGTTCGATGACTTGTTTCTCTATTTAATGTAATTGCAATAATTTTTTCTCTTCATATTTGTGTTTCATCTATTTCATCTTGTTGGCTTGTATTGATTGTTTTGATTATGACAAAAAGGGGGAGTAAATTGAAAATTGGAAATTGTTTTTTTTTTCAATAAATATTAGTTACTTGATTAAGGGGGAGTATGTATGTTAAATTGTCTTTGATTTGAGTCTATCTTGATTTCAAATTACTTGTATAAAATTGATCTTACAAGGCTATTAAATTCAATGCTTTATATGATTGAGGGGGAGACTTCTAACTAAAATGACAAGGCTTAAAAACCTTGATCAATGTTTCTTTGTTTTCATTTCTTAAACAATTTCTAAGTGTTTTGTCATTATCAAAAATGGGGAGATTGTTGGACCAATGGTGGTTGACAAATTAAATCCCACTTATGTTTTGATAATAATAAAATGTATAGAATTGGTTAAGAAATTATTTCAGGTGATTTGGATTGAAATAAATCAAGACTGCATCAATCTTAAATAGGCAAGACATAAATCATGATGAAATCAAGAAGGAAATAATCTTCATTAAGCTAGAGACATTAAACATGAAGATTATAGAAGATTTGATTGAATATATCCGTTGGAGTCAGCAACAAGTTGACCAATATTTCATAAGTCAACTAATAATTTAAAGATCATCAGATGGGGGTTGAAACAAGTCGACTACAAATCAATTGAATAGGAAAACTAGTCGACTATCATGGCACTAGTCGACTGATCGAAGAGCGAAGTTGAAGCCTACAGTGAAAAATGTTAATACTAGTCGATTATAACACCTTGACTAGTTGACTATCAGGTAGCTGACTATAAGATACTAGTCGACTATAACAGCTCGACTAGTCGACTATCAAGTGAAGCTGACCAAACTTTATCTGAATCATTTAGAAATGAAAAGAAAATAATTTAGCAACGTCTATGAACAATCAGCAACGGCTAGTATACTTCTCAAACGACTACAATCATCTTAAACTCTGCAAATAAAAGGAGAAACATCAAGGGATTGATTGAGGAGAGTCCAAATCAAAGCATACTATTATTGTTCCATCAATTTGGTCTCATTCTACTCTTAGCTTGGTCTTAATTCCATTCATCTGTATTGAGAGTTATTATTTTCATTTCTCTATCATTGTTATTGTGAGTTGAGTGATTAAAAAAAATCACTTGTGAGGTAGGATTTGTGCCGGAAGACAAATCAATTATAAAGGTAGCTTGAGCCGAAAATCAAGTGGTATTGGTAAGATTTGTGCCGGAAGACAAATCAATTGTAAAGGTAGCTTGAGCCAGAAATCAAGAGGTGTTGTAAGAGTTCACACTGAACTAAAAAATGTGCAGTAAAGTGATTTGTCAAATCCTAAGTGGGAGCTTCGTAGAGGACGTAGTTCTTAGCACCGAACCTCTATAAAAACAGTATTTGTTCTTCTTCCCTACTCCTTGCATTTAAATTTGTTTAACTTGTTTTGTGTGAATTAACTTCTGATTTTTTGTAGAACTTTACGAAAAGCTTTATAGATCTATTCAACCCCCCTTCTAGATCGTTTACATTGTCGTCCATCATACCTAGGTAGTTATTAATTGTCATCTCCAATGTTTATTTTATCATTCTTATAAGAATATGCAGTTCTTTTTTCCGGACAGCCACGAAGGTGAAAGAATAACTCTAGTCCATCATGTCAATCATGCTTTCAGAGGTTTCACTGTCATACCTACATAGAAAGAAGCATCTTTATTATCTGGTAATCATTCTTCATTTCAACTTCCCTTTAAGTTTCTTCAAAAGCATAAACAGCTATACAGCAAACAAATATCTTATTATAAAATGATAAAGCAACCGATTTTCACACCCTATAACGTAAATGAGTTCATATATATTTTGTATCCAAGCACATGCATCTTGATCACATTTTTAACATATTCTCAGCTGCTTTTAGTTTTGCAACTGGGGTGGGAGAAACTTTATACTAGGAAAGAAATAGTGGATGAAGAAAACTCAAGAGTTAAAATGTTAACAAAAGTATAAAAAGAACTGAGGAAGAAGTCTTCTTTTATTGACTATACAGATGCAAAAAACACTAAAACGTTTGACAGTGGCATCTCAAGCATAAAGGCCTAATTCCAGTTAAACCATAATTGCCTAATTCCAGGAATTTAATTCCTACATAAGAGATGGATGAAAATCATGGTCTAGAGATGCAAGTGCGTTAATCTCTGGGTCTCTTTCATGTTGGAAGAAGACAATCTCACATTAAATGTCAAGAAATCCCCTTTTACGAATTCACATAGAAAAGCAACAACAAAAAGAAGGGACATTAACATATGCATTTCTTTTCTGTCAATTATGTACGTATCATGAGAAAATCTCCTGTTAATTATATAATCGGTTGGAGGTCTGTTTGCATTTGATTTTTCATATTAAATGATGTTAAATATAAAACCTTTTATCTTTATTTTTTAAAAAAATAAAATAGAACATACAGAGGCTTTATCAATGTTCCCAGATCCTCTCTTAAAAAGCCTAACAGAACTTTCAGCAAAGATTCAACAGTGGTAAAAATCTTACAATCCTCTATACCTTTTATGGACATTTTTCTATCTCTACTCAAACGTGCTTGGAATATAATACAAAAATCTCTATAATACAAATTCTAGGTAGGGTTTGAAATAGTTAAATTTTTCTCTACGGCTTGCCATAATCAAAAACCCAGCAATAACAGTATCGAATAATGAACCACAAGAAAAAAGACAAATGGGTTTGCTACTGTTTGCATGCATAAGCAAAGCAAACCCATAAATTTAGGAACACAGCATGTTAAACTATATCTCTACTGAAGGCTCAAGCTTCTTCTTGATTCAAATCAGAAGCATAATAGACAAAGCTTCCATCCAAGGGGGGTATTGCTAATCATTATAAATCACATGCCACCCATCTTCATACTCTAGACCAAAGACAGAGCAATTTAAGCTTTGTGGGTTTTTTCACGTGAAGAGCGAAATGATTAGAAGATGGTTTAGAACAAAAATATTGAAGCAGAGAAGAGGTGTGAGCAGGAAACATGCAAGAAAATGAAATAAATGGAGGTAAAGAAGGTAGGTAGAGATACAGGTGAGAAGGTGTAAACCTTAAATTGCTGGAGTACTCAAAAAGCTTTCCTTTGCTTGAGAAGACGATCAGATGAGCTTCTCCTGATCAGACGCAGAAACATAAATTTTTAGGACCAAAAAAATACAAAGAAGAAGAACCAATTTGAGAAGATGAGAGGGATAGGTTAGCAAAAGAAACGAAACATAGTCGGCTAGTGGTTTTGTATAGAAGAAACGAAACAAGAGGAGAATAGACGCTACTTGAAGTTTTTTTACGTAAGTGACGAAAAGTAACATAAAAAACAGCTTCTCGAAAAAGTTATAATTTAGAATTTTTTGAAAAGCTCCAAATTTGAACTTTTGAAAAAATTGTATTTGAACTTTTAAAAAAGTTATTTCTATTTCAAAAGTACTTTTGAAATTTACATCTAAACACCTGCTTTTTCTTTAAAATAGCTTTTACGGTAAACAAAAGTATTTTTAAACCCTTCAAAAGTTAAACCAAACAGGACATCGCAGCAGAAAATGAGAAACAATAATCGAGCAAATGGACGACTCAAAAAGGGAAGAAATAGGAAACAAAAGGTCGATTACCGATGAGCACGAGGGCACGATGCATAAAAAATGAAAATACTGCAGTCGTTGTAGTTGAAGCGCATCTGCTGCCGCCACGTTGTATATTTGGTTTGTCTAGTGAAACAAACTTTGATGAAGTTTTATATGGTGAATCTAGTGAAACAAATGATGAAGTTTTACATGGTGCATGTAGTGAAACAAACTCTGATGAAGTTTTATATGGTGCATCTAGTGAAATAAAAACATTTTTAATTTTCGATCACTATAAGAAAAAGATTAGAATAGCGACGAAAATTTAGGGACCGATTAAATTAATGTGTTAGCAAAATAAGACGAGAAATAAGATTTTACCAGCGGTGTAACTAGCGTCGGTAATTATGTTTGTAAATCATCGTCTACGAGTTGAAAGAAAACAACATCGTTTGGTTATTCCGAAACGGCGTCGTTTTGGATAACTTAGAAGCTAACAAAAACGTCCTTTGGTTAAAACCCAAACGACGTCGTTTTATGAATTTGTAAACGTTTAAAATATAACTAAAATGACGTCGTTTTGGATATAACTAAAATGACATCGTTTTGGATAACTTAGAAACTAACAAAAATGACGTCGTTTTATGAAGTTATAAATGTTTAAAATATAACCAAAACGACGTCGTTTTAGATATAACTAAAATGACGTCGTTTTGGATAACTTAGAAACTAACAAAAATGACTTCGTTTTATGAAGTTATAAATGTTTAAAATATAACCAAAACGAAGTCATTTTGGTTATCGTTTAAAGCTTCCCAAGCCTCCCCCCTTGATCCGTGGCATTTAGCCTTTTCTTCCTCTCCTCTCTGTCGACTGTCGCCACCGTCTGCTGTGCTGTCGTTGTCGAGGCTGGTGTTACCGGCGTCCTCTACTCCGGCGATGTTAACCGAAGGTAATGTTGTTTTGGAAAACTTTCCTCTCCTTTCTCCAATGGATAACAATCGGTGGATTTTGTTTTTGGTTCATATAGAGTTGTTGTTTGATTTTAAATGTTAATTAGTGATTATTAATGATAGGGTATGTATTTGTTGGAAACTAATGGAAAAAAATTAGAATTTTGTCTTGAATTAGGGATGAAGAATTTTTTGCATACCAAATGTTTGACAAAATGCATACAAGTGTTTGTCTTGAATTGTTCTTGAACTTTATTGGTGTTGTTTTTCAACAAGTTTAGAAAGTATCTATTGATATGTTGATAGTTGTTCATACAAAAATGCAATCAGTAAAATAGTGTTTGTAGATACAGATTGGAATGTGTTTAAGTTTGGATATATAATTTGTTATGGTATGGTTGCCTTTTTTCTTGTCTGCAGAACATTTTTGTTATACTGTTATGATTTTCAATTTTAGTTTTATTTTAAAAAATAAAATAACTTATAATGTCAATATGACTATGTATTGATAATGATTATGTATAAGATAAAATATTTTAAATAAATAAAATTTTAATTTTTGTAAAAATATTTTGAATTTAATTAAACTTATCAATAATTATTAAATTTAATTACAAATATTAAATACAATTAATAACTAAAATTAATTAAATAAAATTCTAATTAATAATTAATTTTAATTAATTAAATTATTCATAATTTTAATTAATAACTAATATATTGGATAATTAAATAATATATTTTAGTTAGAAACAGAAAACAAAATTATTTTTACGACTTTTATAATTTTGAAAACTGGTAGAAACTAAAATTGAAAGCGAAACCAAAATTCAAACAAACATTTTTACTAAATAAAAACAGAAAATTAAAGAAAAATGAAAACAAACAAGCTTAAAAAATATTTTAATACTTCCAAATTATATAAACTCATTTACATTATATCACTAAAGCCTCCCTCTGTCATCAAATTTCTCATCAATTTATATAACTTTATTTAGATAATTTTAATAAAATTTGTTTAATAATTCATATGATACGTCATATTTTAGAAATATTTACAAATTATAATTATTTTGAAAAACATTATTGTAATTGTGCTATTATCTTTTTCTCTATTATAATTATGTCAAATACCGTCTTTCAAATATGGTGTAAAACCGTAAAAGGATATGACAAATTTAGAATCAGGTACGAAGGCACCTATAGATTATGCGCTGCATCACGTAATAACATCTTAGCACGTCACCAAAATACACCTTTACTCATTCACATACGACGAAATAGAACTACGACCACAAACGTGGCACTCACTTATTGGAGAGTCGACATTAATATTCAGATTTGGAGGGAAAGTTTACGGTACACGCGGCAAATGGATACTAATGATACATTTATTTTGTGTTCAAATAAACAATATTACTTTTAATTATATTGTTATTATTAAATGGTTAGTAATTAAGATCAATTTTGTTTAAATATGAATAATACATTTATTTTGTGTTCAAATAAACAATATTACTTTTAATTATATTGTTATAATTTGTTATATTTTATAATTAAATGGATACTAATTAATATCAATTTTATTTAAATATGAATAATAAATTTATTTTATTTTCAAATAAACAATATTACTATTAATTATATTATTACACTTTGTTATATTGTTATAATTAAATGGATACTAATTAAGATCAATTTTGTTTAAATATGAATAATACATTTATTTTGTGTTCAAATAAAGCGATATTATTTTTAATTATTTTGTTATATTGTTATAATTAAATGGATACTAATTAAGAACAATTTTATTTAAATATGAATAATACATTTATTTTGTGTTCAAATAAACAATATTAGTTTTAATTATATTGTTATAATTTGTTATATTGTTATAATTAAATGGATACTAATTAAGATAAATTTTGTTTAAATATGAATAATACATTTATTTTGTGTTCAAATAAACAATATTACTTTTAATTATACTTTTATAATTTGTTATATTGTTAGAATTAAATGGATACTAATTAAGATCAATTTAATTTAAATATGAATAATACATTTATTTTGTGTTCAAATAAACAATATTACTATTAATTATATTGTTATAATTTGTTATATTGTTATAATTAAATGGATACTAATTACGATCAATTTTGTTTAAATATGAATACACATTTATTATGTGTTCAAATAAACAATATTACTATTAATTATATTGCTATAATTTGTTATATTTTTATAATTAAATGAATACTAATTAAGATAAATTTTGTTTAAATATGAATAATATATTTATTATGTGTTCAAATAAACAATGTTACTTTTAATTATATTGTTATAAGTTGTTATATTGTTATAATTAAATGGATACCAATTAAGATCAATTTTGTTTAAATATGAATAATACATTTATTTTGTATTCAAATAAACAATATTACTTTTAATTATATTATTATAATTATACTTTTAAACTCAAACCTATGCTTTATATCTACAGTTTAAGTAATAAGCTCATCATATGATAATCTATCATCTTAATAATCATTATCATCACAAGAATAAGAGTAAATGACATCATCATTATTAATCATACAACAAAATATTCTATTTTTTGTATTTCTCACTCTTGGAACTAATTGTGTCATCCTGTGTAACTTTGAATGCTTTGTTCTTCTTCTTCTTCTTTCAATTATTTATCCTATTTTTACTTTAAGAACTTCTTGAATTTCTTTGTAGGGAATTTTTTGTCATACTTATCATTTTCATATGTGGAGGCCTATTCATCGTCATTTTTCTTCTTCATTCAATTCATTCATCTTCATCTTATAGGCGAGGAGTGATTTGATGAGCTCTTTTAATGGCAAGGTGATCAAATCTTTTGCTTATTATGTGGCCCTCATCTTTTTCATCTAAGCCTTTGGTAAAAATCTAAACAATTTTATCACCATTTGAGATTAGTATAAGTCATACCATAACCTTTAAAAGCGTTACTCATTTAAATGAAATAAGAATACATATTAGTAGTATTTTTTTTTTCATATGAAATAACTTATATTTGTACACTAATATGTTCACTTTATTCTCTTTTATATGATTGGTGCCTTCATATGTGACTTCAATTGTATGTTATTTCTCATGAGTAGTTTTACGTATAAACACCACATCAAATTTAAACACACACATTAGATAAAAGTACTAATTCAAAATCTTTTCAAATGTTTCTTAAATAGTATTTTGACTATCAAAAGTGGTTTTATTTAATTTTATAAACTTATCCTAATATTAACATGATTATGATAAAGTATATGTGTAACACCCCACTCTCGCATGACCCGAACCCGACATCAATGGCGATATCCGAGTCCGTGCCCTGTGAGGGTGGCGTGTTACATCACTCAGTATAATTTTTTTAAACCTATACATACTTTACATATATTATGCGGAAAACAATTTACATAGATAATCATCGGTGAGTTCAATGACCACGGGGGCCCTTTTGTAAATATAATTTCATTCAGTTTGTTGACTTTCCAATACGACCTAATCAATAATACAAAAACTCAGAAAAATATATCTCTATCAGACACTAATGTAGACGCGAACTGATCCTGACCTCTCTTCTCACTCACACGCGGTTGTTATATACCCGTTGCCTCACGGGGTAGTCTTCTAGGTCCTGAAAAATGATTGTAAATTTTGGGTGAGTTTTGCGAACTCAATGAGGAACCATCATCGATGGTTCACTCAATTCATGCACACATTGTTTCACATAACAAATATACACATTGTTGCATATTTAATCACCTTGCACAATTTCCCGTGAACATAGACAACTTGATACATTTCATTCTGTTTGTCATCCGTGACCAATTAAATTCATAAAACACCCATGCATAAGCCAATTAGCCTTTCACTTAATTAAAGAGATTACAATTAGATGCAAATGACATGCGCATTTGCCAAATTTTCATTTTATTTCAGTGTTGTGACCGAGCGCCTGAACTGTCCCAAAATGGGCGCATTAATTGTTGAGCCTGAGGCTCTGAAACTGTCTCAATAAAGGCACATTAATCGTTGAGCCATAGGCTCTGAATCAATGTGAGCTCGAGGCCCAAATATAAACGTTGAGCTTGTAGCTCTCGGTGGCTGCTCTGGTCACAACTATCATTAACTGATCATGCATTCATACATGGAATGCATATGTCGCAATTGCATAATATCACATCTCAATCAAATCCAAATTATCACATTCAAACAATTATTTCACAATTATTCACATGATATCACAATCACAATTTATCACATTAGAAACACGAAAGTCTTCAAATCCTCAGACAATTAACACTTCTATGTCATGATCTTCCAATACATCAGACACCTTCGGTCCGGAACCAGGCATAAACAAACGCTAAGCACACCATTATTCTCCACAGTGTTATAAGTGCAAAATATAAACAATTAATAATCGAGAAACCATCTAGGTTACTCACCTAGTAACTTCCGAGCTAATGTCGAGAAGTCTCGGCAACGTCCGTGGGATGATGTTCCAACTGTACCTCTATAACAATCACAATAATCACATATCACCAACTGCACAATCAGAAATATTAAATAATGCACATGTAGCAATTTAGATGAGTACAATGCATGTTCGTGACATTTTCGGCACTATTCCACGATTTCCCATCACAACTGTTTTCTAAAAAATTTAGAAACTCATTGACACAGAAATCAATCAATTCGGACCTCTATAGGTCCAATTATTAATAAAAGACGGATCAGAAAAAAATAGTTACCCAATCACCTCACTTTGACCTGACCAATCTACGTTGAGTTCATCACTAAAACTTCCCAATTTTACATAAAAATGAAATTAAATATTTCCCGAGTACGATGCCTCGAGAATCAGGTCAATCGGACGTCGGACGGAAATGTTATTCGCAAAAGAAGATTTTTAAAACAAAGTCCATATGTACATATCTACTTAAAAACCCCTTTTCTTCCACCCAATTTTTAACATGCATAACATTTTCTACACTTATCCAAAAATTACAAAAGAGGTCTCCTTGGAAAGATCATAAGCAACCCTATAAGTTTCATGAAATACACAAAAATCAATTTCACCCTCTAAGGGTATCAAAAATGCCAGCAAAGTTGCTGCCTTAACACACCCACTCAAAACAGTATATCATTTTACAAAAATCATATCTTTTTATTCCCTTGGCCAAAAACTGCAAGCTTTATGTCAAAAGAAAGAAAAAAAGGTGTTCTACAACTTCCATGTACATCTTGAAAACCAATTCTACCTCTAACTCAATCAAATTCTCCATTAAAACTTCAGCCTACACAATCATTCTTTAACAGTGCAGCAATTTTCAAAAATCATAACTTCTTAACCAAATGTCCAAAAATTTCGTACTTTATATCACTGAAAAGATAAGAGAACATACTACAATTCCCATGAAGAACTTGAATGCAATTTCCCTCTCTAACCAAGTTAAATTCTTCCTTGAATGATGTTACCCTGTTAAGGGTAGTTAACCAAGTTCTTACCTACATCATATGCAAACTTTGGAAATCCATAACTTTCAATTATGACATCCAAAATACACATAAGATACCTCATTTCGAATCTAAAACAATCCTATACAACTTTCTATAAGACCATGTTAGCTAATTGTGGCCATAACAATCCAGAATTTGACCTCAAAGTTCAGTCACCACAACCTACACTTAAAACAGTTTTTCCAGCATTAAGCACATTGACATCCGAAATTCAACAAGGCATAACTTTCAACCTAGATATCGAAAAATTGCCTACTTAGTGGCGATATAAAGATAACAAGACCCTATTCAAGTTTCATGAAGACCGATTGTACAAAATCTGTCTCTAACCCCTTGACGAAAGACCTCAAAGTTTCAGGTCACTAATCCCGATTACTGTTCACATTGCATCCACACTTCATCTTTCAAGGCAAAATTCAACCTCTTCAAGCTACAATTAGACAACACTTATTTCACAAGAAATTTTAGCCAAACAAATAAAGTTTAATTTGGTATAAACCTTACCTTAATAGCATAACCACATAAAAAGTTATGATCAAAACATTACAATAGGTACAAGATCAATTTTCTAACACTTATGCCTAAACCACCTCCTATGGTTTCCATACCATTCCCAACCTATTTCTAAACCACCAAGCATCCCCAAAAGATCAAGAAGTCAGCAAATACCTCATCAATACCTTTACCTAAGCACTTGAGCTAAAATTTAGCAGCACACACACACCCATGTTCTCCCAACATCATTTCCATACAATTAACTTCAAATAACATCACAAATAATTTATTTAGCTACAAAACCATAACATAAAACATGGTTCTTACCTATTTTAGCTTCCAAATCTTCAATTCTCAACAACTTTTCACCAACTCTCTAGCTCCCTCACCATCACCAATCATCACCATCAACTTGTGAGAGGGATGAAGTTTTGATTGTTTCATTAGTAAACAAAGGAAGAGCAAACATGGTGAAATAGAGGAGAAAAGAAGAGCCAAAAATCAAGAAGATGAGAGGAAGGAGAGAAGCTACGATGGAGGAGAAGAGACTTCAACAAATAATTCAATAAAGCCTTGAATGAGAGAAGCTTCGTGAATGTTAAAGAGAAAAGTGGCTTTTAATAGCCTAATGTTTAAAGCTTGTTTGGCAAGTGAGACTTGTCACTTGCCACTTGTCCCGTTCTAAAAACTTAATTCCAATTTCGATTCTAATTTTCTCCTAAATTTTCAATGGCACTTGACAATAATTCCTACAGTCATTTATCAAAATTTTAAGTGTCATTGGACAGTAATTTTCCACTACCGGAAAACAGTCAGTCTGTCACTTGGCATTTTTTTTCGGTCCAGAAATTTTCTCTGAAAATTTCCAAAAAAATTCATAAAATTCACTAAAAATTCGAAAACCTCTCCAACTAAATTTTTAAGCACATTAAACAACTTTTTCCATAACAATCACATTTATTCACAAATATACCGGGAAAATGTCATGAATGCATGTACAATCATTTTTCATGTGCAAAAATTACTATTCACATATATGTGGATGCAGAATTATGCATGAACATCTCTAGGTGATTCTAATCGCCCATTGACCACTCATAATTAGTATACTAACCTTCCCATCGGTGATGGGATGTTACAACTCTCCCCTCCTTAAAGAAATTTCGTCCCCGAAATTCATATCTGATAGTTCAATAAGGCAGGGGAAATATTTTTCCTCATATGATCCTCCATTTCCCATTTAATTTTACTATTTGCGTACTTTCCTCCAAATGACCACAATTGAGCTGTAAATACATTTATGCCAAATCTTATCGGTATTTCTTACCATACACATCTATCACACGTTATAATTTTGAGGAACCTTTATTGGTAATACCACTTATAAGTTATTGGTCTTTGGCACTTAATAACTTCAAGTGGACCAAGTTATGTTATGCTCAGTATTCCCTTTTTCTTAACCCGTTTACGCCTTTACCTTTATCTAAATACCTCTTGGCAAGGTGATACTCTTCGAATTATTTCATCAAACGAAAACATTTCATCTATCGTTTGATATTTCACAACTCTTTAGCACTAATACAATTTACTCTTATTTCAATCCCACTGTATCCCATATGTCCGGTGTTGGTCCACTTAACTCGTTTATCTTTCTTAGATCACATAACTCCTACTACGGATTCATTTTGCTCATCTATAGTATCTCGAACCAATTTGGCCTTCAACTAATTTTGAAGCCCTCTTCCATACTATGTAAGTGCAAACAACTCATCTTTATCGTAGAATGCCTCATAGTATTCTACTACTGTCACTACGAAACAATTGTTATACCTGTAGATTATTTGCACTCTACATCAAGATCATATTCCTATGAACTCCGAATATAAGCTTTAAGCATATTCTCAACATTTAAAACTGTTGGCAATTCAAGCATCAGTTCACTTAGTTCTACATTTTTAGCCACTAAATATGGTTTGGCACATTTCTGTCTGGACGTATAGCTTAGGTTGTTATTCACGCTCTCACTAACCACATCGGTACTCATTTCTCTTTATTGGGCACACATCCTTTTTGTTCCAGCCATCAAATAACATTTTTCTTTTTCCTATTCGGACTCAAAATTCATATTCATTTCCAATTCCTCACTAACATTCACAATTTGGATCCTCAATTTGGGCTTTGCTAATCTTTCCATACAAGCAAATTTTAAATCCCATTATTGCTATTACAACCTCATTTTGCCCCAAATGCAACTCGACATTCTTTGCCCTAGGTTTGGCAACCTCAATACCCAAATTGGTATTCTTCCACATTAGAATTGTCTGTTCCATGCATCAGACTACGCATTACCTTTTCCAGTATAGTACTCATTTGTATATTCCCTTCAAACTCAACCCAATCTTTACTGATCTGTATATTCATATGTCCACAATACTTCCGTACCTATAATGTCTCCAAAGCAATTGCCATTGTATCGATTTCTAAATCATGTATCAAATAATCAACTCATGAGACTTACTTGTCTTTATGTACACAAAAATCACTTTATACCTTTACAACCAATTGTATCTTAATCTCCGATATGAAACTTCATTTAGTACTGCATAATCTCCAAATCCAAGTAGCATAATTTTCATTAAGGTTGTAGTTTCTCAAAATTCTTTTTACTGTCATCATTCATACGGTTTCCTTTACTTTTTTTTATCAGCCATGTTTAGATATTACATAATCCACATTTTATTTGCTCAAGCCCAGATTTACTCTCATCTAGCTTGGCATATAATTGTTTCTACCTTTATGAGATGTAAGGTTTCCTCAAATGTTCCCAAAATATTCTCTTCACTTTTCAAATATGCTTCAAATATCATTTATGATCAAAGTCACTAATCAATACAACTTCTCTTGGATCACTTTAATCCTCAATACTATAATACTGTGTCGGGGCAAATTTATTAACTCAAACAGATATTACCTTTGGTACCCATAATTAGTTCTCATAGTTTCTTCAGTAACTATGTCCTCAAATGAGGCAATAGTATCATATTTTATTTTCAGTCTCCCAAATGACTTCTTCTTCTCTCGAATAATTTTCTTCATTCTTTTTATTTTCTCTGATTTCAAATTGACTTAATTCTAATGTCTGTTCATTTATATTAGCTTCTCCATGTACTTCAACTTATCTACAATCACAACTTCCCGTGTTTGTAACACCTTTATCAGATCAAATTTGTATCTCTCCAATTCAAGTATCCTTGGATACAACCCAAGCATTCTGAATAATGTATTTATTAATATTATTATTATTATTTTTACATTTGAGTTTCACATCTATCTAACTCCAGTATTCACTTTTGATTCTTTGTATATTCATTTCTAATTTGTTCCTTCATTGATCATTCAGGGAAATTCTTCTTTGAAGAAGATTTCTTGATACTTTCATCCATACCACGCATGAAATTTTTTTAAATCAATTGTCTTCACCATTATTTGTTAGTCACTCTAAGTACCTTAAGCAGATCAATTCAACTATTCATATTATTTCCTTAAGATCAATTTATTCCATAATTCAAATGATCATAACATTCTTTTCAATAAGGCTCATGGGAGCATTAAGCCAATTATTTACTTTAGTACCTTGATATATACCATCCAAACCATTACATCTCATCTAGAGACGTATCTAGGCCAACTCATCAATTGGCAGCTTATGCTAAGAATAACTTGACCTCACCTAATTCTAGACAACACTTTCTTTTTTTTTGCACCCGTTCCCGTTCGTGGGGATTAAGTCATTAAGATGTCCTTCTTTTTCTTTAAATTCATCATTGATGGTAACATCATTAACAATCTCCATTTATTTCCAATTGGTCACTATAAACACTTTCATGTCTTACTCTAACTTATCTTAGATTTTAAACTATAGGAACTTTGACTAGCAATTATGCAATAAGTCTCCAATTGTTTCCGATATCATTTCCACATATATCATACACATATGATTCATATTTCCACTTGTCATGGTGATCCCATTATCAAATCAGATGTGCACTCACATAGGCAAATCAACTAAACCTTGACAGCTTTTTCATCTACCGTTATCATCGTCTCACCTTTCAGTTTCCATTTTGTTTTGCCATTCCTATGTATGTTCACAATCAATTCGGAATCATAGATGTATAATCCTCCTGAAATTTGATTTCGATTCCACTAACATATTCTTACACCAATTCACAAATTCTTATCAAAATATTTAAACAACAATTCCAAGCCCATTTTCAACCTCTCTAAGTCATAGAGAAATTCTGTTTCCATCCAACTTTGTCTATACACTTTAATCTAGCCATTTCTATCATATTCCTATCCATACTAATATTCATATCTATCCCACATTCGAGGATATAATTCCACTGTACATTATTGATGTCCTACGCGTAATTCATTCACCAAAACAAAAGTATTGAACCATTATCCGTCATAGCTAACCATATACTTTTTCTCATGTCTATATATCTTTCAACCTTCTTTTTTTTGTTTTGTTTTTCTCACTATATGACAAAAATCATTCTTTTCATTGCTTCTAACAGCTCAAACTCATAGCACTTGCTCATTCTTATGACTCATATGAATGCAATTCAGACTAGGGATCAGTCGCTACCGTCTGTTATGGCATGACTAGAATGCATGTGACTTGACCCATGTTTCAGAAAATGCCCATATAAGATAGTACTTATGGGCTCTGATACTACCTAAATGTAACACCCCACTCCCGCATGACCCGAACCTGATATCAATGGTGATATCCGAGTCCGTGCCCTGTGAGGGTGACGTGCTACATCACTCAGTATAAATTTTTTTTTGAAACCTATACATACTTTACATATATTATGCGGAAAACAATTTACAGAGATAATCATCGGTGAGTTCAATGACCACGGGGGCCCTTTTGTAAATATAATTTCATTCAGTTTGTTGACTTTCCAACACGACCTAATCGATAATACAAAAACTCATAAAAATATATCTCTATCAGACACTAATGCAGACGCGAACTGATCCTGACCTCTTTTCTCACTCACACGCGGTTGCCATACACCCGTTGCCTCACGGGGTAGTCTTCTGGGTCCTAAAAAAGATTGCAAATTTTGGGTGAGTTTTGTGAACTCAGTGAGGAACCATCATCAATGGTTCACTCAATTCATGCACACATCGTTTCACATAACATATATTCACATTGCTGCATATTTAATCACCTTGCACAATTTCCCATGAACATAGACAACTTGATACATTTCATTCTGTTTGTCATCCGTGACCAATTAAATTCATAAAACACCCATGCATAAGCCAATTAGCCTTTCACTTAATTAAAGAGATTACAATTAGACGCAAATGACATGCGCATGTGCCACATTTTCATTTTATTTTGGTGTTGTGATCGAGCGCCTAAACTGTCCCAAAATGGGCGCATTAATCGTTGAGCCTGAGGCTTTGAAACTGTCCCAATAAGGGCACATTAATCGTTGAGCCATAGGCTCTGAATCACTGTGAGCTCGAGGCCCAAATATAAACGTTGAGCTTGTAGCTCTCGGTGGCTGCTCCGGTCACAACTATCATTAATTGATCATGCATTCATGCATGGAATGCATATGTCGCAATTGCACAATATGACATCTCAATCAAATCCAAATTATCACATTCAAACAATTATTTCACAATTATTCACATGATATCATAATCACAATTTATCACATTGGAAACACGAAGGTCTCCAAATCCTTAGACAATTAATACTTCTATGTCATTATCTTCCAATACATCAAACACCTTCGGTCCGAAACTAGCCTTAAACAAACGCAAAGCCCACCATTATTCTCCACAGTGTTATAAGTGCAAAATATAAACAATTAATAATCGAGAAACCATCTAGGTTACTCACGTAGTAACTTCTGAGCTAATGCCGGGAAGTCTCGGCAACGTCCGTGGGATGACATTCCAACTGCGCCTCTATAACAATCAAAATAATCACATATCACCAACTGCACAATCAAAAATATTAAATAATGCACATGTAGCAATTTAGATGAGTACAATGCATGTTCGTGACATTTTCGGCACTATTCTACGATTTTCCATCACAACAGTTTCCTAAAAAATTTAGAAACTCATTGACACAGAAATCAATCAATTCGGACCTCTATAGGTCTAATTATTAATAAAAGATGGATCAGAAAAAAATAGTTACCCAATCACCTCACTTTGACTTGACCAATCCACGTTGAGTTCATCACTAAAACTTCCAAATTTCACATAAAAACGATACTAAATATTTTCCGAGTCCAATGCCTCAAGAATCAGGTCAATCGGACGTCGGACGGAAAAGTTATTCGCAAAAGAAGATTTGAACCGAAAATTAAAACAAAATCCATATGTACATATCCACTTAAAAACCCCTTTTCTTCCACCCAATTTCTAACATGCATAACTTTTTCTACACTTATCGAAAAATTATAAAAGTGGTCTCCTTGGAAAGATCATAAGCAATCCTATAAGTTTCATGAAATACACAAAAATCAATTTCACCCTCTAAGGGTGTCAAAAATGTCAGCAAAGTTGCTACCTTAACACACCCACTCAAACCAGTATATCATTTTACAAAAATCATATCTTTTTATTCCCTTGATCAAAAACTGCAAGCTTTATGTCAAAAGAAAGATAAAAAGGTGTTCTACAACTTCCATGTACATCTTGAAAACCAATTCCACCTCTAACTCAATCAAATTCTCCATTAAATCTTCAGCCTACACAATCATTCTTTAACAGTGCAACAATTTTCAAAAATCATAACTTCTTAACCAAATGTCCAAAAATATCCTACTTTATATCACTGAAAAGATAAGAGAACATAATAAAATTCCCATGAAGAACTTGTATGCAATTTCCCTCTCTAACCAAGTTAAATTCTTCCTTGAATGATGTTACCCTATTAAGGGTAGTTAACCAAGTTCTTACCTACATCAGATGCAAACTTTGGAAATCCATAACTTTCAATTATGACATCCAAAATACACATAATATACCTCATTTAGAAGCTAAAACAATCCTATAAAACTTTCTATAAGACCATGTTAGCTAATTGGGGCCATAACAACCTAGAATTTGACCTCAAAGTTCAGTCATCACAACCTACACTTAAAACAATTTTTCCAGCATTAAGCACATTGACATCCGAAATTCAACAAGGCATAGCTTTCAACCTAGATATTGAAAAATTATGTACTTAGTGACGATAGAAAGATAACAAGACCCTCTTCAAGTTGAATGAAGACCGATTGTACAAAATCTATCTCTAACCCCTTGACGAAAGACCTCAAATTTCAGGTCACTAATCTCGATTACTGTTCACATTGCATCCACACTTCATCTTTCAAGGCAAAATTCAACCTCTTTAAGCTACAATTAGACAACACTTATTTCACAAGAAATTTTAGCCAAACAAATAAAGTTTAATTTGGTCTAAACCTTACCTTAATAGCATAGCCACATAAAAAGTTATGATCAAAACATTACAATATGTACAAAATCAATTTTCCAACACTTATGCCTAAACCACCTCCTATGGTTTCCATACCATTCCCAACCTATTTCTAAACCACCAAGCATCCCCAAAAGATCAAGAAGTCAGCCAATACCTCATTAATACCTTCACCTAAGAACTTTAGCTAAAAGTTAGCAGCACACACACACCCATGTTCTCCCAACATCATTTCCATACAATTAACTTCAAATAGCATAACAAATAATTTATTTAGCTACAAAACCATAACATAAAACATGATTCTTATCTATTTTAGTTTCCAAATTTTCAAGTCTCAACAACTTTTCACCAACTCTCTAGCTCCCTCACCATCACCGATCATCACCATCAACTTGTGAGAGGGGTGAAGTTTTGATTGTTTCATTAGTAAACAAAGGAAGAGCAAACATGGTGAAAGAGAGGAGAAAAGAAGAGCCAAAAATCAAGAAGATGAGAGGAAGGAGAGAAGCTACGTGGAGGAGAAGAGACTTCAACAAATAATTCAACAAAGCCTTGAATGAGAGAAGCTTCGTGAATGTTAAAGAGAAAGGTGGCTTTTAATAGCCTAATGCTTAAAGCTTGTTTGGCAAGTGACACTTGTCACTTGTCACTTGTCCCGTTCTAAAAACTTAAATCCAATTTCAATTCTAATTTTCTCCTAAATTTTCAATAGCACTTGACAATAATTCCTACAGTCATTTATCAAAATTTTTAGTGCCATTTGACAGTAATTTTCCACTACCGGAAAACAACCAGTCTGTCACTTGACATTTTTTTCCGGTCCAGAAATTTTTCCCGAAAATTTTCAGAAAAATTCCTAAAATTCACTAAAAATTCTAAAACCTCTCCAACTAAATTTTTAAGCACATTAAACACCTTTTTCCATAACAATCACATTTATTCACAAATATACCGGGAAAATGTCATAAATGCATGTACAATCATTTTTCATGTGCAAAAATCACTATTCACATATATGCGGATGCAAAATTATGCATGAACATATCTAGGTGATTCTAATCACCCATTAACCACTCATAATTACTTTACTAACCTTCCCATCGGTGATGAGATGTTACAATATGTCCTAATGTAAATGATAATGTAATGATTGATTCCTGAGTCATTGAAATGATGAATTTAAAGATTATAAGAAATTTACATTGGTTGAATTATAAGTGACGTGTTTGATTTTCCTCAACTTAACTTACCTTAAATTTTGTTTGAATTGTTTATATGTTATGGTAAGGTGTTGGAAAGAAATAACATTAACAAATATATGTTAGGAGTAAGACCAAGGATATGGGTCTTGATGAAATTAAGATGCTAGTATTAAAAGGAGTGTCATAAAATAAAGGACATTGAGTAATATCTATTTTTTTTACAAATTTCCTAAAAAATTGATGAGATGAGTTTAACTTACACCATGATAAAGAAGGGAGTTCACATGGATTGTGTAGAGAATATAAAGATACTAATGATAAAGTACAGTTGTCAAATTGTAATGATAATAGATGGTGCGAGGCAATTTTCACAAGGAAGAAATACATTATGTTTAATCCCAAAGTGGAAAAGAAGGATTTTTGGTTTGAAATTATAGTTTAAGGATGAGATGCAGTTTGGGGAAGTAATTTGAAATTAGGCAATTATAAATAGATATGATGCTTAAATGATAAGATCTTGTATGAGAATTGAGGTTGTTTATAAGTTACCATGTTCATTTAGGGTATATGCTAGTTGGACTATAAATGAAAAAATGTATGTTATAAAGATAATGAAAAATAAACATAGTTGCACAAAAATAAGCATGGTTTTCAAAATAAATAGGAAATGAATTTTTGTATAAGTTTAGGAAGAATACAAAGTGGGCAATAGTGACATTCCAATATATGGAATGATTATTATATGAAGTTTAGTTTGAATAAAGATGGACAATTCATTATGTATTACATCTTCATGTTACATACAAAACAAAAGCTTGGTGGTGGTGTATCTACCATTACCACGCTCTGTCCTATCCAACCCTAATCATATCATCACTATACCAAACTAAGATCCAAATACAAAGTTTCTTACCATACCCCTCCTTTATCGATTGTTGTACACTAATTAGATAATATCATAAGTTATTAAAGCACCTAAAACAAGAGTTTCTCTAAATACAAGAAATAACCAAATGTCTTACTATACTTGACAGATGAATATAGTCACAACCAAAACTTGTCCCGAGTCACATATATTATCTTAAATGTTTTGTATACTTTGGTGAGCATGAAGGATACTAACTATGGACTCACTGTTTTACATTAACAACCTTGCAGAAATGAGTTGTGTTGATAGATCTTAGATGTATAGATGATCAATAGCTGATGGTTACATTAATCCTAAATTTGTTGCCGAAGTTGAAGCCTTTATTCATTATGCATATTCTCAACCTGCATATATGGATGGGTCGAAGATCAGATGTCCATGAAAAAAATGGAAACAAAAATGTTTCCTTCCTATTGAAGAAGTTAATGGGCATTTGTTGACAAAAGGGTTTGTCCCAAATTATTTTGAGTGGACAAGACATGAGGAAGTTGGCATTTGTAGCAGCTCAAGGGGTAATCAAGCAGAATTGTCTGTGCATTTCAATGAGTTTGAAAGGGGGATTGGATTTATAACAAATTATGTGGAAGAGACTGGAAATCTGTACAGGTAAATGGTTTATGATGCAAGCGGTAATACCTTTCACGAAAATATGGGAAATCTTGAAGAAGAACCTAAAACATGCAAAACAATTCTTTGACTTACTACAGTCAACAGACCAAGAGTTATGGCCAAATTACGAGACAATGACCCAATTGTCTTCGATTGCGTGAATATTGAACATTAAGTCTGAAGGGAATATTTCAGACCGTAGTTTTGATAAAATTTTTGAGTGGTATAATGAATCAATGCCTCGTGATCATACAATGGTTGATAGTTTTTACAGTATGAAAAAACTTATTAGGGTTCTTAGTTTGCCTGTTGAGGAGATTGATTGTTACAAATTGTGATATATGTTGTATTGGGGAGATGATGTGGACATTGAAGAGTGCAAATTTTGTGGCCAATCTAGGTTTAGGCCTAGAAAGTATTCAATGAAGTAGAAATTAGTACCATAGAAGCGGATGTATTATTTCCCGCTAACTCCGAGACTTCAAAGACTTTATGCTTCTGATGTTACTGCATCTCATATAGGATGGCATGCTGAACACGAATAGGAATATGGAATAATGAGTCATCCATCAGATGTACTGGCATGGAAGCATTTCAATGACACCCATCTTGATTTTGCAGTTGAATGTCGAAATGTTAGGTTGGGATTGTCGACAGATAGATTCCAACCTTTTGGTCAATCCGGGCAGCAATATTTATCATGGTCAATCATAGTGACTCCTTACAATTTGCCTCCGTGGATGTGTATGAAAGAGGCATATATGTTCTTGACAATGATTATATCAGAGCCTACAAATCCTAAACATAAACTTTGATGAAGTTAATACAAGCATCAGTAAAAACTTTGGTTGGAGAAAACGAAGCATCTTCTGGGATTTGCCGTATTGAAAAACAAATTTGATACGTCATATTTTAGATGTCATGCATATTGAAATTTTTTTGACAATATGTTTAATACCATAATAAACATTGACAGGAGGACAAAAGACAATGCAAAATCGCGAGCTGATTTGCAAATTTTTTGTAGAAGGAATGAGTTACATAAAGATCTTCGCACCGGTAAATATCTGAAAGCATATTACACTTTGGACAAAAACAAAGGGAAATACTGTGTGAATGGTTGAAGGGTTTAAAGTTTCCCGATGGTTATGTTTCAAACTTGGCAAGGTGTGTGGACATAAAAAAGTACAAATTATTTGGGTTGAAAAGTCATGATTGTCACATGTTTATGAAAAGGTTAATTCCAATCACATTTCGGGAGTTGCTACCGAATAAGGTTTGGGAAGTGATTACAGAAATAAGTTTGTTTTTCAAAAGTTTAACATCATCTAAAATTAAGCACACTGAAATGGAAATCCTAGAAAGGGAGATTCCAGTAATTTTGTGCAACTTAGAAGGAATTTTTCCTCCAAACTTTTTCGATTGTATGGAGCATTTACTTGTACATTTAGCATACGAGGCTAAACTAGCTAGTCCAGTTCAATATCGATGGATGTATCCGTTTGAGAGGTAATTCAAATTTAAAATAATGTAAATGAAGTTATAACATGTTTTAACTATTACATTGTAACAACCATATTTTCTAATATAGATATTTTCATCACTTGAAGAAAAATGTTAAAAATAAGGCTAGAGTTGAAGGTTCCTTTTATAATGCTTATTTAGTGGAGGAGGCTAGTACATTTTGTGGACATTATTTTACACCACACATATCCATTTTCACATTTCCTGGGCGAACATATGGAGGTGCAACAAGAAGAATGTTAACAGAACAAGAAATTGAGGCTACCTATGGTTACATTTTAGAGGTTCAACCTTTGGTGCAGTAAGTTGAAGCACATTATATCGGTAGTAAATTTTTGTCTTGTTCATAACTAAATTACATAATAATATAACTCAGAATATACGAGGCATTGTTGTAACATCCCACCCTCGATGGGAAGGGTAAAATTGTAATTTAGCAAAGGATAAGAGTGATTGGGACTACTTAGGATTGTTCATGTATACCGGTATCTGTGAACAGTAGAATTTTGCACATGAAAAATATTGTACATGCATACATTGACATTCCTGGTCTATTTGGTTATAACTGTAATTAGTTGAGAATTATGGGTTATTGATCTTGAAAAATTATTTGGAGAGTGTCAATAATGATTTTTCAATTTTGGAGAATTTTAGTGAATTTTCTAGAATTTTTCGGGGTAAATCCCAGACTAGGAAAAATGCCAAGGGGCAGACTAACTGAAAATCGGTATTAGAATTTAGTACCTATGGAATTAAATTTTGGACCTATGGTTATAGGAATGTTTGACAAGTGGAATTTATGGGAAATTGGGCTTGTAATTGATGAATTTAGAAGGAAAATAAGGAGAGCTTGACATGTGGCCATCCAAGTGGCACATTCTTAGCCATATCTTTATAAATAAACTTAGGTTAAATGAATGGGAGCTCCTCCTTATGCACATACACGACACATGCCCTTTTCCTTCTTCATTCTTTCTTTTTCTTCATTCCTCTTCTCCATCCATGATTTTCTCTCCTCACCAAGAGTGGAGTTGGTCTTGCCTCCATGTACTACCATTAATTGCTACCATCTTCTTCTTCTTCACTTTGTTATGGAAGAACTCACCTTTCTCTCTCAAGTTGATGAAGAACGTGGGTGATATGGGGAGTTAGGGTTTTGTGTTTTGTTTGAAGATTTTGAAGGATGGAAGCTAAATACAGTAAGTTTCATATTTTATGTAATGAATATTGCATAATTGGTATTAGAAGTGATAGGATTTAAGTTGAAGATGAAAGCTGGAAAATTAATTTTTGACCTCCTGTACTGTTTTGAGCATAACTCATTGTGTAGTTATGTAAATGAGGTGAGGTTTGTGCCGAATGAAACTTTGGCTTGTTGGATACATTTTTGTGTGAAATAGGTGTTGTCCAATTTTAGCATTAAGAGGATGAAATTTGGCATGGAAAGTTCTTTATTAAGGTTCTTGTGAATAAATGAAAGAACCAATGATCTACTAGTTTTGCTGATTTTTCTAAATTAAGTGAGAAGGAATTAGGGAAAATGGTCTAAATGAAAGTTGAAGCTTATCAAGTTATCTTTCCATTCCCACTGATTTTGCAATTTTTCGATCTGTATATTGGGAGATATGCACTGTGGAATATTGACAAATTTTGAACAATTTGGTGAAACCTAGACTAAGAGTGGATTTGGTGCACATTCTGATTAGAAGCAATTTTAGCAATTTCTGTGAATTGAATTGGCTTGATTGATCTTCTGAAGAGTTGTAGAGGAAGAAATTATCTTGAAAATGGTATATAGCATGTAATTGTTGGAGATCAGATGTGGGAGTAATGAATTTTCAAAATCTGTACCTGCATGATGTTATTGACTGCTTCCCTGATCAGTAACTTGCATGAAAGTTTTAAGCTTGTTAGAGATGGAATTGGCTTTGAAACCCTTCATGAGAAGTGTAGAATTGTGTTTTATCTTTCCATAGGTATAAAGTATGCATTTATTTGACATTTGTGCAAGCATTTATTTGACATTTGTGCAAGGAGATATACTGTTTAGAACATTACTGTCCAGATTGAGTACTTGCAGGGGCAGCAGCATTCACTGAATTGTTTGACCTAGTTAACCATTAAATTTGATTTCATATTGTCATGAAAGTTGTAGATCACATTGTGATCTTTCTGAGAATATTTATTGTGTAAGTTTTGACTGAGGAACTGGAAAGTTACGAATTTTGTAAACTGTTGCACTGTTTTGAGAGGCATTGTGAGGGCAGTAACTTTGATTGCATTTTTGACACCCTTAGGGGTGAAATTAGCTTTTGTGTCCTTCATGTAACTTGTAGAGCTCTCTTTTCTCTATAAAAAAGACACTAAGTTTGTCCAATTTGGAGTCCGGAGTAGGGAGTTATGCCTTGTGTAAGTTGGGATGTCGGAGGACGTTGTTCCAGATCTGCTATTGTATAGCATAAGTCGACTTGCACCCCATATAAGTCGACTAGTACATACACAGTAGCATAAGTCGACTTGCATCTCAAGCAAGTCGACTAGGATCATATATTTTCCTTCTTTTGCTTATAATTTTTCCGTCCGACATCCGATTGACCTGATTCTTGAGGCATCGGATTCGTGAAACATTGAATTTCATTTTATGGGAAATTGGGAATTTTTGGACGGGAAATTGATGTGGGTCTGGGTAATGATTCTTTGGTCACTGTTTTATTTAATTGGGGACCTATCAAGGTCCAAATTGAGCGTCGTCAGCGCCATTGGATTTCTAATTTTTAAACGGATTTTTCTGATGATAAAATGGGATTAGGGCCGGGAATTCATGAACATGCATTATACACCTACATATGCATCATTAACGAATCCGAATTGGATAATTAGTGATCGTTTTCTTCTCTGATTCTTATAGCGACACAACTAGAGCGTCGATCGACTGACGTGGCAGAGACTTCCCAGCATTAGCTCGGAAGTGATAGGTGAGTAACCTAGATGGGTTTCTCAATTATTACTTCTCAAATATGGGGATAATGGTAGGACCAGGAATGTGTACATTGTGTGACTTGTCTGCCATTACTGTGATTGACTGTGATTGATTGTCAATTATGAACTGTTCATTGTTGTGAATTATGGACTGTTACTTGTGCATACTGACTGTTAATTGACTGTGCTTGACTATAAATGATTAACTGTTTATGGGGATGTTGTAACTGTGCATGTGCATTCATGCACAGATGCATAAACTGATAAAGGAAAATTATGAACCAAGTCGTCACTGATACTGAAACTAGCCTAGAGCTCGAAGGGAGATAATTCTCCCCAGACGCGTCTATTGATCACTGAATACTGTTTACACGCTCGATCACAACACTGTAATTAAACTGGAAAAAGAGTCACATGTGCATTGCATCATTATTGGATTGAATACCCGAAATGGGTTTCTTGTAGATATGACCGCTATCTATTATCAGAATCGAGACCGCAGATATTCGCGAATCGCCTTATTCGTGAATTGATTATGTGATGCATGAATTGGGAGAACCATCGATGATGGTTCCTCATTGAGTTCGCAAACTCATTCAAAATTGCAATCTATTTTTTTCAGGACTTGAAGAGTACCCCGTTTGACACGGGAGTAGGTCTACTGTAGGCAAGTGAAGGATAGAGGTAGGGATCAGTTCGTGTCTGTATTAGTGTCTTATCGAATTAGTTTCTGCAATCATTATACAACAATGCTTTATATTTATAATGAGCCATTGTGGCTTTATTGTTTTTACACATTGACTGATTGTAAATTATTATTGGATGACTGTAATAACTGAAAATGGTTAATTGTGAACATGGACTCAAGATTGTATTTTGCAACCTTGTAAACTGATTAGTATGTGAACTTTATGGTTACTGTAAAATATTGTAATAACTACAAATTTTTTCTACTGTCTACTATTTTTGCCGCGCTAATGTTCGGTTAAAAAAACGAGAGAGAAGAAAATGATATACTGAGTTTTCACAGATTGATGTAGTACGCCACCCTCGCGAGGCACAGACTCGGATATCACCAATGATATCGGGTTCGGGTCACTCGGGAGTGGGGTGTTACAATGGTTACGTGAGATCATGGCAGACAACACACAGGATGAAGTAAATAATGAGGTTGGATGACACTTTGCACAAAGGTTCGAGAGATATGTTAGCTTCCACTTACAAATATTCTCATAATTAAATTATACAATTTAAATGATGAAATAAGCGGATGTATTCATTGATATTGAAATGAATTTTTTATAGGCCTTAGAAAATCCAATAGAGAACAAGTTCATTTGTGATCTTGCTAAGGGACCTCTGCAAACTGTTAAATCGTATCCATTTTATTTCATTAATGGCTACAAATATCATACAGAAGCTCATTGTCATAGCATGGCAACAATAAATAGTGGAGTTTCCGACAAGGAGAATTCACGGATTACTATGGTAAAATCACTGAGATACTTGAAATTGAGTACCCTGCATTGCCAATCAAGCTAATTGTGATATTTAAGTGTGATTGGTTTCACCCCACTTCAAATGTTGGAACAAAAGTGCATAGCCAATACAATCTTGTTGAAATCAACTCACGCAGAAGATTGAAACATTTTGAAGCTTTCATTTTGGTTATGCAAGCGAAACAAGTGTGTTATGTCCCTTTTCCTAACATACGACGAGATAAGTTAGATTAGTTGACGGTTTGCAAAGTTAAACCTAGAGGTGTTTTTCAATCACATGGAAAAGGAGAAAAGAGAATTGAAAGTGAAGAGTTTCAGGAAGATGCTTATTTTATAAATGCATCTATGACATATGATGATAATGAACTATTGCATGATCCATCAAGTGAATATATTGAGGTTTCGTCTGGAGAGGAGGAAGATGGTCAAAGATCTGAAGAGGAGCCAGATTTTGATTCTTATTCTTTAGAAAGTGAAGATGATTGTAATTTACAATTAAGTTATGATAGTGATTAATTTGTGTATGTAGTGTAATATTTTATTTCCTTTGACAAGTAAGATGTACTGAAATTTTTCAATATATTCTATCAAATATTTATTTAAAATTCTTAATCAAGGAATGTCGACTTGGCGTCTGGTTTCGAATGGTAGTAATTCATTTTGTTGGGAGGAATGTGGTAAAATTGTCCCTTTCGAAAGAATAAATGATGCAACAACAATCTCCACTTCTTTAAGTAATGATCGTTTACCTTTCATGACCGATCTTCTACTTCAAGGTGTATAGTATCATTTGAACAACGTCACTTTCCTTATTATGTATATCGCAATTCAAACATATGAAGTTGTTATATTAACATTTCATGGAATATATTATATGTTGTTTTAAGATTTTATGAATATCAAAGATGACATGTATGTCGATGGAGGTGGGAACAATGATACAACGGTCGATGAAGAATTAGGCAAATCGATTGTTTTGGAAAAGTTAGCAATTCCATAGATCTCATATAGAAATTCATGTACGTATAGGTATTCAGGATAGGTTCCATTATCCCTTTTTTAATATGACAATATGTAAGTTCCTTCCTATTGTGTTGTAGGTAAACCGTTTTCGAACGTTTCACCAACAAGCTTAGCAATAGCGAAAACCTTGTTGCAAGAAGGTATTCAAAACCAAACACGTGCGAGAAGAACTTTTACTATTTTCATGGAGTGTTCGAACATGTGAGAAACCTTCTCGGGAATCCAACTATCAGGGAGTCATTTACCTTTACCGACTCTCATGTTACTTGGAATCCAACAAAATAATAATATCATTGTCATGTATCTCGGCAATACACATGATTGTGCTATAAACTAATTATATTATTATACTATGACTGTAACAATTATTCTCGTTACTCGAAGTTATGATATGAAAGAAAGCACCTGATTTCCTTTTACATATATTGTGTAAAATATTAGATTTATAATCAAATTCTTATATTTCAAGGAGAATTCAATAAACAAAGAATTTTATGTACAAATATGGGACCAAAGTGACAACGTGAGTTCATGCGGCCCAGGCTCAGAAGCATGTTTGGAGGGACTTACTGTAAGAGTGGCCCTTCACAGCCTCTAGTTACAACTGAGTTACCACCACCACCTCCAACGACTACAGTTGCAGGAACAACATCACCTGCAACTGCTGATACGCAACAATCCAATACTCATATATCATCCAATGCAGTTATGAAGGATGAAGGAGACGAGATCCACCCTGGACCTGAGGGTCCTGATGGAAGAAAGTATATAAAAATAGCTGATAAACTATAAGTGAAATCACATGAAACACTTTATATGTTTATCATTAACTTATAGGTTTAAATTTTTGCAAATTTATGAACTTATTTGTTCTTATATTAGGTTCATTTTCTCTGGACTGTGTTCAAGACGTATGATATCTACATTTAAAGAGAGGATTGATCCTGAGAATTATGCATGGAAGAAGATCTCTCAGGCCACAAAGGCATTTTATTTTTAGGAGTTTGAGGTACAATATGCAATTAATTTTCTTTTTTCATTTTTTGTATACATTAATAACATACATATAAATAGATTATAAGTTATTGAATTTATTCCTTTTATTTTTAGAAATATTTTTACTATAGTTCTAATATTGACGGAATAATACATAGTGTATGGGACTCAAGAGCTCGTACACATTATCGCGACTTTATTAATCAGATACGCAATGTTGGTGTATGACCCTCTTTTATTTCTGAGCCCACTTGGAGTTGTTGGCAGGAGTACTGGACATCACCTGAGGCAATGATCATATAGGGCCTTAACTTCACTAACAGACATGGTAGGTCAGGGGCAGACAATCTTCCCGTTCATAAGGGAGGATCAATTACTCACCGCAAGCATGCAGAGAGACTTGTAAGTATATAAATATTACCTTTATATTCTCAATTTTTACTTTTCTATATTTCAATGTAAATTGATGTGTGAATATTGTGATGAACATATATGTGTAGTATGCCTAATGATCATGACTGTGTCGAGTAATTTGTTGGTGCCATTTATGGTTGTGTTGAGTACTTTGCTTTCTTAAACAGGGGGTAATATCATAAAAATAGAAGAGACTCTGCCAAAATTTTTATAAATTCTAGTTCAACTTATAACATTTTATTGTTATGCAGGAAAATTTTATGGCCGTTAGGCCTACACCCCGTTAGTTGTTTTTGCATACTCACACTAAGAAACTTGACGGTGTGACATTCGTCAACAGTTGATGCCGAGAACTAAATGTATGTGAATTTCATAGTTTAATATTCAATCTTAATAATTATCACTTAGTAATTATAATATAAGCATTGCCTCCTAATAAGACCAAATACAACAAACAATTGGGCAACAGTTGCAGGATATGAACAAGCTATTGATGAGACCCATACATATTTTGATGCAGTGGGTGGTAGGTACAGTTGTGGAAGGATATTTGGCCTAGGATCATATGCCAACACATTTTATTCGCAGTCCTCTATGTCCACTACAGCAGCATCTAGTTCACAGTCGACAACGCAACATATCAATCAACTTGAGTTCATAGTTCAGACTTTGATGGAAGTAATAAGTAAGCTCCAAAATGACATAGACCAAATGAGATCAAGGGATAGCGACTCACATTAGCCACACTCACCAGGACAATAGGATTGTTGTTGTCATTATTTTGGTATTAATTTATGTACTATTTCATGTTTTAATTATCAGTTAGGAAATCTTTTTTTCTTGTTATGATTATTTAACTTTCTGTTTAAACAAATTCCATGGGTTGAAAAATCCAAATTTTATGTAAGAATAATTTATAATTGTTGAAATTGAAATAAAATTTCACGTCAAGATTTTCAGAAAATTGTCATTCAATAAGACATTTACAGAGAGTTAAAGGTGACCTCAACGAGCATACAACTTCGACCTTTGGATTAAGCAATCAAGGTTACAATTAAAGAAGGTTCACAATTACCAACGGTTTGTTGTTACTGTCGGCATTTGAGTTGCCTCAAATTATCGACGGATTATGGAATCCGTCAACAAGAATTGACATATATAACAACAGTTTACATTGATATATTACTACCAACTACACCGACGGTTTCATTAAACTGTCGGTAAACATTGCCGACGGTTATCCTTGTATCATCGGTAAAATATACCCACCGTGTCTGGGCCGACGGAAGTCTCCGTCGATCTATTCCATCAGTAAATATCATGATTGATGGCACTCTGCTGTTTCTATCGGTAAATTCTGTCAATAACGCTCCTTTTTCTTGTAGTGTTATGTTCTCAAACAGAAACCTCAAAAATGAAAAGACAATAGTTCTTGAAGAAATTGACGTGGATTTGTCACCCAAGTCGAAACAGAAAGAAGCTACAAAACGTTCGTTTACTCAAAGAAAATCTGATGGAGTTATGGGACAACCCACAACCCACCAAAATGAAAAGACCGCAATTGTTGAAGAAGTTAAAATGGGTCCGCCGCACAAGTCGGAGTGGAAGGGAGCTACTACAAAACATACTCATCTACTGAAAGAAACCATTATGGAGTTATGTGACTGCAGACAACCCAAAAATTTTGAATCTTAACCATCCTTCCCTTCTTCGTCAACTTTCTGTCTTCATTTCTTATTAGGAAGTTGTATCTGTTTAGGAGATGATTGTAAATATTTAGGAGATTAGATTGTGGGGTATATTTGGATTTCCTAGTTTAGCTAGATTTTTCGAATTTTTAGTGATGTAATTATTTTACTTGGGGCTCAAGGTGTGTTGTAATTCTATATATTTGTGACATGAATTAACATACGGCGATAAGAATTTCTTTTCAAAAATCTCTAATTTCTTTATTGTATTAAAACACGAAACACAACAATATTCTCTAACCCTGAAATCGAAAACCTCAACCCCAAAATAGAGTACCACAACCCTAAAATAAAGCATCTTGTCCTGCAGTCAGAAATGACACTCCTATAAGTAAATATGATAGACGGAGGCGACAATAAATGTTGGAATTATACCCATGATACAATTGTTATGTAATAGATTGAACGCCTTAGTTTTGTGATTATTAATTTTGATTAATAACATGGAAAATGATTTTATTATCATATTATGTTTATTTTTTATTCTAATATGATAAGTCCTTGATTAAATTTATATACTTGCCATCATAATGAAGATTATGATAATGAGAGTCAACTCTTTAGGTTTTAATCTAAAAGTGTTCTTGATGATAGGATCATTAAATAAGGACTTTAATGATCCAATTAGATCAATATGTATGTAACAGTATCCATTGGATGGATATTAGTAGATCTTATTTACTAAGTTACATATATAGATGATGTATATGGAGATACAATCATTGAACTGACCAAACTGAGAATTCCCAATGGTTAATATTACATATGAATTGTCAAGTGGGATATTCTCGTAAAGATTTAAATGTATATTTTTCCTTTGACCTGAGATCATCATAGTAATTGGACATATAAGGTATTTTTATTTAGTTTTGACATTATTTATTAATTGGACATATAAGGTATTAATTGGATAATGACTTGGATTCAAAAAGCTATTAGTGATAATCTTCCAGTTGTGATAGAGTCATATCCTTAATTAATGTGTATCTTGATAAGAAGTATGATGGATTTTTGAGATAATGGTTTAAGAGTGATAGAAGTCTATCTTAAGTTGCAGTGTTGTGTTAAGTTTAACACTTCCTGCGTTTGTATTCCTAGAAATAACTAGAATGTGGAATTTGGCAGCTTTAAAACTAACGAAAAGGCTATAGCTATTTATACTCTCATCTTCTTTCACTATGTATGCCATTCTTATCCTAGCTATTCATGTTCATGTCTACGCTGGCTAATACTCACTACCATTAACATTGCTGGAATTTCAGAGGTATAGCAATGAAGGCTTGCGTAGGAAGAATTGCGTGAGTGATTTTTTTATTTGAGTCTTAGCATTGGTTGATTGGGTGTGGGATGTGTCTACATTGGTGACCTATTAATCATCTTTTAGAAATTATCGTAAAACGTGAGTGTGAGACTAACTTCTAACAGAGGCTTGTGTGTGGGAAGAGAATTTAACAAAGCTGAAGGAGTTCTGCTATGTGCGTGGCCATCATTTTGGAAGGTGTTGTCGTAGGCTGAAGGAAAGTTAGATTATTTGTATGGGTTGTTATACCTGACATCTTCATCTTGCAGCTATGAATTAATAATGGTGTTTGGGTGGATCAGCCTATAGTTTGTGATGACAACTTTCAGTACTGTTTTAGTGGAACTGAATTTATAAGGGAGCTTTTTTTTTTGTTCTTTCTCAAGATTTGTTTATGTTGAATTTTTTTAATCACTTGAGTTGTTTATTTTGTTTCATTATCATTAAACATGGATTGAGAAAATCCTCTGTTGAGATTAACACGAGTTGATCATGTTATTGGGTATGAAATTCTTTCATAGGAAGTGAGGTTGAGAGATAATGTTAAAGGGTTGAGTGGTGTCAGCTTAGTAAAGTCTTGGGTAAATCTATTGTACTTCGGTGAAAGTTATTAAGTTGGGTGAGGGCCACACAGACGTAGATAAGTTGTGCCGAACTGTATTAGAAAATTTTTGGCGCCCTTTATTATTTCATTTTTATTGCTTTTGTTTTCGTTTGTGCTAGAGACCTCCACAATAAAATTGGAAAGTTTGTGAAACTACAACCTCTTATGGTTTTTTTCAATTGGTATCAGAGCGAGGTCACCGATTTAGAACTTGGTAATAAGTTAGGGCAGATCCTAGTTTGTGAATATGGCCATAAGAGAAGGAGCATCAATTATTAGGCCACCGCTATTGTACAGTTCCAATTATCCTACATGGAAATCACAGATAAGAGTCTTTATTCAAGTACAGGAAACAAGAGCATATAACTTGGTGTTACATGGCTGGACACATATGATGATTACTGATGATAAGGGAGAGATAGTTCTAAATGATCCATCTGAATGGATAAGAGTCGAAGAAGAAAGAGCACTTGGAAACTCATAAGCATTGCACACAATTTTCAATGTTGTTGATGAATGATGCTTCTCAATGATATCAGCCTATGAATCAGCTAAAGAAGCGTAGGATACTTTGCATACTATTCACGAAGGGTGCAAATCTATGATAGTATCAAAACTACAGATGTTAGATGTGAGGTTTAAAGAACTGAAGATGGATGAAATGAGACTATTGGGGACTTTCGTGAAAGATTGCGCGATATAGCAAATCAGACACATCAACTTGGGAAGAAACATTCTAACATGAAACTGGTCAAGAAGACATTGAGATCATATTACCTTTGAGATTTATTCCAAAAATTGTAGCAATAGAGGAGGCCCACGAAATTAATGATCTGTCATTGGAGAAGGTAATTGGAATTCTTAAAAATTTGAAATGATTCTTTTAAGGGGTAAAGAAGAAAGAAGAAAAGGAATGGCACTACAGGTTGAAACTGGAAAATGTATGAATGATGTAGAAGATGAATCTAACGAGAATGAGGATATGGAGCTATTAACATGAGAGCTCAGTAAGTGACTAAAGAGAGTGAAAAAGGACAGACTCGAGTTTAGACAAAACGATGGGAGTTCATCGAACAACAACTTCAAACAACAAGCCAAAACTCAAAAGGGAGAAAGAAAGGTAAAGAGAATTCAATGTCATGAGTGTCAAGGCTTTTGACATGCTCAAATGAAGTGTGCTAACATCTTGAAGAAGAGAAAAGGAAAATCCTATATGAGCACTTAGAGTGATAACGAATTTCGAAGTACATAAGAAGTTATGAATAGTGTTGCATTAGTTACTTTGTACATAAAAGTCCAGTTACTTGTTTAACAGTAATTGAGAAGGAAGTAACTGAAGACAAAAAAGTGAGTAAATCGGGAAATTTTGGGAAAATTGCAAATGATTCAGCTCAAAGCTCAATCTCAGATTATGGTAGTGATGACAGTACTTCAGATGATAAAAAGGAAGGTATTTATGAAGCCGATGAGTTAATGTATGGTAAATGGGTCCAAACATGTAGAAAGAATAAAAGATTGAAGGAAGAGAATTTTTCTATGAAGAACACCATCCAAGAGTTAGAAAAGAAATTAATGTTGATGTTAGATGAGCATGGTAAAGCTAGAATGAAATTAGTAAGTGCCGAAAATGGATTGAGAATGTTGATGGAGGCACAGAAAAACTAGAAAAGTTAATAGAAATTGGTAAGGTTAAAGAGAATCCTTAAGGTATTGGCTATAAGGGTGAGTACTCTAAAGTGAATGAGGAGAAAAAATGATTACTCCAAATCTATTCGAGAAGAAGAAACCATGAGAAAGAATCGAAGATTTATACCCATGTGTCATTTTTGCAGAGTTATCGGGCACATAAGGCCGAGATGCTACAAGATGTTATAAATGATGTTTCGAAGTGGTCAAAACTGAAAATCTAGACACTCTCTATTAAATTTCTAGCAGCAGCCCATAGTACCGAAACACACTTGGATTAAAAAGGGTCAATTATAGGCATAAAGACATTGTAAAGGAAAAACAAGAAATTATCTAGATTGACAGTTAGTTACTACTTTTAAAGAAACTGGTCAAACAAAGGACAAGTCAATTACTTCTGAAGAAGAAATCGATAACAAAGATAATATAACGAGGAATAAGGCCAGGTTTGAATTTTTTCAAGAGTCACATGGACTGTGTGATTTACATTTTTTAAATAATTTTTTTGTGTTGTTAAAAAAATGAAACGTAAAAAAAATATTTGTCATTTTTAGTTCTTTAGTTGCCATTGTCGTCTCATCTTTTTACTAGTTTACATTGTGACTTCTATTTAGCTTCACTGAAGACTCTTCAACTCTCTCATTAGTGTGGGTCTCTCTTTGTCTCACTACACTGGCAACACTCATCTTTATTTGCTTGGGTTTATGAATTTGATAAGTCTTATAAAGATGGAATTGAGGTAAGCAATGATATGTTGGCATATTTATTGACTGGTAGTAAATTGTCATCTTGGCATGCTTATAATTCTTTTGTTGAGCCTACTACAATTTTTATGTTTTTTTATTCACTGAGATTGATTGTGTTGAAGGCATTCTTTGTTTTAACAATGTTTTGTCCCAAGGAGGAGACATCAAATTGTTTATGGTAAACATTTCATTCAGAGGGAGATTTCAAGGTATATGCATGACTATTCGTCGTGCTTTTTGACATCTTTTTGTCACAAGGGGGAGAAATTTAGATGATTGGATAATTGTGGTGTTCTTTGAAACTTGATATTTGATTAAGGGAGAGTTCTTTTTCATCTCATGTGGATTGTGGATTTGATATTTATATGTAAAATTATCTCCTTTAGAGAAAGTTTCAAATATGTAACAAATAATGTCAAAAAGGGGGAGATTGTTAAGATATATAGTATATATCTTTTTATTTAATTTTGTCATTATTTATTAATTAGACATATAAGATATTAATTGGATAATGACTTTAATTCAAAAAGCTATTGGTGATAATCTTCTAGTTATTATAGAGTCCTATCCTTAATTAATGTGTATCTTGACAAGAAGTATGATGGACTTTTGGGATAATGGTTTAATAGTGCTATAACTCTATCTTAAGTTGCAGTGTTTTGTTGAGTTTAGCACTTCCTGCGTTTGTATTCCCGAAAACAATAGGAATGTGGAATTGGCAGTTTTAAGATTAACGACAAGGCTATAGTTGTTTGTTGTAGCATCCCGTTACCGTTGTGAGGGTTATTTTGGTAAATTGTTACGGGTAGGACTGTTGCTGCATTTATTCATTGAGTATTCATTGACCTCTAGTTTTAGAGGGATGAGTTAGTTGCACATGCATATGCATAGTGACATGCATTCATGATTTTCCGGCATTATGATTGTGATTATGTTTTTGAATTGTCAAATTGTGTGAGATATGATTTATTAGGAATTATGGCATAATTGGGCTTGTATAGTTAATTGGAGTGAGAATTGAATTTTAGAGAGTTGAAATTTGAAATTGGAGTATGGGATCGTGTGTTTTATATTTTTGAGGAATTATAGAAAATTTTCTGAAATTTTTAGAGTTATGGGCCCGGATCGGGAAATTGTCGTAGAGACTGATGGATTAGATTCCGGTTCCGAAATTGTTTGGCAATTGGCTTGGAAAATTTAGATTTGTGAGTTTTGGAATTATTGTGATGAGCCATTGAAATTTTGGGACTGAAATTAAATGAATTTGGGGACTGTAATCTGTAGGTTTAAATTAACCTCTTATATATATATTAGGTTTTGAAATTGGAGATGGACTTTTTCCTCTTCTCCTTCCTCTTCCTACGGCGATTCGATTTTTTTCCCCCCTTGGAGATTTTGCTTGTTTTCCCTTTCTTTGTGGTTGAAGAGCTGCTAGAAATCTTAGAGATGTTGATGGTTGGCTTGGTTATGGAGGATCTTCGTGGATGTTAGAGGATTGAAAGATTTTCGGAGATTTTAGGGTTTAAGAATCGAGCTTCGATTTGGTAAGTTTTATGGCTTTAATGTTGATATTTATTGTTGTTTGGGGTATTAATGAGTTTAAATGCTAGAGATGAGGGTAGTTGAGTGTGTTTGATGCGAGTTTTAAGAGTGAAAATGGCGGAGAAATTGATCGGGGAAGAAGACGTAGCCGCAAGTCGCGACGTCTGGAAAAAGGCCACGCCGCGACGAGAAAATGTGTGCTCGCCGCGGCGAGCCACAAGAGACGTCGCGGCGAGCAAATAAGTTTCACTCCGCGACAAGTTGTTCGTAGGCATCGTGGCGAGGTGTAAGAGAAATGTTCGTCGCGTCGAACGTTCCCACGCCGCGGCGAGAGATCCTTGACCGCGGCGAGGGACAAAATTCTGAATGGAATCAATTTGATTTTTGGGGTATATTTTATAGTGTAGACCTCTAATTGAGATGATTCTTAATTCATTATGAACTAGAGAGAGAGGTCTACAATTGTGGTAAAGATTAAGAGTTCGAATTTTAATTAGTGGGATCGCAATTATCGAAAGAGAGACGATTTCAGTTCCTAGTGCAACTTGAGAGTTATGTTTTGACAAATTGGAGTATAATTGGGGGCTTAAGTGAGTGAATTTGAACTAAGAGAATGCTATTGATCTAGTAAATAGTGAATTTTGGTTGAAGGGATAGCGAATTTGGATTATGGCTCCGGAAAATCATGAACATGTATCGTACAGCTTTAAATTAAGACATATGCATTATCGAATTTCTTTGATTGAGCATCTAGTGATGAGAATTTGTTTAAATTGTTATAGAGGCACCGTTGGATCGTCAGTCCACGGATATTTTGGGACTTCAGCAAAGAGCTCGGAAGTTACAGGTGAGTAAACTAGTTGGTTTCTCAACTTGTATGTGTTACATTTTATGCATCTATTGTAAGTGATAAGTCGACTTGTACCATGTGTAAGTCGACTTACACATGTTCGGTACCGATAAGTCGACTTGTTCATTGGATAAGTCGACTTGTTCAAATCGATCTTGTTTATTTGTGCCCTAAAGGCAATCCCCTTTAGCGTGTTTTATTCAAAGTCGTGTGCAGACTTTATGAATAAATAAAGAAAAGGCATAATTCATTAATTTGATGTTCATGAACATTGTTTATGAATTGATTGGATCTTTAATCAAATTAATGAAGTCCATGATATATGACATAGCATGAAGGAAATTATGATGTGATCATACTCCTGAGATTCCTATCATGTGCAATTATGTCAGTATCAGAATTCTCCCTAGTCACAGGATTAATGAGACTGGACATCATTAATCCGGATAGACTAGCACATGTCATACTCCTTGATTGGATCAAGCAGTGGATCTCAGAAACTGTAAATATGAGATATTTAGAATTGACATGTGGATGCTTACTAGCGGTAGTAAGTTCATTGGATGACCTGCCATGAGATCATCACATGGATATCTTATCTAAGTGTCAGTGATAATCTCATCATAGCAATGGTGCAAGTATCCTTAGACTTGAGGTACTCAAGGATATCTTGGATACTAATCCTATGCTTTGACTCCATTCCTTGTTGCCTTCCAGAGGTAACTCATAGGGTGGTGCTTGGGTACAGCTTGAGGTATTCGAAGATAATTGAGTAGCCAATAAAGGATTCACCACTTCTGGATTAGCAGAAGAGATACCCATGGCCTCTTGTCGGGATCATTACTAAGGCTGGCCAGCATGTATGTCATGAAGAGTGTCTTCATTGACATATAAAGTAATGAGTCCCGTGACGAACCGATATCACTGGGCTAGACTCGGCCTAGTAAGAGTTGACACTTTGACCATACTCATAACCAAGTGGGGTATAGGATGGTGAAAGGACGAATTGCACAAGAATTGTCTATGGAAGGGTTCGTGATCCGTTCGTGATGAATACATCAAACCGATTACTTTCCGTCAATTGGGGTCGTGATGTGTTGCTAGATACCGCTCATGACTTGCCTCAGATTAATTGTTAATCTAAGTGGCCAACATAACCGGAACCTAAAGGGTCACACGATAAGAGTGTTTGAGAGAATCAGTAAAATAGTAATTGGACAGAGTTCCAATTATGGAGAGCATTAGATTAAATGGATCCCAATGGATTGGGATATGTCCCGATGAGATCGCGACATCGATATTGCTAAGAAAGGTTTAGAGTTGTTTCAAAGATCGGCCCGATAGAGTTTCAGTAGGACCGACCCAGCTTGATCGACCTCTTAGTAATTATATATATATGTTAATTAATTAAGTAATTAATTAATTATATATATATTTATATTTCATGCACGTTGGAAAGTGGAAAGGAGAGGATAAGAGCTTTGAAAAGTCAAAGCTTGGTTTCTTTAATTCATTAATAAATGAATGGCTTAAAGCCATCCACTTGGCTTCTTCTTATGGAACTCTTTTAAAGAGTTAAAAGATACATAAAAGGAGGCTTAGAAGGATGATGGCCGACGGTTTTCATATGGGAACAAGAGAAAATGCTTAAGTGTTAAGCAAAAGGTGAAAAGAGTTTTGATTCCTTGTTTTTCTCTTAAGCCATCATCGATTCTTCTCTTCTCCAAGCACAAGGGTTCAACGTTTTTCTGAAGCTCTCCAGGACAGAGGTAGGCTCTAGCAGGCTTTAATCTATTCTAGCTATTCCCGGGTCAAAGGGGTTTGACTCGGTTAGATTTTCTGATCTCTGCGTGGATCACCTTTAGAGATAGTCTCTTTTGGCTATTTAGGTTGATGTCTTCATACGGATACCTGGATCCTGGGATTCGGGAAAGTCCCGGGAACAAAAAAAAAAATTTTCCACTGCCGGTACATGTGATGTACCTCCCGGAATTTTCCTACAGTGGTATCAGAGCGTCTGGTATCCCGTATGAAGCTATAACCTAAGCGAGATCAGAAACCCTAATGGAATTTTCTGTTGATGCATGCTATCTGTTCAGATTTCGAATTTATATTGTGATATGGTTTTCGAAATTTTTCTGCCCAGAATTGTTCATAACATGTTAGAGAATATGTCTATGAAATTTGAGAATTTAGCGATTTGATTTGATATAGTTTTGCTAATTAATTCCCTAAGGTTACAGATGCTGTTTTGTGAAACGATTCTGGAACAGGAATGAGTATAAAATCGAGAATAAATTCTAGAAAAATGTTTTTTCGGATTTTCCTTCACCTACATGTCTCTAAGATGTTGGTGAATGTCTATGAGCATGGAAATTGGATTTCAAGGTGATTGGATATTTATTCACGAATTTATTCTATGCTGTTGGGAATTGCTGTGCTGATGAACACAGATTTTGAATCGGTTTTGTTATTTAGGTTGACTGAGTTTTTGATGGCCTAAAATCCTGAAAACATTCATGTAGCATGTTTTGAACATTTAGTAACCTATATAATTTTCTAATAATTTATTGAAATTGTTTCATTGATCATTTCGAGCAATGTACAGAACTGGACAGTTTTGTGAAAATTGTTGGGACTGTTTTGCTTGGCTTGATTAAGTGTGCTTTTTCAGTTCCAATGCCTTGAACCATTTTTAATGTGATTAAAAATGTGTTATCTTGATGTAATATGATTGCCAAACTGAATTGCTTGAAGTTGCTTTTCCAAGAATTTTTGAATGCCGAATTGATCACATTAGCGTCTCGGTAGTATCTTGCATTATCTTGTTTGTTTTGACCGTCATATTTTTTATGGCATGTGCTGAAGTAAATTTGATAATGTATGTGCTAGCTAGAGATGCTTAGGATGATGATTTGGGTGTTCCTAAATTATTTGGAAATTAATGAGTTTTGACTCATTTCAAGCTTTTCATATAGTTTGACTATTTAAGGCATTCATGAATCAATGAAGTGTTCATTGAGGCATCAATTCACAGATATTACCCTAGGTATGATGGTGTTGAGAATTGGAATTGTACTGATTGAGGAATTAGCCGATTAGAGATTTTAGCAAAATTTCTGAATAAGTCGACTTGTATATGGTATAAATCCACTTGTTCAAGATTTTGGATAAGTCGACTTGTGGATGAATAAGTCGACTTGTTCAAGATCTCGAGATAAGTCCACTTGTAGTACCTTGTAAGTCGACTTGTTCACGGGCAGATGACATAAGTCCACTTGTGTCATACAAGTCGACTTTTGTGTGGGCAGAAGCATAAGTCCACTTGCATTTGATGAAAGTCCACTTGTGGCATGCTTAGTGGGATGATGGATGATTTTAGGTATAGACTCAATGTGATTGATGAAATGCCCTAAATTATATCATATAGTCATGGTGACTATAATCCTACGGCTTGGAGAAGAAGTAGATGAGACCCAAATCCTCCTCGGTATATGAAAACTAACGCTTCCATTAATATGGTAAGAACCGTAGTTCTTATAGGTTGGGTTGTTGGGTAAACCCAAGCTCACTCTATCTGGATATGTTGAACCATGAAAATAAGATTTTCGGATTAATGGGTTGGTTTTCACCGAAGCGTTGGTTTGTTGAGTAAACTCAAGATCAACGTGACAGAGGCGAAATTGGGTAGCATACATCGATGTATGCGATCAAAGAGTTGATACCAATGTAAGTGCATACATCAACAAGTTGATAAGACCGATCGATAGTTATGTCTAAGATGTAATTGGTATATCCGATACCTCCCGAGACATAAGGTGGCTTGTTGGGTAAACCCAAGGTCATTCTTAATGGGTTATCGATGATACAATTGGTATGACCGATACCTACCGATTGACCTAAGTTGTGGCTTGTTGGGTAAACCCAAGGTCACTCTTAGCAATGTCGATATCGACCCACTAGACATTATGTCACTTTGTTTCTCCGGATTAAGTAAAGAGGGTTATGGATTCTAGGAAACTAGTGGGAGCCATATGCATATCATGCAAGTCCTTATGATCATGCAGCAATTCTATTCTATCATTCCTTCTCTATCGCGTTTAGGTTGATCAAGAAGTTGTTCGATGTGAATTTTCGCCTCTATTCGGACTGAATTTTCTTGATTGGCTAAGGAATCGAGAATTGTTCTTAGATCCGAGGAACCGGGATACGCCCTAGATGTTCCACTTCCAGTTGCACTCGCCGTCGATGCTTCCGATAAGGATCGAAAACATATTGTAAGCATCTAAAGGATGTTGATATGGATACTTGCTTTATGCTTGCCTCGATGTCACTAGAGTTGCAGGAGCAAAGACGAGTCCATGGATGCTCACTCTATAGTATTTCATCTTAGGAGTGTTTGATGAGTAAGCTTCGATTCGAAAGGTTCGAGACCTCAAGGCTTCTCTTCACCATTAAAGATGGCTCCAGGATATCTGGCATGCAAGATGCCTCGAAGATGAATGGCTATATTGAGAGATTGGCCGCCTTAGGATTTGTATTGATTATGAGTTAAGTAGAGACTTAATTCTAGTTGGATTGTTCGATGGTTATTCACGGCCAGGATAAACTATCGGATAAACCAAATATCCACAACAATTCTCGAATGATCAATCGCTTTCAAGAGCACCGACGAGCTATCAAGAAGGATAGCAAGCAAGTGCTAATGGTGGATGCTTCTTCTTAGTTCAAAGAAGAAAAGGCCAAGAAACCAAAGGGAAGTGTCATCAAGGAAAACCAAAGATTACGCCCCAAAAGGATTTTGCTTTCATTGTGGCAAAACTAGCCACCTGAGGCTAAACCGTAAAATCTATCTCGAGTTCTGAAGCGAAGAAGGCATCGATGCCTCTACTTCTTCAAATATGTTTGTCATCGAGGTTAATACTATTCTGATCCAAACATATCGGTATTTGATACCGGATGTGGCTCATACATATGAAATGATATGCGGGACCTCGTGAACAAAGATGAGCGGCTCATTCAAGGAGAACTAGACTTCGTGTAGATAATGCAAAGAAGAGTTGCTACATTAGCCGTAGACACTTATGTCTTGTTCCTCCCTAGTGGGCTTATATTCAAATTGGATGATTGACATTTTGTACCTGTTTTAAACAAAGAACATATTGTATGTTTTATGTTTAAATAGAGCTGATTTCCATTGGACTTTTAGTAACAATGGTTGTTATATTAGTTGCAATGGAATGCTCTATGCTACTGGTACATTATGCAATAGAATTGACATATTAGATATGTCATATCCAGTTATGAATGTCAATGACGCGGAAAGACATAATCGAGATAATTTAAAAATCAACTTACTTATGGCATTGTCGGTTTGGCCATATAAATGAGGCACGCATCGCTAAGCTCCATAAGAGTGGATGTTTAGGGTCATTTGATTATGAATCATATGACACATGCGAATCTTGTTTATTAGGCAAGATGACTAAGTAATCCTTTAAAGGAAAGGGTGAACGAAGTGAATGGAATATTAGACCTAATACATTCGGATGTATGTGGTCCGATGTCCATCCATGCCATAAGTGGTTGTTTTACTTCATTACTTTTATCGGTGATTATTCACGATATAGGTATCTCAGATGTCGATGAGATACAAATCAAGCGTTTGAAACGCTCAAATAATTCGAAATGAAGTAGAAAACTAACTTGGTAAAAGTATGAATACATTACGATCGATCGTGGTGGAAAATGCTTAGACCAATAGTTTTTGATTATCTCGTAGATAATGGGATTTTATCTCAAGATACTCCACCTTACACGCCGCAAAGACAATGGTGTGGTTGAAAGGAGAAATCGAACCTTGTTAGACATGGTGCGATTGATGATAGGTTTTGCACGATTTTGGGAATATGCGCCAAGACAAATTGTTTACTTGTTAAACAGAGTTCCATTAAAGACGATTGATGTTACTCCATATGAGATATGGACTAACCGAAAGCCCTATCTTTCTCATCTGAAAGTTTGGGGTTGTCTGCTTATGTGAAGCGGACACGATCGAGATACATTTGATGTAAAAGTCGACAAGTGTTTGTTCGTGGAATATCAATTCTACCTTGCTCAGAACAAAAGTTGTTTGTTTCAAGCATGTTGTTTTCTTAAAGAAAGAGTTTCTTTTACAAGAGGACGGTGGGAGCAAAGTTGAACTCGAGAAGTTCAAGATGCTCGAACAAACATAGATCAGCTGCTCGATTTCAAATCAGAACTCATATAGATGAGATAATATTCAACCTTCTACTACACACAATTTCAGAGGTTAAGTAGGATACGACCGCTCCCGAGAGATATGAATTTCGTAAGTGAACAGAATGACGATTGCTCATATGAGATGATGCGCTTACTACCTATGAACAGGTTCGAAAAGTTCGAGTCCGAACATGGCTTTGTGCCATGAAATCAAATGGATTCCATGTATGAAAACCAAGTATGGACTTTGGTTGTTACACGAAGGATAAAACCCACAGGTGCAAAGGAGTTTTCGAAGAAAACCAACATGGATGGTAATTTGATTACCTATAAAGCAATGCTTCGTTAAAGGATTTCGCCACGCATAAAGAGTTGACTATGACAAAACCTTGATTTCGTAGCAATGCTTAAATCCATTAGGATACTCCTAGCCATTGCCACTCATTATGATTATGAGATATGGCAAATGAATGTGAAGACAGCTTTCCTGAGAGGAAATCTACCTGAGGATGTGTATGACACAACCTGAGGGCTTCACTTCCATCGATGGCGAAAAGGTATGCAAGCTTCAGAAATCCATGTTTGGATTGAAGCAAGCATCCAAGAGTTGGATTATCCGTTTTGATGAGGTACTCAAAGAGTTTGATTTCTCACAAAATCCGGATGATCATTGTGTGTATAAGAAGGTTAATGGGACTGCAATCGTATTCCTTGTGTTGTATGTAGATGACATACTGTTACTAGGAAACGATGTCTCTGTGCTGCAATCAGTTAAAATTTGGTTGTCTAATCAATTTGCGATGAAAGACCTTTGTGAAGCGACTTATATCCTTGGGATATAGATTTATAGAGATAAATCAAAAGGTTGCTTGGTCTTTCACAATTATCGTATATAGATGAGATGCTAAAGAGGTTTAGCATGGAACAATACTATGTACGAGGCCCGATGTATCGTATGCTCTAAGTGTTACGAGCAGATACCAATCGGATCCTGGTAAGGGTCACTGGGTGGCTGTCAAGAATATCCTCAAGTACTTGCGAAGCACTAAGGATGTTTTTCGATCTATGGAGATGGAAATCTCCAGTGGCGTGCATTCGAGATGCTAGTATTTAATCTGATAAGGATAATTCTGAATCACAATCAGGTTATATACATTCACACTGAATAGCGTGGCGGTCAGTTTGAAAAGTTCCAAACAAGAGAGGACTGCTGATTCATCAACCGAGGCAGAGTACATTGCCGCATGAGATGCGCAAAGAAGCGGTTTGGATCAAGAAGTTCATTACTGAACATGATCTGGTCCCTAGCTGTGATGGGCCCATAGGATTGTATTGTGATACAATGGGGCTAGTGCGCAGGCAAAGTAACCAAGGTCTTATCGACGATCCGAACTCGTACTTCGCCGATTCGAGAGATCATTAGTCGAGATGATATCCCGACAGAGAGAATTCCACGAGCAAAGTGTTGTTGTTCGCTGACAAAGCCATTGTCACAGGAGAATTGTGATTCTCATGGACTCGCTTATGGTATTAGATACTAAGGCGATTGGCTTTAGGTCAAGTGGGAGATTTGTAAGTGATAAGTCGACTTGTACCATGTGTAAGTCGACTTACACATGTTCGATCTTGATAAGTCGACTTGTTCATTGGATAAGTCGACTTGTTCAAGGCTCAGATCTTGTTTATTTGTGCCTAAAGGCAATCCCTTTAGCTGTTTTATTCAAAGTCGTGTGCGACTTTATGAATAAATAAAGAAAAGGCATAATTCATTAATTTGATGTTCATGAACATTGTTTATGAATTGATTGGATCTTTAATCAAATTAATGAAGTCCATGATATATGACATAGCATGAAGGAAATTATGATGTGAACATACTCCCGAGATTCCTATCATATGCAATTATGTCAAGATCGTAATTCTCCTAGTCATAGGATTAATGAGGTGGACATCATTAATCCGGATAGACTAACACATGTCATACTCCTTGATTGGATCAAGCAAAGGATCTCGTAAACCGTAAATATGAGATATTTAGAATTGACATGTGGATGCTTACTAGCAGTAGTAAGTTCATTGGATGACCCGCCATGAGATCATCACATGGATATCTTATCTAAGTGTCGTTGATAATCTCATCATAGCAATGGTGCAAGTATCCTTGACTCGAGGTACTCAAGGATATCTTGATATCGATCCGTGCTTTGACTCCATTCCTTGTTGCCTTCCGAGGTAACTCATAGGGTGGTGCTTGGGTACGACTTGAGGTATTCAAGATAATTGAGTAGCCAATAAAGGATTCACCACTACGGATTAGCGTAAGAGATACCCACGGCCTCTTGTCGGGATCATTACTAAGGTCGGTTAAAGATGTATGTCATGAAGAGTGTCTTCATTGACATATAAAGTAATGAGTCCCGTGACGAGAACCGATATCACTGGGCTAGACTCGGCCTAGTAAGAGTTGACACTTTGACCATACTCATAACCAAGTGGGGTATAGGATGGTGAAAGGACTAATTGCACAAGAATTGTTCATGGAAGGGTTCGTGATCCGGTTCGTGATGAATACATCAAACCGATTACTTTCCGGTCAATTAGGGGTCATGATGTGTTGCTAGATACCGCCATGACTTGCTCAGATTAATTGTTAATCTAAGTGGCCAACATAACCGGAACCTAAAGGGTCACACGATAAGAGTGTTTCAGAGAATCAGAAATAGTAATTGGACGAGTTCCAATTATGGAGAGCATTAGATTAAATGGATCCCAATGGATTGGGATATGTCCCGATGAGATCGCGACATCGATATTGCTAAGAAAGGTTTCCTGAGTCTGTTTTCAAAGATCGGGGCCCGAGAGCCGGTAGGACCGACCCCAGTTTAACTGGACCTCTTAGTAATTATATATATATGTTAATTAATTAAGTAATTAATTAATTATATATATATTTATATGTCATGCACGTTGGAAAGTGGAAAGGAGAGGATAAGAGCTTTGAAAAGTCAAAGCTTGGTTTCTTTAATTCATTAATAAATGAATGGCTTAAAGCCATCCACTTGGCTTCTTCTTATGGAACTCTTTTAAAGAGTTAAAAGATACATAAAAGGAGGCTTAGAAGGATGATGGCCGACGGTTTTCATATGGGAACAAGAGAAAATGCTTAAGTGTTAAGCAAAAGGTGAAAAGAGTTTTGATTCCTTGTTTTTCTCTTAAGCCATCATCGATTCTTCTCTTCTCCAAGCACAAGGGTTCAACGTTTTTCTAAAGCTCTCCAGGACAGAGGTAGGTTCTAGCAGGCTTTAATCTGTTCTAGCTATTCCCGGGTCAAAGGTGTAGCGCCCCGTTACCATAGGGTATCCACCAGAACGCCCGTAGGTCATTCCGATACATATCCTACGACAAGAGACCACTACCGACAACAACTACTACACTCCTCATGGCATCACAATCATAAGACAAGAATAAGAAACCGCTACTTTTAAAACCAAACTAGATTCCATTTCATTCATTCAAAACTTAATAATTCACAATCTGTCAAGATTTTTAAGTTACACATGTTTCACATCTTGTCTTATACAATAACCAGATCTAACTATCGCCCAAAAGAAAGCCCAATTGACCGACCTTTGAGCCATTGTTTTCTCGCCAATCCATCAGATACGGCTCTACAAATCCGAGGGAGCTATCTGTCTATGCTAGGCACGAAAAATAAGTTGCAATTTTGGGTGAGTTTGCGAACTCAACGAGAAACCATCATCGATGGTTCTCCCAATTCATGCATCATATAAGCATGAAACAAGATACACGCAGAATTATACAAAACACAACATGAATACAATCACGAGAATAATTACACCACAAGACAAGAATATACACCTGTGTAAAAATATTGTCGATATAGAATCCAAGATGCAATGCACATGTGACTCTTTTTCCAGATTCATTTCGAGATTGTGACCGAAAGCATAACAATGATCAAGATAGACGCGCGTGCGGGAGAATTATCTCCCATCGAGCTCGAGGCTCGGTTCAAGATATCGAGCTCTAGGCTCGGTTCAATCTGATGGCGCCTCGGCTCACAATTTTCCTTTTAACGATGTGATGTATTTGTGCATGAATGCACATGTTTCACAACAAGAAACATGGTATTTCACAAACCAATATTCAATTCAATTAAACAGCTACCTCATGTAAATTCACAACAAGAATACCACATAATTCCCATAGGGCAATCAATCACGCTTATAATTCATGTAATCCCGTAGGCGCAAAGTCACAACAATAATTCATGTATTCCCGTAGGCAATCAATTCACAGTTAACACATAGATTGAATAACCAACTAGGTTACTCACCTAATAACTTCCACGCTAACGCCGGAAGTCTCGCCAAATCAGGAACGATGGTCCACCGGAGCCTCTATAACAAATTAAATGAATAACCATTACCATTGGTGTAAATGATTAAACAATGCACATGAAATCGGTGAAATGTATATAATGCATGTTCATGGCAATCCCGCCCTAATCCAATATTTCCCATAATAAAATTCTATGAAAATTAGAAATCCATAGGCGCCGACGGTGCATAATTCGGACCTCTATAGGTCCCCAATTAAATAAAGCAGTGTTTACAAGTTAAAATCGATAGGGCTACGCCCAATTCCGCCTAAAATTCCCGTTTTCTCAGAAAATGAAATTAAATATTCAACCAATCCGATGCCTCTGGAATTAGGTCAATCGGACGTCGGACGGAAAGTAATTGACAAAAGAACAATTTTACCAATTAATATCAAATACTAATCAAAATAAAATAAAATATATATATATATATATACGACGCGAGGCGAAATCGCCTCGCAGTCGCGATGAGGGCGTCGCCTCGCGACCGACCCCTAATGCTCGTCATGAGGCGCAATCTCGCCCTCGCGAGATGGCGAGCCTGTTCGCCTCGCGAGGCGACTTGTCGCCTCGCGAGGTGACCCCTCTCTTGCTTTCCTTCTTTCCAGATTACAAACTTAACTTCCAACTTCTCTAACTTTAAGCACACAACTCAGAAAATACCCACTATACCTCATTGGAAAGCTTATGAAAAGCTCTACAACTCTCAAGAAGACCATAAAATCAATTCCAACCCTAAGAATGTCAAAATCCCATCAAACCTTCTGCCTACTCAATTCTCAACTAACACAGGGCAGTACATTAACAATTTCACAACTCACATATTCTTCAGTAATAAATTACCACAAAATATGGTCAATAAGTTCACAATGTCCTCTACAACTTTCATGAACAACCCAAATTCAAATTCTATTGCAAACCAAGTCAATTAATTCACTCAATGTTACTGTCCCTGAAACCATGCAATTTGAGCAGTAAATTTATAACCAACATAACTCCCTGTAGACAAGTCATTAAAATCAGAGCTTTATACCCCTGAAAAGATAGAATCCCAAACTTCAATTCTTCCTGAAATAACCAAACTCCAATTCAGCCTCTAACATTTTCAAATCTGTCATGCAAGTTTCTGACCTAAACAACACTTAATATCACAATGTAGGTCCAGATTTTGAAATTCCATATTTCCCACATCTGACCTCCAAAACTTATAAGCCATATACCATTTTCAAGATCAATCTGATATCTAAAACTCTTCAGTACAATGCAAACCCCAAATCAAGTCACAAAATTCCTAAATTTCCTCCAAACCCGAAAATGCACTAAATGTGCCAATCCAGCTAGGTTTCAGCCAATGCATGAAAACAGTCATCAGTAATCAGGTCATATCTCCTAACATACAACTCGAAAATAGCAAGATCAGAGGCAATGGAAAGATAATCATATATGCTACAACTTCCATGAAGATCATTCTCCTAATTCCATCTCAATTAATTCATAAAATCAACAAAACTCAGATATTATGCTGCGGTTACTGTTCATAGGTCAATGGAACAGCAACTTTCCATGTAAAATTCACCCTTCTATCATTGAAATTCAACAACACCTATTTCACACTAAATTGAAGCCAACATCCCAAAGTTTCAGTAGCCACTAACTTTACCTCATTTGCATTTCTATACTATAAGTTATGAATAAAACAGTAACATCAATTCAAATTCCAATTTTCCAGACTCAAGGCTAACCTTAGTTCAATCACTTTCAATACCTTTTTCACCTCATTAGACATCAAAATAAATTCAAATTAAATATCACTACAGTCATACATACACTAGGGCTAACACTGAAAAATTGGCAGCATTAAATTCCATATGCAAACCTCATTTAAAACTCAACCCTTAAATGAAAACTTACCTAACACCAAATCTCCTTCAAACCTACAAGAACCAACTTCTAAATCCTACACCAAGGTCTCAACTACCTTTCCTTCCCAAGCATGTACCATACTATCATCATCTAGCTTTGATGGAATCAAAGATGATAGCTTAAAGATATGAAGAAAGATGAGTAAAGAGCAAACAAAGTCGATGGTTTTATGAAGAGTTTAAGTTGTAAGAGTTTCGGATGAGATAACCAAAATGTCTAACCATTTATCCTTCCTTTAAACACTTACACGTTCCAGAACAATGAAAAGAAGCATTAAATGTTGCTTTTAGATGGCAACATGTAATTGGCTCCTTTTCTTCTTTCTTTTTTATTATTTGAGAAGTCAAAATATTAGTTAATTAATCCATCTAAAATTTTACTCCATTTAACTCTAATGACCTTACTTTCAGTCCCAAAATAATATACCCCATATTACTGTACCATTGGGTAGCAATCTTTGCTACCAAGAATCGACTGATTCGCCAATTGGCGATTTTACCGGTCCGGAAATTGTCTCCGGAAAAATCCAGAAAAATTCCTAAAAATCCCTAAAAATGTAAAACAATTAATGGTGCAGTCCAAATAATTTTTCAAACTCAATTACTCCATTAACTTCACACAGAAGTTCAATTTAAAACCTGTTTTAAAATGTCATGAATGCATGTATACTATGTGCATGTGCAACCAATCAGTAATTATAGAGACTATATGCTGTATGTGCATGCCGAGATATAATTTAATATCCCGAACCCATCCTAATTACCAAAATGCCCTTCCTATAGGAGAGGGGATGTTACAAAAGGGGTTTGACTCGGTTAGATTTTCTGATCTCTGCGTGGATCACCTTTAGAGATAGTCTCTTTTGGCTATTTAGGTTGATGTTTTCATACGGATACCGGATCCAGGATTCAAGAAAGTCCAGGAACAAAAATTTTGTTTTCCCACGCAGGGTACATGTGATGTACCTCCCGGAATTTTCCTACATCTATGCCATGTGGAGTTAAGGATGGATCTATGTGCTTGCTTTTGAGTGATTTCAGACCATCGATGTCCGAAATATTTGGAATTGTTATAGAAGTATTAATGATGCATAAAATTGAAATTGATTGGTTTAATTCGAAATGGAGCATGTGTATGGCATATATGGATGATTAATTGATATGACTGTGTCAGAGAAATTGGTTCTAATTGCATGTGATACATGAAGTCCATAATTGATTGACTAATAACGGTTGTGACTAGAGTTGCCTCTGAGAGCTACAAGCTCGGCTACTGGAAAACAGGAATAGTGCATACCCAGAGGGCTCTCCTATTCTTAAGACGTGTGGAAAGTAGTGCATACCCAGAGGGCTCTCCTACTTCCTAAGACGCAATTACTGTGTAATGAGATCGAAAGGGATTAGTGCATACCCAGAGGGCTCTCCTATCCCTACTGACACGTGGGAAGTAGTGCAAACCCAGAGGGCTCTCCTACCCCAACGACGTATTTACTGTTTAAGCGCTCAGTCACAACTCGGAATAAAAGAATGGAAATAAATGGGACAAGAATAGCTGATAACTGAATTGCAAAGTTCTGAGTCCTGTGATTGCATGAGAACCTGATAATTCTCATATGGTGACATTAATTGTGTAATTTACTGAAATTGTAAATTGCTTGCGATATGCATGAGTTGAGTGAACCATCGATGATGGTTTCTCGCTGAGTTCGCAAACTCACCCAACATTGCATTTATTTGACAGGAAATTGAAGAGTACCCCGTGAGACAAACGGGGGTATGATTATGGTAAGAGAGTCAGAGTTGAGATCGGGATCAGTTTTACGTCTGCATTTGAGTCTTTCTGATTTGTATGTAAATTTGTAACTCTGCACATTCTGCAGATTAGTATTGTTGTTTTAGTGGGCCCAATTGATAAATGTTGTAATTGTAATGTGAGTACCGAAATAGTATTTGATCGAAAATGTTTTCATATTGCGGGCCCAAATTGTTTAATGATTTATGCGCACTCGGTTGCTTTCAAAAAGTTTTACGGAATCTCTGAACAGATTTGAGTGCTTTAGTATGCCACTCTCGCGGGGCGCGGGCTCGGATATCACCATTGATATCAGGTCTGGGTCTAGCGGGAATGGGGTGCTACATTTATACTCTCATCTTTTTTCACTATCTATGTCATTCTTATCTTGGTTGTTCATGTTCATGTCTACACTGGCTAATACTCACTACCAATAACGTTACTGGAATTTTAGAGGTGTAGCAATGAAGGCTTGTGTAGGAAGGCTTGCATGAGTTATTTTTTATTCGAGTCTTGGCATTGGTTGATTGGGTGTGGGACGTGTTTACATTGGTGATCTATTAATCTTGTTTTGAAAATTGTCGTAAATCGTGAATGTGAGACCAACTTCTAACAGAGGCTTATGTGTGAAGTTGCTATATGTGGGAAGAGAATTTGATAAAGTTGAAGGTGTGCTGCCATATGCGTGACCATCATTTTGGAAGGTGTTGTTGTAGGCTGAAGGAAAGTTTGTGTGGGTTGTTATACCTGACATCTTCATCTTGTAACCGTGAATTAATACTGGTGTTTGTATGGATCAACCCATAGATTGTGATGACAACTTTTAGACCTATTTTAGTGGAACTGAATCTATAGTTCTTTCTCTAGTGTTTTTGTTTATATTGAATTTTGTTAATCACTTGAGTTGTTTATTTTTTTTCGTTATCATTCATCTTGCAACCGTGAATTAATACTGGTGTTTGCATAGATCAACCCATAGATTGTGATGACAACTTTCAGACCTATTTTGGTGGAACTGAATCTATAGTTCTTTTTCAAGTGTTCTTTCTCAAGTGTTTTTGTTTATATTGATTTTTTTTAATCACTTGAGTTGTTTATTTTGTTTCGTTATCATTAAATATTGATTGAGAAAATCCTCTGTTAAGGTTAACACGAGTCGGTCATGTTATTCGGTGTGAAGTTCCTTCACGGGAAGTGAAGTTGAGAGATAGTGTAGAGGGTTTAGAGGTGTCAGCTCAGTAAAGCCTTGGGTAAATCTATTGTACTTCAGTGAAAGTTATTAAGCTAACCCTGTGTTTGGTTAGTGTCTTCAAAAGTGAGGACAATAGACAAGGACATAAAAGTTTTGTCCTTCACCCTGTTTGGTTGCTGTCCTTGATCGTTTTTGTCCTGTCATTAAGGGACAAAGACACAAATTCCTTTCCGTTGCAAAACTGAGGTATAGAAAATATTTATCCTGAGGACAAGAATGAGAAATGACTAAAATCACCTAGTTTTACAGATGAGACCTACACACGTTCAGCACTCTGTCGCACCTCGTCTTCTTCTTCCATCTGCTTCTTAATTCAACTCGATTTGTTACGCCTAATTTTTTGGTTCTTCCAATTGTACCCTTTCTCTTCTGTATCTCGCCCCAGATATTCAACGCTGAGAAACCTCAAGCCACCGTAACATAAAACTTGAGTACTTGCTGCAGAGAGAGTCCACTAGCTATGGCTCCGGCGATTTCCGAGCGAGTTGAGCTAGCTAAACTCTGTGCCTCCAGAACTTGGTCCAAGGCGATTCAAGTCCTGAACTCGCTCCTGGCTCAGTCCTCCTCATCCTCCACTCAAGACATCTGGTTCCTTCTTCGACTCTTCTGGATTCTTCCTCATTGATCTATTTTCATTTCTAGTGTCTGATTGATTTTTTTTTTGTTTCTCTTGAAGCAATCGAGCCTTTTGTTACAGACCAGAACAATCTGAATGACTTTCATAATTTATGCATCAAATCAAGAGTTGGGTCTAACATTAACAGCAGTTCTGGAGATAAAAATGAGATACAAAACAGAGTACTTACAAACTCGGGAGAGAACTTTCTTTTGGCTTTATCTGAACCAGGGCTTCATATGAACGATAACTCTGGTGTAACTTACATGCAACCCACCAAATTGAATGAAGAATCCAGTTTATTGAGTAAGTTGATGACAATGCTAAAGCCTCGTGATGGGTATCTTCATATTTTCTTCTTATATGTTTCCATTATGTATTCCATTTCAGTTCATCTTGTATTCCCTTTAGACAGAAAAAAGAAACATCGCATATTGGACTTATAAAAATGAGGCCTTTTGCAGCCATTTTAGCAAAGCAAAGCAAATTGGTGGCAGGATCATCATGTTTCTTCCTAAAAATATTGACATCAATCAGTTGGTAGAGTTGGCTTTATATAATGATCCTCCATGGTCCCTAGAGGTAACAATTGAATTTAGTTTGCCTAATGCACTCTGTTATATGATATGTTATAGGAGAAGCTATGGAGAATGTTCACTCAGTCAATTCAAATAACATTTTAATTATACTGCATAATTGTCTATGCACGTTTATGTGAGGTCATACTTTGGTCTCAGGTTGAGAAGAACTTCTTGAATGGCAAGCTGAAGTCAGTAACTGCTTACTTCAGTGACATGGCTACTGCAAATGCTAGGTCAGCTTAATTTCCAATTGGTTTGGGTGGACGTGTTTGTACAGTTTCTGCTCATTGAGCTGATATATACGATGCTGAGATTGGATAGGGCAAAGAAATTCTGTAAGTTGCATGTATTGCAAATGGTTAATATTAATGTCGTTCAAGGTTTTAAATTGCGGAACACAACTAAAATTGTGCCCACAATATTGCGGGTGCACTTGGCTCCAATGCCGCAATTTCCTGTAAAGTTAACATCGACTGCAATTGCAGCTTAATCCAAAATCTGCAATTTAAAACCTTGATGCTGTTTAAAGAAAATGTGCATTACTGAACTATTAAGAAAATATATCAATGAGTATATAATACTGAACTAGTTGTGTAGCTGTAGCATTTTGTGAAAGCTTTATATGCTGAGATGTTGATATATGGGAATGACATATTATAACTACAAAGCATAGTTTTTGGATAAGGAATTGTAAGAAGAGAATGATTGATATTTGATGCCATCTGTTGATGCTTCTTCTGTGCAAACCTCACTTTATGTTGAGAAGTCAAACTATTTCGAGCCCCTCCTTCCAATAGAAAATTTGGCATTTTAAAGATGTCCCCGGACCTCCCATCTTTTCTCCAGGCAAGAGTATATAAGTTGTTGCAACTTCCTATCTAAGCTTCAATGTACGATACTGAATTTGCTTGCTAGAAGTGTCATGTTTCATATTATTTGGTGAGTATAGTTCAACTTGAAGCTTTATCAGCACAACTAATCTCGGTCATTCAATGCCTTGGGACACTGGGAGGTGGGCATTGACTGGTGTGAGATGGCCAGCTAATGCCTCGTTATGGGTTGTCATCCTAATTTATCCAACCTTTTTATATGCTTAAAAGGATATATAGCAGAAAAAGAGTAGCTATAATTCATAATTTATGTAAAAAGATGCATTTAATTTGAGTACGTTGAAAACTAATTAGTGATGATCACCTATATAAAGCTGATAACTTGAAGATCACATTATGAAACTGATGGAACAATAATAACAGCAATTATAATAATTAATAATAATAATAATTATTATTGTTATTAAAAAATTATAATTATAATTATTATTATTAATAACAATAATTAATAATAATAACAATAATAATATGATAATTCATTTCAGATAATAAAATTAATAATAAAAAATAACAATAAAAATACTAATAATAATCGGCACTAAAATTTATAATAATAATTATCATAATAATAATAAGATAATTGTTGAAGAATTGATTCGTTTCTCATTTTAGTGCTCAAGGCCGGGTTAGTGTATGGGTAGTGTCCTCTATGGACCGGATCTCTCCCTTTTTTGATCACAAGCCCAAAGGACTATCTCCCACACGTACTTCTCACACACATACCTCTCACAGTCACTTACTTTCTTTGATCGACTTACTCGCCACTGCTCCTACAAGACACACAACGCTCCCTCACATGGCTCATTGGCACACCATGCTCCTCATCTGCGCATGGTCCTTTTATTCCTTGCATTACTTTATTCCTCTGTCACTTTTGCAATTGCCTTTACAAGTACAACAGTGTAAATAACCAATAGTGTGTGTTTTCCTTTCTAGTATAAATAGATCGTTTATGTACATACATTGCGTGGTGCTGAAATGAAATAGAAGAAATTGATCCCTTTTTCTTCATGGTATCAGAGCTTATGGTCTGATCCAACTCACCACCAACAATGTCTACCATAGCTGAGAGTGAGAGCAGTCACCTTAACTCCACAGACTTCGATAAATACTCCATTAACAACACAGAAAATCCAGGGGCAGTCCTAGTTACCACTCTCTTCAATGGAAATAATTATCTAACATGGAGCAAAGCAATGATGATAGCACTTTGTGCAAAAGACAAGCTATCCTTTATCGATGGAACATGCACACAACCAACTGAGGATAGGAGTTTACTCACCAGATGGAGGAGAGCCGATTCCATGGTCAAATCTTGGATTCTCAATTCAATGACTAAAGAATTGGGAGATGCATTTCTGTCATTCCAAACGGCCAAGGAGCTTTGGGATGAGCTCAAAGAGAGATTCGGGGAAGCAAATGGCCCACTGTTATATCAAATAGAGAGAGAAATCAGTAAGCTCAAACAAGGTAATTTAACCATCTCAACCTACTACACTAAGCTAAACAAACTCTGGGATGATTTGTCTAGTTCGAGCCCAACACCCACCAGATTTGTGATGTCGCCAAGGCCATTCATATGAAGGAGAACACCCAGACTTCATGTGCAGCCCTGATAGGCTGAATGAGGAGTACGAACATGTGGTGAATCAAAGTTATGCTCATGGAGCCCTTACCCATGGTGAACCGAGCCTATGCCATGATGCAAACGGTAGAAAGACAAAGAACAAGAACGCAAGCAATAAGAACAACATGAACATGGCTATGATGGTCAAGCGACCTACATTTAACACAAAAGAGGGGGCGAAGTAATACCAAAGTGAGAAGAGGACCTACACTTAAAAGAGGATAAGCATTGTGAAAATGCGGAAGGCGACACACCTGTTGAAACATGCTTCAAAATCCACTTGAGTGCCTGGACCGTATAAAGAGCTCACAGGCGTAAAAGTAGGGCCAACTTAGTTGCTTTTGGTGATTCACCGCAGACACACCAAGTGAACAAAGTGAGAGCCCTGATAGGGGTGACCAAATTCCTCACAACCTAGCCACTTTCATACAAAGCAGAAATATCCAAAGCAATCAAGGAAAAGGCACAAGTGAAGTTAAGATGGGAGGTCTAGCCAACTTTGGTGTAATAGTTGTATGAATAAGAATAACACAGAAATACTTGCACTTGGTTGATTGATTCAGAGCATCATCACACATGATCAAAGATTTAAGTTCTTTGTCACACATGTGAGGAAAACAGATATATGACCCACCACCCTTAGGATGGCACACAACAACAAATACAAGACATATGTCAAGCCACACTTGGTGATAAAATCACACTTGATGAGATATTACACATACCAAGTTTCTTTAAAACTTTCTTTCAAGAATAAGCTCACTACACAAAATGATGTTGCTGCCATTTTGTCTCTAACAACCTATTCTTGCAGGACCTTGGACTAATAGATCATAAACGGCTATCAAGGCTAGGAGTGGATTGTATGAGCTAACTTCCAGCAGATTTATTACCTCAGTGGACCCGTAAAGGTCCTTCCTAGATTTCTACAAAACCAAGAATGTTGCTCAGAGTGTTATCATTCCTCTCGATATTTGGCACAATAGGTTAGACATGTTTCTAAAGAAAAGATACAACACATTAATGCAATTAAGTTTTCTGCTCATAATTTGGCTGAGTGTCAAGTGTGTCCTATGGCAAAACAGCATAGAAAGCCCTTTCCCAAACACACAATAACAACCACTAGAGCTTTTGAACTCTTGCATATGGACTTATGGGGGCCCTATCGGATCCCCACTTCAAATGGTTCCCAATTCTTCCTAACTATTGTAGATGACTACTCTAGGGCAACTTGGACCTTCCTCCTTCGACACAAAGATGAAACCCAGTCAACTATAACTCAATTTGTCACATCCGTGGAGAAGCAGTACAATACTAGGGTCCTAAGAGTGCAAACAGACAATGGAAGGGAATTCCTAAATTATGAGTGCAGAAAATATTTTACAGAAATGGGGATAATACACCAGAAAAGTTGCCCCTATACCCCACAACAAAACGGTGTGGTTGAAATCAAACACAAACACCTACTCCAAATAACCAGAGCTTTGTTGTTTACAGCAAGATTACCTAAACATCTTTGGGGGGAAGCACTTCTCACAGCCACCTATATCCTAAACCGAATACCCACTAAAACTCTACAGTGGAAGACCCCATACGAAAAACTACACATGAGGGAGCCAACCTATGAACATCTCAGAACATTTGGTTGTCTATGTTTCGCTTTAAACAAAACCCCAAGCAAGACCAAGTTAGACCCTAGAGCCTCAAGATGCATCTTACTCGGATACATGTCCGACTACAAAGCATACAAAGTAATGGATCTTGAAACAAAGCAGACTTTCAGCTCAAAGGATGTCACCTTCCATGAAGGCACATTTCCCTTTGCCAACATTCCAAACATTCCAGTACAAAACCCATCACCATTGTTTCCCTCCCTCACATTTGACAGTGATAGAGAGTCACCAAGTGATATTCACCACACCACACCCATGCAATCCACAGAGTGCACAACAGATATCACAGAAAATATACCTTCATCCCATGACTCCCCAGAACACCAATCTGATCTAAACAATCCCATCAGAAAAAGCCTGAGAACACACACCACACCCAAATACCTGAATGATTATGTCCTCCAAGCCTCTGCTCCTCAATCTACTGCTACCCTTGATACCTCTAACATTGCTTTACAAGTCTTTGATCCTACAGGAATAGAAGACAACAAGGAGTCATGTCCTCAAATCACACATGCACAACCATACAAGGAATTCATAGGTAATGTAAACACTATCTTTGAACCCTTTTCTTATGAGACAGCATGTACATCACAAGAATGGAGAGACTCAATGGAATCATAGCTCACAGCCCTTGAAAACAATCAAACATGGACATTGACAGAATTACCTAAGGGAAAACGAGCAATAGCATCTAAATGGGTGTATAAAGTCAAATACAAACCAGATGGCTCAGTTGAGAAATTGAAATCAAGGTTGGTGGCCAAAGGTTTCAATCAACGAGAAGGTGTGGATTATTCAGAAGTGTTCTCTCCTGTGGCCAGAATCGTGACAATTAGGATCTTCCTAGCTGTAGCAACAATCAAGCAGTGGCCTATTATATAGTGTGATATCAATGATGCCTATCTCCATGGTCATCTAGAAGAAGAACTATATATGGTCCCTCCACAGGGATACACAAAAGCCAAGGCAGGAGAGGTGTGCAGGTTACTAAAATCAATCTATGGGCTCAACCAAGCAGGCCGACAATGGCACAAGGAATTAACTTCAACTCTGAAGGATCTAGGTTTCACCAAGGCGTATGATCATTGCTTGTATACCAAAGGTCAAGGGGAGGAGTTTGCTGCCATCATCATCTATGTAGATGATATCTTAATCACAAGAGCCAGTGAGACACTCCTAGAAGACACTAAACGAGCTTTGCATAGAGAATTCTCAGTCAAGGATCTGGGATATGCTAAATATTTCCTAGGGGTTGAAATCGCTAGATCAGAAGAGGGCACAATACTTAGTCAAAGTAAGTACTTGCGAGACATCCTACAAGAAACCGGATTACTAGACTCAAAGCCGTGCACAACACCCATGGCTACAGGCAGTAAGCTTACCATCGATGAAGGAGAGCCTTTCAAGGATCCAGAAAGATATAGACGGATTGTGGGTCGCCTACGGTACTTGAGCTTCACCAGACCCGATCTTGCCTATGTTACAAAGCAATTGAGTCAATTTATGAAGATGCCACGGGAACCTCACTGGAAAGCCGTAAAACATACCTTAAAATACTTGAAGGGAACTCAACACCAGGGCCTATTTTATGCAACACGCTCAACCTTAGAACTCACCGCCTATTCGGATTCCGACTGGGCAAGTTGCATCTACAGCAGGCGATCTTTAACCGGGTTCTGTGTATTCCTCGACGCCTCACCTATCTCCTGGAAAACAAAAAAACAGACAACCGTAAGTAGATCATCAGCTGAAGCGGAGTATCGAAGCATTGCTTCGACAACGTGTGAACTAAAATGGATCGCCCATCTTCTGGGGTATTTTCAGGTCATAATCACGAAAGCTATACCTTTATTCTGTGACAATCAAGCGGCGATCCATATATCGCCAAACCCCGTCTTCCATGAAAGGACGAAACACTTGGAGATCGATCTCCACCTAGTACGCGACGTAGTTGAAGCAGGATTCCTAGACCTCCGGTATGTTCGCAGTCGACAACAGCTAGCCGATCTCTTCAAAAAGCCTCTCCCCACGCGGATGTTTGGAGCCCTAATCGCCAAGTTCGGACCCGTGCGTTCCTTCCGGGTCTCCGACTTGAAAGGGAGGTGTTGAAGAATTGATTCGCTTCTCATTTTAGTGCTCAAGGCCGGGTCAATGTATGGGTAGTGTCCTCTATGGACCGGATCTCTCCCTTTTTTGATCACAAGCCCAAAGGACTTTCTCCCACACGTACATCTCACACACATACCTCTCACAGTCACTTACTTTGCACTGGACTTACTCTGCCACTCGTTCCTACAGTACACACAACGTTCCCTCGCGCCGGCTCAGTTGACACACCATGCTCCTCATCTGCGCATGGTCCTTTTATTCCTTGCATTACTTTATTCCTTTGTCACTTTTGCAATTGCCTTTACAAGTACAACAGTGTAAATAACCAATAGTGTGTGTTTTCCTTTCTAGTATAAATAGATCGTTTATGTACATACATTGCGTGGTGCTGAAATGAAATAGAAGAAATTGATCCCTTTTTCTTCAATAATTAATTTTATTAGAGTTACAAATACATTTCAAATAAATATTGATACAATTATAAAATAATCAATGACTTACATCTTTCCAATATATTATACTACAGGGGCATTTTTGTCATTAAACACTGTTTTTTATTTTGTCCACTGCAACCAAACACATTTCTGTCCTCAGGACGAAGACAATTTTTTCTGTTCTGTCCACCGCAACTAAACATCTCACTGTCTTCAATTCTTGTTCTGTTTTGTCCTGACCTGTTCTGTCTCATTTCGTCTCTGCATGTTGAAGACGTTAACCAAACAGACAGTAAGTGAAGTCCCCGTAGACATAGACAAGGTATTCTGAACTGCGTTATCAAACTTCTGATGCTTTTTATTATTTCGTATTTTTATTGCTTTTATTTTCGTTTATGCTAGAGACGTTCACGATAAAATTGGAAAATTTGTGAAACGACTACCTCCTACGCTTTTTTTATAATCAATAGGTCACTTATTATGTTTTGATATAGGACACCTAATGTGTAAAAATGCTAGTTGAATGATCATTTGATATAATTAAGTACCTATCTGATTAGCAATCAATCAAGATGGGATTCATCGACTCTAGATAATGAGTTTGAGCTCTATGTTGCCATTGATCTTCATAGTTATTTGAAGACCTTAGCTAGGGCGATTGAATGAGTGAAGAAAAGAAGTTTTTTAAGTCATTAACCAATCATTAATGATCAGCATATAATATAGTTAGTTATCTAATAGGGTTTGACAGTTAAACCATACCGTAAGATAATCTAGAGTTGTAATGATGGAAGGTAATAATACATTATCCTTAACCAAGTTTCATCTTTGTAAGGTTATTACTTCACACTATCCACTCGTTGAAGAGTGTTATTAGACGTCAATCTTGATTAGTAATTAGTTGAATTAATTATTACCGGTTTAGTGATGAACCTATATGGTCACACATTTATTTAGTGTAATATTTTTCAGATATGATTATTTAATTTATTATGAGATAATTTATTAAATAATCTATATGATATATTATTATATTTTTACTACCACGTAAAATATAATTAATATTGAAAATTCTTTTTATAAGATAAATGAATAAAATAAACCAACGTATAAATTAAAAGCAAAAGGTGTTAAATATAAATTATTTTTAATTAAATAAATTTATTTTAATCTCTTATATAATATTTATTAACAAATTATTAATAAAATTATGTTATTTTAATAAAATAAATAATTTAAAAAATAATATTGTATTTATAAATTAATATTTATTTGAAATATATTTTAATTATTAAATCAAATTTTATTTGAATATTTATATATTTTAAATTTAATTATATATAATTTAATTATAAATTAAATAAAATTAAATTATTCATAATTTTATTGATAATAAATTTAAATTTATTAAATGTATAAATATAATGTTGAATTAAATTATTCATATTTTTATTAAAATAAATAATTGAATAACATATATTTAAATGATAGTAAATTAGATTATAAAAACAAAATAAGAAACAAAACTACTTTTATGATGTTGATAATTTTTAAAACTGAAAGAAATTAAAACTTAAATAAATAATTTTTTACTAAATTTGAAAACAAAATTAAAAATTAAAATTAAAATAAAATAAAACCCGAGCAAAAAGCGCTGGTGGTTTTCAATGTTTTAAAAACAAAATTTGGATATCGAACAAATTGAAGGAAAGGTTTAGGTTTAGAGGTTCATTTGGTAGTGAACCGTTATCAAACCGTAATATAATAAATAAGATGAATATTTTATAAGAATAAATAAAATAAAATATTTTATTGAAATGAAAATACACCAATGTTTATTATTATATAGTGAACTAAAAATAATAAATATGAGTCCAATATAAAACTTAAAATAATAATAAAAATCAAAATTGTATTTCTAAAGGAGGTTGCATCTCATCATCGTCAAAAGCTTCAAATTCTCCAACGCTATTTAAGATTCGTAAACTACGCTTTCATCTAAAGTATTTGCATCCACTTCTTCATCGTATTAAAATAAATTACAAATTAGTAATGTATGAAATTATTCTCAATTGTAAACTTGTAATACATAATACTTTTAACTTAAATATAATCAAAATAAGATATGAACCCACCATCAATAGATGTTCTTAATTCATTTGTTGTGATTGAATGCATTTTCTTCATAAATGGTCCTTTCAAGTTTATTATAATCAAGATCAGCGATGGTTCTTCTTCTTCGATCCAAATATCAAGATGTTCAATACAATCAATATCAATTGGATCATATGTTCTCTTCTTATTAAGCATTCAACATATAGTAGAACAATTATAAAGTCAATAAAATTATTCAAATAAAACAAAATATAAAATATTGCTCTTCATTCGCAGATTATAAGTAACGTAAATAAGGTCATTAAGTCTTTGATGTTCCAAACGATTTCGCTTTTGTATGAATACGCTCAAAACACTCCAATTACGCTCACAACCTCGATGCGAAGTTGTTTGATCGAGTAACCTAATAGCTTAATTTTCTCAATGTTGGAGCATCGCCACCAATAATCTCCACCACTCATCTCGCATTTTAAATTAATAGTTATGATAAAATATATATTAATGAATTAAAATTTAAAAGTTTAAAACTTACTCGCTACATTTTTTCATCGTCAATTCTCTCTTTGCTGATGCTCTAGCAAAACTCTCTAAACCTTCACGATACAATTTAATTTCATTTATTGCTTGTGATTGCTCTTCACTAGAAAAAATACCTTTGCATTCAATCACATCAAACAAACCTCCCATAATATCACTTATACGTACTTCTCCACTATATAAGCAATAAGGATTGAGAAAATAAGCTACTAAGTGGATCCTTTGAGTAAGATGCTTATCCCATCGTCGATCAATAATATCTATATAAGGCTTGTATAATCTCTCTTTCCCTTTAAAAAGATCTGTAATTGTTTTGCGAGCTCTATACATACCATCATATATATACCCCAAAGATGGCTTCTTATCTGAGTCAACAATCCTCAACAATCTTATAAGCGGAACCACAATCTTCACAATGATCAAGCAAACATCCCAAAATTTATTATCTAGGATAATAACACAAACTTCTTTTCCTTTTTCACTCTTTGATAATTTATGACTTGAAAACTATTTTTTTGTCACCAAATTTTGAAGTTGGTGCTTATATTGATAAACACTTTTCAAAGGAATAAATGTAGTTGCAAACCCGGAACAACAGGACGCACGATCTCAACCCAATCTTCTTGCTTTCTCAACCAAGACAAAAATGTGACATGATTATACACAAAAATTGTGATCTTAGATGCGCGTGAAGCAAGACTATAAATATGATCCATTCCACCAATATCTTTTAAAATAAGATTTATACAATGAGCAACACATGGAGACCAATAAATATGCCCATACTTTGATTGTAATAAGTGCTCAACTGATACATAATTAGCTGCATTATCTGTTACAAAATGCGCAACATTCTTTGGTCTAATCCACTCGACAATTTCAGAGAATAATTCAGATAAAGCATTAGCACTTTTCACCATGTCAGAATCATCAACAGACTTGATAAAAGTTGTTCCCATATTACAATTAACCAAGAAATTGATCAAGGTTCTTTGTCTTTGATCAGTCCACACATTTTTCATAATAGTGCATCCCGTTAATTCCCAACTAGATTTATATGTATCCACAATTAACTGACATTCCTTTTTTAAATCTTGAAGCAAAGGCACACGCAACTCATAATAAGATGGTACCTTAAACTCGGCCTATTATTCATTGTAGCATTAATTGCTTCTTGAAAATATGATGAATTTAAAGCATTTAAAGGAATACATGAATGATAGAACCATCTAGCCCATGCTCTTTTACATCTCAAAACAACATTTTTATCAACCATCATACTTTTTAGACTAGGTTAGGAGCAATTCTTGGAGAAAAATATGAATCTATGTCAATAGTAGCTTTTCTTTTTTCCTTTATCTAATGCTTGTGTTGTTTCATCATCTCCAAAAGATATATTATGAGCCTCTTTATTTTCCTTTTTCTTTTTTACTTGTTACTGCAAATATTTTCCAATCATATTAAGCACATCAAGTGGCACTTTTTTGCAAGGAGCAATATTACCCTTAACACCAGCAAGATGTTCTTTCATTCTAAAAATTCCTCCCCTTTAAATATTCTACCGCAAAACATACAGTTATATTGGACATTCCCATTAGATGCTTGAGAGGAAGAAAAATAATTCCATGCTGGAACGGACTTACCACAAGTAGAAGATGATTCCATATTTTTCATTATAATTTAACCTAAAAAGTAAAAAAAAATAATTGGGTATACTATTGTCAGGGCAAAAGTATACAACCTAAATAATTCTCATTTATCAATTGTAATAAAAAAGACCAACAGTAGCAGAATGGATTAAAAAAGACCAACATAAGTTATAGATGTAGTAAGGAGTATATTATAAAGTTATTGGCAACATTAGTTTCTAAATTTGATTGAAGGTACTTGATCGCGACTTTGTCGATTTGACCTTACGATCGATCCTTGGAAACCGGTCAAAAATAATTTATACCAAGGATTGCAGTATAAGATGCAACCTCGGGTCGTCTCACTTAATCGAAACCTAATGAAATGGACCTAAGCTAGCCTATATGTCATAAAACGCAAGCGAAATCAGTAAGAAAAAGGGGGTTTTGTTTGAAAACATTAACTACACTAAAAAGCATGTAAAAGTATTTTTGGATTTTGAAAATAGAAAAGAAAATACTAAAACAAGTGATAAAATCCTCTTGAAAATGAGCTTTGGCTATCACAGTTCAAAACTAAGTGTGAATGGTAAACCTTAAAGAATCGACTTTAAGTCCGTGGTCTTAATTAATGGACTCGTCACTCGACTCCATTTCTCAAGACCCCATTGAGTGCTCTTGAACCTCAGAACCTTAAAGGACTCTTCAAGTCCACGATCTTGATCAATGAACTCCATTGCTCAAGATCCCGTTAAGCTCATCTTAGTGTGTGCGATGGGATTAGAAATCACTAAGTTTGAATGGTAAACCTTAAAGAACTATCTTTAAGTCCAGGATCTTGATTAATGGACTCGTCACTCGACTCCATTTCTCAAGACCCCATTGAGTGCTCTTGAGCCTCGTAACCTTAAAGGACTCTTTAAGTCCAGGATCTTGATCAATGAACTCCATTGCTCAAGATCCCGTTAAGCTCATCTTAGTGTGTGCGATGGGATTAGAAATCACTAAGTTTGAATGGTAAACCTTAAAGAAATATCTTTAAATCCAGGATCTTGATTAATGGACTCCTGTCACTCTCGACTCCATTTCTCAAGACTCCATTGACTGCTCTTGAGCCTCATAACCTTAAAGGATTCTTCAAGTCCAAGGCTTTAATCAATGAACTCCATTGCTTAAAACCTTGTTCAAAGCATCTTAGTGTGTGCGGTGGATTTGCCAATGCAATGGGTCAAATGAAATCTAGCATCAACTCAATATCAAACACAACTAGGCAGATAAAAGAGAATCGACAAGATCACAAGTTGACATATATGAGACTTCATATATTTAAGCACAGAATTCTACATAAACAAACCCACAACACCTTACATTGTTCAACGCTTAATTAAACTCTAATTAAGCAAATCTAACTGCAAAGCAATAAACCCCAACTCTGTTGTTCATAACAATGTAGTTATATCTGACAATGTAAACCACCAATCCAAATAACACATTAAATGTCAAACATTTAGCTATACTCAAGTAGCTTCACTACAAATTACAAACCCTAGACCTAGGCATTTATAAAACATAGCTAAACTACAGATTAAGCTACTCTCATTCGGTGAACTCCAGCCATCACTGCATCTTCAACAAGAAAGAAATGCCAAGCCACGCATAGCAACCGGAAGCCTCACAACTCGCAACGATTCTAAGATATCCATGGTGGACGGCGACGGTAAAAATAGAAGATAAAAACTAATGCAGAAGTTGTCCCCAGGGAACCCCGAAGGGAACCCTGGGTGGTGGACGATGTTGCTTCCTCTTCTTCTCTCTCGCTCGTCGATCTCCTCTTTTCTCCCCAAGTGTCGATTGCCCAGCCCCATCCTCTTTTAACCTAATTCGGCAAGATTTAAAGGATGGGCGGCGGGTCGGGTCGGTACAGTGAGTGATCTTTCATTTAAAGTCTGAATACCCGTCTGCACGTCGCGATGTGTGCTCTGACTTGCTCGCCGCGACGTGTTGAATTGTCGACATCATGACGTACGATCTGGCTTGCTTGCTGCGACGTGTTGAATTGTTGACGTCGCGACGTATGATCTGTGTTGATGCGCCGCGATGTGGGAATTACATTTCGTCGCGGCGAGGTGATTAGTTCACGCCGCGACGTGCCTTAAGGACTTCATGCTGTGTTGACTCTTCTAATCTTTTTTGACTCCTTTTCTCCTACAATATAAAATAACAATTTGTAGTATCAATTGTTCTTAGAAAAATTATAATGCAATTAATGTCAGTTTGTACAATTTTACTAGCAAATTACATAAAACATAAGCTCACTGTAAGAGATTAATTTAAACACAAAAATCATGAATTAAGAGTCAAAAAGTGCATTAACAACCATGAAAGTGTAGCCAATTATATATTAAACTTGGGCTCAATCAAATTCCCCCACACTTAAATCTTTGTACTCCTGGACAAAGTTTATAAGAGTCAAAAAGATACAAGTGTAAAAGAAAAAAAATCCACCCATGCTCAAAACAATAATAGGAAATTGACACAAAACACTTTCTCAGAATTCAATCAAAGCATATTGAAAGAGTGCTAATAAAATAACCACTAAAAAAATTTAATCCAAGAGATTGGACAAAAGAGATGTCACTCAAGATAAAGTGTTTGCTCTCACCTCCCTTGTGTTAGGGATATTGTAACTCTCAATCTGCTTAATCCATACTCTACCATAAGCTTGTATCAGCTCTATTTCTCCACTACAAGAACTATGATTTTAAAGATCAAGAGGACTTTTTAGGGTTGTAATGTGCGGAGGGCTAGATGAATGGATGGAATGAACGAAAGAAAAGATATGAACACATGCACTAAAATTATGAATGGATGTCAACAGTTGAAGTAATAATGACTCTTTTTTTTCTTTTTTTAATTCTTTCTCCTTCTCCTTCTATTTTCCTGTTCCTTTTTGGAACACACTTTTTCTGTTGCTTTTTCTTTTCTTTTCTTTTTCCTTTTTTTTCCTCTTTTTTTTTTCTTTTTTTTTTTGGAAAAGGAAATGCAAATTAAACTAATGACATCATATGAAATGTTTGCAAGTGCTCATACATAATAAGGCTTAATGGGCTAGCAAGGGATAAGTGTTTAAGGGACTGTGTTTGGAAAAAAGGGGTTGAAGAAGGAACGCCTCTATCACATCAACAAAAATCTAGTCCATCAAGCTTCGAGTAAGAATTGAAACAAGTTCTAGAGAAGTATGAAATAACAAATGCACACAAAGATTGAAGAAAAGAAATTAGGCCCAAATATCCTTCCAACAAGGGTGTTATCTCAATGAACAATTTCAAGTCTCAAAAACTTAAAGTGCTACTTTGTTAGCATACCTTAATTCACTTTGAATTGAAAACATCAAAAGTAAAATGAGTCAAGACCAGCTATCATTAAAAGAATGGAAGGGATTTTCATAAACTCAGGTACCACTTTGAACTTATAAGGTCTTTGAAACACAAAAGGTACAAAAGTTTCATGCGGAAGAAGTTGAATTGAGAAAAATTTTCATTCTGTAAAAATGGGTGGACGTCGCGACGTGTAGCATGCACGCCGCGACATACAGGTGATGAATGTGAGCCTCGCTGCGGCGTGTGACCTGTCGCCACGGCGAGGAACAGCAGAATGACAACAAATTTTTAAATTTACCAAGTTTTTACTAACAGAATGCAAGATTGGCTAACACCTGTATTAACAAAACATCAACAGGTCGATAATACAAAAGATAGATAGGGAAACAGCTCCCCCACACTTAAATCACACATTGTCCTCAATGGTAAACAAGAAAAGATAAGGCATAAGGGAAGGAAACACAAAGGACAATTCAACACAACAACAGGAAGGCAAGAGATAGAACTTAAAAGGGGGAAATTATTGAATGGAAAGACTACTTACTAAACTAAAAGCTAAACTATTTTCCTACAAGGTTTGTTTCTCCCTGACACTTACTTAACAAACTAATGCACCAGTATATGTCACGAGCAGTCACAAGGCATAAGTAAGTAAACAGGTGAAGGAAAGAAACAACCTGGGAGTTATGGAGGTTTGTGATTCTCATGGTTAACCTTCGATAGATGGCCATGGTGTGGTGAAATAACTTCATCCATTCCCATGTCCATGTCTACCTCCATTATGCCAGATTCACCTGAAATGATTGTTGCAGAAAAAGTAAGAGTTAGGCTCAGCGAACTTCCACAAAAGGTGTAATCTGTAAAATGCTAACTATCAAAGACAAAAGAAACTATCAATATATATGAAACTAAACTATCTAGAATGCAACCTAAAAGAAAAGATTCCTAATTTCACTTAGCAACAAAATGAAAAAAGCTAACTTAGAGAACCAATTCGCGGTTCCCCGGCAATGGCGTCATTTTGATCGCGACTTTGTCGATTTGACCTTACGATCGATCCTTGGAAACCGGTCAAAAATAATTTATACCAAGGATTGCAGTATAAGATGCAACCTCGGGTCGTCTCACTTAATCGAACCTAATGAATGGACCTAAGCTAGCGATATGTCATAAACGCAAGTTTAAATCAGAAAAAGGGGGTTTTGTTTGAAAACATTAACTACACTAAAAAGCATGTAAAAAGTATTTTTTTGGATTTTTGAAAATATAAAAAGAAAATACTAAAACAAGTGATAAAATCCTCTTGAAAATGAGCTTTGGCTATCACAGTTCAAAACTAAGTGTGAATGGTAAACCTTAAAGAACTGACTTTAAGTCCAGGGTCTTAATTAATGGACTCCTGTCACTCTCGACTCCATTTCTCAAGACCCCATTGAGTGCTCTTGAGCCTCAGAACCTTAAAAGACTCTTCAAGTCCAGGATCTTGATCAATCAACTCCATTGCTCAAGATCCCGTTAAGCTCATCTTAGTGTGTGCGATGGGATTAGAAATCACTAAGTTTGAATGTTAAACCTTAAAGAACTATCTTTAAGTCCAGGATCTTGATTAATGGACTCCTATCACTCTCGACTCTATTTATTAAGACCCCATTGAGTGCTCTTGAGCCTCAGAACCTTAAAGGACTCTTTAAATCCAGGATCTTGATCAATGAACTCCATTGCTCAAGATCCCGTTAAGCTCATCTTAGTGTGTGCGATGGGATTAGAAATCACTAAGTTTGAATGGTAAACCTTAAAGAACTATCTTTAAGTCCAGGATATTGATTAATGGACTCCTGTCACTCTTGAATCCATTTCTCAAGACCCCATTGAGTGCTCTTGAGCCTCAGAACCTTAAAGGATTTTTAAGTCCAAGGCTTTAATCAATGAACTCCATTGCTTAAAACCTTGTTAAAAGCATCTTAGTGTGTGCGGTGGATTTGCCAATGCAATGGGTCAAATGAAATCTAGCATCAACTCAATATCAAACACAACTAGGCAGATAAAAGAGAATCGGCAAGATCACAAGTTGACATATATGAGACTTTATATATTTAAGCACAGAATTCTACATAAACAAACCCATAACACCTTACATTGTTCAACGCTTAATTAAACTCTAATTAAGCAAATCTAACTGCAAAGCAATAAGCCCCAACTCGGTTGTTCATAACAATGTAGTTAAATGTGACTGTAAACCACCAATCCAAACAACACATTAAATGTCAAACATTTACCTATAATCAAGTAGCTTCACTACAAATTACAAACCCTAGACCTAGGTATTTATAAATCATAGCTAAACTACAGATTAAGCTACTCCCCTTCGGTGAACTCCAGCCATCACTGCATCTTCAACAGGAAAGAAATGCCAAGCCACGCATAGCAACCGGAAGCCTCACAACTCACAACGATTCCAAGATATCCATGGTGGACGGCGACGGTAAAAATAGAAGATAAAAACTAATGCAGAAGTTGTCCCCAGGGAACCCTGAAGGGAACCCTGGGTGGTGGACGATGTTGCTTCCTCTTCTTCTCTCTCGCTCGTCGATCTCCTCTTTTCTCCTCAAGTGTTGATTGCCCAGCCCCATCCTCTTTTAACCTAATTCGACAAGATTTAAAGGATGGGTGGCGGGTCGGGTCGGTACAGTGAGTGATCTTTCATTTAAAGTCCGAATACCCGTCTACACGTCGCGACGTATAAATTAATATTCGTCGCGACGTGTGCTCTAACTTGCTCGCCGCGATGTGTTGAATTGTCGACGTCGTGACGTACGATCTGGCTTGCTCGTCACGATGTGTTGAATTGTGGACGTCGCGACGTACGATTTGTGTTGTTGCTCCGCGATGTGGGAATTACATTTCGCCGCGGCGAGGTGATTAGTTCACGCCGCGACGTGCCTTAAGGACTTCATGTTGTGTTGACTCTTCTGATCCTTTTTGACTCCTTTTCTCCTACAATATAAAATAACAATTTGCAGTATCAATTGTTCTTAGAAAAATTATAATGCAATTAATGTCAGTTTGTACAATTTTACTAGCAAATTGCATAAAACATAAGCTCACTGTAAGAGATTAATTTAAACAAAAAAATCATGAATTAAGAGTCAAAAAGTGCATTAACAACCATGAAAGTGTAGCCAATTATATATTAAACTTGGGTCAATTAGTACTCTCTTTGTGTTTCTTTAAAACAAATATAAGAACATCAATTGAAAAATAGTTTAGAAAATTACCTTTTGTTACAATTCTAAAGGGGTATCTTTAATAACATGGAGTTGATTACTTTGAAATGTTTGTACTAGTTGTTAGGCATGACATTATAAAGTTATTGGCAATATTAGTTTCTAAATTTGATTGATGCTACTCTCTTTGTGTTACTTGAAAACAAATATATGAATTTGATTGCGTTCTTATACGTAGATGAATTATTAATTATTGGAGGCGAAATATATGAATTCATTAAAAAAAAAGTGAAGTTGAATTTAAGATGTTTAATCTTGAAAAAGTGCATTACTTTCTTGGCATAGAGATTAAGTTAAAGATTTCATATTCATTAATTATTCAAAATATGCCGAAGTTGTCTTTGAAAAGTTCAACATAAATAAGCTTAAGCCAGTGGCTTATCCTTGTATTATAAAGACAAATTTTAAGCAAAATTATCGTTGTAATTAAAAGATAACAATGGCAATACTATAAAATATGTAAATTTGATCAAATGGAAAGCAGTGGAATAATTTAGGGGTATTGAAGGCTTGATGGGAAAGGTATATACTTTTCCATTAGAGATAATAAGCTTAACTAAAGATTAGGTTTAGATGTATCAACATTAAGCTTTGATTCGGGAGGTTAGAAATGAAGAGATTAAGGAGACAACATTTTTGTTTAACCAAGAAAAAGCCCCCAGAACAAATGGATTTAATGCTATGTTTTCTCAAGCTACATGGAAAGCATGGAAAGACACTAAGCAGGTGATAATCAATATAGCAAGGTGTGTTTATCAGTGGAAGGTGAGTAAGTGACAACAAATGTTTAGCATAGGAGATTTTTAAATCTTATAACAGTAATAAATATATCTAAAAATGTGCCAAGAAAATTGATTTTTCTAAAGCATATGATATAAAAAGCTAGAGATTTGTAGTAGATACACTAATCTGTATGGGTACCTAATGAAATTTGTTAAATGGATAAAAGAATGTATAACTTTGGTATCTTTAACTGTGTTGATAAATAAAAAACCAACTAAGATTTTCAAGGGAGGAAAAGGGCTTAGATAAGGTGATTCTATTTCACCATATTTATTTGCTATTTGGATGAATATTTTAAACAGAATCACAATGCTTAACATCCAAAAAGATGCAAGGTTTAAGTTCCATTGTAGATGGTTAGGAGAAGGATGATGCAACCTTGTAAAGAATTAATTTGGAATATATTGTATTTGACAACTAAAATGCCAAATTGATGTATGCAACTAGTTTGTTATCAAGATAAATGTAAGAACCAACTGAAATTTACTTTGATGCAATCAAAAGGGATATAAGATAACATAAGAGGAATACTGAATATCAATGTCCATATTTAGCTTTTCCATGTCTTAAACAATTATTAAATACAATCAACATGGCCATACAATCCCTATCTTTTCAATGCCACCACACCCGAAATACAATCCCTATCCTTTCACTGCCACCACACCTGAAAGAATTGAATCAAATAAACAAATCAAAAGGTGAATGCTAAACAAAATAACTCACCCCCAGAAGACAAATCCATAGCATAAAGAAATACCATAAGTCATAACAGAAACAAATACCATAATAAAAACAAGCCAAGAGTAGAAAGTAAAAGTACAACATAATGATACTCACTTATGAAAAACTCTCAGCCTCTAACTTAAGAAAAGCTCTAAGCCACCTTGAGTCATCAAAAAAGATCAAAGAAGCCAACAATAAGGTGTCTTTGAATTAATGGAGATGAAGGCTACAGAAGTATACAGCAATGCCAAATAGAGTATATATAACCGAACCATCAAAATCAGAGATTGAAGTGAAATGGAGTTCTACCTATTTCAGAAAACTAACTAATCAATACTAGTGATCTTTATCTCCTTATATGTTAACATATTGAAACAATAACACATAACGATGAAACTTGAATAAAAGTATAAAACTATCACTACCTTATTTTTATCCTTATCTCATAACAGAAACTTGAATAAAACGAACTTTATACAAATTGGAGCTCTGTTGTAGCAATAATTCTCTCTAGGGCATCAAATATCTCGTCTTTACTAATTTCTTTAAGGTCACGCCTAAGTCGCAAGAATGGCCGCCTCATTCATTAGGTTCTGTAAACCAAAACGCAAAACTTGAGCTAACAGAAGTTCAAAGCTATAAGCCTATAACTAATCTGCAATCCGTAATTTGATACCTTTAATAGGAAAAAGCCAACAAGCACCTAAAGTATCTTCACTCTACCAGCAACATCGGGCCTATCTAGTATCTAGCCCCTCTCTGCCTACTGCATTGATCTCATCGATGAACACAATGCACGAAAGATGAAAGATGATGACCAGATCTGGAGAAGATGGAAAAAATAGAGCTGATTTTGGTGCGATGGAGGCATCTGAGAAGAGAGAAGAGAGAAAAGAGAATCGGTGCGATGGAGGCGTTCTGAGAAGAGAGAAGAAAGGAGTGAAGACGATAAGGTTATAGGTTTTAATCCGGTTATCAAATAATCGGTTTGTTAGAAAACCGGCCAGTTCTCTGATAAATTGACCGATTTTTACATTCAAGGGTTATTAACTAAAACCGAATTGGACACATGGCTGGTTCAAACAAATTTCGGTCAGACTGCCCGATCTGGTCTGGTTTTCATAACCTTGGTGGTTTTGCTTTTTGGTTTTGACATTTAAACCAAATTAAGGTAAAGTGATGTGGTGGTTTAAAAACAATAAACGATATAAAGACTTACCAACTGCTATGTTGTGTGTGACGTGTAAAAGAAGAAACGTTTACGAAGAGAAGGGTAATAGCTATATACTCTTTAACGTTGTTCTCGTTTTTTCTGTACGTGAAAAACAGTGAAGAGAAAAGTGATACTCTCGTTTTTGTGTACGTGAATAAAACAATGTATATAAGAGTGAGAGATTAGATACTCTCTTTTTTTCTTTTCTATACGTGAAAATAAACAAGAGAAAAAATTTGATTTCTCTATTTTTAAGAAATTGTTCTTTAAATTTAACCATAATTATATCAAGTATTAAAAGTGATACATATTTTTTAGTGTAGCGAGCATAGGGATTTCGTACTTTTTCAAAGTTTAGTATGAATTAATCTTTACAAATTTTAGATATTTATTTTTATCTATTCTTACTATTAATATGTTCATTAAACACAATAAATAAATATAGAATTGTAATTTTTTAATTTCGGCTGCTTATGCCATCCTTCAAATAATCATTTCTTTCTTTTTTTCTCGACTCAAACGACCATCCAGGAATAATTCTCACTCATGTATTTCTCAATTGCCGAAACTATGAAAAATGGGCAAAGGGGATGAGAAACTCGCTACGGGCAAAGAAGATCAGTTTTATAGAAGGGACCATTGCGACTGACTCCCCAAATCTTGAAGCTTGGTGGACTGTATTTAGAAACTTAAAAAGTATTTGGAATTAAAACTCTTGAATGTATAATGTGTCAGAATTAATTTCTAATTCATACTTTTTCAAAAATCATAACTTAAAAAAAAATGTGTATCTATCGTCATTTTTATGCATTAAAGGTCTCGGTAATGTTGACGATAAATATATAATAATCAAAACCCTGATTATTATATATTTATCATTATGCATATAGTTCTTTACCACGATGTTTATCCTCCGTATTAATTAAAGAATATTAATTAATTGAGAATTACCCTATATTACACAAAACTACATTATTTAGCTGTCTGAACAAAGAGAATTACCCTTAGCTACGGACGTTACTGGGACTTCCAAGTATTAGTTCGGAAGTTACAGGTGAGTAACCTAGATGGTTCCTCAATCTTTAATTGTTTAAAGTTCTGCACTTATAATTATGTGGAGAATAATGGTGGGCTTATGTGAATTATGTATGACTGAAATTCTGGACCGAAGGTCCGAGGGATTGGGAGTATGATATAGAAGTGAAATTATCTGAGAATGTGAAACTTTTGTGTTTCCAATGTGATCAATTGTGACTGTGAATTTTGATGTGAATAATTGTGACCTATTTGATTGAATGCAATAATTTGGGTTAATTGAAATGAGATATTGCTCAATTATGAACGAGGTATTCTATGCATGATCAGTTAATAACAGTTGTGACTGGAGCAGCCATCGAGAGCTACAAGCTCAATATATAATGTGCCCGTAATGGAAAAGTTCAGAGCTACAAGCTTAATGTTTAATGTGCCCGTAATGGGACAGTTCAGAGCTACAAGCTCAAGGTATAATGTGCTCGTAATGGAACAGTTCAAAGCTACAAGTTCAATGTTTAATGTGCCCGAAATGCGATAGTTTAGAGCCTCAGGCTCACCGATTAACGCATCCATATTGGGACAGTTCAGGCGCTCGGTCACAACACCGAAATAAAATAGGAAAAATGTTATGTACTATTTTCATATGCATCTAATTGAATTGTGGATAGAAAAAAAGGGGGTTAAATGCCGTATACTTGTGTGATAATTGCTTTGTGCTATTTCTGAATATGCTATTGTATTAAAATCTGTGAACTGCTTGCGTAATGCATGAATTGAGTGAACCATCGATGATGGTTCCTCACTGAGTTCGCAAACTCACCCAAAATTGCAACTTATTTTTCAGGATCGAAAGAGTAGATTCCTAGCTCCAGAGAGAGACTTTTCCTGCCATATAGATCGTGTTGGCAAGAGAAGTCATGGAACACAGGTCGGTCGGCTGGGATTTTTGGGGATGATCTAGTTAGAATTTTGTATTAGTTTCTTTAGGAGTAATGTATAGACAGTGAAAAACTGATAGAAATGTAAATTTCTGCTTTTGATGAAATGACATGAGAAATCATTTTGAGTTTCAAAAATTAGTGATATTATATTGTGGTTTTATGTTTATGATGCCATGGAAAGTTACATAGTGACTGTTCGTAGTTCTCCCTTATTGTAGGATATGTATCGAAATGACCTACGGGCGTTTCAGTGTATACCCTATGGTAAGGGGGCGCTACATTTAGGTGGTATCAGAGCATGGTTTGGCATCTATTGGGACTAGTAACTATTTAGGCTTGAATTACAGTGAAAAAAGCATAAATTGACCAGAATCTTTGTTTTGGCTATAGGTCATCCGTTCTTGGTGATCAAATCGATCAACCAGCTGATCAAGGATCAGTCGGAGATAGTAGGGAGTCATCGGTACCTCGTTCTGAGGAGCTACCTCCTAGAATTCCCGTGAGACGGGAGAGGAGGTATGATGATCGCTGCAAGGTGGGGCTATGGACTTTATTGACAAAGATGCACCTGCTGAGGCTGAGGGATGGCTGGAGAGGACTGAGAGAGTCTTTGACCAGATGGACTGTGATTTAGTTGAGAGATTTGACTATGCAGTATCTCTCCTTCAGGGCCCAGCTTATTAGTGGTGGAAGACTATCCTAGGCAATACCACCAGGCCCTGTTTACTGACATGGGAGGATTTCTTGAGGGCATTTAGAGACAATTATATGCCCAAGGTGTATCTGGAGATGAAAATGCAGGAGTTTCTAAAGTTGAGGCAGGGTCGGATGATAGTGACAGAGTATGAGGTGAGGTTTAATGAGCTTATGGGATATGCTACTGCTTTGATTTCCACTGAGGTAGATAAATGCAGGAGGTTTGAGAATGGCCTCAACTTGGAGATTCGCACTAGGTTGGCCCAATCTGATATGGGTACTTTTGTTGAGGGCTGTTGCAGTTCGAGTTAAGCAGTTGATGAGACAGAACCAGGCTGAGACTAGTCAGGGGCCCAGGGGTAAGAGCTTGAGTGACAGCCAGGGCAGTTCTAGCCGAGGCTTTAGCAAGTGCTAGAGCAGGACTGTCAGGTCATCGGGAGGGGCTAGACAGTTCGGATATGGGCAGAGAGGGAGGTTTGTTCAGGCTGGCAGTGGCAGCGGTAGTGGTAGAGGTTTAGGGCAGATTCCTCCAGTGTGCGAGCATTGTGACAAGAGACATAGTGGAGAGTGTTGGCGATTAACTGGAGCCTGCCTTAGGTGCGGCTCCATGGATCATCAGATCAGGGATTGCCCTGCTACTGTGGGAGCTCAGTCTTCCATTACCGGGAGATCAGGCAATAACACGACGGTGCAGCAGAGTCGGGGAGGTGGATCTGGATTGAGGGGCCGAGGCAGAGGTCGAGGCAGGGCTGAGGGATTCGTTGTGAGGACAGAGGGACTGGGCAGTCGACGACAGTCCCAAGCCAGGGTCTACGCCATGAGTAGACAAGAGGCCCAGGATTCCCCAGATGTAGTGGCTAGTACGCTTTTGATTTCTGATATTGAGGCATTTGCACTGTTGGATCCAGGATCCACACATATTTTTGTTGCACCGCATTTGGCATATAGATTGCATGGGGATAGGGAGAGATTATTGTATGGGCTAGAGGTGAGTACACCTCTAGGTAGTACTACTACATTGAGAGAGGTCTGCAAGGGGTGCTCGATCCAGATTGATCAAGCAGTATTGAGTGCAGACCTGATAGTGTTACCATTTAGAGAGATAGATGTGATTTTGGGGATGGACTGGCTTACTGCACATAGGGCCATCATGGACTGCTATACCGAGGAGGTCGTATTAGAGTCTTCTGGTTAGCCTAGAGCAGTGTTTAGAGGAGTTAGTCAGGTAGTGCTAGCTCAGATGATTTCTTTCCTTAGTGCCCTGAGGTTGATGCAGGGTGGATGTGAGGCCTATCTGACCCATGTTATTGACACTAGAGTCAGGCAGAGTCAGCAGGACATTCCCGTGGTTAAGGAATTTCTAGATGTGTTTCCTGATGAGTTACTGGGCTTACCACCGGATCGGGAAACAGAGTTCACGATTGACCTCGTTCCAGGTACTGCTCCTATATCTATATCTCCATATAGGTTGGCACTTGTGGAACTGAGGGAGCTGAAGGCTCAACTGTAGGAGCTTTTGGAGAAGGGATTTATTAGGCCCAGTGTCTCACATTGGGGAGCGCCGATACTGTTTGTGTACCGATTACAGGCAGTTGAATCGGGTGACAGTGAAGAATAAGTATCCACTGCCTAGGATCGATGACATGTTTGATTAGTTGCAGGCGGCTCAGGTGTCCACTAAGTTGGATTTGAGATCAGGATATTATCAGCTGAAGATAGCAGAGGTTGATGTGCCTAAGAGTGCTTTCAGAGCAGGTATGGGCATTTTGAGTTTCTGGTGATGCCGTTTGGGTTGACCAATGCCCCGACAGCTTTTATGGCCTTGATGAATAAGGTCTTTCAGCCCTACCTGGATCAGTTTGTTATTGTATTCATTGATGATATATTGGTGTATTCGAGGAGTAGACAGGAGCATGTTGACATTTGAGGATTGTTTTACAGCTTATGAGGGAGAAGCAGCTTTATGTCAAATTCAATAAGTGTGAATTTTGGCTGGATGAGGTGGTATTTATGGGGCATATAGTGACTAGAGAGGGTATCCAGGTTGATCCTCACAAGATTGAGGCAGTGTTGAAGTGGGAGGCCCCTAGGAATGTGTCTGAGATTCGGAGTTTTCTCGGATTGGCTGGTTATTACCGGAGGTTTGTCGAGAGGTTTTCACTAATCTCAGCCCCTCTGACAAAACTTCTGAGGAAGAATGTACCATTCGGATGGACTGAGGAGTGCCAGGAGAGCTTTTAGGAGCTGAAACATCGGTTGACCACTGCACCGGTGTTGGGTATCCCATCTGGGACTGGAGGTTATGAGGTCTATAGTGATGCATCGCATTAGGGATTGGGGTGTGTGCTGATGTAGCATGGTAGAGTAATTGCTTATGCCTCGAGACAGTTGAGATCTCATGAGGCAAACTATCCAGTGCATGATTTGGAGTTGGCTGCAGTTGTTTTTGCCCTGAAGATTTGGAGACATTACTTGTATGGTAAGACATTTCAGATTTGTACTGATCATAAGAGTTTGAGGTATTTGCTAAGTCAGAGATAGTTAAATTTAAGACAGAGGAGATGGATAGAGCTGCTAAAGGATTATGACTGTACTATTGAGTACCATCCAGGGAAGGCTAATGTGGTGGCAGATGCTTTGAGAAGGAAGTCTCAAATCAGTGTAGCTCAGATTCAGGTAGGGAGATTGCCTAATTTGATTCAATTGAGAGCTTTGAATGTGCAGTTAAATCTGGATCAGGATGGGGCTTTGATTGCCACTTTGAAGCTCAGACTGATGCTACATGACAGGATCAAAAGAGTTCAGGACAGGGATCCTGCTATGGTGAAACTGATTGAGAGAGTGAAGTCTGATCTGAATTCTGATTTTGAGCTTAGAGATGGGACATTATGGATGGGTCAGAGACTTTGTGTGCCTGATGTGGATGATTTGAGGCGTGAGATTCTGGAAGAGGCGCATATGGCCGCATATGCTATGCATCCTAGTACTACCAAGATGTATAACACTCTTAAGCCACATTTCTGGTGGCCTGGCATAAAGAAACAGGTGGCAGAGTATGTTTCTAGATGTACGATGTGCCAGTAGGTTAAAGCTGAGCACCAGGCTCCAGTGGGGAAATTGCATTCGTTGCCCATTCCGGAGTGGAAATGGGAACGAATTACTATGGATTTTATTATAGGATTGCCTAGGACGCCGAGACAGCATGATGTTATCTGGTTCATAGTGGACCGGTTGACTAAATCGGCCCATTTCTTGTCAGTGAGGGAAAACAATACACTTGATCAGTTAGCCCAGAAGTATGTGACTGAGATAGTGAGATTGCATGGGGTCCCGGTTTCTATAGTCTCAGACAGGGATCCTAGATTTATTTCGAGGTTTTGGAAGAGTTTGCAGTCTGCTATGGGTACCAGGTTGAAATTCAGTACAGCATTCCATCCTCAGACAGATGGGCAGAGTGAGAGGACGATTAAGACTGCTGAAGATATGCTTCGGGGGTGTGTATTGGAGTTTAGAGGAGCATGGGATTAATATTTGGCTTTGATTGAATTTGCGTACAATAATCATTATCACCGTAGCATCGGGATGGCACCATATGAGGCTTTATATGGAAGACAGTGTCGATCGCCTCTATATTAGGATGAAGAGGGAGTGAGGATGATTGAGGGCCCGGAGCTGATTCAGGATACTGTAGATAAAGTAAAACTGATTCGGAGTCGCATTAAAGCGGCTCAGGATAGACAGAAGAGTTATTTGGATCAGCATCGGAGAGAGATGGAATATAATGCGAGAGATAGAGTTTTCCTCCGAGTGTCAACGTGGAAAGGGGTGTTGAGATTCGGTAAAAAGGGCAAGTTAAGCCCTAGGTACATTGGTCCGTATGAGATAATCGAGAGGATAGGACCTTTGGCTTATAAGTTGGCATTGCCGAGTGAGATGTCTCAGTTATACAATGTTTTCCATATGAGTATGCTCCGACGGTATCGATCGGATCCGACACATGTGATATCGGCTCAGGAGATTAAGGTGGCTAGCAATCTGAGTTATGTTGAGGAGTTGGTCCAGATTATAGGATCACGGGTTAAGCAGTTGAGGAATAGGGTTGTTATTCCCTTGGTAAAAGTCTTATGGAAGAACCACTCAACTGAGGAAGCAACTTGGGAGACTGAGGAGCGTATGAGGAGACAGTATCATCATCTATTCGACCATACAGGTAAGAATTTCGAGGACGAAATTTTTATTAGAAGGGGAGATTTGTAGCATCCCATCACCGATGGGAAGGGTAAATTGGTTAGTGGGAATGGGCTAGGAGTTTAGAATACATATTTTGATATGCTCATACTTTTGGCCTCTATATATATAGAGGAATGATACTTTTTGTATATGCACATATTGTACATGCATTCATGATATTTCCCGGCTTATGTGTTTAAATGTGATTTGTTTTGTGAATTATGGGAGATTTGTGTTTGAAAATCTGAATTGGAATGCTTTAGGAGTGTTTTTCAATTGTTAGTGACTCTTAGAAATTCTTCTGGAAATTTTGGGAGAAAATGTCCGGACCGTTGAATTTTCTAAGTGACGGACTGATTAACTTTATAGTGTTAGAATAATTGTTCAATGGCAATGGGAAAATTAGATACATGATTTTAGGAAGTATAATGTTGAGCCATTGGAATTTGGGGGCAAATTGGACTAGAAATAAATTTTAGAAGAGAAAGAACTTTGAGAGGATTTAAGAGAATTACTTGGCTTAGGGTTAAAGGTTAGAATTAACCTAAGTATTTTTTAGTTTCGGACACCCTCTTGCTGAAGACACAAAAAAATCACTTGAAAAACCAAAACTTCTCCTCCTTTAGGGCATATCTTCTCCTTCCTTCGTGGTTCATTATTCACCCCCCCTCTACAAGGCTTTTTATTGTTCACTTGTTTTTTCTTCCTTTTGTAAAGCCAACCTTAAACCCTTGAGATGATGATGAGTGGTGAGAAAATAAGAGATGGCCGTAGGCGTTGGTGAAAGATAGAGAGTTAGGGGAGTTTTGAAGATTTGAAGAGTTGAAAGCTTGTGTAGGTAAGGAAAATTTCTTATATGTTCTTCATTTGGTAGTTAAAAACATTTATAGTGTTAATTGTGAAATCTTGTGGTAGTTTAAGATGAGTTATGATTGTCATTTAGAAGAGAGAGGATGAAAAAAATGTCGAGGAAGAAAGGGTCTGGATCGCACGTCACGGCGTGCCCGTGTCACGACGCGGCGAAACAGAATGCTCTCCCCGCGGTGAGCGTTTGGATGTTCGCCGCTACGAGCTACTCATTTCGCCGTGGTGAGCTGCTTCATGTCGCCGCGGTGAGCGTCCGTTAGCCACGGCGAGCCCCTGTTTTCTCAACTAATATGTTTTAGTATTTTGGACATAACTGATAATGTAGACCTCCAAATGAAATGATTTTTGATTCGTTATAAACTAGAGATAGAGGTCTACAATTGATGTAAAGAAAGAAAGTTTTAATTCAAGTTATTTAGATCCCTAATTTTGAATGAAAGTTGAGTTAAGATTCCTATCTCAACCTAAGGATAGTTTCATGATATTTGGAGTTTAACTTTGGGGCTTATGAAATAAATTCAATGTTTTTGGGGTTCTAGAAACATAGTACAATGGGTGAATTTGATCTAGTTCGAAATGATAATTGGTTTTGAGGTTTTTCTTGAGAATGTTTTAGTGATGTATGATATGGTTAATTGGGCAGAATCTTTGAAATGAAACTTGTGGAGTTCCCATGATCTTCTATTGATATCAAATGTGTCATATTTGGACAATGGGGTGAAAAGTTAGGTTTTGTCATAGGAAAAAGGGAATTGTGGAATAGTGTCGAAAATGTCACGAACATGCATTGTACACTTTTAATTGCTACATATGCATTTCTGAATCTTTCTGATTGTGTATTTGGTAATGGGTGATTATTTTGACTGTTATAGAGGCACAGTTAGAATGTCATTCTACGGACGTTGTTGGGACTTCCAGGTATTAGCTCGGAAGTTACAGGTGAGTAACCTAAATGGTTCCTCAATTTTTAATTGTTTAAAGTTCTGCACTTATAATTCTGTGGAGAATAATGGTGGGCTTATGTGAATTGTGTATGACTGAAATTTCGGACCAAAGGTTCAAGGAATTGGGAGTATGATATAGAAGTGAAATTATCTAAGAATGTGAAAATTTTGTGTTTCCAATGTGATCAATTGTGACTGTGAATTTTGATGTGAATAATTGTGACCTATTTGATTGAATGCATGATCAGTTAATAACAGTTGTGACCGGAGCAGCCACCGAGAGCTACAAGCTTAATGTATAATGTGCCCGTAATGGGATAGTTCAGAGCTACAAGTTCAATGTTTAATATGCCCATAATGGGACAGTTCAGAGCTACAAGCTCAATGTATAATGTGCCCGTAATGGGACAGTTCAGAGCTACAAGCTCAATGTTTAATGTGCCCGAAATGGGATAGTTCAGAGCCTCATGCTCACCGATTAGCGCAGCCATATTGGGACAGTTCAGGCGCTCGGTCACAACACCGAAATAAAATGGGAAAAATGTTATGTACTCTTTTCATATGCATCTGATTGAATTGTGGATAGGGAAAAAAAAGGGGTTAAATGCCTTATACTTGTGTGATAACTGCTTTGTGCTATTTCTGAATATGTTATTGTATTAAAATCTGTGAACTGCTTGCGTAATGCATGAATTGAGTGAACCATCGATGATGGTTCCTCACTGAGTTCGCAAACTCACCAAAAATTGCAATTTATTTTTCAGGATCGAGAGAGTAGTCTCCTAGCTCCAGAGAGAGACTTTTTCTGCCGTGTAGATCGTATTGATAAGAGAAGTCATGGCACACAGGTCGGTTAGCTGGGATTTTTGGGGATGACCTAGTTAGACTTTTGTATCAGTTTCTTTAGGAGTAATGTATAGATAGTGAAAAACTGATAGAAATGTAAATTTATGCTTTTGATGAAATGACATGAGAAATCATTTTGGGTTTCAAAAATTAGTGATATTATATTGTGTTTTTATGTTTATGATGCTATGAAAAGTTACATAGTGACTGTTCGTAGTTCTCTCTTATTGTAGGATATGTATCGGAATGACCTACGGGCGTTCCGGTGTATACCCTACGATAAGGGGCGCTATAACTCATTCCTTGACACATCTCTCAACCTCACTTCCTGTGAAAGAATTTCACATCTAATAGTACGACTGCCTCGTACTAACCTCAACAAAGGATTTTCTCAGTCAATGTTTGATGATAACGAAACAAAATAAAGAACTCAAGTGATTAAGTAAAATTCAAAATGAACAAGAATAATTGAGAAAGAACAAAGAGACAACTCCCCTATAGATTCACTTCACTGTAGCTACCATTACTCAGAACCACATTATTCAGCTGTCTGCAAAAACAAAACAAACGCACCCACCTTTTGTGCCACTCATGCACATCAACAACATTGCCGCCCATGCATGTTGACTTTGTTATTGCACACGCACACCCACTTCAGTAGTCAGTGTATCATAACTAAAAACACTTGAACTCTATCCCACATAAACAATGTACACATGCTGCAGCTTTAAACTAATTATTGGCCACTGCATAAGACTAACAACTAGAATTTTTTATTCACCAATAGTATATCACGCACACAAACGGAGCACACCCATGACACAACATATATCACTTCTCTAATTCAATTATCTCCTCTCTTCATGTTGACGCCAACACACCCCACAGATGCACATGCACGATTCTCACACTACAAAATCATTCACTAACATGCAACACTCACTTCTTTTTCTTTCTTCACTTATCCGAAATCTACAAAATCCACAAAAATATAATTCAATTACCAATATGATAATAAAATGCAATCCAATATAGGATTCTTTTTCAACTTGAAGATTATCCCTAATAGCTTTTGAATCCAAGTCATTATCCAATTAATATCTTATATGTCCAATTAATAAATAATGTCAAAACTAATTGCTTAGATATATAACATATATCCAAACAATAAGTATATAATATATCAATATGAGTACATATATCTAACCTAAATGAATATTATGTGTAGATCATAAAAGTTCTGAGAGCTTTTTTTGCTGTTCAAATTTAATTATTTGTTGTTTGACTTTGGTAGTTAGTCGATCCTGCATTTGTTCAACTTTTTTTATTCAATTCATCGACTTGGGACTGTAACTCTTAATTATCCTTCTTCGAATCCTCTAGTTCATCTCGAAGTCTCTTTTTGAGGCCCAACTCCTATTCCAACAACGTAATCTGATCTAATACCAAGGCTTTATCGTACACTTCATCCTCTATCATCGGTTGACCTTGTTCTATTGAATATGCCAATTCCTTACACATTAATTCTTGAAAGATTAAGAATTAATTAGATACACAGTCTCATTTAAGAAATGTTTATAAATGAACTATGTACTTACCCATTTTTCTCTGCATTGGTTAGTTGTCCATTGACCTTTACTTTCATCACAATGAGTGTGATACCATAGCTTCATCCAGTCACAGTCTTCTCCATCTTTCTCACTCTGTTGTATAGAAATATATTACTAGTAATATTTATTATAAATTTTGAAATGTCAATCAAAGTAAAATATAATTAAAAAGATAATAATTCACAATCTCATGTCGTATCACTACAAAGGCCTTAGACTTAGAGTTTGGTCAACATTTGACCTGACTCCTAGATAATTTGTCTTTTTCACTTTTTTCCTAATCGTAAACGTAATAAAATCTATTATAACATCTATAAATCAGAATTAAGTAACCTTTGTAGCTGATTGCTCCCAATATTCACATAAACTTTCATGCTTGAATCAAGCTAGGCAACCGTTCGATGTAAATAATATAAGTTTGGAAGATCTCAAATGCAAACAATTGTGGTAAAGCATCATAACTTTGGACTAAGTAGCTTATATAGCAAGTAGTTCTTCTGTGACCAATTTAGCAATATTTGATATGCAAGTGCAAATTGGATTCTAAAACTTGGCTTATGAACAATCACTAATAGAGGTTCTGATATGTTAAATCAATAATGAAGGTACTCTTGGAGCATTTGAGGGTGATACTCTAATATCTGATTACACAAAACAAAATGTATAAGATTCACTGATAAAAGAAGGATGAAATAAATGAAACTTGCACATAGAAATCACATAGCTATACCTCTCGGTAGATCAATTCTCTAACATCATCTTTTGTCAACTTCCTCCTTTCAAATTTAAACTCCAGTTTTGAAATCAGTTGAGTGGATGGTTCTCGGTCAACATTCGATAAACCATGAAAGTAAGGATCAGCTAGTGCCTAGCATTAAAGTGTTGAAACGTGATCACCAGACAAATAATATGGAAAATGTTCGAGGATAGAATTTGATTCAAACATTGATATTGTAATCATATAGAACATTGGATCTTTGTTACCTCTTCAGTTGTAGGGCGATCTTTAGGATCAAATGCAAGTAAGCGTTCCAATAAGTGAACAACCGATGGATCTATAATTGGGAACTACTGTGGGAATGGAACTGGTTGTTTCTTCTACATGCTACCCAGATACCTTCTCTCCTTTTCATTCCGGATCTGAGCATTTCATGTTATTTTAAATATGAGTTGTGATTTAAAAATAAATAAGTTCGTAGGTTTGTGAGAAAGAGGAATAAGGTGAAGAAGAACAAAGTCAGAAGTAATCAAAGTAAGTGTATAATGTTGATAAGTTGGCAATATATGAAATGTAAAGATGTTATTAGCAGCAACAGGACCATTTAGGCAACCTGGTGATACTCAAACTAGTTTGCCTTTAGATTCCATAAAAGCAGTTACCAAAATTAGGTACTGACCCTTGATATTGATTCAGGAGGAGGAGTGCCAAGCAAATCAGTCATGAGATCTAATTGGTGCACCATATTTTTTCCAGGAAATAGTGGTCTTCTAGAAAGCATTTCAACAAATATGCATCCTATGCTCCAAATATCAATGGCAGGAGTGTACTGAGAGAAGATAACAGAATGTTGTAATTTTTCACCTTGAATCAACGTCATTAGAAATGGTAAAAAGAGAATTTATAATAAGAAAATGAACAAGGGATCCTATAGTTGAGGAGCTGTGTATATATGTCAGTAATTAGAGCAGTGATTAATGCCAATGATGACAAGGGAATTTAATAACAAGAGAATAATGAAAGAACCGCCAAATAATTAACCCAATGAGATACTCCAACTGCTCATTATTATCAGATTTTGGGAAGCAACATAAGTTATGCACACTCCAAACAATTGAAGTAACTGGAACTAGAACAGGAAAATAATAATTTAACTAAGAAGCTAAGATATAAAATAGTAGAAGCAACTTACTTTGGAGAAGAAAGAACCATAAAGTTCCAGAGCTCGGTACCATATAGTTGCCACATAGTCCATATAAATAAATAAATAATTAAAATTGAAAAAGATGTGGCTTTTTTGGAGGATTGCTTAGTGCAACGTACTGAAAGATCGCCCACTAACTCAAAATAATAAATGAATGAACAAGGAACTAAGCAACTAGAATTAGGAATCAAGGTGAGCTCATGGCTTGCATGACAGAGAAACATACTATCCAAAATATAGCTGATGGTGCATCATTAAAAGATACTCGAGCAAGACTAAAATCACAAATCTTCAGTCTGCAGTCAGTTATATTTGGTTTTAGATCTTGATGGAACATGTTTGTTGTAAAAGGTACATATATTTATTCAAACAATCACTCAAACCATAAATGCAAAAACAAAAGACAAAACATCAAACCTGAATGAGTATATTTAAGGCCACGAAGGAGTTGGTAGGGGAAAAATTTGTGATATTCAGGAGTGAGGTCATCATTTGCCTTAATTACTTTATGAAGGTCAGATTCTGTCAGCTCAAAAACTACATAAATGTCTTTGAATTCACTTCGTGAAGGAGGGAGCATGATATGTTTTATATTGTTTATTGTTGACTTTGGTGGCTCAATTTCTATCTCATATTGGGAAGAAATGAGAATGAGAGGAGTTTGTTAAGTTATAAAAGAACTCCTCCCTCTCCTAATCTAAATCATCCCAAAATTTTGATAAATACTCAAAAATTTGTATACATATCAAATTTAGTATTCTCTTCTTAATAAGACAGGTTGCATTAAGTGATGCTCGGAGAAGTAGGCAAAATTGGCCGAACTCCGCTATCAATTTTTAGGTGTGTTCTTTCCTTATCTCTTTTATTTATTTCGCATTTATAGTATTCAATATTATTTTCCGAGTATATTTGTAGTGTTGTGTTAAATTTATTTGGGTGTATTTACTGTTCGTGTATGTACACGGGTTAGGTTGTGATAAATACACCGTGCATGTAATTTTTGTCTAGGAGGTCGGGTTTTAAGTGGGACCGTTTGTGAACCCTCCATCCCTTTCTGGGATTTTACGTGAAATGGTAATACTGTCTTAGGAGTTCGTTTGGCGGTCTTTCTTGGGTATTACCGAATTGGTTCACTTCAATAATTGTTTACCTTAGAGGAAAAAATTACCCAATTTTTCCAACAAGTGGTATCAGAGCCGAAGGTTCATCCTTTAGTTTGTTTGTAATATTTGTAATATTGAATACTATTATTTGAGTCTATAATGACGTCTGTAAATTCACCAAAAACTAGGGACATAACAAATATGACACAAGCGACATCGACTTCCTCATTGCAGAGGACTCCAATGTCAAGTATGAAGTTGGCGATGGAAATATTTGATGGTACTGGTCATTTTAGGATGTGGCAAGGTGAGGTTCTGGATTCCCTTTTCCAATAAGGCCTTGACATAGCTATTGAAGAAAAGAAACCAGAATATGTAGAAGATAAGGATTGGAGTATCATAAATCGGTTGGCATGCGGGACAATTTGATCATGTTTGTCTGGAGAGCAGAAGTATGCTTTCAAAAATGAGACTTCTGCGCACAAACTGTGGAAGGCATTGGAGGGAAAATTTAAGAAAAAAGTGATCAGAATAAGCTCCTTATGAAAAAAAGGTTGTTTCGATTTCAATACCGACCAGGTACTACTATGAATGAACACATTACTCTGTTTGATTAATTAGTAGCAATCTTGTTGAATTTAGATGTACAATGCGAAGATGAAGACTTAGATTTGATGTTGTTATCATCCCTTCCGGATGAATTTGAACACTTAGAAACTACTTTACTTCATAGGAAGGAGAATGTATTTTTAGATGTTGTGTGTTTCACTTTGTATGGTCATGAATTGCGAAAGCAAGATAAAAAGAAAAATAAAGTGGTTACAGAAGATGAAGCATTTGTGACAAGAGGTCGTCAGCAGAGCTGATCGAAGGGGAGAAGAGGAAGATCCAAATCAAAAAGCAGAGTTGCCAAAGATGAGTGTGCTTTATGTCATGAGAAAGGGCATTGGAAGAAAGATTGCCCAAAGTTGAAGAAGAAAGGGAAGGCTCCGTAAGATGCAAATGTTGTTGAATGTAAAAGTAATGCAGAGTCAGATGTCTCTTTGGTGGTATCACCTTCAACATTCCATTCAGACGAGTGGGTTTTAGATTCAGGTTGCACCTATTATATGTCCCCCATCCAGGAGTGGTTTTTTGATTTTGAAGAAATTGATGGTGGATTTGTTTACATGGGTAATGACAATCCATGTAAAACCACTGGGATAGGTTCAATCAAGCTGAGGAATCTGATGGATCCACTAGAATTTTGAGGGATGTGCGGTATGTTCTGAAATTGAAAAAGAATCTCATCTCTTTGGGGACTTTAGAATCAAAAGGCCTAGTTGTGATGATGCGAGATGGAATTCTTAAGGCAACTTCGAGAGCATTTGTGATGTTGAAAGGCATAAAAAAAATAATTTGTATTACTACCACGGAAGTACAGTTGTTGGGACAGTAGCGGCAACAACTTCTAGTAGCAAGAAGGATGCAGAGGCTACAAAGTTATGGCATATGCGTTTGGGACATGCTGGTGAAAAATCCTTGCAAATTCTTGCCAAGTAAGGATTATTAAAAGGTACGAAGACTTGCAAATTGGAATTTTGTGAGCATTGTATTATAGGAAAACAACGAATAGTGAAATTTGGCACTATTAGTCATAATACTAAGGGAATTCTAGACTATGTGCACTCAGATATATGGGGACCTGCTAAGACTCTATCTCTTAGAGGTAGGCATTATTTTGTCACTTTTGATGATGATTTTTCCAGAAGAGTATGGGCGTTTACTATGAAGAACAAAGATGATGTGCTTGGATTTTTTCTTAAGTGGAAAGCTCAAGTTGAAAACTAGACAGGAAGAAAGATCAAAGTTCTCCGAACAGAAAGTGGTGGAGAATACAAGAGTGATCCTTTACTAGAGGTATGTCAAGAGTTTGGCATAGTTTGGCACTTTACAGTTAGAAAAATATCACAACAGAATGGGGTGTTGGAGTATATGAATAGGACATTAGTGGAGAAAGTTCGTTGTATGTTGTCTAATGCTGTGTTAGGCAGAAAGTTTTGGGCTGAGGAAGTGACATATGCTCAACATCTTATTAATCGTTTGCCATCATCTGCAATTGGTGGCAAGACTCCTTTAGAGGTATGGTCTGGGAAACCTGCAACAAATTACAAATTCTTTGCATATTTTTAGTTCTATTGCATATTATCATGTGAATGAATCAAAGTTAGACTCACAAGCAAAGAAGGCTCTATTTATGGGCTTTAATGCTGGAGTTAAAGGATATCGTTTATAGTGTCTAGAGTCAAAGAAGACAATTGTCAGCAGGGATGTTACATTTGATGAATCTGTCATGTTAAAAAAGGTAACTCCAGAAGGGGCTGATGATACTTCATAGCAGGTGGAGTGTATGCCGAAGTAGGTGGAGTTTGAACAAACAGTGGTGATCCCAGCAAAAAGTACTACTAGTGACTCTCCTATGGTATAAGAAGAGTCATATGAGGAAGTGGTTCTGACCTAAGAACCTCCGCATCAATTAGAGTCAATTGTCGCTAGAAGGATGAGACGAGAAATTCAAAAACCTGCTCGTTTTATTGGCATGGTAGCTTATGCACTTCCAGTTGTTGATGATGTTCCATCTACCTTCCTAGAAGCAATCCGAAGTTCAGAAAGTGGCAAATGGGTAGGTGCAATGGAAGAGGAAATGCAATCTCTTGAGAAGAACAAGACATGGAAGCTGACACAACTATTGAAAGGAAAGAAGGTAATTGGATGCAAATGGATATTTGTAAAGAAAGAAGGATTTCCTGACAAAGATGATATTCGCTATAAGGAAAGGTTGGTGGCTAAAGGCTACGCTCAGAAGGAAGGAATTGATTATAATGAGGTATTTTCTCCAGTTGTTAATCATTCTTCCATTAGAATTTTATTGGCCTTGGTAGCGCAATTTAATTTGGAGCTAACTCAACTTGATGTAAAAACTGCATTCCTACACAGTAATTTAGATGAAAAAACTAGATGGATTCAAAGTTGCTAGTAAAGAAAATTAGGCTTGTAAATTGAAGAAATCATTGTACGGATTGAAGCAATCATCGAGGTAATGGTACAAACAATTTGACAAGTTTATGATGGGCCAGAAGTACACAAAAAGTAAATACGATCACTGTGTGTATGTGCGTAGACTTCCAGATGGGTCCTACATCTACTTACTCTTATATGTTGATGATATGTTAGCATCCAAGAGCCAAGATGAAATTAACAAAATGAAGGCTCAGTTGCATGAAGAGTTCGAGATGAAGGATTTGGGAGAAGCCAAAAATATTCTCGGCATGGAGACAAGCAAGGATAGATAGGGAGGAAAGCTTTGGCTGACTCAGAAACAGTATTTGAAGAAAGTACTATAGCATTTTGGTATGAATAATGATATAAAACCTGTAAGTACTCCGCTTGCTCCTCATCTGAAACTTAGTAACCAGTTATCTCTAAAGACGAATGAAGAACGGGAGTATATGGAGAATGTAACATCCCACCCCCTACTGGAAGGGTAAAATAGGAAATTTGTCATAGGAAGGGATTGAGAGGGAATAATTAGTACTGTTCATGCATAATAAGACTGATATACAGTCACAATTGTGCACATGAAATTACTGTACATGCATACATGATATTCCCGGTTTTTGTGCCTAAGGCAATTTTATTGCAATTAATGTAGCTATTGGGTTTGAAAAATTATTCTGAGTATGCCATTGAGTGTTTTATATTTTAAGAGATTTTTAGGAATTTTTCTGGATTTTTTCGGAGAAAATTCCCGGACCGGAAAAATCGCCAAGTGGCGAACCGGTTGATTTTCGGTAGCGAAAATTTCTATCCAATGGCACTACAATATTGGGTATATTATTTTGGGATTATAATGGGGGCCATTGGACTTGAATGAGTCAAATTTCTTTAGGGTTCTTAAGAAATCCTATTGCTTGTTTTGTCTTTAGCCTATTTTGTTTGTTTCCTTAGAATTGCCACTTGTCCTAAATGAATTAATGACTTTGTCTTATGCAACTTGCTTCCTCTCTCGTTGATGCTTTATTTAAAGCATAAAAAGACCAAATTTCTTGCTCCTTTTCCTTCCCCATCCAAAACTCTTCTCCACTTTTTCATTTCCATCGATTTTTCCCCTTTTTCAAGTGTCTCTTCCTCTAAACCTTAAGTGTCTTCTTACATGCTTATGAACCTAAACCTTCTTCTTCCTACATGAGGAGAACCATGCATAGGATTGAGAAATAAAGGAGTAGGAGAAGTTGGTGTTAGTTGAAGCAATTAAGAGGAAAAGCTTGATTTGGTAAGTTTTTGGTTTGGTTTTAAGCTTTCATTTATGCATTTAATGAATAAATTGGTTGTTAGATGCATTGATTGGTATATATTGTTCATTCTCTATGATTCATGATGCATGAAGGTCATGAAACATATGGGTTGAATTATTGGGTATGTTTGTGTAAGACATGAAAGAGGGTTAGTGAATGAACAAGGTTTTGATTGGTTTGAGCTTGATTTTGGATTGTATATTGATGATTAAACTAGCATGAAATGTAAGAGGTAAGTGCTGCCAACTTGAGATGGTATTTCCTAGTAAATGTATGAATGATATAGGGGCTGAATTTGTGTTCAATTGAGATGCTTATGGTAGTAGGAATTGAATTGGCATGATAGGAAGTGAAGTTGGGAAGTAAAACTGAAATTGTGAGTTTGACCTACCATACTGATTTGAGCATAACTCATTGTGTGGTTATGAAATTGAGGCAAGGTTTGTTTCCACTGAAACTTTGGGTTGTTGGCTTCAAATTTGTGTGAAATAGGTGTTGTCTAATTGTAACTCTAAGAGGTTGAATTTTGGCTTGGAAAATCATGGATAGGGGCTGTGTGAACAGTACCCGGGTTGAATGATCTGAAACTTTGGTGATTTTTCTAGATTTATGTAGAAGGAATTAGTGAAAATGGTCTTCATGAACGTTGAAGCCTATAGTGTTAGCTTTCCATTTCCACTGATTTTACAATTTTGCGATATGTACGTTGGGAGATATGAACTGTTTACGATTGCCTGGTTTTGGGCATGTTGGTGAAACCTACCTTAAGTGTCTGATTTGTGCGTATTCTGCTTGGAAGCAATTTTACCCATTTTTGTGGACTGAATTGGTGTAAGTGATCTTCTGAAAAGTTTTAGAGGAAGAAATTATATTGAAAATGAGATATGGCATAAAATTTTTAGAGGTCAGAGTTGGGAGTTTTGATTTTGCAAAAACTGATCTTACATTAGAATGTGAATGGCTGATCATGGCAGTAACTTGCATAGTGGATTTGAAATTGTTAGAAATTGAATTAGAGTTTGAGTTCTTCATGAAACTTGAAGTTTGTGATCTTATCTTTTCAGGGATATAAAGTAGAGAATTTGGTGACATTTTTGCTAAGAGATATACTGTTTGGGAAATTACGGTTCAGATTAGTTGATTTCAGTAGGCTGATAGTTTGGTGAATTGTTTGACATAGTTACCAAATGAATCTGATTTTGGGTTGTTCATGAAAGTTGTTTATAAGATTGGGATATTTCTGAGCATAATTATTGTGTAATTGTTTGACAAGGGAACTGGACAGTTACGGATTTTATAATCTTTTGCCCTGTTTTGGCCAAGGTTGTACTGTTTTGAGAGGCATTGTGTGGACAGTAACTTTGATTGCATTTTTCACACCCTTAAAGGTGAAATTGGCTTTTGTGTCCTTCACAAAAGTTGTAGAGCTCTCTTTTCTCTATGAAATAGACACCAAATTTGTCCAAATTGGAGTTCGGAGTAGAGAGTTATGGCCTAAACAAGTTAGCATGTCGGATGAAATTGTTTCAGATTTGTCATTTTAATAATACCAGTCGACTACAACCTTCACCAGTCGACTAGAACATGTATTTTCCTGCACTAGTCGACTACAACTTGCACTAGTAGACTAGGATATGCGTTTTTCCTCCTTTTTCTCATAACTTTTCCGTCCGACATCCGATTGACCTGATTCTTGAAGCATCAGATTCGTGAAACATTGAATTTCATTGTATGAGAAATTGGAAATTTTTGGACGGAGAATTGACGTGTGTTCGGGCAATGATCCTTTAATCACATTTTGATTTTATTGGGAATCTATAGAGGTCCAAATTGAGCGCCGTCAGCGCCATTGGATTTCTAATTTGTTTTAAATGGATTCTTCTAATGGAATTAGGGTCGAGAATTCATGAACATGCATATTTTTACCTACATGTGCATCAGTAATTCATTCGGATTGAATCGTTAGTGATAGTTACCTTCTCTGATGCTTAGGCACAACTGGAGCGTCGATCGACCGACGTGACAAAGACTTTCCGACAATGGCTCGGAAGTAAGATGTAAGTAACCTAGTTGGTTTCTCAAATTCCTGATTGCTTACATGTTCTACGTGAATTACATGCAAAGATGAATTGTATGACTACTGTATGATTACTGGCATGTATTGGATTGAATTGCATGCTTTACCGAATCGAATCAGATTGTTATATGACATCGAGATGGATATCGGGCTTTTATAGCCATATCGTGGACTCTTGAACACCGAATTATGAATCTTGAATATGAATCTTGAATCATTGAACACTGCATTGCATGCATAAATGCATGATCAGATAATGGACGTGTCCCAAGTTGCTATTATCACTGAAAAGAACCTCGAGCTCGAACATCAGATCGACCGCCTCGAGCCCAGGGAGAAATCACGATCGCCCCCATCGAACATCGATCGAGCACTTGGGCACAATACTCTGGAAAGAGTCTCATATGCATTATATACATGACTGACTGAATTACCAAATTGTGTGACGATTACTGAACTGCGGGATGCCATAATTTACTGTAAATTGTGATGTGATCTCGTGAACTGCTACGTGTTATTGTACATTTGTTATCGATACCGTAAATCGTTATAAACTCATCAGAAATTGTTTTGTAATCTCGTCAAATTGAATATTATTGTGTCGTCGTACAGCACGCAATTTGCGTAATGCATGATTTGAGTGAACCATCGATGATGGTTTCTCACTGAGTTCGCAAAACTCACCCAAAATTTGCACCTATTTTCAGGTCTTGAAGAGTACCCCGTTCGACGCGGGAGTATGTCTCATCAGTAGGCAAGTGAAGAATAGGGGTCGGGATCGATTCGAGGTCTGCATTAGTGTCTTATCGAATTGTATTTCATAATCATCGTATAACAATGCTTTGTATTTCTACTGAGCCCATTGTGATTTTAATGTTTTACTCATTGGTGATTGTAAATTATTCTTGGATGACCGTAATAAGCTGGCGGTTTATTATGAACATGGGTTTTAGTTACTTCTTGCTTTTGCCGCTTAACGTGGAATCAATGGTTTCAAAAAAAATGTATACTGAATTTTAATCGACTGATGTAGTACGCTACTCTCGCGGGGCACGGACTTAGATATCACCAACGATATCAGGTTCGGGTCACTCGGGAGTGGGGTTTTACAGAGAAAGTCCCTTATGCTAATGCAGTAGGAAGTTTGATGTATGCAATGGTGTGTACGAGACTGGATATTTCACAGGCAGTTAATGTTGTGAGCAGATATATGCATGATCTTGGCAAGGTTCATTGGCAAGCTATGAAATGGATTCTACGGTATATTCAACATATCGTAAATATTGGTTTATTTTTTGAGCGAGATAAATCACTTAGTCAATATATAGTTGGATATTGTGATTCTGATTATGCAGGCGATTTGGATAAGCGAAGATCTACAACTAGCTACTTATTCATTTATTCTAAGGCGCCAGTTGGTTGGAAGTCCACTTTACAATCAACAGTGGCTTTTTCTACAACAGAGGCAGAGTATATGGCAATTACAAAGGCTGTGAAGGAGGTGATTTGGCTTCATGGATTGCTAAAAGACTTGGGAGTTGGTCAAAAACACCTTGTGGTGCATTGTGACAGCCAAAGTGTTATTCACTTAGCAAAGAATCAGTTTTTTCATGCAAGGACGAAACACATTGACGTTCGTTATCACTTTGTGAGGGAAATTCTCGAAGAAGAGGAGATACTTCTCCGGAAGATACGGACTACGGAGAATCCTGTAGATATGATGACTAAGGTGGTGACAAAAGCTAAGTTTAAACATTGTTTAGACTTATTCAACATCTTGCACTTTTGAGTTGACGCCTTGAGGGCGCAAATTGGAAGCACTACAAAGATTGTTTTGTTTGATTGGGATGATGAATGGTACTTGCATTTGGTGGGACTCGAAATTGTGCCAAGTTGGAGATTTGTTGTTTATTGTTGACTTTGGTGGCTTAATTTCTATTTGTTGTTTATTGTTGACTTTGGTGGCTCAATTTCTATTTGTTGTTTATTGTTAACTTTGGTGGCTCAAATTTCTATCCCATATTGGGAAGAAATGAGAATGAGAGGAGTTTGTTAAGTTAAAAAAGAACTCCTCCCCCTCCTAATCTAAATCATCCTAAAAATTTGATAAATACTAAAAAATTTGTATACATATCAAATTTAGTGTTCTCTTCTTAATAAGAGCAGGTTGCCTTAAGTGGTGTTCAGAGAAGTAGGTAAAATTGCCCGAACTCCGTTATCAATTTTCGAGTGTGTTCTTTCCTTATCTCTTATATTTATTTTGCATTTATAGCATTCAATATTATTTGTCGGGTATATTTGTAGTGTTGTGTTAAATTTATTTAAGTGTATTTACTATTCGTGTGTGTACACGAGCTAGGTTGTGATAAATACACTGTGCACATAATTTCTGTCTAAGAGGTCAGGTTTTAAGTGGGACCGTTTGTCACTGCTCATCCCTTCCTTGGGATTTTACGTGGAATGGTAATACTGTCTTAGGAGTGCATTTGGTGGTCTTTCCTGGGTATTACCGAATCAGTTCACTTCACTAGTTGTTTACCTTAGAGGGAAAAATTTCTCGATTTTTCCAACATTTTATTTCCACAATGTCAGGGTGACGAAGCAATTGAAGAAGCTTAATTTCCCTAAGAATACGAGAGACATCAGAAGCAAGCTCAAATACTTCATTGTGTGTGTCTATGGCTGATGCAACAACACCAAAGCTTCTTATGATTCAATTCGCTATAATCATAACTCTTGTTAAGGAAAATGAGAAGCTTAAATTTGAGGTACACTCAAATGAATACAGTTACTACTTCTTGGAAAGTAATGAAAATAGCCCATACATGTTTTTGGAAAGTAGTTCATGAAACTAATTTTTTGTAATTTAACTTAATATGAAGGCAGAGGAACGTCTAAGCTCAGGAAGCACTGGGTAGAGCAGTGGTATAATTGACGATACAATTGAGGAAAAAACCAACACTTCTCCAATCTCATCTTTATTATGATACAATAAAATAAAACCTAAAACTTTCTCTGAAAATTTTAAAACCAAACTGATTGATATGAATACCTAAGTTACATAATCGTTCTAAGATAAGAAAACGCAAGCACAACTAGAAAGATAAAATACGAAACAAAGAAATTAAAAAAAATACTCAATAAAGGGAACGATACCTTGTAAACGAAAACCTGAGAATTAAGGGCTCTAATGATGACAGTGAAATATGGCGACCACCAACAAAGCGAAATAGAGCCCAGGTGACGTAAACCTTACATTGTGTTTCACTTGCTACAGAAAGAAGAAGGTAGAGAGAAGAAACCAATTTTGGGTGGGAAGACGGCAGAGAAAAGAAACTAGAGAAGAAACCAGAGAAGAAGTAACATCAAAGAAGAAACCAACAAAATGGTGGGAAATGAACGCGCGAGAAGAAAATGTTACTTTTAAATATTAATTAAACAAAAGGCAAACGCCAACAGCGACATTTTATTCAACAAAACTTCGTGGTTTCTATTTAGTGTAAAAAGTGTTACAATTCTGCAACGTTTTCATAAAACGTTATAAAAATTTTGAACTGTTCGTGACATTTTTTAAATGTCATGAAAAGTCTTCATATTCAGCAACATTTTATCAATAAAACGTCGCGGATTGTGTTGTTTTCTTGTAGTGACTTCCTTTGTTTCAATTCAATCCTTTTCATGTAAGGTGTTTTCAAATTGAATCCCCTTTTGATTCACCCTTCAATTATTGATCTGTGTTAACTCCTAATTGGTTTTTGATTCATTGCATTGCATGTCTCCTATCTGAGTTGCTTGAGCATTGATCTTTAGCGAGAGGGGAATGATGATCATGTGGAGGCTGTATAGCTGCTTGCAAAGCTTACTATTCTCCTGCTCTTCAATTATGTTGACAATAATTATAAATTATAATTCTAATTCATAATTAAAATTAGATAAATTAAAATTCTTTTCAATTTATCTTTAATTTTTCAATTAAATAATTTATAATCATAGATGAAGATTAGCATTTAGTAACACATCATGACCACTCAAATATTTAAAAATATCAAAGTAATTTTGACTAACCTTTCCTTGTATGATTTTTTGTATAATTCAATTCTTTCATCATAAAATGTTTCAATTAGACATAGAGCATAAATCAATGTCTACTATATTTTGAGCCCAATCATATTAGTTCTCCTCCATTAACTACTAATTTAATTAATAACATTTGTAAACTATTCACAAAACATCACTTTGTCTTGGCTAAGGATTTTCCAAATCAATAATAATCGAGAACTATAGAACATTCTCCTAATTAATTCAGGATGATGAATCATATCTTTATCATTTAACTACTTTCATATAGTTCAAACTACATCCATTTATTACCAATTAAACAACTTATAATTTTAATAGGTCATAAATAATATCAAAATATAACAAGTATTATACAAGATAACTTTGAAGATTTCAAATCAAAGGATCACTTCACTACAAGAAATTATATTTTTAGTGAAAGCAAAAGTTGTCATAAAAAATAGTAATATTAGTCACTACTATTAATAGTGTCCAATTTTTGAAGTCGTCACCTCCCATTATAAGTATCTCCATCACCATTGAAATAGTGACTAATTTAAGAAAATGATCACAATTATGAAACACTTTTGTGACAAAAGTATCAACACTAAAAACTATAGAACGTGTGATAACACTAATGGTCACAGTAACTTTACATATTTATGAAAAGTTTGTTGACACAAATAATATAAAGTGGTAACAAGTAAAGTCATTACAATACTTCATTTTATTGTAAAAAAGTATCGACACAAAAACTATGAAATGTGTGACAACATTATATGTTCATAATAACTTTACATATTTATGAGAAGTTTGTCGACACAAATAATATAAAGTAGTGACAAAAAAGTCGTAAAAGTACTTCATTTTATTATGACAACATTATCACCAATAAAATAAATAGAAATAGTGACAAAATATTTGTCACTCTTGTTTTTTTATCGGTGTCCATTACTTGCTCACTAATATATTAAGGAATCTGTGTCAATATTATTTTCCACAAAAATGGAAATTTGTTCTTGTAAAAATATTGTCACTATTGTTTTTATTATTGTTACAAGTAAAACTATCAATTCAATAATGGAATTTCATTGATGTTAAAAGAAATTTACATAAGTGACCACATTATCTAACAAATTTCATTTTAAGTTTGGAAGTTTTATGTTACAATAATGTTGTAACTAAATAAAGTATATCTTAAAGTAAATTTATCACTAATATGTTAGTGTTTGTCACAAATAATATTATTAACTTTAGCAATTTAATTGCTTAATCGATAAAATTTTTGCATTGGTAGCCATAAAATAGAAGATTTCATAAATGATAGATTTTTAGTGCTAAGATATTGTCACACAAGCAAATAAAAATTATTAGTATATATAAAATATTTAAAATCATCAAAATGTACACAAATTTAATTTCCAATATATAAAATTGGAAAATTTAATATCTAGGACAATTATTTTATTACAATTATCCCAAACTATTATGTACTAATTTAAGCTAAAACTAAACAATTTAAAATTTTGAACTATTCTTCTAGACAAAGTTCACTATTGATTTATTTCTACAAAATAAATAAAATATAGAATCAATTAATTAGTTTATAAAATATTAAGCTATAAATTTAATACTAACATTTTATAATAATATAATGATAATGATAAGAAGTGATACTAATTATTCTAGATTTTGTAAATGTATAAACTTACATGACTAGTTAAGGTATTTGATGTTGTGTCACTTAATGGATCTCTAATTGAGGGAGAAGCATTGAGCAACAAACTAGGATTTTTTTTCCTTCAGCTTTCTTCTTGGCAAGTTTAGCAGTGATTGTTGTTCCTCTTCCATCTTTTTTTTTATAATTTTCATTTTCTATTTAAAAATAACAATTAATAGACTTATAATATTATATTAAAATTTATATATACAATCATATAATTTTGAAGATCACGTTACTAGTGCAAACAACTTGTCCTTCTAGCCTAGTTGCATTATTTGAAGTTCCAACTGTAGCATTGGATTATTGATTATGAGCCTCTATAGCTTTTGACTCCTTTACCATACTAGGTTCATTTTGTTCATCATCTATATTTGATAAAGATATACCATTGTTAACTATCGCATATAATTACGCATTTTAACCACTTTACAATTTTAAAAATAACTACTTATTAGGAACAAGTAGAATAAGCAGCTAAAACAAATTATAAGGAAAAAAATTCATGAAGTCAATGAGCAAAAAAAAATCAATAGATGTGTAATTTTTTAATTTGAAGGTTAAGGTTGAGCGTGTGATGTGTAATAGTCCATAGTGATACCCAGAAGTAGCAATAGGCTAGTTGAATTTGTTAGGATACTTAATATAGCACCCCACCCTCGCATGACACATACCTAACATCCTGAGTGATGTCCGAGTGCGAATTCTGCAATAGTGGCATGTTAGAACAGTCAGACACTCGAAATTTAATACAATTTTTTTCACATTTATCATACGCATATATAGAAATCAGTAGTTAAATCGGGCTCGTACTTTTGTTTCATAAAACTTGAAATAAAATTATTATTACACTTTGATCAATATCATTTGCAAAACATTTCCAAATTTCAGAAGTTAATACATACAAAAACATATTCAAATACACGTGATACAAAAATTGTGGAATACATTCTTTCATACAAAAATTAATGAAAACACTTATGTGGACGCGAACTGATTCTGACTCCCTATCTCTTACTTGTATGTAGTGACTATACTCCCGTTAACCTAACGGGGTAACCCTTCAAAGTTTGAAAGATAATTGCAAATTTTGGGTGAATTTTGCAAACTCAGTGAGTGACCATCCTCGATAGCTCACTCAATCACATAACACATGATTCATATCATTTATTTAATAATCATGTTGAATCATATGCACTTGATCAATCATTTCACATTTTTTATTTAACACATTATAATCATTCATATCATGCATATGTAGTACACATGAGACTCACTTTCTATTTGTTACTTTGTTGAGAACGAGTGCCTAATTACTAGCTCATATCTCTTAGTGGACACCGAGCTCTATCAGATAATGTCCCCTATCCCTTAGTAGATACCTGGTACATTCACACTGAGCCTGAGGCTCTTATCACATATTGAGCTTTAATCTCTTTTTCACTGGCGACTCCAGTCACAACTACCTTTATCTTTCACATATTCATGTAATAAAATGCATCAATCACAAATCTTCAGTCAATCACATGATCTCATTTACACATTCTCATCGGATTTTAGTCCGACAATTAAAGACCACATTTAGAAGCACTTATTTCATCATATTCACATACAAGTGGCACTTCAATCTCACAATCATGCATCAAATCTCAGACCTTCATTATCTGGCATCAACATAATCAAATCATATTCAGAACACTCAATTCATAGCATAAATGAAACAAACAATAAAATAAGATCATTTAAGTTTACTCACAGTACGCTCTAGATTAGCATTAGCTTCCATAACTTGGAAACATCTGAATGCGGGCATTTATCTTACACATCCAAATTATGCAATATACACATTGCACTAATCGGGGTACTTCGTATTGATCTAAAGATCAATCCCTTGGAAATCGAATACAAAATAATTAAATTCCAAGGATTGCAATATAGGATGCAACCTCGGGTCGTCTCACTTAATTGGAACCAAGTGAAAAAGGTCTAAGCTAGCCTAATTGTCAAAAATGCAATCAAAGTTGATAAAATGGGTTTTGGATCATTTGAAAGAACTAAGGAAATTTAACTAAAATTTAAGGACAAAGTATAAAAGTATATTTTTGGATTTAAAAGAAATAAATAAAATTGAAAATTCAAGTAATAAGCAAATGAGAATAAATCCTTTTGAAAATGAGCTTAGGCTATCATGGAGTGAACTTCACTAAGTTTTTGATTAACAAACCTTAAAGACTCTCCTTAAGTCCAGGATCTTGATTAATGAACTCCATTTCTCAAGATCCCATTAAATGCTCTTAAGCCTTAGAACCTTAAGGGACTCTTTAAGTCCAAGGTTTCAATCAACGAACTCCGTTAATTAAAACCATGTTAAATGCATCTTAGTGTGTGAAATAGACAAGTTAATGCAATTGGTCAATTGGCTCAAACACAATCTCAATATCAAACACAACTAGGCAGATAAAGAGAATTAACTTAATTACCAAAAGACATATATGAAACTTCATATATTGAGCATCAAAGTTCTACAACTAACCAATCCCATAACACAAGACATTGTTCGACACTTGATTAAACTATAACCAAGCTAATCTAACTACACGACAATAAACCCTAACTCAGGAATTTACAACAATGCAATTAAACTTGGCGATGTAAGATTAACTCCCTTTTTAAGAATCGATGAACTCAAGTCGATGCTACATTCTCAAGAGGAAATGTGGATTTAGCCGAGCATGACTCCAGATTCTCTCACGACTATTGAAGATCGGATGTCACCCATGGTTGCAATAGAGACTGGCGGTGGAGTAGAGATGATGGCGATGGTCAGAGATGAAGGGTTGATAGTGTTCGGACAAAAATTGTCTCTCTGCCTCCAAAGAGTAGCTCGACAGACAAAAACTCTCTTCTGACCTAAATTTAGCAACCTTTTAAATGATGGGTGCAGGTCGGGTTAACACAGTGAGAGAACTTTCCAAATAAAGTCCGGATATCTGTCTGCTTGCCGCGATGAGATGATTCTTTGATGTCGCAGCGTGCTCTTCTTGGATCGCTTGCCGCGGCGTGTTGCTAGTATCACGTCGCGACGTGTGGACTTTTTCATGCGTCGCGACGTGTTGACTCTTCTGATCCTTTTGACTCTTCTTTTCTCCTACAATATGAAACAACAATTTGCAGTATCAATTGTCCTTGGAAAAATTATGATGGAATTAATGTCAATTTGCAACAATTTCACTATCAAATTGTATAAAGTATGAGCTCATGCAAGGGACTAATTAAAGTACAAAAATCACAAATTAATAGTCAAAAACACATCAAAAACTATGAAAGTGTAGCCAATTTATATAATAAACTTGGGCTCAATCATGCACACACGTTACAACTTTGTACAATTATAAGAACTCATTTATGCATAAATAGGTATATAGACTATGTACAATTTATGCTCAATGACATTCCCAAGTATTTTTCCATTATTCAAGTCATAAGGTCATTCCAATATCAAAACTCACTTAAGTAACATTTAGACTTAAGGTCTATGTCTCAATACAATCACTTGAATCTAATTTCATAACTCAATTGCTCATTTCAGATTTCCCCAAAACATCATTTTGGGTCAAATTTACATGTTGGTTCTGACCCTGATAATGAAGTCATTTAGAAACACTGTCTTCTAGAAACATGTTCACCTATGTATTAAGTTTCTAATGACACCAAATTGAAACAAATTGGTCCAGTATTTAGAAAGATATTCTCCAAATAATTCATATTGTTATTGACTGTAATTGTATTATGTACTTGACTTCTATCTAGAAATTGAAATTCTTAGAGATAGAATTGGAATTCAATTTCTTCATATAATATGTATCCCTATGCCTAGTTTACTCCAAATAAAAAATCATCCCATTTAGATGACTAAAGAATAATATATAACTGAAATATCCAAGCATGTTAAGTGAATCATATCAGTTCATACTATTCCAACATATTCTCTCATTTTCATTCAATCAATCTTTTTCAAATCAATTCAAAATGCTGCCAATTTTTATGGATAGGTAGCATAATGTGTTATTAACCTATTTGTTCAAGAATCAAGTCATTTAGAGGTCTATACAAAAAGTTATGGTCAAAAGAAACAAGATTGTTCAGTTTACAAAATGCTTTTGGGTGCACAAACTATTAGAAAGCACAGTGTCATGATGTGACAATTAAAAACCAGGTCCAGCAATCAGCACTCACGGGAATGAGGAAGAGAAGTCATGGGTGTGAGGAAAAAAAATCATAGGTGTGAGGTACTCACGCCTATGCACACTTAACCAAATCTGTCCCACATTTTTCACTTGATCTCTCCCAAATGATTTCAGATGGCTAAGATTTTTGGTGGAGAGGTAGAGCAATGTGTTTCGAGTGCAGTGGTTCAAATCCCATGTCATTTGGAGGTTGAAAGAAGGAGATATAACCAAAAGATCGAAGGATGTTGTGTTAGTCTCCAACCTTAGAAGTCACGATCGTGCTTCGTCGTGATCGTGACACTTAATCAACTAATCTAGGATCCCATACCATTAACTTACTAAGTTAGTTGTTTCTTAATACCTAATCCAACTTCACTATTAAACTTAGAGAGCCTACTATAGGTTATAGGGGAGATAGGGGCATTCCTAGAGTTGAATAGTTTTGCCGATTTAGAGAAGGTGAGGGCTCGAGAGCTTAATCGAGTCCATATGCTAACACCATGATGAGAATGCCTTCTATTTAGATTCAAGGATCAAAGAACATCTCGGAATCCCAAAGATGTCTCTAACCCATTTCTTTACCATTGTTATTAGTCTTTTCTAATTTTGTTTTGTGTTTGTTTTTTTGGATTACATTTATTGTGTCTTAGTAGTTTCGTTCCCATCATTTTAGGGTGTTTTGTTTTCTTATCTTTGCAAAATTTGAAATTGTATTTGCATCTTAGCTCTTTGTAGTTCGACCCTATCCCACCATTTACTACATAGTTTAGTAGTTAGGGAGTTATTATTTAGTAGTTAACGACAGGCTATCATGATAACTAAAAGAAAGGTTATACGGTAGTGATGGAACATTATATTGATGATGATTTGACTATAGTCAGTAGACTACTAAGGTAAATTATATTCTTTAATATTCTTATCATTTTGTATTATGTTACGATTAATATTTGTTTATATTTGTAAATGATAGGTTTATTTATGTGCCAACACCATATTTAAGAGAAAGGTTGACAACGATATTGGTCGAGTGTTTAACATATTATAATATCAGCACCGAGCTATCTACTATAACACTTGATAATTATAGCACGAATGATGTGATGATTGAAAAGGTGAATAAGTTACAGGTTAGGAGCTTATTGATTAGTGAGAGGTTGCTCTCTATGTTTTATTTTGTTCATATTCTGAATTCAATTGTTAATGACAGGTTCGAGATAATAAAGGACACACTAGACTCGATGCAAGATAATGTAATATATTGGAGTGCAACCCCCAAAAGTGTTAAAATTTATGTGTTTAATATTTATTTAATGCAATTATTATTACATTATTAGGTATAATTTACATATAAATAAACTAGTACGAACTATTAACAATCCAAATTATAAGTATTAGCTAGCTCCTTTTCTCTACTATAGGTTAGTTATCCTTAATCTTTATTTTTGGGATTACTTATTTTTCATGTGATTATTTTGATTTTTATAACTAAAGATATAATTATTTACTTGTATGTTTTTTGCAAGTTCTAGACTAATATCTCTCGCTTGTTTGCTCAACTTTAATGTATACACTCTAGTCTCTACCTCCAACTATAATTGATAATTTCACTTTGTGTATATTAATTTCTACCATACTTTCATAATCTTACGTGTTCTTCATCACTAATATGTTTGCTCACTTTTAATATATAAAATATAAAAAGAATGTATCATTAAAAATTTAGATAATATTAACACAACTATATTATTTTGTTTTGAAAATAAAATGATTTGTATAGTATTATTGTTTAAATTGTTAATTAAATGAATGTTGCATTTCTCATATATAATCTTTTGGTTCACTTTTTCCTAAATTAATTTATTTTGAACTTATTCATTTCAAAGATAAATTTATTTTGAACACAATTTCATGTACATTTAGTATGTACATTTTTAAGAAACTCATTTTCATTGAGCAATTGTGTTAATGAAATGAATGTTATATTTCTTACATATAATCTTTTGGTTCACGTTTTAAAAAATAAATTTAGGCTCAATTTATTCATTTCAAAATTTTATGTACATTTAATATAAATATTCCATAAAATCTCATTTTATTAAGCAATTGTGTTAATTAAATGAGTGTTACATTCTCATGTACAATCTTTTAATTCACTTTCTTTTATAATAAATTTAGTTTTAACTTACTCATTTCAAAATTTTATAAATATATGTTTAAAATAATAAACAATAAAAATACTTTTAAAAAAATCGAGGTAGTTCCCAATTGGGCCTCGGGTTCAGCTCGAGCTCAGATTTTACTCTTCAGGTTGACCTTGGACTAACATACTGCTAACTCGACATGAAGATTTATACTGATCGGCCTAATGCTACCCTTTTGGTATGGGCTGAGTAGTAAATAAGAAACAAAATTTCCGTCCTAACAACCTAGTGCGTGTCTACCAAATACTTTCTACAGAGTCCCTTTCTCTAATGATTAATTTAAGCCTCTTAGGGTTTGTAGTGATGTTGTATTCTGATAGGTCTGTTTAAAGATGAATGACATTGACTCGTTCCAACTTTACTCTTTCAAGGAGGAAGACCAAAAAGATATCATGATCTTTATATAATGAAGTTATCATCAAAGCTTTTCACAAGTTTGACAATTATCAAGATAGCTGAAGAAGAAAGAAGATATTTGCTTGAATATGACTACTTGTATTTCTAGAAGCTTAACTGCTGCTATTTATACCATACAACTTATGACTTTGTTTACAAGTTGATCACGTTTCTTCTAACTAATTCTGTAACTAACTAAAAAATACTAGTCATAAATTACAAGCCGTCATTACTAATTTTTACTGCTCCTATTCTTGCTACTGGTCTCACTGTTGCTACGACTACTCTTTTTACAAAGCTATCTTATTACCGAGCCTTTCTTTAGTAGTATCTCACTATCTTGTAGAGTAGTCATGGTTTACAATATCCTTTAAGAAAGCCATTCCCTATCATTCCATGTGAATACCACATTGCTAATATTAAGTTTTGGATTACAAGCAAAAAACCTATTTGGAACTGTCTCCCGTATGACTGGAGAATTTCGGCATTCATATGAAATTAGACAATAACTAAGAGTACTTGAAAACTACATCTTCTATCACACTTGTAGCCCGCAAAAAACTTGGTATATAGTCCATAGCCGAGCAAGAAAAGGGAATTTAGACTGGATTGTCACGAATGATGATAGGAAAGGATTGAATACACGGTTTGCAGAATTGTAAGGAGCAGTAAGAAGACAACAGCTAAAAATGATATTAATACCCATGAACCGCTCAAGTCGTCATGTCTCAGTTTTGCCTTCCATACATTCCATTTCCTACCACAGTGCTTGTTCACCTTTGCATATATTTTTGAGCAGAATGATCTTTCATGGTAAAGCCTAACATTGTCAAGAAGTCTATTGAACATGCTTGCTACCACTTCATCATGTCCCAACCAATTGTCGATAATTCCACTGCGGCAAAGCAATTCCACATCCTTGTTAGATTTTATGAGGCAATCTATGAACATAGTATAGTCAATGGCATGATATATATCGTCTTTCCAGAATTGCTCATAAGCAATTAGGTTTCTTAGCAGAGACTAAGTTCTGTCCTCAATTGTCAAATTTGGAATCTCCAAGATACCATTTGCAAACTTTATATCGAATATACTGCATCCCTCTACCCTTCTAAACTTGATTCCTGCTTCATTGAGCTCTATGACACATCTTGTGTGAGCTTTAGCATCATCTTCTTTGCTTCCTTTATTTCTACACATTAAGCCACAATCGATGGACAAGCAGAATATACATTTGGTTTTTTGTTTTTCCTGGTCTGTCTTGTTCAGGTAAGCCTTCACTCCTTGCGGAGAAGGAAGTCAATTGTCATGCATTAACCCCAACAAATGACAGACTGGGACTTTTGGCAAATTATGTTCTTCTCTTCGTTTGTAGCCCGAGCCTGGAAGTATCCTGAAGAACCGGAAGATCATGTCCTCAAGGTTGCTCTTTTCTTTTGGTAATAAAGTCATATCAAACAACTTTTGTAATATGAAGAACGGAAGCTAATTCTCTAGTAAAAATAAGTCATGTTTCAGTGCATATAAAGTCATTTCTGATATGAAAATGGGGTTGTCATCTTCACTACTCACATTTTCTGCTACACCCTTGCGAATCAGCTCTACAATGAAATACCCATCAACCAGCATTGTTTCCAAGAAGTCATCAGGTCGTCTTTCTTCTAAAAATTGTTTCTCATAACTATTTGTAGCTCTTTTGTTTAATTCGTTAAGAGCCTCAACATACTTTGTAACGCTACTCTTGTCCCTTCGCTCAAGAAGAAGTTTGAGATAATGATGTAGTGATTTTAATCTCTTTAAAATCTAGGATCTATTCATATCAAATATCAAGAATAAAATAAAAAGGAAGCATACCTGAATCCATTGTGAAATCTACACTGGAGTTTTGTGGTTTTGTCTTCCAAATTAAAACATAGCCCCTTTTTCTAGAGTTTTCTGTAACTCTCTGTTTTCTCTCTGATGATAGGATTTCAGACAAGAATTGAGGTTACGTTTAATTTGTGGACCATAACTATTTATATTAGGGTAAAACCCTAATATAATTTCTAGTTTAGCCCATTATAAAACTAGAAATTTTAGACCCGATCTCTGCACATATAGAGCCCACACTTAAAATAGATGCATGAAGCCCAAAATACTATAAACATATTAGACCACTTTAATTAATTGGGCTCAACTTTATATGATAGCCTTTATATACAATTATACACATATAAACCCACATGTTTGATTAAAAATCCTTACAATCTCCCACTTGGGCTCTATGTGTTATCTTAAAATTGTATATTAACCTTATGAGTACTTAGAATTGTGCTATCATTACTGTATGCATCCCCAGACAATCCGATCCATCAATCATACCAACATAGGATCAAAGCGTCTTTCACTACAATTAACGTAACTAGAATCATCAATGGTCACGTATGCTGATATAACCAAATGACATGGATCAAGCATGGGTGTGTAGCATGGAAATTATAAGCAGCGTGATCTTAGCATGCTTATTTTCAACTGGTCCAACCTTATGCTTTAGTGAGATCAATTTTAAAAAAGTTCAGAGACAAAATAAACCAAATATCTTAAAGCTGAAAATAACCTCAAACAATTTAACTAAAAATTGTATCTAAATGACAGTGAAAAATGTCTAATCCAAAAAGCATCTACAATACAAACTCCCACTGAAGCTATATATCCTGAAAAGATGCAACACCCATATGAGCAGTGTGCTCATGACAGACCTTGGCTGGCACTCCTTTAGTAAGCGGATCTGCAACCATGGAGTTTGATCCAATATGTTGTATAAACAACTGTCCACTTTGAACTCTCTCTTTAACAATTAGGAACTTGATGTCGATGTGCTTCGACTTTGTCGAGCTCCTATTATTATTGGAATATAGCACTGCAGAGTTATTATCACAAAACAACTTAAGTGGTCTTTCAATAGAGTCCACAATGCGCAGCCCAGTGACAAAGTTTCGCAGCCATATCCCGTGGTTGGATGCCTCATAACATGTTATAAACTTCGTTGCCATGGTGGAAGAAGCTATAAGTGTATGCTTAGCACTCTTCCAGGAAATAGCTCCTCCAGCAAGTAGGTAGATATAGCCCGAAGTGGATCTCCTACTATCTTGGCATCCAGCAAAATCGGAATCAAAATAACCAATGATCTCCAGCTTATCCGATATCTTATATGTGAGCATATAATCTTTCGTTCTTTGTAAGTATCGCATTACCCGTTTGATCGCTTTCTAGTGATCCAATCCTGGGTTACTTAAATATCTCCCTAGCATTCCAACAATGTATGCAATATTCGGACGCGTACAAACCTGAGCATACATTAGACTTCCTACAGTGGAAGCATAAGGAATTTTCTGCATTTCCTTAGCTTCAAAGTCATTCTTGGGGCATTGACTTAAGCTGAACTTATCTCCCTTAAACACAGGGGTATCACCTGGTTTACAATCTTACATGCCAAATCTTTTAAGTACCTTTTCGATATAGCTTTTTTGTGATAATCCAAGAATGCCTCGAGAGCATTCCCGATGTATCTGAATCCCTAAAACAAAAGAGGTCTCACCAAGGTCTTTCATTTCAAATTTCTTTGACAGAAATCTCTTGGTTTCGTGCAATAAGCCTATATGATTAGTGGCAAGCAATATGTCATCGACATATAAAATCAAAAAAATGTACTTACTCCCACTGAACTTATGGTATATACAATCATCAACCAAGTTAATCTCAAAACCAAACGAGATGACAACTTGGGAAAATTTGTAATACCAATGAGGAAATGCCTGCTTGAGTCCATAGATGGATTTCTTTAGTTTGCAAACCATTTCCTTTGCATCTCCTAATAAAAAGTTTTCTGGCTTCACCATATAAATCATCTCATCAATGTCACCATTGAGAAATGTTGTCTTAACATCCATTTGATGTAACTCAAGATCAAAATGGATTTATAAGCTTGGAGACATGGCACCAGTCTATATTACGCAGTTTTAGGTTTAAGTATAGAAAACTTGAAGGCAAGAAAATATGATCATCTAATAGGTGTGAGGGAAAAAATCCCATACTCTTTGTCTCCTTCCAGATCAAGAAAATTTTGGAAAAATAGAGAAAAACATACCAGTGATATATCAGAAGAGCTAATTAATTCATAATAGGTAGTCATTGACTCAAGGATAAGTAGCCACCAAAACTCGATCATCAGTACAAGTAAAAGAGTTCCAGTTCGCACTATGTCACCAAATGATGATAACTTGGAAAATTCTAAAGCAGAAAGAAAGAAGAGTAACTTGCCTTAAGACGTATCGTCTTATATGGAGCTTGTTTCGTCTCGCTCACTTCAAACCATTTCAGTGTTATTAACACTACAAGAAAATTTGGTTTCAACAACCAAATTCTCAGCAACCATAGTAAATTGGTTGCTAATTATATACATTTTGCAACCAAAAATTATTTGGTTGTAATATATAAGTTACGTATATTTTTTACCGACCAATAAATACTTGGTGGCTATAGATGGTCACTAAAACTTACAATTCATGGATAATAATATAACGACCAAACTTAACAATTTTAGTGACAACTTAACGGTCGCTATAGAAAATTATTGTTAACAACCAACTATTGAGTGGTCACTCCCAGTATTTCAAATTTTCCATTAGCAACCAATAAATTTACATAACTTCTTTACAGTAACCACATTATATGATTGCTAAAGAAGTATTTATAGCAAGAAAAAAATTTGTCACTAAGTATTTTAGAAAAGATGAAAATAATTCTTTAGATTCATCCATATAGTTTAAATTAGTTTAAAGGTTCATTCTTATAATAATTAATTATTATAATTTAATTTATATTAATTTTATAATTCAAAATATATTTTCATTTGAGGAAATAAGTTATCTAATAAAAATTTATTGTTTGGTAATGTTTGATATTTTCATTTTCATTTACCTTTAGTTAATTAAATTAGTGAACTTTTATTTACTACGTAAATATACATATTACTTTCAATATCTTTTCATTAAAAAATCAAAAGTTAAGCATAAATTTTAGTTTACAATCTAACATGAAAAGTTAAATCTAGCAAGAGATGCTAAAAGCTTAAAATCCGAAAATTAAGGCCAATATATTGTAACTTTTGTGGGAATAACATTAAAAACGAGGGATTATAAAAAACATCAATTTTGGGTCAATTTCATTAGCGTCAATACCTCTCTCCAAGGAACAAAGAGGGAAAAATGAATTATATTAGTATATGAATAATGGGAAACATATATAGACCCAAACATATGTTCTTGCCAAAATTTCTAATGTGATATACACAAATTATAAATATGAAACACTAATTTTAAAAAAGTTTCAATCGATGTCTAAACGTGATATAGTGTAAATGTAAAAAGAATTATGACTAAAATTTAATCTTTTAGCATATAAAATTTCATATGCCCATCGACTAACATTTTTTTATATGTTTTTAAGTTACTTAATGAAAATTTTAATGTTATTAGATTACATCATAGTCAATATCATCACTAACATTCATATCGATATTAGCATTTATATTCCTTTAGTTGGTCAAACCTAATAAAATTTATGATTAGTTCGGAAAATGTCTTAAACTCAAGTAATTGAATATAATATAATTAGTAAATTTAAATAAAATAATCTGAAATTTATTTAAATCAAAATATTTATAAACTTAATTTTAATAACTTTGGTAATGATTCCTAAAAAATAAGATCGAGCTATTTGTTTTCTAAAAAATTCATTAAGATGTTAGCGTTTTATTTTCACAAACACTTATTTTTGATGATAAATGGTGTACTTAAGGGTATTTAATTGAGAACAATACTCTAAGGAGAACTATCTTTGAAGAAATCTTAGTAAGGTCCTTAAGGAATTCAATATCAACCAAAGAATAAAAAAAACTAATTTCATTGCTCCTAATTTCAATCCATACTCCAACAGTAAAGACTTTGTCATCTAATTGAAATATCCTTTGGGCAAATATTCCAGTGTCTCTTATAGGCATACTTTGAGATGCAGAGCCCTAAGGTCCATTAGCATAGGCGGTATGTTCAAATAGGTCATTCCTAATATTTCATTCATCTTATGGTTTGCCGTTGAAGAAAGACTAACTACCAAGGGTAGAATACATGGTAATATTATCATCACTATTGGTTACTCTCTCTGGTATTTAGTTCCTAAAATCATTGACCATTTATTCTTCCAACATAGATTCTCTACTTATGGCAAGAGAATTTACATAAATTTAATCTTTCTTGCCCAACTCAAACATAGCCAAAAATCATATTATAGATCACTCAAAGAAGATGGAGAGTCGATGAGAACTCCATTAACTTCAGCATATCATTTAGAAGAGATGTGAATGAAATTGGAAGGAAATAAATCACAAGACTTGGGAAGTTGAATAAGAAACAATAGGCCATAATGAGATGATGAATTTAATACGAGAATAATAATCAACTTTCAATCTCTCTACAAGATGATAAGAGCTCCTAAGTTGATTTAAAATTACCTAGTGATTTCCGAATTTACATAATAGCTTGAAGAATGTAAGGGAACCAAATACTAATATGCTAGAAAATACTTTCAATTAGCTTATACAGACAATAGGTGAATCAAATAATGTTAGGGAACCAAATACTAATTATCAATACATCCAAATAACAGGGGAATCAAAGAATTATCAATACAATGTTTTTATGTGTGTATAGATATGTAAGAGGAAGATATACATACCAAAACAGGGAAATCAAGAGTCTGGGAGAGAAAAAGAGATAACAGAGGAATTGAGAGTCGATGGAGAGGGAACGTGCATGCGGTTAGGATATAAGATAATTAGGGTACGAGGTAGAGAAAAGTAGAGGCACAATATATACAAAAAGTTCCGAAATAACAAAATCTAGTGCCAAAATAAAAATAAAATCTGCGTAAATAGCCTTCTCAATTACCATATCATCCAAAGCTAAAATGTTAAGGAACTTAATCCAAATTCAAAGCAATCTAAGGAAAGCTTTACGGGTTGTTTGGAAGAGGATGAATTCTCCCATGGGTTTAAAACTTACTCTGTTAACAAATTCAATTCACCTTATAAATCAAGTGAATTGATCCCCAAAAGCTGCTCTCTTGTTTTTTAACTCACAAAACCAATAATACCCACTATTCCAACATAATAACCCTACACCAGATGAGCCACACTCTTCTCCCAAAAACAATGGCTTCAATTTGTGTGGAGGGGTAGTACCTTGAGATGTTGTCCTTGACCCAGTTGTTGGAAAATATCTAGTCACTGGTAGCGGAGGATAGTAGCTCATTGGGTAGCGCTACGACTACGTTTATACATGAGTTGGTTAGTGCAGTTAAGACCGTTGAATTTATGTCGTAGAGCTTGACTCTGTTAATACCTTGAGAATTCAGAAGCTGTACGATGTTGGTCGGGGTAGGGAGGTTGGCAGCTTTCTTTCTCAGCTTCTCTGTTGTTACGTCCTTCCTCCTTACCATTTGTCGCAGCTCTCTCTTTTCTTGCGTGTTCTGTGCGTGATTTTCTATCAATTTTAGACCCCCCTTTTCTCTTCATGTTGTATCCTCTCTGCTCTCTCCTGTTACGTTCTTATGCTGCCCACACCTAGGTCCTCTAGCGTTTTTGTGTGGCTAATTAATTTGCTCCTGCTTGCCCTTTGTGTGCTCCTCAAAATGAAGCCAACGCCTGCGTCTCCTGCGTTGATTTAATTTTTTGGGCCTCCTTAATGTGTCTCAAGCTGTTGATCCTTTGTGAGATGTCGTCTCTGTCTCTGTAGCTGTTGATGTTGTTTTTCTTCCTAGCGTGGATGATTGGACCATTTTAAATTGCCACAGCTGATGCCTCTCTTTAATTCCTCTTTAGCGCTACTGTTGCATGAATTGACAATTAAAATGCCACTAAACTAAAATCCCTTTAGGCTTCTCACGCCTGCTGCCTCCTTTAAATTACTGCCATTTGCTAACAGCTATGGGACAAAATTTGCCATAAAGTCAATAAAATATTTAGTTTTAAACAATCCACTCAAATAATTTATAAATTAGGAAAAAATTAGACTAAATTTTACATAATTATAAGGTGTAAGATGAATTATGAAAACAATATTCAAAAGGAACGAATCCAAAATATAGTAAATTTACCATAGTTTAATTTTAAAATCATACTAATCGATTTTTCAAATTTGGTACCATAACTTATAATTTATATCAATTTAGGTAAATTTGGTTTATGTACCATAAATGATTAATGACAGATCTTAGGTGTCCTATATTATAAACTAGATATTTTATTAAATTTTTTAACAAAAGATACTATTAAAATTAAAAAGAAATAATTATAAAACTTTATTATTTATGTAATAAATAATCATATGGTATTTTTGGTGAAAGTAGTTTAATTAAAATTTTATAAAGATGATCTCTTTTTTTAATCATATTTTAAATTATTTAATTTTGTTCGATCTTTATTATATACCTGTTTTATAATCCTTTTGGGTTATTCATACATTGCGCATATATCTAATGGGGTGCTGAAAAGTTTTGATTTTTCTATCAACTTGAGGTGATTTATACCATTGCTTGGGTAAGGTTGTGCAATATTTGCTTTTTAGCTTCTGATGATGATTCTGATAACGATTTAGGGATTATTTGTTGAAATTTTTTTATTGCTGTGTGAGATAGCTCTTTTTTTTAATTAAGCTATTGTTCTAGAAGTTGCTATATAAAACAGTTTGCTAAACTTCTCTACCTTTTTCAGTTTTTAGGAATTTCTTAAATTCGGCATTCTCAACCATAGATTTCAAATGCTCTTTGTGATTGTAGAGACTCTTCAGTGCAATAAATTATGTGCCAAAGCGAGTATCTCCAGGATGAATAATTACAGTCCACCCAGGTTGTTTTCTCAACCATCCATGAAGTCACTTGTGATTGTACCCAAAAACTGTAATCCTCGAAGCAAGAGCTACCAAATTCTTCACCGATGTCAATTCCCTAATAGATCGAAGGTTATTTTCTAAATAAAAATATACTTCGATCGAGAATATTTAGAATATATTTATATTTATTTATTTATTCATGACTACTTACAAGTTATTTGATTCAAGTAGATAAATTCTTCAAAATAATTGATAATATACAAACTATGTAAGGAAATTATCTTTAACAAAGAGGATCGTGTACTTGAATGCAAAATACCACACAACAGATGGTTTTAGATTTTATTTCGATTAAATGTGTAACGCCCCAAATTAGGGGTTAGCATATTAAGCAAATTTAGTCCGATTTAGGTTATGTCTCTTTGACATTTTGGCAGGCATTCATGGCATTTTCCGGGTACATTGGTTTAATGACACTTCGGATTGATTCGGACTGTATTAAGATAATTTAATAATTTTTGTATACTTCAAACATTTTTAGAAATTAATGGAGGATTAGTTTTGAGTTGCCAATTTATTTTGCGAGTCCTTATTTTCTGACGGCATTTTGGTGAATTTTTGGAAGTTGTTTGGAACTTCTGGGTATTTATTTGAGAGAAGAATTCATAAGTGTGTTTTTAGGTATTAACTATTCATCCAATAGTACTAATTGAATACGTGGACGAATATATAAGGGTTGATTAATTATTTTGAGACAGAACCGATAGCGTTCATCGGTGTTGTTTCGCCGCTCTGTCAGTCTGATTTCGATCTGCTTTTCTGCTGCAGATCATGAGGTTAGTCCTGTTGATAATGAATCTATGGTATGTTCCTGTCTTTTATAAAGATAGTCGGATGAGATCTGATATTGGTAAAAAGAAATTTTTAGATCCATAATATTTGATGATTTGGATGATTCTGATAGGTTAGATTTGTTAAACAGGTTAGTTTTTAAGTGATGATGCTAAAAGAATTGAGAAGAATTGAGAAGAAAAGAAAGGAAAGTGAAAAAAAAAAAAAGAAAAGAAGAAAGTTTCGGAGGTCGAAGAAGATGATGAACAGTGCAGCATAGTGATGAATAGTGAATTGTGCATAGTGAATAGTAAATAGTGAATAGTGAACGTACGTATTTGTGAACAGTAAGAATATGTATTTGTGAATAGTAATACGTATTTTGAGCGAGAAAAGAATCTGGAAATTTGCATGAACATGCATCATATTCATTTAGCATACGATAAGTATGCCTGATAATAATTGTATCAGATGATAGAGGAACGGCCATCGCCAGATATTGCGGGACTTGAGGCAATAAATAGTAAAGGCGATTTAAGGTCGATGTCGGGACTTTCAAGAATGTCAATAATTTGATAAGTAATACCGTAATTTCGTAAGTCATTTGATAAGTATATCGGTAATAAGTAAGAGACCCGAGACGGTCTCACTTTGATTTTTTTTTCTGTACTGAATTGTGTACTAGTCCGGACAATGAATGTCCGCGTGCTCATATGTCTTTATCTTGATTGTGTAATATTCGGACAATGAGCGTCCAAGGAGATTGTTGCATGATTATTTTATTGGAAGTGCTAATTTATTGCATATGAAATGTCCGGAATGATTTGTTCATGCGAGTTGTGGGTAAATAGGCATGCCTAGAAGGTCTCAGAAGGCTTCGTGACACTTCGGTGTCGAGACTTGATCTTCGTGACACTTCGTGTCGAGACTTTGGTCTTCGTGACACTTCGGTGTCTTCGATATGGACACGGTGTCGAGACTTGATCTTTCGTGACACCGGTATCTTCGATATGGACACTTTTGTCGAGACTTGATCTTCGTGACACGGTGTCTTCGATATGGACACTTCGGTGTCGAGACTTCGGTCTTCTGATAAGTCCCATTACCCACTTCTATTTTATGGACTTTTGCTTTGTTTTGTCTGTTAATGATAACATCTGTTATGAAGTGCATTTTGCCTGCCTGAGTATTAATCTCTGATCTCTGAATGCATGCTGATATCGTTATTGTGAAAAGAAATTGGTTAAATTAGATAAATGATTACTCACTAAGCTATAAGCTTAGCACGATGGATTTGTCTCGTGTAGGTACAGAGCAAAGAGATTAAGGACTGGGACAAGTCAACCGTAGTGGTCAAAGGAGTCAGAGTTTTTGTGTCACTCGAATATGTATTTTGTTTGGTTTATTTGGGCCTGTACATATTCTTTGGATTTGTTTCTGGAAAGTCTGAGATGTATTATATGTGTGTTAAACTTAGATTTTAAAACAATGCATATGTGTAATGTTTGATTTTGTTTGTTTTGTCTTGGGTGGCATCCATGTATCCTCCCAGGGGGTATTTGGGTGTTACATCTTTTGGTATCAGAGCATAGTTTAGGCGATTCTGGTTTAACCAGCGCTTAACTATTGCTTGTATTTGAATAGAAGAGTTGTGTCTGGCCTAATACGGTTTGTCCCATGTTTTGGTTCTAGAATGTCCGTATGAAAAGATTCATAAGACTGTTGATGAGGTAGTTGAGAATTTGTGATTCTGGATAAGATTATAAGAATGGGTTCGATAGTAGAATGTCATGATGGTTACATATCGTAAGTGTCTGAATTGATGCGATTCAGACATGGGAAGTTGAATAGACTGTTGAACGTGCATGTACACATGCTTATTATGGTTAGACGAAGTTAGGTCTGTAATGAATTCTATGTCAGTATGTTCAAGAAGTACGAGTTTGATTTTCGATATGTATTTTTAGCTCAGGAAGCTAAGATGTCAAATAAGCAAATAATGAGGTAATGCATTTGTATTGGTGAATGCATTGGGTATTGAGATTCGATTCTGATGAGATTATTGGATTAAGACTTATTGACGTGTTCGGTATAGCATTGCGTTGTTTGCTGATGTTGGATTACGGACGGAGGTCCGATGATTACGTTATTGTGTGAGCATTATGAAGTGCGTTTGATCGGTCAGATTTTTAATGGATAAAATACAGCCGTTTTGCTGCCCGATTTTTGGGGAAAAAAAGGCAAAGTTAAAATACGAATACTAGTTTGAAAGTGTGATTCTTAAGATCAATTTTGGTGCATTTTGAGATATTGGCAAATTTGTGGCAAAAGATTGGAATAGTTCAGTTTCTAAGTGGGAGAGATTCAGAATTTTATTCTGACTTGCGTGAATGTATACTTATGGAAGACGAAATAAATGACAATCGAAAGATGAGATAGAAATAAGGAACGAATAAAAGAGAAGTCTGGTCCAAGATCAATTGAGAACAAATGTTGATAAGTGAACTTGGGTGAAATCATTCATGTTTTGTAGGAATGAAGAGAAAAAAAAATTTGTATGCATAGAGACAAATGATGTCACGTGAGGTGATTAGTTGATACCTGATTTGAAACTTACTGCCATAGCTTTGAAAGCTTGGAGACACTGTAGGTGTAGTGACATATGGCGGATAGTTTGCGGTATTGAAAGAATTGAATACGATACGGAGTCAATGAATAGAAGAACTGAAGGTTTATGAATTGTTTGAATGAGTACTATCCTGGTACATTTATGTGTATCTGATGCTGTGTAGAAGACATTGTATTACCACTGTAGCGATGTGAATGTAATGTGTTCGGAGGGAGATGCATGTGACTGTATGTCAGGAAATTGGTGGAATAAGGTGACGAGTTATATGATCGATCATGAGATGATATCTGATATGAGGTTTCTTTGATCACATTGTTGCGTGATTTTCCAAGAGGGAATACGTGAAAGATGAGATTAATGATCGTAAGATATGAATTGAACCTTTTGACTGATGATTGGTTCATATGATGTTCCTTATGAAATGAGATCATTGACTGGTATGATTATGTAACTATGTGAAGAAACATTGGTTTTGTGGCTATAGTGCTTATTTATGAGATTTGGTGGTATTAGATGCATTTGGTTATATTGGCGTTATTGATTCGAAAGTGAAAGTAAAACATTTATTTTTCCCTTATGAAAAAAAATTACATGCCTTGCTCAAAGGCTATGCCAATAAGCAATGAAGGATCATAGGAAATGCTAAGAAGACAAAAAAGTGCGAGCTTCATGTAGCTCAAATTAACACTAAGAACGAGATAAAGATACATAATGATAAGAATGACACAAAAGCATGCGATAGCGGATAACATTTTGAAAGTTGGTTTCATCTAGAAGAAATTTTGAGGTAAGAAAGAAAGAATGTGTAGGGATAAAGTAATGAGGAAGGAATGGTCTCTATTTATAGAACATTTTGGTACTGTTACCTAGCCATTTTTGACCGTTATAGAGCCGTTATTTTGACCGTTACTAGCCGTTATTTTTTTTAACTAGCCGTTACCTCAGTATCCGCAATTCTTCGGATCAGATCTGAATTTCGAGGATGAAATTCCTTAAGGAGGGAAGAATTGTAACGCCCCAAATTAGGGGTTAGCATATTAAGCAAGTTTAGTCCGATTTAGGTTATGTCTCTTTGACATTTTGGCAGGCATTCATGACATTTTCCGGGTACATTGGTTTAATGACACTTCGGATTGATTCGAACTATATTAAGATAATTTTAGTAATTTTTGTATACTTCAAACATTTTTAGAAATTAATGGAGGATTAGTTTTGAGTTGCCAATTTATTTTGCGAGTCCTTATTTTCTGATGGCATTTTGGTGAATTTTTGGAAGTTGTTTGGAACTTCTGGGTATTTATTTGAGAGAAGAATTCATAAGTGTGTTTTTAGGTAATTAACTATTCATCCAATAGTACTAATTGAATACGTGGACGAATATATAAGGGTTGATTAATTATTTTGAGACAGAACCGATAGCGTTCATCGGTGTTGTTTCGCCGCTCTGTCAGTCTAATTTCGATCTGCTTTTCTGCTGCAGATCACGAGGTTAGTCCTGTTGATAATGAATCTATGGTCTGTTCCTGTCTTTTATAAAGATAGTCGGATGAGATCTGATATTGGTAAAAAGAAATTTTTAAATCCATAATATTTGATGATTTGGATGATTCTGATAGGTTAGATTTGTTAAACAGGTTAGTTTTTAAGTGATGATGCTAAAAGAATTGAGAAGAATTGAGAAGAATTGAAAGGAAAGTGAAAAAAAAAATAAAAAGAAAAGAAGAAAGTTTCGGAGGTCGAAGAAGATGATGAACAGTGCAGCATAGTGATGAATAGTGAATTGTGCATAGTAAATAGTAAATAGTGAATAGTGAACGTACGTATTTGTGAACAGTAAGAATATGTATTTGTGAATAGTAATAGTTTGGTTGCAGTATGAATAGCTATAATAACCATTGACTTGGTTGCTATAAGATTATTTTTTAGCAACAAAAATAATTTGGTCATAGTATGCATAATTATAGCAACCATTCTAACATTACAGTAACCATGAAATTTTACATTAGCAAATATAAATTTGGTCGCTAATAATTTTACCTTTAGTAACCAATTTTAAATGGTTGTTAATAATGCATTTTTAACGACCAACGTAATAATTCGTTACTGAGTACTTTTAGTAACAACCCTATAGTGACCACCTGTGATCAACCCAATTTTGGTTGCTATAAATTTTAACGACCATTTTCTTATTTTTAATAACCATTAATAATAGTTGCTGAAACCAATTTTTTTTTGTAGTGTAAGGTTCATTGCCAGACTAGCTAGTTATGCTCGTCAACTAATAATTAATCAAATGTTTGTCTTACAGGGCCGCGATTATAATTCTCTTGTGACTTGTCAATTATTCTAACAGAAGATAATTGAAATACTACTCCTATTATGCACCTGGTAAAATAAAAATAAATAAAAATATTGTAATACCACGCTTGCTCGCAAGAAATGGAAATAAAAATGGTTTAAATACTTGGGTTAAATGTCAATAAGAAACTATTAAAAATTCATCATAAATAAGGGAAGGTGGTTTCAAGTTGAGATTTCTTAGTTATGAAATTTTGATGGGTTGTTAAAACTATTCAACAAATTTTAAATTATGTGATGAAGTTCAAAACAAACTTAGTATTATTGTAGCAATAAGCAGATGTGATGTGGAAGTTAGGACATAACAAGTGACAACAAGTGGAGCAACTCGGCAGCCTTTTTAATGATTTGTGTTTTTAGCTGGGGAAGAGTAGTTAAGCCTGGGAAGAAACGTATAACACATTACTTGTATTGGTTTCTGGAACTTGAGAAACCATTAGACAACTGGCCACATCGAATCCCCTCTTGTCTAATAAGGTGAGTAGTAATTAAGTATCTAAAATACTTGCTTCTACGAATGACTACTTGTACGTATGAGACCCGAATATGACAAATTGTCAAGAACCGTATCGATCTTCATACCCCAAGTAATGGGATCAGTTTTTCTGTTTTCGAATTCCTCTTCTTTCTGTGTCCAAAGTCTCTCAGTTATAAATTTATTGCAACAAATGACCGAAATGATTTTAGGCACAGGAAAATATTTGTCTTATCTATAGTGAAAGTCACGATAACTGATGACGCAACTTACCATAAGACCAACTTGTAAGGTGGCAGTCATATTTACAATTATAGATGGAATTCTTTTTTGCTTTTTCTTCAAACGAAGAAGGATTACAATTGTTAAAGAACTTATCCAACCACCGTTGACTTGTCCGCATGTTCATGTAAACCAAATTACAGGAATCCGATTTGCAATGTAGCGACTATCTTAAACATCATCATTAATTATTCCACGCTCCACTTTGTACAGCTAAAAATGATTCAGTTCTTCTTTTTTTTTTTTCTTTCAAACGAAAAAGGATGGATTTATAATTATTAAAGACCTTATCTAACTACCATTAACTTGTCCATATGTTAATGTAAACCAAATTACAAGGAATCCGATTTTTAATGTAGCAAGTGTTTTAAACATTATCGTTAATTAGTCCACACTTTGTACAGATAAAAATTTGGGCAAGATCTTGGGCTTGGGAAAAAAATCAGAGCCCAAGCCCCAGGTGTGTTTCTTTTAACCTGTAAAACGAAGACAAGGCCATTTTGTTTTAATTTTATTTCTTTGTTCAATCCACTCTCCATCTCTCTCTCACGACTCAAGTCTCACTATTTCTATTATGTTTTATTAAATTTCATTCACAAATGTATGAATAAAATTTAATAAAAAATAAGTAGAATATCGTAATTAGAACAAAGGATTTGATCTATCTGGCAAAGTTAATCGTCATTATATGCAATTTAACTTATCATAATGTAAACCTCGCTACTAATTAATAATTATTGCTGAAAGAAATACAACAGGCTAAGGTAAGAATTAGAATTAAGTATTTCTACTAAAAAATATTTGTCTTATCTACAGTGAAAGTCACGATAACTGATGACGCAACTTAATTAATAGTGTCCATTCGTCAACGCCGGCACGTTATCATAAGACCAAATTGTAGGGTGGCAGGCATATTTTCAATTATGGATGGAATTGTTTTTTTGCTTTTTCTTCAAACGAAACAAACAAAGATGGATATATAATTGTTAAAGAACTTATCCAACTACCCTTGATTTGTCCATACGTTCATGTAAACCAAATGTTAGAAAAAAAACATATGAACATATCATATAGCATAGGATCGATTATATATATGCGTGAAAAACAAAACATACTTATTGATAATTTGTCTAGAATTCCACTGGCTAAGGAACACAGAGTCTGTAGATCCAACGTTTTTCTTTCTCAAAACCGTAATACAAAAAAACAGGTTTTATTTTTCCAAACCGTTGGCTTATATATACATAGATCATCTGGGAGAGTAGATTCTATGAACAGTCGCATTCTATCTTTCCAGTAATGATAGTCTTCTCCGTTGAATGCTGGAGGTCTAGTGACTGAGGCATCTTCTGCAATGTATATATGTGATTTTGCCATTATCTTTGATTCACACTTTGCTACAGTGATGCTTGGATACCAGGCTCTGATACCAATTGAAGTTAATCACACGTCAGTACAACGCTTATGTCGATATACAAATGCGAGAAGGGGGAGGGGGGTTGGTGTGTATTCCACAGGGGTTGAATTGTGTATTCCCCTTTTTGAAAACTCTTAAAAAAAAAGTTTTGTTAAAAACAAGTTCTTTTAACAGAGACTTCGGTAAGTTCGAATTAATGAAAACTTTGAAAACTTGTTTTGAATTTTGAGTAATAACAAAACTTTAAACTTTAAAGAGAGATAGAGTAGAGTAGAAGTTGACACAACGATTTTATACTGGTTCACCCCAAACCGTTGGCTATGTCCAGTCCTCAGAAGTCTTTCTGAGATTTCACTATCTCTTCAACGTTTACAAGTATTCTTTCCGAGCCTCTTCAGGTCTCTACACTTAGTATTCTTTTACTCTTAGCCTCTGCAGGCTATCTGTACAACTTTCTTACAAAAGTATTTGAACTATGTTACAGCAATATTAGCTCTCAGCTATTTCGCACAATAATCTCACAAAACTTTTCATTCGCGTAAGTTCAATAATAATCTCTAACTTTGCAATCTTCGACTTCGACTCATATTTATAGCCTTCGTCTGTAACTGCTTCTTCATTCTTGAATCTTGAATCATGCATCTTGAATCTTGAATCTTGAATCTTGAATCTTGAATCTTGAAAGAAACGGTTAATCAGTTGAGTTCTCTAACTAACTCGAACTGACTCTTGCGTCTGCATTCCTTTCTTCGTCTGCTTTTGAATTCTTCGTCTGCGTCAGCTTTTCTGTGTCTGCTTTTGAATTCTCCATCTGCGTCTGCTTTTCTGCGTCTTCTTTTTATTCTGCGTCTGTGTCTGCTTTTCTGCGTCTGCTTTTTATTCTGCGTCTGCGTCTGTATTTTCAACTCCGTCTGTTTTTCATTTTGCATCTATATTTTCAACTCCGTCTGTTTTTTCATTTTGCGTCTACTTTTTAACTCCGTCTGTTTTTCTCATTTTGCATCTGTTTTTTTTCTTCTTTGTTATCCATCAAAATCATATATATGTAAAGTCGTTTTGACTCAACAATTGTCACATCAAGAAATAGTAGAGGCTGGACACAGCTGCTGGGAAGGCTAACGTGGAAACACAGTGAGGAAAGACCCACAAAAACAACGCACCACGCCAAAGCAGAAAAAGCACCAGGAGGCTGACCCACTAGGCTGAACCACCAAAAACGACGTTTCACTAGGGAAAATAAAAAAAAGAAGGAAAATAGGTTTTTGATTGAACAGGATCGGAGGAGGCTAACAACACAGGCAGCAACAGAGGAGCTACATCTTGCTACAATGGATACTGACCAGAGAGGCTTGACGCAGCTGTTGGGAGACGCAAGCTGGAGACGCAGACACTAGGAGACATGCACCAAAGCAGAGAAGAACACACCATCCTTGTGGAGACACATACCACTAGGGAGACCACCACGAGGTTGACGCACCATTAGGAGACACGCCGGAGGCCAACACACTCATCATTGCCTGGAACTTCAGAGGGGCGCGAACCAAACGACGCAGCTGCTGGGAACCACACAGAAGGGGACACAAACAACACAAAAAAGGGGGAATCCAAAACCCATTTGTCTTGTATTTTATATCTTGTTTTTCCCTCTCTATGTTGTTTGCTGACTTTATTTTACGTGGTCTTCATCCTATTATGATTGAGTAGCTTCCTTAAAGCTTCAAGATTAGGGTTGAAGCTTTTAGTCAATTTTTGTGGATTAAATATTGGTTGATTTATAAGTATGAATTTCTTAGTTTTGATTTCTTTGTTTCGAGATTAATTTTGCTAGTTTTGAGTTTGGCCAACCATTACTTGACATTAGTTGTTAATTGAAGAACCAATAGGTGATAATTAATAACGGAACTCCAAAATAATGAACTTATACATTTTAGATTTAGACATTACTGAATTTATGAGAGAAAACCAGGTTAGCAAAGAACATAACGGGTTATGCTTGATTGCTAGTTTACGATGGTAGATTAGGATTATTGCATAATACTTCTTTGATACCTTAAAAAAGGATCCAAAAAACTCTAGGTTTAACCTTCTATCAACAAAAATTTGCCTAATAACTTGATCCAGGTAAAGTCAATAGAAAATGCTAAAAGTAAAATCATCATTGAAGCTTACCACATTCCATTCGGATTAATCCCTAAAGATATTCACATCTCTGTTTAACATTGGTTTTTTTTTTAGAGTTGAATTTCTTTTAATTTAAATCCCAATTCTTACACAATTTCTTAGTCCAATTAATTGAGTAATCCAAGGCTAGTATTTATGCAATTACTCCCCGTTGGATGATATTATACTATACTATAAGGAGTAATCCCTGAGTAATATTAGGCGACTGATTGTTTGGTTAAATTCGACAATTTTGTTTTTTTTTAATTTTGTGTTAATAGATTTTGTTAGAATTGATTTTTGTTTATTTTGCATTTTCTACACCTTGCATTTGATCTTGTTGTGTTTTTCTTAGTCTATGTGAAGGGCCATCAGTGCTGAAGAGTTGTTGTTTGATTTTGAAATCGAGAAGAAAGCTAAGGCATTAAGGAAGGAAGCAAAAGCTAGAAAAGCACGGGCAAAAACATCTAACGCACAACCTATGCAGGAACACTAGATTGAACCTGAATTTACTACAACTTTTCCAACAGAAGAGACAGTCAAATCAGAAATGAATGAATAGAATCAGAGAAATATGAGGGGCCATGCAGTCCCAGATTTTGGAGAATTTCACCTTAGCATTACAAGGCCTCTTATGCTAGTAAATAATTTTAAGTTAAAACCTAGCCTTGTACAGATGGTGCAATAGAATCAGTTCAGAGGGTACACAACAGAAAACCCACATGTCCACCTGCAGCAATTTTTGGAGATTTATAAAATGTTGAAGCTGTAGGAAAATCCCAGTGTGAGCATCACATGCCCACGGTGCGGAAAACAAAAATTTTTGTTCCGGGACCTTCCCGAAAGCCAGGATCCATGTGTCTATACAACAAACTCAAACCATAACGACCAAAGGAGACCGTCTCTAATGGTATCCACGCAGAGATCGGAGAACCTAACCGGGACAAACCCTTTGACCTGGGAATAGCTAGAATAAATTAAAGAGTGCTAGCTCTTACCTTTGTCCTTGGAGAGCTTGAAATAAAGATGAAGAGGAGAAGAAAAAGCCTTGAAGAAGAGAGGAAGCTCGTTGATGAAGAGAGAAGCTTGAAAAACAATTTTCCAAAAACCTAGTCATATGAATTTTAAAGCCTCTCTTTATACCAACGACCATCCTCTTCTTCACCCTACATTTGCCATTTGTCTTTTTAACTTTTAAAGACATTTAATGCAAAAGATGGAGAGGCTTACACGTTAGGCTCTATATATATATATATATATAAAGTTAAATGATAAAGCCTCCTTCCTCTCCTTCCACGTTTACACTTATAGAAGCAGAATGAGGTACTTGAGGATGCTATAAGCCTTTGGTTGTTTCCTTTTTCTGTGAGAGATTGGGCTAAGGATTGGCTCCATTCATTACCACCTAGTTCGATAAACAATTGACAAGAGTTGTCAAGGGTTTTTATGGCTCAGTATTTTCCACCTAGGAAGACGACAAAGCTCAGAAGTGAGCTTACCTCATTTCAAGCCAAAGAAGATGAGTCTTTGTATAAAGCATGGGAGAGGTACAAGGAGCTTCAACGCAAATGTCCACATCATGGTGTCCTGAAGTGGATGATTGTGTAAATATTCCACAACAGAGTTTCTTCGATTATATGAAGTACAATAGATGTACGACTGGAAGTGATTTAATGGACAAGAATGAAGACAAGGCCTTTATGTTATTAGAGAAAATTGCCTATAACAACTATCAGTGGAATAATAATCGGAAAGAGATTAAGCAAGAAGTGTTGGGCCCCAAAATTTTTCTTTTATTGATGTCATTAGGTATGAATTATGTTGATGGTATGATTTATTTCATAGTTTGATTTTATTGGAAGTGTTAATGAAAAATTAAGATTTATTTGAGTATAGTATGGTGTAAGTGGAAATGGAAGAGTAAAAGTATATGAGGGCAAAATAGGAAGGCCACTTAAGATTGAGAGAGTAAGGCATTACATGGAGGGGTAGAATGGACACTTGAATGATTATTAAGTGGTAAAATTAGAAAAAGAAAGAGTGAAAGTGAAGGGAGAAAGAAGAGAGGGTCGGTGGTGGCTTAAGGGAGAAGAAGAGAAATTAGGGTTTTATAATCCTTGGAGATTTTGAAGGAATCGAAGCTCTAACAAGTAAGTATGTTGTTTTCCTTTTTGTTTTGGGTTAGATGAAATCCTAATATAGCTTAGAATGTGTAGGTTTCGGTTGTGGAGAAGTTTATGGAAAAATGGTTAAATCTGTTAGGGTTGATGATCTGTTGTGTTTGTGTATGATTTTGAGGTTAGAAATGAAGTTTAGGAGGTGTTTTAATGTTTAGATGTGTTTATAATTGAAAGATGGGAGGATTATGGTTGAGAAAAGTGAAAAAATTGAGTTTCGGAGCTTTCTCGCCGTCGCACGTCGCGACGTGCTCCATCTTCTCGTCGCGGCGAGCGGCCATTTTCCTACAACGACATGCTTTGGTATTTTGTGTATAACTTTTGATGTAGATGTCCAAATGAGGTGATTCTTTTTGCGTTGTAAACTAGAGACATAGGGCTACAAGTTTTGTGAAGAAATGAAGTTCTGATTCTGTCAGAACCCGATCCGTAGACCGGACCCCAACTGCTTATAACCTAATACTCTTACTTTGGCTCTGGTACCATAGATGTTGGATCCTAGACCCAACTGCGTATAACTTACCACTTACTCTCTTGCTTTGATACCTCAGATGTCGGATCCGGGACCCAACTAAATATAACTTAACACTCTTACTCTTCCTCTGATACCACATGGTGTCGGATCCCGTTTTCGGCCCCAACTACCGTATTCCTGAAACCTTGCGCTTATAACATTGCAGTGCTATATGCTGTAGTTCCGTAAAAGTGATGAGCGCACACTACCTAAACATCATAATCACATATTGACTTGTTCATATTAAATATATCTTAAAGCCTCACATTCGCATAGAGGCAAGAGTCACCTTAATCTGAGTTATATAACTCAAGATACACTCCAAAAACCTAAAAGAGTTCATACCGGAAACATGCTCTCTTAACCGGCCTTTCACTTCCTTTAATGAGAACTTCCTCAATTTAACTCCAAATGATACCAATTATTTTAGAAAGAAATATATATATCTTATAAATCCAATGGTTCAAGCTTCACCTCAATTGGAGGTCGGATGAGGGATTTATGCCCAAAACAATAGACCATGCTCACTTCAAAAATCCAATTGAAACTCTTTTGGCGCGATTCTCATGACCTTTAATCTAGAGGTATTATTGTGTTCGTTCTTTCACCATTGCAAAGTAGACATCTATATATACAACTCTTATGAAGACCAAAAAACGAGATTCGGCCTCCAAAGATGTCCAATTTGCCCTTTTTCCCGTAGCTGTCCGTTAAACGGACAGCCATGTCCATTTAACGGACACATTCGGGTGGATGGGTACCAATTGCTTAGAAATTGTCTGTTAAACGGACATGCATGTCCGTCTAACGGACATGGGTAGGTTAAGGGGTGTTTTGGCACTCGAGGCTGTCCGTTTAACGGACATTCGTGTCCGTTTAACGGACACGCCATTTCTCAAAACTTCCAACCTCTCATCCTTAAAACCACTTGTGACTATCACCTTCCTAAACTCATAACTTCTTATTCCTAGCTCCAATTGGTGCATAATATACCTTCATGGAAAGATAATAAGATGAACTAAAAATCTCATGAAGGATGAAAAAGCTAACTTCATCACTAATCAAGGCAAAAAGCCACTCAAAGGACACTGCGTATAAAAGACCAATGTAACAGTACATGAATAGTAACTGAATGTGTTCTTCACCTCATAACTTTTTAACCCTAAGTCCAAATGAAGCAAATCATACACCCTTAGAAAGCACTGAACTTCTACTACAATCTTCATGAAGACTTCCTAATCTAAATCAAGCCCTAAGAGGGTCTAAAACTGAAGCAAAGTTCTGTTAAATTTTAGGAAAATTTGACAGCACTTCCCTTGAAAAATGCAACTAACCAATTTGCAATTCTAATGCTTCCACCTGCATAAAACTCAACATGCAACCTCATATAACACAACTTAATCCCAAGAGTAACTCCAACTCAATCCAAGGCAACAACCACACTCCTAACATTCTAATCATATCCAAGCTATACAATGATGCAATTGTTTCAAAACATACATGAATTACTCAAAATACATTAGAACTGAATATTCTTGCTTCCATATGAAAAATATGAGTTATTACAAAGCTTTAGAGGGCATTTTTAAGCCACTACATCAAATCCAAAACATAAACTTGCAAAAACATCATTTGCCCAAAATGCATCTAAAGCATTGATTTACAATAGTTATCTTGAAATACAAAAACAAAACACTAAGATCTTGGAGTATGCCTTGAGCTCATTCTTCGAGATCCCGATCTTTACCTGGGGATGGGACGGGAATGTGGGGGGTGAGCTTTCGCTCGTGGTTAACACGTTTATATTTAGGCTAATAAGCTACATTGTTTCATTAATCATACTTTTAGCACTTTTGTATAGCAATCATACAATCATGCATTTCATAAATTTATCAATCTCAAAACACAATGTTCATGATCCATGTAATTCTCATTCTTGCAAACATATGCTAACACATAAACACATAGCTGATGGTTCTAAAAGTCCACGGGTTACTGATGAGCTACACAAGTGTAGTCATATGTTGAGGAGTCCAAAAAGGAACATCCTATGCCACAATCGGGCAAATGGGCGAAGGCTATCTTCGTCAACGGCACGTGACTTTCTTTGGTGGACTTAACTAACCCATATAACACTGAATTTCATGCATAAAACTGGACTTGTCTTGTCCACTGACTGATTTTCTGAAAATGGATTTTCATGCATCCATAAAGCTGATTCTTGAAAATGATATATTTCATGCTTAGCTCACATTTCATGATCTCATTCATGCTCATTCATTTCATGGCAATTTCAGGCAATAATAAGCAATGTCCTATACTGTTAAAATGCTCACTTACTGGCAATCATACATCAACTTACGTACATGATCAAGGCACAATCAATGCTTATCTCAAATAGTTACAAATCATTAATTTCATTAGTTAAAGTAGCATTTAATACTTACTAACATAAAGATAAAAGTGAAACCCACCTTATAACTTGTTAAATCCTTGTTAAATGGAGCTCCTCCTCTTGCTCTTCTCTTTCTTCTTGCCCTTCTTCATCCATGACAAGAAAATAACCTCATATCACTTAGGGTTTCAAAAATTGAAAACCTAAAGAACCTAAATCATGATATGAACTTTAGAATCACTAAACCCATCTTCTTTCTAAGCTATCTAAACCATAAAACCAACAAAAGCTTAACCTTAAATCAAGAAGCTTACTTTGAATCTTTAGCTAACCAAGTGATTTCTTGGTTCAAAGTGTAGCTTGAACCTTCCTCCACACTTTTTCCTCTTGAACTTTCTTCAAAAACCCTCTAAATCTCATGGAGAATCAAACCCTAGCAAGAACTCTTCTTTTCTCCCTCTTTCTCCACCTTCCACGACATTTCTCTTCCTCTCCCTCTAAAATTTCGAAACTCTCTCTTCTTTCCCTACAACTCACTTAATTCTTCTTCTTTTTATACTCCTTATTACTTACTTAAGCCTATATACTTAAGCCCATTCACCTATTCTTCCTCCTTTCTTATTTTCCTCCTTATACTACTCAAGCCCATAATCCTTTAAGCCCATCTTATCTCTTTTCCTTCCTACCTCATTAAGGCCCAACTAACACACTTAACCTCATCAACTCACCACCTAACTCATTAATGCTATCATATTTAATTACTATCATCTCAAATAATGCTAACTCAACTACTTAATTAGTCTAATCATGTTTAACTTAAAAAAAAAATTTTTGGGCTAACATTTCTCCCCCCCCTTAAGAAATTTTGTCCTTAAAATTCTTACCTGGTTCATTGAAGAGGTGTGGATACTTCTCCTTCATTGCATCCAACGGTTCCCACGTCGCCTCTTCAACTGCATGATTCCTCCAAAGGACTTTAACTAGCTGAACTGTCTTTTTCTGGAGAACTTTCTCCTTGCTATCCATAATTGCCACTGGCATCTCCTCATAGCTCAGATCATCACTCAGCTGAACCTCCGAGGTCTGAATAATGTGAGAAGGATCTGATCTATACCTTCTCAACATGGAAACATGAAAAACGTCATGGATCTGAGACAACTCTGGAGGTAATGCCAACCTGTAAGCTAAAGACCCGATCCTTTCTAGAATCTCATACGGACCTACATAACGAGGACTTAACTTCCCTTTCCTACCAAACCTCATGACCCCTTTCCATGGAGAGGTCTTAAGGAATACTTTGTCACCTACTGCATACTCCATTTCCTTTCTGTGAGCATCTGCATAACTTTTCATTCTGTCCTGCGCTGCCTTCAGCCGCTGCTTGATGAAACTAACCTTATCCATTGTCATCTGAACCAATTCTGGTCCTACTAGCTTCCTTTCACCTTCTTCATCCCAACATATAGGAGTTCTGAACCTCCTGCCATATAGGGCTTCATAAGGAGCCATCTGAATGCTCGAGTGGTACGAATTGTTATAGGCAAATTCGACCAACGACAATTGTTCTTCCCATGCTCCTTTGAAGTCTATGACACATGCTCTGAGCATTCCCTCTAGGTTCTGAATAGTCCTCTCAGACTGACCATCTATCTAAGGATGAAATGCTGTGCTAAAATTTAACTTAGTCCCTAGAACTTCCTGTAAACTTCCCCAAAATCTCGACGTAAATCGAGGATCCCTATCGGATACTATGGAATCTGGAACTCCATGTAATCTTACCACTTCATCAATATACTTCTTGGCTAAAACTTGCAATGAATCTGTTTGCTTGATTGTCAGAAAATGGGCTGACTTGGTCAACCGATCAACAATAACCCAAATGGCATCATGCTTCTTGCTGGTCCTAGGCAAGCCCATCAGAAAATCCATCGTGATCCTTTGCCACTTCCATTTAGGAATGGACAATGGCCTTAGCATACCTGAAGGTGCCTGGTGTTCAGCCTTGACTTGCTGACACACTAGACATCTGCTCACATATTCAGCTATATCCCTCTTCATGCCTTTCCACCAAAAATGTTCCTTCAAATCAGACATTCTCGGTGTCGCTGGGTGTATGGAATAAGGCGCATTGTGTGCCTCATCCATGATCTCATCCTTGACTTCCTTAACATTTGCAACACTATTCTGAAATGCTGCTTATGCTCCCCTTCATCCTTGGAATAGACCAGAATGTCATCAATGAACACTATGACAAATTGATCTAAGAACTCCTGAAAAATCCCATTCATAAGGTTCATGAATGCAGCTGGAGCATTGGTCAGTCCGAAGGGCATGACCCTAAACTCATAGTGCCCATAACGGGTCTTGAAGGCTGTTTTGTTAACATTAGACTCCCTGATTCGGAGTTGATGATAACCTGATCTGAGGTCGATCTTTGAAAAGACCCTTGCTGATCAAACAGATCATCTATCCTAGGTAAGGGATATCTGTTCTTAACTCTCACCTTGTTAAGCTTCCTGTAATCTATACACATGCGCCAGGTTCCATCCTTCTTCTTAACTAATAGGACTGGCGCTCCCCAAGGTGATGAACTTGGCCTGATAAACTGCTTCTCTAACAACTCCTCTAACTGCTCCTTAAGCTCCCTTAACTCAATTTGGAGCCATCTCAGATGGTGGTATCGAGATTGGCGCGGTTCCGGGAATCAAGTCAATTGCAAACTCAATTTCCCTCACCGGCGGCAACCTCGGTAACTCTTCTGGGAACACATCTGAAAACTCCCTGACAAGCTGATAATCCTGCAATCTTCCAACATTTACCTCTGGATCCATCACATGTGCCAAAAAGGCCTTGGCCCCCTGACCCATCATCCTGTCAGCTAGCAAAGCTGAAATGATCCTCGGTGTTGGCAGTTTTCTGTCCCCCTTGAAGATTACTTTCTGACCATCTCCTAGATCAAATTCTACTTCTTTGAGACTACAGTCTAGCTTTGCCTTATACTTCTCCATGGCATCCATTCCTAGTATGACATCTAGTCCTTTAAGGTCTAGAGGTAGCAAATCTACTACCAATCTAGTACCACCGATGCCGAGCTCACAATCCTTGTAAATCAAATCGATCACTACTTTACTCCCCAAAGGAGTACTAACAACCGAAAGTTATCCATAATCTCGGGACTAATCGCATGCATATTCATACTGAGGAAACAAATGAATGTGTGGAACCCAGATCAATCAAAACATAAACTGCAGAATTGAACAACCGAAGCGATACCACCACAACTTCGCGATTGCAGCTTCCTCTCTGGTCATGGCAAATACTCTACCGGTGCTCGACCTCGTGTTTCGCCTCCTGCAAGATTAGCCCTCTTGATCGCTCCAGACTGCCTACTTACGTGATCGGCCTAGTTCCCACTATCTCCGCTCGCCTCTCGAAGCTTGAACTTGGGAACCCTCCTGTCTCAGCCTCTGGGGACAATCTCTCATCATGTGCCCCTTCTCTCCACACTGGAAGCAACCACCAAACCCCCTGAGACACCTCCTTGGATGAAACTTCCCACACTGATCACACTGGGGATACTTGCTCTTCCCTGACTTTCCTGGGCCTCCCACACTAGAGACCTGCTCGAAATTGCCTGGGATCACGACTCTTGGCAGACCACTTCGCCCATGCCACTGAGTATGATGGGTCTGGTGCTCCTCTCAGTCTTTGGAGCACCCACTCCCTCCCTGGAGGATCTGTTCTCGTTCTTCCTTTTCCCGCCACTTCAAACCTTAATATTCTCCAACTTCTCACTGAGCGTTGCATCCACTAACTGCTGGTAATCCCGAAACTATGGATCACCACCTTCTCTCGATCCCTAAGTGCAATCCCCTTCAAACTTGCGGCACTTGTCCACTTCATTGGCCACAATGTTGGTCGATACTGAAAAGTTGAGTGAACTTCAGTTCATACTCACTCACCGCCGATCCCTCAGGTAAGGTTCAGAAATTCCTAGCCTCTCTTGGACATAGACCACCGAGAAGTGCTTCCTCCCAAGGCTTCTAGAAATTCCTCCATGTCGCCTCTGGAGGTCTTCGATCATGAGGCACCGACTCCCACCAATGCAAAGTGCATCCCCTCAGTGAGACTAATCGCATAATGTAGCTTCTCTTCATCTGAGCACTTCATCTGTTTCAGGACTCTCTCGATCCTCTTCAACCATGCTTCTGCCTCTTCGGAATTTGTAGTCCCGCTGAAATTGACAGCCCCATACTTCCGGAGCTTGTCATACTGCCCACTCCGATCTGCTGGAGTTGGCACCTGAGCCTGCCTTCCCTGGCCCACAGCATATGCGAAAGCTTGGGCGAAGGCCTGAAAGAATTGTGGGTCTACTGGATTTGGCATAGGAGGAGGCTGGAGAGGCACCTCATGCTGCACACTTGGTGCCTCAGAATCTGTAACAGGGATGGTCCCTGCATCATGGGGAATGTGGGATTCATCCGTACTTCTCCGCTGAGAGCCTGATCGAGATTGAGCTCCTCGAGTTCTCCTTCGAGGCGGCATATTACTCCTTTAATGAAAACCATTTCAAATCTTTAGCTCAGGCTTTGTGAAACTAGTTCAAATCATGTAAAACAATTCAAAACCAATGATGCATGTACTGTATTTAAAACAATGCATAGGGTTCATGTAACATGATGCATGCTGACTCTACCCTTGAGGCTACCCACTAGGGTTCCTAGGAAATCATAAACCTAGAGCTGCTCTGATACCATAGATGTCGGAACCCGATCCGTAGACCGGACCCCAACTGCTTATAACCTAATACTCTTACTTTGGCTCTGGTACCATAGATGTTGGATCCTGACCCAATCACAGATAACTTACCACTTACTCTCTTGCTTTGATACCTCAGATGTCGGATCCGGGACCCAACTAAATATAACTTAACACTCTTACTCTTCCTCTGATACCACACGGTGTCGGATCCCGTTTTCGTCCCCAACTACCGTATTCCTGAAACCTTGCGCTTATAACATTGCAGTGCTATATGCTTTCGTTCTGTAAAAGTGATGAGCGCACACTACCTAAACATCATAATCACATATTTACTTGTTCATATCAAATATATCTTAAAGCCTCACGTTCGCATAGAGGCTAGAATCACCTTAATCTGAGTTATATAACTCAAGATACACTCTAAAAACCTAAAAGAGTTCATACCGGAAACATGCTCTCTTAACCGGCCTTTCACTTACTTTAATGAGAAATTCCTCAATTTAACTCCAAATGATACCAATTTTTGTAGAAAGAAAGATATATGTCTTATAAATCCAATGGTTTAAGCTTCACCTCAATTGGAGGTCGGATGAGGGATTTATGCCCAAAACAATAGACCATGCTCACTTCAAAAATCCAATTGAAACTCTTTTGGCGCGATTCTCATACATTTTTAATCTAGACGTATTATTGTGTTCGTTCGTTCCCCATTGGAAAGTAGACATCTATATCTACAACTCTTATGAAGACCACAAAACGAGATTCAGCCTCTAAAGATGTCCAATTTGCCCTTTTTCCCGTAGCTGTCCGTTAAACGGACAGCCATGTCCGTTTAAAGGACACATTCGGGTGGATGGGTACCAATTGCTTAGAAATTGTCCGCTAAACGGACATGCATGTCCGTGTAACGGACATGGGTAGGTTAAGGGGTATTTTGGCACCCAAGGCTGTCCGTTTAACGGACACGCCATTTCTCAAAACTTCCAACCTCTCATCCTTAAAACCACTTGTGACTATCACCTTCCTAAACTCATAACTTCTTATTACTAGCTCCAATTGGTGCATAATATACCTTCATGGAAAGATAATAAGATGAAATACAAATCTCATGAAGGATGCAAAAGCTAACTTCATCATTAATCAAGGCAAAAAGCCACTCAAAGGACACTGCTTATAAAAGACCAATGTAACAAAGACATGAACAAGAATCGAATGTGTTCTTCACCTCATAACTTTTTAACCCTAAGTCCAAATGAAGCAAATCATACACCCTTAGAAAGCTCTGAACTTCTACTACAATCTTCATGAAGACTTCCTGATCTAAATCAAGCCCTAAGAGGGTCTAAAACTGAAGCGAAATTCTGTCAAATTTTAGGAAAATTTGACAGCACTTCCCTTGAAAAATGCAACTAACCAATTTGCAATTCTAATGCTTCCACCTGCATAAAACTCAACATGCAACCTCATATAACACAACTTAATCCCAAGAGTAACTCCAACTCAATCCAAGGCAACAACCACAATCCTAACATTCTAATCATATCCAAGCTATACAATGATGCAATTGTTTCAAAACATACATGAATTACTCAAAATATATTAGAACTGAATATTCTTGCTTCCATATGAAAAATATGAGTTATTACAAAGCTTTAGAGGGCATTTTTAAGCCACTACATCAAATCCAAAACATAAACTTGCAAAAACATCATTTGCCCAAAATGCATCTAAAGCATTGATTTACAATAGTTATCTTGAAATACAAAAACAAAACACTAAGATCTTGGAGTATGCCTTGAGCTCATTCTTCGAGATCCCGATCTTCACCTGGAGATGGGACGGGAAGGTGGGGGTGAGCTTTCGCTCGTGGGTAACACATTTATATTTAGGCTAATAAGCTACATTGTTTCATTAATCATACTTTTAGCACTTTTGTATAGCAATCATACAATCATGCATTTCATGAAATTTATCAATCTCAAAACACAATGTTCATGCTCCATGTAATTCTCATTCTTGCAAACATATGCTAACACATAAACACATAGCTGATGGTTCGAAAAGTCCACGGGTTACTGATGAGCTACATAAGTGTAGTCATATGCTGAGGAGTCCAAAAAGGAACATCCTATGCCACAATCGGGCAGCCGGGCGAAGGCTATACTGGTCAATGTGCACGTGACTTTGCTGGTGGACTTAACTAACCCACATAACACTGAATTTCATGCATAAAAACTGGACTTGTCATGTCCACTGACTGATTTTCTGAAAATGGATTTTCATGCATCCATAAAGCTGATTCTTGAAAATGATATATTTCATGCTTAGCTCACATTTCATGATCTCATTCATGCTCATTCATTTCATGGCAATTTCAGGCAATAATAAGCAATGTCATATACTGTTAAAATGCTCACTTACTGGCAATCATACATCAACTTACGTACATGATCAAGGCACAATCAATGCTTATCTCAAATAGTTACAAATCATTAATTTCATTAGTTAAAGTAGCATTTAATACTTACTAACATAAAGATAAAAGTGAAACCCACCTTATAACTTGTTAAATCCTTGCTAAATGGAGCTCCTCCTCTTGCTCTTCTCTTTCTTCTTGCCCTTCTTCATCCATGACAAGAAAATAACCACATATCACTTAGGGTTTCAAAAATTGAAAACCTAAAGAACCTAAATCATGATATGAACTTTAGAATCACTAAACCCATCTTCTTTCTAAGCTATCTAAACCATAAAACCAACAAAAGCTTAACCTTAAATCAAGAAGCTTACCTTGAATCTTTAGCTAACCAAGTGATTTCTTGGTTCAAAGTGTAACTTGAACCTTCCTCCACACTTTTTCCTCTTGAACTTTCTTCAAAAACCCTCTAAATCTCATGGAGAATCAAACCCTAGCAAAAACTCTTCTTTTCTCCCTCTTTCTCCACCTTCCACGACATTTCTCTTCCTCTCCCTCTAAAATTTCGAAACTCTCTCTTCTTTCCCTACAACTCACTTTATTCTTCTTCTTTTTATACTCCTTATTACTTACTTAAGCCTATATACTTAAGCCCATTCACCTATTCTTCCTCCTTTCTTATTTTCCTCCTTATACTACTCAAGCCCATAATCCTTTAAGCCCATCTTATCTCTTTTCCTTCCTACCTCATTAAGGCCCAACTAACACATTTAACCTCATCAACTCACCACCTAACTCATTAATGCTATCATATTTAATTACTATCATCTGAAATAATGCTAACTCAACTACTTAATTAGTCTAATCATGCTTAACTTTAAAAATTTCTTTTTGGGGCTAACAGATTCAGTCTCTAAGGATATCCAATTTTGGATGGAAGTTGAGCATAGAATTTATGTTTCATAATAAGTTATAGTTTGAACTGTTATAGTATGACTTTCCGATTTCTACACCAAATTGATTGGAATTTTGGTTATTTGGTTAAGGAAACCAAGTGAGGCAAGAGAAGCAAGAGGAACAAGAGGAGAGGCATTCCTAAACAAGTTTATAAGCAAGGAACGCAAGGTGGGTTCATGTTTATAATAGAGTAAATAAGTTACTCATTGTTTTGTTCAAATCAAGAAAGGTTTAATGCTTTAAATTGCATCATCAATGATTGCATTACATGGTATTGTGGGATGATTATATTTTGCTATATGATTTGCATTCATGATTTATGAAAAGGTTTATAAAAATTGGTTTTCTCCTTTCACGAATACATGCACATGAATTCATGCTTTACGAAATGTATGACAAGCAAGTTTCCAAGCAAGTGCCAGTTTGACAATCAAGTTTACAAGAATTTGAATCATGCATGTTATGTGGGTTTGTGGTATGTCCCTCACGAACAGTCAAGTGCACATTGATTCATGAAAAGGCTTCTCTCGCCTGCCCGCAAGTGGCACAGGGTTTCTCACAAGGATTCCCTCACGAAACTACGTCTACACACAACCATTTCAATGGGAATGTGCAGTACGCCATGAATCAGGGACTAACCCAGACCATCATGTTAAGTTATGTGTTTATGATCTGTTGTTATGTTTCATGCATCATGAATTGTTCAAGAATCAAGCATTTTTCAAGATAATGACTCATACATGCTCAATTCCTATGATTTTAACAAGTACCACGACAATGAGTTATTTTTGAATACTTTTGCTTATTGCTATATTATGAATATGTTCCCACGAGCTTTATAACTCACACCCTCTATTCTCCCCCATTCAGGTGACGAGCAAGAGACTGAGTGAGTCACGAGTCATGGCAGCACTCCATTTTGTGATGTTTACTTATTTTAAATGTTATATTTTTGGAAGTCAAGGCTTTAGTTACATTCCAAGTATTATTGGTTCAAGGGTATTTTGTATTTTTGGCTTTTGAACTCAAGGTTGTAATCTGGTTTAAAATGTTCTTAAAGCTTTGTAAAACTCATCTTTTGGATAATGATTTATGGATGTGTTTGTTTTAATCATGAAAGCAAGTTTTAAGTTTGTTCACGATGGGTCCATTGAACTTCCGATGGTCTTTTTCCTTAATTGTTTAATTTACACGTTCCACCTCACGCATACAGCACCACGCTCTCATGTCCGATGTTGGGCTCCGACAGCGGGGTCCAACATGTTGTGGTATCAGAGCGCCTAGGTTTTGGTCTAGGGCTGCATGACATTGCTTTCAAGGAATAACTTGCATTGTTTTACATGATTTGAACTGTTTCTACATACTTTGCAATTTGCCTTACTTGAACTAAAGATTTTCAATGGTTTTATATTGAAGGAGTGAAAATGCCACCTCGAAAGAGAACTCGAGAAGCTATGACTCGGTCTCATTCTTGTCAAGGGAGCACGGATGAATCCCATATTCCTCAGGTTGCCGGGACACATTCTGTTCCGATTTCAAAGGCACCTAGTTTGCAACAAGAAGTGCCTCCACCGCCTCCTCCTATGCCTCAGATGAATCCCATAGATCCGAGTTTCTTTCAAGCCTTTGTTCAGGCTTTCACGTATGCCATGGGTCAGAGGTCTCAGGTCCCGATGCAAGCTCCAGTAGACAGGAGTGGACAGTATGATAAGCTCCGAAAGTTTGGAGCTGTGGATTTCAGTGGGACGACGAATCTAGAAGAGGCAGAAGCTTGGTTAAAGAGGACTGAGAGGGTTTTAGTGCAGATGAAATGCTCAGATGAGGACAAGTTAGACTATGCAGTCAGTTTGTTGCAGGGAGATGCACTGCATTGGTGGGAATCAGTGCCTCACAGTCAAGTTGTTCCTTCGGTGCTGACATGGAGAGACTTTGTGGAAGTGTTCAGAAAGAAGTATCTCTCCAGAGTGTATGTACAAGAGAAGGCCAGGGAGTTTCTGAACCTCACATAGAGGGATATGAGTGTGAGTGAGTATGAGTTGAAGTTCACACAGCTTTCTCGTTATGCAGCTAACATCGTGGCAACAGAAGAAGACAAGTGTCGTAAGTTTGAGGGAGGTCTTCACTTGGGGATCAGGGAGAAAGTCTTGATCCACAATTTCTGCGACTACCAGCAACTGGTGGATGCTGCTCTCTAGGCTGAAAAGCTGGAGAATATCAGAAATGAAGTAAGCAGGAAGAGGAGGAACAGGGAACAGACTTTCAAGAAGGGTGCTAGTGCTCCAATTACAGAGAGGAGCACAAGGAGCTTTCACAGTCAGAGTGAAGTGGGTAGCAGTGGAGTTACTAGGAACAAGCAGGTGAAAGCAGTATCAGGGCAAGCCTCTAATGTGGGAGGCACAGGAAGAGCTGGAAGGAGTTGGTACACCAACCCCCCTACGTGACCATAATGGGAAACGTCACCAAGGAGAGTGCCTCAGGTTACTTGGAGTCTATTTTAGATGTAGAGAGAAGGGACATATAGCTAAGGATTGTCCACAGGCACCGAGACAAGAGGGGTCACAGTTTCAAGCCCCGAGGCGAGCAGAAACAGTGGGAACCAGGCGAGTTATTGAGGTAGGCAGCTCTGAGACTGCAAGGAAGGCTATTCCTCCAGGAAGGCCTAAGGTTTAGGCACAGGCAAGGGTGTTTGCCATGACTAGAGAGGAAGCTGCAGCTGCGCCTGAGGTTGTCACGGATATGGCTCAGTTATTTGATTCAGCGGTATTTGTTTTAATTGATACTGGTTCCACGCATTCTTTTGTTTCTGCAGGTATAGCATTGCATGGTGTGAAATCTGTACCTATGGATAAGTCATTGCTTGTTTGTACTCCTCTAGGGAGGAGTGTAGTGATCAGTCAAGTATATGAGGGTTGTGAACTCTTCCTTGACGGGTCTAGATTGGTAGTGGATCTGCTACCACTAGATCTGAAGGGGATTGATGTCATTTTGGGGATGGATGTTATGGAGAAGTGTCTGGCAAAGCTGGATTGTGGTCGGAAAGAGGTAGAGTTTGATCTGGGAAATGGTGAGAAGGCGATTTTCAGGGGAGACAGGAAAACACCATCACTAAGACTAATTTCAGCTATGTTAGCTGAAAGAATGATGGGTCAGGGGTGTGAAGCCTTCTTGGCACATGTTGTGGATGCCGATATGAATGAAGGGAAGTTAGGGGATGTTTCGATTGTGAGGAAGTTTTCAGATGTGTTCCCAGATGAATTGCCCAGTTTGCCGCCGGTGAGGGAAATCGAGTTTGCCATTGACTTAATTCCCAGAACTGCGCCAATTTCAATACCGCCATATAGGATGGCTCTAGCTGAGTTGAGGGAGCTGAAGGAACAGTTGGAGGAACTGTTAGAAAAGGGGTATGTCAGGCCGAGTTCGTCTCCTTAGGGAGCACCGGTTCTGTTTGTCAAGAAGAAGGATGGATCATGGCGGATGTGTATTGACTATCGGAGACTCAACAAGGTGACTATTAAGAACAAGTATTCATTGCCACGGATAGATGATCTGTTTGACCAGATGCAGGAAGCAAGGGTTTTCTCCAAGATTGATCTCAGGTCAGCCTGTCATCAGCTCAGAATCAAGGAGTTTGATGTAAGCAAGACAGCATTCAAGACTCGGTATGGACATTATGAGTTTTGGTTATGCCATTCGGCTTGACCAATGCTCCAGCTGCTTTCATGGATCTTATGAATGTGGTCTTCAATGCTTCGGATCGGTTTGTCATAGTATTTATAGATGACATTCGGTGTATTCTAAGAGTGAAGAAGAACATGAGGAGCATCTCAGATTATTTCATGGACTCGAGGAGAGAGAGCTTTATGCCAAGTTCAGCAAGTGTGAGTTACGCTTCATGAGGTAACATTCCTCGACATGTGATATCACAGATGGAGTGCATGTTGATCCGAGGAAAGTCAAGCAGCAGAATTGGCATGCACCCAAGACAGTGACAGAGGTGAGGAGTTTTCTGGGTCTGGCAGATTACTACAGGAGGTTTGTAGAAGGATTCTCTATGATAGCTGCTCCAATGACTAAGCTATTGAGGAAGAATCAGAAATTCATCTGGACTGATGAATGCTAGAAGAGCTTTGAGGAGCTCAAGCACCGGTTGACAAGTGCCCCGGTTCTGATTTTGCCTTTTGGTGATGAGGGCTATATGGTATATAGTGATGCTTCGAGGAAGGGTCTCGGTTGTTTATTGATGCAAGGAGATAGGGTGATAGCATATGCTTCAAGGTAACTGAAGCCGTATGAGTTGAATTACCCGACTCATGATTTGGAGTTGGCAGTAGTGATCTTTGCTTTGAAGATTTGGAGGCATTATCTATATGGGGTTCAGACAAGGATCTTTACTGATCAAAAGAGTCTCAAGTACTTACTGAGCTAGAAGGAATTGAATTTGAGACAGAGAAGGTGGATTGAGTTACTCAAAGACTATGATTTGTTGATCGAGTACCACCCAGGTAAAGCGAATGTCGTAGCCGATGCTTTGAGAAGGAAGTCTTCTATTGCTCACGTTCAGACAGTTTATCTTCCTTTATTGGAAGAGATGGCCAAGCTTAAGATAAGCTTGAAGCAGGAGGAACCAGATTGCCTTCTATCTAATTTCAGAGTGAGACCGGTACTCAGGGAGAAGGTTAGGGAGTTGCAGGCACAGGATGCAGAGTTGAGCAAGCTTCGAGAGGAAATTCAGAATGGTAAGGCTTCTGAAGTAGTAGTGAGGGATGATGGACTCATGACAGTGGGGAACAGACTTTGTATTCCAGATAGCAGAGAGGTTAAAGATAAGATTTTGGATGAGGCACACAATGCGCCTTATGCCATGCACCCAGGTAGCATCAGGATGTACAAAGATTTGAGAGAGCATTTCTAGTGGAAGGGCATGAAGAGGGATGTAGCAGAGTATGTCAATAAATTTCTCGTGTGTCAGCAAGTCAAGGCTGAACACCAGGCACCTTAAGGCAAGTTAAGGCCATTGTCCATTCCTGAGTGGAAGTGGCAAAGAGTGACCATGGACTTTTTGATGGGTTTGCCTAAGACCAGTAGGAAGCATGATGCCATTTGGGTTATTGTGGATCGGTTGACGAAGTCAGCCCATTTTCTGGCAATCAAGCAGACTGATTCATTGCATATGCTAGCCAAGAAGTACATCGATGAGATAGTGAGATTACATGAGATTCTAGATTCTATAGTGCCTGACAGGGATCCTCGGTTTACTTCGAGATTCTGGGGAAGCTTGCAGGAAGCTTTAGGTACAAAGCTGAACTTTAGTACAGCATTTCACCCTCAGACGGATGGTCAATCTGAGAGGACCATTCGGACACTTGAGGGAATGCTCAGGGCATGTGTGTTGGATTTCAAGGGAGCTTGGGATGAACATTTGCCATTGGTCGAATTTGTTTATAATAATTCGTACCATTCGAGCATTCAGATGGCTCCATATGAGGCATTGTATGGAAGGAGGTGTAGGACTCCGATATGTTGGGACGAAGAGGGGGAGAGGAAATTGGTAGGACCAGAATTGATCTAGATGACAGTTGATAAAGTCAATCTGGTTAAGCAACGGGTTAAGGCAACTCAGGATAGGATGAAGAGTTACACTGATGCTCATCGGAAGGAGATGAAATATGAAGTCGATGAAAAAGTGTTCCTCAAGACGTCTCCTTGGAAGGGAATAATGAGGTTTGGCAAGAAGGGCAAGTTGAGTCCAAGATATGTGGATCCTTATGAGATTCTTGAGAGAATCGGACCACTGGCCTAAAGGTTGGCGTTGCCTCCGGAATTGTCTCAGATCCATGATGTCTTTCATGTCTCCATGTTGAGGAGGTATAGATCAGATCCTTCTCATATCATTCAGACCACGGAGGTCTAGTTGAGAGATGATTTGAGTTATGAGGAGATTCCAGTGGAGATTTTGGACACCAAGGAAAAGGTCCTCAGGAACAAGACGGTTCAGCTAGTCAAAGTCCTGTGGAGGAACCATTCAGTGGAAGAGGCCACATGGGAGCCTTTGGAAGCCATGAAGGAGAAGTATCCGCGTCTCTTCGATGATTCAGGTAAATTCCGAGGAAGAAATTTCTTTTAAGAGGGGGAGAAATGTTGGCCCCAAAATTTTTCTTTTATTGATGTCATTAGGTATGAATTATGTTGATGGTATGATTTATTTCATAGTTGGATTTTATTGGAAGTGTTAATGGAAAATTAAGATTTATTTGAGTATAGTATGGTGTAAGTGGAAATGAAAGAGTAAAAGTATATGAGGGCAAAATAGGAAGGCCACTTAAGATTGAGAGGGTAAGGCATTACATGGAGGGGTAGAATGGACACTTGAATGATTATTAAGTGGTAAAATTAGAAAAAGAAAGAGTGAAAGTGAAGGTAGAAAGAAGAGAGGGTCGTTGGTGGCTTAAGGGAGAAGAAGAGAAATTAGGGTTTTATAATCCTTGGAGATTTTGAAGGAATCGAAGCTCTAACAAGTAAGTATGATGTTTTCCTTTTTGTTTTGGGTTAGATGAAACCCTAATATAGCTTAGAATGTGTAGGTTTCAGTTGTGGAGAAGTTTATGGAAAAATGGTTAAATCTGTTAGGTTTGATGATCTGTTGTGTTTGTGTATGATTTTGAGGTTAGAAATGAAGTTTATGAGGTGTTTTAATGTTTAGATGTGTTTATAATTGAAAGATGGGAGGATTATGGTTGAGAAAAGTGAAAAAATTGAGTTTCGACTTTCTCCGTCGCACGTCATGACTGTAGATGAGCACGTCATGGCCAAGGCTTTCGTCATGACGCCGCCCATCTTCTCGTCGCGGCGAGCGGCCATTTTCCTGCAACGACATGCTTTGGTATTTTGCATATAACTTTTGATGTAGATGTCCAAATGAGGTGATTCTTTTTGCGTTGTAAACTAGAGACATAGGGATACAAGTTTTGTGAAGAAATTAAGGTCTGATTCAGTCTTTAAGAATATCCAATTTTTGATGGAAGTTGAGCATAGAATTTATGTTTCATAATAAGTTATAGTTTGAACTGTTATAGTATGACTTTCCGATTTCTACACCAAATTGATTGGAATTTTGGTTATTTGTTTAAGGAAACCAAGTGAGGCAAGAGGAGCAAGAGGAAAAAGAGGAGAGGCATTCCTAAACAAGTTTATAAGCAAGGAACGCAAGGTGGGTTCATGTTTATAATAGAGTAAATAAGTTACTCATTGTTTTGTTCAAATCAAGAAAGGTTTAATGCTTTAAATTGCATCATCAATGATTGCATTACATGGTATTGTGGGATGATTATATTTTTCTATATGATTTGCATTCATGATTTATGAAAAGGTTTACAAAAAGGGATTTTCTCCTTTCACGAATACATACACATGAATTCATGCTTTACGAAATGTATGACAAGCAAGTTTCCAAGCAAGTGTTAGTTTGGCAATCAAGTTTATAAGAATTTGAATCATGCATGTTATGTGGGTTTGTGGTATGTCCCTCACGAACAGTCAAGTCCACATTGACTCATGAAAAGGCTTCTCCCGCCTGCCCGCAAGTGACACAGGGTTTCTCACAAGGATTCCCTCATGAAACTACATCTACACACAACCATTTCAATGGGGATGTGTAGTACGTCATGAATCAGGGACTAACCCAGACCATCATGTTAAGTTATGTGTTTATGATCTGTTGTTATGTTTCATGCATCATGAATTGTTCAAGAATCAAGCATTTTTCAAGATAATGACTCATACATGCTCAATTCCTATGATTTTAACAAGTACCACGACAATGAGTTATTTTTGAATACTTTTGCTTATTGCTATATTATGAATATGTTCCCACGAGCTTTATAGCTCACACCCTTTATTCTCCCCCATTCAGGTGACGAGCAAGAGATCGAGTGAGTCACGAGTCATGGAAACACTCCATTTTGTGATGTTTACTTATTTTAAATGTTATATTTTTGGAAGTCAAGGCTTTAGTTACATTCCAAGTATTATTGGTTCAAGGGTATTTTGTATTTTTGGCTCTTGAACTCAAGGTTGTAATTTGGTTTAAAATTTTCTTAAAGCTTTGTAAAACTCATCTTTTGGATAATGATTTATGGATGTGTTTGTTTTAATCATGAAAGCAAGTTTTGAGTTTGTTCACGATGGGTCCATTGAACTTCCGATGGTCTTTTTCCTTAATCATTTAATTTACACATTCCACCTCATGCATACAGCACCACGCTCTCATGTCTGATGTTGGGCTCCGGCAGCGGGGTCCAACAAGAAGGGAAGAAACCTCAAGGAGTCTTCGAATTGTATGCTTTTACCTTGTTGAATTCAAAATTTGAAGCTTTTTCAAGAAAAGTGGATAAGTTTGCTGCAGCTACTGTGAGTAATGTTAATGCCTTATAGGATCAAGATTTTGGGTTGAGTATGTGTACAGAATTTTAGAACAGTGGGCAAGAATTTGGGGCTAAACATATAAATTTTATGGGAAATTATGGGCAGAAGAACCAAGGTGGAGATTTCTCAAGCACTTATAACCCTAAATGGCGAAGCCACCCAAATTTCTCCTAGTCTCAACAACCCAAGCCACCCCAAGTTTCCCTAACCAAACCTATTACCAATAAAATTAACTGCATTACCAACAGACCCAGTAACAACAAAACTGTGTCCCTCCAGGTTTCTCAAACTTGAGACAACAAGCCCAGCTACCTGAATCTAAGTCCAACCTTGAATCAATGATGGAAACCTTTATGCAAAAGCAAGGAGATTTGATTTAGCAACTCACTACTCGAATGGACCAACTGACGGTCTATAATAAGATGCTTGAGACTCAGATTGCACAACAAGTCTCATCACTAAGGTTTGACAAGGGTAAGCTACCAACATAACTAGAGGCTCTTAAGGAAACCAAGGCAGTGGTATTGAGGAGTGGAAAAGTTTTGGAACCTATGGTATAGAAGAATAGGCTGAAAAGGAATTTGAAGGAACATACTAGGATGCACAACCTGTGCAATCCAACGCACAGCCAGTGCAACAATCACCTGAGCCTAAAAAATACACACCACCACCACCATACAAGCCACCAATTCCATTCCCTCAGAGATTTCATAGAGCTAAGCTAGACTAGGAATTTGGAAAATTTGTTGACATTCTGAAGAAGCTCTATGTTAACATCCCCTTCATGGAAGCCCTTACCCAAATGCCTACTTATGCCAAGTTCTTAAAGGAGATCTTATCCAAAAAAAGAAGGCTAGAGGAATATGTGACTGTGGCTCTTATAGAGGAATCAAGTGCCATTCTTCAAAACAAACTCCCTTCCAAGTTTCAAGATCCGGGAAGTTTCTCGATACCTTGCCAAATTAGAAATACAACAATTAGGAGAGCATTATATGATTTGGGGGCAAGTGTGAGCTTATTGCCATCATCTATCTGTCAGAAATTGGACATCAGAGAGCTTAATGTTCAATTTATGCAAACATAGTGCCCTGGAAAGCAAGTGTATTTACATGTAATTTTATCTTCTTCAGTTATAGTTTTGTAATGAAAATATTGTTAAGTCAACATGACTTTACTTAAATATGATTTTGATGTATAACAAAAAGAGTTCAAATATAAAGAAAAACAAAACAGACGAGGTCAGACACAGACGAAGACAGACACAGACGAAGTCGAACACAGATGAACTTAGACGCAGACGAAGTTGAAATAATTAAAGTCAGATACAGACGTAAAGCAGACGCAGACGCAAATACAAAAGCAGACGCAGACTGATTGGACCAAATTTATACTATAAATCAGGCCCATTTTCTTTAGTAATTATGCATCTGTCGACTTCTGATCTATAATTTTCATGCTTATTTTGGTCCCGCACATTGAGTTTTGATAAATTGCATATTGTCAATATTTTGTTGTCATTTGTCATTAATTCTGCATAATCTTTATTGGGACAATTGATACTACAAATGGGTTGTATTTTGTAGAACCAAAGTAGTCAACAATTAAGAAGTCAACACGCCATGAAGTTATTGGGACGAATCAGATTTCCATTCGCCGCGGCTAATTAATGGTGTTTAATTCATTCACGCGACGAGTGACCAAATTCATTCGCCAGAAGCGAACTACGATTCGCCGCAATAATGTCGGGTGACCGGACCAAAATGGCAAAAGTATCCACTGTTCAATTCTACCGCACAGCCCCTATAAAACCTTACCATTTAGGGCAATGAGAGAGGGCCGCCACAAAAGAGTTCTTCGTTTTCTCTTCTCTTCGTCTTCTCCGTTTTCTTCGTTTTCTTCTTTTCGCATTTTCTTTTTTTGATCTAACAGTCTCTCATTCGTGTTTGATTTCAGTTTAGTCCGAGTGACGATTTATCATCGCATCATTTCCTTCATCTCTACTCTTCCGCATTCGCCGCCTCGAGCATGGTCTTGGTGATACTTCAACAATGATGGAGTCGTCTGTAGTCATGAGTGGCTAAGCTCATAGTCTTCGAAATGTTGCGAGGGTTGGAGTTCCGTAACTAAACACGGGTAATCAATCTTAGTTTAGGATTTCAGAATGTATTTGCACAATCCGAGTTGGTATTTTTGCAATATATTTCGATTGAACTCGCTATAGTTTAGTAGGATGTTAGACTTTGATTTGTGTTATGGATTGACTATTGTTGAATATCGTGCTTAAATACATGGAGTTCATGTATATCGCTTAAATGATTGCATTAACTAATTTAATCATTTAGTTGTGTTTGATTGAATTGGTTGTGTTATTATTTGGTTGATTTAGTGCATTAATCAATCCATGCATACACTAAGGGTTTTAACAAGTTGTAATTAATCGAGTTGATTAATTAATTCTTGGACTTAACGAGTTGTTAAGGTTTTATTTTCAAAACTTAGTGGATTTCAAACCCCAACATTATTTCGAACGATGATGACCCGAGCTACATTTTCGTGGAGAGTTTTAGTAATTTGACTTCAAACTTGTTTAATTTCAATCATTTAGTTTTCTAAAATTCTAAAACATTTATTCTTATTTTGGCTTAGTTTAATTTCTAATTAATCAAATCAAAACCCCTTCTATTGCTTTAATTGCATGCATCATTCAAACATTAGGCTAGTCTAGGATCAATTGATGCATTGGTTCCTCGAGAGTCAATTCGAGGTTGCATCCTCGTATTGCAATCCTTGGTATAAATTTAATTTGACGGTTTCGTGGATCAATTTTAATATTGAACGATAAACCGCCGATCAAATTTTGGCGCCGCTGTCGGGGAATCAAATTAATTGGTTCTCTAGGTTAGCCAAATGTTTGTTTTGATTTTAATTTTGTTTGCATTTTGTTTGCATTGCATAATTTCATTTAATTTCGCTCGCTAAGTGTTTTTAGTGTTAATCCTGCTTGTTATTTCATTACGCTTTGTTTTAAGTGTTTATTCGATTGTTCTTGTTTATTGTGCGTAATTTTGTTAATTTCATTTGCCTTGCTTGTTGCGTGCTTCTTGGTCGTGACGAGTTCCTCATTCGTCACAGCCGAAGTTCATCCGTCATTGCAGCTGAAGTTTATATTCGCCGCAATAACATTACTGATTTATTCGATCACGCAATGAAGTTCTTACACGCCGCAAATAACTTGAGTGAATTGAAGCCTTGCTATCCGCTGTCGCTTTTAGTGAGCTATCTTAGGTGAACTTTCTTGTGCATGCCCGTAGACTTAGGCTAGTTCATTTTCAACCTGAAATTGAGCGATACCTTAGACAACTTAGGAAGAACAAGAGAGAGCAAGAAAGACTTAGAACACTAGATCGATTAGAATCGAGATGGTGAACAACAAGAATATCCGCCAACCACCCCGAGATGGAGATCACGGTCTTAACGGTGACCAGAACGCGTAGATGACAACAATGCTAACATCGACGTGGGACCATTCGAGAAGCTACAACCTCGGACGTACACTCACGATCCTTTCATCGCTGCCGCCCTAACTTCAATGTAAATTTCGAAGTCAAAGGTTTATTGATTAACTCTCTCCCCAAATTTCACGGTTTAACGGGAGAGGACCCCTACATGCATCTTCAGGCCCTCACCATGATCTGTCAGAGTATGAAGCCTGTAGGAGCACATCTGGACCAGGTGCTGTGGAAAGTCTTCCATTTGTCGTTAGAAGGAAAGGCCCGGGAGTGGTACATGAGCCTCCCAAGGCATGTTCATAATGCCTATCACAGTTGGGCCAACTTACGGAAAGCTTTTCTGGAAAAGTATTTTCCAGCTTCTAGGACGTCGTCAATGAGAAAGGAGATATATTCTGCCAAACAAGATTATGACGAGTCCCTGTATGATTTTTGGAACAGATTTCAAGATCTGTTGTCTCGGTGCCCCCATCATCAGATCCCTGATGAACAACTGGTTCAATATTTTTATGATGGGGTGAAGAATCAAGAGAAAGGGATGTTGGATGCTGCGTCGGGAGGTTCATTGATTGACCTCACCGCGCCAGAAGCTTGGGCCCTGATTAAGAGAATGGCCCTGAATCATCAACAGTATAGTGTCCGCGATTCCAGGAATGTGAATGAAGTGGGAGCCATGTCAGCTCAAACTAAGAGGATGGAGAGCCCGAATCGAAGGTAGATTCTTTTGAACATCGGATAACTTTCCGCTTATCCTCAATCACGGCGGAGTGAAGAATTTGAATGTGCATCGCCCATCAACTTTCATCGAACTAGTCGCACTCTAGTTGCGAATCTTGTGGGTCGATGATGCACATTTTAAGTGTTTGTCCGGCAGATATGAAGAAGTCTCCGCAATGTATCAAGGTAGACAGATCGGAAATGGGACCCAGATTCCAACACATATAATGAGGGATGGAGATCCCACCCAAATTTTAGTTGGAGGAGTAACGAGGAAGAGCACCAAACCGCTTTCAAAGAAGGGAGTGGAGTGGACAATCTACAAACCAGTTCCAGATCAACAAGCGCTGACGAAGGCAACAACCACCGCCACCCAAGGAGGACACCAACCAATCTGCTGCATGGTATGATGACGTTGATGAAAGAGGAACGAACTTCCACAAGAAATCAATTCAACGCCATCGCAAACCTCATCCAACAGGACTCAGCTAAAAATGCTGCCCGCTTTAGTGCCTTGGAGAAACGCATGGATCAATGGGAAACCAAGGCCGAGAACCTAAACTCATATGTCACTCAATTGTCTAATAATTTGAGTGACAACCAAGCTAGAGTAGCGGATCCATTCCTTCTAACACGGTGATTAACCCAAGAGTTTGAATGCTATAGCCCTCGTGGAGTGGAAAGCAAGTAAGGTTCAAGCCTCAAGAAGAAGATGAGATTTGTAAAGATGAGATTGAGTGTGAGCTAGTACCTCCACCACATGATAAGATGAAGAGATCAGAAAGTGTGAGGAAGAAGAGCTTCGAGAGAGAGGGAGCAAGCCTCAAAGAACAAGGGAACTACTTTAGAAAGTTCCATGATAAAGTCAAGATGGAGAAATGAGTAGGCAATCCAAAGAAAGGTAAAGAGGTAAGTATACAAGACCTTCCTTTCCAAACTCTTATTTGATGAGCAAGCGCTTAAGAGAAAAACAACATGAAAAAGAAATCATTGACTTGTTTGGGAAAGTGGAAGTGAATGTGCCTTTGCTAGATTTGGTAAAGCTTAATTCGCCCACACGCTAAATATTTAAAGGATACGTGTACAAATAAGAAGAAGTTTAGGCCCAATGAGAGAGTGCGGTGAGCTCGAATGTTTCACCTTGTTTAAGCCACGAGATACCAAGAAATGTCAGGACCCTGGATCTTTTACCATCCCTTGCACATTAGGGAAAGTGACCATAGGTAGAGCTTTACTAGATCTAGGGGCAGCGATAAATGTGATGCCTGAGTCAGTATGTAAGACCTTGGGAGTGAAGAGTATTAAGCCCACATCTGTTATTCTCGGTTAGGCGATAGGTCATTTAGGCATCCGTGGGAATTATTGAGGACATTACGTCCAGTCAAAGGCTTAGTGTTTCTGCGGATTTTTACGTGTTGGACATGACCTCGAAGTGGTGCATGACACTTCTCGATCCTTGGACGCCCCTTTCTTGGACAAGCAAGTACTATGATTAGTATGAAGGAAGGGAAGATCACCATGGAAGTGGGCGATCAAAAAGTTAGCTTCAACATGTATGAAGCTATGAAGCACCCCCATGAAGATTATTCCTTGCTTGGTGTCAACATGCTTGATGTGGTGATTGACGATGCTTGTTCCGAATTTGTAGAAACTTTGACTCCTACCATCGACAATATTTTTGGGAAAGTTTCTCCTTTGATGATTTTGCAGAGCACATCTGGTGCGAGTATGGACGTGAATCGACTAGCAACCAGCTGCCGAAATGAGCTTGATATCGAAGCAGTCGTCCATCCCGAGCTACAAGACCCACCTTGAGTGCCGTGTTTTCTTTCCTTTATTTACTATATAATTGTGCTATGTTTTATACCAACGTGCATATTGTTGAACATGATTATATTGTTTAAATGTGGGGAGGGATCAAACCAAGAGAATTAGAGTAGTAGGTAGGATTTCCCTTTCTGTTTGAATAAAATGTTTCCCCTTTGTTAGCTCTGTGTTCTCCCTAATGAAGCATAATTAGATTGAAGAAAATGGTTCATATTTGGGATGATTAATTGAATGATTGTGCAAACCGAGTAGAATCCTTAGATATCTTGTGATCTCGTTACAGGTGGTTCGTAGTAGCGAGCATCGCTGTTCACGCGGCTAACCTAGGGATTTTCATCTTATTCGCCATAGCAATGACCGCTCGTCGTCGCGTGAATAAGGACTTTTTGCCCTTCGGACCGTTGGATTTCTCTTTTGTCCGAGGCCCTTTTTGGTCTTTTTCTCTCTCGCCCTCTCGTCTCCGCTCTTTCTTCTTTTCTTCTTCTTCCTTCCCTTTCCTTCTCCTTCTTCGCCTTCCTCGCCGCCTCGCCGTAGTCCTCTCCGTGCCTTCGCTATTTGAAGCTTCCATTCTCCTCAAATCCCTTCCAGCTGCGTTTTCACCCTTCCGTAAGTGTTTCTATTCCTTCCTCTTGTCCATTTTCGTTGTTATTCGTTAGATTTAAGGCAAACAATAACGCTGTTCGCCGGATCGTATTCAGAATCGCCATTCGCCGCGATGAACTTAGGGTTTCAATTTCATTGCGACGAATGTCTTTGTTACGCGCCGCGAATGAAGGTACCAGTTAGTCACGCAAGTGAACATCCTGCTGGCTGCGGCGAATGGCGAAAGTCTCTCTCGCCGTGAATGATCTTGTTGGCTCGCGCAAATGGCTAAAAGACTTGATTACGTATGATTTTGTCGAAGAAATTGTCATTTTTAACTTTTGTGTGCAGGATCATGCCTAGAATGAAACAAGCCACCGCACCGAGCAATAGCCATCCTCTTCTTCCTCCGATCACACTCTTTCTCCTTCCTCGCAACCTTCCGCTTTCCTCTCACCTAGCAGATCCCGAGTATGTACAGATTAGCCACGCGAGTTGCTAGCCAAACTTTACTAAAAGAAAAATCATTTCCTCTTACTCGGCTACCAACCCTTTGTAGGTCAACTCTTCCAACTCGAGTTGACCGGCCTCGCCTAACCTCGGACCACTGCAACCTTTCCTTTGTGCGCCAAGATATACCCATGCCGTCAATCTCACACCTACTGAATTAACTTCCGAGGTGTTTCTATTCAGATGCTTTTACATCCGCTCATAATCCGAGAGCACTACCACCTCCTGTTGTCCCTCGTTGTCCCTATTCTCAATCGATCGTTGCATACCCACAGGGACGACGTCATTCGTACTCTACATACGAGGGTACTCGGTGGCTTCAACCCCGGGGCTCGGCGCTATATCCAGCGTTCGATCTCCTTCCACAAGCCCGCCCATGGTTACATTTTATATGTAACAACATTTACCCACCCTCCACCTCACCAACATCCCAAAGGAGCAGCCTCAGACATATACACCTATGATGGCCACCCTGTCGACCTAGCTTCTGCCATTTCCTCCGCCCTCCGCCAGTGTGTCCTCGCCACCAACCCCAAACATAAACTCCTCTTTCCCCATCTCATTTCTGACTTATTCCGGGCCTTTCGAGTCCCAGAACATCCAGCCGACCTCACCTTCCCCCCTGCCTCTCCATTTGTCTATGTCCGTTTAGGACAGCCACGTGCCATTCCACCACCACCTCCTGCCCAACCAGCTTCCTCTTCTTCTCCCTCTCCCCCTCCATCCCCTCCAGCCCCCTCTTCCGCACCTCCCGTCCTTCCTCCTGTTTCCTCTCCGCCTCCTATCTCTACACCCGTGTCTTCCCCTCCTTCTGCTCCACCTGCTCCTTCTGAGGTGGCTCTGCTGCGCCAAGACGTCCTTCGGCTTGAGGCCCGGCTATCTACTTTCGAGGCCCAGATGACCGCCGACCGCGAGTTCACTCGCTCGATGCTGACCATGATTGCGGCTCACCTCGGCTGCCTATTCCGACTCGCCTTTGACTCTTCTGCACTGCCTCTCTGATCCGCCATTCATCGATCCTGCAGAATAGTATAGGCTGTTTATTTCCTTTCTTTTGTCGTTATTGTTTTTCCTGTATTTTCTTTTCTTCGTTGTAATTTTAGTTAGTTCTTTGGATTCTTCATTTCGCCCACACTTTTGAGTTTAAGGATATATCCACATTTACATTTTATCTGCTTTTATGGTCTCCTCTATGCCCTACTATTTTTGCCATTGTGGACAATGCCATGTTTAAGTGTGGGGAGCCATTCCCTTTATATTTTACATTGTACACCTTTAGAACATTATGCATAATTTTGTGGCTACTGCTTAATCGATAAATTTGGTCCCCAAATCAAACAATTTCTGCACTTGTTCTTTTGTGCCTTACATGCAAAGCATTTATAAGTTTCAACTTGATACTTGAGTTTTTGTAAAAATGCTCTCCATTCTTCGAACGATAATTGGATCTGACAAAATTTTAACTTTTGAAGTTTTCAAAACTAAGTAAATGGGAGCATGCTAACAAGGTAGCATTTTAAGTTTTTAAGACTTGAGATTGATCATTGAGACAAAACCTTGTTGGAAGGATATTCGAGCCAAATTTTCTTCTATATTTTTGTGTGCATCTACTTAGTCCATTCTTCTCTAGAACTTGTGTCAGTTTTTACTCAAAGCTTGATGGACTAGATTTTTGTTGATATGATAGAGGCGTTCCTTCTTTCAACCCTTTCCCCAAACACCAACCCTTAAATACTTTTTCCCTTGCTAGCTCCTTGAGCCTTTTTGTTATGAGCATTTGCATACATATTAAGATGATGTCAGTAGTCTATGTTTTGTAATTTAAAAAAAAATTGAAAAAGGAAAAAAGTGTTAGTCTTGTGTATCCCGAAAAGGGATACTAATGTGTTGTATCCCAAAAAGGGATTAGCATCTCAAAATGAGATAGCCAAAAAAAAAAAAAGTGTGTATATTCAATTTATCTCAGTGTCTAGTTTTAGTTTTGTTGTTGACATCAATTCCTCACTTCATGCGCATGCTCATACTATTTCTTTCTTTCACTTCATCCATTCATTTAGCCTTCCGCTCATTACAACCCTGAAAGACCTCTTGATTTTCAAATTGATAGTCCTTGTAGTGGAGAAATAAAATTGATACAAGCCTATGGTAGGAGATGTACTAAGCAGATTGAGAGAAAAATATTCCTACTATACAAGTGAGTTGAGCGTAAACACCATATCCCGAGTGATTCTCTGTTGTTCAATCTCATGTGCTTAAATTCTTTCAATGTTTGTTTTATTAGCACTCTTTCAATTTGCTGCGTTCGACTTCTGATAAAGTGGATTGAGTCAATTTTGGTTATTGTTTGAACATGGGCAGAATTTTCTTTTACTCTTGTACCTTTTTGACTCTTATAAGCTTTGTTCAGGAGTACAAAGGTTTAAGTGTGGGGGAATTTGATTGGACCAAATTTATACTATAAATCAGGCCCATTTTCTTTAGTAATTATGCATCTGTCGACTTCTGATCTATAATTTTCATGCTTATTTTGGTCCCGCACATTGAGTTTTGATAAATTGCATATTGTCAATATTTTGTTGTCATTTGTCATTAATTCTGCATAATCTTTATTGGGACAATTGATACTACAAATGGGTTGTATTTTGTAGAACCAAAGTAGTCAACAATTAAGAAGTCAACACGCCGCGAGTTCGCTGGGACGAATCAGACTCTCCATTCGCCGCGGCTAATTAATGGTGTTTAATTCATTCGCTGCGACGAGTGACCAAATTCATTCGCCGCAGCGAACTACAGTCATTCGCCGCAGCGAATGTCGGGTGACCCGGACCAAAAATGGCAAAAGTATCCACTGTTCCGACCCGGCCCGCACAGTTCCCTATAAAACCTTACCATTTAGGGCAAATGAGAGAGGGCCGCCTACAAAAGAGTTCTTCGTTTTCTCTTCTCTTCGTCTTCTCCAGTTTTCTTCGTTTCTTCTTTTACTTTTTCTGTTTTTGATCTAATCTCTCATTCGTGTTTGATTTCGTGTTTAGTCACAAGTTTGGCGATCATCGCAGTCATTTCCTTCATCTCTACTCTTCCGCATTCGCCGTCTGAGCATGGTCTTCGGTGATACTTCAACAATGATGGAGTCGTCCGTAGTCATGAGTGGCTAAGCTCATAGTCTTCTGAAATGTTGCGAGGGTTGGAGTTCCAGAACTAAACACGGGGTAATCAATCTTAGTTTAGGATTTCAGTAATGTATTTGCACAATCCGAGTTGGTATTTTTGTAATATATTTCTGATTGAATCCTGCTATAGTTTAGTAGGATGTTAGACTTTGATTTGTGTTATGGATTGACTATTGTTGAATACTGTGCTTAAATACATGGAGTTCATGTATATCAGTTAAATGATTGCATTAACTAATTTAATCTGCCTAGTTGTGTTTGATTGAATTGGTTGTGTTATTATTTGGTTGATTTAGTGCATTAATCAATCCATGCATACACTAAGGGTTTTAACAAGTTGTAATTAATCAAGTTGATTAATTAATTCTTGGACTTAACGAGTTGTTAAGGTTTTATTTTGAAACATAGTGGATTTCAAACTGACATTATTTGAACGATGATGACCCGAGCTACATTTTCGGGAGAGTTTTAGTAATTTGACTTCAAACTTGTTTAATTTCAATCATTTAGTTTTCTAAAATTCTAAAACATTTATTCTTATTTTGGCTTAGTTTAATTTCTAATTAATCAAATCAAAACCCCTTCTATTGCTTTAATTGCATGCATCATTCAAACATTAGGCTAGTCTAGGATCAATTGATGCATTGGTTCCTGAGTCGATTCGAGGTTGCATCTGTCATTGCAATCCTTGGTATAAATTTAATTTGACCGGTTTCCAGGGATCAATTTTAATATTGAACGATAAACCGCCGATCACAGACGCAGACGCAAATACAAATCAAACGCAGACGTAAATACAAAGTAGACGCAGACGCAAATGCAAAGCAGACGCAGACACAAATACAAAAGCAGACGCAGACGCAAATGCAAAGCAGACGATCGCGAGTAAAAGAAACAGACGCAAGAGTCGATTCGAGTTGAAGTTCTGTAACTCAAGCGATTAACTGTTTCTTTAAAGATTCAAGATTCAAGAATCAAGAAGAAGTTGGAGACGAAGGCTATAAATACAAGTCGAAGTCGAAGATTGAAAGGTTACACACAAAAACTTATTGAAAGTTACGAAAAGTTTACACAAAACAGTTTTACAAAGAGCTTACAGATACTTATACGAAATAGCAAGAAAAATTACTACATGAGAAAAAGTGATTTTGTTGAGTGCTATTTTTCTGTAACAAATGTTCAAATATTTTTTGAGAAGAAAAGTTGTACAGATAGCCTGCAGAGGCTAAGTGTGAAAGAATACTGGTTGTAGAGACCTGAAGAGGCTCGTGAAAGAATACTTGTAACGATTGAAGAGATAGTGAAATCTCAGAAGAAACTCTGAGGACTGGACGTAGCCCACGGTTTGGGGTGAACCAGGATAAATCTTCGTGTCTACCACTCTTACTCTCTATCTCTATTTTAGTTTCAAAATATCTCATTACTTATTTTTATATACACAATATTGAAAAGTTTGATTAATCGGAATCTATAAAATTCAGTAAAGAATTTTATTTCTTACAACTAGTTACAAAAGATTTATAAAAAGGATACACAATTCAACCCCCTTCTCGTGCATTCTAATATCGTTTTCTAAGTCTTTGTATTAACGTGTGATTCACTTGATTGGTATCGAGCAAGGTATCCAAGAATCACTTTGGCGAAGTGTGGATTAAAGATAATGGCGGAGTCACATGTATAGATCGCTGAAGGAGCCTCAGTCACTAGACCTCCAGCATTCAACGGAGAAGACTATCACTACTGGAAAGATAGGATGCGATTATTCATCGAATCTACTCATGTCAACCTTTGGGACGTAATAGAGAACGGACCTTATACACCTGTAGATGAACAAGGTAATTCTATTCCACAGAACAGATGGACGGCCGATCAGAAAACAAGAATACAGCTAAATTCAAAGGCAAAAATTTTCTTGACGTGTGCCCTAAGCAGGAGCGAGTACGACAAAGTGCACAGTTGCGACACTGCAAAAAAAATGTGGAACATATTGTCTATTGCTCACGAAGGCACAAGCCAAGTTAAAGAATCCAAGATAAGTATTCTTGTGCATCAATATGAACTTTTCAGGATGGAAGATGAAGAATCTATTGATCAAATGTTTGGAAGATTTCAAACAATTTTCAATGGATTGAAAGCTCTTGGAAGGACATACAACAATCAAGATCATGTTCGAAAGATTCTCAGAAGTCTTCCTAAGAGATGGAGACCTAAAGTTAATGCAGTGCAAGAAGCGAAAGACTTGAGCCTATTAAAGCTGGATGAGTTGCTAGGATCCTTAAAGATTCATGAATTTGAACTCAAAGCTGAAGACAAGCCCAAGCGGGATAAGTCAATAGCACTGAAGGCCGGACAGAAGAATCATAAGACTCAGAGAAGGAGGAAGTCATTAAAAGCGTTGAAAATTGAAGACTCAAAGGATGACAACTCCAGCCAATCTGAATCAGAGTCAAGTGATGAAGATGACGAATTATCTTTCATCTCCAGAAAGATAAGACGCATGTGGAAGAAGAAGCCCAGAGGAAACCAGACATTCAGAAAGAATGGGAAAGATGAAGCTAAATTAGAGAAGTCTTCTATTATCTGTTACGAATGCAATCAGCCTGGACACTATAAGTCCGAATGTCCTACTCTCAAGAAGAAACCCAAGAAGAGTAGAGAAAGCAAGAAAAGCATGATGGCAACTTGGGAGGACCTAGATTCATCCGAATCGATCTGATTCGAGTCATCGAACATGAGAACATCACACGATGGCCGAGGAAGATAGTGATGAGGAGGTAAAATCACTACGATAATTTGCATGATGCATACTCGAGAATCGTTAGAAGATTCTCATGCTATTCTCGAAGCGAGACAATTTGTTGAAGAAAAAGTATGCAGAGAATATTAGACATACTAAGATATTAGAGAGAAAATATCATCTAAAGAAACAATTAGAAGATAAAAGAAAATTGTGAGCGATCGGAAGAGATCAATCGACTTAAACTTAGGATTAGGAATTTATCAACAGATTTAACTACTTTGACAGAAAGTACAAAGAAAATGAATGAAATGCTTGGAAAATGTAGACATCCAAGTGATAAGATTTGGATTAGGTTTCAGAAACAAGATTCACCACGTAAAAATTTGTCTCTCAAAAGGAAACTATAAGATATGTGATTTTAATCAACGACCTAGTTACGTGCATCAAAAATCACATCACATGCATACTACTAACCGTAAAGGACCCAAGAAAATTTGGGTACCAAAAAATAAAATAGTTTCACCTGCAGATATCCTTCCTTGGAAAATACGGCAAGCACCATTGGTATTTAGACAGTGGATGCTCGCGACACATGACGAGAAGAAGGTCTATGTTCCTAGATCTTCAGTATAAGAAGGGAGGATCAGTAACTTTCAGAGACAACCAGCAGGGCAAAATTATTGGAATCGGGAAAGTAGGTAAAGATTCCTTTGCATGCATAAATAATGTACTGCTTGTTGATGGTCTAAAGCATAACTTGATTAGCGTCAGTCAATTGTGTGATTCTGGTTTCACAGTTGCATTCAATCAAAATTTTTGCGAAGTCTGAAACAAAGATGGGTCTATACTTTTCTCTGCCAATAGAAGAAACAATCTTTACAAAATCAATTTAGAAGATTTTCAGAGTCAAAATATTTCATGTTTTCTATCTTCTGAAGAAGAAAGACTAATCTGGCATAAAAAGCTAGGTCATGTCTCTTTGAAACATATTTCAAAATTGGCAAAACATGATTTAGTAAGAGGTTTGCCAAAAATAAGTTTTGACAAAGAATATTCTGTGAAGAGAATGGAATTTTTCACAACTTTTCGGCCGCTAGAACTCCACAACAGAATGGAGTTGTTGAAAGGAAGAATAGAACGATTCAAGAGATGGCAAGAACCATGCTATGTGAGATGAATCTTCCTAAGTATTTCTGGGCAGAAGCTGTGAATACAGCATGTTATATTCAGAATAGAATTCTGTTGAGACCCATGTTGAAGAAAACTCCTTATGAGTTATAGAGTGGAAGAAGACCAAGCATATCTTACTTTCATCCATTCGGGTGCAAATGTTCTATTTTGAATACAAAAGAGCTGTTGGATAAATTCGATTTGAAGACCTATCCAGGAATCTTCCTAGGCTACTCATCATCGTCTAAGGCTTTTCGAGTTTACAACCTTACTTCAAAGACTGTTGAAGAGACGATCCATGTCAAGTTTGATGATAGTTCTCAATCCCATAAGGAAGATGACATGGAGAATGAAGGTACTTCAAAGAACTTAGATGATACCACAGAAACTCCTTCATCAAACACTCATGAGAACAAAATTGAGGATATTCTAGAAACCATTGAACTAAGACGAGATTGGAAGTATAAAAGTTCTCATCTAGAAGAATTAATTATCGGTGAGACCTCAGAAGGAGTTAGGACAAGGTCCAGATTCAGAAGAGAAGCTAATGTAGCTTTTATCTCTGAAGTAGAGCCTAAGAAGGTTGAGGAAGCTCTTCAAGACGAAGCTTGGGTGTTAGCCATGCAAGAGGAGCTGAATCAATTTACTAGGAATAACGTCTGGTCCTTAGTTTCGAAACCCCCTAAGAAATCCATTATTGGAACCAGATGGGTTTTTAAGAATAAGTTAGACAAATCAGGAAGAGTGAGTCGTAATAAGGCTAGATTAGTAGCACAAGGCTATAATCAGCAAGAAGGAATAGACTACAATGAAACATATGCTCCAATAGCAAGACTTGAAGCTATAAGGATTTTATTGGCATATGCGATCTGTCATGATATAAAGTTGTTTCAGATGGATGTTAAGAGTGCTTTTCTAAATGGCTTTATAGATGAAGAGGTGTATGTGAAACAACCACCTGGCTTTGAAGATGTTAAAAACCCAGACTATATCTATAGACTTCACAAAGCCTTATACGGTCTGAAGCAAGCTCCTAAAGCTTGGTATGATCGTCTGAGTACCTTCTTAATAGAAAATGGTTTCAGTAGAGGTCAAGTTTATAAGACGCTCTTTAGGAAGAAGTTTCAGAATGATTTTATCTTAGTACAGATCTACATTGATGATATCATTTTTGGTGCTACTTCAAAAGAGTTGTGCTTGAAGTTTGAGAGGCTAATGAAGAAAGAGTTTGAAATGAGTATGATGGGTGAGTTAAAGTTCTTTCTTGGATTGCAAGTTAAGCTGCATCAAGAGAAGATCTTCATTCATTAACAAAAGTATGTGAAAGAGTTGTTGAATAAGTTTGATATGAATAATGTGAAGCCTATGGCAACTCCGATGCATCCTTCAAACCTTTTGTCGAAAGAGCGAACTTGGTAAGAAGGTGGATCAAACCCTATATAGAGGATGATCGGTTCTTTCTTTGTATCTTCTGACAAGTAGACACGATATTCATTCAGGTGTATGCTTGTGTGCAAGATTTCAAGTCGATCCTAGAGAGTCTCATTTTATTGCTGTTAAAAGAATTTTGAGATATCTCGCAGGTACTACTGATCTTTGTTTAATGTTTGAGAAAGGTAAAGATTTCAGGATAGAATCGAAAGGAAAAGCACAAGTGGAGGATGTCATTTTCTTGGAGGAAATCTAGTCTCCTGGTCAAGCAAGAGACAAAGCTCAATTGCACTATCAACCGTTGAAGCAGAATATATGTCTGTCGCAAGTTGCTGCTCACAGACGCTGTGGATCAAGTACCAGCTTGAAGACTATTTAGTCCAAGAAGAGGAGATTCCAATCTTTTGCGACAACACCAAAGGTAATCAATCTATCAAAGAATCCAATTCAACATTCAGAGTGAAGCATATAGAAGTCGATATCACTTTCTGAGAGACTATGTTCAGAGAAAGGTGGTGCTTCTACAGTTCGTTGAAACAGAGCTTCAGTGGGAAGATATCTTCACTAAACCACTGAGTGAAGAAAGGTTCTAGAAGATAAGACGAAACCTTAACATGGTCATGTTAAGTGAACGGTTCAGGACTAAAGTAACGTCAAAACTAACGACGTTAGTTACAAATGAAGATACTGTTGGTAACTTCTCTCACAAGGAAGATTTTGGAGGGAAAATCTGATGATATCGAGGTTCTTAATGATTTTAGAACTCACGGACTATAATCCTACAAATGATCAAGGTGAAATCATTGCGTCTTTTCATCATCTTCCGACGGTTCATTTCAAACTTTACCAATTCTCTCAAAACATCTCACTCAAAAGATTCTCCGAAGGCGCTTTTGCTCTACACAATGGAAGCAGCTATGATTTTTGAAAGACTTGTGAACTTTGAGTCACTAAGAAGAGACGGAATGGATGTAGAACCGTAAATCATAAGAGTGGTTGGAGGAATTTCTTCCAGATGCAAGAACGTGTGTACGGATGAGGTATATGAGTTTTGGAAGAACATGATCTAATAGACAACACTATCGTATCTTCAGTAGATAGGATATCATTGTTGTAACAAAGGAGCTTATAAAGAAGGTGATCGATCCATCGGTTGGTGAGAAACTATCTACCAAGGCCGGATGGATGTCCCAAGTCGGTATGAAGGAAGAAGATATCAAGAGGCAACTATATGGCATGAATGATTCAAGGGAGAGGAAGACATCCAATTTGATTCCAAAGGCTAGGGTGCTTCACACAATTTTGTTCAATTGCATTCTTTCCAGAGTTGGTTCAAGACATCTAGTGACCACTCGGATGAACAATGTCCGTTTCTACCCATCAATCGAAACCCCATAGATTTACCCTTCTTGATCCTTCATTATATGATTAAGGGATAAAGGAAACAACGAGTTATCCTTATGGCATGCTTCGACGAGGATTTTAAGGAATCGGTATTAAATCGCACAAGGAAATAGAAGAACTGTTCCTGTGAAGAGCAAGATCGATGCATATACAATACGACGAATGGGTCTGAACACAGTAGACAAAGACCAAGCCGACTCTTCAAGGAAGTCAAGAACTGAGGGGGAGCGTGTATTAAAGAAGACTCCCGTTTCAAGTTCTCAATCTCCAGTGAGTATCAAATCAGTTGCTGATGAACTAAGGAGAGTGCTAGGAAGACCTCTTATGAAACAGGCGAGTCCTCTTCTCGAAGAAAGCCAATCCCAGAGGTCAAAACAAAGTGTGCCAAAAAGACGAGGAGAAAGTCTTTTGAGCGAAGTTATGAAGAAAGCAAAAAGATCTCCGAGGATTAGGACTCTGAGGCAACAAGAAGAAAAGATTGCCGAGAACGTAGTCGAGAAGAAACTTCTAAATCTTGTGCACCCAGAGCCACAAGATCCTTAGTCTCTATTCTGGAAGAAGATACGGCTAGAAAAGCCAAAGAAACTAAGAGGAAAAAAAAATCAAAGACTAAGAGAGGAAAATCTCCAGCAAAGAAATCGGTAAGACTGACTGAAGTAGAGGGAAAGAATAAGAAGGTTAGTCGAAAGAAGACCACTTCAACTTCCGAGGAAGATAGTCAACAAAATGAAACTATTGATCTTTGTTCAAGTAGAAGCGTAAACGAAGCAAAGATACTGATTTAGGAAATCCCTATTGCTCAACAGGAGGAGCCAGTAGATGAAAGTCCGGTTCAGATGACTCCTACTGAAGCACATCAAGAAACAACAACAGTATCAGATTCGAATGATGATAAACAGTGTCTAATGGTATACAACTACCATAAGTTCTTGAGGAAACAGAAGTTGAAGATCAAAATGGTAGAAGTAGGTACCAGAAAGAGGACTGCTATTACAATCGGTGTTCAACCAGTGGTGATTAATAGTAAAACATGGCAGTTACTCAAAGAAGACGAAAAGATCTTCTATGATACTTTGGGATTTGCTGCTACAATGCCATATCCTTCAAAATGGTCCTGCCATCCATGCACTATTTTCCCAATCACAAAAAACACAGAGATAATGGTTGCACCGGATATACAACCAAGGTATCCAAAATATTTTACCAGGGGGAAGTCAAAATTATGTCCTAAAGATAATGCCAGTAATGATCTGTCCGCAGATCAAATTGCAGAAGAAGTGCGAAAAATTGATGAAGCAAACACTTCTGCACAGGATCCAAATAAAGCAAGTCGCTACCCCTGCAAGGAAGACAGTTACTGATGCTGCCTGTGCCTTTTGACTTAAATATTCCTGAAGCTGAAACATTCATTCGTCCACCTACCTTTGAGATCAATGAAGATTACACTCCATCCTCTGATGCTTACACTACTTCAATTCCCTTCACTCCTCCATCAGCAGAAGTTGCTCAAGCCTCTTCGTCAGTTGATCCACTAGATGGAATTAGTAGATTACGTGGTGAACTCAACGACATGAAGGAGACGGTGAATGATCTGAAAAAGATGATAGCAGAACTGCTGAAGAGCCAGAATCATTAATCATTTTTTATTATAACAAATAGGGGGAGAGAAGAAAAGGAAGAGGAGAGAAGGAAAAGAAGAAAAGGAAGAGGAGAGCAGGAAAAGAAGAAAAGGAAGAGGAGAGGATGATGTTCAGACAAAAAAGGTGTGACCGCAGCAGATGCAGAAGAGATGAAGATAAGTTTTGTTTTACTTTTGCAAATCTGTATTTTTTTTCTTTTTTTGTATATAATTTGTTATACTCAAAAAGGGGGAGATTGTTAAGTCAACATGACTTTACTTAAATATGAATTTGATGTATAACAAAAAGAGTTAAAATAAAAAGAAAACAAAACAGACGAGGTCAAACACGTATTTAAGATGAACCTGTATTTAAGTCGGACATGTATTTAACTTAGACATGCATTTAAGTTGAAATAATCAAGTCGATCTGACGTAAAGCAGACGCAGACGCAAATACAAAAGCAGACGCAGACGCAAATACAAAAGAAACGCAGACACAAATACAAAGCAGACGCAGACGCAGATGCAAATACAAAAGCAGACGCAGACGCAAATACAAAGCAGACGTAGACGCAGACGCAAATGCAAAGCAGACGCAGATGCAAATACAAAATCAGACACAGACACAGACATAAATGCAAAGCAGACACAGACGCAGAAAAGAAACAAACGCAAGAGTCAGTTCGATTTAGTTACAGAACTCAACTAATTAACCATTTCTTTAAAGATTCAAGATTCAAGAATAAAGAAGAAGTTGGAGATGAAGGCTATAAGTACAAGTCGAAGTCGAAGATTGAAAGGTTACACACAAAAACTTACTGAAAGTTACGAAAAGTTTACAAAAAACAGTTTTACAAAGAGCTTACAGATACTTATACAAAATAGCGAGAAAAATTACTACGTGAGAAAAAGTGATTTTGTTGAGTGCTATTTTTCTGTAACAAGTGTTCAAATATTTTTCGAGAACAAAAGTTGTACAGATAGCCTGCAAAGGCTAAGTGTGAAAGAATACTGGTTGTAGAGACCTGAAGAGGCTCGTGAAAGAATACTTGTAACGATTGAAGAGATAGTGAAATCTCAGAAGAAACTCTGAGGACTGGACGTAGCCCACAGTTTGGGGTGAACCAAGATAAGCCTTCATGTCTACCACTCTTACTCTCTATCTCTATTTTAGTTTCAAAATATCTCATTAATTATTTTTTATATACACAATATTGAAAAGTTTGATTAATCAGAATCTATAAAATTCGTAAAGAATTTTATTTCTTACAACTAGTTACGAAAGATTTATAAAAAGGGAATACACAATTCAACCCCCCCTTCTCGTGCATTCTAATATCGTTTTCTAAGTGCTGTATTAACGTGTGATTCACTTCAAATATTTATTATTAATAAAACAAAAGAGTTTGGTTTTATCTATGTGAGCATTATATATCTGGTCAAAAGGTACCAAGATTCTTTTGTAAGTAATATACATATACATAGAGATGTATGGGAAACATGTATATTATAAGAATCTAAATTAATTGATTCACAGTTGAATAATCAAGTTAGTCGCTTGATTATGGTTTAGACTGTAGTGTTGCAATTTATCGACATATAAGTAAAGGAGTTTACTTAAAGGGAATGATGAGTTTCATATCATGATAGTAGTAGACTATCGATAATGGCACTATTAAATGAATCTGGAATCAAGAATATTTTTAAGAATAAAGTGGGTTGTTACTTTAATCTTAAAACATACAACTTAAGCATTCACTTATTATGAACCATAATCTTGATGAGTGGTGAACTCATATGTGTTTCATTATAATCCTTGATATGATCAGAATGGATTTTTATAGAGTATTAATCCAGTATCTGCATGTTGAAATTATTAATTGAAACATGTATCAAGGAGCATTCTGTTAAGTCCAAATGACTTTACTTAGATATGATTTTGATGTATAACAAAGACAATCAATAAAAAGAAAAGCAAGACAGACGAAGTCAGACAGACGAAGTTAGAAAGGCGAAGTCGATGACGAAGTCATCTGCACCGAAGTCACGCAGACACGCATGAAGGTAAGCAAAGCAAAGCAGACGCAGACGCGAAGAGTAAAAGCAGACGCAGAGACACAGACGCAAAAATATAGAAGAAAAAAAAGAAGATGCGGAATTCAAAAAGAAGACGAAGGAGTCAGTTCGAGTTGGTTACAGAACTCAACTGTATAACCGTTTCTTTAAAGATTCAAGAAACAAGAATCAAGAAGTAGTTGGAGACGAAGGCTATAAATACAAGTCGAAGTCGAAGATTGCAAAGTTAGAAAAAATCAGTGAAGTTGAAAAAATTAGCAGATTTACAACTACGAGCTTATTGTTTGATTTAGCTGAGAGCTATTCTACTGTAACAAGTGTTCAAACACTTTTATGAGAAAAGTAGTATAGATAGCCTGCAGAGGCTAAGTGTGAAAGAATACTAGTTGTAGAGACCTGAAGATGCTCGCAAAGAATACTTGTAACGTTTGAAGAGATAGTGAAATCTTAAAAGAAACTCTAAGGACTGGACGTAGCCCACGGTTTGGGGTGAACCAGGATAAATCTCTTTGTCAAACTACTCTCACTCTACATCTCTACATTTTAGATTCAAGTTTTATCACTACTTAATTCATAAACATAGTTTTTCAAAAGTTTTGATTAATTAGAATCTATCGGAAGTTCTGTAAAGAATTTTATTTCTAACAAACAGCCTTTGAAAGATTAAAAAAAAGGGGAATACACAATTCAACCCCCCTTCTCATGCATTCTATATCGTTTTATAAGTATTGTATTAACGTGTGATTCACTTCAATTAGTATCAGAGCCTGGTATCCAAGGATCACTTTAGCAAAGTGTGGATCAAAGATAATGACGGAATCACATGTATACATCACAGAAGGAGCCTCAGTCACTAGACCTCCAGCATTCAACGGAGAAGACTATCATTACTGGAAAGATAGGATGCGGCTATTCATAGAATCTACTCATGTCGACTTATGGGACGTCATAGAGAACGGACCTTATACACCCGTAGACAAAGATGGCAATTCTATACCACGAATCAGATGAACGGCTGATCAAAAGGCAAGAATACAGTTGAACTCAAAGGCGAAGTTTTTCTTGACGTGTGCCCTAAGCAGGAGCGAGTATGACAAAGTTCACGGATGCGATACAGCAAAGGAGATGTGGGACACATTGTCCATCGCTCACGAAGGCACAAGCCAAGTTAAAGAATCCAAAATAAATATTCTTGTGCACCAATATAAACTTTTCAGGAGGAAAGATGAAGAATCTATTGATCAAATGTTTGGAAGATTTCAAACAATTATCAATGGATTGAAAGCTCTCGAAAGAACGTACAACAATCAAGATCATGTTCGAAAGATCCTAAGAAGCCTTCCGAAGAGATGGAGACTTAAAGTTACTGCGGTGCAAGAAGCCAAAGACTTAAGCGTACTAAAGCTTGACGAGTTGCTTGGATCGTTAAAGATTCATGAAGTTGAACTCGATGTTGAAGACAAGCCCAAGTGAGACAAGTTGATAGCACTGAAGGTCGGACAGAAGAATCACAAGACTCATAGAAGGAGGAAATCATCAAAAGCGTTGAAAATTGAAGAATCAAAGGATGATGACTCCAGCCAATCAGAACTAGTGTCAAGTGATGATGATGACGAATTATCTTTCATCTCCAGAAAGATAAGACGCATGTGGAAGAAGAAGTCCAAAGGGAATCAGACCTTCAAGAAGAATGGCAAAGATGAAGCCAAACCAGAAAAGTCATCTGTCATTTGCTACGAGTGCAATCAGCCTGGACACTACAAGTCTGAATGTCCGACTCTGAAGAAGAAACCAAAGAAGAGTAGAGAAGGCAAGAAAAGCATGATTGCAACATGGGAGGACCTAGATTCATCAGAATCAGATACAGGTTTCGAATCATCTGAACGTGCAAACATCTGTCTGATGGCCGAGGAAGATAGTGATGAGGAGGTAAAATCTAATTACGATAATTTGCATGACGCCTACTCAGAACTATTAGAAGATTCACATGCTATTCTGAAACAGTACAAACTGTTAAAGAAAAAGTATGCAGAAAATATTAGACGTACGGAAGAAATAAAGAGAGAAAATATCTGTCTGAAAAAGCAATTAGAAGAAAAGAATAAAGTTGTAGATAGATCAGAAGAGATTAATCAGCTTAAACTAAGAATTAAAAATTTGTCAGCTGATTTAGTTACTTTCACAGAGAGCACTAAGAAAATGAATGAGATGCTTGGAAAATGTAGACATCCAAGTGATAAAACCGGATTAGGGTTTACTAGTAACAAGACTCAGTCTCATAAAAAACCTTTCTTTCAAAAGAGAAACTATAATATATCTCATTTTAATCAATGTTCTAGTTATAAACATCAAAGGACACATCATATGCATACTACTAACCATAAAGGACTCAAAAAATTACGGGTACTAAAAAATAAGATAATTTCTCCTGCAGATATCCTTCCTTGGAAAATACGGCAAGCACCATTGGTATTTAGACAGTGGATGCTCGCGACATATGACGGGAAGAAGGCCTATGTTCCTATACCTTCAGTATAAGAAGGGAGGATCAGTAACTTTCGGAGACAACCAGCAGGGCAAGATAATTGGAATCGATAAAATAAGTAAAGATTCCTTTGCATGCATAAATAATGTACTGCTTGTTAATGATCTGAAACATAACTTGATTAGCATCAGTCAATTGTGTGATTCTGGTTTCACAGTCACATTCAATCAAAATCTTTGCAAAGTCAGAAACAAAGATGGGTCTATACTTTTCTTTGCCAAGAGAAGAAACAATCTCTACAAAATTGATTTAGAAGATTTTCAAAGTCAAAATATTTCATGTTTCGAAGAAGAAAGACTAATCTGGCGTAAAAAGCTAGATCATGTCTCTTTTAAACATATTTCAAAGTTGGCAAAACATGATTTGGTAAGAGGATTGCCAAAAATAAGTTTTGACAAAGAGTTTTTCTGTGAAAACTGTTTAAAAGGAAAACAAGTTAAAACCTCCTTTTCTTCTAAAAGTTTTGTAACATCATCTAGACCTTTAGAGTTGTTACATATGGATTTATTTAGTCCAACTAGGACAACAAGTCTTGGCAGAAAGAAATATGGACTTGTTATTGTTGATGACTTTACTCGATTTTGTTGGATATTATTTTTATCACACAAAGATGAATCTTTTAAAGTACTTTAGGACCTTATCCAGAAAGTTACAGAATGAAAAAGGAATGTCTATAGCCAGTATTAGGAGTGACCATGGTGGAGAGTTCGAGAACGAGAAGTTTAGATTATTCTATGAGGAGAATGGAATTTCCCACAACTTCTCAACTCCCAGAACTCCACAACAGAATGGAGTTATTGAAAGGAAGAACAGAACAATTCAAGAAATGGTAAGGACCATGCTATGTGAAATGAATCATCCTAAGTATTTCTGGGCGAAAGCTGTGAATACAGCATGCTATATTTAGAATAGAATTTTGTTGCGACCCATGTTGAAGAAGACTCCTTATGAGTTATGGAATGGAAGAAGACCAAATATATCTTACTTTCATCCATTTGGGTGCAAATGTTCTATTCTAAACACAAAGTGAAGTAAATCACACGTTAATATATTGAGTAATAATATGACCAAGATACACAAGAAGGGGGGGTTGAATTGTGATAAACTTTTCTTTAATCCCTTCAATAACAATTGCTTGTTCTTTGAGAAAACTTATAAGTAAATCAATTCTTAACTAGTTTGAAAAACTTTGTTAATAATGAAAACTACGATTTAAGAAAAGTAAGAGTTAGAGAGAAACACAAGCAATTTTATCTTGGTTCACCCCAAACCGTAGGCTACGCCCGATCCTCGAGATATTCTTCCGAGATTTTCACTATCTCAAATTGATTACAAGTATTCTTTAGGTGAGCCTCTTGGTCTCTTAACAAAGTATTCTTTTACTCTTAGCCTCTTCAGTTATCTCAGCACTTTTCAAAATGAAAAGCGATAAAGAGCTTTTACAAAAGAGTTGCTCTTCATAATATACACTCGAAAATAGTTCGCAATTTTTCTCGAGATAGCGGATATTGAATACGAGTTTCATTCACTTTTTTCCAAAAATTTTTCTTCTTCAATCTCGACTCTTATTTATAGTCGGAACTTCAACTGCTTTCTTGACTATCGCTTCTTGAATCTTTAAAAAGCGGTTATTCAGTTTAGCTCATGAACCGTCTTAAAGCGATGTTTCTTTCTTCCGTCTTATTTTCCGTATAAATGCTTTTTGTCTTAAATAAAGCTTAAAATGCGCTTTTGTATCGTCCGCTTTTCTTAATACCTTTTCTTAAATCCTTTTTGTATCATCCTTTTCTTCCATCTGCTTTTCTTAAATGCGCTTTTGTATATCGCCCTTTTCCTTCCATCACGCTTTTCGTTTTAATCATTTTTCCAGTATATTTCTCTTTGTTTATTATCAAAATTATTTAATCGTGAAGTCTGGTTTGACTTAACATTCTCCCCTTTTGATAATAACAAATACTTGTGAGAAATATGAAAAGTATCATATACTTGTGAATTATATAGAAGTATTGAGATAAAAATTATCTTCATCCTTCCAAATTGATTTCTTCCTTCTCCTTCTCTCTTCCTTCTCCCTTCTCCCCTATTTGTTATTGATCAAAAATTATTTTCCAATATGCTTCACTAACTTTTTCAGCATCTTCTTAATCTTCTTCATATCTTTATCAAGCTTACGAACATGCTTCTTTAGAGTTGATGATTCATCTGCGATGAGGGTCTTGTCTTAATAACTTGCTTTTCAACGATAGCCTTTGTTGTTGTATAAGCTTCCTTATTAAAGACATTTGGTTCAATGATTTGCAGAAGAGGAGGAGGAACAAATACTGACTTGTTCATTGATATCAAGATCATAGGAATCTCTTATTTGTTGAAAAGTGCGTCCAAACCATGGCATAGCTTCTGCAATTAGTGATCTCCACAGAGGTCGATTTCGAGAATGTTACGTATTATAGTAAAACAACATTCGAGTTGCCAATTAGAGCGAACAATCTTGACCCATTCGATATTGCCTCCACGTGGATCATCTGCTGTGGCCTTAGTTAGACTTGGTCACGGATCTTGATACACGCAGATGGACTTACCACTCCTTTTCTCCTTACATGCTTCATCAATCAATTTTTGCCTCTTCAATCGATCGGAAGACATGTCATCCAATCTTGGCTCAGTTGAACTTTCGACTTTAGCTTCTCATAATTGAGTTCAACAAAATTTGGTGGTTGAAGATCGGTACCACCTTGATTATTGTATCTTGCTCGGTATAGGATAAGAAGTGATCGCTCTCCAAATGGCTCTGGTGGATATGGTTCTCCCAACTCTCTTGATTGATCATAGAAATTTTGTAACCCCTATCCAAGCGGATGAAATGCCATTATCATATTCAACTGATTTGAAGAAGGCTTTCACATATCTCTTTGGTTTGTCTCGGATGATGACAGACTTGGTCTTCTTCTCCTCTATTACAACCAATCTGTCTTCCCAACTTTCTCTTTGAACAGTTAAATACTTGGATGGAACATTAGTCATCACACTTACAACTTTTGAAGTAGCCTTACATCCCAAAACATGTGTAGCAACTTGTTTATGGACAAGTGTGGACTGAAAAGTAGTAGGAACTATTTCTTCAAAATTGGATTATTAAGAATTTTATGAGAATCCTTAATATTACCCTTAATGACTTCCTGAATCGCCCGAAGAGCGGCTTCCATATTAACTTCAAGAACATCAACAAAGACTAATGAAAGACACGCAGATTTTTAGAAATGTCAACAACAGTTTCTTCTAGCCTTGTCTTCTTAGCCTTTGCCTCTGTTGTTGGATTTTCTTCTTTTCTTGCACTCATTTTCTTTAACCTTGGTGACCTCTTGGATTGAGCTTTCTTCTTCTCGGGTTCTTCTACTTTCCTTTTCCTTCATTTCCTTGAGATTGAGTTTACGAAACTTTCTCGAGGATTGATGATGATGATTTTGTAGCTTTTGATCTCATCGTTCATAATGCTTTGGTTTGCTTGAATCTCTGGAAGGGTGGCTTCTTTTCATCACCTGATTTCCTTTGTGGGTGGCGTTCTTGCTTGCTTATGAATGTCACTCACCAAAGGTTCCCTTTTCGCTTTAAGTCACTGATTCAAAAATCGAGCAGATCTTGACTTCGACTCTGAGAGTGTGATCTTCTCTCCTTTATAGAGGATTTCTTGGTTTAGGCTCCCCTCGGTTGTTGCTTTCCTTGATTCTTCGCTCCTTGTTTGTCGAAAATCTCGGACCCATTTTGGCAATCGATGTAGAATCTATATAACTTCTTACAGATACCTTACATGCGACTCTGACTCAAATCGATTCTGATTCTTTAAACATCCTTGTCAACAACATCTCATACGGAGAGTGTTTGTATCCTTTATTGATTTAACCATATATTGATAAATCAAAAATGGTAAATCTATTGGTTGGTGATTCAGGAGATGAAGGATACATTGTTCATCCAAAGTAGTGACTTGATGTCTTGAACCTATCCTAGGTAACACACACACACACAAAAGCAAAACAAAACCCTTGCCTTTGGTACAAGCCAAGAGGCTCTTCTTTCGATTAGGTTGTTACGACCATAAAGTTGACGAGTAACTTCATCTTCGTTCAACTTCAGCTTAGTCATCCATTTCACCATGTTAGTAGGTTGAACTCCACTACTCGGACATTCAGTGACTCTTTCCAGTAACTCCTTGGTTACTATAATGAGGAGTGTTTCTACATACGATCGATTGTATTATCCACGGTTTTAGTATGTTTCGAACTCATAGACTTCTTTGAGATAAACTTGCTCGTATTTGAAAGAAGTTTCTCCATCCCGCCGCTATTATCTCGGCTCTATATCCATTTGTTCCTTCTTAGATCTTCAAAGTTTACCAATCTTCCCAGCTTGCTCTGGATCAACTTCATAAAATGGGCTTGACATTCATCTTTGTTGATTACGGTGAATAGGAACTCGCTTGAAGAATTTTCAGAGAGATTTGAGAGAACTAGCAATTTCGAATTTGTTAGAGATCCCAAACATCGGTTTAGGGATTTTATAGCAAATTCTAGAACGATTGTACTTCTCGATGATCGTGAGCCTTTTTCCTCTAAAATTTTCTTTGTGAAAGAAGTTTTAAGTCTGAAACCGTCAACGCCGTTTAACTCCACCGTTTCATTGTCTTTCTTTTTGAAAAATCAGATGATCAATCTGTTAACTCTGCCGTCTTTCTGTCTTTGTCTTTAAAAAATTAGATGAATGATCCGTTAACTCCTCCGTCTATCTGTTTCTTCTTTGCGAAAAAACCAAATGATTGGTCCGTTAACTCCTCCGTCCATCTGTTTCTTCTTTGTGAAAAACCAGATGATTGGTCCGTTAACTCCTCCGTCTATCTGTTTCTTCTTTGCGAAAAACCAGATGATTGGTCCGTTAACTCCTCCGTCTATCTGTTTCTTCTTTGCAAAAAACCAGATGATTGGTCCATTAACTCCTCCGTCTATCTGTTTCTTCTTTGCAAAAAACCAGATGATTGGTCCGTTAACTCCTCCGTCTATCTGTTTCTTCTTTGCGAAAAACCAGATGATTGGTCCGTTAACATCACCATATTGAGGTTGCGTCTGATTTCTTTAAAGCGATCTTCACTTAGTGGTTTTGTGAAGATATCTTCCCACTGAAATTTCGTTTCCACGAATTGTAGACTGACAACTTTCTTCTGAACGTAATCTCTCAAGAAATGATGTCTAACTTCAATGTGCTTCACCCTTGAATGTTGAATTGGATTCTTTGACAAGTCGATGGCTATTTGGTGTTGTCGCGATATATTGGAATCTCTTCCTCTTGTATTAAGTAGTCCTCAATTGATACTTGATCCACGATAATTGTGAACAACAACTTCGGCGGACATATATTAAACCTGCGGTTGATAATGCAATCGAGCTTTGTCTCTTGCTTGACCATGACACGAGTTTGGTCAAGGTAATGACAACCACCACTCGTGCTCTTCCTTTCAATCCTATCACCGGCATAGTTAGCATCGCAATATCCATTCAACCTGAAATCTTTACCTTTCTCATACATTAAGCAAAGATCGGTAGTACTGCGAGATATCTCAAAATTCGTTTCTGACTATGTAATGAGATTCTCTAGGATCGGCTGAAACCTTGCACACAAGCATACACTGAATAGAATTTCAGGTCTACTTGTGTAAGATAAAGCAAAGAACCAATCATCCTCTAAATAGGGTTTGATCCACCTTCTTACCACTTTCGTCTTTCGACAACAAGTTTGAAGGATGCATCGGTGTAGACATACTTTTAACACCGCACATATCAAATTTAGACAACAATTCTTTGACATATTTTTATTGATGGATAAAATCTTATCCTTAGTTTGCTTTACTTGCAATCCAAGAAAGAATTTTAACTCACCCATCATGCTCATCTCAAATTCATTTTTCAAAGCTTATGCATAACTTTTTTGAGGTGGCACCAAAAATAATATCATCAACATAGATTTGCACAATAATAAAATCATTATACAAGTTCTTCCTAAAAGAGTTTTGTCAACTTTACCTCCAAATAAATCCATTTTCAATAAGAAATGAGCTCGAGACGATCATACCATGCTCTAGAGAGCTGTTTGATCCATATAAGGCTTTATGAAGTGCATAGACATGATCTGGATACTTCATATCCTCAAATCCGGAGGTTGCTTGACATAGACTTCTTCATCTATAAAGCCATTCAGAAATGCACTTTTTACATCCATCTGAAAAAGCTTTATGTCATGGCAAACAAACATATGCAAGCGGTATCCTTATTGCTTCAAGTCTTGCTCTTGGAGCATATGTCTCATTATAGTCTATTCCTTCCTGCCGATTATAGCCTTGTGCTACTAATCTTGCCTTATTGACTTACTTTTCTGATTAAGTCTAGCTTATTCTTGAATATCCATCTAGTACCAATAATGGATTTCTTTTCGGGTTTAGGAACTAAGGACCGGACTTTATTCCTCTTGAATTGATTCAACTCCTCTTGCATAGCTAATATCCATGCCTCATCTTTTAGAGCTTCATCAATCTTTTAGGTTCTACTTGGATATAAATGCCACGTTGGCTTCTCTTACGAACTTGGACCTTGTTCTTACACCTTCCGAGGTTTCTCCGATAATTGACTCTTTAGGATGAGAGCTTTTGTATCTCAATCTTTCTTTAACTCAAAATTCTTAGAGATATCATCTTTTCATCATGAAGTGTTCTGATGAAGATACTTCCTTACACTGCGTCAAGGGCACCGTAATAAACATCATCTTCTTATTCCTCTTCCTTATTGGGTTGAGAGCTATCATCGAACTTAACGTGAATAGTTTCTTCAGTCTTTGAGGTGAGGTTGAAGACTCTAAATGCCTTTGAAGTGAGAGAATAGCCTAGAAAAATTCTGAAAGTGTCTTAGCATCAAATTTGACGAGCTTCCTTTGTGTTGAGAAAAGTGCACTTGCAGCCAAAAGGATGGAAATAAGAAATGTTTGGTCTCCTTCCATTCCACAACTCATAGGAGTTTTCTTGACATTAGTCACTGTGACACTCTATTCAGAATGTAGCATCTTTGTATTGATGACTTCTGCTTGAAGTATTTAGGAAGATTCATCTCGCACTGACATTGTTCTTGCCATCTCTTGAATCGTCCTATTCTTCCTCTCAACAACTCCATTCTCATGGAGTCCTTGGGCGTAGAAGTTATGAAAATTCCTTTTCTTGTGAGAATACTCTGAACTTCTCATTTTCAAATTCTCCTCCATGATCACTCCTTATGCTTGCTATAGACATTCCTCTTTCATTTTGTAATCTAATGGAAAGGTTTCTAAAACACTTGAAAGACTCATCTTTATGTGATAGAAAAAGTATCCAACAAAACCTTGTAAAATCATCAACAATCACAAGTCCATACTTCTTTCCACTAAGACTTATTGTTCTTGTTGGACCAAATAAGTCCATATGTAACAACTCAAGTGGTCTAGAAGAAGTTATGAAATGTTTTGAAGAGAAAGAGGTTTTAACTTGTTTCCCTTTCTGACAACTTTCACAAAAGAAATCTTTGTCAAAACGAATTTGTGGCAAACCTTTTACCAAATCATGTTTCAAAAGTTTTGAAATATGTTTAAAACTGACATGACCTAGTTTTTTATGCCAGATCAGTCTTTCATCTTCAGTAGATAAAAAACATGAAATATTTTGAGACTGAAAAACGTCTAAATCAATTTTATAAAGATTGTTTCGTCTTTTGGCTGAAAAGAAGATGGAACCATCTTTGTTTCTGACTTCACAAAATTTTTGATTAAAAGAAACTTCAAAACCAGAATCACATAATTGACTAATACTTATCAAGTTATGCTTTAAACCATCAACTAGTAGTACGTTATTAATGCATGCATGAGAATTCTTACCAATCTTACCAAACCCGATTATCTTTCCTTGTTGGTTGTCTCCAAAAGTTACTGATCCTCCTTTCTTGTACTGAAGATCTAGGAACATAGACTTGTTTCCGTCATGTGACTGAGCATCCTTGTCCATATACCAATGGTGCTTCTTGGTTCTTCCAACGAAGGATTTCGTAGGAGATATTATTTTATTTTTAGGTACCAGATTCTCTTGGGTCCTTTAGGGTTAATACGATGTAATGAATGATAATGATGTGTAGAATGATAATGTTGATGACCTTTACGAAAATCTGATTGATATCTTTTCTTATTTTTTGAGCAATGATTTTACTACGTAATGTTGGGACTTATTTTAGTAAACCCTAATCCGGTTTTATCCCTCGGATGTACATATTCTCCTATCATTTCATTCATCTTTTTGTACTATCGTAAATTTAGCTAGATCAATTGAGAGATTATTAATTCTCGATTTCAATTGATTAATCTCTTGAATCTATCTACAACTTTTTGTTATTCAATTCCTCAACTTGCTTTCTCAAACTTATATTCTCACTCTCTATCTCATGAGTATGTTTGAGGTTTTCTACATATTTCTTCTTCAACGGCTTGTCTTTGTTTGAGAATAGCATGAGAATCCTCTAACAATTACGAATATGCATCTTGTATATCATTATAGTGGAAGTTACCTCCTCATCACTTTCTTCTTGACTACGGACATATGTTAGCATGTTACGACGCTTGTGAACTTGTATCCGATTCGATGAATCCAGATCTTCCCACGTTGCCATCATGCTTTTCTTGTTATCTCTACTCCATACGGGTTGTCTTTTCAACATTGGACACTCGGACTTGTAATGTCCCGCTTCTTGCATTCATAACGGGTAATGGATGCTTTATCGACTTTTCATCGTCTTTGCATTGTTCCTTCTAAATGTTGAATTTCCTTTGGACTTCTTTTCCACATTCTTCTTATCTTTCTTGAAATGAAAGATAGCTAATCGTCTTCATCACTTGATTGATTCGACTTCTTTGGAATCATCATCCTTTGCTTCTTCAATCTTTAACGCCTTTGATGTATTCCTTTTGTTTTCTTCTTACGGATTTTGTGATTCTTTTGACTTGCTTTGAGCGCTATGGACTTCTCCTTTTGGGCTTATCTTCGCATCAAGCTCTACGTGTATCTTCAACGATCCAAGCAATTCATCAAGCTTGATGACGCTTAGGTCTTTGGCTTCTTGTACAAGTGATTACTTTGGGTCTCCATCTTTTGGCGGACTCCTCAAAATCTTTCGAACATGGTCTTGATTGTTTATGCGTTCTTCCAAGAGCTTTTAGCCCATTAACAATTGTTTGGAATCTTCCAAACATTTGATCAATAGTCTCTTCTTCTTTCATCTTGAATAACTCGTCTTGATGCACCAAAATACTTATCTTGGACTCCTTCACTTGATTTGTTCCTTCATGTGCAATTGATAATGTATCCCACATTTCTTTGGCGATATCGCATCCATGCACTTTGTCATACTCGCTACGCTCAATGCACAACTCAAGAAAATTTAAACTTTGGAGTTTAGTTGAAATCTTGCTTTCGCTTTCATTTGTCCATCTTTCTCGTGGAATTGGATTTTTATCATCATCTTGGTGTGTAAGGTCCATTCTCGATGATGTCCCAAAGGTCAATGTGAGTAGACTCGATAAACAATCTCATCCGATCCTTCCAATAGTGGTAGTCTTCACCATTGAATCTTTGGAGGTGCGGTGACCGAGGCTCATACGCAATATCGTGTGTGATTCCACCATTTTCTTTAGTTCACACTTTATTAGAGTGATTCTTGAACACCTCGCTCGATACCAATTGAAGTAAATCACACGTTAATATATTGAGTAATAATATGACCAAGATACACAAGAAAAGGGGGTTGAATTGTGATAAACTTTTCTTTAATCCCTTCAATAACAATTGCTTGTTCTTTCGAAAACTTATCAGTAAATCAATTATTAACTAGTTTGAAAACTTTGTTAATAATGAAAACTACGATTTAAGAAAAGTAAGAGTTAGAGAGAGAAACACAGCAATTTTATCTGGTTCACCCCAAACCGTGGGCTATGTCCGATCCTCGATATTCTTCGAGATTTTCACTATCTCCAAGCTGATTACAAGTATTCTTTAGATTGAGCCTCTTGAGTCTCTTATGACAAGTATTCTTTTACTCTTAGCCTCTTGGGCTATCTCAGTAGCACTTTTTCAAAATGAAAAGCGATAAAGAGCTTTTACAAAGAGTTGCTCTTCACAATATACACTCGAAAATAGTTCGCAATTTTCTCGAGATAGAGCGAGATATTGAATACGAGTTTCATTCACTTTTTCCAAAAGTTTTTCTTCTTCAATCTCGACTCTTATTTATAGTGAACTTCAAGCTGTTTCTTGACTATCTCGCTTCTTGAATCTTTAAAAAGCGGTTATTCAGTTTAGCTCAATAAAGTCTTAAAGCGATGTTTCTTTCTTCCGTCTTATTTTCCGTATAAATCGCTTTTGTCTTCGTAAAGCTTAAATACGCTTTTGTATCGCCCGCTTTTCTTAATCGCTTTTTGTATAAATCGCTTTTTTCCGCCCGCTTTTCTTAAATACATTTTTTGTATAAATCGCTTTTCCTTCAAATGCCTTTTCGTTTAAATACATTTTTCTTCCGTATATTTCTCTGTGTTTATTATCAAAATTATTTAATACGTGAAGTCTGGTTTGACTTAACACAAAGGAGCTGTTGGATAAATTCGATTCAAAGACCTATCCAGGAATCTTTCTAGGCTACTCATCATCATCTAAGGCATTTCGGGTATACAACCTTATGTCAAAAACAGTTGAGGAGACCATCCATGTCAAGTTTGATGATAGTTCCCAACCCCATATGGAAGATGACATGGAGAGTGAAGGTCCTTCGAAGAACTTAGATGATAGAACAGAAACTCCATCATCAGGAACTCATGTAGACAAAGTTGAAGATATTCCAGAAATTATCGGATTGAAAAGAGACTGGAAATATAAAAGTTCTCATCCAGAAGAGTTGATTATCGAAGAGACTTTAGAAGGAGTTAGGACAAGGTCGATTGTAAGAAGAAGCTAATGTGGTTTTATCTACGAAATAAACCGAAGAAGGTTGAGGAAGCTCTTCAAGACGAAGCTTGGGTGTTAGCCATGCAAGAGGAGCTGAATCAATTTACTAGGAATAATGTCTGGTCCTTAGTTCCGAAACCCCCTAAGAAATCAATAATAGGAACAAGATGGGTCTTTAAGAATAAGTTAGAAGAATCAGGTAGAGTGAGTCGAAATAAGGCTAGATTAGTAGCACAAGGCTATAATCAGCAAGAAGGAATAAACTATAATGAGACGTATGCTCCAATAGCAAGACTTGCAGCTATTAGGATTTTGCTGGCATATGCAGTTTTTCATGATATAAAGTTATTTCAGATGGATGTAAAGAGTGCATTTCTGAATGGCATTATAGACGAAGATGTGTATGTTAAGCAATCACCTGGATTCAAGGATGTTAAGAATTCAGACCATGTCTATAGACTTCATAAAGCCTTATACGGCCTGAAACAAGCTCTTAGAGCTTGGTATGATCGTCTGAGTACTTTTCTTATAGAAAATGGTTTCAGTAGAGGTCAAGTTGATAAGACGCTCTTTAGGAAGAACTTTCAGAATGATTTTATTATAGTTCAGATTTACGTTGATGATATTATTTTTGGAGCTACTTTAAAAGGATTATGCATGAAATTTGAAAGTTTAATGAAGAAAGAATTTGAAATGAGTATGATGGGTGAGTTGAAGTTCTTTCTTGGGTTGCAAGTTAAGCAAACCGAAGAGAAAATCTTCATTCATCAACAAAAATATGTGAAAGAGCTATTGAACAAATTTCATATGCAAAATGTGAAGCCTATGGCGACTCCGATGCATCCTTCAAACCTTTTGTCGAAGGATGAACTTAGTAAGAAGGTGGATTAAACCCTGTATAGAAGGATGATCGGTTCTTTACTGTATCTTACAGCAAGTAGACCTAATATCTTGTTTAGTGTATGTGATAGGATTGAATTATCTTATATTTTCTTTTACATTTACATGTGATTTCAATCCTATTTTTAACATAAAATGCTCAATTTGTGTTCAATTTGTGTTGACTATTAAGTTGTATTTATTGATACACTTTTGAGACGAAAAAGGCAAGATTTTCTAAAACAAAATTGGAGCACAATTATTTACCAAATTTAAGGCACAAATTAAAAAAAGAAGAAGAAGTGTTTGGCCTGTGCGCTTGTTGCGTTTAATAAACGCAGAGGAGCAAAGCAAAATGGAAGGGTTTTTAAGCATTGAAATCTTAATTGTCTTTTCAATTTGAACAGTGCAGCGCAGAAGAAGGCAACACGTAGGCTGGAGGCATAAGGCACAGTAGAATAAAACAAGAGGCAGCACAATGTTTTGAGTAAAACGTCTGTGTCTTACTCAAGACGCACAGTACAAGGAAGACTTGAATCACGCAACAAGAAGCAGTGTTTTACTCCAAGACGTAGCGTCGCACAGCATGGAAGCAAGTAAAATGCAAGTGGAGCACAGAGACAAACGTCGTTTTGAAGGCAGAATGAGGGATGCTAATGTTTTTACTTGATGGTGACCCTTAATGGTCTTGTCAAGCAATAGTATACTCAAGAAGCAACAGTAAAGGAGGGAAAAAATGACAGCAACTAGGAGCAACTGTGGAGGTCTGCGTTAAACGCAGAATATTTTGCCTTAAACGCACAAACAAGAGGCACAGCTAGTGCAAGGAAGCCAGACGTAACAGGCTTGACCTTGTGGCTTAGAGTTGTTGCTTGCTTGGCTGAGTTGCTTGTGGCTGGAGCGAAGAAGGCATTGGCTGCGCAGAAGGTTTGTGCGTGAGAGAAGGATTTAAGAGAGCTGCAATCTTAATTGTCCCATCATGGGAATAGTGAGTAGAATAGTGGAAGCTTGGTTAGGCTGTAGCTTGCGTGAGATAAGAGTAAGGGATTTTCGGCTGGATATTAAATGGGCACTGAAATATTTTTCCGGAAGAGACTCATAGAAGGGTAAAATCTCGACGCCGATTCGGAGGTGACATCGACGCTGATGACCAAGGTTAAGTAATTTTATTATTATTTTGTTTTTTCTTTCTCTCATTAGGAATTGATTGTGTTATCCTATTTTAAGTAATTAGGTTTTTGTATAGATAATCGGATTTTTGTCATTATTCGGTTATTTATGCATGAGCCCGTTGGGTATTATGAATTGATGATTTTAATGCATTCATTGAATTGTTAATTTCAAACCCATTGCTAGAATTTCGATATAATCCGTAATTGTTATGTTGAAATTCATGTGTAGCGACTAATGATTCGTAATCATTAGGGATAACATGACCTAGGTTAAATGACCCGAGCGTATGTGGTTGTTGCCTTGATTAATCGGTTTTCCTAATTCGTAATACTACTGCCTAATTAAATCTAGAGATCGTATCCTAGGTTGTTAGGTGGTTAGGTTTAATCAATGATCGTATCTTGATTAAACAAAACCTAAGGGTAAACTCGGGTTAATTTTTAACCCACGATTAATAATTTCTATGAGAGGTTAAAGAACAACAAATTAATAAAATATGCTTAATCAGGGTGTAGGCCGAGATTGAACCGAAGAACCGAGTCCCTACCGAATTCCCCCCTTTTATCATTATTGCATGTTTTCTTTACTTTGTTTTTATTAGTTAGTTTGATTTTATTTTTGTTCTTTTAAAAAAATCCAAAACCCTCTTTTTTCTAAACACCGATTAATTTCATTTCTTAAACTTTACACACACTCTCTGTGGGATTGACCTAGACTTGCCATTGCTACAGTAGTAGTCTAGTTATTTTGATTTTGATTAGCATTACGACGCGCGGTCAAATTTTGGCGCCGTTGCCGGGGAGTGTGGTGTTTTAGTTTTTGGTTTTGATTTAATTGGTGTTTTGTATATATTTGTTCGTGATTGATTTCTTTTCTGTTATTTTGTGATCTTTTCAGTTTTTTGTTTAAAAACAAAAAAAAATCGTTATGGACGGAAGTAATTTCTTTTATAATTCATATTCTCAATCCTATAACAATGTTTGGACTGATCAACCTAACTTTTGTTATGGATGGGATAATCAATGAATTACTTCCATGATAGTTTGCGGACACACAATAATTCTTATGCAGACGAAGCTTCCTATCTGACTCGGTCCATCTCTGGAAGAATTGATGTTGCAATTGCAGGAGAATACTTTACAATTCCAAAATGATGGAGGCAATTTCCAGAAAGCACTTGGTCCCAAGAACCGGAGAGCCAACTTGGTTCAGGTGCATCTTTAGAAGAAATTGTTAACAAACTTACTAATGCTTTGCAATTTCAACAGTATATGCAGCAGGAAATGCAAGAATTTGTACAAGAGACAAGAGCACACCAACAGAGGAGGGAAAACCTAATGGGTCAGATGGCAATAAGCCTTGATCACCTCGAATCGCGACGAGAAGAGGCACAGTCGTATCAACCAGAGGCATATCCAATTGAAGTCTGTCGGGAAAATTTGCAAAGTGATCAGGAGCTTGAGAATTTTAAGGTCAACCCTCAACGAATTGTTTGTGTCGAAGAAGTGGAGAAGGAGCTCGAAGCCACAAAGGAAATATCTTTTAGCTAAGAGGTAAGTACTGAGTCCATAATTATTTTTGAAACTAACTCTTTATCTTTACATTACAGATTGGAGGAGTTAAATGATAAAGAAAAAGGTGAAGAGACGTTCGCAATATTTCCAGATTGTATGGACCCAGTCAGGATTGAGCATCTGAGGATAGGGAAGGCGTTGAGTAAGGATAATGATCAACTAAGATCCTATCCGGAATTACCTCACGTGGAGGAGCCACATGTAATTCCCGAGGATCATAATTTTATCACGTGAGGAGAAGAAGGAGTCGAGCCAGTGACCCTAAACAAAGGCGCTTCTTGGGAGGCAACCCAAGGGAAGTAAATTTCTTTTCCTTTACAATTTCACATTTTTTTATGCATGTGTGTTTTTGAATTTGTTTGTTTTACTTGTTTCTAAGTTTTCAATCAAAATGAGAGAAAGCATAAAACAAATGAACCAAACATTTTCTCATTTTCTATTACTTCTGGGATTATATAATCATTATTAGAGTGTGGATTGACTGGATAATTTCATAGCAACTTTAGCATGTATTTTTGCTCTTGTGATTGGTCGATATGCTTTATCTTTTTAAGAGTAGTGACTAATGGTAGACAAAGCCGGTAAGATTTTGAGCCTTATTTGACTGACACATCTATATCAGTCTCATTGCCTTTTGATAATGTGTGACCTTCATGATATGTACGTCTTGATTTTGCATTGAATTTCTATTCGAGACCACATTTTTATCACATGCATTAACATGGACATGATTAGGCATTCTTTGTTTTTCATAAGCTACATTGGCTAAATGACCTACCCTATTGACATGATTTATCCCTTGATAAACCCCTTTGAGCTTTAACCTTTCTTTTTGTATAAACCAAATTTTATGCTTTTAAATTTAACCAAATGTCCTACCTAAGTCATAAAGCTAGTGGAACATTTGTGATTGTTGAGGTTATGGATATACAAAATTCTAAGTGTGGGGGTGTATATATGCGAGGGTTGGTTATAATCTTGGGATGTTATTTTATGTCTTATCATTGAGATTCCCATGTTGATGTAGTTTATTTTAATTTTTACAAAAAAAAGAAAAAAAAAGAAAAGAAAAAGAAAAGAAAAGAAAAAAAAGAGAAAGAAAAGAAATTGAAAAAAAAATGAAAAAAATTGTTTACAATAAATTTATCAAGGAAGAATTGCATATGTGTTTAAAAGTTGTTTATGATTTATGCATCTTCCTAGAGTTGTAATGGTTGAGTTATTTGAGTATGTTGAATATGAGGTAGAGATTTGCTTGAAAGGTTCACTCTTGTGATTTTGTTGACATAAACTGTATGAGTGACCCTTTTGGATTAATAGGAGCTTCATGAGGTTGTGTATGAGAGTTGAATGGGGTTGTGAAATGTAATTGTTGCATTTGTCATAGCTGACGGTACCCAGTTTTTGATGAGTATTGCGTTGTTTCACTAGCTTTGATGACTTTCATGCTACTTGATCCAAATATATCTCACCTCACCCTTGCCCCCATTACAACCTTGAAAAGTCCTTTGATTCATGATTTTGCGTGTGAACATTAGTGGTGAAGAAATGAAATGATTTGCAAAATTATGGATTGGATCATGAATGGTGTTGAGTGTACCCATGGATATATTTTAATCAAACACATTTCCGAGTCTACCATTAGATTGCTCAGTTTTTGAAGATATTGAATGTTGATTGATCATGAGTAAAAGCTTGGAATGTTGACTTCTTGCTATGATTTTTAAAAGTTATTCATCTTTGTTTATGATTATATTGTCTTGGAAAATATGGGAATTGAGTAAATGTTTTGGATCTTTGAGCTTAATTTTGATATTTTACCCGAGGACGGTCAAAGATCAAGTGTGGCGGTATTTTATAGGATTGAATTATCTTATATTTTCTTTTACATTTACATGTGATTTCAATCCTATTTTTAAGATAAAATGCTCAATTTGTGTTCAATTTGTGTTGACTATTATGTTGTATTTATTGATACACTTTTGAGACGAAAAAGGCAAGATTTCCTAAAACAAAATTGGAGCACAAATGTTTACCAAATTTAAGGCACAAATTAAAAAAGAAAAAGAAGAAGTGTTTGACTTGTGCGCTAGCTGCGTTTAATAAACGCAGAGGAGCAAAGCAAAATGGAAGGGTTTTTAAGCATTGAAATCTTAATTGTCTTTTCAATTTGAACAGTGTGGCGCAGGAGAAGGCAACACGCAGGCTGGAGGCGTAAGGCACAGTAGAATAAAACAAGAGGCAGCACAACGTTTTGAGTAAAGCGTCTGCGTCTTACTCAAGACGCACAGTACAAGGAAGACTTGAATCACGCAACAAGAAGCAGCGTTTTACTCCAAGACGCAGCGTCGCACAGCATGGAAGCAAGTAAAATGCAAGTGGAGCGCAGAGACAAACGTCGTTTTGAAGGCAGAATGAGGGAAGCTAATGTTTTTACTTGATGGTGACCCTTAATGGTCTTATCAAGCAATAGTATACTCAAGAAGCAACAGTAAAGGAGGGAAAAAACGGCAGTAGCTAGGCGCAACTGTGGAGGTCTGCGTTAAACGCAGAATATTGTGCGTTAAACGCACAAACAAGAGGCACAGCTAGCGCAAGGAAGCCAGACGCAGCAGGCGTGACCTTGTGGCTTGGAGCTGCTGCTTGCTTGGCTGAGTTGCTTGTGGCTGGAGCGCAGAAGGAATTGGCTACACGGAAGGTTTGTGCGTGATAGAAGGATTTAAGATAGCTGCAATCTTAATTGTCCCATCAAGGGAATAGTGAGCAGAATAGGGTAAAATCTCGACGCCGGTTCGGAGGTGACATCGATGCTGATGACCCGGGTTAAGTAATTTTATTATTATCTTGTTGTTTCTTTCTCTCATTAGGAATTGATTGTGTTATCATATTTTAAGTAATTAGGTTTTTGTATAGGTAATCGGATTTTTGTCATTATTCGGTTATTTATGCATGAGCCTGTTGGGTATTGTGAATTGATGATTTTAATGCATTCATTGAATTGTTAATTTCAAACCCATTGCTAGAATTTCGATATAATCCGTAATTGTTATATTGAAATTCATGTGTAGCGACTAATGATTCGTAATCATTAGGGATAACATGACCTAGGTTAAATGAACCGAGCGTATGTGGTTGTTTCCTTGATTAATCAGTTTTCCTAATTCGTAATGCTACTGCCTATTTAAATCTAGAGATCGTATCCTAGGTTGTTAGGTGGTTAGGTTTAATCAACGATCGTATCTTGATTAAACAAAACCTAAGGGAAAACTTGGGATAATTTTTAACCCACGATTAATAATTTCTATGAGAGGTTAAAGAACAACAAATTAATAAAATATGCTTAATCAGGGTGTAGGTCGATATTGAACCAAAGAACCGAGTCCCTACTGAATTCCCCCCTTTTATCATTATTGCATGTTTTCTTTACTTTGTTTTTAGTAGTTAGTTTCATTTTATTTTTGTTCTTTTAAATCTAGAGATCATATCCTAGGTTGTTAGGTGGTTAGGTTTAATCAACGATCGTATCTTGATTAAACAAAACCTAAGGGAAAACTTGGGTTAATTTTTAACCCACGATTAATAATTTCTATGAGAGGTTAAAGAACAACAAATTAATAAAATATGCTTAATCAGGGTGTAGGCCGAGATTGAACCGAAAAACCGAGTCCCTACCGAATTCTCCCCTTTTATCATTATTGCATGTTTTCTTTACTTTGTTTTTATTAGTTAGTTTCTTTTTATTTTTGTTCTTTTAAAAAATCCAAAACCCCCTTTTTCTAAACACTGATTAATTTCATTTCTTAAACTTTACACACACTCTCTGTGGGATCGACCTAGACTTGCCATTGCTACAGTAGTAGTCTAGTTATTTTAATTTTGATTAGCGTTACGACGCACGGTCAGTATGCTTGTGTGCAAGGTTTCAGGCCGATCCTAGAGAGTCTCATTTTATTGTTGTTAAAAGAATTATGAGATATCTCGCAGGTACTACTGATCTTTGCTTGATGTTTAAGAAAGGTAAAGATTTCATGTTAATTGGATATTGCGATGCGGACTATGTCAGAGATAGAATCGAAAGAAAGAGCACAAGCGGAGGATGTCACTTTCTTGACGCAAACCTAGTTTCCTGGTCAAGCAAGAGACAAAGCTCAATCGCTCTATTAACCGCCGAAGCAGAGTATATGTCTGCCGCAAGTTGCTGTTCACAGAAACTATAGATCAAGTATCAACTTGAAGATTACTCAGTTCGAGAAGAGGAGATTCCAATCTACTATGACAACACCAGTGCAATTAATCTGTCATAGAATCTGATTCAGCATTTTAGAGTGAAGCATATAGAAGTCAGACATCATTTCCTGAGAGACTATGTTCAGAGGAAGGTGGTGCGTCTACAGTTCATCGAAACAGAGCATCAGTGGGCAGACATCTTCACCAAACCACTGAGTGAAGAACGGTTCCAGAAGATCAGACGCAACCTTAACATGGTTATGTTAAGCGAACAGTCAGGCTAAAAGTAACGTCTAAACTAACGGCGTCAGATACAGTAAGTTAAAGCTGGTAACTTTTCTGTCAAGAAAGTTTTGGAGGGAAAAATCTAATAATCTCATGGATCTTAATGACTCTAGAACACACTAGACTAGACCCTTCAAGTAGCCTGAAGTTGAAATCATTGCAGTTACTTTCATCTCTAAACCGTTCATCTTGCTTTCAAAATTTCTCCTAATTATCCTACCCCAGATGAAGAGTTTTCCAGAAAACAGATTTCTTTCTGAAACAATGGAAACAGCTATGATTTTCGGAAGACATGTGGATTTCGAGTCATTGAGGAATGATGGAATGGATGTAGAACCAGAGATTGAAAGAGCTGGCTAGAGGAATTTCTTCCAGGTACGAGAACTAGTATATACCAATGAGGTATTCGAGTTATAGAAGAATGCTCAGCTTGTAGACAAAACTGTGGTATCTTTGGTAGATGGTATATCTATCATTGTCACTAAGGAGCTGATAAAGAAGGTGACTGATTGTCCATCGGTTGGTGAGACTCTGTCTACCAAGGCCGGTTGGATGTCCCAGGTTGGAATGAAAGAAGAAGATGGCAGAAGACAACTGTATGGAGTCAACGATTCATGGGAGAGGAAGACCTCTAGTTTGGTTCCAAAGGCTAGGGTTTTTCATGCAATTCTGTTTAACTGCATTCTACCCAGAGCAGGTTCAAGGCATTTGGTGACTACCCTGGATGAACAATGCTTGTTTTACTTGCTGAATCACAGCCCTATTGATTTAGCCTTATTAATCTTTCACCACATGATTAAAGGGATGAATGTAGCGCCCCCTCACCGTAGGGTACACATCGGGAAACCCAAAAGTCGCTTCGATACGTATCCCACGATAAAGGTGCACCACCAGAACATTTCCATTAAAAATCCACATAGCATCGCAATAAATTAAAACCATAACATAACACAATATCGGAAACCACTAAATTTTAAAATCATAATATCAATGACATCTATCATCCAATAATGAGAATAGACAAGTCTATCAGTCCCCTAAACAAAACCAAAAAGGAAACTGATACAAGAGTCTATCCTAAGTCATCCTCAAAATCCAACCCAGCTGACCGACCTGTGCGCCATCGCTTCTCCTGCTAGCACGCTCGCTCGGTAGGAAAAGGCTATCTCTGGATCTAGGGGTCTACTCTATCAATCCTGAAAAATAGGTTGCAATTTTGGGTGAGTTTGCGAACTCAGTGAGAAACCATCATCGATGGTTCACTCAAATCATGCATTACGCAAATTGCGTACAACACGGCACAGTAATATTCAATTGACAGTATTATATAGCAGTTTATAGTAGTTTACAACAGTGTATAGTATCAGTAACAATATTACGATAGCATAGAACGAGTTCTGATATCACATCACAATTTCTGATGAAATCATGGCATCGCGCGGTTTAGTAATCATCACACAATTTGGCAATTCAATCGATCATGTATATAATACATATGAGACTCTTTCGATTATTGAATTGTGCCCAAGTGCTCAATCGATGTTGATGGGGGCGATCGTGATTTCTCCCTCGGGCTAGGCCGGTCGATGCGATCTAGAGCTCGAGGCTCTTTTCAGTGATAATAGCAACTTGGGTCACATTCCATTATCTGATCATGCATTTATGCATGCAATGCAGTGTCCAGTAATTCAGTGTATGGCTATAAAAGTCCAGTATTGTATTTCTCAGTATCATGCAGTAATTCAGTCCAGTACAATAGAGACATGTCATTTGATCATGTACATCTCAGTAATCATACAGTTTCACATTTGGCAAGTAATTCACGTTGAGCATTTAAACAGTCAGAAATTTGAGAAACCAACTAGGTTACTCACCTGTAACTTCCGAGCTACTACCTGGAAGTTCCAGCAATGTCCGTGGAATGACGATCCAACGGCGCCTCTATAACAGTAAAATACAGTTCCATTACTAGATGCTCAATTAAACAGTTCAGTAATGCATATGTCTCTATGAAATTACGTACAATGCATGTTCACGATTTTTCCGGCGCTAAAACCCAATTTATAACTCTTATATCCCAATCTAACTCTTCGCCCAATTGATCGACAATAATTGGTCCAATCCTATAATTCAGTCAATTTTCCTCAATTCGTACTCCCTATAGCAATTCCCTATCCTTTGGGTCAAAACCCCTATTGAAAATCCCAATTAAAACCCCAATTGTCTCAATTCAATATTTAGGTCACACTATGAACCATAATTGGCCTGAATCTCGATAAATCAATACCAATTAAATTAAATTCTAACTCCCATAATTATCCTCAATTGTAGACCTCTTTCTCTAGTTCATAATGAATCGAGAATCACCTCAATCGAAGGTCTATACCATAAATTATGTCCAATAAACAAACACTTATTCAATCAGAAAACTGCCATTCGCCGCAACCTACAACCCTCGCCGCAACGAAGAGAAGATAAACTTCTGCGGCGAAAGCACGCTTCGCCTTGCGCGTCGTCCTCTTTCTTCGCGCGCGACGTAGGCGAAGGTGTTCGCCGTGGTGTGGAAGCAGGCGCTCGCCGTGGCGTCTCGCTGTGCTCGTCGCGGCGAGCACTTAATTTCTCGCCGCAGCGAGGCCGCGCCAGACGTCGCGACGTGCGGGTCGCCCTTCGTCTTCTCCGATCGATTTTTCGCCATTAATGCTATTTAAAACCTCCATTAAACATCCTAACTACTCAATCTTTCACAATAAATGCCATAAATACATGAAACAACTACTAATAAAAACATTAAAGCCATTAAAACTTACCAATCAAAGATCAATCCACAAATCTCTCAAAATCACCGTAAACCCTAAATCTTTCTCAAATCAACGATAACTCACTCCAATCCTTCTCAACCTTCATCAATCACAATAAATCAGTTAGGCTAGCACAATAGGAAGAAAACCATAGAGGAAAGATCGAAGAATCCTTACCTATGGAGGAAATCGAAATCATAGTGGAGAGAAGAAGAAATGCCTTAGGTAATTCCCACATTCAAACTTAGCTATTTATAGACAAAGGTCTCCAACTCAGTCCAAATTTCAGTCTCTAAATTTCAATGGCTCAACATTTTAAATTTCCTGACAGTATCACTCTAATTTTTCCATTGCCATTGGACAGTTCTTTCAGTACTATACGGTCAATCGGTCTATCACTCCAAAATTTTCGGTTCGGGCATTTTCTCCCGAATTTGCCGAAAATTTCCTATAAATCACTATCAATAGTCAATCACTCTTAGACTATTCCAAATCAGTCATTCAAGCTCACTTACTCCTAATTTCTCAATCAATTACAATCCAGTCAGTCCAGTCAGTTCACAATCCAATCAGTTCATACTTACAATTAAAATGCCGAAAAATTATGAATGCATGTACCTATGAATAAATGCATATGCAAGAAACCTGTTCCTCTATAAGTATAGGCCAGTAACATGCTCAATTAGTGAATGCATTGAAAACTATCAGTCTGACCCAATATTACCATAATGCCGTTGCTATTAGTAACGGGATGTTACAATTCACCCCTCCTAATAAAAATTTCGTCCCCGAAATTTCATATACAATTGATCAGGAGGATAAGGGAATTTATCCGCTCCTTTCTATTCTGATTCTCACTCATTTCCTTATTATTATTCGCAAATTCTCACATTCGGTACCAGAAACACATTTATCAGATCTTAACACTGTTTGTTAATCCAGTCCATAAAACACTCTGTAAATCAGAGTCATCTTTTAGATTTTAACCCACTTTACCAATCTATTTACACGACGGTCACATAGAGGCCATTTAGTAACGAATTTAGTTTCCTTATATACCTATATCTCCCTTTATGCATTTTGGCCAATGCTACACACTTCAAAATATTTCATCGATTTACTTATCAGATTACATCTCTTTAGTGTTAAAACACTAATTTCATCAGATTCTCATAACCGCGATCTTAATCGATTCGACTCATTGTCATTAACTTGGATCGCTAAACCCCTTTTTCAGATTCATTCCACTTATCATCATTCACTCAAATCAATCATAGTCTTCGACTATATTCAGGCCTTGTCCACTCTAATGTAGGGGTCAACGACTCCTTATGCACTATTCGAATGGTAACACCATAATAATACCTCAATCTCAACGAACTCTACGAATATCAGTCTCACTTTTGCCTCAGCAGTCACGTCAGTTAGTTATCCCCACGAAAACTATTTGATTCCACACTCTATATCTTCAATTACTCTTTCTATACACTCTTGCGGAAACATAACACTTTGATGATTCCTAGAGATTTCTCTAACGGTTTCTTTGGTGGGTAAACACATACTTCACAATGCAGTCATAAATATCGTTTCCTCAAAAGTTGAATCCCATTTGAATTTCTCAATAAGGTGCGCAATTTCTAAATCCCCAATTTGCTTTATGGAGTCCTTTTCATACACACTTGATCTGGAATTCCCATAACTAATAATGATACATTCCTTTTACCTCCTTGATAGATCGACGATGCTTTTCGATATTATACTAGGTTTAATAGCCTTAACGCCCAAATAAAGATCCTTTGCCATTGCATTTTCTATTCAGTACATTATATTGCACCACTAGCTAAATTTTAAAACCTCAACTGCGTAATCCTTTTCAATTCCTTCAATTTCACTATTACCCTGATCGCTATCAATTTGCTTATTCATAGCCATATCTGAAATGTTTCTATTCCAACCAGTATCTCCAAGCTTTCAGAACAATATCCCCACAATAAATTCCAGTCATCAATTATAATACAGTCTAAACGATTATACTTATCCCTATGCACGTAAAACTACTTTACACCATTTCAACAGATTGCATCATAACCTTCATTAGGACACGTCAATAAGTATTACAAAGTCTCGAATTTACAACGATCTGATTAATACTCGAATTGAAAATTTCTCTCATGATTTCTCAATTTCTAAATATCATATTACGCCACAAGTTCCTTTACACTATTTTCTCCGTATTCCTCATATCAACTTAGTACTTCCTAAACATTTACATAAAAATTTTGTGAACCAATAATCCCCTCAATTTCATGACTAATTTCTCCTTACAGTTCAGTAATCCTCTTACACAGTCGGATTCCTTACGATAACACAATGCATATTTTCTCAGTAACAAATTCTATCTCTCACACTTGAGTTTCCAATAAACTCAGGTCTCCCAATAACGACTTTTCATTTATTTAAAATTTATTTCCAGTCTATCCTTTCATTGCTAAATTCTTCAGTCATAATCATCTGATCGACTCCAGTATCCATTATGTGAGCCAGATGGCCTCACAACGTCCCTAGTGAAACAGTCCATAATAGCCCTTATGCGCAGTCAATCAGTCCATCCCAAATATCACATCTACCTCCCTATACAGTTGTACTACCTAGAGGTGTACTCACCTCTAACCTATACTATAACCTCTCTCTATCCCCATGCAGTCTACATGCTAAATGCAGTGCAATGAAAGAATGGGTGGATCCAGGATCCAACAATGCATATGCTTAAAAAGGGGAATCCTGGGCCTCCTGCCGAGTCATGGCATAGACCCTGGCCTAAGACTGCTGTCTGCTATTCAGATCCTCTGACCTCACTGCTGATCCCTCTGTTCGACCTCGACCTCGGCCTCTCCATCCGGACCCACCACCACGGCTCTGCTGCACCGTGGTATTGCTACCAGATCTTCCAGTCATAGCAGATCTGGCTCCCACGATCTACAGGCGGTTCCTTACTAGGTGGTCCATGAACCACACCTCAGCGAGGCTCAGATAGCCATCGACACTCTCCACTGTGTCTCTTGCCACAATGCTCACATAAGGGAGCAGACTGTCCAGAAACTCTGACACTGCGCCACCACTACCAGTTTGTGCAAAACTGTCTCTCTGCCCATGACCAGTCTGTCTAGCCCCTCCTGCGGACCTGAAGGGCCTACTCTGATGCTTGCTGTACTCTCTGCCAGCATTTCCCTGGCTATCACTAGGTCTCTTAATCCTGGTCCTGACCGGTCTCGACCATCTGTTGTCTCGGCATTGCTCTATCCTCTTCGCAGCCATCAACTCTATGAAATTGCCCATATCGGATCTAGCCAATAAGGTACGGATCTCCAAATTGAGTCCGCCCTCAAAACGCCGACACCTGTCAGCCTCAGTAGCCACCAATGAAGAAGCATAAACCACTAACTCGTTGAACCGCACCTCATAGTCGGCCACGGTCAACTGTCCCTGTCTCAGCTCTAGGAACTCCTGTAACTTCATTTCCAGATAAATCTTGGGCATGAAGTTATCCTTGAAAGCCCTCAGAAAGTCATCCGTCGCAGTGTGTGCGGGGTACTGGTGGTCTTGTCGGGCTATTTTCCACCACCGATATCGTAGAACCTGTAGCAGAGAAATCGCGTAGTCGAAATGCTCATCCGGGTAGCAGTCCATCTGATCGAGGACTCTCTCAGTCCTCTCTAGGCATCCCTCAGCCTCCGCAGGGTTGGTGCTGCCATAGAAGTCAACCGCCCCCTACTTACGCAGTTGATCATATCTCCGTTCCCGTCTCACAGGAACTCGAGGAGGTAACTCCTCTGAATGAGGCGCAGGAGACTCCCTACTAGCTCCTACCGATTCCAGGTCAGCTGGTTGTTCCACTCGATCTCCAAGGACGGATGACCTAAAACAGACAAGAAATTTCGATCAGTTCCACTATCCTTTCAGTAATTCCAGCTTAATTTCACTAATCCCAAAAGATGCCTGATCGCGGCTTATCGTTCAATCCTAAGATTGATCCTTGGAAATCGTTCAAAATCAATTTATACCAAGAATTGCAACACAGGGTGCAACCTCGAGTCGACTCTCAAGGAACCAGTGCCGAATTGATCCTAAGACTAGCCTAATGTTTGAATTATGCAAGAAAGCAGTTAAAACGGGGGTTTTGATTTAGTCTTTAAAATTAAAGAAAGCTAAGTATGAAATAAATGTTTTTGGGATTTTTGAAAGGCAAGACAATTTGAAATAATTAAGATTGAAAACAATTAACTAAAGTTCTCCGAAAATACATTTCGGGTCATCATCGTTCAAAATAAATGTGGGGTTTGAAATCCACTAAGTTTGAAAACACAACCTTAACAACTCGTTAAGTCCAAGATTTAATTGATCAACTCGATAAATTAAAACTTGTTAAAACCTTAGTGTATGGTATGAAATGATTTATGCAATAAATCAATGGATAATAACATAACCAACAACCAAACACAACTAGGTAGATTAGGTTAATTAATGCAAAATCGACCGATATACATGAGACTTCATGTATTGGGCACAATATTCAACACAAACCAATCCTTAACATAGATCAAAGTTTAACATCCTACTAAACTATAGCAAGATTCATTCGGTCATACAATGCAATCTCAACTCGGAGTTGTTACAAAACCATGATGAAATTCAAAAGCAATGATCGATTACCCCTTGAAGCTCATGGAACTCAGACCGTTGCTACATCTTCAGGAGATCCGACGCCTTAGCCACACATGATGCCGGGTGTGTCCATCACTGCTGGAATATCACCTCGGTGCATGACTCCAACGACGAACAGTTGAGAGTGAGTGCGACGAACGATGGAAGAGATGAAGATGGTGATGGTGGACGTCGTCTAGAGGTGGCGCCGAATCTGCAAAACAGAGGAAACAAAACCTATCAAAAAATAGAGAAGAAGAAAGATGGAGAGCTACCTCGGGAATGCAGCCTCCTTGTTTTAACCTAAAATGGAAGGTTTTATAGGAGCTGTAAGCGGGCCGGGTCGGAACAGTGCAAAAATTTGCCATTTAAGGACCGGGTATCCGATATTCGTCGCGACTAATGAATAAAGTTCATCGCGACACATAAAAATGGTCACTCGTCACGACGAATTAATTTATACCAAATTAATTTGTCGCGACGAATGGGAGTGTTGGTTCGTCCCGACGAATGGATGGCTTCTCACGACGTGTTGACTTTCTGGTTGGCTCCATGTTCTCTTTAAATGTAACACATTTGCAGTATCAATTGTCCCGATAAAAGTTATGCAGAAATTAGTATCAACTGACAACAAAATACTGGCAATGTGCAAATTATAAAAGCTCAATACGAGAACCCAACTTAAGCAAAAAAATCATGAATTAGGAGTCAACAAGTGCATAATTACTTAAGAAAACAGGGCCAATTTATAGTATAAATTTGGCTCAATCAAATTCCCCCACACTTAGACCTTTGTACTCCTGGACAAAGCTTACAAGAGTCAAAAAGGTACAAGAGTAAAAGAAAATTCTGCCCATGCTCAAATAATAACAGAAATGACGCAATCTACTTCATCAGAATTTAAACGCAGCAAATTGAAAGAGTGCTAATAAAATAAACACTAAAAGAATTTAAGCACATGACATTGAACAACAGAGAATCACTCAAGATATGGTGTTTACGCTCAACTCACTTGTGTTTAAGGATATTTGCTCTCAATCTGCTTAATGCATCTCCTACCATAGGCTTGTATCAATTCTATTTCTCCACTACAAGGACTATCATTTTGAAGATCAAGAGGTCTTTCAGGGTTGTAATGAGCAGAGGGCTAGATGAATGGATGAAGTGAAAGAAGAAAAATATGAGCATGCGCACTAAATGAGGAATTGATGTCAACAGCCAAACTAAAACTAAACACTGAAATAAATTGAATACACACTTTTTTTTCACATTTTGGCTATCTCATTTTGAGATGCTAATCCCGTTTTGGGATACAACACATTATTATCCCTTTTTGGGATACACAAGACTAACACTTTTTCATTTTCCAACTTTTTTTTTTCAAACTAATAACAAAACACAGACTACCGACATCAGCTTAATGTGTATGCAAATGCTCATAGAATAAAGGCTCAAGGGGCTAGCAAAGGGAAAAGTGTTTAAGGGTTGGTGTTTGGGGAAAGGGCTGAAAGAAGGAACGTGTAACATCCCGTCATCGATAGGATGTGTACAGTTCCTCTTATACGTATTCTGTATACGTATTCTGCATTTGAAATTGTAGTCTCTGCATATCTGAGTAATGTTTGGCATTGCATAAGTATATGTATGTACATGCATGTATGGCATGATTCCGACGTACTTGTGGCACTGGAGACTTTGTGATTTAGGTTAATTGTGTTTCGAATTGTGAATTGGAGAAACTGAGTATTAAGGTAAATTGAGTTATTAGAGAATTTGATATTTGATTTATGAAATTGAAGAGTCAACTTAAATTTAGGAATTGAAGATTTGATATTTGAGCATGTGATTAGAGATTTCCTAATTTTGTGGAATTATAGGAATTTTTCTGGAATTTTTGGAGCAATAGGCCCGGACCGGAAAATTGATAGATGCCTGATAAATTGGATTTCCGGTTCCGAAATTGATTATCCAATGGCAAGTATAGATTAGAAATTTAAATTGAGGAATTAGGATTTATCCATTAGAATTCGGGAGAAATTAGAATTCGAAATTGACTTGAGGTGGTTTGGATCAGACTGGTGGCAATTAAACCTTGCCAAACAAACCTTAAGATCTTTAGTATACAAAAAGCTTATTCCTTTGAAATTTGACTCGATGCTTGTTTCGTTTATGGAGAAAATTGCTTGGTTCTTCTTCTTCCCTTGCGTGGATTTCTTGGTGTTTGGAAGAGTTTCAAAGCTTGATCAAGTAAGTTCTTGTTTATTTATGTGTTTAATCTTCTGATTCAAGTAGAAATTTAGTGATTAATTGTTTGAGGATTAAGGTGTTTCGGACGATATAGGTTTTAGGGTTGAGATTTGGGGATATTGATTGTTTGATGAAATAGAAGTTAGAGATTGGTTGTATATCATGTATGGAATTATTTAGGAGTGATTGGTAAGGAGAAAACTTGAATTTGATGATTTTATCTGTCGAAAATCTGGAAAATTTCTGGGTTTTCTGGCGGATCTCTGATCGCATATGACATGAAGCGATTTAACACGCCTTGCAGCGAGCGAGGCCTTGAAAGCGCCATGACAAACGAACAAGCGTGCTTGGCGAAGGACGCTTATCTTCCGCATATGTGTTGCTTGGTTTTAAGAATTTTTAAGGTTATTCTAGTTATGAATTGGGAGTGATTAAGTGATCGTAATTTTTGGGGCTACGAGTATAAACTTAGAAGAATGTGATTTTGGAGATTTAGTTCAATAATTCTCGAAATCGGACGACATTTGAATAGTGAATTTGATTCCGATTCATCGATAAGTCCTATGTCTTTGATTTTGACTTTGGAGGATATGGAACTTAGCTAATTGAATTATGGTATTAGAAATTGTTATGAACTAAAGCAAAAGAGCAGAATTGAGATAATTCGGGATTTTGGTCGGAAATGTCATAACATGCATAGTACAACATTCATTTGAAATATCAGCATTCTTATTATTGAAATTGGTTCAATTAGTGATATGTGAATATTCTGATTTGATAGAGGCTCGAGTGGAGCGTCGATCATCGACGCTTGTTGAGACTTCCTAAAGATGGCGGAAGTTTAGAGGTGAGTAACCTAGTTGGTTTCTCAATCTCTTATGTGTTATGTGCTACGTATGTGAACTATCTGTGCTTTTGATTATGTGATTTTGATTATGTGACTCGCATGAGGTATACATTAGTGAGAATTGTGAAAGCATGCTAGGCATGATTAGAAATCAGTGTATGACAGTTGTGAGTGGAGCACATTCTGATCCGAGTGGAGCTATAAGCTCATCAATTGTGTTAAGTGAAAAAGGGATTAGTGCATACCCAGAGGGCTCTCCTATCCCTAGTGCGCGTGGGCAGTAGTGCATACCCAGAGGGCTCTCCTACCTCCAAAAACGTGATTTTGTGTAATGTGCCCAGAAATGGGGAAAAACTCTGACGCCCAGTCACAACGCTAATAATGAATTGGAAATCATCATGCATCTGATGCTGTGATTATGCTATGAATGTGATATGGACAAACTGTAAATGTGTGATTTTGATTGTATGAAATTCTGATTTATGATAGGTGTTGCTCTGTACGCAATTTTGCGTAATGCATGATTTGGGTAAACCATCGATGATGGTTACTCATTGAGTTTCGCAAACTCACCCAAATTGTGACTATTTTTCAGGACAGCGGTAGTGAGACTCTAGCTTCAGATTTTGTGACTTTCCTGCTGTGTGTGTGCCGGAGAGAGGAGCATGGCCCATAGGTCGGTCAGCTGGGGATCCTTTGGGATATTTTGGGGTTGACCTAGATAGAAGCTATTATTGTTTATTTTGGACTTATGCAGTTGTAAATTATGACCGGATATTGTACTTAGGATTTATGAATGCAATGAGAAGTACTCTTTGGTTTTAAGAATTAGTGACTGTGATCTTACTGCTTTGATTATATTGATGCCATGAGGTTTTATAGAAGCGATTATGCGGTAGTGCACCTCATCGTAGGTTATGTATCGGTATGACTCAAGGGCGTATCGGTGTATACTCTACGGTGAAGTATTACATTGGTGGTATCAGAGCATGGTTTGGCATCTTTTCGGCATAGTATATTTTAGGCTTGAATTGTGTGAGAAAAGCAAGAAATTGATCAGAATTGTGATTTTATTATAGGTCATCCGTCTTTGGTGATCAGGTCGATCACTCAGCTGACTAAGGATCAGTAGGAGCTAGTAGAGAGTCCTCTGTGCCTATGTATGAGAACGACCTCGATGGTTCCCATGAGGCACGGAAGCGATATGATCGCTGCGTGGCGTGGGGTGTCATTTCACTGATGTCTGAGATCCTGCTTGGTGAGGTTGGTTAGAGAGGTGAGAGGGTCTAGAAACAGATGGATTGTGATCTTTGAGGAGAGGTTCGATTATCTTTGTTTCTTTGCTTGAGGTCCAGTATATCGGTGGTGGAAGACCGTTCAGGAGTTCCACGGTCCTGTGTTTTGACTTGGCGGATTTTCCGAGAGCTTTCGAGACAATTATCGCCTGAGGTTTATATGGAGATGAAGATGCAGGAGTTTTGGATTTGAGACATGGATCTATGGTAGTGGCTGATTACGAGGTCCGGTTTAATGAGTTGTCGGCATATCGTCATTACGATTTCTTCGAGGCGGATCGGGTGGGAGATTTGAGGAGGCTGAATCTGGATATTCGTGCTGAGTTAGCCCGATCGATATGGGCACCTTTGTGGGTCGAGGTCATTGCATCGAGATTGAGCGACTTTTGAGACAGAGCAGAGTTGAGGTTGGTCAGGGATCTCGGAGTAAGAGATCCAGTGATAGTCAGGGCAGCTCGGGTAGAAGCTTTGCGGAGCGACGCCGCGGTGCTCAGATTTTGGGAGGTCCTGACGATGCCGTTCGATCTGAGAGGCGATTTGGGCAGTCGGGTAGCAGTGGTAGTGGTCTAGGTTCTGTCCAGCTTCCTCCTCTGTGCGAGTTTTGTGAGAGGAGGCATAGTGGGGATTGCTGGAGGTTCACTGGAGCGTGTTTGAGGTGTGGCTCGATGGAGCATCGATCAAACACCATCCGAGATTGAGGAGCTCACCGCCGAGTGGGAGAGCTGGTAGTAGCACGAATGTGCAGCAAAGCCGAGGTAGTGGACCTGGATTCAGGGGCAGAGGCAGAGCTCGGAGTGGAGTTGGAGATTCTTTTATGGGATCGGAGAGTGGGGTAGTCGGTCGCGATCGCGAGCGTGGTCTATGCTATGACCAGCAGGCGGAGGCCCGGGACTCTCGAGATGTGGTTGCAGTTTATTCGCTTACGATATTGAGGTGTATGCATTGATAGATCCAGGTCCACGATTCATTTATTGCACCGCATGTGGCATGTAGATTGCATGTGACTAGGAGATGCTTCAGTATGGGTTGCAGGTGAGTACACCTTTGGGTAGTACCACTGCTTTAGGTGAGATCTGTAGGGGATGCCCGATTCGGGTAGATTCAGTGGTATTGAGTGCAGATTTGATTATGTTGCCTCTTCGAGAGATTGAGGTGATTTTGGGGATGGACTGGCTCACTGCCCATAGGGCGATTATGGATTGCTATACTAAGGAGGTTGTGTTAGAGTCTCCTGGTCAGCCGAGGGCTGTTTTTTGAGGTGTTAGTCAAGCAGTGCCAGCTAGGATGATCTCGTTTCTGAGTGCTCTGAGGTTGATGAGAGGTGGCTGTGAAGCCTATTTGGCTCACGTGGTGGATTCGAGAGTGCAGCAGAGTTTGCAGGATGTCCCTGTGATCAGGGAGTTTCCGGATGTGTTTCCCAAGGAGTTACTGGGTTTGCCGCCGGATCGAGAGACAGAGTTTGAGATTGACCTCGTTCCAGGTACCGCTCCTATATCGATACCTCCATATAAGATGGCACCGGTGGGCGAGGGAGCTTAAGGCTCGATTCGGGAGGCTGTTGGATAAGGGATTTATCAGTCGAGTGTGTCGCCATGGGAGCTCGGTATTGTTTGTGAAGAAGAAGGATGGGACTATGAGACTTTGCATCGATTATAGGTACCTCAATCGGGTTACTGTTAAGAATAAGTACCCACTGCCTAGGATCGATGATCTCTTTGATCAGTTGCAGGGAGCTCAGGTATTTACCAAGTTGGATTTGAGATCCGGTTATTATCGATTGAGGATCCCAGAGGCCGATGTGCCTAAGAGTGCTTTCGAGGGCGGTATGGGCATTATGAGTTTTAGTGATGCCGTTCGGGTTGACTAATGCCTGGTAGCCTTCATGGTACGATGAATAGGGTATTTCAGCCATACCGGATCGGTTTGTGATCGTATTCATCGATGACATTTTGGTGTATTCGAGGTCTAGACAGGAGCATGCGGAGCATCTGAGAGTGGTGTTGCAGATTATGAGGGATAGGCAGCTGTATGCCAAATTCACTAAGTGTGAATTTTGGCTCGATGAGGTGGTGTTTTTAGGCCACATAGTATCTGGTGAGGGTATCCAGGTGGATCCTCACAAGATTGAGGCGATGAGAGTTGGGAGATTCCGAGGAACGGTGCGAGTTGAGGAGTTTCCTCAGTTGGCGTGTTATTACGGAGGTTTGTCGAGGGTTTCTCTGTGATTTCTGCCCCTTTGACAAGACTTCTGAGGAAGAGTGTGGCCTTCAGATGGACAGATGAGTGTCAGAGGAGTTTCGATGAGTTGATACATCGGTTGACTACGGCACCGGTGTTAGCTTTGCCATCTGGATTAGGAGGTTTCGAGGTTTATAGTGATGCTTCGCAGCTGGGTTTAGGCTGTGTGCTGATGCAGCATGGGAGAGTCATAGCGTATGCATCGAGACAGTTGAGAGCCCATGAGGGTAATTATCCTGTGCATGACTTGGAGTTAGCGGCTGTTGTGTTTGCTCTGAAGATCTGGAGACATTATCTGTATGGGGAGACTTTCCAGATCTTCAAGATCATAAAAGCTTGAGGTATTTGTTGAGTCAGCGAGAGCTGAATCTGAGGCAGAGAAGATGGTTGGAGCTGCTTAAGGACTATGACTGCACTATCGAGTACCACCTGTGGAAGGCCAACGTGGTGGTGATGCTTGAGTAGAGATCGCATGGTAGTGCAAATTTCGATTCGAGTTTCGAGGTTGCCATGCTTAGTCCAGTTGAGAGCACTTAATGTGTAGATAGATTTTAGTCAGGATGGAGTTCTGATTGCGACTCTGAGATTGAGGCCAGTATTGCATGATCGGATCAGGAGAGTGCAGGATCAGGACCCTGCTTTGGTGAGATTGATTGTGAGTCGATCCGATGGGTATCTGAAGTTGGTGAGAGATGGTACTTTGTGGATGGCCCAGAGGTTGTGTGTTCCTGATGTGGAGGATTTGAGGCATGAGATCTTAGAGGAGGCTCATTTGGCCGCTTATGCCATGCATCCGGGGGTCACCAAGATGTATCGCACTCTTAAGTTGCATTTCTGGTGGCCGGGTATGAAGAGGCATATGGCAGAGTATGTTTCTCGGTGTTTGACGTGCCAGCAGGTTAAGGCTGAGCACCAAGCCCCAGTTGGGAGACCGCGTTCGTTGCCCATTCTGGAGTGGAAATGGGAACGTATTACGATGGATTTTATTATGGGGTTACCCAGGACGCCGAGGCAGAGTGATGCTATCTGGGTCATAGTGGACCGATTGACTAAATCGACTCACTTCTTGCCAGTGAGGGAGAGCAATACCCTCGATCAGTTGGCCCAGAAGTATATAGCAGAGATAGTTCGACTGCATGGGGTCCCAGTTTCGATAGTGTCAGATAGGGATCCCAGGTTTACTTCCAGATTTTGGAGGAGTCTGCAGTCAGCTATGGGGACCAGATTGAACTTCAGCACAGCGTTTCATCCTCAGACAGATGGGCAGAGTGAGAGGACTATTCAGACTGTTGAGGATATGTTGAGAGCCTGTGTGTTAGAGTTCCGAGGTGCTTGGGATCAGTATTTGCCTCTGGTAGAGTTTGCTTATAATAATCAGTACCAGAGTAGCATTGGTATGGCACCTTATGAGGCTTTATATGGACGTTCGTGCAGATCCCCTTTTTACTGGGATGAAGAGGGTGTGAGGATGTTAGAGGGTCCTGAGCTGATCCAGGATACGGTTGATAAGGTACAGTTGATTCGGAGTCGCATCAAGGCGGCTCAGGATAGGCAGAAGAGTTATGTGGATCAGCATCGGCGAGAGATGGAGTATGCTGTGGGTGATAGAGTGTTTCTCAGAGTGTCTCCGTGGAGAGGAGTTCTCAGATTTGGCCGTAAGGGCAAGTTGAGTCCTCGGTATATCGGTCCATATGAGATTACTGAGCGGATTGGACCGTTGGCTTATAGGTTGGCCTTGCTGAGTGAGATGTCGCAGCTTCATGATGTGTTCCATGTGAGCATGCTCCGAGATATCGATCGGACCCGACTCATGTGATTCCATTTCGGGAGATAGAGATTGCTAGTGACTTGAGTTATATTGAGGAGCGGTGCAGATTATTGATCACGAAGTCAAGCGGTTGAGGTCCCGTTATTCCATTGGTGAAAGTCCTTTGGAAGAACCATTCTTCTGAGGAGGCGACTTGGGAGACTGAGGAGCACATGAGGAGGCAGTATCCTCACTTGTTCGATCAGTCAGGTAAGAAAATTTAGGGACGACATTTTTGTTAGGAGGGGAGAATTGTAACATCCCGTCACCGATAGGATGTGTACAGTTCCTCTTATACGTATTCTGTATACGTATTTTGCATTTGAAATTGAGTCTCTGCATATCTGAGTAATATTTGGCATTGCATAAGTATATGTATGTACATGCATGTATGGCATGATTCCGACGTACTTGTGGCACTGGAGACTTTGTGATTTATGTTAATTGTGTTTCGAATTGTGAATTGGAGAAACTGAGTATTAAGGTAAATTGAGTTATTAGAGAATTTGATATTTGATTTATGAAATTGAAGAGTCAACTTAAATTTAGGAATTGAAGATTTGATATTTGAGCATGTGATTAGAGATTTCCTAATTTTGTGAAATTATAGGAATTTTTCTGGAATTTTCGGAGCAATAGGCCCGGACCGAAAAATTGATAGATGCCTGATAAATTGGATTTCCGGTTCCGAAATTGATTATCCAATGGCAAGTATAGATTAGAAATTTAAATTGAGGAATTAGGATTTATCCATTAGTGTAGCGCCCCCTCACCGTAGGGTACACATCGGGAAACCAGGAGGTCGCTCCGATACATATCCCACGATGAAGGTGTACTACCAGAACATTTTTCCACCAATATTCACATGGCATCGCAATAAATTAAAACCGAAATTAACACAATATCGTAAGTCAAGAAATTAGAATCCAAAATGATAATCGCTTATATCTGATCATCCAATGTCGAATAGACAAGTCTATCGCCTCCTATCAAAACCAAAAGGAAACCGATACAAACATCTATCCTAAGTCATCCTCAAAAGCTAACCCAAACCGACCGACCAGATGCCATCACGTCCCTCGCAAACAGCCGCACGGCAGAATGAATATCTTTGAGCTAGAGTCTACTCTATCGGTCTGAAAAATATATTGCAATTTTGGGTGAGTTTGCGAACTTCGGAGAAACCATCATCGATGGTTCACTCAAATCATGCATTACGCAAATTATGCATAAAGACTACACAAGAATATCAATTAACAAGATATCTACAGCCATGAGAGTATATAACAAGATACATAATAAAGGTACAAGAGTTCATGTCAAGATACTGTATCGAATGATATTACGATTCACAAGATCACATCACAATTTACAGTAAGTCATGGCACCACACAGTTCAGTGACCATCATACAATTTGGCAGTTTAATCAATCATGTATATGATGCATATGAGATTCTTTTCGGTTATTCAGTGTTGTGCCCAAGTGCTCAACAAGAATGATGGGGACGCGTCGTGATTTCTCCCTCGGGCTAGGCCCAGACAAGATGCGATGTTCGAGCTCTAGGGTCTTTTCAGAGATAATAGCAACTTGGGACACGTCCATTATGTGATCATGCATTTATGCATGCAGTGCAATGTTCAATAAAAATTCAGTATTCAGTAGCTCAGTATATGGCTATAAAAGCCCAGTAGTGTATCTCTCAGTACAGTACAGTAATTTAGTATTCAATGATTCAAGAATTTACATGCAGTATGGTATTCAGATGTCGCTTCATGTATCAAGACAATTCATTCAAGAAAACATGCAATTCAATCCAATACATACCAAGAATCATACAAGAGTCATCTGATTCATCTTTGCATGTACTTCACACAGAGCATGTAAACAATTAGGAATTTGAGAAACCAACTAGGTTACTCACCTGTTACTTCCGAGCTACTGCCTTGAAGTCCCAGAATGTCCGTGGAGCGATGATCCAACGGTGCCTCTATAACAGTAGAGTACAATCCCATTACTAGATGCTAAATTAAACAGTTCAGTAATACGTATGTATCGGTGAAATGATGTACAATGCATGTTCACGATTTTCGGTCTTTAAATCCCAATTTCGATACCTTGTACTCACTTCTAATTGGTCATCCAGGTTGGTCGACAATACTTGATTCAATCCTATGATTCAGTCCAATTTCCCATATTCATACTTCTTATAACAATTCCTATTCATTGGGTCACGACCTCTATTGCAAATTTCGAATTAAACTCCAATAGTCTCAATTTGACACTTAGGTCACACTATGAATCATAATTGACCTCAATCTCTATAATTCAGTACCATTTAAATCGAATCTAATTCTCATAATTATTCTCGCCAGTAGGCCTCTTTTCCTAGATCATAACAACTGAATCGCCTCAATCGAGGTCTACACCAAAAGTTATGCCCAATAAACCAATTTTAATTCAATGAAACATTCTTCTCGCACGGCATCGCGTCTCTCGTCATGACTCAAACTAGTTCGCTGCCATGGCGTGAGCATTGCTTGCTTGGCGAATAACGTTGTCGGATAATGACGCCGCCGGCAAGTAATCTAATATAAATTGCCGCCGTCTGGCTACAGAAGTCGCGGCGGCGATGAACTCGCCGTCTTCTCCGATCCATTTCTCAATAAATCCACCATTAAATCACTCCAACCACTCAAATCTACTCTAAAAAAAGCCATAAATGCAATAGGAATCATAAATAACAACATTAAAGCTCTTAAAACTCACCAAACCACAGATCAATCCGCAAACTCTCAAAATCCACCGTAAACCCTAGAATCCTTCAAACTCAACGATTCACTAATCCCAGAGCCTCTAACCTTTACCAATCATCATAAACATGTTAGATTAACACAATAAAGGAGAACCATAAGAAGAAATCAAGGATCTCTCACCGTTGGAGGAAAATCGAAAACTCCGTAGGAGAAGAGGAAGAACGAAGAGCCTTTCCCCAATTTTTTCCAAACTTGTCAATCCTTAGCTATTTATAGACCTAAGTCTCCATATCACCCAAATTTCAGCCTCTAAATTTCAATATTTCAACGCAGATTATTTCCTATCAAGAGAAATTTAATATTTCCATTACCGTCGGACCATTCTTTCAGTACTATACAGTCAATCAGTCAGTCTCTCAAATATTTCCGGTCCGGGCATTATCTCCCGAATCTCCCAAAAAATCTCCTATAAGCCACTATAAAATACCAGTTACACTTAAACTATTCTAAATCAATCATTTGAACCCAATTACTTTTAATTCCTCATTTAAATCCCAATCCAAATTGGCCCTCGCTCACCGTCAAATAATTCAAATACCTCAATTTACAATTATATACCGGAAATCATGAATGTATGTACCAATAAATATATGCATATGCAGAACATGTTCCTCTATGATCGAGGCCAGTAGCATGCTCATCGGTGAATGCGGTGAAATCCTATCGATCATCCCAAATTACCGTATACCTTGGTCACAATAACGGGATGTTACAATTCACCCCTCCTAATTAAAATTTCGTCCTTAAAATTTCATATACAATAGGTCTCAGATAAGGGAATTAGTCCGCTCCTTTCTATTCTGATTGTCACTTATTTCCTTATAATTATCGGCAATTCCTCACATTCGGCACGTAAACACATTTATCGATCTTAACACTGCTTATTAATCCAATCCATATAACACTTTACCAATCTATTTATACAACGGTCACATAGAAACCATTTAATAACTAATTCATCTTCTTATTTACCTTTATCTTAATGGACTCTACGAATATCGCCTCACTTTGGTTTTAAGCATCACGTCATCAGTTATCTCTACTAATAACTATTCAATTTCACCTCCAAATCTCTTATTACTCTTCCGCATACTCTATTGCTGAAACATGACACTTGATGATTCCTATAGATTTCTAACTGTTTCTTTAGCAGTAAAACACATATTCAATCACAGTACAGTCCACAACATTATACTTGTCCCTAGATACATCAATACGTATTGCACTATATCAACTAATTGCCTCAAAACCTTCTTGGGACATTTCACCAATATTGTCACATCTCTAATTTAAAACAATATGATTAATACTTCTACCATGTCTCATTTACCATCATCGGTCACACTATGTACACATTTTCCTTCAGACTTTTTTTCTTTTAGGATAAATCCAAGACTCGGTAAAATTTCAATAACTCCAAATTTGAATACATAATCTCATAATCAGATCAGTTCCATCACAACACATTCTACACATATTCCTTTACACTATTTTCCCTTTACGATTCAAGAAACCTATTACACGTCGGGTTCCTTACGCTGACGTATTGCATATTTCCTCGAGAATGTAATCTATCTCTCACACTTGAGTTTCCACTAGAATCAGTCTCCCAATAACGACTTTTTATTCATTTCAATTTATTTTCGATCTATCCTTCCGTTGCTACATTCTTCTGTTATCATTATCCGATCAAATCCAGATCCACTACGACCTCGGCACACGCAGCGCAATCAATCACCCATCCACAAAATCATATCTATACGCTCATACAACGTACTACTAGAGAGAGTACTCACCTTCAATCCTAACTATAACTTTTCACTATCCACATGCAGTTTATATACTAAAGGCGATGCAATGCAGTACAACGAAATGCATGTATTTCAAACCAAAATTAAAAGCATACCCACGACAAAGATCCGGAAATCCAGGCCTCCGTCGAATCATGGCATAGACCTCGGCCCGAGATCGCATGTCTCACGCTTTCAGTCCTCGACCTCAATGCCGATCCCTTCGCTGACCTCGGCCTCGGCCTCGGCCTCTCCATCCGGATCCACTTCCACGGCTCGATGCACCGGTATTGCTACCAGATCTTCCACCATGGCGGCATCGGGCTCCTATAGTCTCGGCGTTCCTCACTAGGTGGTCCATCGAACCACACCTCAAACATGCTCCAGATAACCATCGGCACTCTCCATCGTGCCTCTTGCCACAATGTTCACACAGAGGAATAAAGCGCCTGAACCTCGACATCGCCTCCGTCACTACCATGCAGGCGAAACTCTCTCTGTCCACGACCTATCGGTTCAGCCCCTCCGCGGACTGAAAGGGCCTACTCGCGCATCATGTTCTCTCGCCAAGATTGCCTCAGCTATCACTCGATCTCTTATGCACGGTCCTCGACCGGTCTCATCATCGTTGTCTCAAGAATGCTCTATCTCTTCACCGCAGCCCTCAGTTCAATGAAATTTCCCATATCAGACCTGGCCAAGAGGGTACGGATCTCTAGATTGAGTCCGCCCTCGAAACGCCGACACTTGTCAGCCTCAGAAGCCACCAGTGAAGAAGCATAAATCAACAGCTCGTTGAATCGCACCTCATAGTCGGCCACGGTCAACTGCCCCTGTCTCAACTCTAGGAATTCCTGTAACTTCATATCCAGATAGATCTTGGGCATGAAGTTGTCTTTGAAAGCCCTCAGAAAGTCAGTCCATGTCAGTGTGCAGGGCCTGGTGGTACTGCCCGGAACAGTCTTCCACCACTGATATGCAGAACCCTGTAACAGAGAAACCGCGTAGTCGAAACGCTCATCCGGGTCACAGTCCATCTGATCGAGGACTCTCTCAGTCCTCTCTAGCCATCCCTCGGCCTCCGCAGGGTCGGTGCTACCATAAAAGTCAACCGCCCCCTGCTTTCGCAGTAAATCGTATCTCCGTTCCCGTCTTGCAGGAACTCGAGGAGGCAACTCCTCTGAACGAGACGCAGGAGACTCCCTACTAGCTCCTACCGATTCCAGGTCAGCTGGTGACTCAACTCGATCTCCTAGTACGGATGACCTAAAAGCATAAGAAATTCGATCGGCCCACTATCCTTTCAAGTAATTTCAGCTTAATTTCACTAATCCCAAAAGATGCCAAACCATGCTCGATACCACTAAATGTAGCGCCCACCGTAGGGTAGGGTACATCGAGAAACCGGAGGTCGCCCGATACATATCCCACGATGAAGGTGCACTACCGTAACATTTTTCCACCAATATTCACATGGCATCGCAATAAATTAAAACGAAATTAACACAATATCGTAAGTCAAGAAATTAGAATCCAAAAATGATAATCAGTTTATACAGTCATCCAATGTCAGAATAGACAAGTCTATCAGTCTCCTAACAAAACCAAAAAGGAAACTGATACAAACATCTATCCTAAGTCATCCTCAAAAGCTAACCCAGCTGACCGACCTGTATGCCATCACGTCCCTCGCCAGCAGCTCGCACGGCAGGAATGAATATCTTCGGAGCTAGGAGTCTACTCTATCAGTCCTGAAAAATATATTGCAATTTTGGGTGAGTTTGCGAACTCAGGGAGAAACCATCATCGATGGTTCACTAAATCATGCATTACGTAAATTGCGTAAAGACTCACACAATAATATCAATTAACAGATATTATCTGACATAAAGTAGTATATAACAAAGATATACATAACGGTACAAGAGATGATACATGTCATTATACGGTATCGTGAATGATAAGACGATTCACGATGATCACATCACAATTTCTGATGAAGTCATGGCACCACACAGTTCAGTGACCATCATACAATTTGGTAGTTTAATCAATCATGTATATGATGCATATGAGACTCTTTTCGGTTATTCAGTGTTGTGCCCAAGTGCTCATCGAAGAACAGCTGGGGACGCGCGGCAGAGATTTCTCCTGCCATTTGGCGACAAGACATGATGTTCGAGCTCTAGGTCTTTTCAAAGGATAATAGCAACTTGGGACACGTCCATTATGTGATCATGCATTTATGCATGCAAAGGCAATGTTCAATAAAAATTCAGATTCAAGAGCTCAATATATGGCTATAAAAGCCTCAGAGTGTATCTCTCAAGACAAAGACAAGAATTTAGTATTCAATGATTCAAGAATTTCTGATGTATGGTATTGATATCGATGTCATGTATCAAGACAATTCAGATTCAAGAAAACATGCAATTCAATCCAATACATACCAAGAATCATACAAGAGTCATAAAGTTCATCTTTGCATGTACTTCACACGAGCATGTAAACAATCGTGAATTTGAGAAACCAACTAGGTTACTCACCGTTACTTCGAACTCTTGCTCGAAGTCCCAAAGAATGTCCGTGGAGCGATGATCCAACGGTGCCTCTATAACGATGAGAGTACAATCCCATTACTAGATGCTAAATTAAAGCAGTTCGATGTACGTATGTATCGGTGAAATGATGTACAATGCATGTTCACGATTTTCGGTCTTTAAATCCCAATTTCGATACCTTGTACTCACTTCTAATTCGTCATCCAGTTGGTCGACAATACTTGATTCAATCCTATGATTCAGTCCAATTTCCCATATTCATACTTCTTATAACAATTCCCTATTCATTGGGTCACGACCTCTTTTGCAAATTTCGAATTAAAACTCCAATAGTCTCAATTTGACACTTAGGTCACACTATGAATCATAATTGACCTCAATCTCTATAATTCAGTACCATTTAAATCGAATCTAATTCTCATAATTATTCTTAGTTGTAGGCCTCTTTTCCTAGATCATAACAAATCTGGAATCGTCTCAATCAGAGGTCTACACCAAAAGTTATGCCCAATAAACCAATTTTAATTCAATGAAACAGTCCTTCTCGCCGCGGCATCGCGTCTCTTGCCGCGACCCAAACCAGCTCATTGCTTGGCGTGAGCATTGCTTGCATGGCGAATAACGCTGTCGGACAATGGCGCCGCCATGGTTCCGACGCCTTCGCCATGGTAACTAATATAAATTGCCGTCTGCTGCAAGAAGTCGCATGAAGCGAATTTCGCTCGTCTTCTCCGATCCATTTCCTCAATAATCCACCATTAAATCACTCCAACCACTCAAATCTACTCTAAAAAAAGCCATAAATGCAATAGGAATCATAAATAACAACATTAAAGCTCTTAAAACTTACCAAACCACAGATCAATCCACAAACTCTCAAAATCCACCGTAAACCCTAGAATCCTTCAAACTCAACGATTCACTAATCCCAGAGCCTCTAACCTTTACCTATCATCATAAACATGTTAGATTAACACAATAAAGGAGAACCATAAGAAGAAATCAAGGATCTCTCACCGTTGGAGGAAAATCGAAAACTCCGTAGGAGAAGAGGAAGAACGAAGAGCCTTTCCCCAATTTTTTTCCAAACTTGTCAATCCTTAGCTATTTATAGACCTAAGTCTCCATATCAGTCCAAATTTCAGTCTCTAAATTTCAATATTTCAACTTGATTATTTCCTATCAATAGAAATTTAATATTTCCATTACCGTCGGACCATTCTTTCGAAGATTATACAAATAATCACCGTCTCTCAAATATTTCTATCAGGGCATTATCTCCCGAATCTCCCAAAAAATCTCCTATAAGCCACTATAAAATACCAGTTACACTTAAACTATTCTAAATCAATCATTTGAACCCAATTACTTTTAATTCCTCATTTAAATCCCAATCAAATCAGTCCTCGTTCCATCGTCCAAATAATTCAAATCTCGATTTACAATTATATACCGGAAATCATGAATGTATGTACCAATAAATATATGCATATGCAGTAACATGTTCCTCTATGATCAGAGGCCAGTAGCATGCTCAGTCAGTGAATGCAGTGAAATCCTATCAGTCTGTCCCAAATTACCAGAATACCCTTGGTCACAGTAACGGGATGTTACAATTAGAATTCGGGAGAAATTAGAATTCGAAATTGACTTGAGGTGGTTTGGATCAGACTGGTGGCAATTAAACCTTGCCAAACAAACCTTAAGATCTTTAGTATATAAAAAGCTTATGCCTTTGAAATTTGACTCGATGCTTATTTCGTTTATGGAGAAAATTGCTTGGTTCTTCTTCTTCCCTTGCGTGGATTTCTTGGTGTTTGGAAGAGTTTCAAAGCTTGATCAAGTAAGTTCTTGTTTATTTATGTGTTTAATCTTCTGATTCAAGCAGAAATTTAGTGATTAATTGTTTGAGGATTAAGGTGTTTCGGACGATATAGGTTTTAGGGTTGAGATTTGGGGATATTGATTGTTTGATGAAATAGAAGTTAGAGATTGGTTGTATATCATGTATGGAATTATTTAGGAGTGATTGGTAAGGAGAAAACTTGAATTTGATGATTTTATCTGTCAAAAATCTGGAAAATTTCTGGGTTTTCTGGCGGATCTGCGATCGACGCCTTGGCGAAGCGACGAGGCCTAGCGCGCCGCTTATGTTTAATGACAGCGTCTTGCTGGCGAGCGAAGAAGGTGGCGGCCACAAGCGAGGAAAAGGATGCGCAAGCGAGGACGCTTGTCTTCCGTGATATGTGTTGCTTAGTTTTAAGAATTTTAAGGTTATTCTAGTTATGAATTGGGAGTGATTAAGTGATCTTAATTTTTGGGGCTACGAGTATAAATTTAGAAGAATGTGATTTTGGAGATTTAGTTCAATAATTCTCGAAATTGGACGACATTTGAATAGTGAATTTGATTCCGATTCATCGATAAGTCCTATGTCTTTGATTTTGACTTTGGAGGATATAGAACTTAGCCAATTGAATTGTGGTATTAGAAATTGTTATGAACTAAAGCAAAAGAGTAGAATTGAGATAATTCGGGATTTTGGTCGGAAATGTCATAGCATGCATAGTACAACATTCATTTGAAATATCAGCATTCTGATTATTGAAATTGGTTCAATTAGTGATATGTGAATATTCTGATTTGATAGAGGCTCGAGTGGAGCGTCGATCATCGACGCTTGTTGAGACTTCCGGCGAGAGCGCTGAAAGTTTAGAGGTGAGTAACCTAGTTGGTTTCTCAATCTCTTATGTGTTATGTGCTACGTATGTGAACTATCTGTGCTTTTGATTATGTGATTTTGATTATGTGACTCGCATGAGGTATACATTAGTGAGAATTGTGAAAGCATGCTAGGCATGATTAGAAATCAGTAACAGATAGTTGTGACTGGAGCACATTCTGATCCGAGTGGAGCTATAAGCTCATCAATTGTGTTAAGTGAAAAAGGGATTAGTGCATACCCAGAGGGCTCTCCTATCCCTAGTGCGCGTGGGCAGTAGTGCATACCCAGAGGGCTCTCCTACCCCCAAAAACGCGATTCTGTGTAATGTGCCCAGAAATGGAGAAAAACTCTAACGCCCAGTCACAACGCTAATAATGAATTAGAAATCATTGTGCATACAGTCTGTGATTATGCTATGAATGTGATATGGACTAACTGTAAATGTGTGATTTTGATTGTATGAAATTCTGATTTATGATAGGTGTTGCTCAGATGCAATTTTATGTAATGCATGAATTGGGTAAACCATCGATGATGGTTACTCATTGAGTTTATAAACTCACCCAAATTATGCACTATTTTTCAGGACAGCGGTAGTGAGACTCTAGCTTCGGATTTTGTGACTTTCCTGCTGTGTGTGTGCCGGCGAGAGGAGCATGGCCCACAGGTCGGTCAGCTGGGGATCCTTTGGGATATTTTGGGGATGACCTAGATAGGAGCTATTACTGTTTATTTTGGACTTATGCAGTTGTAAATTATGACCGGATATTGTACTTAGGATTTATGAATGCAATGAGAAGTACTCTTTGGTTTTAAGAATTAGTGACTGTGATCTTACTGCTTTGATTATATTGATGCCATGAGGTTTTATAGAAGCGATTGTCTGGTAGTGCACCCTCATCGTAGGGTATGTATCGGTATGACTGCGGTATCGATGTATACTCATCGTAAGGGGCGCCATGTAACGCCTCTATCATATCAACAAAATTCTAGTCCATCAAGCTTTGAGTAAAAATTGACGCAAGTTCTAGAGAAGTATGAACTAAGCAGATGCACACACAAAGATATAGAAGAAAAATTTTGGCTCGAATATCTTTCCAACAAGGGTTTTGTCCCAATGATCAATCTCAAGTCTTAAAAACTAAAAATGCTACCTTGTTAGCATGCTCCCACTCACTTTGTTTTGAAAACTTCAAAAGGAAAATTTTTGCCAAAACCAATTATCATTCAAAGAATGGAAAGTATTTTCTAAAAAAACCTCAAGTATCAGTTTTGAAACTCATAAATGCTTTGAAAAAAAAAGGCACAAAGGAATAAGTGCAGAAAATGTTTGGTTAAGTTCCAAATTTATCGATAAAAGCAGCGGGCCCATAAAATTATGCAGAAATTCTAATAGACATGCAATGCAAAATATAAGAAGGGAACTAGCTAATTCCCCCACACTTAAACATGGCATTGTCCACAATGGCAGAAGTAGCAAGGCACACAAAAAAGCATGAAACAAGAATTGACAAAAGAGAAATGGGGATATATCATTAAGCTCAAAGCGTAAGTGGACAAAAAGGAAGGATCCAAGAACTAGCTAAAATTACAGCAAGGAAAAGAAAAGAGAAATTCAGCAAACACAAAATACAAACGAAAAAGAGGGACAACCGACTAAGGAGGGCCGAATAAGCGGATCCAAGGGGCGAAGGAAAAAGCTAGGAGCAAGAGACACAGCCGGGGCCGGTGGTGGGAGAGGCAAGCCGAGGTGTGTCGCAATCAAAGTGAGCAGCGAATGAGTGGCGGCGGCCTGAGCCTGAGTAGCGGTGAGTTGCGCCTCAAGCCGGTGGACGTCCTCGCGCAGCAGAGCAATCTCAGAGGGGGCAGGGGTAACTGGAGGCGGGGGAGACACTGGAGTAGGGATACGAGGCGGAGAGGGAACATGAGGAAGGACTGGAGGGCTAGGAGGAGGAGAGGGTGAAGAAGGAGTTGCAGGAGCAGGCTGGGCAGGAGGAGGGGGTGGAAGGCCGCGAGGGCGACCGAGACGGACGTAAACAAAAGGAGGGGCAGGCGAAAAAGGGAGATCGACAGGATGCTCCGGGACTCGATAGGCCCAGAACAGGTCAGAAATGAGGTTGGGAAAAAGAAGTTTGTGTTTAATGTTGGTGGCTATGATGCACTGGCGGAGGGCGGTGGATATGGCGGAGGCTAGATCAACAGGGCGGCCAGTCATTAGCAGGTAGATATAAAGGGCCTGCTCCTTGGGAATGTTGGTGAGGTGGAAGGTAGGCAGGATATTGTGACATATGAAATGTAACAGTGCGAGCTTGAGGAAGGAGGGTAGTCTGACGGATATACCGCTGAGAACCCGGGGTTGATACCATCGAGTCCTCATGAGGCGTAGAGTACCAATGACATCATCCCATGGGTAGTCACGGATGAGATTAGAGTAGGTACAGTGGGGGACAACAGGAAGGTGGTAATGCTCTCGGATTATGGTAGAAGTGAAAGCATCGGGAATAGAGACACCCCGGAAATTAATTCCGTAGGTGTGGGAGTAGCGGGCATAGGAATAGTATTGGCGGATGAAGGAGAGGTTTCCAACGGTTCTTGGTTGAGCGAGGCCGGTCAACTCGAGTTGAAAGAGCTGACCCACAAAAGGGTTGGTTACTGGGATAAGGGGAAATGGTTTCTCCTTGAGTATTTCTTGGATGGCAACTTGAGTTGCCAGCTGATCATACTCAGGATCCACCGGATGAGAGGAAGAAGGGGGAGGGGTGCAATCGGTAGAATCGGAAGATGAAGAGGAAAGCTGCTGCTTGGGTCTAGAGGCCTGCTTCATTCGAGGCATGATCCTGCACACACAACGTTAGAAACAAGTAATTTACTGAGAAATCTACACAGAATCAGCCTCCTCGTCGCGGCTAATGTTCATTCGTCGAAGAGTCGAGGTCCTTCCCATTCGTCGGATTTAACATGAGAGTTTCGCGACGAGGAAGTCCTCTTCCATTATTGCGACGATACAGGATGTTATTTTGCAATGAATCAAGCACACATTCGCCCTTGGCGAGGTATGAACTCGTCATGATTTAACGGCGATTCTCGCTGAACAGACAAGGCGTAAACAGCACTCGCTGCTCGGGTCCTAAATCTAACAAATAACAACGAGAATGGACAAATGAAAGAATAAGAACACTTACCTAAGGTCGAAAATGAAGATGGGAGAAGATTTGAGAAAGTTGGAGCTTCAAAAGCAAGGGGGCACATTTGGGAAGCGGCAAGGAAAGGCTGGCGAAGGAAGAAGGAAGAAGGAGAGAAACGAGAAGGAGAAGAAGAAATAAGGCGGGAGGCGAGGCGAAATGACGCGAAGGGAAAAAGACTAAAAGGCCTCCGGATAATGTGAGAAGTTCAACGGTCAAGAGGGCAAAATCGGGCTTATTCGTCATGACGAGGCAATCGTTAACGCGATGAACAAAACAGAAAAACCCTAGATATGTCATGACGAGCAGTGGATGTTCGTCATGATTTAACCACCCAAAACAGTAACAAAATTTCTAAGGATCCTACACAAATTCCAAAACATTCAATTTATCAATCCACATATCACTCAATCTCATTAATCTATTTCATGCTTCATCGAACAAGGAACACGCGAGCTAACAAGAGGGAATCAATTTATTGAAACAAAATGAAAATCCTACTTAACTACAAACTATTCCTATTAGATGGGTTGCTCCCCACACTTAATCAACACATTCATGCAACACAACATTTCAAGTCAAATCAAATCATGCACAAATATATTGAAAATGCAGAAAAGAAACACTGGTGCTCACGGTGGATCTTCAGTAGCTCGGGATGGACGTGCGGTTGATATCCAAGCTCCATGTCAACACTTGGGTCCCGGCAGCCCATGTCCATTCTCGTATCCGAATAAGCACCGCACTATCATCAAAATAGAAACCGCCTCCAAAGAGATCATTAGTGGTGGGGTTAGAGTTTCGCAAATTCGTAACAAGCATCATCAATCACAACATCAAGCATATTCACCCCAAGCAAGGAGTAATCCTCGTTAGGTGCTTCATAGCTTCATACATGTTGAAGCTAACGTGTTGATCACCAACCTCCATGGTGATCTTCCTTCCTTCATACCGATCATTGTACTTGCCGTCCAAGGAAGAGTCGCCCAAGGATTAGAGAAGTGTCTGCACCACTTCAAGAGACATATCCAAAGACGTAAAAATCGGCAGGAACACTAATCCTTTCACTTGGACCGAATGTCCTCGATGATGCCCACGGGATGCTCAAGGATCTGTCCCAACCGTAACACTACCAAGTAGGTTTTACGCTTAACTCCTGTGGCTTCATAAATGATTTCGCATCACATTGATTGCCGCTCCCAAATCCAAGCAGCAAGCTTCTTCCAATTGTCACCGTCCCTATGACACAAGGAATGGTGAACGATCACCGGTCTTGACACTTTACCGAATTTGGGGCTTAAACAAAGCGCATATCGCTTGAGCTCACTGGACTCTCTCATTCGCCTAAACTTACGCTTGTTTGTGCACAAGTCCTTCAAATATTTAGCGAGGCGGAATCCTCTTCACCAGTCCAGCAGAGGCACATTCACTTCTACCTTTCCAAACAGGTCAATAATTTCTTTTCATGTTTGAGCTCATTGACCTTCTTACTCATCAAGTAAGAATTTGGAAAAGGAGATCCTTTAAGTTCACTTCCCACCGTTACTTCACTTCTACTAGATTTTTCCTTTGCAAAGACTTTTCTGTTGGACTACTTGATGGTTGCTCTGCTTCCTCAATGGTTGATTTCTTCTTTCTCTTGACAATTCTTCTTCGCGATCACTCTCGATCGCATGTTCCTTCTTTTCTCTTACTGAGGTGTCTCTTCAACCTCAATTTCTTCTACGCATTCTTCTTCTTCAGGGATGCTAAATTGCACTTTCTTTCCACTCCTTAATTCAATTGCATTCAAGCTTTTCGGATTTATCTCCGTGTTGGAGGGAATTGATCCGCTACTCCTCGCTTGATTTTCACTCAAGTTGTTGGATAACTGAGTGACGTATGAGTTCAGGTTTTCTGCCTTGGTCTCCCATTGATCCATTTGCTTTTCCAAGGCAGTAAAACGCGCAGCATTCTTCGAGGAGTCCTGCTAGATTAAGTTTGCGATGGCATTGAACTGATTAGCTGTAGAGGCTCTTTCTTCCTTCATCAACGTCATCATACCATGCAAAAGCTGGTTGGTGTCCTCCTTCGGTGGTTGTGGTTGCACCGCCAATGCTTCACGATCTGGAACCGGTTTCAGGATGGTCGGCCCACCTCCTTGTTGAAAGCGGTTGGGTGCTCTTCCTCATTATTCCTCCAACTGAAATTAGATGGGATCTCCATCCTCATTATGCGTCTTTGGAGTACGGGTCCCACTTTAGGATTTTGTCTTCCCGGGTAGACAACATAAACTTCTTCATACCTTCCGGGGCCGACACTAGAAATGTGCATCACCGACCCACAAGATTCGCAACTGGGTGCGGTCAATTCAGTAGAAGATGAAGGGCGATGCACATTCAAATTCTTCAGCTCAACCGTAATCAAGGACAACTGTGAAGTTATCCTATGCTCTAGGGAATCCACCTTTGATTCCAGGCTTTCCATCCTTTTTGTCTGAGCCGACATGGCTCCTACTTCATGAACATTCCCGGAATCACTTAACACTATATCATTGCGATGGTCGAGGGCCATCCTCTTGATCAAGGCCCACGCTTCAGGTGCGGTGAGGTCAATCAACGATCCTCCCGAAGCAGCATCTAACATTCCCTTTTCCTGATTCTTCACCCCATCATAGAAATATTGAACAAACTGTTCATCATGAATTTGATGATGGGGCACCAGACAACAGATCCCAAATCTGCTCCAAAAATCATACAAGGACTCGCTATAGTCTTGCTTGGCATAATAGATTTCTTTCCTCATCGACGACGTTCTCGAGGCTGGAAAATACTTTTCCAGAAAATCTTTTTCAGTTGGCCTAACTATGGTAGGCATTCGCGACATGCCTTGGAAGGCTCATGTACCACTCCGGGCCTTTCCTTCTAGGGATAAGTGAAACACCTTCCACAAAGACATGATCTAGGGAGCTCCTACGGGTTTCATGCTTTGAAAAATCATTGTCGGCGCTTGTAAATGCATGTAGGATCTTCTCCGCCAAACCGTAAAATTTGGGGAGAATTGATCAATAGCCCTTAACTTCAAATTCACGTCGAAGTTCGAGCGAGTCATGTGAAGGGGTCATAATTGACGTCCGAGGTCGTAGCTTCTCTCGATCGTTTCTACGCGTTGTTCCTATGTTCTCATCGACTCTTTCCCGATCACCATTTAATCCATGATCTCCGCTCCTAGGTTGGGACGGGAAATTTTGACGCCACCATTTCTCCTACTTGATGTTCTAGTGTGCTAAGGGTTGCTTGCTCTCTTCTCGTCCTTCCTACGCTTCCTTAAGTATCGCCGATTTTAGGTTGAAAATGAACTAACCTAAGTCTACGGGCATGCACAAAAGAAGTTCTCCTAAATTAGCTCACTAAAACGACAATCGATAAAACGAGGCTGAATTACACGGCTCGTCATGCTCGTAGGAACTCGCCATGCTTAATAGAGCAAAATCAAAAGTCGTCATGATTTAATATATGAACTTGTCATGACGAAAATGAACTCGTTGCGATGAAAGATGAACTCGTCATGATTTAATGATGAACTCAAGTAACGAATGATGAACTCGTTGCCAAGAATCAAAGCAAAGCACAATCACCAAATTAAGAACAATAAACCAAACAATCGAACTAAACACTTAAAGCAAAACAGAATCAAATCACAAAACACAAGCAAATAAACCAACACTTAAGAGATGCAAACAATGAAAATTAACATGTAAACTAAAACAAATAAGATGAGAAACAAAATGACTTGGCTAACCTAGAAAACCAATTAATTTGGTCTCAACATGGCGCCTAATTTGATCACTACTTATCGCTCAATCCTAAGATTGATTCTTGAAACCGTCATAATCAATTTATACCAAGAATTGCAACACAGTGGTGCAACCCTGCCGACTCTCAAGGAACCAAAGAATTAATCCTAAGACTAGCCTAATGTTTGAATTATGCAAGAAAGCAAATTAAAACGGGTTTTGATTTAGTCTTTAAAATTAAAGAAAGCTAAGTATGAAATAAATGTTTTTGGGATTTTTGAAAGGCAAGACAATTTGAAATAATTAAGATTGAAAACAATTAACTAAAGTTCTCCTGAAAATACAACTCGGGTCATCATCGTTCAAAATAAATGTCTGGGTTTGAAATCCACTAAGTTTCAAAACACAACCTTAATAACTCGTTAAGTCCAAGATTTAATTGATCAACTCGATAAATTAAAACTTGTTAAAACCCTTAGTTTATGGTATGAAATGATTTATGCAATAAATCAATCAGATAATAACATAACCAACTTAACCAAACACAACTAGGCGATTAGGTTAATTAATGCAAAATCGACCGATATACATGAGACTTCATGTATTCGTGCACAATATTCAACACAAACCAATCCTTAACATAGATCAAAGTTTAACATCCTACTAAACTATAGCAAGATTCATTCGGTCATACAATGCAATCTCCAACTCGGAGTTGTTACAAAACCATGACAAATTCAAAACAGGATCAATTACCCTGAAGTTCATGGAACTCGATCGTTGCTACATCTTCAGAGATCCGACGCCTTAGCCACGATGATGCCGGTGAGTCCATCATTGCTGGAATATCACCTCGGTCCATGACTCCACGACGATTTAGTTGAGAGTGAGTGCATTTAACGATGGAAGAGATGAAGATGGTGATGGTGGACGCCGCCAGAGGTGGCGCCTAATCTGCAAAATGAGGAAACAAAACCTATCAAAAAATAGAGAAGACGAAAGATGGAGAGCTACCCTGAATGCAGCCTCCTTGTTTTAACCTAAATGGAAGGTTTTATAGGAGCCGTAAGCGGCCAGTCGTAATAAAGGCAAAAATTTACCATTTAAGGGTCGGTATCCATATTCGTCATGATTAATGAATAAAGTTCGTCGCGACACATAAAATGGTCACTGTCATGATTTAATTAATTTATACCAAATTAATTTGTCGCGAAGAATGGGAGTGTTGGTTCCTCCCGATTTAATGGATGGCTTCTCACGACGTGTTGACTTTCCGTTGGCTCCATGTTCCTATTTAATGTAATACATTTGCCGTATCAATTGTCCCGATAAAAGTTATGCAAAAATTAGTATCAACTGACAACAAAATACTGGCAATGTGCAAATTATAAAAGCTCAATACGAGAACCCAACTTAAGCACAAAAATCATGAATGAGGAGTCAACAAGTGCATAATTACTTAAGAAAACAGGGCCAATTTATAGTATAAATTTGGCTCAATCAATGCCAATCCATGCTCTGATACCATTTAATGTAGCGCCCCCTCACCGTAGGGTACACATCGGGAAACCCGAAGGTCGCTTCTATATGTATCCCACGATAAAGGTGCACCACCCGAACATTCCAATTAAAAATCCACATGGCATCGCAATAAATTAAAACCATAACATAACACAATATCGGAAACCACTAAATTTTAAAATCATAATATCAATCTGATACAGTCATCCAATAACATAATAGACAAGTCTATCAGTCCCATAAACAAAACCAAAAAGGAAACTGATACAAGCGTCTATCCTAAGTCATCCTCAAAATCCAACCCAAAGTGACCGATTCACAGGTGCTATCGCTTCTCCCGCCAAAGACGATCGCTCGGTAGGAAAAGGCTATCTCTGGAGCTAGGGGTCTACTCTATCAGTCCTGAAAGATAGGTTACAATTTTGGGTGAGTTTGCGAACTCAGTGAGAAACCATCATCGATGGTTCACTAAATCATGACACGCAAATCACAGACAAAGACAATACACAATAATATTCAATCGATGATTATATATAGCGATTTAAAGAATTTACAATAAATGTATAGTATCAAGAATAATATTACAAAGAGTATAGAACAGCTTTACATGATCACATCACAATTTACAAGAATCATGGCATCACATGCGATTCAAGAATCATCACACAATTTGGCAATTCAATCACCATGATATAATGCATATGAGACTCTTTCCGCTTATTCAAGACAGCCCAAGTGCTCACCAATGTTCAATGGGGACGGTCGTGATTTCTCCCCTGCTAGGCCCCACAAGACAAATGTTAGAGCTCGAGGCTCTTTTCAAAGGATAATAGCAACTTGGGTCACATTCCATTATCCGATCACGCATTTATGCATGCAATGCAAAGGTCCGTAATTCATGTATAGCTATAAAAGCCCAAGATTGTATTTCTCAAGATATGCAAGAATTCACCAAGACAAGAGAAACATGTCATTTGATCATGTACATCTCAGTAATCATACAGTTTCACATTTGGCAAGCAATTCACGTTGAGCATTTAAACAATCAGAAATTTGAGAAACCAACTAGGTTACTCACCTGTAACTTCAGAGCTACTACCTGGAAGTTCCAGCAATGTCTGTAGAATGACGATCCAACGGCGCCTCTATAACAGTAAAATACAGTCCCATCACTAGATGCCCAATTAAACAGTTCAGTAATGCATATGTCTCTATGAAATTACGTGCAATGCATGTTCACGATTTTCCCGGCGCTAAAACCCAATTTATAACTCTTATATCCCAATCTAACTCTTCGCCCAATTGATCGACAATAATTGGTCCAATCCTATAATTCAGTCAATTTTCCTCAATTCGTACTCCCTATAGCAATTGCCTATCCTTTGGGTCAAAACCTCTATTGAAAATCCCAATTAAAACCCCAATTGTCTCAATTCAATATTTAAGTCACACTATGAACCATAATTGGCCTTAATCTCGATAAATCAATACCAATTAAATTAAATTCTAACTCCCATAATTATCCTCAATTGTAGACCTCTTTCTCTAGTTCATAATGAATCAAGAATTACCTTATTCAATCGAAATCGTCATTCGCCATGACCCTCCACAAATTTCGCCCAAGGCTTCAGGCCCTCTTCGCCGAGGCGCCGAGACGTAAGGTGTTCGCCGTGGCGTGGAACCAGGCGCCGTCACGGCGTCTCATTGTGCGTCGCGGCGAAGCATCGATTTTCATCATGCATGGCGAGGTTGCAGCAGACGACGTCATGACGTGCGGGTCGCCCTTCGTCTTCTCCGATCGATTTTTCGCCATTAATGCTATTTAAAACCTCCATTAAACATCCTAACTACTCAATCTTTCATAATAAATGCCATAAATACATGAAACAACTATTAATAACAACATTAAAGCCATTAAAACTTACCAATCAAAGATCAATCCACAAATCTCTCAAAATCACCGTAAACCCTAAATCTTTCTCAAATCAACGATAACTCACTCCAATCCTTCTCAACCTTCATCAATCACAATAAATCAGTTAGGCTAGACAATAGGAAGAAAACCATAGAGGAAAGATCAAGAATCCTTACCTATGGAGGAAATCAAATCACCGTGGGAGAGAAGAAGAAATGCCTTAGGTAATTCCTACATTCAAACTTAGCTATTTATAGACAAAGGTCTCCAACTCAGTCCAAATTTCAGTCTCTAAATTTCAATGGCTCAACATTTTAAATTTCCTAACAGTATCACTCTAATTTTTTCATTGTCATTGGACAGTTCTTTCAGTACTATACGGTCAATCGGTCTGTCACTCCAAAATTTTCGGTCCGGGCATTTTCTCCCGAATTTGTCGAAAATTTCCTATAAATCACTATCAATAGTCAATCACTCTTAGACTATTCTAAATCAATCATTCAAGCTCACTTACTCCTAATTTCTCAATCAATTACAATCCAGTCAGTCCAGTCAATTCACAATCCAATCAGTTCATACTTACAATTAAAATGCCGGAAAATCATGAATGCATGTACCTATGAATAAATGCATATGCAAGAAACCTGTTCCTCTATAAGTAGAGGTCAGTAACGCGCTCAATTAGTGAATGCATTGAAAACTATCAGTCTGACCCAATATTACCCTAATGCCCTTGCTATCAGTAACGGGATGTTACATTGAATGATACAAATAGCTATCCTTATGGCATACTTCTCACAAGGATTTTTCAGGAATCCAGAATCCTTCTACACAAAGGAAATAGAAGGATTGTACCAGTGAAGAGTAAGATTGATGCAATCATAATACGGCGAATGGGTCTAAGGACAATGAACAAAGAAGAAGCCGACTCTTCAAGGAGAACAAGAACTGAGGGGGAGCGTGTTTTGAAGAAGACTCCCGCATTAAGTTCTCGAACTCAACACAGTACGAGGTCGCCTGCAGACGAACTAAGAAGAACATTAGGAAGACCGCTGATAAAACAGGCGAGTCCTAAAACCAAAGAAAGTCAGCCTCGGAGAACATAACCAAGTGCGCCAAAAAGACAAGGAGAAAGTCTTCTAAGTGAAGTTCCAAAGAAGGCAAAGAGATCTCCAAGGATTCGGACTCTAAGGCAACAAGAAGAAAAGATTGCCAGAGAACAGAGTCAAGAACAATCGTCTCAATTTCGAGCACATAAAGCAACAGGATCTTTAGTCTCTATTATAGCGCCCCCTTACCGTAGGGTACATATCGGGACGCCCGAGGGTCACTCCGACACGTATCCCACGATAAAGTTGCACTACCAGAAAATCCCGCTAATAGTCCACATCACAATATTAGAAACCACTAAATTTTAAAATCCAAAATATCAACCTCAATACAGATCATCCAATAGCAGAATAAACAAATCTATCAACCTCAATTCAAGATGGGCGTGTGATTTTCTCCCCCTGCTCGAGGTCTGGCCAAGATAAAGGTTCGAGCTCAAGGCTCATTCAGTGATATTAGCGACTTGGGTCACAACGTTCATTATCTGATCATGCCTTTACGCATGTAATGCAGTGTTCAGTAATTCAGTGATATGGCTATAAAAACCCAGTATTTCAATTCCCAACGTCATGCAGTAGTCCAATCCCATACAATAGAAGCATGCAATTTGTTCATATACATTTCAGTAATCGTGCAATTCACATTGGCAAGTAATTCACATAGAGCATTTAGACAATCAGGAATTTGAGAAACTAACTAGGTTACTCACCAGTAACTTCCGAGCTACTGCCTGGAAGTCCCAGCAATGTCTGTGGAATGACGATCCAACGGCACCTCTATAGCAGTAAAATACAGTCCCATTACTATATGCTCAATTAAACGATTTAGTAATGCATATGTCTGGATGAAATTATGTAGAATGCATGTTCACGATTTTTCCGGCGCTAAAACCAATTTAGAACTCTTAGGCCCAATTCTAACTCTTCACTCAATTGATCGACAATAATTGATCCAATCCTACAATTCAGTTCAATTCCTCGATTCATATACCCTATAGCAATTCCATAGACATTGGGTCAAAACCTCCATTGAAAACCCCAATTGAAACTCCAATTATCATAATTCAATACTTAGGTCGCTATTGGAACCATAATTGACCTTAATCTCTAAGAATCAGTACCCTTTAAATTAAATTCCAACTCTCATATATTTCCTTAATTGTAGACCTCTTTCCCTAGTTCACAATGAACCAGGAATCACCTCAATCGGAGGTCTATACCATAAGTTATGCCCAGTAAACTAAAATACAATCCATCGAATCGCCCTTTCGCATGACGCATAACGGTCGTCATGACGCAGAAAGAGCGGTTCGTCGCGAAGAATAACTCCACGCTCATCGCGTTGTCCAACCGAGCTTGTTGCGACGAATAATTTAATTACTCGTCGCGACGAAGCCCTCAACAAGACGTCATGACGCATTTAAGTCCCGAATGCCTTCTTCGATTTAATCTACCCATTTCACTCTCTAAAACCCAGCATTAAACACTCCCATCTACCCATTCAAGCACATTAAATACCATAAATGCATCAAATAACCTTTAACAACAACATTGAAGCCATTAAACTTACCAAATCAAGCTCAATCCATAAATCTCTAGAAACCCTAAAACCTTCAGAATCAACGATAAACCACCTTTAAGCCTCAATCCACTTCCTCTTCCACATTAAACACTCCAAGCTAGCACAAGGAGAAGAACCAGCAAGAAAGATCAAAGCTCTCACACCAAAGAGAAGAAATCGAAGATCACCGTGGGAGAAGAGAAGAAGAAGATTGCTTTTCCTTAGGATAAAATCCCAAATTGAAACCTAGATATTTATAGACATAAGTGTCCAAATCAGTTCAAATTTCAGTCTCTAATTTCAATGGCTCAACATTATAATTTCCTAACAGTATGACTCAAAATTTTCCATCGTCATTGGACAATTCTTTCAGTACCATAAAGTCGATCGGTCTGTTACTCGAAAATTTTCGATCCGGGCATTTTCTCCAGAATTTCTCAAAAATTTCATGTAAGCCACTATCATTTTCCAATCACTCTTAAACCATTCTAAATCAATTATTTGAACCCAATTACTCCTAATTTCTCAGTCAATCATAATTAAGTCAGTTCCCAGTTCACAATCCAATCAATTCATACTCACAAATAAAATGCCGAAAAATCATGAATGCATGTACCTATAAATAAATGCATATGCAAGAAACCTGTTCCTCTATGATCAGAGGTCAGTAACATGCTCAATCAGTGAATGCAATGAAACCTACCAATTTGTCCCAATTTACTAAAATACCCTTGCTATCAGTAACGGGATGTTACAATTCACCCCTCCTAATAAAAATTTCGTCCTCGAAATTTAATACCTATCTGATCAAATAGATGAGGATAATGACTCCTCATATGCTCCTCAGTCTCCCAAATAGCTTCCTCAGAAGAGTGGTTCTTCCAAAGGACTTTCACCAATGGAATCACCCTGTTCCTCAGCTGCTTGACCCGTGATCCTATAATCTGTACCGGCTCCTCAACATAACTCAAATCACTGGCTACCTCAATCTCCTGAGCTGAAATCACATGAGTCGGGTCTGAACGATACCGTCGGAGCATACTAACATGAAACACGTCATGCATCTGGGACATCTCACTCGGTAATGCCAATCTATAAGCCAATGATCCTACCCTCTCAAGGATCTCATACGGACCAATATACCGAGGGTTCAACTTGCCCTTACGGCCAAATCTCAGGACTCCTCTCCAAGGGGACACTCTGAGAAACACTCTGTCGCCCACACTGTACTCCATCTCTCGTCGATGCTGATCCACATAGCTCTTCTGTCTATCCTGAGCCGCCTTGATGCGACTCCTAATCAGTCTAACCTTATCCACTGTATCCTAAATTAGCTCGGGACCCTCTATCGATCTCATACCCTCTTCATCCCAATACAGTGGCGATCGACACGGTCGCCCATACAAAGCCTCACACTGTGCCATCCCAATACTACTTTGATACTGGTTATTATATGCGAACTCGATCAGAGCCAAGTATTGATCCCATGCTCGTCTGAACTCCAATACACAAGCTCGAAGCATATCCTCAACAATCTTAATCGTCCTCTCACTCTGCCCATCTGTCTGTGGATGAAATGCTGTACTGAAGTTCAACCTAGTACCCATAGCAGTCTGTAGGCTCTTCTAGAACCTCGAAGTGAATCTGGGATCCCTGTCTGAGATTATTGACAACGGAACCCCATGCAACCGCACAATCTCTGCTACATACTTCTGGGCCAACTGATCGAGAGTATTGCTCTCCTCATCGGCAAGAAGTGAGCCGATTAATAACCGGTCCACTATGACCCAGATAGCATCATGCTGTCTCGGTGTCCTAGGCAACCCCATGACAAAATTCATAGTAATTCGCTCCCATTTCCACTCCGAAATGGGCAACGAATTTAACTTCCCCACTAGAGCCTGATGCTCTGCCTTAACCTGCTGACATGTCAAACACCTGTACACATACTCTACCACTTGCCTCTTCATGCCAGGCCACCAGAAATACTGTCTCAAAGTATTATACATCTTGGTCGTACAAGGATGCATAGCATAGGCAGCTAGATGTGCCTCCTCCAAAATTTCCCGTCTCAAGTCCTCAACATTTGGCACACACAATCTCTGTCCCATCCATAAGGTTCCATCTCTCAACTCAAACTCAGAATATGTACCAGTCTGCACTCTCTTAATCAGTCTCACTAACACTAGATCTTGATCCCAAACTCTCCTGATCCTGTCATGCAACATTGGCCTAAGCCTTAGAGTAGCAATCAGAGCTCTGTCCTGACCTAAATCCATCTGTACATTAAGAGCTCTCAACTGAATCAGACCAGGCAACCTCGAAAGCTGAATCTGAGCTGCACTACCATGCGATCTCCTGCTCAATGCATCGGCCACCACATTGGCCTTCCCTAGATGATACTCAATCGTGCAGTCATAATCCTTTAGTAACTCTATCCATCTACTCTATCTTAGATTGAGTTCTCTCTGACTCAACAGATACCTCAAACTCTTATGATCAGTGAAGATCTGGAACGTCTCCCCATACAAATAATGTCTCCAAATCTTCAGAACAAACACAACTACAGCCAACTCCAAATCATACACCGGGTAATTTACCTCATGAGACCTCAACTGTCTCGAGGCATAAGCTATCACTCTCCTATGCTGCATCAAAACACAACCTAATCCCTGGTGCGAGGCATCAATGTACACTACAAAGCCTCCAGTCCCGGATGGAATGCCTAACACCGGTGCAGTAGTCAACCGATGTTTCAGCTCCTCAAAGCTCTTCTGGCACTCCTCAGTCCATCTGAACGGCATATTCTTCCTCAATAGTTTCATCAAAGGGGCGGAGATCAACGAAAACCCCTCGACGAACCTCCGGTAATATCCGACTAATCCTAGGAAACTCCACAACTCGGGCACATTCCTAGGAACCTCCCAACTCATAACTGCCTCTATCTTGTGAGGATCCACCTGGATACCCTCATCGGACACCACGTGCCCCAGGAATACAATCTCATCAGGACAAAATTGGCACTTAGCGAATTTGGCAAACAACTGTCTCTCTCCCATGACCTGCAGAACAATCCTCGATGCTCGCCAGGTTCTGCCTACTCCTCGAATAAACCAAAGATATCATCAATAAACACTATCACTTAACTAATCCAGTAGGGCTGAAAAACCTTATTCATCAAGGCCATGAAGGTCGCCGGCATTAGTCAACCCAAACGGCATCACTAGAACTCGAAATGCCCGTACTGCCTCGAAAGCACTCTTAGGTACATCGCCTCGCAATCCTCAATCGATAATAACCCATCGCAGTCCAACTTAGTGAACACCGAGCTCCCTCGAATCGATTAATCACACTGATTCAACCGCCGATAATCGATACATACGCCTCGTAGTCTCGCCCTTCTTCTTCACAAACAAGATGAGAGCTCCCATGGCTAAACACTCGGTCTAATGAACCCTTATCTAGTAGCTCCTACAACTAAGCCTTAAGCTCTCTCGGCCCACGGTGCCATCCTATACGGAGGTATCGATATAGAGCTGCACCAGAACGAGATCAATCTCAAACTCGCTCCCGCCTCAAGCGGTAATCTCAGAACTCCTCAGAAACACATCTGAAATTCCCGACTACGGAACATCCGCAATCTCCGCCGACTGAATCCACCACGTGAGCCGATAGGCCTCACAACCCCTTGCATCAACCTCGTGGCACTCAAAAGGAAATCATCCTCACGGCACCGCCCGACTAACTCCTCGAAACACAGCTCTGGGCTGACTAGAAGATTCCAGCACAACCTCCTTGGTATAACAGTCCATAATATCCCTATGCGCAGTCAACCAATCCATCCTCAAAATCACATCTATCTCCCTCAGAGGCAAAACAATCAAATCAGCACTCAAAACTGCTCGGTCGATCTGAACCTGACACCCCATACAGACCTCTCCCAATACAGTGGTACTACCTAGAGGTGTACTCACCTCTAACCCATACTGTAACCTCCCTCTATCCCCATGCAGTCTACATGCTAAATGCGGTGCAATGAAAGAATGAGTAGATCCAGGATCCAACAATGCATATGCTTCAAAACCATAAATCAGAAGCATATCCGCAACAACATCCAGGGAATCTTGGGCCTCCTGTCGAGTCATGGCATAGACCACGGCTCGAGATCGCTATCTCGCTGCTCGCACCCTCCGCCTCATCATGCGGACCCTCCGCCGACCTCGACCTCTCCATCCCGATCCACCTCCACGGCTCTGCTGCACCGTGGTATTACTGCCTGATCTTCCAGTCATAGTAGACTGGGCTCCCAAAGTCTCTGGGCAGTTCCTAACCAGGTGGTCCATCGAGCCACATCTCAAACAAGCTCCAAACAGCCAACGACAATCTCCACTATGTCTCTTGTCACAATGTTCACAAACTGGAACAGTCTGCCCTGAACCTCTGGCACTGCCGCTGCCACTACCGGTTTGTGCAAACCTGCCTCTCTACCCATAACCAGACTGTCTAGCCCTCCAAGCAGATCCCCAAGGGCTGCTCGACACTTCTGCACCCTCTACTAGTATTGTCCTCGCTATCACTAGATCTCTTGGTCCTGGTCCCCGACCGGCCTCGGTATACTGTCTCAAGAATGCTCTATCCTCACCGCAGCAGCCCTCAGCTCAATGAAATTACCTATGTCAGACCTGGCCAATCGGGTACAGATCTCCAGATTGAGTCCGCCCTTAAAACGCCGACACCTGTCAGCCTCAGTAGCAATCAGAGTCGAAGCATATCCCATCAGCTCATTGAACCGCACCTCGTAGTCGGCCACTGACATCTGTCCCTGTCTCAACTCCAAGAACTCCTGCATCTTCATTTCCAAATAGACCTTGGGCATGTAATTGTCCCAGAAGGCCCTCAGAAAGTCATCCCATGATAGAGTACAGGGTTTGGTGGTACTGCCCGGGATAGTCTTCCACCACTGATATGCCAGACCCTGAAGAAGAGAAACCACATAGTCGAATCGCTCATTCGAGTCGCAATCCATCTGATCTAGGACTCTCTCAATCCTCTCTAGCCATCCCTCAGCTTCAGCAGGGTCTGTGCTGCCAAAGAAATCAATAGCCCCCTGCTTATGCAGTCGATCATATCTCCGTTCCCGTCTCACAGGAACTAGAGGAGGCAAATCCTCTGAATGAGGCATGAGGGACTCCCTACTGTTAGTAGTGTGCCCTAGGCCAATGGATATTTGTGATTCATGTATTAACATTATAACTTGTTAATAATATATTAAGAGGTATTCCTTCATATATGCATGTATTTCATGTAATGTGATTTACATTCCATGAATGGTATTAAACTTATGTCATCAAGTATGTGACTTGATAGTAAAACCATAAGCGCTATAATACTATTCTAGATCGTCTCGTCGATCATTATTGGTGGAACAATAATGAATTAAGACTAGTATGTGTTCGATTGATGATCACGTTTTACCGATCATGGATATGAGATATCAAATCGTAAACATAGATATATTTTAGAGAACATATATTGGATCGACCAAAAGAGAATACTATATGGTTTCATGTCATTAGTGATTCTCAATATGGTTTGACTTTAGTCCTTCGACCTGAAGTCATCATGGTTCCTACATGAGGAATTTAGTGTTTTGATATTAGACTAAGTTATTTTTAACCGAATAACAAATAGTCTTATGTTGGACACTAAATGAATCATGCGAGGGATGTGAATGACGAGACGGATTTGTACCTCTCTTAAGTGAGAGAGATATCATTTGGGCCTCTTGACAAGTGTGGATCAAGAAATGCATGGTCGTGCTCAAATGAATTGATGAAGAGTCATCAATGTCATTTGTTATAATCACCAACTTATGGATCAAGAAACTATGATTAATCAAAGGTTGATATGTACCATGCCTTGTGATTAATCTTGATATCGTGTTACAAAGGATCGAGCTTATAATCATGATTACAAAGTTAAATCAGATTATCGATCCTCATTTGATTTGGGTAGTCATAATGTCTTGCTAGAGGCCGCTTATGACTTATGGGCCTTGAAGTGTAATCAAGCCCATTGCCAACATCAAATGAGCCTGTGGTCATACGTAAAGAGTGATGTGATCCGGCTTATTCTCTCGGCCTAATTTATTAGTGTTAAATAAATATATTTAGATATATTTATTGGCTAGATTTAATTAAGTTGTCGGGCTTTTATTATATATATGATTTAATGGGTCAAACTTAATAGGCCTGAATGAGATTAGGGTTTTCTATAAATAGAGAAGCTTAGGTCTCATTAGGTTCAACGACACAATTGTCGAAAACCCTAGCCGCCATCCGAGAGAATAATCGTGCGGTGTTCTAAGAGTTTCGAACGTGCTAGCACACAATACCCGAGTCGGATCGTGCATGCTCGTGTGGATACCGGTAGAGGACATTAGCGATTTGCATGTCTTGAATCAAAAGAAGCAATCCATCCACGAAAATAAGGTATTTTCATTAATCCTTGTGTTTTCGATTATACTTGATAATTTTGTATGGTCTCTTCCGCAGCGTATTGTGAATACTCGGACCATATGCGATCTAACACCTACTAGCTCCTACGGATTCCAGGTCAGCTGGTAGCTCAACTCGATCTCCAAGTACGGATGACCTAAAACAAACAAGAAATTTTCGATCAGCTCTGCTATTCTCACGGTAATTCAAGCCTAAAATTGACTAATCCCAAAAGATACCAAACCATGCTCTGATACCACCTAATGTAGCGCCCCCTCACCGTAAGGTACATATCGGGACGACCGAGGGTCGCTTCGACACGTATCCCACGATAAAGTTGCACTACCAGAAAATCCCGCTAATAGTCCACATGACATCGCAATAAATAAATCACAATATCAGAAACCACTAAATTTTAAAATCCAAAATATCAACCTCAATACAGATCATCCAATAGCAGAATAGACAAATCTATCAGTCCCCTAAACAAAACTCAAAAAGGAAACTGATACAAGCATCTATACTAGGTCATCCACAAAAGTCCAACCCAGCTGACCGACTTGTGTGCCATCGCTTCTCTTGCTAACACGCTCGCATGGTAGGAAAAGACTATCTCCAGAGCTAGGGGTCTACTCTATCAGTCCTGAAAAGTAGGTTGCAATTTTGGGTGAGTTTGCGAACTCAATGAGAAACCATCATCGATGGTTCACTCAAATCATGCATTACGCAAATTGCGTACAACACGGCACAGTAATATTCAATTAACAGTATCATATAACAAATTACATTATTATACAACAATTCACAGTAGCATCTAACAATTTGCAATCTCTCATGCCATCACATAATTCAGTAAGTGTCACAAATCAATCAGTCATGTGTATACAATGCATATGTGACTCTTTTCCGATTATTGATGTTGTGCCCAAGCGCCATCAAGATTCAAGATTCAGGTAGACGTTAGGATTTCTCCCCGAGCTCGAGGTCCGGTCAAGATCTGATGTTCGAGCTCGAGGCTCATTCAAATGATATTAGCGACTTGGGTCACAACGCTCATTATCCGATCATGCCTTTATGCATGTAATGCAGTTGTTCGCATTCATGATATGGCTATAAAGCCCAAAGATTTCAATTCCCAATGTCATGCAAAGAGTCCAATCCCATACGGAGAAGCATGCAATTCGCTCATATACATTTCAAAGAATCTTGCAATTCACATTGGCAAGTAATTCACATAGAGCATTTAGACAATCAGAATTTGAGAAACCAACTAGGTTACTCACCAGAATCTCCGAGCTACTACCGAAGTCCCAAAGAATGTCCGTGGAATGACAATCCAACGGCGCCTCTATAGCAGTAAAATACAGTCCCATTACTAGATGCTCAATTAAACGATTCAGTAACGCATATGTCTCGATGAAATTATGTACAATGCATGTTCACGATTTTTCCGACGCTAAAACTAATTTAGAACTCTTAGGCTCAATTCTAACTCTTCACTCAATAGATCGACAATAATTGATCCAATCGTACAATTCAGTTCAGTTCCTCAATTCATATACCCTATAGCAATTCCCTAGACATTGGGTCAAAACCTCCATTGAAAACCCCAATTGAAACTCCAATTATCATAATTCAATACTTAGGTCGCTATTAGAACCATAATTGACCTTAATCTCTAAGAATCAGTACCCTTTAAATTAAATTCCAACTCTCATATATTTCCTCAATTGTAGACCTCTTTCCCTAGTTCACAACAAACTAGAAATCACCTCAATCGGAGGTCTATACCATAAGTTATGCCCAGTAAACTAAAATACAATCCATCGAAATCGCCCTTCACGAGGCTAACGCCCTTCGCCATGACAAGATAACGGAATTACGCTTCGCCGCGATGCAGAAAGAGCCGTTCGTCATGACACATAACTCTACACTCGTCGCGTCGTCCAACTGAGCTCGTTGCGAAGAATAATTTAATTACTCGTCGCGACGAAGCCCTCAACAAGACGTCATGACGCATAAGTCCCGATCGTCTTCTCGATTTAATCTACCCATTTCACTCTCTAAAACCCATCATTAAACACTCCCATCTACCCATTCAAGCACATTAAATACCATAAATGCATCAAACAACCTTTAACAACAACATTAAAGCCATTAAACTTACCAAATCAAGCTTAATCCACAAATCTCTAGAAACCCTAAAACCTTCAAAATCAACGATAAACCACCTTCAAGCCTCAATCCACTTCCTCTTCCACATTAAACACTCCAAGCTAGCACAAGGAGAAGAACCAGTAAGAAAGATCAAAACTCTCACACCAAAGAGAAGAAATCGAAGATCACCGTGGGAGAAGAGAAAAAGAAGATTGCTTTTCCTTAGGATAAAATCCCAAATTGAAACCTAGATATTTATAGACATAAGTGTCCAAATCAGTTCAAATTTCAGTCTCTAATTTCAATGGCTCAACATTTTAATTTCCTAACAATATGACTCAAATTTTTCCATCGCCATTGGACAATTCTTTCAGTACCATATAGTCGATCGGTCTGTCACTCGAAAATTTCCGGTCTGGGCATTTTCTCCCGAATTTTCCAAAAATTTCATATAAGCCACTATCATTTGCCAATCACTCTTAAACTATTCTAAATCAATTATTTGAACCCAATTACTCCTAATTTCTCAGTCAATCATAATCCAGTCAGTTCCCAGTTCACAATCCAATCAATTCATACTCACAATTAAAATGCCGAAAAATCATGAATGCATGTACGTATGAATAAATGCATATGCAAGAAACCTGTTCCTCTATGATCAGAGGCCAGTAACATGCTCAATCAGTGAATGCAATGAAACCTACCAATTTGTCCCAATTTATCAAAATACCCTTGCTATTAGTAACGGGATGTTACATCTGTTCTGGAAGAGGATACAGCCAGAAAAGCCAAAGAGACTGAGAAGAAAAGAAAATCAGAATCTGAGAAAGAAAAATCTCACGTGCAAAAATCTTCAAGACTGAATGAAGCAGAAGACAAGACTAAGAAGATTAGTCGAAAGAAATCTATCTGAACTGCTGGGGAAATTAGTCGAAAGAAAGAAAGCTTTGAAGCTGCTCAGACAGAAAAAGAAACTGAGCAGATCACAGTTCAAGAAACCCCCTTTGCTCAACAGGAGGAACCAGTGGAGCAAATCCCAGTTCAGGAAGATCTTATTGAAACACAATCAGAAGCAACAGCAGAATCAGACTCGGATGATGATGAACCTTGTCTGATGGTATACAACTATCATCAGTTTTTGAGAAAACATAAGCTGAAGATCAGAATGGTAGAAGTTGTTACCAGAAGGAGAACTGCTTTTGCAATCTGCAGTCAACCAGTGAAGAAGACAGTGGCTTTAGTACGATCTATGTCGATAAATAGTAACACATGGGACTTACTGAAAGAAGATGAAAAGAATTTCTACGATGCTTTGAGGGATGCTGCTACCAAGCCATACCCTACAAAAATTCCCTGTAAGTCGTGTATTATTTTTTCGATTACAGAGAAGACCGAAATAAAGGTTGCACCTGATATCCAGCCAAGATATCCGTTGGATTTGACTAAGGGGAAGTCTAAGCTATTTCCTGAAGAAGTTTTTGATGATCTTTCCGCAGATCAAATAGCTGAAGAAGTGCGTAAAATTGATGAAGCATGCACTTCTACACAGAATAAAGATCAAGCGAGCTGCAGTTATACTGACAAGCGAGAAGACTGTCCAGTGGGAGGAAGAGTAATAACAGGGACGTTTATTGAGTTCCTTATTCAGAAAATTCTATGTATTAGACCTCTGTCTAATACAATGTCTATTCAAGCAGAAGGATTACTCCTGCAAGGAAGACAGTTCCTGATGCTGCCTGCTCCATTTGACTTAGATCTTCCTGAAGCTGATACGTTTATTCGTCCACCAATAATTCAGATCAATTATGAATACATTCCTACTTCTGATGCTTATACTACATCAATACCGTTCACTCCTCCCTCAGCAACTGTTGATCAAGCCTCTTCATCGATTGACTCATCAGATGAACTCAGTAGATTATGCAGAGAAGTCAATGAGATCAAGGAGACGATGAATGATATGAAGAAGCTGATGACAGAACTGCTAAAGAGTCATCATCGTTAAACATTTTTTATTATAACAAATAGGGGGAGAAGAGCAAAAAAGAAGAGAATGAACGAAGAAAAAAAGAGAAGAGCAGAAGAGAAGAGGATGATCAGAAAAAGAAGGTGTGACTGAAGTAGACGAAGAAAGGAAGAAGTCAAAGAAGAAGTTGAAGATAAGTTTTTGTTTGTTAAACATTGTATTTTGTTTTTCTTTTGTATATAATTTGTTATCATCAAAAAGGGGGAGATTGTTAAGTCCAAATGAATTTACTTAGATAAGATTTTGATGTATAACAAAGACAATCAATAAAAACTTATAAAGTCAGACAGACGAAGTCCTACAGACGAAGTCAGACTGACGAAGTCCTACAGACGAAGTCAGGCAGACGCAAACGCTAAAGAAAGCAGACTCAGACGCAAATGCTAAACAAAGCAGACGTAGACGCAAACGCTAAGTAAAAGTAAAAGCAGACGCAGACGCAGACGCAGACACGAAGAGTAAAAGCAGACGCAGACGTAGAGACACAGACGTAAAAAATACAGACAAAGAAAAGAAGATGCGAAATTCAAGAAAAAGATGAAGGAGTCAGTTCGAGTTAGTTACAGAACTCAACTGAATAATCGTTTCTTTAAAGATTCAAGAAACAAGAATCAAGAAGCAGTTGGAGACGAAGGCTATAAATACAAGTCGAAGTCGAAGATTGTAAAGTTAGTCAAAATCAGTGAAGTTAAAAATTAGCAGATTTACAACTACGAGCTTATTGTTTGATTTAGCTGAGAGCTATTCTATCAGAATAAGTGTTCAAACACTTTTCTGAGAAAAAGTAGAACAGATAGCCTGCAGAGGCTAAGTGTGAAGGAATACTGGTTGTAGAGACCTGAAGAGGCTCACAAAGAATACTTGTAACGTTTGAAGAGATAGTGAAATCTCATAAGAAACTCTGACGACTGGACGTAGCCCACAGTTTGGGGTGAACCAGGATAAATCTCTGTGTCAAACTACTCTCACTCTACATCTCTATATTTTATATTCAAGTTTTATCACTACTTAATTCATAAACAAAGTTTTTCAAAAGTTTTGATTAATTAGAATATATCGGAAGTTCTGTAAAGAGTTTTATTTCTAACAAACAGTTTTTGAAAGATTTACAAAAAGGGAAATACACAATTCAACCCCCCCTTCTTGTTCTTTCTATATCGTTTTATAAGTATTGTATTAACGTGTGATTTACTTCAGTTTGCTAACTTTAATTTACATGATCTTCATCCCATTATGATTGAGTAGCTTCTTAAAACTTCAAGGTTGGGGCGGAAGCTTTTAGTCAATTTTTGTGGATTAAATCTTAGTTGATTTATAAGCATGAATTTCTTGGTTTTGATTTCTCTATTTCGAGATTAATTTTGCTAGTATTGAGTTTGGCCAACCATTACTTGACATTAGTTTTTAATTGAAGAACCGATAGGTGAAAATTAATAACAGAACTTCATAATAGTGAACTTATAAATTTCAAATTTAGATATAACTGAATTTATTAGAGAAAACCAGGTTAGCAAAGAACATAATGGGTTATGCTTGATTGCTAGTTTACGATAGTAGATTAGGATTATTGCATAATACTTCTTTGATACCTAGAAAAAGGATCTAAGAAACTCTAGGTTTAACCTTCTATCAACCAAAAATTGGCTAATAAATTGATCGAGGTAAAGTCTATAGAAAATGTTAAAAGTGAAACCATCCTTCAAGCTTACCACATTCCATTCGGATTAATCCCTAAAGATATTCGCATCTTTGTTTAGTATTGGTTTTATTTATTTATTTATTGATAGTTGAATTTCTTTTAATTTAAATCCCCATTCTTACACAACTACTTAGTCCAATTAATTAAGTAATCCAAGCCTAGTATTTACGCAATTACTCCCTATGGGATGATATTATAATATACTACTTGAGACCTGTGAACTTGCGAAACCCACATCAAGTTAAAAGAACTGCTAGAGAAGGGGTACATAAGGCCAAGTTCATCATTATGGGGAGCGCCAGTTTTGTTTGTTAAGAAGAATGATGGAACATGGCATATGTGCATTGATTATCGGAGACTCAACAATGTGACTATTAAGAACAAATATCCTCTACCCTAGATTGATGATCTATTTGACTAGCTACAGGGAGCAAGGGTCTTTTCCAAAATTGATCTCAGGTCAGGCTATCACCAGCTCAGAATCAAGGAGTCCAATGTAAGCAAGACAACCTTTAGGACACGTTATGGACATTATGAATTTTTAGTCATGCCTTTTAGATTAACCAATGCTCTAGTTGCTTTTATGGATCTTATGAATAGGATCTTTAAGGAATATCTAGATTAGTTTTTCATAATGTTTATCGATGACATTCTAGTATATTCCAAGAGTGAAGGGTAATATGAGGAGCATCTCAGGATTATGTTGCAAACATTGAGGGAGAGGGAACTTTATGCCAAATTTAGCAAATGTGAGTTTTGGCTTCACGAAGTGATATTCCTTGTTCATGTGATTTCAAAAGATGGGGTACAAGTTGATCCAAGGAAGGTTGAAGCAGTAGTAAATTGACATGCACCCAAGACAGTGACAAAGGTGAGAAGTTTTCTAGGTTTGGCAGGATATTATAGGAGATTCATTGAGGGATTCTTTATGATAGCTGCACCGATAATTAAGTTATTGAAGAAGAATCAGAAATTTATCTAGAGTGAGGAATGTCAGCAAAGTTTTAGGGAGCTTAAAGAAAGGTTTTAGGGAGCTTAAGCTCAGATTAAAAAGTGCTTCAGTTTTGATCTTACCTACTAGAGATGAGGGTTATACCGTGTACAATGATGCCTCAAGAAAGGGTTTGGGTTGTGTATTGATGCCGGAAGATAGGGTGATAGCTTATGCTTCACGGTAATTGAAGCCTTATGAGTTAAATTGCCCAACCCATGATTTAGAATTGGCAACGGTGATTTTTTCCTTGAAGATATGGAGACACTATCTATATGGAGTTCAAACGAAGATTTTTACAGATCATAAAAGTCTTAAGAATTTGTTGAGCCAAAAGGAATTGAATTTGAGACAAAGAAGGTGGTTAGAGTTGCTAAAGGATTATGATCTATTAATTGAACACCATCTAGGAAAGGAAAATGTAGTGGCGGATGTTTTGAGTAGGAAATCCTTTATAGATTATGTTTAAACAGTTTATCTATCATTACTAAAAGAAATGGCTAAGCTTAGGATAAGTTTGAAACAGGAGGAACCTAAATGTATTGTTACTACTTTTAGAGTGAGACCGATACTTAAAGAGAAGGTTAGGGAGTTACAAACATAGGATGTAGAATTGAGTATGTAACATCCCATCACCGATGGAAAGGGTAAAATGGTAATTCGGGAAGGGTTACGAGTGTGTAAACTAGTCTCGGCATGTTCATGCATGATATGACCTCCATATTTGCATAAATTGAAATTTGTGCACATGCACATGATTGTACATGCATTCATGACATTTCTCGGCATATGTGTTTATTGTGAAAAATGTATTATTTGTGCTTGAAAAATAAATTGGAATGGATTTTTGTGTGTTTTTCATTTTTGGAACATTTTAGGAAATTTTCTGAAATTTTTCAGGATACTTTTCCGGACCGAAAAAATTGTCAAGCGACAGACTGATTGGTTTCTGGTACTAGAAAAGACCATCCAATGGCGCTGAAAATTTAGATACATGATGGTAGGATTTATTGATTTAAGCCATTGGAATTTGACGAGAACTTGGAGTAGAATTTGGAACCGAATTGGAAAGGAAATCAATGAGCGAATGAGGGGTTGACATGTGGCAAGTGACATGTGTCACTTGCCTAACATGCCAACATGTCATGGGTTTATTTATGTTAGTCTTTCACGATGCTTCTATAATTAATGACCAAACTTCCTTTGTTTTTCTCCTTCTTCCATCCGTAGCCTTCACTTTCTCTTCTTCCTCTTTGGTTTTTTCCCTTTTATTAAGTGCTACTCATCTCCACCTACACAAACCCTCATGTCCTATGTATCCTCTCTTCTTTTATTTACAAAAAATCACAAACCTAAGCCTTGTGAGGGTGATAATCGTATGGTGTTGGAAGGAAGGTAGAGATTTGGTGTATAGTTGGAAAATTGAAGAATTTAAAGCTTGTTAGGTAAGATTTATGGTTTATGTTCTTTAATTGGTAGTTAGAAGCATTAATTGTGATTTATTGTGCATTAATTTCATGGTACTTGGGATTAGCTTGGATGGGTATAAAGTCATGTTTGTGTAAGGAGGAATAATATAACATGTAAAGTATAGTTAAATTGTGTGTTTTGAATGGATTTTAGTATGTTAGATGCTTACTTCTTAAATGAAAATGATTGAGTAATTGTGCTGGAATTTTGTTAGGTTATGTTCAAGTGAATGTCTTGATGATTTTGTGGCTGAATTAGAGACTAAATTGGATGCTTATTGAAGTAGGATTGGTGTTGGAATGAAAGAAGCTGTGTTAGATATGAAATCTGGAAAATGTTACTTTGTGTAGGTTTCAGATTTTTGCTCATAACTTTTGATGTGGTTGTCTGATTGAGATGATCTTGGGCTTAAATTAAACTTAAGAAATATGGATAGATTTCATATGTAGGAAGTTTTGTTCAATTTGTTAGAGTAGTGCCCTAAAGGCAATCACCTTTAGCGCGTTTTGTACAAAGTTATGTACAGACTTTATGAATAAATAAAGAAAGGCATATTTCATTAATTTGATGTTCATTATTTATGAATGGATATTGATCTAGAATCAAATTAATGAAGTCCATGATATATGACATAGCATGAAGGAAATTATGATGTGATCAAACTACTGAAATTCCTATCATGTGCAATTATGTCAGTATCTAAATAATCCTTAGTCGTAGGATTACTGAAACTGGACATCGATAATCCGGAAAGACTAGCACATCTCAAGCTCCTTGATTTGATCAAGCAGTGGATCTCAGAAACTGTAAATATGGGATATTTAGGGTTGAGATGTGAATGCTTACTAGAGGTAGTAAGTACATTGGATGACCTGCTATGAGATCATCACATGGATGTCCTATTCTAATGTCAGTGATAATCTCATCATAGCAATGGTGTAAATATCCTTAGACTTGAGGTACTCAAGGATATCTTGGATATTGATTCTGTGCTTTGATTTCATTTCTTATTTCCTTACACAAGTCGCTCATATGGTGGTGATTGGGTACAGCTTGAGGTATTCGAAGGTAATTGAGTAGCCAATAGAAGATTCACCACTTTTTTGATAGCAGAAGATGATACCCATGGCCTCTTGTCAGGGTCATTACTTAGAAATCTCTGGCCGGAGTTCATATGTCATGAAGAGTGTCTTCAGTGACATATAAAGTAATGAGTCCCAGGACAAGAACTGATATCACTTGGACTAGATTTGACGTAGTCATTCTAGTAAGAGTTGACACTTTGCCCACACTCATAACCAAGTGGGGTATAGTATGGTGAAAGGACGAATTGCACGGTAATTGTCTATGGAAAGGTTCGTGATATGGTTCATGATGAATATATGTTCATTCATTAAACCAATTACTTTCCGATCAATTGGGGGTCATGATGTGTTGCTAGATACCGCTCATGACTTGCTCAGATTAAGTGTTAATCTAAGTGACCAACATAACCGGGAACCTAATGGGTCACACGCATAAGAGTGACTCAAAGAATTCGTAAAATAGTTTTGGATAGAGATCCAATATATGGAGAGCAATAGGATTAAATGGATCCCGATGAGATCGCGACATCGATATTGCTGAAAAAGGTTTTCGGTGGTTTTTCCATACCAGGACTCGGTAGGCCGGTAGGACCGACCCCAATGTGACTGGACCACTTCAGCATTTATATATATATATATCTTATTAATTAATTAATTAATTAATTAATTAATATATTCCATACGTGGAAGAAGGAGGAGAGGAAGCTTATCACTTTATTATATATATATATATATATGAGACTAACGTGGAAGCTTCATCATCCTTGCATTTAATGAGTCTTTAAAAGTTAAAGACAAATGGCATAAGATGACAAGATGAAGGATATAAGGTGATGGTCGTTGGTTTTCAAAAGAAGAAGGGTTTTGTGAAAAACTAAGAGAAATTGGTTCTCTCATCATCGATCATCACTCTCCAAGCTGTTAGAGTAGTGTCCTGAAAGCAATCGCCTTTAGCGCATTTTGTACAAAGTTGTGTACATACTTTATGAATAAATAAAGAAAGACATATTTCATTAACTTGCTGTTCATTATTTATGAATGGATATTGATCTATAAGCAAATTAATGAAGTCCATGATATATGACATAGCATGAAGGAAATTGTGATGTGATCATACTACTGAGATTCGTATCATGTGCAATTATGTCAGTATCTAAATTATCCCTAGTCATAGGATTACTGAGACTGGTCATCGGTAATCCAGAGAGACTAACACAACTCAAGCTCCTTGATTTAATCAAGCAGTGGATCTCAGAAGCTGTAAATATGAGATATTTAGGGTTGAGATGTGGATGCTTACTAGAGGTAGTAAGTACATTGGATGACCTGCTATGAGATCATCACATGGATGTCCTATTCTAATGTCAGTGATAATCTCATCATAGCAATGGTGCAAGTATCCTTAGACTTGACGTGCTCAAGGATATCTTGGATACTGATTCTGTGCTTTGACTCCATTCCTTGTTGCCTTACAGAGGTCGCTCATAGGGTAATGATTGGGTACAGCTTGAGGTATTCGAAGGTAATTGAGTAGCCAATAGAAGATTCACCACTTCTGTGATAGCAGAAGATGATACCCATGGCCTCTTGTCAGGGTCATTACTTGGAAGTCTCTGGCCGGAGCATATATGTCATGAAGAATGTCTTCATTGACATATAAAGTAATGAGTCCTAGGACGAGAATTGAAATCACTTGGACTAGATTTGGCGTAGTCAGTCTAGTAAGAGTTGACACATTGCCCATACTCATAACCAAGTGGGGTATAGCATGGTGAAAGGACGAATTGCACAGTAATTGTCTATGGAAAGGTTCGTGATATAGTTCATGATGAATACATGTTCATTCGTCAAACCAATTACTTTCCGGTCAATTGGGGGTCATGATGTGTTGCTAGATACCGCTCATGACTTGCTTGGATTAAGTGTTAATCTAAGTGGCCAACATAACCGGGAACCTAATGGGTCACACGCATAAGAGTGTCTCAGAGAATTCATAAAATAGTTTTGGACAGAGTTCCAATATATGGAGAGCAAAAGGATTAAATGGATCCCGATGAGATCGAAATATGTCCCGATGAGATCGCGACATCGATATTGCTGAAAAACGTTTCCGGTGGGTTTTCTCATACAGGGACCCGGTAGGTCGGTAGGACCGACCCCAGTGTGACTGGACCACTTCAGCATTTATTTATATATATATATATATATGTATATATATATGTTGCTACGTGGATGGAAGGAGAAGATGAGAGAAGCTTCCTTTAGCTTTAATAAAGTAGCTTTTAATGTCTTTAAATGTTAAAGACATGTGTACTAAAAGACAAAAAATGAAGAAGAAAGATGAGCATGGTCGTTGGTTTTGTATAAAAGGTTGTAAAACCTTAGTTGTCTTTGGAAGAAAGAAGATCATCGAAGCTCATCATCATCTTCTTCAAGACTCTCTTCTTCTCCAAGCTTCTCTTCCATCATTATTCTCCAAGCTCTCCAAGGACAAAGGTAAGAGCTAGCACTCTTTAATTTGTTCTAGCTATTCCCGGGTCAAAGGGTTTGTCCTGGTTAGGTTCTCCGATCTCTGCGTGGATATCGTTAGAGACGATCTCCTTTGGCCGTTATGGTTTGAGTTTGTTGTATAGACACATGGATCCTAGCTTTTGGGAAGGTCCCGGAACAAAAATTTTTGTTTTCCGTACCGTGGGCATGTGATGCTCACACCGGGATTTTCCTACAGTGGTATCAGAGCCAATTGTGTCGTATATAACGAAGAAACCATGACTAGGTCGGAGTTGCCTATTGCTTGTGACGATGATGCATGTTGATTGTGTGAATTTCGAATTCAGTGTAGAAATATTGTTTCCAAAATTTTCTTGTCCACATATGTTCACAAGATGTTGTTACATATGTCTGTGGAAGCTCGGAATTTATCATTGTGATTTGATATGGTTTTGCTAATTTATTCCCCAATGTTCTGGTTGCTGTCTTTGTGCACATTCAATGAACAGGCATGCTTATAAATTCGAGAATAAATTGTAGAATTTCTTTTTTCGGATTTGTTTTCACCAACATGTCTCTAAGATGTTTATTAATGTCTATGAGAATGAAAAAATATTTTCGAGGTGATTTACTATTTATTTGAGAATTTATTATGTGCTGTTGGGAATAACTGCGTTGAGGAACACAGATTCTACATTGGCTTTGTTGCTGAGGTTGGATGAGTTTTGGTTGGAAATAAATACTGAAACAATTCATGGAACATTTTGTGAACATGTTTTAACCTCTGTAATTTTCTCATAATTTATTGAAATTGTTTCAATGAGTTTTTCGAGAAAAACACAGAGCTTGGCAGTTTTGAGAAAGTTGCTGGAGCTGTTTTGTTTGGAATGATAAATTGTGTATTTCTCAATTCTAATGCCTTTGATCATTTTTAATGTGATTAAAAATGTGTTATATTGATGTTGTATGCTTTCCAAATTGAATTTCTTGAAATTGGGTTTTCAAATATTTTTCGGATGTCAAATGTGTCACATTAGCGTCTCGTTAGTGTATTTCGTTGTCTTGATTATTTTGGCCATCACAAATTTTGTGACCAGTGCCAAAGTAATCTTGATAAAGTTTAGACTACCTAGAGATACTTAAGGTGATAGTTTGATATTCTCAAATTATTTGCAGATCTAAATGAATAAGAGTGTATTCATTGATTTCAAGTTTCATGTATAGTACATTTATACATGGTAAGCATGATACAGTGAAAGTGTTTCATTGGTACATCAAGGTAAAGTGTATTACACTTGATATTGTGAATTGGAACTACACGGATTGAGAAATTAGCCGATTAGATAGCAATTCCACATGGATAAATCGACTAATAAAGATATAAGTCGACTTGTCCGTGCACTGTAGACGCATAAGTCGACTTGCACAATACTTGTTCGTGCACAGCTGCATAAGTCGACTTACACATGCATAAGTCGACTTACACACTAGCATAAGTCGACTTACACATACACAAGTCAACTTACAACATGCAAAGGTGGGATGATGGATGATTTTAGGTATAGACTCAATGTGATTGATGAAATAACCTAAATCATTCCATATAGTCATGGCGACTATAATTGTTAGGCTCGGGCCCCGGATCCCCGATTCCCGAGGTGGCCCCTCGGGTCGCGCCGGCAACTGGCACCCCACAACGTCGGACCCGATCCCAACATTTAAACATAGTTCGATCATACACACACATTCTCATACAATCGATCACCTACGCATGCATTCTAATCATAAACAATTCATCACGATTACATAAGCCATCAAGTTCATAAATTAAACATGTGTTTGAAACAATACACAGTATAAAATAAAGTTTCAATCCAAAATACATGAAATATGCTCCATGATAATGTGTTTGGAGGGCCAACCAAAATACGAACTTAATACAAGACTCCTAATTAGCTCAAAGTTTCCGATGCCTCGCAAGTTCAAAGATCGCCCTGTTCTGCACCTGAGGAGGGAAAGTAATGGGTTGAGCTACACAGCTCAGTGGTTAATATAATTATAGCCATCGGCAACTAACACAAATCCTAGAATATGAATGTATATATATTATATCTATACAGACATCACAATGGCATTCATAATGAACAATCCACATATGCAATGCACATCACAATGGCTCGAGGGTTCCATGGAAACAAAAGGAAGAAACCGAAGTTTACATCCTGAACGAAATGAGTCCATTCAGATCTCATATGCCACAAGCGGGCAGCCGGAAGAAGGCTCTTGTCACGTGCGCGATTGAACGAAATGGTTCCTCTCTTGCCCAAACAAAAGCATATAATCATGCTCATGATCATTTTATCGTATGGTATTCTTCCATATCTTGCATTTAGTCAAAATGTCGTGATCGAAGTCGAGGCATAACTTGATCGGAATCAAAACGTAATGCTATCAATTCTTATGATTCTTTCAATTCATCACATTTAAACATGCATAACAAATAACATATATTCATACATAGACAAGAAATTGCCTAGTCACACAATAGCTATAAGTATATTACCCACCTAAGATCGCTCGAGTAGTCGACTCACTAGTGTCCTTCCTCTTGTGATGAAATCGTGTCAGCTTGGTTTCCTAAAACAACCAAGTTTCCATCCAATCAAATAATATTCAAAGGCAATTACTTAAAAGCTTCGGAAAATCAAAAGAAGAAATTGCTGGAAAAAGGGGCTCGTCGTGGCGAAGGCGTTGCTCGCCGCGGCGAAGGCTTCGTTCGCCGCAGCGCTTCACCGCGACGAAGGCCAAGCCTTAGCGGCGAAGTCGCCACAGACGCCCTTGCGCAGACGCGCGATGCGCGTCTTATTGCGACGATGCCTCCACGACACGCCACGACATGCACCATACGTGCATGCAGCGTGCACAAATTCGCACGCCGCGGCGTGCTCTTGAGCATGTCGCAACGTGCGGATCGGGGAAACGTTCCAGAACCTAAAAAATCCCAGATTTTCTAACTCCAATCCGTTCCAAACTCAAATGCAACACATCTAAGGCATAGATCAACTCTTCCACTACAATTCTAACCCATTCTAAGCTTCCAATCCATCCTAAAATCATCAACCCAACGATTTGCCCAACTTTTTCACACAAAAACCCTAAACCATCGATTTCTCCCAATCCAAACTATCTTAATGTTTAATCCAAACATAAACAAGAAGAAACGAAGCTAAACTTACCGTGTAACGCTCCAAACTGTTGAAAGATCCGAGAAATTGAAATCTCCACTCTTCTTCCTCTTCTCCCTACGACGACTTCTCCTTCTTCTATTCCTCTTCTTTCCTTTCTATTTTCTATTCTATCTCTAATTTCTTCTTTTAAACCTAAGGGAAAACACAAAGACTACAATGCCCTCCTAATTAAGCCCTAAACCCATTTCAACTTAAATAAACTTCCCAAAATGCCCTCATAAGCTTTTACACTTTTTAAACCTCATAAAACCACAATTAAACCGTAATTATCCATAATACTCCCAATTAACTCAAACTAAGGCATAATCACTCAATGATCCAAATTTATGCTTAATGACATCATATAAAAAAAATTCTGGGTCTAACATTTCTCCCCCTCTTAAAAGAAATTTCATCCTCAAAATTTACTTGAACCATCGAAAAGATACGGATACTTCTCCTTTATAGCTTCCAGTGGCTCCCAAGTAGCCTCCTCTACCAAATGATTGCTCCACAGGACTTTGACTAGCTGAACCGTCTTGTTCCTGAGGACTTTTTCCTTAGTATCCAAGATCTCCACTAGTAGCTCCTCATAAGTCAAATCATCCCGTAGTCGAACCTCACTAACCTGAACGATATGAGAAGGATCCGATCTATAGCTCCTCAACATAGACACATGGAAAACATTGTGGATCTGTGACAACTCCGGAGGTAACGCCAACCTGTAGACGAGTGGTCCAATCCTCTCAAGGATTTCATACGGATCCACATACCTCGGACTCAACTTACCCTTCTTACCGAATCTCAATACTCCTTTCCAAGGAGACGTCTTAAGGAACACCTTCTCACCGACCTCATACTCCATCTCCTTTCGATGAGCATCAACATAACTCTTCATCCTATCCTGTGCTGCCTTAAGCCGCTGCTTAACCAGATTGACTTTCTCAACTGTCATCTGAATCAATTCTGGTCCCATCAATTGCCTATCTCCTTCTTCATCCCAATAGATCAGAGTCCTACATCTTCGCCCATACAATGCCTCATACGGAGCCATTTGAATGCTCGAATGGTACAAATTATTATAAGCGAATTCGACCAACGGCAAATGCTCATCCCAAGCTCTTTAAAAATCCATCACACACGCCCGAAGCATCCCCTCAAGAGTCCGAATGGTCCTCTCCGATTGACCATCCGTCTGAGGATGAAATGCCCTACTAAAATGCAACTTGGTGCCCAAAACATCCTGCAAACTGGCCTAAAACCTCGAAGTGAACCGAGGATCTCTATTCGACACAATCGAATCCGGAATCCCATGCAATCTCACTATCTCATCGATATACTTCTTTGCCAACACATGCAAAGAATCAGTCTGCTTGATCGCCAAAAGGTGAGCTGACTTTGTCAATCGATCCATAATGACCCAAATGGCATCATGCCTCCTACTGGTCTTAGACAAACTCATCAGAAAATCCATGGTCAACCTTTGCCACTTCCATTCCGGGATGGACAATGGCCTCAACATGCCTGAAGGTGCCTGGTGTTCAGCTTTGACTTGCTGACACACAAGACACTTACTCACAAAGTCTGCCACATCCCTCTTCATGCCTTTCCACTAAAAGTGCTTTCTCAAATCCCTGTACATCCTGGTGCTACCTGGATGCATGGTATATAAAGCGCGTTGTGCCTCATCCAATATCTCATCCTTGATCTCCCGCACATCCGGAATACACAGCCTGTTGCCCACTGTCATCAATCCATCATTCCTCACCTCTATCTCCGAAGTCTTGCCATTTCTAATCTCATCTTTGAGCTTGCTCAAATCCGCATCCTGAGCCTACAATTCCTTAACTCTTTCCCTAAGCATCGGCCTCACTCGAAAATTAGCCAAAAGATAATCCGGCTCTTCCTGCCTCAAGCTTATCTTAAGCTTAGCCATTTCTTCCAATAAAGGAAGATAAACTGTCCGAACATGAGCAATCGAAGACTTTCTGCTCAAAGCATTCGTCACTACATTGGCCTTGCCCGGATGATACTCAATCAGTAACTCATAGTCCTTGAGTAACTCGAGCCACCTTCTCTACCTCAAATTCAATTCCTTCTGACTCAGTAAATACTTAAGAATATTATGATCAGTGAAGATTCGAGTCTGAACTCCATACAGATAATGCCCCCAAATCTTCAAGGCAAAGATCACAGCTGCTAACTCCAAATCGTGCGTTGGATAGTTCAACTCATACGGCTTCAACTGCCTCGAAGCATAAGCTATCACCCGATCTCCTTGCATCAAAACACCTCCAAGTCCCTTCCTCGAAGCATCATTATACACAGTATAGCCCTCATCTCCAGAAGGCAATACCAGAATCATAGCACTCGTCAATCTGCGCTTGAGCTCCTCGAAGCTCCTCTGACACTCATCACTTCAAACAAACTTCTGATTTTTCCTTAACAGCTTAGTCATTGGAGCGGATATCATTGAGAATCCCTCCACAAACCTCCTGTAGTAACCTGCCAAACCCAGAAAACTCCTCACCTCTGCTACATTCTTCGAGGCTTCCCAATTTACTACTGCTTCTATCTTCTTTGGATCCATATGCACTCCTTGTTCCGAGATCACATGTCCAAGAAATGACACCTCCCTCAGCCAAAATTCGCATTTCTCGAATTTGGCATACAACTCATTGCTCCTCAAAGTCTCCAAAGAAATCCTCAAATGTTCCTCATGCTCCCGATCACTCTTGAAATACACCAATATATCATCGATGAAGACAATGATAAATTGGTCCAAGAATGGCTTGAAAACCTGATTCATCAAATCCATAAAAGCTTCCGGAGCATTTGTCAATCGAAAAGGCATCACCAAAAACTCAAAATGTCCATACCGAGTCCTGAAAGCAGTCTTCGGAACATCCGACTCCTTAATCCTCAACTGATGGTATCCCGATCTCAAGTCAATCTTAGAGAAAACTTTTGCTCCTTGCAATTGAGCAAACAGATCATCAATGCGAGGAAGCGGATACCTGTTCTTCACCGTGGCCTGATTCAGCTTCCGGTAGTCCACGTACATCCTCAATGAGCTATCTTTCTTCTTTACAAACAGGATCGGAGCTCCCCAAGGCGAAGAACTCGGCCTGATGTACCCTTTCTCCAACATCTCCTCTAATTGCTCCTTAAGTTCTTTCAATTTCGCCGGAGCCATCCGGTAAGGCGGAATCAAAATTAGTGCCGTACCTAACAAAAGCTCGATCAGAAACTCAATCTCCCGAGCTAGCGGTAGTCCTGGCAATTCCTCAGGAAAGACATCCGAGAAATCCCTGACTACTGGAATATCCTCCAGCTTCCCACTATCTGCTCTGGAATCCACCACATAGGCCAAAAATGCCTCACAACCTCTCCTGATCAGCTTCTCTGCTGCCAAAGCTGAAACAAATCTGAGCGGACCTACCCTTCTATCCCCAGCAAACACTACTCTTCTGCCATCTAAATCAAACTCTCATCTTACGCATAATCCAATGGGCATTGTACCTCTCCAACGTCGATACCCAAGATCACATCTAATCCTCGCATCTTGGTGGCATCGATCTACCACTAGAAGTCCTCCACCAATACTAAGCTCACATCCTCTAAACACCGACTAATCACAATATCTTGACCAACTGAGTACTCACCATTAGCGGAGTATCCAACGGACTCATGACCCGTCACACATGTGTCTACTCGACGACACAAACGAGTGAGTAGAACCTGGATCAATCAACACAAGCACATCATCAGCAAGTAAGCGAGCCATACCAGTGACAACATCTGCGGCCTCTGCATCCTCCCGAGTCATAGCAAACACCCTGGCTGGTGCCTGCCCTCTCGGTCTTCCTGGAAGACTTGCCCTCTTGGCAGCATCAGAACTGCCTACCTCTGTCAAAATCCTCTGACCCACAGTCTCTGTTCTCCTAGAAGCCTGCATCTGAGATCCCTCTCTCCTGGGTGGCTGAGGACACTCTCTAGCTCGGTGTCCCTTCTGTCCACAGTTGAAGCATGCACCCATCAATCGGTAACACTTTCCGCCATGGAATTTGCCACAATGTCCCCATCTCCCCTCCTATTGCCTCCTATCGTAGAAGCCCGATGAGAAAAAGTAGGCGTCCTCATCTGTCGAGACCGCCACACCACGCTTCTTCTCCTCGATCGAGTAGGGAAGCTCCTAGCACTCCGCTCAGGCGTAGGAGTACTAGTGCTACCTCCCCTCCTAAACTGCTCTCTGCCCTTTCTCTTCTTATTCACAGCACTCTTGATATTCTCTATGTTCTCCACCCTCAGAGCTGCTTCAACCAGCTGCTGGAAGTCACAGAAATTCTGCACAATCACCTTCTCCCTGATAGCCAAATGCAGTCCCGACTCAAACCGACGACATCTGGCAGCCTCACTCAGCATCAAGTCTATAGTATACCGGGATAACTATGTGAACCGACGCTCATACTCGCTCACCATCATCTCTCTCTGGGTGAGACTCAGAAACTCTCTCTGCTTCTGCTGGACATATACCTCTGACAAATACTTCTTCCTAAAAGTAGCTAAGAAGTCCTACCATGCCAACCCTACCGGTCTCCTCTGACCGCCCGGCACGGTCTCCCACCAATGCAGAGCATCACCCTGAAGCAAGCTGGCAGCATACACCACTCGCTCGTCATCCTCACAGCCCATCTGATCTAGCACCCTCTCTGTCTTCCGCAACCATGTCTCAGCTTCCTCAGGATCTGCTGTCCCAAAGAAGTCAACTGCTCCATACTTCCTCAGTTTGTCAAACTGTTTTTCCCTCTTAACAGGGGCCGGAGCAGAAGGCTGTGGCATCTGACCCATAGCCTGAACAAATGCCTGGGTAAAGGCCTGAAATAGCCTCGGATCCAAAGGAGGCACTGGCTCCTGCGGAATCGGAGACTCCTGCGTCTGCGAAGGAATGGGCTCACTACCTAGCCCTCACGAAAGCCTCAAAGATTCCCAGAGACTATCGACTCATCGTCCTCTCCTCTCTAGTCGGAGAGTCAAAAGAGATCCTCAGATAACTACTCGTGTCCTTCCACGAGGTAGCATCGTACTCCTTCAAATGGAAACACTAAGGATTAGCTATATGGCAATCTACATGTATGTATGATATGCATGTCACTTGATACAATCAAGTAATGCAACAAAAAATCATATATCACACAATCCTATATACATTCTCAGCTGAGGACACCTAAACCTAGGCACTCTGATACCAAACATGTTGGGCCCGGGCCCCGGATCCCCGATTCCCGAGGTGGCCCCTCGGGTCTCGCCGGCGACAGGCGCCCTACAACATCGGACCCGATCCCAACATTTGAACATAGTTCGATCATACACATACATTCTCATACAATCGATCACCTATGCATGCATTCTAATCATAAACAATTCATCACGATTACATAAGCCATCAAGTTCATAAATTAAACATGTGTTTGAAACAATACACAGTATAAAATAAAGTTTCAATCCAAAATACATGAAATATGCTCCATGATAATGTGTTTGGAGGGCCAACAAAAATACGAACTTAATACAAGACTCCTAATTAGCCCAAAGTTTCCGATGCCTCGCAAGTTCAAAGATCGCCCTGTTCTACACCTGAGGAGGGAAAGTAATGGGTTGAGCTACACAGCTCAGTGGCTAATATAATTATAGCCATCGGCAACTAGCAGAAATCCCAGCATATGAATGTATATATATTATAACTATAGAGACATCAATTCAAGCATTTCACATGCTACTGAAACAATTTACGCATTCAATAAACTTAATTAAATTCATAAATATGTCACAAAGCATTCACAATGAACAATCCACATATGCAATGCACATCACAATGGCTCGAGGGTTCCATGGAAACAAAAGGAAGAAACCAAGTTTACATCCTCGAATCTAAATGAGTCCATTCGGATCTCATATGCCTGGCGGGCAGCCGGAGAAGGCTCTTGTCACGCACGTGATTTAACGAAATGGTTCCTCTCTCGCTCAAACAAAAGCATATAATCATGCTCATGATCATTTTATCATATGGTATTCTTCCATATCTTGCATTTAGTCAAAATGCCGTGACCGAAGTCGAAGCATAACATGATCGGAATCAAAACGTAATGCTATCAATTCTTATGATTCTTTCGATTCACCACATTTAAACATGCATAACAAATAACATATATTCATACATAGGCAAGAAATTGTCTAGTCACACAATAGCTATAAGTATATTACCCACCTAAGATCGCTCGAGTAGTCGACTCACTGGTGTCCTTCCTCTTGCGATGAAATCGTGTCAGCTTGGTTTCCTAAAACAACCAAGTTTCCATCCAATCAAATAATATTCAAAGGCAATTACTCAAAAGCTTCGGAAAATCAAAAGAAGAAATCGCTGGAAAAAGGGGCTCACCGCGGAGAAGGCGTTACGTTCGCCGCGGCGCTTCACCGCGACGAAGGCCAAGCCTTAGCGGCGAGTCGCCCGCACATGCGGCGGCGAGCACGCATGCGTGCGCCGTGACGCACACCTCCCTGGCACGCCGTGACGTGCACCATAGGTGCACGCGGCGTGCACAAATCCGCACGCCGTGCGGATTGGGGAAACGTTTCCGAACCTGAAAAATCCCAGATTTTCCAACTCCAATCCGTTCCAAACTCAAATGCAACACATCTAAGGCATAGATCAACTCTTCTACTACAATTCTAACCCATTCTAAGCTTCCAATCCATCCTAAAATCATCAACCCAACGATTTGCCCAACTTTTTCACACAAAAACCCTAAACCATCGATTTCTCCCAATCCAAACTATCTTAATGTTTAATCCAAACATAAACAAGAAGAAACGAAGCTAAACTTACCGGGTAACGCTCCAAACTGTCGAAGGATCCAAGAAATCGAAATCTCCACTCTTCTTCCTCTTCTCCCTACGACGACTTCTCCTTCTTCTATTCCTCTTCTTTCCTTTCTATTTTCTATTCTATTTCTAATTTCTTCTTTTAAACCTAAGGGAAAGCACAAAGACTACAATGCCCTCCTAATTAAACCCTAAACCCATTTCAACTTAAATAAACTTCCCAAAATGCCCTCATAAGTTTTTACACTTTTTAAACCTCATAAAACCATAATTAAACCGTAATTATCCATAATACTCCCAACTAACTCAAACTAAGGCATAATCACTCAATGATCCAAATTTATGCTTAATGACATCATCAAAAAAAATTCGGGGTCTAAAAATAATCCTACGGCTTGGAGGAGAAGAAGATGAGACCTGAAAACCCTTACACATCATATGAAAACTAACGCCTTCCATTAATATGGGGAGAACCAGAGTTCTTATAGAGTTGGGTTATTGGGTAAACCCAAGCTCACTCTATACAGATATGTTCGAACCATGAAAATAAGATTTTTGAATTAATGGGTCGGTTTTTACTAGAAGCGTTGATTTGTTGAATAAACTCAAGGTCAACGTGGATAGAGGCGAAATTGGGCAATGTGCATCAGATGTACGTGCATCAAGAGTTGATAACCCAATGTGTGTGCATACATTACGAGTTGATAGCACTAGTCGATAGTTGCATCTATGAAGCAAATGGTATGACCGATACCTGCCGATAGATCTAAGGTGGCTTGTTGGGTAAATCCAAGGTCATTTTAGTAATGTCGGATATCTATGATGCAATTGGTATGACCGATACCTACCGATTGATCTAAGGTGGCTTGTTGGGTAAACCCAAGGTCATTTTAGTAATGTCGGATATCGACCCACCAGGACATTTTGTCATAATGTTTCTTAGATTCGTACTGAGGGTTATGGATTCTTTGAAACTAGTGGCAGCCATATGCATGTCATACAAGTCCTTATGATCATGCATGTAATTCTATTATAACATTCTTTCTCTCTTTCCTTATAGGTTATTGAAGATGACTTCCAGTGTGAACTTGCGCTCGCTTATGGACTCCAACAAATTAACTAGACCTAACTTTCTAGATTGGCTAAGAAATCTGAGAATTGTTCTCAGGTCTGAGGAACTAGGATATGTCCTAGATGTTCCACTTCCTGATCCACCTGCTGCTGATGCTTCTGATGAGGATCAGAAACCATATCGTAAGCATCTTAAAGACAGTGACATGGCTACCTGCATTATGCTTGCCTCGATGTCACCAGAGCTACAAAAGCAGCATGAGTCTATGGATGCTAATACCATAGTGTTTCATCTTAGAGAGTCGTTTGATGAGCAAGCTCGATGCGAAGGTTCGAGACCTCGAGGCTACTCTTCACTACTAAGATGACTCGAGTTCATCTGCGCAGCGATATGCATCAAGATGAATGGGTATATTGAGAGGTTGGTTGTCTTAGGTTTTGTTATGGATTATGAATTAAGTGTTGACTTAATTCTGGTGGGATTGTCTGATAGTTATTCACAGTTTGTGTTTAACTATCGGATGAACCAAATATCCACGACAATCCCTGAGTTGATCAATCTGCTCAAGACAGCAGAGCAAGCTATCAAGAAGGATAGCAAGCAAGTGCTTATGGTGGACTCTTCTGAAGTGAATAACACGTTAATATATTGAACAATAATATGATCAAGATACACAAGAAGGGGGGGTTGAATTGTGATAAACTTTTTCTTAATCCCCTTAAAAAAATACTTGTTCTTTCGAAAACTTTTCGTAAATCAATTCGTAACTAGTTAAAAAAACTTTGTTAACTTTGAAGAATACGATATAAGTAATATGAGAGTAGAGAGAAACACAGCAGTTTTATCCTGGTTCACCCCAAACCGTGGGCTACGTCCGATCCTCGATATCCTTCTCGAGATTTCACTATCTCTACGAATTGTTTACAAGTATTCTTTCGATCGAGCCTCTCCGTGTCTCTTTACAAGTATTATTTTACTCTTAGCCTCTTCAGCTATCTCGTAACACTTTCTAATTGAAAGAATAGTAAAGAGCTTGTTACAATAGAAATGCTCTTAACACTGCTCACTCGAAATATCGCTCACAATTTTCTCTCGATAATCTGAAAATCAAACGTTGAATACTCGAGTTTCATGACGCTTCATAAAGTTGCATAAAGTTGTTTCTTCTTCAATCTCGACTCTTATTTATAGTCGTCTTCAACTGTTTCTTGATTATCTCGCTTCTTGATTCTTGAAAAAGCGGTTATTCAGTTTGATTCGTGAATTAACTCAAACCGATGTTTCTTTCTTCATCGACATTTTATATAGGCCGCTTTTCTTGTATCACTGATTTTTGCTTCCGCTTTCTATTGTAAAGCTTCACCTTTTCTCTTGTAAAGCTTTCGCCTATTTTTGTAAAGCTTAGTCTTCTTTTCTCTTGTAAAGCTTGGCCTGTTTTTGTAAAGCTTCACTCGCTTTTCTCTTGTAAAGCTTCCGCTTTTGTAAAGCCCGTCTACATTTTTGTAAAGCTTCCGTCTGCTTTTCTCTTGTAAAGCTTCCGTCTGCTTTTTGTAAAGCTTCCGTCTGCTTTTTGTAAAGCTTCCGTCTGCTTTTCTCGTATCAGCTAATTTTTACTCCTTCAGTTGTCTTTTACTTCGCATGCGTACATCTACTTTTCATTTGTATATTTCTCTTTGTTTGTCATCAAAATTATTTAATACATAAAGTCTGCTTTGACTTAACATTCTCCCCCTTTTTGATGATAACAAATATTATGAAATAGAGAAATATGAAAGGTATCAAATTATGAAAAGTATCATATATACAGAAGTATTAATAGATCAAAAATAACTTCTGCCTTCTGCTTTCAAAATTTCTTCTATCCTTTCCTTTCAGCTGATTCTCCCTTCTCATTCTTCCTTCTCCCCCTATTTGTTATTAATCAAAAACAGATTATTTCCCAGACTGCTTCACCAACTTTTTCAGCATCTTCTTAATCTTCTTCATTTCCTTATCAAGTTTCTGAACTTGTTTCTTTAAAGTTAATGATTCAGCAGCAGTCGAAGATTCTGTCTCAACAACTTGTTTTTCAACAATAGCAACTGTTGTTGTATAGGCTTCTACGTTTGAGACATGTGGTTCAATAATTTGGAGAAGAGGCGGAGGGACATATACAGCTTGTTCAGGAATATCAAGATCATAGGAATCACGGATACGTTGATATGTGCTTCCAAGCCAAGGCATAGCTTCTGCAATTGAGTTGATCTCCCACAGAGGACGATTTTGCAGAATGTTCTGTAAAATACTATAAGAACAATTTAAGTTCCCAATCGTAAAAGAACGACATCGACTTTCTCGATAAGGCTCCTGTGGATCATCTGCTGTAGCCTTAGTTTGGCTTGTTCTCGGATCTTGATAAATGCAGATAGAACTTCCACTTCTTTTCTTTTCACATGCTTCATCAATCAATTGCACCGCTCGCAATCGATCAGAGTCATGTCATCCAAAGCGGTTCGGTTGAACTTTCAACTTCAGCTTTCTTTACACTTATGCTCAACAAAATTTGGTGGTTGTAGATCGGTACCACCTTGATTACTATATCGTCAAAGATTGGATAAGAAGTAAGACGCTCCAAATGGCTCGTGGATATGGTTCTCTTCCAACTCTCTTGATTGATCATAGAAATTTTATAACCCCTATCCATCGATGTAGAATGTCATATCAAATTTCACTGATTTGAAGAAGGCTTTCACAAATCTCTTTGGTTTGTCTCGGATGATGACAGATTTGGTCTTCTTCTCCTCTTTAACAACCAATCTGTGTTCCCAACTTTCTCTTTGAAAAGTTAAATATTGGGATGGAACATTAGTCATCACACACAAGACTTTTTGACTAACCTTTTGTCCCATAACATGTGTAGCAATCTGTTTATGAACAAGTGAAGACTGAAAGGTAGTAGAAACTACTTCTTCAAACATTAGATTGTCAAGAATATTGTGAGTATCCTTAAGATTACCAGTATCAGCTTCCACATTAACTTCAGCAATTTCAACCGTATTAGCAACAGACTTTTCTGAAGTATCAACAACAGTCTTTTCTTGCCGTACCTTCTTAGACTTTGTTTCTGTTGTTGGACTTCTTTCTTTTGTTGCACTCATTTTCTCTCCCCTTGGTGACTTTTTAGGTTGTGTTTTTTGCTTTTCAGGTTCTTCTTTCCTTTTTTCTCCACTTCCTTGAGACTGAGTTTCTGAATCTCTTTCAAGGATTAATGTCAACGACTTTGTAGCTCTTGATCCTCTGGATTGACTGGCTTCTTTCTGTTGCACAGTTTTTGCTCTAGGTGACCTTCTTGCTTGCTTTGGAATGTCACTCAGTAGAGGTTCCCCTTTACGCTTCAAATCACCTGATTCAAAAACTCAAACACTTCTTGATTTTGATTCCTGAGAATGTGATCTTGATTCCTTCATAGAAGATTTCTGCAGTAAACGCTCCCCCTCAATTGTTGCTTTTCTTGCCAAATCTGCTCCTTTTTTGTCTGAAAATCTCAGACCCATTTTAGCAATAGATGTTGAATCTATATAGCTTTTAACATATATCTTCTGTCTGATTCCCCTTTCCAATCTGATGCCAGATTCTCTGAACACTCTTGTCAACAACATCCCATAAGGACAAGTGTTTGTGTCCTTTATTGATTTTACCATGTACTGATAAATCAAAAATGGTAAATCTATTAGGTGATGATTCAGATGATGAAAGATACATTGTTCATCAAGGGTAATGACCTGATGGCGTGAACCTATTCTAGGTAAAACACAGTCACATAGAATCGCGAACAATACCCTTGCCTTTGGTACCAGCCAAGAGGCTCTCCTTTCAGTTGGGTTATTTTCTCCATAAAGTTGACGACTAACTTCATCTTCGTTCATCTTAAGCTTAGTCATCCATTTCACCATATTAATGGGTTGAACTCCATCCATCGGACATTCAGTGACTTTCTCTAGTAACTCTTTCGTTACTATAACAGAGTGTGTGTCTACATATGACACGATTGTATCGCTTCATCGACTTAGTATTCTTCCGTAACTCATAAACTTCTTGTAAATAGACTTCATCTCGTATTTGAAAGAAGTTTCTCCATCCCGCCGCCATTATCTCGGCTCTATATCCATCTGTTCTTTTCTTAGTTCTTCAAGTTTACCAATCTTCCCAAATTTCGATCCTGGATCAACTCGCAAAATAGGCTTGACATTCATCTTGCCGATTACGATTGAGTAGAAACTTGCTTGAAGAAATTTCAGAGAGATTTTAAGAGAGCTAGCAATTTTCTGAATTCGGTAGAAATCCCAAAAGTCAGTTTTTAGGGATATTATAGCGAATTCTAGAACGATTGTACTTCTCGATGATCTGTCAAATTTTTCCCTCTAAAACTTTTTCTTGTGAAGGAAGTTTTATATCTGAAACTGTCTAACGCCGTTAATTCCACCGCTCCTTGTCTTTTCTTTTGAAAAATCAGATGATCAAACCGTTAACTCCACCGCCTATCTGTCTTGTCTTTTGAAAACCGATGAATGGTCCATTAACACCTCCGTCTGTCTGTCTTGTCTTTATTAAAAACCAGATGAATGGTCCGTTAACATCACCATATTGAGGTTGCGTCGATTTCTTTAAAGCGATCTTCACTTAGTGGTTTTGTGAAGATATCCGCCACCGATATTTTGTTTCTACTTAATTGTAGATAGACGACTTTCTTCCTAACGTAATCTCTCAAGAAATGATGTCGACTTCTATGTGCTTCACCCTTGAATGTTGAATTGGATTCTTTGACAAGTCGATGGGTTGGTGTTGTCGCAGATATTGGAATCTCTTCTTCTTGTATTGAATAGTCCTCCAATTGATACTTGATCCACAATACTTGTGAGCAACAACATGCGGCGGATATATATTCACTTTCATAGCTTGATAATGCAATCGAGCTTTGTCTCTTGCTTGACCATGACACGTGTTTGGTCCAAGAAAGTGATGACCACCACTCGTGCTCTTCCTTTCGATCCTATCACCGCATAGTCCGCAGATCGCAATATCCATTCAACCTGAAATTTTACCTTTCTCATACATTGCTAAAGATCAAGAGTACATGCGAGATATCTCAAAATTCGCTTTACAAAGAATATAATGAGATTCTCTAGATCGGCTGAAACCTTGCACACAAGCATACACCTAATAGAATGTCAGTCTACTTGTGTAAGATAAAGCAAAGAACCAATCATCCTCTAAATAGGGTTTGATCTACCTTCTTACCACTTTCGCTTTTGACAACAAGTTTCAAGGATGCATCGGGTAGACATATGTTTAACATCGCATATATCAAACTTAGACGACAATTCTTTAAGATATTTTGTTGATGGATAAAAACTTATCCTTAGTTTGCTTTACTTGCAATCCAAGAAAGAATTTTAACTCACCCATCATGCTCATCTCAAATTCATTTTTCATCAGATTTTCAAAACTCATGCATAACCTTCTTGAAGTTGCACCAAAAATAATATCATCAACATAAATTTGCACGATAGTGAAATCATTACTCAAATTCTTCCTAAAAAGAGTTTTGTCTACTTTACCTCTAGTAAATCCATTTTCTATAAGAAATGAACTCAAACGATCATACCATGCTCTAGGGCCTGTTTGGTCCATATAAGGCTTTATGAAGTGCGTAGACATGATCTCGATACTTTATGTCCTCAAACCGGAGGTTGCTTAACATAGACTTCTTCATCTATAAAACCATTCAGAAATGCACTTTTTACATCCATCTGAAAAGCTTTATGTCATGGCAAACCGTGATATGCAAGCAGTATCCTTATTGCTTCGGTCTTGCTACTAGAGCATATGTCTCATTGTAGTCTATTCCTTCTTGCTGATTATAGCCTTGTGCTACTAATCTTGCCTTATTCATGACTTACTTTTCCCGATTCGCCTAGTTTATTCTTAAATACCCATCTCGCACCAATAATGGATTTCTTTTCGTGTTTAGGAACTAAGGTCCAGACTTCATTTCATGTAATTGATTCAACTCTTCTTGCATAGCTAGTATCCATGCTTCATCTTTTAGAGCTTCATCAATCTTCTTAGGTTCTACTTCAGATATAAATGCTACATTGGCTTCTCTTCTGAACTTGGACCTTGTTCGTACACCTTCTGAGGTTTCTCCAATGATTGACTCTTTAGGATGAGAACTTTTGTATCTCCAATCTTTCTTTAACTCCAAATTCTTCGAAATGTCTTTCTTTTCGTCATATAGTGTTTCTGATGAAGATACTTCTTTGTACTCCGTCAAAGGCACTGAAACAGCATCATTATCTGATTCCTCTTCCTTATTGGGTTGAGAACTATCATCGAACTTAACATGAATAGTTTCTTCAACAGTCTTTGAGGTGAGGTTGTAGACTCTAAATGCCTTTGAGGTGAGAGAATAACCTAGAAATATTCCTGCAAGAGTCTTTGCATCAAACTTGTCCAGAACTTCCTTTGTGTTCAGAATAGTGCACTTGCAACCGAAAGGATGGAAATAAGAAATGTTTGGTCTCCTTCCATTCCACAACTCATAGGGAGTTTTCTTCAATATTGGTCGCAGTAACACTCTATTCTGAATATAGCATGTCAGATGATGCCTTACGCTTGAAATATTTAGGAAGATTCATCTCGCACAGCATTGTTCTTGCCATCTCTTGAATCGTCCTATTCTTTCTTTCAACAACTCCATTCTGCTGCGGAGTCCTTGGGGCAGAGAAGTTATGGAAAATTCCATTTTCTTCGCAGAATACTCTAAACTTCTCATTTTCGAATTCTCCACCATGATCACTCCTTATGCTGGTTATAGACACTCCTTTTTCATTCTGTAACCTCATGGAAAGGTTTCTAAAGCACTTGAAGGATTCATCTTTATGTGCCAGAAAAAGTATCCAACAAAACCTTGTAAAATCATCAATAATAACAAGTCCATACTTCTTTCCACCAAGACTTATTGTCCTTGTTGGACCAAATAAATCCATTTGTAACAACTCTAGTGGTCTAGATGAAGTTACGAAATGTTTTGAAGAGCAAGAGGTTTTAACTTGTTTCCCTTTCTGACAACTTTCACAAAAGAAATCTTTGTTAAAACAAATTTGTGGCAAACCTTTACCAAATCATGTTTCAAAAGTTTTGAAATATGTTTAAAATCGACATGACCTAGTTTTTTATGCCGATCGTCTTTCTTCTTGAGAGATAAAAACATGAAATATTTTGAGACCGAAAATCGTCTAAATCAATTTTGTAAAGATTGTTTAGTCTTTTGGTGAAAAGAAAAACAGAACCATCTTTGTTTCGACTTCACAAAAGTTTTGGTTGAATGTAACTTCAAAACCGTAATCACATAATTGACTAATACTTATCAAGTTATGCTTTAGACCATCAACTAGCAAGACGTTGTTAATGCATGCACGGGAATTCTTACCAATCTTACCAATCTCGATTATTTTGCCTCGCTTGTTGTCTCCAAAAGTTACCGAACCTCCTTTCTTGATCAAGATCTAGGAACATAGACCTTTTCCCGTCATGTGACGCGAGCATCCACCGTCCAAATACCAATGGTGCTTCTTGGTTCTTCCAAAGAAGGATTTCGTAGAGATATTATCTTATTTTTAGGTACCCAGATTCTCTTGGGTCCTTTATGGTTAGTATGGTGTAATGAATGATAATAAGACGTAGAATGAAAAGTTGATGACTTTTTGAAAACCTGATTGATATCTTTTCTTATCTTTTTGAACAATTGTTTTCACGTAATGTCGAGACTTATTTTAGCAAACCCTAATCCAGCTTTTATCACTTTCTTGATGTACGCATTTTCCTAGCATTTCATTCATCTTTTTGTACTATTCAGAATTTAGCTAGATCAATCGAGAGATTATTGATTCTCGATTTCAACTGCTTAATCTCTTGGATCTATCTATAACTTTGTTGTTATTCGCCTCAACTTGCTTTCTCGATTTATATTCTCACTCTATCTCATGAGTATGTTTGAGGTTTTCTACATATTTCTTCTTCAACGACTTGTCTTTGCTTCGTAATAGCATGAGAATCCTCTAACAATTTCGAGTATGCATTTTGTATATTATCATGGCTAGAAGTTACCTCTTCATCACTTTCTTCTTCACTACTGGACATATGTTAGCATGTTTCGACGCTTCGAGCTTGTATCTGATTCTGATGAATCCAGATCTTCCCACGTTGCCATCATGCTTTTCTTGTTATCCCTACTCTTTTGGGTTGTCTTTTCAACATTGGACACTCGGACTTGTAATGTCCGGCTTATTGCATTCATAACATGTAATAGATGCTTTCGATTTTTCCATCGTCTTTGCCATCGATCCTTCTGAATGTTGAATTTCCTTTGGACTTCTTTTTCCACATTCTTCTTATCTTTCTTGAAATGAAAGATAGCTCATCGTCTTCATCACTTGATTCAGATTCTGACTTGCTGGAATCATCATCCTTTGATTCTTTAATCTTTAATGCCTTTGATGTATTCCTCTTTGTCTTCTTCTTCTGGATCTTGTGATTCATTTGACCTATTTTGAGCGCTATGGACTTCTCTTTCTTGGGCTTATCTTCTGCATCAAGCTCTACTTCGTGTATCTTCAACGATCCAAGCAATTCATCAAGCTTCAGTACGCTTAAGTCTTTGGCTTCTTGTACAGCAGTTACTTTGGGTCTCCATCTTTTTGGTAGACTCCTCAAAATCTTTCGAACATGATCTTGGTGTTAGTACGCTCTTCCAAGAGCTTTTAGTCCATTAAAATTGTTTGAAATCTTCCAAACATTTGATCAATGGTCTCTTCTTCTTTCATTTTGAACAACTCGCATCGATGCACCGAATGCTTATCTTGGACTCCTTGACTTGATTTGTTCCTTCATGTGCAATTGATAATGTATCCCACATTTCTTTGGCAGTGTCGCATCCATGAATTTTGTCATACTCGCTTCGCTTCAATGCACAACTCAAGAAAAATTTCGCGCTTGAGTTTAGTTGAAATCTTGCTTTCGCTTCTACTGTCCATCTTTCTCGTGGAATTGGATTTTTATCATCATCTTCAGGTGTGTATGGTCCGTTCTCGATGATGTCCCAAAGGTCAATGTGAGTAGATTCGATAAACAATCTCATCCGGTCCTTCCAATAGTGGTAGTCTTCACCATCAATGCCGGAGGTCTTGGATCAAGCTCCTTGGCAATATACGTGTGTGATTCCACCATTTTCTTTAATTCACACTTTTTTAGAGTGATTCTTGAACAACAGGCTCTGATACCAATTGAAGTGAATAACACGTTAATATATTGAACAATAATATGATCAAGATACACAAGAAGGGGGGGTTGAATTGTGATAAACTTTTTCTTAATCCCCTTAAAAAAATACTTGTTCTTTCGAAAACTTATCGTAAATCAATTCATAACTAGTTAAAAAAACTTTGTTAACTTTGAAGAATACGATATAAGTAATATGAGAGTAGAGAGAAAAACAGCAGTTTTATCCTGGTTCACCCCAAACCGTGGGCTACGTCCAGTCCTCAGATATCCTTCTGAGATTTCACTATCTCTGAATTGTTTACAAGTATTCTTTCGACTGAGCCTCTCCAGGTCTCTTTACAGCAAGTATTATTTTACTCTTAGCCTCTTCAGGCTATCTGTAACACTTTCTAATTGAAAGAATAGTAAAGAGCTTGTTACAATAGAAATGCTCTTAACACTGTTCACTCGAAATATCGTTCACAATTTTTCTCTCAGATAATCTGAAAAATCAAACGTTGAATACTCAGAGTTTTATGACGTTTCATAAAGTTGCATAAAGTTGTTTCTTCTTCAATCTCGACTCTTATTTATAATCGGGTCTTCAACTGTTTCTTGATTATCTGCTTCTTGATTCTTAAAAGAAACGGTTATTCAGTTTGATTCCATAACTAACTCAAACTGATGTTTCTTTCTTCTGTCTGACATTTTGTATCGGCTGCTTTTCTTGTATCAGCTGATTTTTTGCTTCCGTCTGCTTTCTGTTGTAAAGCTTCCGTCTGCTTTTCTCTTGTAAAGCTTCCGTCTATTTTTTGTAAAGCTTCCGTCTGCTTTTCTCTTGTAAAGCTTCCGTCTATTTTTTGTAAAGCTTAATCGCTTTTGTAAAGCTTAGTTTGTTTTTGTAAAGCTTAGCCTGCTTTTCTCTTGTAAAGCTTCCGTCTGCTTTTCTCTTGTAAAGCTTCCGTGTAACACCCCACTCCCGTAAGACCCGAACCCGATATCGTGGGTGATATCCGAGTCCATGTCCCACGAGAGTGGCGTACTACATCAGTCGGTTTAAAATTCAAGATATACATTTTTTTCTTTTCTTCAGAGCCATCAACTCCACGCTCACACGGCAAACACAGTAAGTAAATAAAATCCGTGTTCAATATAAACCCGCTTCAGCTTATTACAGTCATCCAAAGAATAATTACAATCACCAATGCAAGTAAAATATTACTACCACAATGGCTCAAGAAAATACAATGCCTTGTTATACGTTGATTGCGGAATACAATTTACTAAGACACTAATGCAGACTAACCGATCCCGACCTCTAACCTTTACTCGTCTACAGAGACATACTCCGTGTCAACCGGGGTATTCTTCAGACCTGAAAATAGATGCAAATTTTGGGTGAGTTTTGCGAACTCGGAGAAACCATCATCGATGGTTCACTCAACTCATGCATTCACCAATCATATTAGCACGGTAGCATTGCGGTAATATCACATATTATCACATTTCAGTTCCAATTTCATATACACATACAATTTCATCATTTACATCTTCCGGTCATTTACAAATATATATATATATGCAATGCGATGTGACACTGCTCCATTTTCATTTCGTTGTTGTGACCGGTATACCAAATGCCATCCCGATGCGGCACATTGCGTTGAGCCGTGGCTTTGAAAACATGGGCTTGAAGCCTCGATATATTGAGCTCGGCTCAATACGTTGGACACGAGGTCACGTGCGCTGGTAAAGCTCACATACGTTAGGCGTGATATGCCCCGATCATATGGGTTGCTCCGGCCACTGTTGCGCTTTTATCGATCACACATTTATGTTTATGCATGCAATGTACATATTCCAATTTCCATTTACATATCATTACTATTTGCCAATTCTTGGACTTTCGGTCCAGTATTTCAATTATCTACATTTCCAATTTATTGCATCCTACTATATCACATTTACAATCCCATCCAATGTATCAAACGAAATGCATAATTAACACTTCAATATCAATTTCCCATTTCCTCGGACCTCCGTCCGAGATCTCCAATATAACATTTACAAACAAGCGATTTACTCACAAGTAGCACTTCGTTATCTCATTCCAAATATTTCAGACACCTATGGTCCAAATCAATCAAATTCAAATACACATAAACTATAAACCTCCATTATCTCCATATGGCATAATTGCAAAACTTAAACACATAAAGGTTGAGGAACCAACTAGGTTACTCACCTATTACTCCGAGCTAACGGGAAAGCCTCGTGGACGTCGGTCAATCGACGCCCAATTGGACCTCTATATGAATCGAGAAAAAGTACGAGTCACTAAGTATGAAATTTGTGCTCATGTTGATGAGATATGCATGTTCATGGCAATCCGGTCCTAATTCAATATTTTCCCATACTAAAATTCTATCAAAATTAGAAATCCATAAGGCCGACGGTGCATAATTCGGACCTTTATAGGTCCCCAATTAAATAAAACAGTGTTTACAAGTTCCATCAATAGGCTACGTCAAATTCTCGCCTAAAAATTCCGTTTTCATAAAATGAAATTAAATATTCAACGAATCCGATGCCTCTGGAATCAGGTCAATCGGACGTCGGACGGAAAGAAATTGACAAAGAACAATTGTACCATTTAATACCAAATAAAATTTAAAAAATAAACATTTCCACGCTGCTCGCCTCATGAGGCGAGACGCCGCCCTCGCGAGGCGATTTCACCTCACTGCGTCATGCGGGGAGGCGCCGCCTCGCGACCAGCCTCTTTAATCTCGCCTCGAGGCGCAGCGTCGCCTCGCGAGGCTGAATCACCTCGCTTGTCATCGCGAGGCGTCGCCTCGCGACCAGCCCGATATCTCGCCCTCGAGGCGATATGTCGCCCTCGAGACGGCGAGTCACCTCTGCCTTGCCTTTTCCTTTTTTTTCAGATTTCAATCCTACTTTTCCAACTACTCTAACTTTTAGCACACAAATCAGAAAATACCCACTATACCTCATTGGAAAGCTTATGAAAAGCTCTACAATTCTCAAGAAGACCATAAAAATCAATTCCAACCCTAAGGGGTCAAATAATCCATCAAACCTTCTGCCTTCACAATTTCCATCAACACAGAGCAGTACATTTACAATTTCATAACTCACTGATTCCTTAGTAATAAATTACCACAAAAATATGGTCAACAAGTTCACAATGTCCTCTACAACTTTCATGAACAATCCAAAATCAAATTCTATTTCTACACCAGTCCATTAATTCATTCAATGTCACTGTCCCTGAAATCCTTCACTTTGGCAGTAATCTTACAAGAAGCATAACTTCCAGTATATAAGTCAATAAAATCAGAACTTTATATCCTTGTAAAGATAACATCTCAAACTTCAATTTTCATGAAGCACTCAACATCCAATTCGATCTCTAACAATTTAAACATTGTTATGGAAGTTTCTGTTATGATCAGCCACTCATAACCTAATATAGGGTCAGTTTTGAAATATCATAACTCCCAATTCTGACTTCTAAAATTACAAACCATATGTCATTTTCAAGGTAATCTTTCCTCTACAACTTTTCAGAAGCTCACTCACACCAATTCAGTCCACTTAAAATGTTAAAATTGCCTCCAATCAGTAAACTCACAAAATCACACTTAAGCTAGGTTTCATCCAAAATGCTCAAAACCAGTCATTAGTAATCAATTCATATCTCCCAATACACAATTCTAAAATAGCAAGATCAGTAGCAATGGAAAGATAATTCAATATGCTACAACTTCCATGAAGATCATTTTCCCTAATTCCATCTCAATTAATTCATAAAAATCAACAAAACTCAGATGTCATGGTTGCGGTTACTGTTCACAGGCAATGGAACAGCAACTTTCCATGCAAAATTTCACCCTTCTATCATTGAAATTCAACAACACCTATTTCACACTAAATTGAAGCCAACATTCCAAAGTTTCAGTGGCCACTAACCTTACCTCATTTTCATTTCTATACAATAAGTTATGAATAAAACAGTAACATCAATATAATTCCAATTTTCCAGATTAAAGGTTAACCTTAGTTCAATCACTTCCAATACCTTTTCTCATCACTAGACATCAAAATAAATATAAATTAAATATCAATCCAGTCATACATATACTAGGGTTTATACTGAAAAATTTACAGCATTAAATTCCTCCATTCAAAACTCAATTAATTATCCATAATCAATTCAAAATCAAACCATATCATTACTTTCAATTCAGTCATCACTTAGCTTTATGCCCTTACTTTAAATCATATAATCAACACTTTAATGTCTACATGAACCTTATACATGCTTTAAATCCTTATATTAACTACCCCATACTATCATGACATTTAATTCCATGTAAATACACCATTTAAAGATCAAAACTTAAATAACAACTTACCTAATTCAAACCTCCTTCAAACCTTCAACAACCACTTCTAACTCCTACACCAAGGATCAACCTCCTTCCCTTCTCAAGTATACACAAAACTCATCATCTAACTTTGATGAGATCAAGAGATGGTAGCTTAAAGTTGCAAAGAGAGAAGAGTAAAAGGGAAAATTCGATGGTTGCAAATGAAGAGCTTGTTTTGTGTTTGTGTGTATGTGTTTCGGATGGCTTTTACAAAGCCTCAAAAAAATCAATCTTCTCCTTACCTTTAAACACATACACATCCGAGAGAGAGTGAAGAGAGGCATTTAATGTTGCCTTTTAATTGGCAAATTATAATTGGTCCACATATTTAAAGAAAAGTCAAATTATTACTTATTTAATCCAGTCCAAACTTTTACTCCATTTTACTCCAATGGCTCTACTTTCAGTCCCAAAATAATATACCCCATATTACAGTACCATTGGGTAGCGATTTTTGCTACCGAGAATCGTTCGCCAATTGGCGATTTATCCGGTCCGAAAATTTCCCCGAATTATTTTTCTGAGAATTAATGAAATTCCCTAAAATTATAAAACAGGTAACAGTGCACTCCAAATAATTTTTCAATCACGAAAATCACCTTTTCTACTCCAAAACAAGTTTAGGCCACCGACGCTTTTGCCGGTCCGGGAATTTTCTCCGAAAATTCCAGAAAAATTCCTATAAATCCTAAAATGTAAAACGCTTAATAAATAAGACTCGAATAATTTTTCAAATCCCATAACCACGTTAATCACAATAAAATACCGTTAGCCCAATTACCGGAATGTCATGAATGCATTTATTGTAATTCCATGTACACAATTGATACTGTATCAATCCTATTATGCATGAACAGTTCTAAATATTCCTATTAGTCCCATCCTATGCCAAGTTTACTATTTTACCCATCCGGGAGGGGTGGATGTTACAATTCTCCCTCCTTATAAGAATTTCGTCCTCGAAATTCCCAAATAACCATTCACTATGACAATAATCATATGAGTCTATATATCCTATACACTTTTCCACTTAATAATTCACTTATCGAGTGATCACTATAACCACTCTCGATGCGTGGTTCGCCATCGATTTGGCTAACTCGTTATCACTTAGTACAAGAAACGGATTTGACAAACTATCGGTTGGCATCTCATGTTCTTAGCTATCTCACTTGCCATTTCTAGAATAGGCACTACCCTTGGTTCCGATATTGACTCGATTCAAGATTTTCAAATCTATTCACGATCACATTTTATCCTTCTAATACCTTTTTCCTACAAAGGCCATATAGTCCAATTCAGATTCCATCGAGGACATCTCCATGTCTTTGGTACCTCCCTTAATCACGCCGTGACGATTTACATTCCCTTGGTACCAATACAAGAACATTTAATTCCACTTCACTATAATCAAGAATAATGTACCTAATGCAGCCATTTATTATATACCATTCACTTTATGTTCAAATTCGATTCTCGTAAGACACTTCATCGCTCTATAGTGTTCACACACTTTATTCGGATATACATTTTACTCGCCTCATTTGTCCGATCCGATTCCACTTTAGCTAACCATGCGCCTTCCTAAGTCACTTTCCTTTTCTCACACATTTCAGCCTCAAACCCATTATGGTCTTTAACTCTCAAGAGCACTATGCGTTGTAACAAGATATATTCTCCAAAGGAATCAAAACTCTATAACAAGAACATAATCAAACCCTTTTCCTATTGGACATTCAACCTATAAACAGTTGAGCCAAGAATCACTTCATTCTATACCTACAATTACTCAATTTCACTTTTCAAATATTTGACTAGAATGTCTAACTTTGATAGTTCACTTTCTTGTTCTTATGCCTTTTATCGGGTACACTTACTTCTTCTTCAACTTTTGTTCACTATAGTTTTCCAATTCCATTTGTATATTCAAACTCATCATAAAACTTCCTCTTTACTTTCTCGCACTCTTCACCTTTCTTATCACTATTCTTACAACTTCATTTTTCTGAAACACCTCACTATTACCCATAATCTGCTTGACAATCATTGACAATCCCAATATCTCAGAATTGATCCGCTCATTGCAGATTATCGTATCTATACTGCCTCTTTCCTCAAATTAACACGTTGTATGCTTATAGGATTCTCTGATCTCCAAGGCTTTCAATCATGAGAATGGCACTAATACCCTTTTATCACAGTCGTTCAATTTATTTCATACTTGTTCAACATATTGTCGCAGCTCAATACTCACGCCCACTTTTCCCAAAGGTATGATATCATCGATCGATTCCTCAATTAATCTTATCGTTCTTTTCACTTTTCACTGCTCAACACTTCTCAACACATTCTGTCTCTAATCACGTTACTACCATTGTTTACCTCGCATAATTCCCTATTAGGGTCTTATTGACGTATCAGATATCTTTTACCCTTTTCATCGAGTCTACACCGAGTGTATCTACAATTTCTTTATGAAGGTGTCACTACATCACCTCTTTGTCAGCTTCCTTTTGACCCTCTTGTCTCTATTCGCTTCTTTTCATTTCTCTTCTCAACTGTTTTCATATCATTCATATCAACATATGTTGATACCTTGTCATCCATATTTAAACCTCCAAAATTCGGGACTCTTTTATTCTTCGCTTCAAATCTAAATTCCTCAACAGGTTTTGCATCATAAGCGGAGATCGATTCACTTCACATTGCAATAGAATCACCTCAAATTAAAATCTCACTCATATTGGATACTTTACATTTCTGTACATACAAAGGTGATAACCTCAACTAGATGAGCTATGTCCCAATTTCACCTTTAATTTTGTCCGCATTTCTATCCATTTGACCGCTCGTCTTGATACCATCTTTATACGGTTCATTTAAAGTCTCATCAATCAATTATTATCCCTAATTGCTTTTCAATCCTTCTTCACTATAATGCATATCTCAATTAGAACAATTTTATGCCATAATTTAAATATCAGAACATTCCTTTCACGAAGGTTCCTTACGACAGTCACTTAAACACTTTCTTTACCACTTGTTCTGTAATCTATACCAGAATCACTTTTCAGTTCCTCTCATACAGGTACACTCAGTCCACCTTTGTCTTACTTTAACCTCTTAAGAACTTCACACTTATAATCACTCTAAACATTTACCGCTCATTTCCTCTATGATTTCCATATATCTGTCACATACATTTCATTAATCACAATCAACATTACTGTCCAATAGATATCCCCAACAGTAAATCGACTTAAATACAATAACTCTTTTCATATACCGCTATTGTGGTTTCATTCTTTTCAAGATCTTTATTTCATTCTCACCATATCATTAAACTGTATGTCTCATTCCCCTATCCGTTACGTGCAACTTGACCTTGTAAGGTCATAACAATTTGGCTTCTCATCTTATGATCTTTATTCCTATTTTTTTTATTACATTTTTCGCTACTTATCTTCTATTTTCCTCAAATAGTTTATGATCGGTGTTCATAGTCCCCAATACCCGACAAAATCGTTGATACCACTCCATTTTATCTCTATCTATATGCCTATCTCTTTACCATTTTTGTGTCCATATACACCTAATTCAGTATTTTCCGATACACCATCAGTAAAAAAAAAATCATCTGTCTGTCTTTTTCTTTTAAGATTTTATCATACGAATTTCCAACCTCGAAGCACAATAATCACATAACAATTTCAGTCTCAAACTTATGCGGTCTAGTTCATAACCATTTCCCGAATTCATTTCAGTCTATCTTTACACTTTTACATTCTTTCAGTTCTCAATAAACCATTACAGCACTCTCTTGAGCTTCTTTCCATTTCGCTATCATCATCTGCTTATAAGATCTACTGATCTCTAACTCGAATACAGTGAATCAAAATATGCCCGATTGGACCATCTACATTTTACTCAATTCCAATATTTCCCCCTTTCATGTCATATACAGTCAGAACTGTAATTACCTAACCATCCCGGGCATTTAATCTCACTTAGATCTACTATAATCAATATGCTTCCCATATCTCTAATGGACCTCTCCAAGTTCTCAACATCTGCATTTTTCTGTCACCATAACATTGTCAATTTAATTCGGAAATTCTTAATCGCCTAGGCCAACACACCATTCTCATTATCACATATGAGGGTTTCCAACCCAAGACAATTTCAATCTTCTTATCCATTTTCCTTTATCCTTTCCTAATTGATTATCCCTTTGGGATTTACACTCTAATCCAAGATCACTCTTCTCTCACTTAATCACTTAACACTTATGCACCTGTAGGATTTATCCTCGAGCGACTCGACTAGGATCGATTACCACGATCTGCAACGACACGACTCAAATGCATGAAACCTATGTTCCAAATCGTGCCCTGATACATTACGCATCATCGGGCTCGATACCACCTAAATGTAACACCCCACTCCGTAAGACCCAACCCGATATCGTGGGTGATATCCGAGTCCATGTCCCACGAGAGTGGCGTACTACATCATCGGTTTAAAAATTCAAGATACATTTTTTTTTCTTTTCTTCAGAACCATCAACTCCACGCTCACACGGCAAACACAAGAAGTAAATAAAATCCGTGTTCAATATAAACCTGTTTCAGCTTATTACGGTCATCCAAAGAATAATTACAATCACCAATGCGGTAAAATATTACTACCACAATGGCTCAAGAAAATACAATGCCTTGTTATACGTTGATTGCGAATACAATTTACTAAGACACTAATGCGCATACCTAACCGATCCCGACCTCTAACCTTTACTCGCTCACAAGAGACATACTCCTGTCAACCGGGTATTCTTCAGACCTGAAAAATAGATGCAAATTTTGGGTGAGTTTTGCGAACTCGGTGAGAAACCATCATCGATGGTTCACTCAACTCATGCATTCACCAATCATATTAGCACACGGTAGCATTAATAAGAATATCACATATTATCACATTTCAGCCCAATTTCATATACACATACAATTTCATCATTTACATCTTCCAATATTTACAAATATATATATATATGCAATGCGATGTGACACTGCTCCATTTTCATTTCGTTGTTGACTGCATACCAAACCGCCCCAAGAACGGGCATATTCGCTGAGCGGTGGCTCGAAAACATCGGGCTTGAAGCTCGATATATCGAGCTGCGGCTCAATACGTTGGACCCGAGGTCTGTGCGCTGAAATAAAGCTCTCACATACGTTACGTGATATGCCCCGACATAAAGGGTCGCTCCGTCACAACCGCTTTTATCTCGATCACACATTTATGTTTATGCATGCAATGTACATATTCCAATTTCCATTTACATATCATTACTATTTGCCAATTCTTCTGACTTTCGGTCCCAGATTTCAATTATCTACATTTCCAATTTATTGCATCCTACTATATCACATTTACAATCCCATCCAATGTATCAAACGAAATGCATAATTAACACTTCAATATCAATTTCATTTCTCGGACCTCCGTCCGAGATCTCCAATATAACATTTACAAACAATTACTCACAAGTAGCACTTCGTTATCTCATTCCAAATATTTCGATACACCTATGGTCCCAAATCAATCAAATTCAAATACACATAAACTATAAACCTCCATTATCTCCATATGGCATAATTGCAAAACTTAAACACATAAAGGTTGAGGAACCAACTAGGTTACTCACCTATTACTCCGAGCTAACGCCGAAAGCCTCGTGACGTCGGTCAATCGACGCCCAATTGGACCTCTATATGAATCGTAAAAGTACGAGTCACTAAGTATGAAATTTGTGCTCATGTTGATGAGATATGCATGTTCATGGCAATCCCATCCTAATTCAATATTTTCCCATACTAAAAATTCTATCAAAATTAGAAATCCATAAAGCCGACGATGCATAATTCGGACCTTTATAGGTCCCCAATTAAATAAAACAGTGTTTACAAGTTCCACATAGGCTACGCCAAATTCTCGCCTAAAAATTCTGCTTTCATAAATGAAATTAATATTCAACGAATCCGATGCCTCCGAATTAGGTCAATCGGATGTCGGACGGAAAGAAATTGACAAAGAACAATTGTACCATTTAATACCAAATAAAATTTAAAAAATAAACATTTACGTAAATCGCCTCATGGGCGAGACGCCGCCCTCGCGAGGCGATTTCACCTCATCTGTCATGAGGGCGAGGCGCCGCCTCGCGACCAGCCTCTTTAATCTCGCCTCGCGAGGCTTAACGTCGCCTCGCGAGGCTGAATCACTGCTGTCAGCGAGGGCGAGGCGCCTCGCGACCAGCCCGATATCTCGCCATGAGGCGATATGTCGCCTCATGAGACGGCGAGTCACCTCCGCCTTGCCCTTTTCCTTTTTTTTCAGATTTCAATCCTACTTTTCCAACTACTCTAACTTTTAGCACACAAATCAGAAAAATACCCACTATACCTCATTGGAAAGCTTATGAAAAGCTCTACAATTCTCAAGAAGACCATAAAAATCAATTCCAACCCTAAGGGGTCAAATAATCCATCAAACCTTCTGCCTTCACAATTTCCATCAACACAGAGCAGTACATTTACAATTTCATAACTCACTGATTCCTTAGTAATAAATTACCACAAAAATATGGTCAACAAGTTCACAATGTCCTCTACAACTTTCATGAACAATCCAAAATCAAATTATATTTCTACACCAGTCCATTAATTCATTCAATGTCACTGTCCCTGAAATCCTTCACTTTGGCAGTAATCTTACAAGAAGCATAACTTCCAGTATATAAGTCAATAAAATCAGAACTTTATATCCTTGTAAAGATAACATCTCAAACTTCAATTTTCATGAAGCACTCAACATCCAATTCGATCTCTAACAATTTAAACATTGTTATGGAAGTTTCTGTTATGATCAGCCACTCATAACCTAATATAGGGTCAGTTTTTGAAATATCATAACTCCCAATTCTGACTTCTAAAAATTACAAACCATATGTCATTTTCAAGGTAATCTTTTCCTCTACAACTTTTCAGAAGCTCACTCACACCAATTCAGTCCACTTAAAATGTTAAAATTGCCTCCAATCAGTAAACTCACAAAATCACACTTAAGCTAGGTTTCATCCAAAATGCTCAAAACCAGTCATTAGTAATCAATTCATATCTCCCAATACACAATTCTAAAAATAGCAAGATCAGTAGCAATGGAAAGATAATTCAATATGCTACAACTTCCATGAAGATCATTTTCCTAATTCCATCTCAATTAATTCATAAAATCAACAAAACTCAGATGTCATGGTTGCGGTTACTGTTCACAGGCAATGGAACAGCAACTTTCCATGCAAAATTTCACCCTTCTATCATTGAAATTCAACAACACCTATTTCACACTAAATTGAAGCCAACATTCCAAAGTTTCAGTGGCCACTAACCTTACCTCATTTTCATTTCTATACAATAAGTTATGAATAAAACAGTAACATCAATATAATTCCAATTTTCCAGATTAAAGGTTAACCTTAGTTCAATCACTTCCAATACCTTTTTCTCATCACTAGACATCAAAATAAATATAAATTAAATATCACTCCAGTCATACATATACTAGGGTTTATACTGAAAAATTTACAGCATTAAATTCCTCCATTCAAAAACTCAATTAATTATCCATAATCAATTCAAAATCAAACCATATCATTACTTTCAATTCAGTCATCACTTAGCTTTATGCCCCTTACTTTAAATCATATAATCAACACTTTAATGTCTACATGAACCTTATACATGCTTTAAATCCTTATATTAACTACCCCCATACTATCATGACATTTAATTCCATGTAAATACACCATTTAAAGATCAAAACTTAAATAACAACTTACCTAATTCAAACCCTCCTTCAAACCTTCAACAACCACTTCTAACTCCTACACCAAGGATCAACCTCCTTCCCTTCTCAAGTATACACAAAACTCATCATCTAACTTTGATGAGATCAAGAGATGGTAGCTTAAAGTTGCAAAGAGAGAAGAGTAAAAGGAAAATTGATGGTTGCAAATGAAGAGCTTGTTTTGTGTTTGTGTGTATGTGTTTCGGATGGCTTTTACAAAGCCTCAAAAAAATCAATCTTCTCCTTACCTTTAAACACATACACATCCGAGAGAGAGTGAAGAGAGGCATTTAATGTTGCCTTTTAATTGGCAAATTATAATTGGTCCACATATTTAAAGAAAAGTCAAATTATTACTTATTTAATCCAGTCCAAACTTTTACTCCATTTTACTCCAATGGCCCTACTTTCAGTCCCAAAATAATATACCCTATATTACAGCACCATTGGTAGCGATTTTGTTATCGAGAATCTAATTTGTCATTAATTGGCATTTATCCTATCCAAAATTTCCCAATTATTTTTCGAGAATTAATGAAATTCCTAAAATTATAAAACAGTAACAAGCACTCCAAATAATTTTTCAATCACGAAAATCACCTTTTCTACTCCAAAACAAGTTTAGGCTGCCATCGGGCTTTTACGGTCCGGGAATTTTCTCCGAAAATTCCAGAAAAATTCCTATAAATCCTAAAATGTAAACGCTTAACAATAAGACTCGTAATAATTTTTCAAATCCCATAACCACGTTAATCACAATAAAATACCGTTAGGCCCAATTACCGGAATGTCATGAATGCATTTATCGTAATTCCATGTACACAATTGATACTGTATCAATCCTATTATGCATGAACAGTTCTAAATATTCCCTATTAGTCCCATCCTATGCCAAGTTTACTATTTTACCCATCCAGGAGGGGGTGGGATGTTACATTCAAATCGCTTTTCTCAGACAATGATTTTACTCCTTCATCTGTCTTTTACTTCGCATGCGTCCATCTACTTTTCATTTGTATATTTCTCTTTGTTTGTCATCAAAATTATTTAATACGTAAAGTCTGGTTTGACTTAACATCTTCTTCTGGTTCAAAGAAAAAAAAAACTGAAGAAGAAAAGGTCTAAAAAATCGAAATGAAGTGCAACAAGAAGAAACCAAAGAAATCGCACTAAAGGAACTTGCTTCCATTATGGCAAGATCGCCACCGAAGCTTAAACCGTAAAGTCTATCTCGAAGAATTGAAGCGTAAGAAGGCATCGATGCCTTGACTTCTTCGTATGTTTGTCGCCGAGGTTAATACTGCTTCGACCATAACATACGGGTATTAGATACCGTTCAGGCTCATACATATGCAATGATATGCAGGCCACAGGACAAGAGATACTTCATGAAGGGAGAACTAGACTCGTGTGGGAAAAGGAGCAAGAGTTGCTGCATTAGCCGTAGGCACTTACTTTTTGTCATTCCCCACTGGGTTTGTAATTAAATTGGATGAATGTTATTTTGTACCTGTATTAACAAAGAACATATTGTCTGTTTCTTGTTTAAATAGAGCTGGTTACCATGTGACTTTTAGTAACAATGGTTGTTCTATTAGTTTGAATGGAATGCTTTATAGTACTGGTACATTATGCAATGGAATTTACATATTAGATATGTCACATCCAATTATGAATGTCAATGACACGACAAGACATAAATGAGATAATTTAAAATCAACTTACTTATGGCATTGTCGCCATAGCCATATAAATGAGAGACGCATAGCTAAGCTCCATAAGAGTGGTAGTTTAGGTTCATTTGATTATGAATCATATGATATATGCGAATCTTGTTTATTAGGCAAGATGACTAAATTACCCTTTAAGGGAAAGGGTGAACGAGCGACTGGAGTATTAGACCTAATACATTCAGATGTATGTGGTCCGATGTCCACCATGCCTGAAGTGGTTGTCTTTACTTCATTACCTTTATCGATGATTATTCTCGATATGGGTACTTGTATTCGATGAGATACAAATCAAGCATTTGAAAAGTTCAAACAATTCGTAAATGAAGTAGAAAACCAACTTGGGAAAAGTATCAAGACATTACGATCGGATCGATCGTAAGGGGAATACTTAGACCAAGAGTTTTGGATTATCTCGTGGATAATGGGATTTTATCTCAATGGACTCCTCCTTACACACCACAAAGATAATGGTGTGGCAGAAAGGAGAAATCGAACCTCATAGATATGGTACGATCAATGATGGGCTTTGCAAAGTTACCAAAATCCTTTTGGGGTATGCACTGAGACAAATTGCTTACTTATTAAATAGAGTTCCATCAAAGACGGTTGATGTTACTCCATATGAGATGTGGACTAACAAAAGACCCTATCTTACTCATTTGAAAGTTTGGGGTTGTCCTGCTTATGTGAAGCGGATACAGCCAGATAAATTTGATGCAAAATCGACAAGTGTTTGTTCGTAGGATATTCTAAAGAAACAATGGGATATCAATTCTACCTTGCCGAGGAACAAAAGGTGTTTGTTTCAAGCATGCTGTCTTTTTAGAGAAAGAGTTTTTTTACAAGAAGACAAAGGATCAAAATAGAACTTCAAGAAGTTCAAGATGCTCGAATGACGTAGATCAACTGCTCAACTCAAATCGTGACTCATATGATGAAGTAACAGCTCAACCTTCTACAACACACGAAGTTCAGAACTCACGTAGGATACGCCTATTCCCTAGAGATATGGATTTCTCGTGAATGAATGTAATGACGATTGCTCATAGAAGATGATGAGCCTACCACCTCTCAAGAGGTTCTCAAGAGTTCGTAGTCCGAGAAATGGCTTCAAGCCACGCAGTGAAATGGATTCCATGTATGAAAACCAAGTATGGACTTTGGTCGAGGCACCAAGGAATCAAACCCATAGGTGTAAATGAGTTTTTAAAAGAAAACCGACATGGATGGTAATGTGATTACCTATAAAGTAAGGCTTGTGGCTAAAGGTTTTCACAAAGACAAGGAGTCGACTACGACGAGACCTTCAAATTTCAAAGAGCAATGCTTAAATCTATTAGAATACCTTGTAAGAAAATCCCGGGAGGTACATCATATGTACCGCAGATGAAAACAAAATTTTGTTCCTGGACTTTCCCAATCCTGTGATCCCAAAGATCGGTATGAAGACATCAACCTAAATAGCCAAAAGAGACTATCTCTAAAGGTAATCCACGCAGAGATCGAAAATCTAACCGGATCAAACCCTTTGACCGGAATAGCTAGAATGATTAAAGCCTCGCTAGAGCCTACCGTCCCCGAGAGTCAAGGAAACGCTGGACCATATGCTTCGAGAAGGAGAATCGATGATGGCTTTGGAAGAAGAAGAAAATGAACTTTTAAAACAAAGCTTAACTATTAAGCTTTCAACTTTTCTCTTCCACCAAAAACCCACTTAACTCCTCTCTTCATCTCACCTTTATATGTCTTTTTAACTAATTAAAAAGGCTCCATAAGGTAAGGACAAGTGGATGGCTTTAAGCCATTCATTACTTTAATGAATAAATTAATAAACATTGAAAAATCAATGTTCATCCACATCCAACGACACGGGCAATATTTATATAATATTAATTAATTAATTACTTAATTAATTAACATATATATAATTACTAAGAGGTCCACCAAACTGGGCTCTGGCCTTACGGCTTATCGGCCCCTAAGGTCAAAATGTACTCCTAAACCTTTCTTAGCAATATCGATGTCGCGATCTCATCGACATATCCCAATCCCATGGGATCCATTTAATCCATTTACTCTCCATAATTGGAACTCGTCCAATTACTATTTTACTGCATTCTCTCAAACACTCTTACGTGTGACCCTTTAGCTCCTTGCTATGTTGGCCACTTAGATTAACAATTAATCTCGAGCAAGTCATGAGCGGTATCTAGCAACACATCATGACCCCTAATTGACCGGAAAGTAATCGGTTTGATGTATTCATCACGAACCGATCACTAACCTTCCATGTATAATTACTGCAATTCGTCCTTTCACCATCCTATACCCCACTTGGTTATGAGTATGGTCAGTGTCAACTCTCACTAGATCGAAGTCTAGCCTAAGTGATATCAGTTCTCGCCCTAGGACTCATTACTCTATATGTCAATGAAGACACTCTTCATGACATACATGCCGCCACCTTAGTAATGATCCCGACAAGAGGCTACGGGTATCTCTTCGCTAATCCGTAAGTGGTGAATCCTTTATTGGCTACTCAATTATCTTCAATACCTCAAGTCGCACTCCAAGCACCACCCTATGAGTTACCTCGAAGGCAACAAGGAATGGAGTCAAAGCACATGATCAAGATTCAAGATATCCTCGAGTACCTCAAGTCTAAGGATACTTGCACCATTGCTATGATGAGATTATCACTGACACTTAGATAAGATATCTATGTGATGATCTCATGGCAGTCATCCAATGTACTTACTACTACTAGTAAGCATCCACATGTCAATTCTAAATATCTCATATTTACGCTTCGAGATCCACCGCTTGATCCAATCAATGAATATGACATGTGTTAGTCTATCCGGATTAATGATGTCCAGCCTCATTAATCCTATGACTAGGAGAATTTAGATATCGACATAATTGCACATGATAGGAATCTCTTAGTATGATCACATCATAATTTCCTTCACGCTATGTCATATATCATGGACTTCATTAATTCGATTAAAGATCCAATCAATTCATAAACAATGTTTATGAATATCAAATTAATGAATAATGCCTTCCTTTATTTATTCATAAAGTCCGCACACCACTTTCAATAAAAAACGCTAAAGGGATTGCCTTTAGGGCACAAAATAAACAAGATCGATTTGAACAAGTCGACTTATCGAATGAACAAGTCGACTTATCGGCATCGAACATGTGTAAGTCGACTTACACATGGTACAAGTCGACTTATCACTTACAAATCTCCCACTTGACCTAAAGCCAATCGCCTTAGTATCTAATACCATAAGCGAGTCCATGAGAATCACAATTCTCCCGTGACAATGGCTTTGTCAACGAATCAAAGAACACTTTGCTCGGGAATTCTCTCTATCAGATATCATCTCGACTAATGATGTCCCTAATCGGTGAAGTACGAGTTTGGATCCTCGATAAGACCTCGTTCTTTTGCTGCAAGACTAGCCCCATTGTATCACAATACAATCCTCAGGCCCATCACGCCTAGGGACCGATCAAGTTCAAGAATGAACTTCGATCCAAACCGCCTTCCTTTGCGATCTCACGCGGCAATGTACTCGCCTCGGTTGATGAATCAGCCATCCTCTTGATTGAACTTTTCCAATCGACCGCCACGCTTATTCAAGTTGTTAATGTATATAACCCGATTATGATTCGTAATCATCCTTATCGATTAAATACTAGCATCTCAATGCCCGCCATTGGAGATTTCCATCTCCATAGATCAAGAAAACATCCTTAGGCTTCGCAAGTACTTGAGGATATTCTCGACACCACCCAAAGGACCTCACCAGATCCGATTGGTATCCGTCAGAACACTTAGAGCATACGATACATCGGGCCTCGTACATAGCATTGTTCCATGTTAAACCTCTTTAGCATCTCATCTATGTACGACGATTGTGAAAGACCAAGCAACCTTTTGATTTATCTTTATAAATCTATATCCCTAAGATATAAGTTGCTTCACCAAGGTCTTTCATCGCAAATCGATTGACAACCAAATTTTAACTCGATTGCAACATAGAGACATCGCTTCCCAAAGAATAAAGATGTCATCTACATACAATACAAGGAATACGATTGCAATCCCATTAACCTTCTTATACACAATAATCATCCGGATTTTGTGAGAAATCAAACTCTTTGATTGACTCATCAAACGGATAACCCAACTCTGGATGCTTGCTTCAATCCAAACATGGATTTACAAGCTTGCATACCTTTCGCCATCGATGGAAGTGAAGCCCTCTGGTCAGGTCATACACATCCTCTGCAGATTTCCTCTCAGAAAGTCGTCCTCACATCCATTTGCCATATCTCATAATCATAATGAGTGGCAATGGCTAGGAGTATCCTAATGGATTTAAGCATTGTTACGGGTCAAGGTCTCGTTATAGTCAACTCTTCGTGCGTGACTTAAATCCTTTAACCGAAGCATTGCTTTATAGGTAATCAAATTACCATCCATGTTGGTTTTCTTCGAAAACTCCTTTGCACCTCGTGGGTTTTATCCTTCGTGTAACAACCAAAGTCCATACTTGGTTTTCATACATGGAATCCATTTCGATTTCATGGGACAAAGCCATGTTCCGCATCAACTTTTCGTAACCTATTCATAGGTAGTACGCCATCATCTCGTATGAGCAATACGCCATTCTGCTCCTCACGAGAAATTCATATCTCTCGAACAAAGGCGTATCCTACTTAACCTACGTAAATTGTGTGTAGTAGAAGGTTGAACTGCTACCTCATCTATGTGAGTGACAGCTTTGATTCAGCGATTGATTCGCTTGTTCGAGCATCTTGAACTTCTCAAAGTTCAACTTTGCTCCCACCGTGTCTCTTGTAAAAGAAACTCTTTCTTTAAGAAAAAAGATGCTTGGAAACAAACAACTTTTGTTCCTAAGCAAGGTAGAATTGATATCCCATTTAACAAACACTTGTCGACTTTGCATCAAGCTTAATCTCGACCGTGTCCGCTGACGAAGGTGACAATCCCAAACTTTCAAATGAGAAAGATAGGCTTTCGGTTAATCCATATTTCCATATGGAGTAACCACAATCGCTTTTAATGGAACTCTGTTTAGCAAGTAAACAAATTGTCTCGAGCGATATTCCCAAAACTGCAGTAAAACCTATCATCAATCGCACTATGTCTAACAAGGTTCGATTTCTCCTTTCGAATACACCATTGTCTTTGCGGCGTGTAAGGTGGAGTATATCGAGATAAAATCCCATTATCTCTGAGATAATCAAAACTGTTGGTCTAAGCATTTTCCACCACGATCAGATCGTAATGTATTCATACTTTTACCAAGTTAGTTTTCTACTTCATTTCTGAATTATTTGAACTATTCAAATGCTTCAGATTTGTATCTCATCAGATACAGGTACCCATATCGTGAATAATCACCGATAAAAGTAATGAAGTAACGACAACCACTTCTAGCATGGATGGACATCGGACCGCATACATCTGAATGTATTAGGTCTAATATTCCATTCACTCGTTCACCCTTTCCTTTAAAGGATTACTTAGTCATCTTGCCTAATAAACAAGATTCGCATGTGTCATATGATTCATAATCAAATGACCCTAAACATCCACTCTTATGGAGCTTAGCGATGCGTGTCTCATTTATATATGGCCAAGCCGACAATGCCATAAGTAAGTTGATTTTAAATTATCTCGATTATGTCTTTCCGCGTCATTGACATTCTTAATTGGATATGACATATCTAATATGTCAATTCCATTGCATAATGTACGAGTACCATAGAGCATTCCATTCGAACTAATAGAACAACCATTGCTACTAAAAGTCCAATGGAAACTAACACTAATTAAACATAAAACATACAATATGTTCTTTGTTTAAAACAGGTACAAAATGTCAATCATCCAATTTGAATACAAGCCCAAGAGGGAGTAATAAGACATAAGTTTCACGGCTAATGAAGCAACTCTTCTTTGCATTATCTACACGAAGGTCTAGTTCTCCTTTATGAGTCGCTCATCGTCCCCGAGGCCTCGTGATATCATTTCATGTGTATGAGCCACAACCGGTATCTAATACCAATATGTTTTGATCAGGAATAGTATTAACCTCAATGACAAACATAATTGAAGGAGCAGAGGCATCCGATGCCTTCTTCTGCTTCAGGGACTCCAGATAGATTTTACAGTTTCGCCTCTAGTGACTAGTCTTGCCATAATAAAAGCAAAATCCTTTTGGGGCAGTATCTTTGGTTTTTCCTTGATGGCACTTCCATTTGGTTTCTTACCCTTTTTCTTCTTTATTTCTAAAAGAAGAAGCATCCACCATTAGCACTTGCTATCTCTCTTGATAGTCTGCTCAGCTGTCTTGAGAAGATTGATCAGCTCAGGTATTGTAGTGGATATTTGGTTCATCCGATAGTTTAACACTTAATCGCATGAATCGCTTCGGACAATCCAACCAGAATTACGTCTCTACTTAACTCATAATCCATTACAAATCCTAAGACGGCCAATCTCTCAATATAGCCATTTATCTTTAGGGCATACTGCACAGCAGTCGTCCCTGAAGCCATCTTTGTGGTGAAGAGAAGCCTTGAGGTCTCGAACCTTTCAGACCGAGCTTACTCATCAAACAGCTCCCTAAGATGAAATACTATAGAGTGAGCATCCATGGACTCATGTTGCTGCTGCAGCTCTGGTGACATCGAGGCAAGCATAAAGCAAGTATCCATATCACTGTCCTTTAGATGCTTACAATATGCTTTCTGATCCTTATCGAAGCATCGACAAGAAAGTGCAATCGGAAGTGGAACATCTAGACGTATCCGGTTCCTCGGATCCGAGAACAATTCTCAGAGTCCTCAGCCAATCAAGAAAATTCAGTCCAGAATAGAGAGCGAAATTCACACTGAAAAACTTCTTCAATCAACCTAACGCGATAGAGAGAAGGAATGATAGGATAGAAATGCCTGCATGATCATAAGGACTTGCATGATATGCATATGGCTTCCACTAGTTTCCTAGAATCCATAACCTCTTTACTTAATCCGGAGAAACAAAGTGACATAATGTCCTAGTGGGTCGATATCCGACATTGCTAAGAGTGACCTTGGGTTTACCCAACAAGCCACAACTTAGGTCAATCGGTAGGTATCGGTCATACCAATTGCATCATCGATAACCGACATTAAGAATGACCTCGAGTTTGCTCAACAAGCCACCTTATGTCTCGGAGGTATCGATATACCAATTACATCTTAGACACAACTATCGATCGCTATCAACTTGTTGATGTATGCACTTCATTGGGTATCAACTCTTTGACGCGATACATCCGATGTATGCTACCCAATTTCGCCTCGTCACGTTGACCTCGAGTTTACTCAACAAACCAACGCTCTAGTGAAAACCCACCCATTAATCCGAAAATATTATTTTCATGGTTCGAACATATCCAGATAGAGTGAGCTTGGGTTTACCTAACAACCCAACCCTATAAGAACTCGGTTCTTACCATATTAATGGAAGGCGTTAGTTTTCATATACCGAGGAGGGATTTGGGTCTCATCTACTTCTTCTCCAAGCCGTAGGATTATAGTCACCATGACTATATGATATGATTTAGGTTTCATCAATCACATTGAATCAATCCTTATAATCATCCATCATCCCACCTATGCATGCCACAAGTCGACTTTCATCAAATGCAAGTCGATTTATGCTTCGCTTCACACACAAGTCGACTTGTGAAGTTTAACAAGTCGACTTATGTCATCTGCCCATGAACAAGTCGACTTACAAGGTACTACAAGTCGACTTATGTCATCTGCCCATGAACAAGTCGACTTACAAGGTACTACAAGTCGACTTATACTGAGATCTTGAACAAGTCGACTTATTCTTCAAACAAGTCGACTTATCCGTAAAACAAGTCGACTTATCCGTAAAACAAGTCGATTTATTCAAATGAACAAGTCGACTTATGTCCCATATAAGTCGACTTATCCAGGAAATTTTGCTAAAATCTCTAATCGACTAATTCCTCAATCCATGCAATTCCAATTCACAATACCATTATACCTAGGGTAATATCTGTTAATTGATGCCTCAATGAACACTTCATTGATTCATGAATGCCTTAAATAGTCAAACTATATGAAAAGCTTGAAATGAGTCAAAACTCATTAATTTCCAAATAATTTAGGAACACCCAAATTATCATCCTAAGCATCTCTAGCTAGCACATACATTATCAAATTTACTTCAGCACATGCCATAAAAAATATGACGGTCAAAACAAACAAGATAATGCAATATACTAACGAGACGCTATTGTGATCAATTAGGCATCCGAAAATTCTAGGATAAACAAATTCAAGCAATTCAGTTTGGAAATCATACTAAATCAAGATAACACATTTTTAATCACATTAAAAATGGTGCAAGGCATTGGAACTGAAAAAGCACACTCAATCAAGCCAAGCAAAACAGTCCCAACAATTTTCACAAAACTGTCCAGTTCTGTACATTTCTCAAAATGATCAATGAAACAATTTCAATAAATTCTGAGAAAATTATATAAGTTACTACATGTTCAGAAAATGCTACATGAAGTTTTTCAGGATTTTAGGCCATCAAAAACTCAGTCAACCTAAATAACAAAACCGATTCAAAATCTGTGTTCATCAGCACAGCAATTCCCAACAGCATAGAATAAATTCGTGAATAAATATCCAATCACCTTGAAATCAAATTTCCATGCTCACAGACATTAACCAATATCTTAGAGACATGTAGGTGGAGGAAAATACGAAAAACCATTTTTCTAGAATTTATTCTCGATTTTATACTCATGCTTGTTCCAGAATCGTTTCACAAAACAACATCTGTAACCTTAGGGAATTAATTAGCAAAAATATATCAAATCAAATCGATAAATTCTGAAAATTCATAGACATATTCTCTAACATGTTATGAACAATCCTGGGCAGAAAAATTTCGAAAACCATATCACAATATAAATTCGAAATCTGAACAGATAGCATGCATCAACAGAAAATTCCATTAGGGTTTCTGATCTCGCATAGGTTTTAGCTTCATACGGGATACCAGACGCTCTAATACCACTGTAGGAAAATCCCGGGAGGTACATCATATGTACCGGAAGCAGAAAACAAAAATTTTTGTTCCCGGGACTTTCCCGAATCCCAGGATCCCGGTATCGGTATGAAGACATCAACCTAAATAGCCAAAAGAGACTATCTCTAAAGGTAATCCACGCAGAGATCAGAAAATCTAACCGGATCAAACCCCTTTGACCCGGGAATAGCTAGAACAGATTAAAGCCTGCTAGAGCCTACCTCTGTCCTGGAGAGCTGAAGGAAACGTTGGACCATATGCTTGGAGAAGGAGAAATCGATGATGGCTTTGGAAGAAGAAGAAAATGAACTTTTAAAACAAAGCTTAACTATTAAGCTTTCAACTTTTCTCTCTTCCACCAAAAACCTACGAACTCCTCTCTTCATCTCACCTTTTATATGTCTTTTTTAACTAATTAAAAAAGGCTCCATAAGGTAAGGACAAGTGGATGGCTTTAAGCCATTCATTACTTTAATGAATAAATTAATAAACATTGAAAAAATCAATGTTCATCCACATCCAACGCACATGGGCAATATTTGTATAATATTAATTAATTAATTGCTTAATTAATTAACATATATATAATTACTAAGAGGTCCATCAAGCTGGGTGGGTCTCCCACGCCCCGGTCAAAATGACTCTAAACCTTTCTTAGCAATATCGATGTCGCGATCTCATCGGGACATATCCCAATCCATTGGGATCCATTTAATCCATTTGCTCTCCATAATTGGAACTCGTCCAATTACTATTTACTGATTCTCAAACACTCTTATCGTGTGACCCTTTAGGCTCCGGTTATGTTGGCCACTTAGATTAACAATTAATCCGAGCAAGTCATGAGCGGTATCTAGCAACACATCATGACCCCTAATTGATCGGAAAGTAATCGGTTTGATGTATTCATCACGAACCGGATCACGAACCCTTCCATGACAATTACCGTGCAATTCGTCCTTTCACCATCCTATACCCCACTTGGTTATGAGTATGGTCAAAGTGTCAACTCTCACTAGACCGAGTCTAGCCCAGTGATATCGGTTTCGTCCGGGACTCATTACTCTATATGTCAATGAAGACACTCTTCATGACATACATGCCGCCACCTTAGTAATGATCCGACAAGAGGCTATGGGTATCTCTTACGCTAATCCGAAGTGGTGAATCCTTTATTGGCTACTCAATTATCTTGAATACCTCAAGTCGCACTCCAAGCACCACCTATGAGTTACCTCGAAGGCAACAAGGAATGGAGTCAAAGCACGTGATCAAGATTCAAGATATCCTCGAGTACCTCAAGTCAAGGATACTTGCACCATTGCTATGATGAGATTATCACCGACACTTAGATAAGATATCCATGTGATGATCTCATGGCGGGTCATCCAATGTACTTACTACTACTAGTAAGCATCCACATGTCAATTCTAAATATCTCATATTTACAGCTTCGAGATCCACCGCTTGATCCAATCATGAATATGACATGTGTTAGTCTATCCGGATTAATGATGTCCGGTCTCATTAATCCTATGACTAGGAGAATTTAGATATCTTGACATAATTGCACATGATAGGAATCTCAGTAGTATGATCACATCATAATTTCCTTCATGCTATGTCATATATCATGGACTTCATTAATTCGATTAAAGATCAATCAATTCATAAACAATGTTTATGAATATCAAATTAATAAATAATGCCTTTCCTTTATTTATTCATAAAGTCTGCGCATACGACTTTGAATAAAAGCGCTAAAAAGGATTGCCTTTAGGGCACAAAATAAACGAAGATCGATTTGAACAAGTCGACTTATCGAATGAACAAGTCGACTTATCGGTACCGAACATGTGTAAGTCGACTTACACATGGTACAAGTCGACTTATCACTTACACTCCTAGCCATTGTCACTCATTACGATTATGAGATATGGCAAATGGATGTGAAAACAGCTTTCCTAAATGGAATTCTAGCTGAGGATGTGTATATGACACAACCTGAGGGCTTCACCTCCTATGATGGCGAAAAGGTATGCAAGCTTCAGAAATCCATCTATGGATTGAAACAAGCATCCAGGAGTTGGAATATCCGTTTTGATGAGGTAATCAAAGAGTTTAGTTTCTCACAAAATTCGGATGAATACTGTGTGTATAAAAAGGTCAATGGGACTACAATCGTATTCCTTGTGTTGTATGTAGATGACATATTATTGCTAGGAAACGATGTCTCTATGCTACAATCAGTCAAGATTTGGTTGTCCAAACAATTTGTCATGAAAGAGCTTAGTGAAGCAACTTATATCCTTGGGATAAAGATTTATAGAGATAGATCAAAAAGGTTGCTTGGTCTTTCACAATCAACGTACATAGACAAGATGCTAAAAAGGTTTAGCATGGAGCAATCCAAGAGAGGGTACCTTCCCATGACTCATGGGATAACACTCTCGAAATCTATGTGTCCTAAGACACAAGATGAGAGGATGCGCATGAATATGATCCCGTATGCATCTGCGGTAGGATCTATCATGTACGCTTATGTTATATCTGAGACCCGATGTATCATATGCTCTAAGTGTTACGAGCAGATACCAATCGGATCCTGGTGAGGGTCACTGGGTGGCTGTCAAGAATATCCTCAAGTACTTGCGAAGGACTAAGGATGTTTTCTTGATATATGGGGATGGAGATCTCCAGGTGAGCGGGTATACGGATGCTAGTTTCCAATCTGATAAGGATGATTCCAAATCCCAATCAGGTTATGTATTCACACTGAATGGCGGGGCAGTTAGTTGGAAGAGTTCCAAACAAGAGACAACTGTCGATTCAACGACCGAGGCAGAGTACATTGCCGCTTCGGAAGTCGCAAAGGAAGCAGTTTGAATCAAAAAGTTCATTACTAAACTTGGTGTGGTTCCTAGCAGTGATGGGCCCATGCAGTTGTATTGTGACAACAATAGGGCTATTGCGCAGGCGAAGGAACTAAGGTCTCATCAACGATCCAAACACGTACTCCGCAGATATCATCTAATCAGGGAGATTATAGGACGAGGTGATGTCCAGATCGAGAGAATTCCCACCGAGTAGAATATTGCTGATCCGTTGATAAAGCCATTATCACAAAAGAGTTCTGATTCTCATGTACTCGCCTATAGTATTAGATATCAAGGTGATTAACTTTAGGTCAAGTGGGAGATTGTTAGACTAGTGCCCTGAAAGCAATCACTTTTAGCGCATTTTCTACAAAGTTGTGTACATACTTTATGAATAAATAAAGAAAAGCATATTTCATTAACTTGCTGTTTATTATTTATGAATGGATATTGATCTATAAGCAAATTAATGAAGACCATGATATATGACATAGCATGAAGGAAATTGTGATGTGATCATACTACTGAGATTCCTATCATGTGCAATTATGTCGAGATTCAAATTATCCCTAGTCATAGGATCACCGAGACCGACATCGGTAATCCGAGAGACTAGTACATCTCAAGCTCCTTGATTTAATCAAGCAGTGGATCTCAGAAGCTGTAAATATGAGATATTTAGGGTTGAGATGTGGATGCTTACAAGAGGTAGTAAGTACATTGGATGACCTGCTATGAGATCATCACATGGATGTCCTATTCTAATGTCAGTGATAATCTCATCATAGCAATGGTGCAAGTATCCTTAGACTTGAGGTGCTCAAGGATATCTTGGATACTGATTCTGTGCTTTGACTCCATTCCTTGTTGCCTTACAGAGGTCGCTCATAGGGTGATGATTGGGTACAGCTTGAGATATTCGAAGATAATTGAGTAGTCAATAGAGGATTCACCACTTCTGTGATAGCAGAAGATGATACCTATGGCCTCTTGTCAGGGTCATTACTTGGAAGTCTCTGGCCGGAGCATATATGTCATGAAGAATGTCTTCGTTGACATATAAAGTAATGAGTCCCAGGATGAGAATTGAAATCACTTGGACTAGATTTGACGTAGTCAGTCTAGTAAGAGTTGACACATTGCCCATACTCATAACCAAGTGGGGTATAGCATGGTGAAAGGACGAATTGCACGGTAATTGTCTATGGAAAGGTTCGTGATATGGTTCATGATGAATACATGTTCATTCGTTAAACCAATTACTTTCCGTCAATTGGGGTCATGATGTGTTGCTAGATACCGCCATGACTTGCTTGGATTAAGTGTTAATCTAAGTAGCCAACATAACCGGAACCTAATGGGTCACACGCATAAGAGTGTCTCGAGAATTAAGTAAAATAGTTTTGGACAGAGTTCCAATATATGGAGAGAAAAAGGATTAAATGGATCCCGATGAGATTGAGATATGTCCCGATGAGATCGCGACATCGATATTGCTGAAAAATGTTTCCGGTGGGCTTTCCCATACCGGGACCCGGTAGGCCAGTAGGACCGACCTCAGTGTGACTGGACCACTTCAGCATTTATTTATATATATATAATTAATATATATATATATATATATATATGTTGCTACGTGGATGGAAGGAGAAGATGAGAGAAGCTTCCTTTAGCTTCAATAAAGTAGCTTTTAATGTCTTTAAATGTTAAAGACATGTGTACTAAAAGACAAAAAATGAAGAAGAAAGATGAGCATGGTCGTTGGTTTTGTATAAAAGGTTTAAAAAAGGATGTAAAACCTTAGTTGTCTTTGGAAGAAAGAAGATCATCAAAGCTCATCATCATCTTCTTCAAGACTCTCTTCTTCTCCAAGCTTCTCTTCCATCGTTATTCTCTAAGCTCTCCAAGGACAAAGGTAAGAGCTAGTACTCTTTAATTTGTTCTAGCTATTCCCAGGTCAAAGGGTTTGTCCCGGTTAGGTTCTCCGATCTCTGCGTGGATATCGTTAGAGACGGTCTCCTTTGGCCGTTATGGTTTGAGTTTGTTGTATAGACACATGGATCCTGGCTTTTGGGAATGTTGGATCCCATTTCCGAGACCCAACTTCTTGATACCACTTAACGCGATACTCATAACCCCACTGCTTATACACTTAACATGATCTCTCAAAACCACTTTTGAAGCGGAATGAAAATCGAAAACCAAGGCAAATGAAACGAAACAATTGCGAAGCTAAAAGGATCGAAATACAAATGTGAAATCGAATATCGAATAAGTCGAATCAAATACGGATTGAATCCGAAACGGAACGAAAACAATGAATCAGATCACATTAAGTACCAAATGAATTCAACTGCAACTAGAAAATGAACTTGAAATTAAAGCATGCAAATGGTGGGTTCGAACAGAATTTCAGATTCCGACATCCGAAGTGTTAAAATAGAAAACTTGTTGCGTTGGAAACCTTGGACTAATCAATCCGAATCGATGAAATTTTTTTTTCTTTTCTTTCTTGCTTTCTTAATCATGCTTTTCATCTATCATATACAATTCATACTAATCTCATCTTACTTGATTCTTCTTATTCATCACATTCTAATTCGTATTCCTTATTATACTATCTCATACTCATGCCAATAAATTCATAAGTTCATACACAAAATTTCTTATTCATATACTATCATAAAGAAAAATCCGCAAAGATAACTACTGCACTATAACCTATCCAAAACCTGCAAATAGTCCATAATACACTTCCAATAACACCACACATACATCATGATCAACCGGACCCTCCGTCCAGGATCTCAGCAAAACGCAAACCTATTGCTAATCCTTTTTCACATTCAAACTAATATCTCAACATCCAGTACATTCATCCATATCCGTATAAATATATTTCAATACATTCACAACCCAATATAAGTGTATACAATTCCAATATACACATCCAACAACCAATGCATTTCCAATTCCATAATCTAAGAGTCTTATACAAAAACCATAATTCAAGATACATACAGGACCAAATGTTTACAATACTCTAATGGCAATACAAGCCATAGTCATTTTCAGAAATCTTAAAACAAATACACTATTTACAACTGTAGCACCCCCTTACCATAGGATATGTACCGGGACGCCCGTAGGTCATTCCGATACACACCCTACGATAAGGGTGCGCTACGAACAAACACTAACACTCCACATGGCATCGAAAATCATAAAGCATTAATATGAAATCCACTAATTTTTGAAACCATAAATTTCTCATTTCATAACCTCAAAGCGAAGAATTACACAATTGTTATTTTCAGACATTAGTCTAAAAGAGAGTCAAACATAAACCTAGCTAGGTCATCCTCAAAAGTGCCACCGACCGAATTGTGTGCTATGACTTCTCTTGCCAACTCAATGTACACGCAGTAAAAAGTCCTCCTGAGCTATAAGTCTACTCTCGGTCCTGAAAAATAATTTGCAATTTTGGGTGAGTTTGCGAACTCAGTGAGGAACCATCATCGATGGTTCACCCAATTCATGCATATACACAGTATATCACAGATACACACAGTTATTTCACTAAAACACATTCAGAAGTACCACATGATTATTCCGATATCAGTCAAAAGAACCAATTCAAATGCACATGAAATGTGTATGTGACGCTTTTCCAATTTATTACGTTGTTGTGACCGAGCGCCTAAAACTGTCCCATTACGGGCGCATTAATCGGTGAGCCATAGGCTCTGAATCACTGTGGACTCAAGGCCCAATTACGTTGAGCTTAAAGCTCTCGTTGGCTGCTCTGGTCACAACTGCCAATTACTAATCATGCAATTAGGCATGAATGCAAATGTCCAAATAACAAAATCTATACCATAACCGATTCCAATTTAACATAATCACATAAGTCAATCCCAAGTAATCACATGAAAATCAATTATAACACTTCTATATCTCATTCCAAATATTTCAGACACCCATGGTCCGAAATCAATCAAAATCAAACACATATATTCCCATCCATTATCTCCACATGGCATCAACGCGTAATATTAAACACCTCAAGATTGAGAAACTAACTAGGTTACTCACCTAATAACTTCCGAGCTAATGCTGGGAAGTCTTTGCCACGTCCGTGGATCTACGGTCCAACTGAGCCTCTATAGCAATTAAAATAGGTAAACATTACCAACTGTATAGTTAGAATGACCAAACAATGCACATGGAATAATTAAAACGTGTATAATGCATGTTCATGGCATTCCCGGCCCTAATCCAAAATTTTCCCATCATAAAAAATCCATCTACAAATTAGAAAGCTATAGCCACTGACGGCACCCAATTTGGACCTCAATCGGCCCAAAAATAACTAAAACAGTGATCACCGGACAATTACCCTGGGCCACATCAATTTCCCGTCTAAAAATTCCCAATTTCTCACAAAACAAAATTCAATATTCTATGAAGCCAATGCCTCAAGAATCAGGTCAATCGGATGTCGAACGGAAAAGAAATTGACAAAAGAAACCAAAACTCAACAATTAATATCTAAATATATATATAACCCTTATTTCTCCCTTTATTTTCTAATTTCCAACCAAACTTCCAACACCCATAACTCTTTCTACACATTTATGAAAAATGCAAACTATACCTTGTTGGAAAGATAATGAAACCCTTTACAAGTTTCATGAAGACCATAAAAATTAATTCCAACCCTAAGGGTGCCAAAAATCCCATCAAAACTACTGCCTACTCAAAACCCATCAACACTGGACAGTACCTTGCAAATTCAAAAACTCACTGATTATTCAGCCAAAAATTACCAAATAAATATGTTCAATCAGTTCACAATGTCCTCTACAACTTTCATGAACAACCCAAAATCAAATTCCATTTCTAAACAAGTCAATTAATTCACTCAATGTTGCTGTTCCTGAAATCATTCAATTTGAGCAGTACACTTATAACAAGCATAACTCCCTATACACAAGTCATAAAAATCCAAACTTTATATTCCTGAAAAGATAACTCCTCAAACTTCAATTTTCATGAATAACTCAATCTCCAATTCGATTTCTAACAATTTCAAATCTGTTATGCAAGTTACTGACCTAATCAGCACTTAACATCACAATGTAAGTTCAGCTTTTGAAATTCCATATCTCCCACATCGGATTTCCAAAAATTACATGCCATACACCAATTTCAAGATCAATGTGTCATCTAAAACTCTTCAGTAGACCCTGAAAACCAGTTCAGTTCAAAAAAATTACTAAAATTACTCCAAAACAGAATGTACCCCAAATTTGCTAATCCAGCTAGGTTTCACTCAATACATAACAACAGTCAATAGTTATCAGGCCATAACTCCTAATATAAAACTCGAAAAATAGCAAGATCAGTGGCAATGGAAATTTAACTCAATATGCCACAACTTTCATGAAGACTCTTTTCCCAAATTCCATATCAATTAATTTATAAAAATCAGCAAAATAATCAAGTCATAGTGTCGGTTACTGTTCATAGGCAATAAAACAGTAACTTTCCATGCAAATTTTCGACCTTCTAACATTACAATTTAACAACACCTATTTCACACTAAAATGAAGCCAACATCCCAAAGTTTACTTGGGCACACACCCCACCTCATTTGCTCACCTATACAATTAGTTATGATCAAAACATTCCAATAGGTCAAACACCAATTTTCCAGATTTCAACATTACCCTAACTCCTATCACTTCTAATATCAATAATACATCCCTAAGCATCCAATTATACCTCTAATTCAGCCAAAAACTAATCACAACATTTACTTACATGTTTATACATAAGTTGGCAGCACTCACATACACAATTTCCAGATTTTATTTCCATTCATTGAAACATCATAAACATCATTAACAACATCTCTTTCACACTCTTTAACTACCATACCCAATTCCCTCACACAAGCATGCATTAAACCTATGCAAAACTACAACTTTCATGATCAAATAAGTGCTTAAAGGATCTCCATAAATGCATCAAACTACCAAAAGCATAAAAACAAACATCAATCCTCACCTTAAACAAGTTACAAGCTATCAATCTCAAGTCTTCAAAACTCTCCTACTTCCTACCCGATACCTCACCCACGGTTATCATAAACATAACAAAGATCATCATCAACTCAAGGTGTGAGTTAGCTTCACATGAGAAGGAGAAGGAGCAAACACAAGAACAAGAACTTCATCCACCAACGAAGGAAGAAGAGACACACCAAGGAAGGAGAAAACAAGATTTCGTATGGTGAGAAGGCAACAAACCAACTTTCACTTTGTTTTGGTTAATGGAAGAGCCGTAAATGATAAGAGCACTCAAACATAATTGATTAAAATAAGTTGTTAACTTCAAGAATGAAGAATATCGTGGATGATGAGTATAAAAGACAAGGTTAAGCTATAAGAAAAAGGACACTTGGCTTTTAATTAGAGAAAAAGGACAAAATCAATTAATCCTAGTTAATTAAGTGCTAACTCCAATTAATGTCTAAACATGGCACTAAAATATTATCCTAACCTCATTTATCCACTAATTTTTTGCCATTAGGCAATCCTGTTCAATACAAAACAGCTCACTAAGTCAGTCAGTTGGAATTTTCCGATCCGGGCACGAATCCCGAAAAATTCCAGAAAAATTCCCATAAATTTCTAAAAATGTAAAACAATTTATGGCGCACTCGGAATAATTTTCCAAATACCATTATCCCATAAATTTTACAAAGAATCTCAATTTGAAACCTAAGCCGGGAAATATCATGAATGCATGTATACCATGTGCATGTGCAACCAATCATTAATCACAGAGGCTATATGCTATATGTGCATGCCGAGATATAATGCAATACACCTAACCCGTCCCAAATGACCAATAAACCCTTCCTATGGGAGATGGAATGTTACAATTCTCCACTCCTAATAAAAATTTCGTCCCCGAAATTCTTACCTGGTTGATCGAAAAGATGAGGATACTATCTCCTCATATGCTCCTCGGTCTCCCAAGTAGCCTCCTTAGTCGAGTGATTCCTCCAAAGAACCTTTACTAGTGGAATACTCTTATTCCTCAACTGTTTCACCTGTGTCCCGACAATCTGTATCGGCTCCTCTACATAACTCAGATTACTAGACACCTCAATCTCCTGAGTCGGAATCACATGTGTCGGATCTGACCGATATCTACGGAGCATACTCATATGAAACACATCGTGCAACTGAGACATCTCACTCGGTAAAGCTAGCCTGTAGGCCAAAGGTCCAATCCTCTCAGTGATCTCATATGGACCAATGTACCTAGGGCTTAACTTACCCTTTTTCCCAAATCTCAGTACACCACGCCACGGTGACACCCGTAAGAATACTCTATCGCCCACATTATACTCCATCTCCCTCCTATGCTGATCTACATAGCTCTTCTGTCTATCCTGAGCCGCCTTGATGCGACTCCGAATCAGTTTCACCTTATCCATAGTGTCCTGAATCAGCTCAGGACCCTCAATCATCCTCACACCCTCTTCATCCCAATACAAAGGCGATCTACACGTTCACCCATACAGTGCCTCATAAGGTGCCATTCCGATGCTACTATGATAATGGTTGTTGTATGCAAACTCAATCAGGGCTAGATACTGATCCCATGCTCCTCTGAACTCCAATACACATGCCCGAAGCATATCCTCAACGGTCTTAATAGTCCTCTCACTCTGCCCATCTGTCTGAGGATGAAATGTTGTACTGAAGTTCAACCTAGTGCCCATAGCAGACTGCAGACTCTGTCAAAACCTCGAAGTAAATCTGGGATCCCGCCGACACTATCGACATCGGGACCCCATGCAGTCTCACTATCTCCGCCACATACTTGGGCCAACTGATCCATGGTATTGTTCTCCTCACCGCAAGAAATGGGCCGATGAATAATTGGTTTACTATGACCCAGATCGCATCGTCGCTTCGGTGTCTTAGGCAAACTCATAATGAAATCCATGGTAATTGTTCCCATTTCCACTCCGAATGGGCAACGAATGAAGCTTCCCTATGGAGCACGTGCTCACCTTAACCTTCAGCACGTCAAACATCTAGATACAAACTCCGCCACCGCTTCTTCATGCCAGCCACCGTAAATGTTGCTTAAGAGTGTTATACATCTTGGTAGTACCGGGATGCATAGCATAGGCAGCCATATGTGCCTCCTCTAGATCTCTCGCCTCAAGTCATCCACATCGTACACAGAGTCTCTGTCCCAACCATAAGGTCTCATCTCTCAACTCAAACTCGTAACTCGAATCGCCTTTTACCTTCTCAATCGGCCTCACCATAACAGATCCTTGTCCGAACTCTCCGATCCGTCCAAGAGCATCGGCCTCGACCATAAAGTAGCCAATAAGACTCCATCCTGCTCCAGATTCAACTGCACATTTAAGGCTCTCAACTGAATCAAATTAGGCAACCTCATTGCTCAATGAAGCAGTACTAGTATGTGACTTCCTACCGAGCATCCGCCACTACATTGGCTTTCCCCGGGTGATACTCGATAGTACAGTCATAATCCTTCAACAACTCAAGCCATCTCCTCTGCCTCAAATTCAACTCTCTCTGGCTCAATAGATATCTCAAACTCTTGTGGTCAGTGAAGATCTGAAAAGTCTCACCATACAGGTAATGCCTCCAAATCTTCAAAGCAAACACTACTGCAGCTAACTCCAAATCATGAACAGGATAGTTTACCTCGTGAGACCTCAACTGTCTCGAGGCATAAGCAATGACTCTGCCATGTTGCATCAGAACACACCCCAATCCCTGATGCGATGCATCACTGTATACCTCAAATCCTCCAGTCCCAGATGGAATAGCCAACACCGGTGCAGTAGTCAACCGATGTTTCAGCTCCTCAAAGCTCTTCTGACACTCCTCACTCCATCTAAATGGCACATTCTTCCTCATAAGTTTTGTCAGAGGGGCTGAGATCAGTGAAAACCCCTCGACAAATCTCCGGTAATAACCCGCTAATCCGAGGAAACTCCGAATCTATGACACATTCCTAGGAGCTTCCCACTTCAGCACTGCCTCGACCTTACTCGGATCCACCTGAATACCCTCTCCAGTCACTATATGCCCCAAAAATATCACCTGATCCAGCCAAAATTCACATTTACTGAATTTGGCATATATAATCTCTCTCCTCATCGCTCGCAACACAATCCTCAAATGCTCACTATGCTCCTGTCTAGTCCTCGAGTACACCAAAATGTCATCAATAAAAACAATAGCAAACTGATCCAGGTAGGGCTGAAATACCTTATTCATCAAGGCCATGAAGGCTGCCGGGGCATTAGTCAACCCGAACGGCATCACTAGAAACTCGAAATGCCCATACCGCCCTCAAGGCACTCTTAGGCACATCGGCTCTCGCAATCTTCAATCGATAGTAACCAGATCGCAGATCTAACTTGGTGAATACCGAGCCCCCGCAATCGATCAAATAAGTCATCGATCCTAGGCAAGGATACTTATTCTTCATCGTCACCCGATTCAATCGCTCAGAATCGATGCATGCCTCAAAGTCCCATCCTTTTCTTCACAAACAAAGCTGGAGCTCCCATGGTGAAACACTAGGTGCGATAAAGCCTTTCTCCAAAGAACTCCCAGAATCGAGCCTTGACTCCCTCGGCCCACGTGTTCCATCCTATATGGAGGTATAGAGATATAGAGCAATACCAAACGAGGTCAATAGTAAACTCGTCTCCGATCCGCGGCAAACCCAGAGCTCATCAGAAACACATCCGAAATTCCTTAACCACGGGAATATCCTCAAGCCTCCTTTCAACTCGTATCAACCACATGAGCCGATATGCTTCTGACCTCCCCGCATCAATCTCGTGGCACTAAGAAAAGAGATCATCCGGCTGGTATCGCTGACTAACTCCTTCGAACACCGCTTCAGTCGACCAGAGACTCTAATACAACCTCCTTGGTATAGCGGTCCATAATAGCCCTATGGGCGTCACCATCCATCCCCGTAATCACATCGATCTCTCTCGAGGTAATACTATAAGGTCCGCCTCAACACCGCTGATCAATCTGGATCGAGCATCCCTGCAGACCTCTCCCAATGCGAGAGTAGTACCCGGAGGTGTACTCACCTCTAGCCCATACTTGTAACATCTCCCGATCCCCATGCAATCTATATGCCATATGAGGTGCAATAAAGAATGCGTGGATCCAGATCCAAAGAATGCAAATGCCTCAATATCGTAGATGAGAAGCATACCAGCTACAACATCAGGGGAATCATGGGCCTCCTGCCTCGTCATGGCATATACTCTGGCCTGGGACTGTGGTCGGCTGCCCCGACCCTCAGCCCGCCCAAAGGATCCCTCAGCTCTACCTCGGCCTCTACCTCGACCCTCTCAGATCGATCCACGCCGAGCCACCCACTCTACTCATCAGATCAGAGATTACTCCCTACGGCCATTACCCAGATCGAGCTCCTAAAGTAGCTGGGTAATCCCGAATCTGGTGATCCATGGAGCCGTATTTAAGGCAAGCTCCAGTCAACCGCCAACATTCTCCAAAGTGCCTCTTCTCACAATGCTCACAGAATGGGGAATCGCCAAAACCCCCGCCATCGCCGCCATTGCATAAATCTCCTCTCGTCTAAAAGCTCGACCGTCTCGATCCTCCCAAGATCTAAAGGTCCCTCTGGCAACCGCTAAAGCTCCTACCAGGCTGCCTGGTCATCACTAACTCTCTTCCTCTGACCCTTGACCCATCTCTCGACTGTCTTCGCTCACAATCGCTTCCACTCACAAAGAAGCAGCCTCAACTCTATAAAGCGCCCATATCGATCGGGCCAATCTCGCACGAATCTCCAAATTCAATTTCATCTCAAACCTCCCAAGACCTATCTGTCTCGGTGGAAACCACAGAGAAAGATATCCCATCAACTCATTAAACCTAACCTCGACTCTCATCGTCATCCTACCCCTGTCTCGGCCCAAAACTTCAGATCTTCATTTCCAGATACACCTTGTGCATATAATTATCTCTAAAAGTCCTCAGAAAATCTACCCATGTCAGTAAGCAAGGCCTAGTGGTACTGCCCGGAACAGTCTTCCACCATGTATAAGCGGGGCCCTGCAGAAGAGATACTGCACAATCGAACCTCTCATCAGGTTCGCAGTCCATCTGGTCGAGAACTCTCTCAGTCCTCTCCAGCCAACTCTCACCTCACGGGTTTGTCGCCATAGAAGTTCACCCCCTCGCCACGCATAAATCATATCTCCTCTCCGCCTCACGGGACTCTAGGAGGTAACTCCTCGATCGAGGTACCGAGGACTCTCTCGCTAGCTCCAGCAGATCCTCGGTCACCGTTGATCTATCGATCACCTAAAACAGATGACCTATAACAAAACAAGAACTTTGATCGGTTTACGCATTGCTCACCGTAATTCAAGCCTACTTATGTACTAGTCCCAACAGATGTCAAACCATGCTCGATACCATTTATCAGCAGCCCCCTTACCATAGATATGTCGACGACGCCAGAGGTCATTCCGATACACACCCTACGATAAGGGTGCGCCACTGAACAAACACTAACACTCCACATGGCATCGAAAATCATAAAGCATTAATATGAAATCCACTAATTTTGAAACCATAAATTTCTCATTTCATAACCTCAAAGCGAAGAATTACACAATGTTATTTTCGTACATTAGTCCAAAAGAGAGTCAAACATAAACCTAGCTAGGTCATCCTCAAAAGTGCCGGTGACCGACACTGTGCCATGACTTCTCTTGCCAACTCAATGTACACGGCGAGAAAAAGTCCTCCGAGCTATAAGTCTACTCTCGGTCCTAAAAATAATTTGCAATTTTGGGTGAGTTTGCGAACTCGGTGAGGAACCATCATCGATGGTTCACCCAATTCATGCATATACACAAGATATCACAGATACATACGTTATTTCACTAAAACACATTCGAAGTACCACATGATTATTACGATATCACCAAAAGAACTAATTCAAATGCACATGAAATGTGTATGTGACGCTTTCAATTTATTACGTTGTTGTGACCGAAGCGCTAAAAGCTGTCCCATTACGCAAGATTAATCGGTGAGCCATAGGCTCTGAATCACTGTGGACTCAAGGCCCAATTACGTTGAGCTTAAAGCTCTCGTTGGCTGCTCTGGTCACAACTGCCAATTACTGATCATGCAATTAGGCATGAATGCAAATGTCCAAATAACAAAATCTATACCATAACCGATTCCAATTTAACATAATCACATAAGTCAATCCCAAGTAATCACATGAAAATCAATTATAACACTTCGATATCTCATTCTAAATATTTCAGACACCCATGGTCCGAAATCAATCAAAATCAAACACACATATTCCCATCCATTATCTCCACATGGCATCAACGCGTAATATTAAACACATCAAGATTGAGAAACCAACTAGGTTACTCACCTAATAACTTCCGAGCTAATGCCAGGAAGTCTCTGCCACATCCGTGGATCTACGATCCAACTGAGCCTCTATAGCAATTAAAATAGGTAAACATTACCAACTGTATAGTTAGAATGACCAAACAATGCACATAGAATAATTAAAACGTGTATAATGCATGTTCATGGCATTCCCGGCCCTAATCCAAAATTTTCCCATCATAAAAAATCCATCTACAAATTAGAAAGCTATAGCCACTGACAGCACCCAATTTGGACCTCAATCGGCCCAAAAATAACTAAAATAGTGATCACCGGACAATTACCCGGGGCCACATCAATTTCCCGTCTAAAAATTCCTAATTTCTCACAAAACGAAATTCAATATTCTATGAAGCCGATGCCTCAAGAATCAGGTCAATCGGACGTCGGACGGAAAAGAAATTGACAAAAGAAACCAAAACTCAACAATTAATATCTAAATATATATATAACCCTTATTTCCCCCTTTATTTTCTAATTTCCAACCAAACTTCCAACACCCATAACTCTTTCTACACATTTATGAAAAATGCAAACTATACCTTGTTGGAAAGATAATGAAACCCTTTACAAGTTTCATGAAGACCATAAAAATTAATTCCAACCTTAAGGGTGTCAAAAATCCTATCAAAACTACTGCCTACTCAAAACCCATCAACACTGGACAGTACCTTGCAAATTCAAAAAATCACTGATTATTCAGCCAAAAATTACCACATAAATATGCTCAATCAGTTCACAATGTCCTATACAACTTTCATGAACAATTCAAAATCAAATTCCATTGTTAAACAAGTCAATTAATTCACTCAATGTTGCTGTTCCTGAAATCATTCAATTTGAGCAGTACACTTATAACAAGCATAACTCCCCATAAACAAGTCATAAAAATCCAAACTTTATATTCCTGAAAAGATAACTCCTCAAACTTCAAGTTTCATGAAGAACTCAATCTCCAATTCGATTTCTAACAATTTCAAATCTGTTATGCAAGTTACTGATCTAATCAGCACCTAACATCACAATGTAAGTTCAGCTTTTGAAATTCCATATCTCCCACATCTGATTTCCAACAATTACATGCCATACACCAATTTCAAGATCAATGTGTCATCTAAAACTCTTCAGTAGACCCCTAAAACCAGTTCAGTTCAAAAAAATTACTAAAATTACTCCAAAACAGAATGTACCCCAAATTTGCTAATCCAGCTAGGTTTCACTCAATACATAACAACAGTCAATAGTTATCAGGCCATAACTCCTAATATACAACTTGAAAAATAGCAAGATCAGTGGAAATGGAAAGCTAACTCAATATGCCACAACTTTCATGAAGACTCTTTTCCCAAATTCCATATCAATTAATTTATAAAAAACAGCAAAATAATCAGGTCATAGTGTCGGTTACTGTTCACAGGCAATAAAACAGTAACTTTCCATGCAAATTTTCGACCTTCTAACATTACAATTTAACAACACCTATTTCACACTAAAATGAAGCCAACATCCCAAAGTTTGCTTGGGCACACACCCCACCTCATTTGCTCACCTATACAATTAGTTATGATCAAAACATTCCAATAGGTCAAACACCAATTTTCCAGATTTCAACATTACCCTAACTCCTATCACTTCTAATATCAATAATACATCCCTAAGCATCCAATTATACCTCTAATTCAACCAAAAACTAATCACAACATTTACTTACATGTTTATACATAAGTTGGCAGCACTCACATACACAATTTCCAGATTTTATTTCCATTCATTGAAACATCATAAACATCATTAACAACATCTCTTTCACACTCTTTAACTACCATACCCAATTCCCTCACACAAGCATGCATTAAACCTATGCAAAACTACCACTTTCATGATCAAATAAGTGCTTAAAGGATCTCCATAAATGCATCAAACTACCAAAAGCATAAAAACAAACATCAATCCTCACCTTAAACAAGTTACAAGCTATCAATCTCCAAGTCTTCAAAACTCTCCCTACTTCCTACCTTGATACCTCACCCACAGTTATCATAAACATAACAAAGATCATCATCAACTCAAGGTGTGAGTTAGCTTCACATGAGAAGGAGAAGGAGCAAACACAAGAACAAGAACTTCATCCACCAACGAAGGAAGAAGAGACACACCAAGGAAGGAGAAAACAAGATTTCGTATGGTGAGAAGGCAACAAATCATCTTTCACTTTGTTTTGGTTAATGGAAGAGCCGTAAATGATAAGAGCACTCAAACATAATTGATTAAAATAGACAAGTTTAAGCTATAAGAAAAAGGACACTTGGCTTTTAATTAGAGAAAAAGGACAAAATCAATTAATCCTAGTTAATTAAGTGCTAACTCCAATTAATGTCTAAACATGGCACTAAAATATTATCCTAACCTCATTTATCCACTAATTTTTTTTGCCATTAGGCAATCCTGTTCAATACAAAACAGCTCACTAAGTCAGTCAGTTGGAATTTTCCGGTCCGGGCACGAATCTCGAAAAATTTCAGAAAAATTCTCATAAATCCCTAAAAATGTAAAACAATTTATGGCGCACTCGGAATAATTTTCCAAATACCATTATCCCATAAATTTCACAAAGAATCTCAATTTGAAACCTAAGCCGGGAAATATCATGAATGCATGTATACCATGTGCATGTGCAACCAATCATTAATCACAGAGGCTATATGCTATATGTGCATGCCGAGATATAATGCAATACACCTAACCCGTCCCAAATGACCAATAAACCCTTCCTATGGGAGATGGGATGTTACAACAACAACATGCACAATTACTGCTTTCTTGACGTCTTTCATTCGATCTCCTGCACGAATACCTGGAGATGGGGATGAAAGGGTGATTGGACCAAATTTATATTATAAATTAGGCCCGTTTTCTTTAGTAATTATGCATTTGTTGACTCATGATTTATGATTTTTATGCTTATTTTGGTCCCGCACATTGATTTTTGATAAATTGCACATTGTTAGTATTTTGTTGTCATTTATCATTAATTTTGCATAATTTTTATTGGGACAATTGATACTGCGAATGGGTTGTATTTTGTAGGACCAAAGGAGTCAACGTTCAACAAGTCAACACGCCTTGAGATTTCTTTGGGCTAACCAAACTCTCCATTCGCCGAGGGTAATTAATGGTATTTAATTCTTTTGCGGAAGTGACCATTCAACGTTCACTAAATAACGAAGCCATTAGCCGCAGTGAAAGTCGGGTAATCCGCCTATATTTGGCAAAAGTTCCATTGTTCGACCTACCAAGACGCATCCCTATAAAACTTTGCTATTTAGGGCAAAAACGAGACGGCCGCACAAAGTTTTCTTCTCTTCCTTCGCTTCTAATAGTTTTCGTTTTCTGTTTGTTTTGCAGATTCGCCGCTTCAATGGACGACGCCAGCCTCATTCATCTCTTCCATCGCTTTCTCATCTGCGTTACGTTCGTCGTTGGAAACATGAACCTAGGTGATCCTTCAACAGCGAAGATTTCATCCGCACCATGGTCGGCTAAGTGTACTATCTTCCGAAATGTAGCAATGGTTGGAGTTAGTGAGCTAAACAAGGGTAATCGATTATAGCTAGGATTTGATTTGTATTTGCAATGATCCGAGTTGGTATTTTTGCAATGTATTTCGATTGAATCTTGCTATAGTTTAGTAGGATGTTAACTATGATCTATGGTATGGATCGATTTTGTTGAAGTTTGTGCCAAATACATGAAGTCTCATGTATGTTAATGATTTGCATGAGTTGATTTAATCTACCTAGTTGTGTTTGGTTAAATTAATTTTGTGTTTATTTGATTAACTCGTTGCATTAATCATTCCATAGCATACACTAAGGTTTTAGCAATTTTAATTAATCGAGTTGATTAATTAATTTTGGACTTAACGAGTTGTTAAGGTTTAGCTTTGAAATTTAGTGGATTTCAAACCTCGATATTATTTTGAACGATGATGACCCGAGCTACATTTTCAGGAGAGTTTTAGTAAGTTGATTTCAAACTTGTTTAATTTCAATCGTTTAGTTTTCTAAAAATCCCAAAAACATTTATTCTTACTTTGGCTTAGTTTAATTTTTAGTTAATCAAATCAAAACCCCCTTTTTATTGCTTTAATTGCATGCATCATTCAAACATTAGGTTAGTCTAGGATCAGTTAGTACACTGGTTCCTTGAGAGTCGACCCGAGGTTGCATCCTGTATTGCAATCCTTGGTATAAATTTTATTTGACCAGTTTCCGAGGATCAATTTTTAATATTGAACGATAAGCCGACGATCAAATTGGCGCCGTTGCCGGGGAACCAAATTAATTGGTTTTCTAGGTTAGCCAGTGTTTGTTTGCATTCTATTTTGCATTTCATAATTTTGTTTCCTTCTGTTTTGCTTCCGTCTTTTTAGTGTTAATTCTGTTTTGTGATTCTTATTCTGTTTGCTTTCAGTGTTATTCTGCTTGTTCCTGTTTATTGTGCTTAGTTGCGGGTAATTTTACCTTGCTTGTGCTTTGCTGTGCCTCTTGGCTGTGACGAGTTCATCATTCGTCGCAACGAGTTCATCATTAAATCGCAATGAGTTCATATATTCGCCGCGCGAATCCTCAATTGTGTTCTCGCTCGTCGCAAATAACTTCTACGAGCCACAAATCGCAGTGAATTTCAGCCTCATTTTATCCGCTATCGTTTTAGTGAGCGTTATTAGGTGAACTTCTCTTGTGCATGCCCGTAGACGAGGTTAGTTCATTTTCAACCTGAAATTGGCGACACCTTAGACGACTTAGGAAGAACAAGAGAGAGCAAGAAAGACTTAGCACACTAGAACGATTAGAAAGCGATATGGTGAACAACAAGATTTTCGGTTACTACCAACCAAGGAACGGAGATCATGGATTAAATGGTGACCAGAGAGAGTTGATGACAACAATGCGAACATCGATGTAGAACCATCCGAGAAGCTACAACCTCGGATGTAAACTACGATCCTTTCACTGCTGCCTGCCTTAACTTCGACGTAAATTTCGAAGTTAAAGGTTTATTGATTAACTCCCTACCCAAATTTCACGGTTTGGCAGGTGAGGACCCCTACATGCATCTTCAGGCCCTCACAATGATCTGTCAAAGTATGAAGCCTGTAGGAGCACATCTGGACCGGTCTTTGTGGAAGGTATTCCACTTGTCGTTAGAAGGAAAGGCCCGGGAGTGGTACATGAGCCTCCCAAGGCATGTCGCGAATGCCTATCATAGTTGGGCCAACTTGCGGAAAGCTTTCCTGGAAAAATATTTTCCAGCCTCGAGGACTTTGTCAATGCGAAAAGAGATTTATTCCGCCAAGCAGGATTACGACGAATCCTTATATGACTTTTGGAACAGATTCCAAGATCTGTTATCTCGGTGCCCCATCATCGGATCCACGATGAACAATTGGTTCAATATTTTTACGATGGGGTGAAAAATCGGGAAAAGGGAATGTTGGATCTTTGCGTCGGGAGGTTCGTTGATTGACCTCACCGCACTGTAAGCGTGGGCCCCGATAAAGAGGATGGCCTGAATCATCAACAAGATATAGTGTCCGCGATTCCGTGAATGTGAATGAAGTAGGAGCCATGACACTCAAACTAAGAGAATGGAGAGCACGGAATCGAAAGTAGATTCTTGGAACATCGGATAACTTCCAGTTATCTCGATCACCGGTGAACTTAAGAATCGAATGTGCATCGCCCATCGCTTTCATCGGCTGGTCGCACCTAGTTGCGAATCTTGTGGATCGGTGATGCACATCTCCGATGTCTGTCCGGAAGGTATGAAGAAGTGTCATTGTTTACCGGGTAGACAAAATTCTAAGTGGGACCCGTACTCCAACACATATAACAAAGGATGGAGATCTCATCCTAACTTCAGTTGGAGGAATAATGAAGGAAGAGCACCCAACCGTTTTCAACAAGGGAGTGGAGCTGGACAATCTACAAACCAGTTCCAGGATCAACAAGCGTTGACGGTGCAACAACCACCGCCACCAAAGGAGGACACCAACCAACTGCTGCATAGTATGATGACGTTGATGAAAGAGGAAAGAAATTCGACAACAACTCAATTCAACGCCATCGCAAACCTCATCCAACAGGACTCCGCTAAGAATGCTGCCCGTTTTAGCGCCTTGGAAAAATGCATGGATCAATAGGAGACCAAGGCAGAGAACTTGAACTCATATGTCACTCAATTGTCTAATAATTTGAGTGACAACCAAGCTAGGAGTAGCGGAACCATTCCCTCCAACACGGTAATAAACCCGAAGAGTTTAAATGCAATTGAGTTGAGGAGTGGAAAGAAAGTGCATTTCGACATTCCCGAAGAAGAAGAATGCACCGAGGAAATTGAGGTTGAAGATGCGCCTCAAGTGAGAGAGAAGCAAGCTGTGCGATCAGAGAGTGATCGCGAAGAAGAGCTTCTGAGAGAAAGGAAGCAAGCCTCAAAGAACAAGGGAACTACTTTAGAGAGTTCCAACGATCAAGCAAAGGATGGAGAGTCAAGCAAGCAAGCAGGTAAAGGTGAAGAGGTAAATATTCATGAACTTCCGTTTCCTAATTCGTATATGATGAGTAAGCGCTTAAAAGAGAAACAACATGAGAAGGATATCATTGATCTGTTTGGGAAAGTGGAAGTGTGATCGGCGGTTTATCGTTCAATATTAAAATCGATCCCTGGAAACCGGTCAAATTAAATTTATACCAAGGATTGCAATACAGGATGCAACCTCGGGTCGACTCTCAAGGAACCAATGCATCAATTGATCCTGGACTAGCCTAATGTTTGAATGATGCATGCAATTAAAGCAATAAAAAGGGAGTTTTGAGTGATTAATCTAAAATTAAACTAGACCAAAGCAAAGATAAATATTTTAGGATTTTGAAAAGATAAGGCAATTGAAATTAAATGGGATGAAAACAATTAGTAAAACTCTCCGAAAATGTAGCTCGGGTCATCATCGTTCAAAATAATATCGGGTTTGAAATCCACTAAGTTTGAAAATAAACCTTAATAACTCGTTAAGTCCAAGAATTAATTAATCAACTCGATTAATTAAAACTTGTTAAAACCCTTAGTGTATGCTATGAATGATTAATGCAACAAATCATTTGAATAAAAACACAACCAACTTAATCAAACACAACTAGGCAGATTAAATTAATTGATGCAATCATCCAACTGATATACATGAACTCCATGTATTTAAAAAAACAGCATTCAACAATAATCAAACATTAACACAAATCAAAGTTTAACGTCCTACTAAACTATAGCAAGACTCAATCGGTTATACATCGTAATAATACCAACTCGGATCGTTACAAGTTCATAACCAAATCTAAAAAAATGTTGATTACCCTTGAAGCTCGAAGAACTCGGACCTCTGTTACATTTCCGGAGACTAAGAGTTTAGCCGCTCATGACTCGGATGACTCCATCCTTCTTTGGAGAATCACCGATAGTCATGATCGAAGACTAAGCTGGAAGATGAAGGCAATGAACGTGGAATCTTTGGAGATGAAAAAGATGAAGGCGGTGAGCGTAAATCTGCGATCGAACTCAAACAAACACAATATAAAAACTATCAAACTAAAAGAGAAGAAAAAGGAAACAAACAGAGAAAATAGTGAGCGAAGAACTAAAATCGAGAAGACGAAGAAGAAACATCATGGCGGCCGTCTCTCATTTGCCCTAAATGGTAAGGTTTTATAGGGAACTGTGCGGGCCGGGTCGAAACAGTGGATACTTTTGCCATTTTTGGTCCGGGTCACCCGACATTCGCTGCGGCGAATGAATTTGGTCACTCGTCGCAGCGAATGAATTAAACACCATTAATTAGCCGCGGCGAATGGAGAGTCTGATTCGTCCCAGCGAACTCGCGGCGTGTTGACTTCTTAATTGTTGACTACTTTGGTCCTACAAAATACAACCCATTTGCAGTATCAATTGTCCCAATAAAGATTATGCAGAATTAATGACAAATGACAACAAAATATTGACAATGTGCAATTTATCAAAACTCAATGTGCGGGACCAAAATAAACATAAAAATCATAAATCAGGAGTCAACAGATGCATAATTATTAAAGAAAACGGGCCTAATTTATAGTATAAATTTGGTCCAATCAAAGTGAATGTCCCTTTACTTGACTTGGTTAAGCGAGTTCCGGCCTACGCTAAATATTTGAAGGATCTGTGTACAAATAAGAAAAAGTTTAGGCCGAATGAGAGGGTGCAAGTGAGCTCAAATGTGTCAGCCTTGTTTAAGCCGCAGATACCAGTAAAATGTCAGGATCCTAGATCTTTTACCATCCCTTGCACCTTAGGGAAAGTGACCATAGGTAGAGCTTTGCTAGATCTAGGGGCAGCGATAAATGTGATGCCTGAGTCAGTATATAAGGCCTTGGGAGTGAAGAGTATTAAGCCCACATCTGTTATTCTCCAGTTAGCTGATAGGTCATTTAGGCATCCCGTGGGAATTATTGAAGACATTCTGGTCCAGGTTAAAGGCTTAGTGTTTCCTGCGGATTTTTACGTGTTAGACATGACCTCTGAAGTGGTACATGACACTTCTCTGATCCTTGAACGACCCTTCCTGCGGACTGCGAGCACAATGATTAACATGAAGGAAGGAAAGATCACCATGGAGGTTGGTGATCAACACGTTAGCTTCAACATGTATGAAGCTATGAAGCACCCTAACGAGGACTACTCCTTGCTAGGAGTGAATATGCTTGATGTGCTTGTGGATGATGCATGTGTTGATTTCGCCACACCTTGACTCGCCCTCTCGACACTCTCTTCGGAGAAGATTATTTTGATGATAGTGCAGGTGCCTATTCGGATATGGGAATGGACATGGAGCTGCCCAGGAACCAAGCTGATGACATAGAGCTTGGATATCAACCGCCCGTCCATCTCGAGCTACAAGATCCACCATGAGCACCAGGTGTTTCTTTTCCTGCATTTTCAATATATTTGTGCACATTATTTGATTTGACTTGAAATGTTGTGTTGCATGAATGTGTTGATTAAGTGTGGGGAGAAACCCATCCGAGAGGAATATTTGTAGTTAAGTAGGATTTTCATTTACATTTCAATAAATTGATTCCCTATTTTGTCTATTTGTGTTTTACGCCTCTTACGTGTGCTTGCTACTTTTGTCATGTGGACAATGCCATGTTTAAGTGTGGGGAACCGTTCCTTTATATTCTGCATTGTACACCTATTAAAATTTGTGCATAATTTTGTGGGCCGTTGCTTTTACTTGATAAATTTGGACTCAATCAAAACATTTTCTGCACTTGTTCTTTTGTGCCCTTGCATGCAAAACCCTTATAAGTTTCAAAGCGATACTTGAGTTTTGAAAATGCTCTCCATTCTTGAACGATAATTGGTTTTGGCAAAATTTTAACTTTTGAAGTTTTCAAAACAAAGTAAATGGGAGCATGCTAACAAGGTAGCATTTTAAGTTTTTAAGACTTGAGATTGATCATTGAGACAAAACCTTGTTGGAAGGATATTCGAGCCAAATTTTTATTCTATATTTTTGTGTGCATCTGCTTAGTCCATTCTTCTCTAGAACTTGTGTCAATTTTACTCAAAGCTTGATGGACTAGATTTTTGTGGATATGATAGGCGTTCTTTCTTTCAGCTCTTTCCCCAAACACCAACCCTTAAACACTTTTTCCTCTTGCTAGCCCCTTGAGCCTTTTGCTATGAGCATTTGCATACATTCTTAGATGATCGGTAGTCTGTGTTTAGTTATTAGCTGTTGAAAAAAAAAAGTGTTGAAAAATGAAAAGTGTTAGTCTTGTGTATCCCGAAAAGGGATCATAATGTGTTGCATCCCAAAAAGGGATTAGCATCTCAAAATGAGATAGCAAAAAAAAAAAGTGTGTGTATTCAATTTATTTTAGTGTAGTGTTTTAGTTTTCTTTGTTGACATCGATTCCTCACTTTATGCGCATGCTCATATTTTTTCTTTCTTTCACATCATCCATTCATTTAGCCTTCCGCTCATTACAACCCTTAAAGACCTCTTGATCTTCAAATTGATAGTCCTTGTAGTGGAGAAATAAAATTGATACAAGCCTATGGTAGGAGATGTATTAAGCAGATTGAGAGAAAAATATCCCTACTATACAAGCGAGACGAGCGTAAACACCATATCCTGAGTGATTCTCTGTTGTTCAATCTCTTGTGCTTAAATTCTTTCAATGTTTGTTTTATTAGCACTCTTTCAATTTGCTGCGTTAGAATTCTGATAAAGTGGATTGAGTCAATTTGGTTGTTGTTTGAGCATGGGCAGAATTTTCTTTTACTCTTGTACCTTTTTGACTCTTATAAGCTTTGTTCAGGAGTACAAAGGTTTAAGTGTAGGGGAATTTGATTGGACCAAATTTATATTATAAATTAGGCCCGTTTTCTTTAGTAATTATGCATTTGTTGACTCCTGATTTATGATTTTTATGCTTATTTTGGTCCCGCACATTGATTTTTGATAAATTGCACATTGTTAGTATTTTGTTGTCATTTGTCATTAATTTTGCATAATTTTTATTGGGACAATTGATACTGCGAATGGGTTGTATTTTGTAGGACCAAAGGAGTCAACATTCAACAAGTCAACACGCGCGAGATTATTGGGCTGAACTAAACTCTCCATTCGCCGAGGCGTAATTAATGGTATTTAATTCTTCGCCGCGTGAGTGACCATTCAACGTTCACTGCGATGAACGAAGCCATTAGCCGCAACGAAAGTCGGGTAATCCGCCTATATTTGGCAAAAGTTCCATCGTTCGACCCGCCCGCACGCATCCCTATAAAACTTTGCCATTTAGGGCAAAAAACGGAGACGGCCGCACAAAGTTTTCTTCTTCTTTCCTTCACTTCTAATAGTTTTCGTTTTTCGTTTATTTTGCAGATTCGCCGCTTCGGTAGGACGACGCTTGCCTCATTCATCTCTTCCACTGCTTTCTCATCTGCGTTCTGTTCGTCGTTGGAAACATGAACCGAGGTGATCCTTCAACAGCGAAGATTTCATCCGGTACCATGGTCGGCTAAGTGTACTATCTTCTGAAATGTAGCAATGGTTGGAGTTCCGTGAGCTAAACAAGGGGTAATCGATTATAGCTAGGATTTCAGATTTGTATTTGCAATGATCCGAGTTGGTATTTTTGCAATGTATTTCTGATTGAATCTTGCTATAGTTTAGTAGGATGTTAACTATGATCTATGGTATGGATCGATTTCTGTTGAAGTTTGTGCCAAATACATGAAGTCTCATGTATGTTAAACAGATTTGCATGAGTTGATTTAATCTACCTAGTTGTGTTTGGTTAAATTAATTTTGTGTTTATTTGATTAACCTGTTGCATTAATCATTCCATAGCATACACTAAGGTTTTTAACGAATTTTAATTAATCGAGTTGATTAATTAATTTTTGGACTTAACGAGTTGTTAAGGTTTAGCTTTCGAAATTTAGTGGATTTCAAACCTCGATATTATTTTGAACGATGATGACCCGAGCTACATTTTCGTGGAGAGTTTTAGTAAGTTGATTTCAAACTTGTTTAATTTCAATCGCTTAGTTTTCTAAAATCCCAAAACATTTATTCTTACTTTGGCTTAGTTTAATTTTAAGTTAATCAAATCAAAACCCCCTTTTTATTGCTTTAATTGCATGCATCATTCAAACATTAGGTTAGTCTAGGATCGGTTAGTACCTTTGGTTCCTCGAGAGTCGACCGAGGTTGCATCTCGTATTGCAATCCTTAGTATAAATTTTATTTGACCGGTTTCCGAGGATCAATTTTTAATATTGAACGATAAGCCGACGATCAAAGGGGGGGTGAGCTCGGAAGCTCGTGGATAACATGTTTATTAAACAAATGATAAGCAAAAGTATTTTCAAACCTTGCTTTTCGTTGATCGAAAACAGTGAAGGGTTTACTTCTCAATAACTTTTCAAAATCAAAAACTTTCATAAATCTTCACAAACAGTTTTTTTGCAAAACTCTCATAGTTGAAAATCCAAGTTCTCATTTTGTCAAACTTTCAAACCATTGTACACATGAAATGCATTTCATATACATATGCAGCATATTCTAAACAAAGTAAAACATATAACACATCAATCGGTTTAGGTCGGTCCATATAACAGACGTCATCGCACATTCCATAAGCGATCCCTGCGGTAGTGAACAGGACGTACTACACTTTCCCGCATAGCAGTCCAGTGTAGCCGTGAAGGGAGTCCGAAAACGGAGCTCCTATGCCACTAGCGGGCAGCAGGGAGAAGGCTTTAAAAATGAGACCAGTGCACTGACTCCACATGAAGGACCTAACCAAACCCATGTAACACGTATTCATGCTTGAAAACTTATATTGCCCGAAGGCACATTTTCAGAAATTCCATTTTTCATGTAATGTCAAAATCCACATGATGTCAACCATTCATAATATCACACAATCATTCACATATCACACTAATTCACATACTCAACTTACTAATCAATAAAACACATGAAACTCAATGTATATGTCATCTTTAACAATTTATCTTCAAAATCTATTTAATAGACAGTTCAAGTCATTTATAGCGAAATCGTCCGAACCATTGCGGAAAGTTTCATAAATCATTTCAAAACAATGATGTTCACATTTTATAAACCTTTTCAAATGCAATTAGTTCAATCATTGGTAAAACCATATCTTATAAAACCAACAATTAGAATTGCTCATAATTTGAAAAATAAACATATCACCCACCTTTAATTCCATGCCTTAAGCTGGTCCAAAGCTTCAAGTCTCCTTAGCCTCTCCTCAATTTGATCTTTACTTCTCTCTCTCTTCTAACTCAAAATCACCTAAGCCATAAACATCCCAATCTAAAATCATAAATATCATATATCTCAAAATTGTTTCCATCATCAACAAACCCATGCTAAATCCATGATAACTAAACCAAAAACTTCAAAATTTTCCAGCTCATACAATTAGGTATTACCCTTAATACTTCTCATACACAATCAACCATTTCCAAAATCATAAACATCATACTTCTCAAATTAACTATAAGAAATTTGCACTCATCATCTTTTCAACCCTTCCAAAACAAGAATTCCTACAATCTTCATTTCTCAACTTTAACCAAACCTCTAACTCACATAAATCCATAAATAAATTAATTCATCAAGAAATATTTCAAAACTAAACAAGGAAATCACATACCCATTTAGATTCCAACCTCTCTACATCTTGATCTTCCAAAATTCTCACTTGTATACTTTAGCATAAAATCCAATTTATTTCTCATCCCTCATTCAACATAACCCAAAGTATAATCACTTAAATTAACCCCATACATAACAAACCCATAACCATCTTAGGATAAAACAACCAAAATTCAAGAAAAACTCAAACTTTAAAATCATCTCTTACCTTTCTCTCTTCCCATTTTCGAAAATCCTCTTAGCTTGGATTAAATCTCTTCTCCTTCCCTCTTTTCCCTCAAGAATCCATGGAGAAAGAAGCTTAGAGAGTCAAAAACTTACCTCTTCTTCCTCCTCCTTCTTCTTCTTCACGTTTCCCCCTCTTCTCTCTTCCTCTTTCTTCTTTCTTCTTTCTTCTTCTGGAAAATTCGTGTGTCTTCCATAAGAAACGACACTCCCCCCTCTTTTTATATGCTAGGTCATTAATTGGAGTGTAAAAGACCATATTTCCCCTTTCTTATATGCCTTAAACTTTACTCTTTAAGTTGACTTCCAGAAATGCCCCTGAATATTTCTTCAAGTTATGCTCACCTTTGGACAATTGTTCTCACATCTAAATGAAAGAATTTGCTAAAACTTCCTTCTAGAGAATTGTTCCTCTATGTCTTAACTTCATAATGCCTCAAGAATCGTCCAATTCGGAGACATGTTGGACATATCATTTTACTAACACATTTTCTAGAATTCACTTCCTTCCACAAATAAACATTCTTAAAGGCTAAACTAAAATTTCATTTCTTCATAAAAATTGTATCCCCATGTCTTAACTTTATTTCGCCTCAAACCTCGCTTCAATCGGATCTCTACAAATCCCGAAATTTGCAAAATACTGAACTATGTTCATAAACTTTCTTGACTCACTTTGATTCACATAATCTTCCTCAATTAAATCCCTAAAACTCATAATTTTCCATTAATATGAAATTTAGTATCTTAGGAATCCAACGCTTTGAGAACCAAGTCATTCAGATGTCGGACGGAAAAGATATAAGCAAATGATGAGATAGAGTCGGATGAGGAAGGAAAAATGGCAAACTCAGAATGAGACAAAACATTCTGATTATCATGTGATTCAATCACACTTTTTTCAATTCAAATCCAATTGATACAAATTTTTATGGAGAGAAAGATACATATGTTAGTGATCCAATTCTTCAAGAATTACCTCAATCCGAGGTCGGATACGTGAGTTATGATCAAAACAACTCAACATGTTCAAAACAGAAATTGATTTGAAACTCTTTTGGCGCAAATGCCATAACTTTCTCTAAATATATCCAAATGACTTCGTTCTTACGCCATTTTAAAGATAAGATCAAGATCTATAACTCTTATTATAGGCCTGGAAGTGAGATTCGGCCTCAAAACTGGTGAAAAATGCAAATCTCCCTAGGTGACCCGTAGCTGTCCGTTAAACGGACAGGCACGTCCGTTTAACGGACACGCACGGCCAAAATGATACCAAAACATCCGAGAGAGTCCGTTAAACGGACATACATGTCCGCCTAATGGACATGAGCAAGGGGAGGGGTCATTTTGACCCGAACTTCTTCAACCTTCTTCCAAAGTTTCTCACATCCAAACTAACATCATAAACACTTATAATCTCCACTTATTTACTTATTCATAGGCCGAAATCACTTCATAACACTTCAAGCAACAAATTAAATTCATGAACTCCTCAATTCCCAACTAAATTGATTCATCAAAATCACAAATCTCAAATATTCATCATAGCTGTCACTAACATAAATCTCATATAATATCATAACTTGTATCAACTATAACTCTTAACTCCGATCTCGGAATCTTGCATTCTTAGTCTCGTTGGAAAGATAAAAGATCAAGCTACAAATTCAAAGAGGGCAACTTTGGCCAAATCTAAATCGATCATTCTCTAATTTCCTTTAAATCAGCATATGCACATCTCTATTCATATGCAAACTTATCATTCTTGCCAACTTCACTTCTTCTATTTTAAGCTCTATCAACCAATTAAATTTGACATTGGAAATCAATCCAATACTTAACCTCAATCCATATGCTTTCTTACATTCCATAGCATCTTGTCATTCATAAACTCTCGCTCTTTCATACTCTTACATATCTAATCATGATTCATGCTTAAGGCTTCTCCACCCATCATCCATGCATGATTCATACTCCAATAGCATATTCATCTATAACATAGATTTGATATAAAACACTCATTTGATTTCATTCATTATTTCTAAATTTTCACTCCAAGGTTCGGGGTCCAACATTTCGCCCCCTCTTAAAAGAATTTCGTCCTCGAAATTCATACTTAAGCAATTCACCATGTAACACATTCACTTAACTAATTTCTCCCAAATGATCCTAGTCATTCATGTATTTAAAGCCTCACCACACATATTCATAATGTTTTTCACCTCCCAGATCATATACCATCCATCTCTTATATCATATACCATCTATATCATATTCACGCTCCAATAGTTCTCATCAGATTTTCACAAGTACCATGATTTAACTCATGTTCACAATTGCATATATTTATCTCACAAATGCATATTCAAAATCAAACAACTCTATTCATCATCAAATGCTACTCTCATTTTCATTTTCGCAAACCTAATATCCCTCAAATTCTTATCACACATATTCTTATCTTACTTGCAATTTTTCACTTCACAATGAGGTTGGATCATCACTATCATATCAAACGCTATTTCTTCACGTACGCCAAGGATCTAGCGTATTGAGAACTTTAATATAGACCGAAACCATTCAATCTCAATCTCTTTCAACTTCTATACATGTATTTCTACCATTAAACTCATCTTTAAAGATTCATATACTGATCTCACATATATTCAAAGTCTCATCATCCTAATTCATCATGCCTTTCTGATCTCAACTTCCATTATCATAATCCTAACTCAATAATAGTTCTTCATTTTAATCAGACCATCATATAGATTCTTCCAATTGTTCATAACAAAGACCAATACATCATGTTCACATGCTCACTAAGTCATTTCTATCTATTCAAACACCTTTCAATATCTTATACATATCACTTATATACATACGCCCCAGTAAGATCCTATTACTGGGCTCTGATACCATACATGTTGGATCCCGTTCCCGAGAACCAACTGCTTAACCACTTGATCATGAACATTCTTGAATAGAATTCGAATTGAAAGAAAACAAATGAAACGAAACAAAAGCGAAGCTAATAGGATCGAAATTCAACTGAAACAGGTGGAGCGGATACAAATGAGTCGAAACAAATAGATCAATTTGCTAGGATCGAATACACATACTAATCGAATCCGAAACGAAACGAAAGCAATGAATCGGATCACTTCAGATACCAAACGAATTCACATGCAATTAAATAGTCATCTTGAAATCAAATCATACAAATGGAGGGTTCGAATAGATTTTCAAATTCCGACATCCGAAGCGTGAACATAAACACTTATAATCTCCACTTATTTACTTATTCATAGGCCGAAATCACTTCATAACACTTCAAGCAACAAATTAAATTCATGAACTCCTCAATTCCCAACTAAATTGATTCATCAAAATCACAAATCTTAAACATTCATCATAGCTGTCACTAACATAAATCTCATATAATATCATAACTTGTATCAACTATAACTCTTAACTCCGATCTCGAAATCTTGCATTCTTAGTCTCGTTGGAAAGATAAAAGATCAAGCTACAACTTCAAAGAAGGCAACTTTGGCCAAATCTAAATCAATCATTCTCTAATTTCCTTTAAATCAGCATATGCACATCTCTATTCATATGCAAACTTATCATTCTTGCCAACTTCACTTCTTCTATTTTAAGCTCTATCAACCAATTAAATTTGACATTGGAAATCAATCCAATACTCAACCTCAATCCATATGCTTTCTTACATTCCATAGCATCTTGTCATTCATAAACTCTCGCTCTTTCATACTCTTACATATCTAATCATGATTCATGCTTAAGGCTTCTCCACCCATCATCCATGCATGATTCATACTCCAATAGCATATTCATCTATAACATAGATTTCATATAAAACACTCATTTGATTTCATTCATTATTTCTAAATTTTCACTCCAAGGTTCGGGGTCCAATAGGGAAGGTCCCGGAATAAAAAAATTTTTTTTTCCACACCGTGGGCATGTGATGCTCACACCGGGATTTTCCTACACAAGCTTCATCCTTCTCCTCTTCACCATCGTTCTTCCAAGCTCTTCAAGAACAAAGGTAAGATCTAGCAGTCTTTAATTTATTCTAGCTATTCCCGGGTCAAAGGGTTTGCCCCAGTTAGGTTCTCCGATCTGTGCGTGGATACCGTTAGAGACGGTCTCCTTTGGCCGTTATGGTTTGAGTTTGTTATATAGACACATGGATCCTGGCTTTCGGAAAGATCCCGAAATAAAAAATTTTGTTTTCCGCACCGTGTACATGTGATGTACACACCGGGATTTTCCTACAGTGGTATCAGAGCCACTTGTGTCGTATATAACAAAGAAATCATAACTAGGTTGGAGCTGCATATTGGTTGTGACAATGATGCATGTTGACTGTGTTAATTTCGAAATCAGTATAGAAATATAGTTTTCGAAATTTTTTTACCCAGATGTGTTCATAAGATGTTGTTGAATATGTCTGTGGAAGACCAGAATTTATCAATGTGATTTGATATGGTTTTGCTAATTTATTCCCTAATGTTCTTGTTGCTGTGTTTGTGCACATTCTTTGAACAGGCATACTTATAAATTCTAGAATAAATTGTAGAAAAATATTGTTTCGGATTTTCTTTCACCGACGTGTCTCTAAGATGTTTGTGAATGTCTATGAGGATGAAAAATGTTTTCAAGGTGATTTACTATTTATTTGAGAATTTATTGTGTGCTGATGGGAATAACCGTGTTGAGGAACACAGAATCTAACATTGGCTTTGTTGCTGAGGTAGGATGAGTTTTTGTTGGAAATAAATCCTGGACAAATTCATGGAGCATGTTGTGTACATGTAGTAACCTCTGTAATTTTCTCAGAATTTATTGAACTTGTTTCAATGAGTTTTTCAAGCAAAACAAAGAGCTTGGCAGTTTTGAGAAAGTTGCTGGAGCTGTTTTGTTTGGAATGAATGATTGTGTATTTCTCAATTCCAATGCCTTGGATCATTTTTAATTTGATTAAAAATGTGTTAAATTGATGTTTTATGCTTTCCAACATGATTTTCTTGAAATTGGGTTCCAAAAATTTTCGGATGTCAAATATGTCACATTAGCGTCTCGTTAGTATATTTCGTTGTCTTGGTTGTTTTGGCCGTCACAAATTTTGTGACCAGTGCCGAAGTAGTCTTGATAAAGTGTAGAGTACCTAGAGATACTTAGGGTGATAGTTTGATATTCTCAAATTATTTGGAAATCTAAGTGAATCATAATGTATTCATCGATTTCAAGTTTTTCATGTATAGTATGATTATATATGGTAAGCATGATACAATGAAAGTGTTTCATTGGTACATCATAGTAAAGGATATTACACTTGGTATTGTGAATTTGAACTACACGGATTGAGAAATTAGCCGATTAGAAAGCAATTCCACATATATAAGTCGACTTACACATGCATAAGTCGACTTGTATTCTCAGGTAAGTCGACTTACACATGCATAAGTCGACTTGTTCAGGTACATAAGTCCACTTGCACAATGGTATAAATCGACTTGCACGCACATGATATCATAAGTTGACTTGCACACTGGTATAAGTCGATTTGCACGCATTACGAGAGCATAAGTCGACTTACACATGCATAAGTCGACTTACAACATGCTTAGGTGGGATGATGGATGATTATAGGTATAGACTCAATGCGATTGATGAAATGCCCTAAATCATTCCATATAGTCATGGTGACTATAATCCTACAGCTTGGATGAGACCAGAGCTTGAAATCCCTCACACATAATATGAAAACTAACGCCTTCCATTAATATGGGGAGAACCAGAGTTCTTATAGAGTCCGGGTTGTTGGGTAAACCCAAGCTCACTCTATACGGATATGTTCGAACCATAGAAATAAGATTTTCGGATTAATGGGTCAATTTTCATTAGAAGCGTTGATTTGTTGAGTAAACTCAAGGTCAACGTAGATAGAGGCGAAATTGGGTAGTGTACATCAGATGTACGCGCATCAAGAGTTGATAACCCAATGTGTGTGCATACATCACGAGTTGATAGCACTAGTCGATAATTGCACCTGTGATGTAATTGGTATGACAGATACCTGCCGATTGATCTAAGGTGGCTTGTTGGGTAAACCCAAGGTCATTTTAGTAATGTCGGATATCTATGATGCAATTGGTATGACCGATACCTACCGATTGACCTAAGTTGGCTTGTTGGGTAAACCCAAGGTCATTTTTAGTAATGTCGGATATTGACCCACTAGGACATTTTGTCATAATGTTTCTTGGATTCGTAGTGAGGGTTATGGATTCTTTGAAACTAGTGGGAGCCATATGCATGTCATGCAAGTCCTTATGATCATGCATGTAATTCTATTCTAACATTCTTTCTCTCTTTCCCTTTAGGTTATTGAAGATGACTTCTAGTGTGAATCTGCGCTCACTTATGGGCTCAAATAAATTAACTGGACCTAATTTTCTCGATTGGCTGAGAAATATGAGAATTGTTCTCAGATCTGAGGAACTGGGCTATGTCCTAGATGTTCCACTTCCTGATCCACTTGCTGTTGATGCTATCAAGAAGGATAGCAAGCTAGTACTCGTGGTGGACTCTTCTTCTTCTGGTTCCAAGAAAAAGAAATTGAAGAAGAAAAGGTCTAAGAAATAGAAAGGAAGTGTAGCCAAAAAGAAAACCAAAGAAACTACACCAAAAGGAACTTGCTTCCATTGTGGCAAGACTGGCCACTAGAAGCGAAACTGTAAAGTCTATCTGGAAGAAGGCATCAGATTCCTCAGCTTCTTCAAGTATGTTTGTCATTGAGGTTAATACTGTTTCTGACCATAACATATGGGTATTAGATACCGGTTATGGCTCACACATATGCAATGATATGGCGTCGGGGAGATGATGAGCATTTCATGAAGGAGAAATAGACCTGCGTGTAGGAAATGGAGCAAGAGTTGTTGCATTAGCCGTAGGAACTTATTTTTTGTCACTCCCCAGTGGGCTTGTAATTAAATTGGATGAATGCTATTTTGTACCTGTTTTAATAAAGAACATATTGTCTGTTTCTTATTTAAATAGAGATGGTTTCCATTTGACTTTTAGTAACAATGGTTGTTCTATTAGCTTAAATGGAATGCTTTATGGTACTGGTACATTATGTAATGGAATTTACATATTAGATATGTCACATCCAATTATGAATGTCAATGACACGAAAAGACATAAACGAGATAATTTAAACTCAACCTACTTATGGCATTGTCGCCTTGGCCATATAAATGAGAGACACATAGCTAAGCTCCATAAGAGGGGTAGTTTAGGGTCATTTGATTATGAATCATATGACACATGTGAATCTTGTTTATTAGGCAAGATGACTAAGTTACCCTTTAAGGGAAAGGGTGAACGAGCGACTAGAGTATTAGACCTAATACATTCAGATGTATGTGGTCCGATGTCCATCCATGCTAGAAGTGGTTGTCTTTACTTCATTACCTTTATCGATGATTATTCTCGAGATGGGTACTTGTATCTGATGAGATACAAATCTGAAACATTTGAAAAGTTCAAACAATTCAGAAATGAAGTAGAAAACCAACTTGGGAAAATTATCAAGACATTACGATCCGATCGTAGTGGGGAATACTTAGACCAATAGTTTTTAGATTATCTAAGAGATAATGGGATTTTATCTCAATGGACTCCTCCTTACACACCACAGCATAATGGTGTGGCCGAAAGGAGAAATCGAACCTTGTTAGACATTTTACGATCGATGATGGGCTTTGCAAAGTTACCAAAATCCTTTTAGGGGTATGCACTCGAGACAGCTGCTTATTTGTTAAACAGAGTTCCATCAAAGACAGTTGATGTTACTCCATATGAGATGTGGAATAACAAAAGACCCTATTTGTAACATCCCGTCACTGTCATTAAGGGTATTTTGGTTATTATAAGTCATACTGATAGGTTTCACTGCATTCATTGAATGAGCATGTTACTGGCCTCTAATTTTAGAGGAACAGGTTTAATGCATATGCATTTATCCATAGGTACATGCATTCATGATTTCCGTATTTAATTGTAAGTAAGAACCGATCGAGTTGATCAAATCGATCGGATTGAGAGTTAATTGAGAATTTGAGTAATCGAGTACAATTGGTGATTTGATATGTTTATGAGTGGTGGCAATTTATAATGGCTTATAGGAAATTCTCGTGAAATTAGGAGATAATGCCGGACCGGAAAGTTTTTGGCATCGATCGATGACCTACAAGATCGAAAGCAACGTCCAATGGCAATGGAAAAATTAGAATTTTCTTGATAGGAAATAATTATGTGGAACCATTGGGATTTAGAGTGAAATTTGGGTGACTTGGAGACTTAGGTCTATAAATACTAGGTTTGAGGAATTTGGAGAAAACACCTAAGGCAATTTCACGTTTCTCTTCTTCCCCTCTTTGTGACTTGCGATTTCCTCCCATTGGTAAGGATTCCTCGATTTTCTTTATGGATTCTTTCCTTGAGATGAGGTTAAGCGATTGGTCGTTATTGGTGAAGGTTAGAGGCTCGGGATTAGTGAATCGTTGAGCTTGAAGGATTTTAGGGTTTGGAGGATTTTGAGGAATCTGTAGCTTGATCTGTGATTTGGTAAGTTTTAAGAGCTTTGATGTTGTTATGGATGATTCTTACTGTATTTATGGCATTTATTATATTTGATCGGGTAGTTGGGAGTGTTTATGGATGGGTTTTGTTATTGATTATTGTCGTAGGAGTGTATAGGGTCGAAGTGTGGATTTGTGGAGGTAGATTATCGATTTGTTGATGGATAGAGTTATATGGATGATTGAATATGCTAGGGTTGCCGATGATGATATTGCTTGATTTATGTGTATTGAGTTACTGGTGAGTTGCAGAATCGAAAATCTGGAAATCCTGGACTGGTGTGTTTAAAAGCTATGTGTTGGGGAAGAAGGAGAGCTGTGCGTAGTGGATTTAGGTTGGAGACCGCCTGGTGATGAGGAGCTTCGGCATGCGGACGAAGAAAGTGAGTAGCTTCGGCATGCGGACGAGCGGTGAGTAGCTTCAGCATCGCAGCAAGCGGTGAGGACTTCGGCATGCGAGCGAAGCGATGAAGTAACTTCGGCATGCGGACGAAGCGGTGAAAGTAGCCAAGCATGCGGACGAGCGGTGAGGAGCTCGGCATGCGGACGAGCGGTGAGGAGCTCGGCATGCGGGCGAGCTTCGAGTAGCCCGGCATACGAACGAGCTGCGGATCGATCGATCATCCGAGCGGCCGACCGACGCGTTGCGTATCGTTCGGCTATGCGAGCGACCGAGCGACGAGCTTTGGGAGTCGCCGCACGCTAAGCGCAAAGCGATGGGCAAGGCGGTCTGCGTAGCTTCGTCCAGATGAGCAAGCGGTTTAGCGTGCGGGCTAGGGCTCACGTCCAGGTCGACCTGTGGCATGCGGGTGAACGCCCAGGCGCACCCTTGGTCGCAACCTTTGCCCTAGTCGTCCGAAGAGGAGTGTTTGAGGCTTTTGGCATTGGGACTTAGAAAATTAACCGATTGAGGTGATTAAGGATTAGATTTGATTTGAAGTTTAAATTGGAATTTTTATGGATGTGTTCGACCCAAGGAATAGGAAATTGCTATTGGGGATCCTAATTGAGGTAAATTGACTGGATTTTAGGAATGGATCAATTATTGTCAATCAACTATATGAAGAGTCAGAATTGGGTTTTTAGCACCGGGAATCGTGAGCATGCATTGTACATTATTTCACTGAGACATATACATTACTGTACTGTTTTATTAGGCAATAAGTGATGGGTTGTACTTTATTGTTATAGGGGCACCGTTGGACCGTCGTTCCACGGACATTGCTGGGACTTCCAGGCAATAGCTCGGAAGTTACAAGTGAGTAACCTAGTTGGTTTCTCAAATTCCTGATTTGCTTATATGCTTTACGTGAATTACATGCAAAAGTGAATTGTATGACTACTGTATGACTACTGGCATGTATTGGATTGAATTGCATGTTTTCTCGAATCGACTTGACGGTTATGTGATATCAGATGAATATTGGGCCTCATAGCCATACCATTGAACTCATCGAGCAGCGATGTCTTTGGGCTTTATAGCCACACACCGTAAATTCTCGAACATGACCTTTGCATGCATAAATGCATGATCACATAATGGAATGTGTCCCAAGTTGCTATTTTCTTTGAAAAGAGCTTGAGCTCAGATATTGTCTTGTCGGGCTTAGCCCGAGGGAGAAAATCACAGCGGCCCACACCGATTCTTGACTAAGCACTTGGGCACAAATCGAATAATCTGGAAAGAGTCACATATGCATTGCATTTACATGATTGACTGTGTTGTGACGATTACTGAGATATGTGATGACATGAATTACTGTAGACTGTTACTTGGCAAGCTGATTCAGATTACTGTTTATTGTTACATGTCTTGTAAATTACTCGACATCAGAATTGTTATATTATCTTGACAATAAATATTCTTGTCTTGGATAATTATTACTTTGGATGTTAATTTGTTGATTCTTGTTATTTTGTGATTTAAAATACTTGATGCCATGGATTTTAGCGAAATTTTACGGTAGTAAATCCCTTTATCGTGGGATACGTGTCGGAGCGACCTTGGGTTTCGATGTGTACCCTACGGTGAGGGGCTACATTTAGTGGTATCGAGCATGGTTGGCATCTTTTGGGCATAGAGCATTATTAGGCGGAATCCTTGTGTAAGGATATGAGCTGATTAGAATTTGTTTTATGCATTTTAGGTCATCCGTTATGGGAGATCGAGTAAGCGACGGTGACCAAGAATCGGTAGGAGCTAGTAGGAGTCCCTATGCCTCTCTCGGAGGAGTTACCTCCTCGAGTTCTGTGAGACGGAACAGCAGTACGATCGATCGCGCAAACGAGGCGGTTGATTTCTATGGTAACACCGACCTGCGGAGGTGAGGATGCCTTGAGAGGGTGGCGAGTCCTCGATCGGATGGGCTGCGACCACGAGGAGAGGTTCACTACTCTGTCTCCTTCTTCTGAGGTCCTGCATATCGGTGGTGGAGGGTGTCCGGCGGTACCACCAGCCCCGCACTCGACATGGGATGATTTTCGAGGGCCTTCAGGACAATTTCATGCCCAAGGTCTATCTGGAGATGAAGATGCAAGAGTTCTTAGAGTTGAGGCAGGGACAGATGACTGTGGCTGACTATGAGGTTCAGTTTAACGAGTTGATGGGCTATGCTTCTGCACTGATTTCTACTGAGGACGACAGATGCCGTAGGTTTGAGGTGGACTCAAGTTGAGATCCGCACCGATTGGCGGATCGACATGAGCTCATTTTGGTGAGAGCTGCATTGTCGAGGATAGAAGCACTACTAAGCGCGTAATCGATCGAGGACCGGACGGGGATCCGATATAAAAGACCTCGTGATAGCGAGGCAATCTTTGGCGAAGTTCTGATAAGCATCAAGCCATGCCCTTCAGTCCGTTGGAGGGCGAACGCATCGGATATGGGCGGAGGCGGTCGCCTGATCGCTAGTGGTGGCGGCGGCCAGAGGATCAAGACAGATCGTCCCGGGCTGTGAGCACCGTGGCAAGAGGCATAGTGGAGAGTGCCGATGGTTATCTGGAGCACGCTGAGGTGCGGCTCGATGGAGCATTTGGTGAGAAGCGCCCGAGACATTGGGAGCTCGATCTACTATGACGGTAGATCGAGCGATAATACCCGATCAATGAGCCGTGGAGGTGGATCAGCCGAGTTTGGTCGAGGTCGAGGCCGAGGCCGAGGCCGAGGCCGAGGCCGAAGCGAAGGGTTGATAGTGGTCAGAGGGTGAGTGGCGGCGATCTCAAAGTAGGGTCTATGCCATGACACGGCGGAGGCCCAGGACTCACTTGGGATGTTATTGGGTATGTTTCTTATTTACGGTATAGAAGCATATGCATTGTTGGATTCTGGATCCACCCATTCTTTTATTGCACCGCATCTAGCATGTAGACTGCATGGGGATAGGCAGAGGTTCTGATATGGGTTAGAGGTGAGTACACCTCTAGTAGTACAACCGTATTGGGAGAGGTATGTATAGGATGTCGGTCCAGATTGATGAAGCGGTGTTGAGTCTTGATTTGATAATCTTGGCTCTGCGGAGATTGATGTGATTTTGGGGATGGGTAGTTAGCTGTTCATAGGTCATTATGGATTGTTACACCAAGGAGGTTGTATTGGATTCCCTGGACAGCCCGGTGGTGTTTAGAGGAGTCGGTCGGTGTGCTGCGAGGATGATATCCTTTATGAGTGCCACGAGATTGATGCGAGGAGGTTGTGAGGCCTATCGGCTCATGTAGTGGATTCTCGAGTTGAAAGCGAGATTGGAGGATGTTCCGTAGTGAGGAATTTTGGATGTTTTCGAGGAGTTATCGGGATTGCCGCTTGCGGCGAGAGATAGAGTTTGAGATTGATCTCGTTCGATGACGGCTTCTATATCGATCCCTCCATATAGGATGGCACCGGTGGGCGAGAGAGTTTAAGGCTCGATTCAGGAGCTTTTAGACAAGGGGTTTATCGGATCGAGTGTTTCGCCATGGGGAGCTCGGTATTGTTTGTAAAGAAGAAGGATGGGACTCGAGGCGTGCATTGATTATAGGCGGTTGAACCGAGTGGCGATGAAGAATAAGTATCCACTACCTAGGATTGATGATCTATTTGATCGAGTTGCAGGAGCTCGGTGTTTACTAAGTTAGACTGCGACGGAGTTACTATCGATTGAGGATTGCAGAGGCCGATGTGCCAAGAGTGCTTTCCGAGTAGGTACGGGCATTTGAGTTCTTAGTGATGCCGTTTGGATTGACTAATGCCCGGCGATCTTCATGGCTTTGATGAATAGGATTTTCAGCCTACCGGATCGATTTGTGATAGTGTTTATTGATGACATCTTTGGTTTATTCGAGGGATAGACAGAGCACACTAAGCATCGAGGATAGTGTTGCAGTCGTGAGAGAGAGGCGGTTGTTCGCCAATTTCGCTAAGTGTGAATTTTGGCTTAATGAGATCGTGTTTCGGGACACGTGGTGTCGTGAGGGTATCGGTGGATCCTCACAAGATAAGCGATGATGAGTTGGGAGATTCCGAGGGTATGCGAGTTGAGGAGTTTCCTAGGGCTGGCGGTTATTACGGAGATTCGTCGAGGATTTTCGTTGATCTCCGCCCTCGACGAAGCTATTGAGGAAGGATGTACCGTTCAGATGGGTGAGGATTGCGGAAGAGCTTTGAGGGCTGAAACATCGGTTGACGACCGCACGGTGTTGGGCATTCCTTCCGGACCTGGAGGCTTTGTGGTTTCAAATGATGCCTCGCACTGTGGGTTGGGATGTGTATTGATGCAGCATGGGAGAGTTATAGCGTATGCCTCAAGACAGTTGAGGTCTCACGAGGTGAATTATCCAAAGGCATGACTTGGAGTTAGGCTGCGGTAGTGTTTGCTCGAAGATCCGGAGACACTATCTCGTATGGGGAGACGCCCGGATCTTCACTGAGACCATAAGAGTTTGAGGTATCTGTTGAGTCGGAGAGGAGCTCAATTTGAGACAGAGGAGATGGATAGAGCTATGAAGGATTACAAGCGCACGATTGAGTACCATCCAGAAAGGCCAATGTAGTGGCCGATGCTTTGCGAGGAGATCGCATGGTATTGTAGCTTCAGTCAGATGGAGAGATTGCCTAGTCGTCTGATTGAGAGCTCTTAATGTCTGAGATGGATTTGGGGCGAGGATGGAGCACCGATTGCTACGTTGAGGCTCAGCCGATCTTTGCGTGATAGGATTCGGAGGGTTCGGGACCGGGACCCGTACTAGTAACTTGATTGATAGAGTTGGTGATGCTGATTGAGTTTGAGTTGAGAGATGGGACATTATGGATGGGACGGAGGCGTGTGTGCGGATATTGATGATTTGAGGCGGGAGATCCTAAAGGAGGCTCATGTGGCCGCTTATGCTATGCATCTGGTTCGACCAAGATGTATAACACTGTGAGGCGACATTTACGGTGGCTGGTATGAAGAGGCAAGTGGCGAGAATATGTGTCCGGTGTCGACATGTCAACGAGTTAAGCGAACATCAAGCTCCGATGGGAAAGTTGCATTCGTTGCCCATTCCGAGTGGAAGTGGGGCGAATTACCATGGATTCGTGACGGGGTTGCCTAGGACACCGAGGCAACATGATGCTATCTGGGTCATAGTGGACCGATTGACCAAATCGGCTCACTTCTTGCAGCTGAGAGAGAGTAATACTCTCATCGGTTGGCCCGTAAGTATGTAGCGTAGATTATACGATTGCATGGGGTTCCGTTGTCGATAGTTTGAGCGAGGATCCTGTGTTTATCGAGGTTACGGAAGAGCCTGCATCGCTATGGGTACTCGATGAATTTCAGCACCGCATTCCATCCTCGGTGATGGATGAGTGAGAGGACGATCAAGATCGCTGAGGACATGCTTGGGCATGTGTCTTTGGAGTTTAGAGGTGTGTGGGATCGATGCTTGCATCGATAGAATTTGCATACAATAACCAGATGAGAGCAAGTATTGGGATGGCACCGTATGAGGCCTTGTATGGCGACCGTGTAGATCACCTTGTGTTGGGATGAAGAGGGTCGAGATCGATAGAGGGTCCCGAGTGATCCGGATCTGGCGAGATAAGATCTGATTGATCGAGTCGCATCAAGGCGGCTCGGACGAATGTAAGAGTTATGCGGATCGGATCGGGCGGGTATGGAGTATAGTGTGGGTGATCGAGTATTCCTTGAGTGTCTCCTTGGAAAGAGTGCGAGATTTGGCCGTAAGGGCAAATTGAGCCCTCAGTATATTGGTCCGTTTGAGATCCTTGAGAGGATAGGACCACCGCTTCTGAGTTGGCTTTACCGAGCGAGATGTCCCGATTGCATGGCGTGTTTCACGTTAGTATGCTCGACGGTACCGATCGGACCCGACGCATGTGATTGGCTCGAGGATATCGAGATAGCCAAAGTGATATGAGTTATGTGGAGGAGCCAGACGGATCATTGGATCACGGTCAAGCAATTCATAAACCGGTGATTCCATTGGTGAAAGTACTTTGGAAGAACCACTCTGCTGAGGAAGTTACTTGGGAGGCGAGGAGCATATGAGAGCCAAGTATCCTCATTTATTTGTGGAGACGGTATGAAATTTGAGGACGAAATTTTTATTAGGAGGGTGAATTGTAACATCCCGCCACTTTGTCATTAAGGGTATTTTGGTTATTATGAGTCATCTTGATAGGTTTCTTTGCATTCATTGAATGAGCATATTCTTGGCCTCTAATTGTAGAGGAGCAGGTTTAATGCATATGCATTTATCCATAGGTACATGCATTCATGATTTCCGGTATTTAATTGTAAGTAAGAATCGATTGAGTTGATCAAACCGATTTGGATTGAGAGTTAATTGAGAATTTGAGTAATCGAGTACAATTGGTGATTTGATCTTATTTATGAGTGATGGCAATTTATAATGGCTTATAGGAAATTCTCGTGAAATTCGGAGATAATGCCTCGACCGGAAAGTTTTTGGGCGATCGATCGATGACCTACAAAGATCGAAAGCACCGCCCAATGGCAATGGAAAATTAGAATTTCTTGATAGGAAATAATTATGTGGAACCATTGGGATTTAGAGGCTGAAATTTGGGTGACTTGGAGACTTAGGTCTATAAATACTAGGTTTGAGGAATTTGGGAAAACACTAAGGCAATTTCACGTTTCTCTTCTTCCCCATCTTGTGACTTGCGATTTCCTCCCATTGGTAAGGATTCCTCGATTTTCTTTATGGATTCTTTCCCTTGAGATGAGGTTAAGCGATTGGTCGTTATTGGTGAAGGTTAGAGGCTCGGGATTAGTGAATCGTTGAGCTTGAAGGATTTTAGGGTTTGGAGGATTTTGAGGAATCCGTAGCTTGATCTGTGATTTGGTAAGTTTTAAGAGCTTTGATGTTGTTATGGATGATTCTTCTTGTATTTATGGCATTTATTATATTTGATCGGGTAGTTGGGAGTGTTTATGGATGGGTTTTGTTATTGATGATTGCTGGTAGGAGTGTATAGGTGAAGTGTGGATTTGTGGAGGTAGATTATCGATTTGTTGATGGATAGAGTTATATGGATGATTGAATATGCTAGGGTTGCGATGATGATATTGCTTGATTTATGTGTATTGAGTTCTTGGTGAGTTGCAGAATCGAAACTGGAAACTCGGTGGTGTGTTTAAAAGCTATGTGTTGGGGAAGAAGGAGAGCGTGCATAGTGGATTTAGGTTGGAGACCGCTTTGTGGTGAGGAGCTCGGCATCGCGGACGAGCGGTGAGTAGCTCGGCATGCGGATGAGTTAAATGAGTAGCTCGGCATGCGAGCGAGCGATGAGGAGCTCGGCATGCGGACGAGCAGTGAGTAGCTCGGCATGCGGACGAGCAGTGAGTAGCTCGGCATTCGGACGAGCGGTGAGGAGCTCGGCATGCGGATGAGCGGTGAGGAGCTCGACATGCGGACGAGCGGTGAGGAGCTCGGCATGCGGGCGAGCTTTGAGTAGCCCGGCATACAAACGAGCTGCGGATCGATCGATCATCCGAGCGACCCACCGACGAAGTCACGATCGTTCGGCTATCGAGCGATCGAGCGACGAGCTTTGAATCGTCGCCGCACGCGGGCGAGTAGTGAATGGCGGTCTGCGTAGCTCGTCGGATGAGCGGCGGTTTAAGCGTCGCGGGCTAGGGCTCACGTCGAGTCGACTGTGGCATCGCGGTGAACGCCAGCGCGCACTTTGGTCGCAACCTTTGCCCTAGTCGTCCAAGAGGAGTGTTTGAGGCTTTTGGCATTGGGACTTAGGAAATTAACCGATTGAGGTGATTAAGGATTAGATTTGATTTGAAGTTTAAATTGGAATTTTATGGATGTGTTAGACCGAGGAATAGGAAATTGCTATTGGGGATCTAATTGAGGTAAATTGATTGGATTTTAGGAATGGATCAATTATTGTCAATCAACTAAATGAAGAGTCGAATTGGGTTTTAGCACCGGAATCGTGAGCATGCATTGTACATTATTTATTTGAGACATATACATTCTTGATTGTTTTATTGGGCGATAAGTGATGGGTTGTACTTTATTGTTATAGGGCACCGTTGGACCGTCGTTCCACGGACATTCTTTGGGACTTCGAGAAGAGCTTCGGAAGTTACAAGTGAGTAACCTAGTTGGTTTCTCAAATTCCTGATTTGCTTATATGCTCTACGTGAATTACATGCAAAAGTGAATTGTATGACTACTGTATGACTACTGGCATGTATTGGATTGAATTGCATGTTTTACTGAACTGACTTGGACGGTTATGTGATACTGTACTGAATATTGGGCCTCATAGCCATACCATTGAACTATTGAGCACTAATGTACTGGGCTTTATAGCCACACACTGTAAATTACTGAACATGACACTGCATGCATAAATGCATGATCACATAATGGAATGTGTCCCAAGTTGCTATTTTCTTTGAAAAGAGCTTGAGCTCAGATATCTTGTACTATCAGGGCTTAGCAGAGGGAGAAATCACGACGCGTCCACATCGATTATTGATGAGCACTTGGGCACAAAACTGAATAACTGGAAAGAGTCACATATGCATTGCATTTACATGATTGACTGTGTTGTGACGATTACTGAGATATGTGATGACATGAATTCATGGTATTACTTGCAAGGTGATTGATTCATCATTTATTGTTACATGTATTGTAAATTACTATCGATATCGCAATCGTTATATTATCTTGACAATAAATATTCTTGTCTTTGGATAATTATTACTTTGGATGTTAATTTGTTGATTACTGTTATTTTGTGATTTAAAATACTTGATGCCATGGATTTTAGCGAAATTTTCTGGTAGTAAATCCCTTATCGTGGGATACGTGTCGGAGCGACCTTCGGGTTTCCCGATGTGTACCCTACGGTGAGGGGGCGCTACACTATCTTACTCATTTGAAAGTTTGGGGTTGTCCTGCTTATGTGAAGCGGATACGATCGAGATAAAATTGATCAAAGTCGACAAATGTTTGTTAAGTAGGATATCTAAAAAACAATGGGATATCAATTCTACTTCTTTGAGGAACAAAATGTGTTTGTTTCAAAGTATCTGTCTTTTAGAGAAAGAGTTTCTTTTACAAGAAGGCAGTGGGAGCAAAATTGAACTTGAAGAAGTTCAAAATACTCGAACAATCTTGAGATCAATCTATGCGAACACAAGCTGTGACTCATATAGATGAAGTAACAGTTCAACGTTCTACAACACATGAAATTCATAGGTCACGTAGGATACGCTCCGTACCTGAGAGAAATGGATTTCTTGTGAATGAACAGAATGACGTATTGCTCATAGAAGATGATGAGCCTACCACTATGAAGAGGTTACGAAGAGTTGATGCGAGAAATGGCTTCATGCCATGAAGGCTGAAATGGATTCCATGTATGAAAACCAAGTATGGACTTTAGTTGAGGCACCTGAAGGAATAAAACCCATAGGGTGTAAATGGTTTTTAAAAAAGAAAACCGACATAGATGGTAATGTAATTACCTATAAAGCAAGGCTCGTGGCTAAAGTTTTTCGTCAAAGACAAGGAGTTGACTACGACGAGACCTTCAGCCCAGTAGCAATGTTTAAATCCATTAGGATACTCCTAGCCATTGTCACTCATTATGATTATGAGATATGACAAATGGATGTGAAGACAGCTTTCCTAAATGAAAATCTAGCTGAGGATGTGTATATGACACAACCTTTGAGGATTAAATCTCTATAATGGCGAAAAGGTATGCAAGCTTCAGAAATCCATCTATGGATTGAAGCAAGCATCCAGGAGTTGGAATATTCGTTTTGATGAGGTAATCAAAGAGTTTAGTTTTTCACAAAATCCGGATGAATACTGTGTGTATAAGAAGGTTAGTGGGACTACAATCATATTCCTTGTGCTATATGTAGATGACATATTATTACTAGGAAACGATGTCTCTATGCTACAATCGGTGAAGATTTGGTTCTCCAAACAATTTGCCATGAAAGACTTTGGTGAAGCAACTTATATCCTTGGGATAAAGATTTATAGAGATAGATCAAAAAGGTTGCTTGGTCTTTCACAATCAACGTACATAGACAAGATGCTGAAGAAGTTTAGCATGAAACAATCCAAGAGAGGGTACCTTCCCGTGACTCATGGGATAACACTCTCGAAATCTATGTGTCCTAAGACACAAGATGAGAGGATGCGCATGAATGTGATCCCGTATGCATTTGTGGTAGGATCTATCATGTACGCTATGCTATGTACGAGACCCGATGTATCATATGCTTTAAGTGTTACGAGCAGATACCAATCGGATCCTGGTGAGGGTCAATGGGTGGCAGTCAAGAATATCCTCAAGTACTTGCGAAGGACTAAGGATGTTTTCTTGATCTATGGAGATGGAGATCTCAAAGTGAGTGGGTATACAAATGCCATTTTTCAATCTAATAAGGATGATTCCAAATCCCAATCAGGTTATATATTCACACTGAATGGCGGGGCAGTCAGTTGGAAGAGTTCCAAACAAGAGACGACTGCCGATTCAACAACCGAGGCAGAGTACATTGCCGCTTCAGATGCAACAAAGGAAGCAGTTTGGATCAAGAAGTTCATTACTGAATTTGGTATGGTTCCCAGCTGTGATGGGCCCATACAGTTGTATTGTGACAACAATGGGGCTATTGCGCAGGCGAAGGAATCAAGGTCTCATCAACGATCCAAACACGTACTCCGCAGATTTCATCTGATTAGGGAGATCATTGGACGAGGTGATGTCCAGATAGAGAGAATTCCCACCGAGCAAAATATTGTTGATCCGTTGACAAAGCCATTGTCACATAAGAGTTTTGATTCTAATGTACTCGCCTATGGTATTAGATATCAAGGCAATTGGCTTTAGGTCAAGTGGGAGATTGTTAAAGTAGTGCCCTAAAGGCAATCACCTTTAGCGCGTTTATACAAAGTTGTGTACAGACTTTATAAATAAATAAAGAAAGGCATATTTCATTAATTTGATGTTCATTATTTATGAATGGATATTGATCTATAATCAAATTAATGAAGTCTATGATATATGACATAGCATGAAGGAAATTATGATGTGATCATACTACTGAAATTCTTATCATGTGCAATTATGTCAGTATCTAAATTATCCCTAGTCATAGGATTACTGAGACTGGACATCGGTAATCCGGAGAGACTAGCACATCTCAAGCTTCTTGATTTAATCAAGCAGTGGATCTCAGAAGCTGTAAATATGAGATATTTAGGGTTGAGATGTGAATGCTTACTAGAGGTAATAAGTACATTGGATGACCTGCTATGAGATCATCACATGGATTTTCTATTCTAATGTCAGTGATAATCTCATCATAGCAATGGTGCAAATATCCTTAGACTTGAGGTACTCAAGGATATCTTGGATACTGATTCTGTGCTTTGACTCCATTCCTTGTTGCCTTACACAGGTCGCTCGTAGGGTGGTGATTGGGTACAGCTTGAGGTATTCGAAGGTAATTGAGTAGCCAATAGAGGATTCACCACTTCTGTGATAGCAGAAGATGATACCCATGGCCTCTTGTCAGGGTCGTTACTTGAAAATCTCTGGCCGGAGTTCATATGTCATGAAGAGTGTCTTCAGTGACATATAAAGTAATGAGTCCCAGGAAAAGAACTGACATCACTTGGACTAGATTTGACGTAGTCATTCTAGTAAGAGTTGATACTTTGCCCATACTCATAACCAAGTGGGGTATAGCATGTTGAAAGGACGAATTGCACGATAATTGTCTATGGAAAGGTTCCTGATATGGTTCATGATGAATATATGTTCATTCGTCAAACCAATTACTTTCTGGTCAATTGGGGGTCATGATGTATTGCTAGATACCGCTCATGACTTGCTCAGATTAAGTGTTAATCTATGTGGCCAATATAACCGGGAACCTAATGGATCACACGCATAAGAGTGACTCGGAGGATTCGTAAAATAGTTTTGGATAGAGATCCAATATATGGAGAGAAACAGGATTAAATGGATCCCGATGAGATCGAGATATGTCCCGATGACATCGCGACATCGATATTGTTGAAAAAGGTTTTCGATGGTTTTTCCATATCGGGACCCGGTAGGCCGTTAGGACCGACCCCAGTGTGACTGGACCACTTCAGCATTTATATATATATATATATCTTATTAATTAATTAAGTAATTAATTAATATATATATATATATGAGACTAACATGGAAGCTTCATCATCCTTGCATTTAATGAGTCTTTAAAAGTTAAAAACAAATGGCATAAGATGACAACATGAAGGATATAAGGTGATGGTCGTTGGTTTTCAAAAGAAGAAGGGTTTTGTGAAAACCTAAGAGAAATTGGTTCTCTCATCATCGATCATCACTCTCCAAGCTTCATCCTTCTCCTCTTCACCATCGTTCTTCCAAGCTCTTCAAGAACAAAGGTAAGATCTAGCAGTCTTTAATTTGTTCTAACTATTCCCGGGTCAAAGGGTTTGCCCCAGTTAGGTTCTCTGATCTCTGTGTGGATACCGTTAGAGATGGTCTCCTTTGGCCATTATGGTTTGAGTTTGTTATATAGACACATGGATCCTGGCTTTCGGGAAGGTCCCGGAACAAAAATTTTTGTTTTCCGCTCCGTGTGCATGTGATGTACACACCGGGATTTTCCTACACAATTATGGCTTTAAGGGTTTTTAATTTGGCTTGGAAAGTGAGTTGTAGGTGCTGTATGAACAGTAATCCAAACCTTGTGACCTAAAACTTTAATGATTTTCTTTAGGTTGATTTGGATTGAATTTTCTAATTTGGTCTTCATGAAAGTTGAAGATTTTTGTGTTAGCTTTGTAACGCCACTAAGTATGAATTTTTTTTATTTGTAGGTTAAAAGTTATGGTTTGTTAATGTTCAGGTGGTAATTCAGCACAAAATGTGTGTTGGTGGGCAAATGCTCTAAGTGCATAGGTTTTATGCTTTTTGTGTTCTGATATTAATTTTGGACTGTTAAGGGTGAAATTGGCTCAAGTGACCTTCTGGAAAGTTATAGAGGATTGTTGTAGCTTTCTAATTAGGTATTATATGCAAATTTTGGATGTAAGGATTGTAAGATATAAATTTGTAAAGTTTTGTTATGGTTTAGGTTAAATGCTAATTTCATAAACCCTAATTAGACAGCCACATTAATGGGAGATTTTGACCTAGTTAGAGATGAAATTTGGTCCTAAGTCCTTCTTGAGAATTTTATTTTATTGTCTGAGCTTTTAATTGCTATATGGTTTGGAATTTTTGGTTAAGGGGATGAAAAGTTATGATTTTTTGAAAAGTGTTGCACTGTTATGGTAAATGTGTGACTAGGCAGTATCTTTGAGTGCATTTTTGACACCCTTAGAGGTGTTATCAAATTTCAAGCTCTTCATGAAACTTCAATATGGTCATTTCATCTTTCCATCGTCACTAAGTATGAAATTTTTCAATATCTAGGTTGAGAGTACTGATCTGTTGACTTTTGGGTGTTAATATGCTTAGTGCTGGAAAATGTGTTAAGTATAAGGTTTGTCATGATTATGCATTGAAGCTAAATTCTGGACTGTTGTAATGTTAATTAGCTCAAATGGTCTTCTGGAAAGTTGTAGAATAATGTTTTAGCTTTAAAATGGTGCATAATATGCTATTTTTAGATGTACAAATTGTGAGTTATGGATTTTGCAAGAATGAATCTGATTTAGGTCATCTATTAGTTAACAAGCTTTAACAGGGCAGCCACCGTCATGGAAGAAATTGACCTAGTTAGAAATGTAATTGGCTTCCAAGTCCTTCATAAAATTTTAGTATGTTTTCTGATCTTTTTGTTGATATAAAGTATACATTTGTTTGGCATTTTGGTAAGGAGTTATGATTTTTGAAAGATTGTGTGACTGTTCAGGGGGTCATTTATGGGCAAAACCTTTAATTGAGAATTTAAGTTGTTTAAAGATTGAATTTGCTTCCAAATTGTTCATGAAAGTTGTAGAGCATGTTTTTATTTTTCTTTTGGCATAAAACTTGGAATTTTTTTGGTAAAGGGAATGAGAAGTTATGCTCTTTGGAAAAATGTTGTTCTGTTTTGGGACCTTATGACTAGGTAGTAACTTTGATTGAAATTTTAACACCCTTAGGGGTGAAATTGGTTCAAGTGTCCTTGAAGGAACTTGTAGGGTTTCTTATTAACTTTCCAATGAGATCTTGTTTGTAATTTTTGGATAAGTGTGTAAAGAGTTATGCATGTTAGAAATTCAGATGGTGGAAGAGAGGGAAATAAGTGCAAACTCTCTTATCTTTTGTTTTGTCCCAAAGCTTCTTTTGCTTATATCTTCGTCATCCGACGTCCGATTGACCTGATTCTTGAGGCATCGGATTCGTATAATATTTAATTTCATATATTTGTGAAATTGGAAATTTTTAGAGCTGAAATTTTCAGGGATTGGTTAGGTCGAAGTGAGGGGACCAGATCATGATTTTTCTGATCCGTCTTTTATTCATAATTAAACCTATAGAGGTCCGAATTGAGTGATTTTAGTGTCAATGAGTTTCTAATGTTTAGAGAAATTTTTGTGATGAAAATTTGTGAAATAGTACCGGGAATGTCACGAACATGCATTGTACATATCTAAATTGCTACATGTGCATTATTTAATATTTCTGATTGTGCATTTGGTAATGTGTGAATATTTGGACTGTTTTAGAGACGCATTTGGAACGTCAACCCACAGACGTTGCTGAGACTTCCAGGCTTTAGCTTCGGAAACAAAAGTGAGTAACCTAGATGGTTTCTCAATTATTATTTGTTTATTATTTTGCACTTATAATTCTGTGGAGAATAATGGTGGGCTTGTGCGTTTGTTTATGACTGCATTCCAGACCGTAGGTTTCCGATGTATTTAGAGATTATGACATAGAAGTGCTGTTGTCTGAGAATTTGGGAACTCTGTGTTTTAAATGTGATTAAATGTGAGTGTGATTTTAATGTGAAAAATTGTGAACTAATTGGTTGAATGTGATAACTGGGAATGATTGTAATGTTGATATGGTTTCATTTTGACCTATGCATTCCATGCATACAAGACATGAGCAGATAATAACAGTTGTGACCGGAGCAGCCACTGAGAGCTACAAGCTCAACGTTTATATTTGGGCCTCGAGCCCCACAGTGATTTAGAGCCTCGGGCTCAACGATTAATGCGCCCATATTAGGACAGTTCAGAACCTCAGGCTCAACAATTAATGCGCCCATATTGGGACAGTACAGGCGCTCGGTTACAACACCGTAAAACAAAGTGTCACATACGTTTGTCATATGCATTTGATTTAATCATTTGGATTGAGTGAAAGGAAAAATGCCTTATGCTTCTGTGGTATCAATCATGTGGTATTTCTGAAAGTAGATTATGAAACAATTGTATTATGCTTGCGTGTTGTATGAAATCAATTGGTTATGAATGACTAATCGAAAGAAATGCATCAAATTGTCCGTACTCAAGTGAAATTGTGAAATGTGATCAGACATGCAACAATGAAAATATATGTTATGTGAATTGATGAGTTGCATGAATTGAGTGAATCATCGATGATGGTTACCTCACTGAGTTCGCAAAACTCACCCAAAATTTGCATTTATTTTTTAGGACCCAGAAGAATACCCCGTTAGGCAACGGGTGTATAGCAACCACATATGAGCAAGATAAGAGGTCGGGATCAGTTTGCGTCTACAGTAGTGTCTGAGAATAATTGTGTTTTTCAGAATTTTGTACAAATGATTAGGTACAAATGATTAGGTCATGTTGTAAAGTCAACAGACTAAATTAATTTGTATTTATAAAGAGGCTGGTCATTGTACTTACCGGTGAGTGTGTAGGTTAATTGTTTCCCGCAGAGTGTATGTTTATGTTTTCAAGAAAAAAAAATTATACTAAATTTTGACTGAGTGATGTAACACGCCACCCTCACAGGTCACAGACTCGGATATCACCATCGATGTCGGGTTCGAGTCATGTGGGAGTGGGGTGTTACAGAGTAAGTTCCAAGAAGAAATTCAAAATGGCAGGAAATTTGAAGTGGTAGTGAGGGATGATGAACTTATGGTCGTAGGAAACAGACTTTGTATCCTAAATGTCAAGGAAGTAAAGGATGAACTACTGGATGAGGCACATAATGTGCCTTATGCCATGCACTCAAGTAACACCAAGATGTACAGAGATTTGAGAGAGCATTTCTGGTAGAAAGGCGTGAAAAGAGATGTAGCAGAGTATGCAAGTAAGTGTCTACTTTGTCAGCAAGTCAAGACTGAACACCAGGCACCTTTAGGCAAGTTAAGGCCATTATCCATTCCTGAGTGGAAATGACAATGGGTAACCATATACTTTCTAATGGGTTTGCCCAAGACCAGTAGGAAACATGATGCCATATGGGTTATTGTTGATCGGTTGACCAAGTAAGCCCATTTTCAGGCAATTAAATAGACCGATTCTCTGTATGTACAAGCAAAGAAGTATATTGATGAGATAGTGAGACTGTATGGGATTCTAGATTCTATAGTTTCTAACAAAGATCCCCAGTCTACTTCGAGATTCTAGGGAAGCTTACAAGAGGCTCTAGGAACTAAGTTGATTTTGAGCATAACTTTTCACCCCCAGGTAGATGATCAATCTAAGAGGACCATTTGGACCCTTGAGGGAATGCTCAAGGCATGTGAGATGGATTTCAAAGAAGCTTGGGACCAACATTTTCCATTGATCGAATTTACTTATAATAATTCGTACCAATCGAGCATTCAGATGGCTCCACATGAAGCATTGTATGCAAGGAGATGTAGAACTCTGATATGTTGGGATGAAGAAGGAGAAAGGAAACTGATAGGGCCATAGTTACTTCAGATAACAGTAGACAAGGTCAACTTAGTTAAGCAACGGCTTAAGGCAGCACAGGATAGAATGAGAAGTTATGTTGATGCACACCGAAAGGAGATGGAGCATGAAGTAGGTGAGAAGGTCTCTGTTAAGACTACTCCTTGGAAAGGAGACATGAGGTTTGGCAAGAAGGACAAGTTGAGTCTAAGATATGTGGGTCCTTATGAAATTCTTGAGAAGATTGGACCGCTAGCCTATAGATTGGTGTTACCGCCGGAATTGTCACAGATACATGATGTCTTTCATTTGTCTATGTTGAGGAGGTATAGATCGGATCCCTCCCACGTCATTCAGATTGTTGAGGTTCAGTTGAGAGATGATCTGAGTTACGAGGAGATTCTAAGGGAGATCGTAGACATTAAGGAAAAGGTCCTCAGGAACAAGACAATTAAACTGGTCGAAGTCCTGTGGAGAAACCATTTCATGGAAGAGGCCATATGGGAGCCTTTGGAGGCTATGAGGGAAAAGTATCCATACCTCTTCAATGACTCAGGTAAGAATTTCAAGGAGGAAATTCTTTTAAAAGGGGGAGAAATGTTGGCCCATGAAAATTTTTAATGATAAATAAGCATAATTAAATTAATTTTAGGGTCTCCTTAGATTAATATATGTTGGAATTCATTAGTTTGCTAATGTGGGTAAGATAATATGACATAGGTTAAGGGAATTGAAGTATTAAAGTAGTAAGAGTGTGTAAGGGCAAATTTGGCAAGTCACATAAGTTTAGAAACCATAACGCTTTAAATGAAGAGCAAAATGGACTTTGTTCAATCACTAAGGATATAAAAGGTGAAGATGAAGGGTGGGCTTGAGTTGGAAGAAGCCAAAAACGTGATTGAAGAAAAAAGAGAGGAGAGAAGCACAAAAAAAGAGAGAAAAAGAAGAGAAAGAAGAGAGTTATGCTGGGTTTTGATTTTTCTTAGTCTTAAAGAGTGATTTTGAAGTTGAGCAAGAAGGGAAAAAGAAAGAGGATGATTAAAGCCTTCTTTTAATCTAAGAAACTCATTAAGTGGTGAAGATTCAAGGTAAGTTGATGTTAAATCTTTTGAATTTTTGAAAAGGTTTTGGTTCAAAGAACTTAGAAAATGTATGGGTTTAAATATTCTAAGATCAATTTTATGCATATGTTTCTTTGGGTTCTCAATTAGAATTCCCATTGATTTGGGATTTGTATCAATGTTGAAGAAAATCAAGGGAGGTAAGAAGAGCAAGAGGAGAGGAACATTTGAGCAAGTTATAAGCAAGAAAATTCAAAGTGGGTTTTATTTTTATAGTTAAGTAATAAGCCATTAAATTTTCTTTCAAGAAATGACAATAAATGAATTTCAACTACTTTATTCATGTGTATTTATTGTTTTTTTAAGTGTTGTAAGAATGTGCTACTTGGTTTATATCAATTGTGTTAATTGTTGATGAATTAAATGATGGAATGATTTTTGTAAGAATAGCAAGTTTATTAAATCAAGTTTTGGAAATGCATATGAAATATTTTGTGCTCATGAAATACAAGTTTTGCAAAAATGTGCCAATTGAGCAAACTATTTTTAGTTTATGAATTACATGTTATGTGGGTTTGGTGTAGTCCACTCAAGAATGTCACGTGCACATTGACCAAGTTAAAGTCTTCTCTCGCTTGCCCGCTAGTGGCATGGAGCTCCTTTATGGACTCCCTCTAGTTTCACGACTACACAGGACCATTATGTGGAAATGTGTAGTGCATCATGTTTATGGATCTACCTAAACCATTTTGATATGCTTATGTGTTCATGATAAGTTGATAAGAATGATGCACACATAATTTGCATAAACGTGAATTCCTGCTTTGGAAATGACTTTATAAATGGTTTTGTTTGTTACCCACTATAAAATTGTTAGCCACAGGCTTTAAGCTCACCTCCTCCCCATTCTCCTCCCCCATATCCAGGTGATGAGCAAGATATCGAGTAGTCAAGGGTCAAGGAATCACTCCGATCTTTGTTTATTTTATATTTGAAGCAAATCTTGTAAAGTAAGGCTTTAGTTTCATTTTCAGCAACTCATGATTCATGTATCTTTTGTATTTTGAGATTTTGAGATATTAATGTATTTTCTGCTTGAAATGTCCACTAAAGCTTTGCAAAACTCTTATCTTTTGATGCAAATGGAATATGATTGCATTTTTGCTCATGACTCTCTCTCAAGTTTGTACATTGCATTTTTTTAAAGTTTTCATAAGGGAAAAATTCATGTTCTAACTTTAGGGGAAAACTTGGATTAATCTAAGCTAATTTAGGCAAATATGCCTCTAGAAAGTTATAGATTGTCTTTCTAGCTTCCAACGGTATATAGTATGAAATTTTTAGACATCGGAGTCGAAAGTTATGGTCTTTATAAGGTGAGATGCTCAGGAGTATAAATAGTATCGTCTGTAAATATGTATCGTCTGTGATGACATAATATCGTCTATGATGACATCATATCGTCTGTAAAAATGTATCGTCTGTGATGACGTCATATTGTCTATGATGATGTCATATCGTCTGTAAAGTTGTATCATCTTTGATGACATCATATCGTCTGTAAAGTTGTATCAGCTTTGATGACATCATATCGTCTGTGATGACACCATATCGTCTGTAAAGAAGTATCGTCTATGATGATGTCATATCATCAATAAAGATCTACCGTCTGTGATGACGTCATATCGTCTGTAATAACGTCATATCACCTATAAAGATGTATCATCTGTGATGATGTCATATCGTCTGTGATGACGTCATATCATCTGTAAAGATATATCATCTGTGATGACATCATATCTTCTATAGTTGACTTTCTGCTTCTTCTGCTGTTGACTGAAACTTCTCCTTCTATATACTATCATCTGCTCCATTTTTGACCCTTCAGGCGATAGAATTTGTCTTCAAGGTCTTTTTAAAAATTGTAGATCTTGAAGTTATCTTTCAAACCATCCAAAAAACACCTTAACCCAATATCTATAGGGATCTTCATGAAAGTTGTAGATCTTGAAGTTCTCTTTCAAAGCATCCAAAGAAAACCATAATCCAATATCTGTGGGGAAAGTTAAGGCAATTTTCCAAATTCTTCAGCTTTTTCACTTTGTCTACTTTTTCGTTTGGTTTCGTCTAATCCTATCGTCTGCTCAATTTTTGAACCTTCAAATGATAGAATCTGTCTTCAAGGTCTTCATAAAGGTTGAACCTTCAAATGATAGAATCTGTCTTCAAGGTCTTCATAAAAGTTGTAGATCTAGAAGTCTTCTTTCAAAAACGTCTTAAGATGATGATCTCCAAATTAAATGATTCTTGTTTCTAAATAAACTAGAGACATAGAGCCACAAATGTTCTGAACAAATCAAATTAAAATTCTAGTTTGAGGTTTCCCAAAATCTATTCAGAAATAGGAGAAGTGAGTTGTTTTGATGTTTGTCCTGGTGTGGGCACACCACCCTTATAGGATACACGCTCAGATGTCACTTAGGACATCGAGCCCATGACTCACAAGGGCGGGGTGCCCAATAGCATGATAGTCACTCTGATTGAGTTTCTACAATAAAAGTCTCAAATAAAGTTTAATGACAATGTTTTCAACCTTAGTATGTGATAATTTGACTGTGCATTCAATTTTTTGCATTTATTGATGCTACACTTTCACATAGTATATGTGCATACAAAATGTGATGTATCCTGTGTTTTTATGGTCCTTTTAGGTACTGATGAGATTGTAGTCACCACAGTGGCCTTTCAAGTCAGTATTTAAATTATTTTGCTTGTATGTTGGGGGTGTCTTTAGTCTCATATTCAATTATTCTACTTACAGGTATTGGCCTTACATCAGATTTTGAGATGTGCATAAAGGCATTAGATCTATTCACCCACAGTTAGTAGTGTTATAAAAGTTGATGGTGTGTACTCTGATTGATTTTATGTAGAGGTCTAATTGCATATATTATGTATTTAGCCCATAGGTGTCTCATTACATGGGTGATCGGATTGTCGGTGAAGATACTATTTAACACTTTGAATATCAATGCTATCATACATCATTGTCTTTTCTTTGTTAAGTCCAAATGACTTTACTTAGATATGATTTTGATGTATAACAAAAAGAGAATCAATAAAAAGAAAAATAACACAGATGAAGACGAGCAGGCGAAGTCATGTACAATCTGACGAAGTCGAGATAGAGCGAAATTCTGAACATCTGAGCGAAGTCGAAAGACAAAGTCACGAATGCACAAAGTCATAAAGCAGACGTAGAAGCTAAGCTAAGCAAAGCATACACAAAAGCTAATAGCAAGCGGAACCACGAGATCACGAATAGCAAAGCGAGCGCATCACGAATAGTAAAAGCGACGAAGACGCAAAATAGTAAGCGAAGCGAGGCGAAAAACGAGATGATAAAAAATAGACGAAGAAAAGAAGTTGTGAAATTCACAAAGAAGACGAAGGAGTCAGTTCGAGTTAGTTACAGAACTCAACTGAATAACCGTTTCTTTAAAGATTCAAGAAACAAGAATCAAGAAGCAGTTGGAGGCGAAGGCTATAAGTACAAGTCGAAGTTGAAAATTACAAAGTTAGAAAGATTGAAAAATTAGTTGAATTACATCTAGGTGATCGTAAAGATCTTATTGTGCGAATTAGCTGAGAGCTATCTTACTGTAATAAGTGTTCAAACACTTTTCTAAGAAAAAGTAGTACAGATAGCCTGCAGAGGCTAAGTGTGAAAGAATACTGGTTGTAGAGACCTGAAGAGGCTCGCAAAGAATACTTGTAAAGTTGAAGAGATAGTGAAATCTCAGAAGCAACTCTGAGGACTGGACGTAGCCCACGGTTTAGGGTGAACTAGGATAAATCTCTGTGTCAACCACTCTCACTCTATATCTTTATATTTTAGATTCAAGTTAGTGTAGGAAAATCCCGGTGTGTGCATCATATGCACACGGTGCGGAAAACAAAAATTTTTGTTCCAGGACCTTCCTAAAAGCCAGGATCCATGTGTCTATATAATAAAGTCAAACCATAACGACCAAAAGAGACCGTCTCTAAAGATATTCACGTAGAGATCGGAGAACCTAACCGGGGCAAACCCTTTGACCTGGGAATAGCTAGAACAAGGGAGAGAGTGCTAGCTCTTACCTTGTTCTTGAAGAGCTCAAGGAGAAACAATGGTGAGAAGAAACTTGGAGAAGATGAAGCATTGATGAGAGAAGATGAAGAAGAGATCAAAGCTTAGGATTTAGAAACCCTTTCCTTAAACCCACGATGATCACCCTTCTTACTATCTTCATAGCCTTTTTGTCTTTAACACTTAAAGACATTAAATACTAATGGTGATTCATTGATCCACGTTAGCCTTTATATATATATATACAGTTAAGAAAAGATAAGGCTCTCCTTTGGCTTCCACGTTGACACACACACACACATATATATATATATATATATATTACTTAATTAATTAATAAGATATATATATGTATATAAATGCTGAAGTGGTCCAGTCACACTGGGGTCGGTCCTACCGAGTCCCGATATGAAAAAAACACCGAAAACCTATTTCAGCAATATCGATGTCGCGATCTCATCGGGACATATCTCGATCTCATCAGGATCCATTTAATTCTATTGCTCTCCATTTATTGGATCTCTATCCAAAACTATTTTACGAATTCTCCGAATCACTCTTATGTGTGTGACCCATTAGTTTCCCGGTTAAGTTGGCCACTTAGATTAACACTTAATTTGAGCAAGTCATTAGCGGTATCTAGCAACACATCATAACCCCCAATCGATCGGAAAGTAATTGGTTTGACGAATGAACCTATATTCACCATGAACCATATCATGAACCTTTCCATAGACAATTACTGTGCAATTCGTCCTTTCACCATGCTATACCCCACTTGGTTATGAGTATGGGCAAAGTGTCAACTCTTACTAGACTGACTACGTCAAATCTAGTCCAAGTGATATCAGTTCTTATCCTGGGACTCATTACTTTATATGTCACTGAAGACACTCTTCATGACATATTAACTCCGGCCAGAGATTTCCAAGTAATGACCACGACAAGAGGCCATGGGTATCATCTTCTGCTATCACAGAAGTGGTGAATCCTCTATTGGCTACTCAATTACCTTCGAATACCTCAAGCTGTACCCAATCACCACCATATGAGCGACCTGTGTAAGGCAACAAGGAATGGAATCAAAGCACAGAATCAGTATCCAAGATATCCTTGAGTACCTCAAGTCTAAGGATATTTGCACCATTGCTATGATGAGATTATCACTGACATTAGAATAGGACATCCATGTGATGATCTCATAGCAGGTCATCCAATGTACTTACGAATTCTCCGAATCACTCTTATGCGTGTGACCCATTAGGTTCTCGGTTATATTGGCCACTTAGATTAATACTTAATCTGAGCAAGTCATGAGCGGTATCTAGCAACACATCATGACCCCTAATTGACCGGAAAGTAATTGGTTTGACGAATGAACCTATATTCATCATGAACCATATCACGAACCTTTCCATAGACAATTACTGTGCAATTCGTCCTTTCACCATGCTATACCCCACTTGGTTATGAGTATGGGCAAAGTGTCAACTCTTACTAGACTGACTACGTCAAATCTAGTCCAAGTGATATCAATTTTTGTCCTGTGACTCATTACTTTATATGTCACTGAAGACACTCTTCATGACATATTAACTCCGGCCAGAGATTTCCAAGTAACGACCCTGACAAGAGGCCATGGGTATCATCTTCTACTATCACAGAAGTGGTGAATCCTCTATTGGCTACTCAATTACCTTCGAATACCTCAAGCTGTACCCAATCACCACCCTATGAGCGACCTGTGTAAGGCAACAAGGAATGGAGTCAAAGCACAGAATCAGTATCCAAGATATCTTGGAGTACCTCAAGTCTAAGGATATTTGCACCATTGCTATGATGAGATTATCACTGACATTAGAATAGGACATCCATGTGATGATCTCATAGCAGGTCATCCAATGTACTTACTACCTCTAGTAAGCATCCACATCTCAACCTTAAATATCTCATATTTACAGTTTCTGAGATCCACTGCTTAATCAAATCAAGGAGCTTGAAATGTGCTAGTCTCTCCGGATTAATGATGTCCAATTTCAGTAATCCTATGACTAGGGATAATTTAGATACTGACATAATTGCACATGATAGGAATCTCAGTAGTATGATCACATCATAATTTCCTTCATGATATGTCATATATCATAGACTTCATTAATTTGCTTATAGATCAATATCAATTCATAAATAATGAACATCAAATTAATGAAATATGCCTTTCTTTATTTATTCATAAAGTATGTACACAACTTTGTACAAAACGTGTTAAAGGCGATTGCCTTTAGGACACTACTCTAACAAAATCTCCCACTTGACCTAAAGCCAATCGCCTTGATATCTAATACCATAGGCGAGTACATGAGAATCAAAGCTCTTCTGTGTTAACGACTTTATCAACGGAACAGCAATATTTTGCTCGGTGGTAATTCTCTCTATCTGGACATCACCTCGTCCAATGATCTCCCTAATCAGATGATATCTGTGAAGTACGTGTTTGGATCGTTGATGAGACCTTGGTTCCTTCGCCTGCGCAATAGCCCCATTGTTGTCACAATACAACTATATGGGCCCATCACAGCTAGGAACCACACCAAGTTCAGTAATAAACTTTTTGATCCAAACTGCTTCCTTAGCTGCGTCTGAAGCGGCAATGTACTCTGCCTCGGTTGTTGAATCGGCAGTTGTCTCTTGTTTGGAACTCTTCCAACTGACTGCCCCGCCGTTCAGTATGAATATGTAACCTGATTGGGATTTGGAATCATCCTTATCAGATTGAAAACTAGCATCTGTATACCCGCTCACTTTGAGATCTCCATCTCCATATATCAAGAAAACATCCTTAGTCCTTCGCAAGTACTTGAGGAAATTCTTGACAGCCACCCAGTGACCCTCACTAGGATCCGATTGGTATCTGCTCGTAACACTTAGAGTATATGATACATCGGGTCTCGTACATAGCATAGCATACATGATAGATCCTACTACAGATGCATATGGGATCATATTCATGCGCATCCTCTCATCTTGTGTCTTAGGACACATAGATTTCGAGAGTGTTATCCCATGAGTCACGGGAAGGTACCCTCTCTTGGATTGTTCCATGCTAAACCTCTTTAGCATCTTGTCTATGTACATTGATTGTGAAAGACCAAGCAATTTTTTTGATCTATCTCTATAAATCTTTATCCCAAGGATATAAGTTGCTTCACCAAGGTCTTTCATGGCAAATTGTTTGGAGAACCAAATCTTCACAGATTGTAGCATAGAGACATCGTTTCCTAGTAATAATATGTCATCTACATATAGCACAAGGAATACGATTGCGATCCCACTAACCTTCTTATACACGGTGTTCATCCGGATTTTGTGAGAAACCAAACTCTTTGATTACCTCATCAAAATGGATATTCCAACTCTGGATGCTTGTTTCAATCCATAGATAGATTTCTGAAGCTTGCATACCTTTTCACCATCATAGGAGATGAAGCCCTCGGGTTGTGTCATATACACATCCTCGCCTAGATTTCCATTTAGGAAAGTCGTCTTCACATCCATTTGCCATATCTCATAATCATAATGAGTGGCAATGGCTAGGAAGTATCTAATGGATTTAAGCATTGCTCTTTGGTGAAGGTCTCGTCGTAGTCAACTCCTTGTCTTTGACGAAAACCTTTAGCCACAGGCCTTCCTTTATAGGTAATCACATTATCATCCATGTCGGTTTTCTTTTTGAAAACCCATTTACACCCTATGGGTTTTATTTCTTCAGGTGCCTCAACCAAAGTCCATACTTGGTTTTCATACATGGAATCCATTTCAGACTTCATGGCATGAAGCCATTTCTCAGACTCTGAACTCTTCAGAACCTCTTCATAGGTGGCAGGCTCATTATCTTCTATAAGCAATACGTCATTTTTTTCATTCACGAGAAATTCATATCTTTCGAGAACAGAGCGTATCCTACGTGACCTACGAACTTCGTGTGTTGTAGAAGGTTGAACTGTTACTTCATCTGTATGAGTCACGATTGCGAGTTCAGCAGTTGATGCGTTCATTGAGCATCTTGAACTTCTTCAAGTTCAATTTTGCTCCCACTGTCTTCTTGTAAAATAAACTCTTTCTCTAAAAAGATAGCATGCTTTGAAACAAACACCTTTTGTTCCTCAGCAAGGTAGAATTGATATCCCATTGTTTCTTTAGGATATCCTACAAACAAACACTTGTCAGACTTTGCATTAAGTTTGTCTGACTGTATCCGCTTCACATAAGCAGGACAACCCCAAACTTTCAAATGAGTAAGATAGGGTTTTTTGTTAGTCCACATCTCATATGGAGTAACATCAACTGTCTTTGATGGAACTCTGTTTAGCAAGTAAACAGCTGTCTCGATTACATACCCCCAAAAGGATTTTGGTAAATTTGCAAAGCCCATCATTGACCGTACCATATCTAACAAGGTTCGATTTCTCCTTTCTGCCACACCATTATGTTGTGGTGTGTAAGGTGGAGTCCATTGAGATAAAATCTCATTATCTCTGAGATAATCTAAAAATTGTTGGTCTAAGTATTCCCCACTACGATCGGATCGTAATGTTTTGATACTTTTCTCAAGTTGGTTTTCTACTTCATTTCTAAATTGTTTGAACTTTTCAAATGCTTCAGATTTGTATCTCATCAGATACAGGTACCCATATCGAGAATAATCATCGATAAAGGTAATGAAGTAAAGACAACCACTTCTAGCATGGATGGACATCGGACCACATACATCGAATGTATTAGGTCTAATACTCCGATCGCTTCGTTCACCCTTTCCCTTAAAGGTAACTTAGTCATCTTGCCTAATAAACAAGATTCACATGTGTCATATGATTCATAATCAAATGACCCTAAACTACCACTCTTATGGAGCTTAGCTAAGCGTCTCTCATTTATATGGCCAAGGCGACAATGCCATAAGTAAGTTGATTTTAAATTATCTCGTTTACATCTTTTCATGTCATTGACATTCATAATTGGATGTGACATATCTAATATGTAAATTCCATTGCATAATGTACCGATACCATAGGGGATTCCATTCAAATTAATAGAACAACCATTGCTACTAAAAGTCAAATGGAAACCAACTCCATTTAAACAAGAAATAGCCAATATGTTCTTTGTTAAAACAGGTACAAAATAGCATTCATCCAGTTTAATTACAAGCCCATTGGGGAGTGAAAAAAATAAGTGCCTACGGATAATGCAGCAACTCTTGCTCCATTTCCTACACGCAGGTCTAGTTCTCCCTTCATGAGTTGTCTACTGTCCCTGAGGCCCTGCATATCATTGCATATGTGTGAGCCACAACCGATATCTAATACCCATATGTTATGATCAGAAACAGTATTAACCTTAATGACAAACATACTTGAAGAAGCTGAGGCATCTGATGCCTTCTTCTGCTTCAAGGACTCCAGATAGACTTCTGATTTAGCCTCCGGTGGCGGTCTTGCCACAATGGAAGCAAATTCCTTTTGGCGCAGTTTCTTTGGTTTTCTTTTTGGTTGCACTTCCTTTCGGTTTCTTAGACCTTTTCTTCTTGATTTCTTTTCTTTGAACGGAAGAAGAAGAGTCCACCAACAGCGGCTTGTTATCCTTCTTGATAGCATCAACAAAGCAAGTGGATCAGGAAGTGGAACATCTAGGACATAGCCCAGTTCCTCAGATCTGAGAACAATTCTCAGATTTCTCAGCCAATCGAGAAAATTAGGTCCAGTTAATTTATTAGAGTCCATAAGTGGCGCAAATTCACACTAGAAGTCATCTTGATCAACCTAAAGAAAGAGAAAAAATGTTAAAATAGAATTACATGCATAATCATAAGGACTTGCATGACATGCATATGGCTCCCACTAGTTTCAAAGAATCCATAACCCTCACTACGAATCCAAGAAACATTATGACAAAGTGTCCTAGTGGGTCGATATCTGACATTACTAAAAATGACCTTGGGTTTACCCAACAAGCCACCTTAGGTCAATCGGTAGGTATCGGTCATACCAATTGCATCATAGATATCCGACATTACTAAAATGACCTTGGGTTTACCCAACAAGCCACCTTAGATCAATCGACAGGTATCGGTCATACCAATTACATCACAGGTGCAATTATCGACTAGTGCTATCATCTCGTGATGTATGCACACACATTGGGTTATCAACTCTTGATGCGCGTACATCTGATGTACACTACCCAATTTCGCCTCTGTCTACGTTGACCTTGAGTTTACTCAACAAATCAATGCTTCTAGTGAAAACCGACCCATTAATCCGAAAATCTTATTTTCATGGTTTGAACATATCCGTATAGAGTGAGCTTGGGTTTACCCAACAACCCGAACTCTATAAGAACTCTGATTCTCCCCATATTAATGGAAGGCGTTAGTTTTCATATTATGTGTGAGAAATTTCATCTTTCTTCACACTTCTCCTTCTCCAAGCTGTAGGATTATAGTCACCATGACTATATGGAATGATTTAGGGCATTTCATCAATCACATTGAATATATACCTACAATCATCCATCATCCTACCTTTGCATGTATTAGTCGACTTGTGCATTTGTTAGTCGACTGCTTTTGACTACTGTGCATGAACTAGTCGACTAGTACATATGTTAGTCGACTAATCTTGACTACTGTGCACGAACTAGTCGACTAGTGCATGTATAAGTTGACTACTTTTGTATGTAAGTCGACTTATGCATATGTAAGTCGACTTATTTTGGAATTGCTCTCTAATCGGCTAATTTCTCAATCCGTGCAGTTCCAATTCATAATACCAAGTGTAATATACTTTACTTTGATGTACCAATGAAACACTTTCATTGTATCATGCTTACTATGTATAATCATACTATACACGAAAAACTTAAAATTGATGAATACACTGTTATTCACTTAGATTTCCAAATAATTTGAGAATATAAAACTATCACCCTAAGTATCTCTAGGTAGTGTACACTTTATCAAGACTACTTCGGCACTGGTCACAAAATTGGTGACGGCCAAAACAATCAAGACAAGGAAATATACTAACGAGACGCTAATGAGACACATTTGACATCCGAAAATTGTTGAAAACCCAATTTCAAGAAAATCAGTTTGGCAAGAATACAACATCAATGTAACATATTTTTAATCACATTAAAAATGATCCAAGGCATTGGAATTGAGAAATACACAATCAATCATTCCAAACAAAACAGATCCAGCAACTTTCTCAAAACTGCCAAGCTTTGTCTTTTGCTTGAAAAACTCATTGAAACAATTTCAATAAATTCTAAGAAAATTACAGAGGTTACAAAATGTTCACAAAATGCTCCATAAATGTTTTCTGGATTTATTTCCAACAAAAACTCAACCAAACTCAGCAACAAATCCAATGTAGAATCTGTGTTCCTCAACACAGTTATTCCTAGCAGCACACGATAAATTCTCAAATAAATAGTAAATCACCTCGAAAACATTTTTCCATCCTCATAGACATTCATAAACATCTGAGAGAAATGTCGGTGAAAGAAAATCCAAAAAAAAATTTATAATTTATTCTCGAATTTATAAGCATGCCTGTTCAAGGAATGTGCACAAACACAGCAACCAGAACATTAGGGAATAAATTAGCAAAACCATATCAAATCACATTGATAAATTCTGGTCTTCCACAGACATATTCAACAACATCTTATGAGCATATCTGGGCAAGAAAATTTCAAAAACTATATTTCTATACTGATTTCGAAATTAACACAGTCAACATGCATCATCGTCACAAGCAATAGGCAGCTCCAACCTAGTTATGATTTCTTCGTTATATACGACACAAGTGGCTCTAATACCACTGTAGGAAAATCCCGGTGTGTGCATCACATGCACACGGTGCAGAAAACAAAAATTTTTGTTCCGGGACCTTCCTAAAAGTCAGGATCCATGTGTCTATATAACAAAGTCAAACCATAACGACCAAAAGAGACCGTCTCTAACAGTATCCACGCAGAGATCGGAGAACCTAACCGGGACAAACCCTTTGACCCGGGAATAGCTAGAATAAGGGAGAGAGTGCTAGCTCTTACCTTGTTCTTGGAGAGCTCATGGAGAAACGATGGTGAGAAGAAACTTGGAGAAGATGAAGCCTTGATGAGAGAAGATGAAGAAGAGATCAAAGCTTAGGATTTAGAAACCCTTTCCTTAAACCCACGATGATCACCCTTCTTACTATCTCCATAGCCTTTTTGTCTTTAACACTTAAAGACATTAAATGCTAATGGTGATTCATTGATCCACGTTAGCCTTTATATATATATATAAAGTTAAGAAAAGATAAGGCTCTCCTTTGGCTTCCACGTTCACACACACACACACACACACACATATATATATATATGTGTGTGTGTGTGTATATAAATACTGAAGTGGTCCAATCACACTGGGGTCAGTCCTACCGGATCCCGGTATGAAAAAAACACCGAAGACCTGTTTCAGCAATATCGATGTCGCGATCTCTTCGGGACATATCTCGATCTCATTGGGATCCATTTAATTCTATTGCTCTCCATTTATTGGATCTCTATCCAAAACTATTTTACGAATTCTCCGAATCACTCTTATGCGTGTGACCCATTAGGTTCTCGGTTATATTGGCCACTTAGATTAATACTTAATTTGAGCAAGTCATGAGCGGTATCTAGCAACACATCATGACCCCTAATTGACCAGAAAGTAATTGGTTTGACGAATGAACCTATATTCATCATGAACCATATCACGAATCTTTCCATAGACAATTACTGTGCAATTCGTCCTTTCACCATGCTATACCCCACTTGGTTATGAGTATGGGAAAAGTGTCAACTCTTACTAGACTGACTACGTCAAATCTAGTCCAAGTGATATAATTTTTTGTCCTGGGACTCATTACTTTATATGTCACTGAAGACACTCTTCATGACATATTAACTCCGGCCAGAGATTTTCAAGTAACGACCCTGACAAGAGGCCATGGGTATCATCTTCTACTATCACAGAAGTGGTGAATCCTCTATTGGCTACTCAATTACCTTCGAATACCTCAAGCTGTACCCAATCACCACCCTATGAGCGACCTGTGTAAGGCAACAAGGAATGGAGTCAAAGCACAGAATCAGTATCCAAGATATCTTTGAGTACCTCAAGTCTAAGGATATTTGCACCTTTGCTATGATGAGATTATCACTGACATTAGAATAGGACATCCATGTGATGATCTCATAGCAGGTCATCCAATGTACTTACTACCTCTAGTAAGCATCCACATCTCAACCTTAAATATCTCATATTTACAGTTTCTGAGATCCACTGCTTGATCAAATCAAGGAGCTTGAAATGTGCTAGTCTCTCCGGATTAATGATGTCCAATTTCAGTAATCCTATGACTAGGGATAATTTAGATATCTTGACATAATTGCACATGATAGGAATCTCGATAGTATGATCACATCATAATTTCCTTCATGCTATGTCATATATCATGGACTTCATTAATTTGCTTATAGATCAATATCAATTCATAAATAATGAACATCAAATTAATGAAATATGCCTTTCTTTATTTATTCATAAAGTATGTACATAACTTTGTACGAAACGCGCTAAAGACGATTGCCTTTAGGGCATTACTCTAACAGTTTTATCAATACTTAATTCGTAAACAAAGTTTTCAAAGTTTTGATTAATCAAAATCTATCGGAAGTTCTATAAAGTTTTTTTATTTCTACCAAATAGTTTTGAAAGATTTTTCAAAAAGGGGAATACACAATTCAACCCCCCCTTCTCGTGCATTCTATATCGTTTTCTAAGTATTGTATTAACGTGTGATTCACTTCAATTGGTATCAAAGCAAGGTATCCAAGGATCACTTTAACAAAGTGTGGATCAAAGATAATGGCGGAATCACATGTATACATAGCAGAAGGAGCCTCAGTCACTAGACCTCCAGCATTCAACGGAGAGGATTATCATTACTGGAAAGATAGGATGCGGCTATTCATAGAATCTACTCATGTCGACCTTTGGGACGTAATAAAGAACGAACCTTATACACCAGTAGATAAAGATGGCAATCCCATTCCACGAGTCAGATGGACGGCTGATCAAAAGGCGAGAATACAACCGAATTTAAAGGCGAAGTTCTTCTTGACGTGTGCCCTAAGCAGGAGCGAGTATGACAAAGTCCATGGATGCGATACTGCAAAGGAGATGTGGGACACATTGTCCATTGATCACGAAGGCACAAGCCAAGTAAAAGAATCCAAGTAAAACAAATCAAAAACACCCCCTTTTCCCACAGCTCTCTGTGCGTTGATGGAGGGTTGTTCTTCTTGCTAATGTGTGTGAGTTGGGAGTGTCTTTGAATTTTAATGTTCTTTTTCTGCTTCCCCTCACCAGTTCAACGTGTCTTTGGCTTTGTGGTGTAACGTTGGTGTAGAGTCACCAGTTCAACGTGTCCTCTCTTCTCCACCTTGCTAACTTTTTTATTTCCTCCACCAGCTGCCCTACGTAGGAGTCTCCACCACTAACTACTTCTCTTCTGAAGTGACAAATAAGGTTCTTTGGCCACCTTATTTATGCTGTCTTGGTTCACTCACCAGCTGCTGCTTTTGTTCATCAAACCACCAGCTGCTAATGTTGTAAGTGGAGAGTTCTTAGGTGGTGTTGTAACGTGAGTGAGTCCAGTAGTTGTTTCACGTTCCCCCCAAGGCACCAGCTATCTTCAGTTGTGGTTGGAGAATAATAGTTTTGTGAGGGATTTTTCTATCTTTTCCACGGCTGCTCACATCCACTTGGAGTCTCTCAGTGGTAGTTTTTTTACGTCAGTCATACATTGAGTGCTGTCAATTACTTATTCATGCCTAACATCACGCATAAACACTGCCAACTTCATCATTCCTTTGTCTCTTATGTATTGAAGGGTCATAATCTCATGCTCTCCTTTATTTGCTACCGCCACTTGCTGTCCTTTTCTCTAATGTTTTTCAAAGATTTTTGGTCCCACACAAATTCATTCTTCATCCCTCTCTACTTTTATTTTTTTTTCACCGTAAAGCTACTCTCCTTTCCCTGTTCATTGATGTGACTAATAACATTGTTTGTCTACCTTCTTGCCATTTATTCACGCATAACACTCTTGTACCACCAGCTTCACTCCTTTTTGGTTTTCTATCCATTGAATAATTCCAGCCCTCTCATTCATGCCTAACCCTCCAATTTTTCAATTCTCTTACTGCAGTCGTCTTCTTTTTTCTCCATTCCAGCTGATGTTATTTTTTAGTGCACATTTCTCATTCTTCTCTTAGCCAAAACGTTAATGTTTTTGTTCATCCAATATGTGCCTAAATTAAAAACAAATAACTCTTAATTATTGTAATTTAAACGTTAAATGGACAAGAGTTTAGCAAATTATATATCTAAAATTAATATAAAAATATCCATTAACAAACGCTAAAACAAAACCTCATCTGATCTGTGCACTATCTCCAAAAGAATATGAGAAGATATCCTACTACTCTATATTAAGTGAAGAAGACTTCACTTCTATTAATTTTGATGAAAATCAAATAATAATATTCTTAAAAATGTATGAACTATTTTGATAAGTTTGTTAAGTGCGCAGAAAAATGTAAGGAACACTTAGTCACACCCAGAAGATGCGTGGTCAACACCAGACAATACATCAACACTAGATAATACATCAATAATAGATGATACGTCAACACCAGATGATACATCAATAACAGACGTTACGCGATAATAGAAGATACGTGACATCAGAAGAAACGCAACACCAAAAGAAGCGTGATAACAAAAGAAGCATGATACTAGACGAAGTGTCACCAGAATAAGTATAATATTAGGCCATACAAAGGAAGCTATTCTAGAATGTTAGTAAGTTAGTTAGTTGGAGTTAGTTATAGGACTTAACTAATAACAATTTATAGAAGATTCAAGAAGCAGTTTCTCAAAAAGATAGTTTAACACTTAGGCTATAAATACTAGCTCTATTCGTAAACTAAATAACATTTTTACAAGAGAGAAAATTTGATTGTACAATACTTAGAAAAATTTTGTATTCAAAGTGCGAAAGAAGAGATCAAATACATCTATAATGTGAAGTTCAAAAATATCTTTCCTAGAGAGAGAAAGAAAGGCTAGAGCCTAGAGAGGCTAAAAAAACAGATAAAGAATACTTTGTGAGAGAGATCTGAAGAGGTTTTGCAAGTGTAGAGAGAATACTTGTAAAGTTGAAGAGTATAGTGAAGTCTCAGACAAACTCTGCGAACTGGACGTAGCTTAGGTTAAGAGTGCACCAATATAAAATCGCAGCATCTATTCTCTAACCCTTATCTTTTAATTTTCTTGTTGTTAGAAGAGTAGATAATAATTCTTACGATTGCATTACTTATCGACTTTAGTAAAGTGTTTTTGTGATCATCTCAATTAATTAAAGAAATTCCTAAAGATTAATATCTTTGAAAAGTTTACACAATTCACCCCCTTCTTGTGTATTTTACATAGTATACGTGATTTCTATATTAAAAAGTGATTTACTTCAGTGGGTATCAAAGCGAGGTTTCCAAGAAATACTATTACAAATTGAGGACAAAGATCCATGGTTGATTCACATGTTTTTATAGTTGAAGGTGTCTCGATCACAAGACCTCCTGCATTCAATGGTGAAGATTATCATTATTGGAAGTACAGGATGTGACTCTTTATAAAATCCACACATATTGATCTTTAGGATATCATTAAGAATGGTCCATATTTACCAACAGACAATGAAGGCAATAACATCTCTTGTGAAAAATGGTCAGTCAATCAGAAAGCTCGATTTCAGTTAAACTCAAAGGCCAAGTTCTTTCTAAGTTGTGCCCTAAACAGGAGTGAATATAATAAGGTTCATAGATGCGAATCTACAAAGGATATATGGGACACATTATCCATCGCACATGAAGGCACAAATTGGGTGAAAGAGTCCAAGATCAGTATTCTTGTTCATCATTATGAGTTGTTCAAGGTGAAAGATGAGAAGACTATTGATCAAATGTTTGGACGATTCCAAACGATTATTAACAGACGTAAAGCTCTTGGGAGAATCTACGATAATCAAGAACATGTCAAAAAGATTCTCAGAAGTCTTCTTAAAAGATGGAGACCCAAAGTTAAGACAATATAAGAGGCCAAGGACTTAAGTAATCTGAAACTAGATGAATTGCTTGGTTCATTGAAAATACATGAAGTAGAGCTTGATGCAGAAGATAAACCTAGAAGAGATAAATTTATCGCATTAAAGGCTAGTCAGACGAGTCAGAAGAATCATAAGAATAATAAAAATAGAAGAACATCTTAAAAGGCATTACATATTAAAGAAATCAAGAATGATGATGCTAGTGAATTTGATCAAGATTTAAGTGAAGAAGATGATGAACTATCCTTCATTTCAAGAAAGATTAGGAGGATATGGAAAAAAAAGCAAAGGGAAATAAATACTTTTCTTTTAAGAATAATAACAAGACGAATCAAAGAATGAAAAAAGTTCTATCGTCTGCTATGAATGCAACAAACCAAGACATTACAAGTCTGAGTGCCCATTGCTTAAAAGAAAATAGAAGAAAAGTATTAAAAAAAAAGCATGATGGCAACTTGGGAAAATTTTGATTCATCTAAATCTGACTCCGACTCAGAAGCATCAGAACAAGCAAATATATGCTTGGTAGTTAAGAAGGAATATAACGATCAGGTAACTTCTAACTTTAATGAACTTCAAGATGCGGATTTAGAATAGTTAGAAGCTTCACATGCTAAATTAAAGAAATATAGGATATTGAAAAAGAAATTTGCTAACAATTTGAAGAACATGTAAGTGTTAGAAAAAAAATATTTTCCTTAAGAAACAAGTAGACGATATGAAAAAGAAAGTAACTGTAGATAGATCTAAGGAAATTAATCATCTAAAACAAAGGATTAACAATCTTTCAGCAAATTTATCAACATTTACTAAAAGTATAAAAAGGGTGAATGATATGATTGGAAAATATAGACATCCAAATGATAAGAGTGGTTTAGGGTTTAATAATTATTGGCCCCTGAATTATTTTTTTTTTTTTATTTAAGCATGTCTAAATTATTTTGAGGTGTTAGTGCTTAAAGAAATGGAAATTAAATGATGGATTATGTTTAAATTAGAGTTGAATTAGTTGTTAGAAATTGAAAGGAATAAGATGGCTTGAGGGCATTTTAGGAAGTTTCCTTATGTTTTTTAGGTTAAAGGCTAAGAAGGAGGGCTTAACTTGTCTTTTTAGTTTAAGTTAAATGAAGGAGAAAGGAGACAAATGATGAGTAGCCTTATGGTAAAGGAGATACACAAAATTAACAAGGAAAAAGAAGAGTGGATCAATTGAGAGTACAAAGGAGAATGAAACTACGTAGTTTTACCTAGGTTTTTAAGTTTAAAAAGCTTATTAGTTAAGTCATTTAGAAGATGGGTTTCGAATTTTTCAAGGAGAAAGGAGAGAGGGAGTCTTCGTGGGAAAGAAGAAGAGGAAGAAGAAGAAGAAGAAGAAGAAGAAGAAGAAGAAGAAAAATAGAGAAGGAGAAAGGTTAGGGCTTCTTTATGTCTTGCTTTAGAGAAGAGATGGAGAGTTCCTTGAGAAGGAAAAAGGGAAGGGAAGGTTTAAACTTCCATCAAAGCCAAGAAGAGTGGGGATTTTCGTGGGTCTCTCCTTGAGGTGAATTAAGGCAATTGGAGGAAGAAGAAAGGCCAATTGTTCAAGCTCCTAGCTAAAGGAATTAAGGTGGGTGACAATTTAATAGTTGAGTTAATAAGTTTCTATGGTTTCCCAATTTCTAAATGAATTGCTATTTGTGATAGTTTGAACTTATATGAAATGTTTTCAATGTAAAGACTTTGTGAAAATATGTGTGAAATGGTTTGACAAGAGAAAAAGATCCGAAAGGGATGATTTCAACGATTATATGAAAGTGATTTTGCCATTTGAGGCTAATGATCATAAATTGTGTGAATTATGTGATATACATGTTTGTTTGGGTTTGTGGTGGTCCCTTATGTGAGATAGGTGTACCTGTCTAAATATAGCCTTTTCCCGGCTGCCCGCTTATGGCCATGGAGCTCCTCACGGACTCCCACATGTGTTCATGGCTACACATGACCGCTTCGCGAAAATGTGTAGTACGTCCTGTTTGGATCCACCCAAACCATCTTATATGTGATTATGTGATATGCTTGTCTATGTTGTTTTTTTATGTGATATTGTTTGGTAAATGCTTTTGATGAATTGATTTATCACTTCCTCTATGCTTATGTGATCTTGATGTGTAATTGGTGGGAAGAAATGAGTTTTTTAAGAGGATTTGAAAAATTGAAAGTGTTCCGAACAATGTGATTTTGGCTTTGAAAGTAAATGATGAAATGGAATTGTGAAAACTTTTGATAAATTTTGAAAGGTTTGTATCATATGAAAATTTCTTTGAAAATGAAGGAATAAAGAACGTTTTAGCATATTTCTTAATTATTAAGCTGTTACCCACTGAGTCGTCGAGCTCACACCCCTTTCCTTCTTGACCGCGCGTCGTAACGCTAATCAAAATTAAAATAACTAGACTACTATTGTAGCAGTGGCAAGTCTAGGTCGATCCCACAGAGAGTATGTGTAAAGTTTATGAAAAGAAATTAATCGGTGTTTACACTTAAAGGGGGTTTTGGATTTTTAGAAGAAGAAATTAAAATAAAACTAACTAATAAAAACAAATTAAAGAAAACATGCAAAAATGACAAAAATGGGGAATTTGGTAGGGACCCAGTTCTTCGGTTCAATCTCAGCCTATACCCTGATTAAGCACATTTTATTAATTTGTTGTTCTTTAACCTCTCCTAGAAATTATTAATCGTGGGTTAAAAATTAACCCGAGTTTTCCCTTAGGTTGTGTTTAATCAAGATACGATCGTTAATTAAACCTAACCACCTAACAACCTAGGATATGATCTCTAGATTTAATTAGGCAATAGCATTACGAATTAGGAAAACCGATTAATCAAGGCAACAACCACATAAGCTCGGATCATTTAACCTAGGTCATGTTATCCCTAATGATTACGAATCATTGGTCACTACAAATGAATTTCAACATAACAATTATGGATTAAATTGAAATTCTAGCAATAGGTTTGAAATTGACAATTCAATGAACGCATTAAAATCATCAATCCACAATACCCAATAGGTTCCTACACAAATAACCGAATAATAACGAAAATTCGATTATCCATATACAAAACCCAAATCAGTTAAAGCAGGATAAGACAATCAATTTCTGATGAGAGAAAGAAACAACAAACTAATTAAAAAATACTTAACCCAGGTTATTGGCGTCGATATTACCTCCGAATCGGCATCGGGATGTTTAGCCCTTCATCGTTACTTTTCGACGAATAGCTCTAACCTCCATCTTCATACTTAGCAAAAAAAATCCCTTTAATTACTCGTCACTGCCTAAGCTTTTTGATGCCCAATGTCGCCTCCACTGTACTATACTGTTCCACCGATGTGACCATTTAACGCTGCTCCTCTTTTATATTCTTCCACGCTTGCCTACTGCTGCGCCTGCGCCTCTTGTTTTATTGCTTCTATCTCCTATACGTGACAAAAACGACGTGCTTCTCCTTTGTTCCTGTGCCGACCTTCAGCTCCTCCACTATTCCCTCTTTTATTCTTCTCTGTGCCGCACTCTCCAAGCCGGCCAGGCTCAAGTTTCAGCTTCCACGCCGCCATTGCTTTTCTTCCATCGCGTGCTCGACAAGACAAATAAAACTTGTTCACTTAAAAACCTCCCTCCTTGTGTTGTGTTCTGTGCGTTTAAAAAAAATGCACAGCTTCTCCTTAAACGCTGCGTTTGCTGCGTTTATAAACGCAAAGATACGTCATAAGTTACCGCTTGTCTGCTACTACTTTGCGTTACCATGACGTCTGTATTGTCGTCATTCTGCGTGAAACGCAGCGCAGCAACTCAAATCTTTCTTTTTTTTCTTTTTTTTTTAGCAATTAACTTAGTGAACAATTATACTCCAATTTTGTTTTAGAAAATTTTGTCTTTTTGATCTCCAAAATATATCAACAAATCCAACCTAGCAGTCAACATAAATTGAACACAAATTGAGCATTTTATCATAAAAATAGGATTGAAATCACATGTAAATGCATAAGAAAATATAAGATACTTCAATCCTATCAAATACCCCCACACTTGGTCTTTGACCGTCTTCGGGCAAATCTTTAAAATTAAGCTCATGACTCCAAACATTTACTCAATTTCCATATTTTCCAAGACAATATAATCTTAAGCAAAGATGAATAACTTTCAAACATCATAGCAAGAAATAAACATTCTAAGCTTTTACTCATGATCAATCAACATTTAATATCTTCAAAAACTGAGCAATCTAATGGTAGACTCGGAAAATGTGTTTGATCAAAATATATCCATAGGTACACTCAACACCATTCATGATCATGACAATCCATAACTTTGCATATCATTTCATTTCTCCACCACTAATGTTCACGTGCAGAATCATGAATCAAAGGACTTTTAAAGGTTGTAATGTGGGCAAGGGTAAGGTGAGGTATATTTGGGTCAAATAGCATAAAGCCATCAAACTAGTGAAAAAAGTAACACTCATTAACAACTGGTATAAATCACTATAATAAATGCAACATTTATCTTTCACAATCTTATTCAACTCTCACACACAAATCACATAAAGCACAAATCAATCCAAAGGAATCACTCATACAATTTTTCTCAATGAAATAACAAGAGTGAATCTTTCAAAGAAACCTCAACCTCATATTCAACATTCTCAAATAACTCAATCATTACAACTCTAGGAAGATGCATAAATCATAAACACTTTTAAACACATATGCAATTCTTCCTTGATAATTATTTTCAATATTTTTTTCTTTTATTTTCTTTCTCTTTTTTTTTTTTTCTTTTTCATTCATTTTTTAAAAAATTAAAAAATTAAAATAAACTACATCAACATGGGGATCTCAATGATAAGACATAAAATAACATCCTAAGATTATAACCAACCCTCACATATATACACCCCCACACCAAGAATTTGTATATCCACAACCTCAACAATCACAAATGTTCCACTAGCTTTATGACTTAGGTAGGACATTTGGTTAAATTTAAAAGCATAAAATGTGGTTTATACAAAAAGAAAGATTAAAGTTCAAAGGGGTTTATCAAGGGAAAAATCATGTCATTAGGGTATGTCATTTGGCCAATGTAACTTATGAAAAACAAAGAATGCCTAATCATTTCCATGTTAATGCATGTGATAAAAATGTGGTCTCGAATAGAAATTCAACGCAAAATCAAGATGTACATGTCATGAAGGTCACACATTATCAAAAAAACAATGAGACTGATATGGATGTGTCAGTCAAATATGGTTCAAAATCTCACTAGCTTTGTCTACCATTAGTCACTACTCTTCTAAAGATAATGTATATCAACCAATCACAAGAGCAAAAGTACATACTAAAGTTGCTATAAAATTATCCAGTCAATCCACACTCCAATCATGATTATATAATCCTAGAAGCAATAGAAAATGAGAAAATGTTTGCTTCATTTTTTTTATTCTTTCTCTCATTTTGATTGAAAATTTAAAAACAAGTAAAACAAACAAATTTGAAAACACACATGCAAATAAAAAGTAATGCGAAAATGTGAAAGAAAAGAATTTACTTCCCTTGGGTTGCCTCCCAAGAAGCGCCTTTGTTTAGGTGGTTGGCTCGACTCCTTTTCTCCTCACGTGACAAAATTATAATCCTCGTGAATTACATGTGGCTCTTCCACGGAGGTAGTGCCGGATAGGGCCTTAGTCGATCATCATCCTCCTTCAAGATCTTCCTATCCTCGCCTTCTCCATTTTGACCGTGTCCATACAACTGAAATATTTCAACGCTCTTCACCTTTTCTTCATCATTCAATTCCTCCAATCAGAATGTAAAGGTAAAGAGTTAGTTTCAAAATAATTATGGACTCAAGATTTACCTCCGAGCTAAAAGATATGTCCTTTGTGGCTTCGAGCTCCTTCTACTTCTTCGACACAAACAATTCGTTGAGGATGGACCTCAAAATTCTCAAGCTCCTTATCACTTTGCAAATTTTCCTAACAGACTTCAATTGGGAACACCTCGGGTTGACATGATGCTCCTCTTCTCTTTGTGCTTCTAGAGATCGAGGCTTGCTCGCCATCTCGACCCATTAGGTTTTCTCCTCCTCGCTTCCTACTATTATCTCTTGTCGAATTCGTGCATTTCGCCAGATAACTCGATGAAATTGCAAAGTGTCAAGATAAAGTTTGTTAACCATTTCTTCTAAAGATGCACCTGAATTATGATGGCTCTCCTAACTTGGGCGATAGAATATGTGTCTTCTAGAAATTGCCTCCATCCTCCGAAATTGTAAAGTATTCTCCTGAAATTTTTGCACCATATTACTCAACTTTTTTAGAGATGTATCGGAGTCATGATAGGAAGCTTCTGGTCTGTACGAGAACTGTTGTGTGTCCTGCAAACTATCATGGAAGTAATTCTGATGATCATTCCATCCATAACAAAAGTTAGGTTGATCAGTCCAAACATTGTTATAGGAATGAGAATATGAATTATAAAAGAAATTACTTCCGTCCATATCGATTTTTTTTCAAACACAAAATAACAAAATGAAAAGATCACCAAATAACAGAAAAAAAAATTAATCACAAACAAATATATACAAAACACCAATTAAATCACAAACAAAAACTAAAACACCACACTCCCCGGCAACGACGCCAAAATTTGACCGTGCGTCGTAACGCTAATCAAAATTAAAATAACTAGACTACTATTGTAGCAGTGGCAAGTCTAGGTCGATCCCACAAAGAGTGTGTGTAAAGTTTATGAAAATAAATTAATCGGTATTTACACTTAAAGGGGGTTTTGGATTTTTAGAAGAAGAAATTAAAATAAAACTAACTAATAAAAACAAATTAAAGAAAACATGCAAAAATGATAAAAATGGGGAATTTGGTAGGACAGGTTCTTGGTTCAATCTCATTTATACCCCGATTAAGCACATTTTATTAATTTTTGTTCTTTAACCTCTCCTAGAAATTATTAATCGTGGGTTAAAATTAACCCGAAGTTTTCCCTTAGGTTGTGTTTAATCAAGATACGATCGTTAATTAAACCTAACCACCTAACAACCTAGGATACGATCTCTAGATTTAATTAGGCAATAGCATTACGAATTAGGAAAACCGATTAATCAAGGCAACAACCACAAAAGCTCGGATCATTTAACCTAGGTCATGTTATCCCTAATGATTACGAATCATTAGTCGCTACAAATGAATTTCAACATAACAATTACGGATTAAATTGAAATTCTAGCAATAGGTTTGAAATTGACAATTCAATGAACGCATTAAAATCTTCAATCCACAATACCCAATAGGTTCCTACACAAATAACCGAATAATAACGAAAATTCGATTATCCATATACAAAACCCAAATCAGTTAAAGTAGGATAACACAATCAATTTCTGATGAGAGAAAGAAACAACAAACTAATTAAAAAATACTTAACCCAGGTCGTTGGTGTCGATATTACCTCCGAACCGGCATCGAGATATTTAGCCCTTCATCGGTACTTTCTGACGAATAGCTCTAACCTCCATCTTCATAACCAAAAAAATCCCTTTAATTACTCGTCACTGCCTAAGCTTTTTGCTGCCCAATGTCGCCTCCACTGTACTATACTGTTCCACCGATGTGATCATTTAACGCTGCTCCTCTTTTATATTCTTCCACGCTGTTTCATCGCGCGCCACGCCTCTTGTTTTATTGCTTCTATCTCCTATACGTGACAAAACGACGTGCTTCTCCTTTGTTCCTCGCTACCACCTTCGTTCCTCCACTATTCCCTCTTTTATTCTTCTCTCGCATCAGCACTCTCCAAGCCAGCCAGCAGCTCAAGCCTTCAGCGCCTCCACGTTGCCAGCCGCTTTTTCTTAAATCCATCGTGCCTCGACAAGACAAATAAAACTTGTTCACTTAAAACCTCCTCCTCAGGTTGTGTTCGTATGCTTTAAAAAAAAGCACAGCTTCTTCTTAAACGCTATAAACGCAAAGATACGACATGCGTTAATAACGTAGGCGTTATTTATTACGCTTGTCATTTAAACGAAGATACGTTAGACATACCGTTTGCCATTAACTGCGTGAAACGCAAGCAAATTTCAAATCTTTCTTTTTTTTTATAGCAATTAACTTAGTGAACAATTATACTCCAATTTTGTTTTAGAAAATTTTGTCTTTTTGATCTCCAAAATATATCAACAAATCTAACCTAGCAGTCAACATAAATTGAACACAAATTGAGCATTTTATCATAAAAATAGGATTGAAATCACATGTAAATGCATAAGAAAATATAAGATACTTCAATCCTATCACTTCTCCACAGGTAAAGAGCGGGAACACGAGTTACGGTATTGGGTTTGAGGCATCACTTCAATGTTTTTAATTTAGGAGTCATTCTTGGAATCAAAGAGTTAGGTTGTATTTTGGAGAATTGATCCACTTTGTATTTTTGACATTTTGATCTTTTGGATTGTAATCGGGCAAAATGCCCTCTAAAGCATTCTAATAACTCAGATTGTTCATGTAAATGCAAGAATGTTGGGTTTGAATGTAATTCATGTAATGTGCATATGTCTTATTAACAATGCATTGTTGTATGGTTTGAGTTTGACAAGAAGAAGGAAAATGTTTTGTTTTATAGTTTGGGTATGATTAGAATGCTAAGAGTGTGTGGCTGTCATCGAAGTTGAACCTTTGGGATATTTGGATTGGTTGGTGTTATGAGAGATTGAAGATTTAGGTTTTTATGCAGGTACTTTGTAGCGCCCCCTTACCGTAGGGTACACACCGGGACGCCCGTAGGTCATTCCGACGCATATCCCATAGCAAGCAAGTGCTACGATCGCAAACGATCACTATCACTCGCATGGCATCAATAAAAAAAATCACAATATGCAAATCACTAAAATTTAAAACCATAATAATAATCTTTCATTTCATAAAATCAATCCAAAATATAGACAAGTCTATCAGTCCCCTAAAGTCTAAATACAATGATCCAAAAAGGGAAACTGATACAAACATCTATACTAAGATCATCCCCAAAAATTGACCCAGCTGACCAACCTGTGATCCATCGCTTCACTTGATCACGCCCTCGCATGGCAACCAAAATTTACTATTCACTAGGTCCATAATATCCCTCAATTTCATAATCCTCCAATTTAAACTCAAGTTAGTCAACACATAACCCTTAGGTTACTCTAGAAACTAAATTTGATTCACTTTCGATAATTAAAATCCTGTTGATAAAAATTCAAACTCTCAGTCTCTATCACAATTGTAGACCTCTATCTCTAGATCATAACGAATCAAGGATCACCTCAATTGGAGATCTACACTAATATATATACCCTAAAAACCACTTTAATTTTTCTCAAATTTCGTCCCTCATGGCAAGCCATCGTCTCTCGCCAGTGGCGCTAAGTGGACGCCATTGCAAGGTGTAACGTTCGCCGCGGCGAACACTCCTCTCACGCCGCGACGCTCACCAACGACTCGTCAGCAGCGTGAAATCCATCCACTCGCCATGACGTCTCTCGCTTTGTTGCCATGGCGAAAGCACACTTTTTCTCGCCATGATGCGCGCTCAGACGTCATGACGCGGCGCCCAACTTCGTCTTCTCCGATCGATTCTCACCATTTTTACTCTATTAAACCTCCATTAACCACATTCAACTACCCTATCTAACTCATTTAATACCATAAATGCCATAAATAACTATAAATACAACATTAAAACACAAAAACTTACCAAATCACAGATTCGATCGAAGCCCTAAAAATCGTAAACGTCCGAGATCCTCCAAGCTCAAACTCCCACTGATTTCACTCTCAACCCAAACGAAAACATCATCAACTCTTAATCACAAACAAGGCTTTCTCAATAAGGAACAAACCACAAAATCTCCGTGGAGGAAAAGTGAGATCGTCGACGGGAGGAAGAAGAAATTGCCTTCGGTTTTTACAAAGTTAAAACAAAGAGGATTTAAACTAAGAACATTAAAAAGGGTTGATTTCAACCGAGACCCAAAATCTACAAGTCCTCAAATTCACTTAATTTCAATCTCTAATTTCAATGGCTCATCACAATAATTCTTAAACTCATAACTCTAAATTTTCAAGCCGTTAGCCACTCACTTTCGGAACCGGAACTCTAAAATCAGTCTCTAGGCCATTTTCCCGGTCCGAACACAAAACTCTAAAAATTCCTATAAATCCTCAAAAATATAAAACACTCGATCCCAAACTCAATTCTAAATTTCCAACTCCCACAATTTCATTTTCACTCTAACTCAACTATACAATCCAATTATTCTTAAACTCTCAATCAAATCACAATTCAACTAATTCAATCATTCAATTCGCTTAATTCTCAATAACTCATGTCTAACTCAATTATCTCAAATTCACAATTCAACTCAAAATCACAATTTAAATGCTGGAACAATCATGAATGCATGCCACTATATATGCATGTGCAATTAACTCATTTATCACTGATGCAGAGGCAAAATATACGTGCAATTCGATTATGAATACACTCACCGCTCAATCCATCCAAATTACCGATATGCCCATCACATCGGTAACGGGATGTTACAATTCTCCCCTCCTAAATAAAAATTTCGTCCCGAAATTTCATACCGACCGGTCGAATGATGAGGTACCGCCTCACGTGCACCTCGCCTCCCAAGTCGCTTCCTCTGATGAGTGGTTCTTGCATAGGACTTTCACCAATGGAATCACCCTGCTCCTCAATTGCTTAACCCGCGATCCAATAATCTAGACCGGCTCCTCAACATAACTCAAATCACTCGCTATCTCAATCTCTTGAGCCGGAATCCAATGAGTCGGGTCTGAGCGGTATCTCCGGAGCATACTCACATGAAACAAATCGTGCAACTAGGACATCTCACTAGGCAAAGCCAATCTATAGGCCAACGGTCCAATCCTCTCAGTAATCTCATTTCGGATCGATATACCAGGGACTCAACTTGCCCCTACGGCCAAATCTCAGCACTCCTCTCCAAGGTGACACTCGGAGGAACACTCCGTCGCCTACACTGTACTCCATCTCTCACCGATGCTGATCCACATAACTCTTCTGTCTATCCTGAGTCGCCTTAATGCGACTCCGAATCAATCTCACTTTATCCACAGTATCCTGGATCAGCTCGGGACCCTCAAGCATCCTCACACCCTCTTCATCCCAGTAAAGAGGTGATCTACACGGTCTCCCATATAAGGCCTCATACGGTGCCATCCCAATCCGCCTGTAATCGATTATTGTACGCAAACTCAACCAGAGCCAAGATCGATCCCAAGCACCTATGAACTCTAATACACAAGCTCTCAAAGATATCCTCAACAGCCTTGATTGTCCTCTCACTCGCCCATCCGTTCGAGGATGAAATGTCAGATTAAAGTTCACCTTGAACCCAAAGTCGATCGCAGCTCCTCCAAAACCTCAGTAAACTGGGATCCCTATCGACACAATCGACATCGGGACCCCATGCAATCGCACAATCTCGCCACATACTGGGCCAACTGATCGAGAGTATTATTCTCTCAAGATCGGCAAGAAATGAGCCGATTTGGTCAACCACCCACTATGATCCAAATCGCATCATGCCGTTCTATCAAGGCCCTAAGCAACCCCATAATAAAATCCATAGAATCCGCTCCCATTTCCACTCCAAATGGGTAACGAATGCAATCTCCCAATCGGGCCCGTGCTCACTTAACTCGCCGCACGTCAAACACCGAGAAACGAACTCTGCCACTTGCCTCTTCATACCCGGCCACCAGAAATGCAACTTAAGGGTATTATACATCTTGGTAACACCCGGATGCATCGCATAAGCGGCCACATGCGCTTCCTCTAAAACCTCTCGTCTCAGATCATCCACGTCAGGCACACACAACCTCTGACCCATCCAAAGAGTCCCATCTCTCAACTCAAAATCAGCAGTTAATCCTGATCTGACTCTGTCCATCAGTCTCACTAACACTGGATCTCGATCCCGAACTCTCCGATCCGATCTCGCAACATCGGTCTCAAATTTCAACGTAGTCATCAAGGCTCCATCCTGAGCCAAATCTATCTCGCACATTAAGCGCCTCAATCAATCAGACTAGGCAATCTCTCAATCTGAATCTGAGCTGCACTGACATGAGATCTCCTACTCAACGCATCAACCACCACATTGGCCTTCCTCGATGATACTCAATCGATGCAGCCATAATCCTTCAACGGCTCAATCCATCTCCTCTGCCTCAGATTCAACTCTCGCTGACTCAACAGATATCTTAGACTCTTATGATCCGTGAAGATCTGGAATGTCTCACTATACAAATAATGCCTCCAGATCTTCAGGGCAAACACTACTGCGGCTAACTCTAAATCATGCACTGGATAATTCCTCTCATGAGGCCTCAACTGTCTCGAGGCATACGCTATAACTCTTCCATGCTGCATCAAAACACAACCTAAACCCTGCTGCGAAGCATCACTGAAAACTTCAAATCCTTCGGACCCTAACGGCAAAGCCAACACTAGCGCCGTAGTCAATTTATGCCTAAGATCCTCAAAGCTCCTCTGGCACTCATCAGTCCATCTGAAAACCACATTCTTCCCCAGAAGTTTTTTCAAAGGGGCGGAGATCACTGAAAACCCTTCGACAAACCTCCGGTAATATCCTGCCGAGGAAACTCCTCAACTCTGACACATTCCTCGGAATCTCCCAACTCCTCACTGCCTCAATCTTGTGAGGATCCACCCGGATACCCTCACCAGACACTATGTGGCCTAGGAACACCACCTCATCAAACCAAAATTCACATTTTCTGAATTTGGCATACAGCTGCCTCTCTCTCATAATCTGTAGCACAATCCTCAGATGCTCCGCATGATCCTGTCTACTCCTCGAATACACTAGAATATCATCAATAAAGACTATCACAAACTGATCAAGGTAGGGCAGAAAGACCTTATTCATCAAGGCTATGAAGGCTACCGGGGCATTGGTCAACCCAAACGGCATCACTAAGAACTCGAAATGCCCATACCTGCTCCTGAAAGCACTCTTAGACACATCGGCCTCCACTATCCTCAACCGATAATACCAGATCTCAAATCCAACTTGGTAAACACTGAGCTCCTCAAGAATCGATCAAATAGATCATCGATCCTAGGCAAGGTACTTGTTTTTGACAAGGACCCGATTTAGTCGCTTATAATCGATGCTGACCTCAAAGTCCCATCCTTCTTCTTCACAAACAACACTGGAGCTCCCCAAGGCGAAACACTGGGTCTAATGAACCCCTTATCCAACATCTCCTGCAACTGAGCCTTAAGCTCTCTCAGTTCTACCGGTGCCATCCTATACGGAGGTATCAATATAGGAGCGGTACCTGGAATGAGGTCTATCGAAAACTCGTCTCCGATCCGCCAGAAACCCAGAACTCATCGTGGAACACATCCGAAATTCCCTAATCACAGGAACATCCTGCAACCTCTGCTCAACCCTGGAATCAATCACATGTGCCAAATGGGCCTCACAACCTCCCTGCATCAACCTCAAGGCACTCACAAACGAGATCATCATAGCTAGCACTGCCTGACTAATACCTCGAAAAACAGCTCTACGCTGACCAGGAGATTCTATCACAACCTCCTTGGTATAACAATCCATCACAGCCCTATGCGCAGTAAGCCATTCCACCCCCAAAATCACATCTATCTCTCTCAAAGATAGAACTATAAGGTCTGCACTTAACTCTACCTACTCAATCACTATTGGACATCCCTTACAGACCTCTCCTAAAACTGTCGTATTACCTAGAGGTGTACTCACCTCTAACTCACGCTGCAATCTCTCCCTCTCACAATGCAATCTACATGCCACATGCGGTGCAATAAATGAATGAGTGGATCCAGGATCCATCAATGCATATGCTTCAAAACCAGAAATTAGAAGCATACCTGAACAACATCCGAGACTCGAGCCTCCCGCCGAGTCATAGCATAGACTCGGCTTTGGATCGCCGACGGCCGCTTCGCCTCAGTCCTCACTATAGATCCTCATTTCGGCCTCGGCCTTTACTCGCCCTCAAACCAGATCCACCTCCACGCTCACAGACTGTGGTAATCGCTGATCTACCAATCACACGGATCGGGCCTCTATAGTAAAGGGACACTTTGAGTGGTGGTCCATCGAACCACACTTAAGACATGCTCCGTAAACCTTCAAAGACTCCCATCGTGCCTCCTCTCACAATACTCACACATGGGATACTCGCCCAACCTCTAGCACCGCCACTGGCCACCACTACCGAGCAAATCGCCTCCGCCCAAATCTGGATCGTTTCACCGCCAGACGACCTGAAAGTCCTAGCCTGGCGCTTACTCAATCCTTGGCTCGCTACTCGATCGCCACTCGGTCTTTTTACTCTGGGGCCCCGACTGGACTCAATTTACTACTCTGTCTCAAGAATCGCTTATCCTCACAACAATGCTCTCACCAACGAAGGAACCCATATCCGCTCGGGCTAACCGGGTACGGATCTCAAAATTGAGTTCGCCCTCAAATCTACGGCATCTGTCAGACTCTGAAGCAATCAAAGAAGAGGCATAACCCACTAACTCATTGAACTGCACCTCATAATCAGCCACTGACATCTGCCTCGTCTCTTTCAAGAAATTCTCGATCTTCATCTCTAAGTAAACCTGGGCATGAAATTATCTTTGAATGCCCGCAGGAAATCATCCCAAGTCAATAAGCAGGGCCTGGTGGAACTACCCGGAACAGTCCTCCACCAACGGTAAGCCGGACCCTAAAGCAAGAACAGTGCATAGTCGAACCTCTCCTCTGCATCATAATCCATCTGATCCAGGACTCTCTCAGTCCTCTTTAACCATCCTCACCTCGCAGGCTCGGTCGCCATAGAAGTCAACCGCCCTCGCCAGCACAGCCTATCGACCTCCTCTCCGCCTCACGGGAACTCTAGGAGGAAACTCATCAGAATGAGGCATAGGGGACTCTCTACTAGCTCCCATGGATCCTAGGTCAGCTGGTTGATCCACTTGATCCCCAAGAAAGGATGACCTACAGCAATAAGAATCAGATCAATTTCTGCTTTTCTCACTGAAATTCAAACCTAAAACACTCTATGCCCAAAAGATGCCAAACCATGCTCTGATATCACCTAATGTAGCGCCTCATCAGAAGGTACACACCGACGCCTGTGGGTCGCTTCGACGATATCCCAAGAAGGAAGTGCTACGATCGCAAACGATCACTTTCACTCGCATGGCATCAATAAAATAAAACCGTAATATGCAAATCACTAAAATTTAAAACCACAATAATAATCTTTCATTTCATAAAATAAATCCAAAATATAGACAAGTCTATCAGTCCCCTAAAGTCTAAATACAATGATCCAAAAAGGGAAACTGATACAAACGTCTATACTAAGATCATCCCCAAAAATTGACCCAGCTGACCAACCTGTGATCCATCGCTTCACTTGATCACGCCCTCGCACGGCAGGAAAATCTATCACGGGAGCTAGAGTCCTACTGATGCTATCTTGAAAAAAAATATTGCAATGTTGGGTGAGTTTGCGAACTCAGTGAGAAACCATCATCAATGGTTCACCCAACTCACGCATATACACATATATATATATCGCATAGTACACTTTAACGCAATTTAGAACACTGTACACAATTTACATATTTATACGATAACATAACTCAAACATATCACTTCACAATTGTCATACATCACACGATTCTCAATTTCACTACGCAATGATGCATAATGTATGCAATTTCTCATTTTATGTCATTGTTGTGATCGAGCGCTACACTTTTCCGATTCGCACTTTTCACAATGATCACAATTTCGCAAGTAGGAGAGCCCTCGGGTATGCACCATCGCTACTCACTTTAGGGATAACAGAGCCCTCCGGTATGCCCGCTTCCTTTTCGCCTTAGACCTATTCACTGATATTCGAGCTTAAAGCTCTGCTCACTAAATGCTTCAGTCACAACTGCTTAGTTACCACTTATAATCATGCCTAGTATGCACTAACACTTGCACAGTCACTAGCACATATATATATATCACTTCACTCGCTTGTCACCATCAGAACACTTACTTATAATTCTGTACACTGATTCACATTTATGTCACTCACGTTGGCAATTAATTCACACTTTCACAGCACATTTTATCACACAAAGATTGAGGAACCAACTAGGTTACTCACTTGTAACTTCCGAGCTACTACCTGGAAGTCCCAGCGATATCCGTAGACAGTTGATCCAACAGTGCCTCTATAACAATTCAAATGAATTCTCATCACTAGATGCTCAATCAGATGAATTCACTAATGCACATGTCTCAAATTCAAAGCTATATGATGCATGTTCATGATTTTCCAGTGCTCTAATCCAAATCTGCTATCTCTCGCTTCACAACCAAAATTCACTATTCACTAGGTCCATAATATCCCTCAATTTCATAATCCTCCAATTTAAACTCAAGTTAGTCAACACATAACCCTTAGGTTACTCTAGAAACTAAATTTGATTCACTTTCGATAATTAAAATCCCGTTGATAAAAATTCAAACTCTCAGTCTCTATCACAATTGTAGACCTTTATCTCTAGATCATAACGAATCAAGGATCACCTCAATTGGAGATCTACACTAAAATATATACCCTAAAAACCACTTTAATTTTTCTCAAATTCGCCCTCATGGCTTATCGTTCTCTCACACAAGACAAGGACGCCATTGGGCGTGGCAACGTTCGCCGCGGCGAACACTCCTCTCTCACGCCTCGCTGCGACGTCTACCAACGACTCGTCGCGGCGTGAAATCCATCCACTCGCCGCGACGTCTCCTGCTGCTCGCCGCGATGTGCGCTTTCTCAGACGTCGCGACGTGCGGCCCAACTTCGTCTTCTCCGATCGATTCTCACCATTTTTACTCTATTAAACCTCCATTAACCACATTCAACTACCCTATCTAACTCATTTAATACCATAAATGCCATAAATAACCATAAATACAACATTAAAACACAAAACTTACCAAATCACGATTCGATCGAAGCCCTAAAATCGTAGAACGTCCGAGATCCTCCAAGCTCAAACTCCCACCGATTTCACTCTCAACCCAAACGAAACATCATCAACTCTTAATCACAAACAAGGCTTTCAATAAGGAACAAACCACAAAATCTCCATGGAGGAAAAGTGAGATCGTTGATTCGGAGGAAGAAGAAATTGCCTTCGGTTTTTACAAAGTTAAAACAAAGAGGATTTGAACTAAGAACATTAAAAAGGGTTGATTTCAACCGAGACCCAAAATCTACAAGTCCTCAAATTCACTTAATTTCAATCTCTAATTTCAATGGCTCATCACAATAATTTTAAACTCATTCTAAATTTTCAAGCCATTAGCCACTCACTTTCAAACCTAACTCTAAAGTCACCTCAGGTCATTTTCTCATCCAACACAAAACTCTAAAAATTCTGGAAAAATTCCTATAAATCCTCAAAAATATAAAACACTCGATCCCAAACTCAATTCTCAATTTCCAACTCCCACAATTCCATTTTCACTCTAACTCAACTATACAATCCAATTATTCTTAAACTCTCAATCAAATCACAATTCAACTAATTCAATCATTCAATTTGCTTAATTCTCAATAACTCATGTCTAACTCAATTATCTCAAATTCACAATTCAACTCAAAATCACAATTTAAATGCTGGAACAATCATGAATGCATGTCACTATATATGCATGTGCAATTAACTCATTTATCACTAATGCAGAGGCAAAATATACGTGCAATTCAATTATGAATACACTCACCACTCAATCCATCCAAATTACCGATATGCCCATCACATCGGTAACGGGATGTTACATACTTGAGTTAGGTTGAATTGAATCGAAGTTTGGATAGTGAAATTTTAAAGGAGGTGCTGTCAATTTTTTGCAAAATTTGACAAAACCTTTGATGGTGATTTAGACCCCCTTAGTGTTTGAATTGAATGGGGAGGTCTTCTTGAAGAATGTAGCATACGTTTGGAGCTTTCTAATGGTATATGATGTGCCTTATTTGGAGTTAGGAGTAAAAACTTATGGGGGTTAAATCTATATCAGTTACTGTTCATGTGGCTATTTCACTATTTCGTTGGTCGTTATGGGAGCAATGCATTTGAGTGAGTTTTTACCTCCTTTAATGACGGAATTGAGTTTTGTTTCCTTAATGAAATTTGTAGAGCACTTTGTTAGCTTTCCATTGAGATATAATATGTAATTTTTATGATTTGGAGCAAGAAGTTTTGAGAATTGGAAGATAACAGCTAATGTTCATTTTGTTGCTCATATAGCTTGTGAATTTATGATAGCCTTGATGACTAAGGATTGAATTCATGACTTTGATGAATCCAATTAAGCTGGTAAATTGTGAATTTGGTGAGTGAACTTGGACTATGAAGTGTTTATGCTTTAGAATAAGTTAAATTTGTAAAGTATACAAGTGGTTATGATGTTAGGTTGAAGGTGAGATGTTTGGAAGAGGCATTGGAGTTTTGGGTATTTCAATGTCTGTAAAATGGACATGGATGTCCGTTAAACGGACAGCCTCGGGTGCAAAAACACCCCTTAGCCTATCCATGTTCGTTAAACGGACTTGCATGTCCGTTTGAAGACATTCTCGAAGCATTTGGGCCACTTTCACCCGCTTGTGTTCGTTAAACGGACATGGATGTCCGTTTAACGGACAGCTACAGGAAAGATTGTGAATTTGGACAAAGTTAGATGCCGAATATTGTTTTGTGGTCTTCATGATAGTTGTAGATCTATATGTTTTCTTTCTAATGGTCAAAGAATGAACTCAATCGAACATCTAGATCAAAAGTTATGGAAATCGCGCCAAAAGAGGTTCAATTTGATTTTGGGTGTGAACATAGTCTATTCTTTTGGGCATAAAACCCTCATCCGACCTCCAATTGAGGTGAGACTTGAACCATAAGATTTATAAGACATATATATTTTTCCTTACAAAACTTTGTACCATTTGGAGTTAAATTGAAGAAGTTTGCATTAAAATAAGTGAGAGGTCGGTTTGGAGACCATATTTGGAGCATGAGCTCTTTTAGGTTTTTTAAGCATAACTTGAGTTATACAACTCCGTTTGAGGTGATTCTTATTTCAAATCGAACTCAAAAATTAATGCTACATTTTTTATGAATAAATAAACTCATGATTTTAGTGATTAATTGGTGTACGATTGCCGCGAATGTTGAGTTACAACTAATGACCCTGTAAGGAAATAAGCACAAGGCTTTAGGACTCCGGAAATTGGGCTCTGGAAACGGGTCCAATAGATGTGGAATTAAAGCAAGAGTAAGAGTGTTAAGTTATAAGCAGTTGGGGTCCGGTCTCTGGATCGGGTCCCAACATTTAGGGTATCAGAGCGCCGAAATTGAGATCTTACATGGGCGCATGTGTATAGGTTACTCAGATAAACAATTGTTAAGAGTTTGGGCTGACCGAATCATTAAGAAAAATGATAATTTTTCATTGGATAAATGAAAATTTGAAATAGCATATGGGTATTATGTCAAGAAATGTTTCAAGGTAAATGAAGTGGAGGGGGAATGCAGTGTATGGCATTATGGTGATATAGCCCCGAATGTAATATAGATGTAAATGTATGGACATGGCTTGTCTGAGGAAGACAAGGATATAAGTGGAAACGTTGAGCTTAAAGTAAACAAGTGGAATGTATAGAAAACAAATCGGAACCTCAGTGGGTACAAGCTTATAATTTGAGTGATGAGCCTTTAAGTTTTCTTTTTCCGAATCAAGAAATAAAAGTTTGTTTTTGAAACAAGAGAATGAAATGTTTTCAATTATTTCAAAAATGTTGCTTTTCTTGCCTGTTATTGATTTGAAAAATGTGCTACTTGTTTGATATGTAAGTTACGTGATGATTTTTCTTACATTTATAAATTGTGTGATAATTTTGAATCAATGGTGAATGGATATATGTAAGATGTAATGTGAAGGATGATGGGAAGATTAGATGAATAAAGGTGATATTTGTACAAGTCTAAGAAGGTTAAATTGTTGTTATTGTGAGTATCTATATGATGACCCTTCATCTTACACAAGTGAGTATATTAAACACGTAGGTAAAATAGATAAATATATATATTTATATATATGTGGAGATGATAGAGGAAGAAACTTATGACTTATTGGATAATTGTTAGTCATAGCTCCCATAGTCTAAAGTTTGAGGGGAAACTAGAGTAACATATGAAGGTGCTCATAATGATCACGTGGGGGTTAGATTGAGATTTGTTAAAGATGTCACAATGAGAAATAAACTGATTTGAGAAGAATATTGTCTGGGGTTAATTGAGACCAATGAATTGGTAAATGGTCAAAATAGGATGAATTTGATGACTCTACCCAAGCATGTGCGACAATAAGTATGTTCTTTATTCCCTTGGGTTTTGGGTGTTTTGAACTTTATGACCTTGTGAGGAAGATAGAAATTGGTCTTCCCGCGGTATTACGACTAGTTGGTAATAAGTGATTGGTCAAGATTGCATAAAGAGTATAGATGATGGTAGCAAGAAACCCTCTTTTGAAGAAAAATTTGTTAAGTTAGAATAAGTAGATCAGATAGTTTATATTAAGGATAATCAATGAAAGAACTGATCATGAAGGAATATGTATGCGAAAGTGAGTACACTCCCTAACAGAGCATCAAGCAGGGAGGTGGAATACGTTACAAAAAAAATATATGTATTTTGTTTGATGTAAAGGGGTCATATGAGTGGATTCTTGAATCTATGGAGATACGAATTTGCTAGTATGAGGAGTCTGTACGTTCAAGTTACATTATGTGAAAGTATGTTGAGGAGATGCAAACTCAACTTGATGAATGTCTTAAAAATCAAGAAGTTAAGTCTGCTAATAAATTACAATGTGTGGAGAAATTTGTAGGAATGAGCAAACATGAAAATAAGTCCAAGAGAGATCTGAGGAAATTCAAGGAGTGGAGAAAATCAATCATGAAAGGAAGTCAATTGGGAAATTGAAAAAGAAAGTGAGACTGTTGGACCCCGTCTCCGAGGCCCAACATTCGGAACACACAAGCACACATACGCATAGAAGACCCATGACTCACTCGGACTCATATAAGCATGGAAGACCCAAAACCGACACAAAATTTGCCACAATAAGGGAAACTTGCAATAGAAGAATTGGACAGGATTTTTAAGAAAATATGTTCCTTACTCTCTCACGGTTCCAACGCCACTGAAAATGCTCAATTTGGATTTGAAATGAAAAAGTTATGGCAAAAATACTATTTTAAAGAAAACAGCCAAAACTAAGCACTACCGACTTCAGGTAAAAATTTGAAAATCATAAAGGCTTAATTGTCAGTCGACTCCTTCATAACATTTGTAGGTTTATAACTCTAGTTTAATTTAAAATAAGAATCGCCTCAATCCGAGCCCTATAGCTCCAGATATTTAAAAATTAGTGAAGTATATTCAGAAAGAATCAGCCGACCTCCACACTTTGTTTCAAACCACTTTTTTCAATTTAAAATAAATAATGATAAATCAGGTGTATAAAGATATAAAATTTTCTTAGGAATCCATCGCTTCGAAAATCAGCTCAATCGGAGGTCTGTGCAAAAAGTTATGGCCAAAAGAATGGAGAGGGTCGGTCGCCAGAAACCGACCCCAACGCTTCAGAAGAGTCGGCATGGCGCCGCTTGGCATGGCGCTGCTGCATGGCCCTTCATCATAGCGCTGGGCGACCTGCTCTACAGCCCGACCTATCCGACTTCTAACCCTCATAACTTTTTACTCCGAGCTCCAAATTAGACACAGTCGGAAGCATTGGAAATTTAGGAGAAAAATCTATATTTTTCATGAAGGGTTCACAAGCAAGCTCGGACTCTAAGGGAATCAAAAATTTCCACTAAGACAGGTCGGCTAGCTCTCCACAAACAGTATCAGGACTTGCGACCTCCATAAATTTTGACCCAGAACTCCAAATTTAGCAAACTTAGTGTCTATGGAAAGGTAAAAGAATTATCGACAACTTTCATGAAGACTACTGACCTATATTCCAACTCTAAGATGGTCAAAAGTGGACTCAAAGCTCTCGGCAATCATCATTTTGACAAAGACCGCATTTAACTCCAACGACTCACACCTACCAATTTACACACCATAAATAGCTCATACCTCATGGCAAACGCTCCAGAGCTCTCCCAAAGCACAAATCAACAAGAACTCAACAAAAGAAGGCTCATACACATTTTCCTGCACCATACCCAAACTACAAAATCAATACCAACACATGAAAAGAGTGTATCAAGCACTCAAGTTCCCTTCCAAGCATAACAGATCCATGCACACGGTTACAAAATGACATAATCATCAAGAACAAGTGCAAAATACAAAAGATGAGATGCTCAATGGTCAATATGCTTACAAAGTCATTTCAAGAGCTAGTTACTAACTTAATACAAAGTTTCTAAAATTCCTTGGAGTTATGCCTGATGCCTTGCAAGGTTCCGCAATCAACTAGAATTTGCACCTGAGGAGGGAGAATGGGGTGAGCGAAACACGGCTCAGTGGCTAACAAGTTTATAGCCATCGAGTAATGAGCCACACACACACTTCATTAATAATTCAAAGCATTAGCAATTAACTCAACTCATCACATAAGGCATAACATGGAATCCTCTTGCAATTAGAACGCATATTATGCATCATAAACACAAATAAATGATGGAATGCACACATTTGGCTTGAGAGTTCCTTAAACACAACGAATAAACCGAAGTTTATCGTAAACACAACGAATCCATTTTCAGATCTCGTGGGCCACAAGCGGGCTGCTGGGAGAAGGCAAAAGGGGTCAACGTGCGCGGGCTGCCGGGAGAAGGCAAAAGGGGTCAACGTGCACGTGACTTTACGATAGAGGTTCTCTCTTGCCCAAACACAAACAAATTATGTTCACATATTCACACGCAAAAGTAGCATTTTATGCTTCTTTCATTCTTTCGAATCATCAAAGTTCCATTCTTTTCTTTCAAATCATATGAATACACTTTCAATATGCTCATAGTATAACAAAGATAGCACACATAGGGCTTTTGCCCACTACACAACAACTATAAACATGTTATCCACCTATCGTCGGAATCCGAAGTCAAGATTGCCCTTCCTCTTTGTCTTGAGTAGGGTTTTCTTGAGTTCCTTCAAACAAAACACATCTCCAATCAATTTCTAAATTCATAGGAAAGGTCATAATATTCAGAAATTAAAGGAAAACTAACATTAACCTTAACCTAACCTACCCATGGCTCATTTAAGCTAGAATAACCATAACCTTCCTTAACATCCATAGATCTCACCTTCTCTTCCATTTTTCTTCAATCTCTACACAAACCCTAACTTCCATCCTACACCATTTTGAATCTAACTTAAGAAAAGATGAAAGCTTACCTTTCTCACTTGATTTCTCTTCTTTTCTCCTTCTTTCTTCTTTTCTCGACTCTCTTCCACTTAGTCAAGGTCCTCTTCTTTCTCCCTTGCTAGCTCACGCTTTTCCTTCTCTTCTCCTTTCCTTTGGGTTCTACGACACTCTCTTCTCCTCCTCTTCCTTTAACTCTTCTTTAATTCATTTAACTCATCCTACACCAAAACTATGTAGTTTTGGCTTTTCACTTAAGTTCCTTTGGGCTCTCCTCCTCCTCTCAAGCCCGCTACACCTCACCCATTAATTTCTAATCCTCCTCCTCTTATTCATTCATTCCTAAAGCCCATACTTTCCAATATTAGGCCCAAGCCTTCAAATAAATTCCTAACTTCTAAACTCAATCCCAACATAAAATATTTATATAAACACATAATTAAATCAATTAAGCCAAGATAAATAAAAATTAACGAATAAATCCATAGATAAATAAATAATTAATTCAAATATAAAAAAATTTCGGGGCCCAACAGAGACAATGTACCTCATTAAGGATCAGTTATTTAAGGAATCTTGAGGGCTAATCAAGAGGCATATGGAATTTGATGATAATGGTTTGAGTTAACAAATTCCTAATAGAACTATGATATTGGAGAATGAAGAAATTCAAGATTTGAAGGTGTATTCGAAGAATTGAGACAATTAGTTTGAATACATGGAGGAAAATGTGTAAAGCGTATGGGTAACGTGAGTAAAGATAATTTTGAAGGAATCTAGGATGAGGAAAATTATATCATATAGATTTGGAGATTTTATAGTATACACGGATGTTGTATAAGACATTTGGGCTGAAATCCATTGCAGCGTAACAAAGTGATTTCATATGTATGGAGACAATTGAAGTCCTATGAGTTGACTATTTGGTACATGATTTAAAACTGCTACAGTAATGATTATTTTGAAAGTTTGAAGACAGTATATGTACATGAATATCACCAATATAAATATGCAAGTACAGATCGTAAAATTTTGAGACAATCAATGAATTGGGAGAAGTAGTTCTAAGACACAGGAGATTGATATAAATACCAAAAGGCTATGATTATTTTAGCGAGAAAGTCCAAGTGAAGCTAAGTGGTATATCAGATGACTTGAGTAGAAATGCGATATTGAGGTTATCAGAACTAACACAAAAGAAAGCATAAAATAGAGGGTTTGGTTTACCTCAAATTAAGGAATAAGAGATTGTGAGATTGAAAACAGATATGAGTGTCAAGTTTGAATGAGAATAAGCATATAGGGTGAGTAAATAAGAAGTATGTGAAATCCATAAAGATGCTAGAGTTGAGAGAATTGAATATGAGACTGAGGCAATAGATAGAGTTATTCGAAGGATTATGATTGTATAAGTGAGTGCTATACTAGTAAAGCTAGTGATATGATCAGATGCATTTGAATAGAGATATTAATGGCAGTGTATCATAAATTTGGATATTGAGGTTATTAAATCTAGTGCAGTAAAGAGTGTAGAATGTGGAATTGAATTTTAGGCAAAATGATTAGTCACTGAAAGTTTAAATCAGTTCATACGAACCAAGCCCAAATTGAAGATTCAGAAATTGTGAATCTTACTAAAAAATTATAAATGAGTATGAATTTTGAGTTTGAGTAGGAAAATGATACTGGGTGATTGAGATAAGAAGTATGCATACCGGCAAGGAAAATTTAGCAAAGAGACTGTGAGAAAAGTAATAGTGTTTTAAACTTTAAATCCTAGAAGAAATATGTCAAGTGACTGAAAGTTTAAATTGTCAACGATTATAACTGTCGGAGATATGTTTAAAAGTTTATAGTTTAGAGTTTGTAGGAACATGAGATCAATGTATAGTTCTATTTGATGTTAAGCATCAAAATCGTTGTCATAATGTTTTCAATAGAATGCTGTATGAGGAGTTAGAAGAGAGAAAGAGTCATCGTTTTTGTTTTATGATGAGCAAGGCCTAAAAATGATTAACTGTCATATCGATTGAAGAGGTATTAGAAATTAAGTGATCAAGAAAGATGAATGAATTAGGTGGATTCAAGGCAAAGATATGGAATATGGGAAATTGACATAAGAGTTACATGAATTGAGACTAAAGCGGTGTGAATTATTAAGTGAAAACTGAATTGTCTCTGAAGATATCACCTTGCTCAGGTGTGCTCAAGTTAGGAAAAAGAATTCGCTAAGCCGCTATGAATTGGTTTGCATGAAAGTATTATGAGTTAATGCTACTGACAAAAAGATTCAAAATATGATATATGTGAGTATGTTAAGGAAATATTGATGTGATAAGATTATGGTGTTATCGACACAAGAAGTGGGGAAAATTGAGAGATTTGAAGAATAAGGAAGAACTAGTTAAGAAAGTAAATGACCAAATAACGAATTGAAAGACCAAATAAGTATACTGAATACAATCATTTGAAAGAAAGTTTTCGAGTGATGAAGTTAAATGAGAAACGGAGGAGCATCCTACACTCCTAACCAATTCGATAAGAAATATTGGTGTTTGGAAATAATATGGATGGTATTTAAGATAAGAGGTGAAAAACATTATGAATAAGTGTGGTGAGAAATTTGAATATGCGAATGACTAGGATTATTTGGAAGACATGAGTAAAGAAATTGTATTGCTTGATGTTTGCTTAAGTATGAATTTCGAGGAAAATTCTTTTAAGAGGGGGAGGAATGTTGGCCCCTGAATTTTTTATTTTATTTTATTATTTATTTAGGCATGTCTAAATTATTTTGAGGTGTTAGTGCTTAAAGAAATGGAAAATAAATAATGGATTATGTTTAAATTAGAGTTGAATTAGTTGTTAGAAATTGAAAGGAATAAGATAGCCTGAGGGCACTTTAGGAAGTTTCCTTATGTTTTTAAGGTTAAAGGCTAAGAAGGAGGGCTTAATTTGTCTTTTTAGCTTAAGTTAAATGAAGGAGAAAGGAGACAAATGATGAGTAGCCTTATGGTAAAGGAGATGCACGAAATTAACAAGGAAAAAGAAGAGTGGATCAATTAAGAGGATAAAGGAGAATGAAACTACGTAGTTTTACCTAGGTTTTTAAGTTTAAAAACCTTACTAGTTAAGTCATTTAGAAGATGGGTTTCAAAATTTTCAAGGACAAAGGAGAGAGGGAGTCTTCGTGGGAAAGAAGAAGAGGAAGAAGAAGAAGAAGAAGAAGAAGAAGAAGAAAGAAGAAGAAGAAAGGTTAGGGCTTCTTTATGTCTTGCTTTAGAGAAGAGATGGAGAATTCCTTGAGAAGGAAAAAGGGAAGGGAAGGTTTAAACTTCCATCAAACCCAAGAAGAGAGGGGATTTTCATGGGTCTCTCCTTGAGGTGAATTAAGGCAATTGGAGGAAGAAGAAAGGCCAATTATTCAAGCTCCTAGCTAAAGGAATTAAGGTGGGTGACAATTTAATAGTTGAGTTAATAAGCTTCTATGGTTTCCCAATTTCTAAATGAATTGCTATTTGTGATAGTTTGAACTTATATGAAATGTTTTGAATGTAAAGACTTTGTGAAAATATGTGTGAAATGGTTTGACAAGAGAAAAAGATCCGAAAGGGATGATTTCAACGATTATATGAAAGTGATTTTGCCATTTGAGGCTAATGATCATAAATTGTGTGAATTATGTGATATACATGTTTGTTTGGGTTTGTGGTGGTCCCTTACGTGAGATAGGTGCACCTGTCTAAATATAGCCTTTTCTTGGCTACCCGCTTGTGGCCATGGAGCTCCTCACGGACTCCCACATGTGTTCACGGCTACACATGACCGCTTCGCGAAAATGTGTAGTACGTCCTGTTTGGATCCACCCAAACCATCTTATATGTGATTATGTGATATGCTTGTCTATGTTGTTTTTGTATGTGATATTGTTTGGTAAATGCTTTTGATAAATTGATTTATCACTTCCTCTATGCTTATGTGATCTTAATGTGTAATTGGTGGGAAGAAATGAGTTTTTCAAGAGGATTTGAAAAATTGAAAGTGTTCCGAACAATGTGATTTTGGTTTTGAAAATAAATGATGAAATGGAATTGTGAAAACTTTTGATAAATTTTGAAAGGTTTGTATCATATGAAAATTTCTTTGAAAATGAAGGAATAAAGAACGTTTTAGCTTATTTCTTAATTATTAAGTTGTTACCCACTGAGCCGTCGAGCCCACACCCCTTTCCCTCTCCACAGGTAACGAGCGGGAACACGAGTTAAAGTATTGGGTTTGAGGCATCACTTCAATGTTTTTAATTTAGGAGTCATTCTTGGAATCAAAGAGTTAGGTTGTATTTTGGAGAATTGATCCACTTTGTATTTTTGACATTTTTATCTTTTAGATTGTAATCGGGCAAAATGCCCTCTAAAGCATTGTAATAACTCAGATTGTTCATGTAAATGAAAGAATGTTGGGTTTGAATGTAATTCATGTAATTTTCATATGTCTTATTCACAATGCATTATTGTATGGTTTGAGTTTGACAAGAAGAAGGAAAATGTTTTGTTTTATAGTTTGGGTATGATTAGAATGCTAAGAGTGTGTGGCTGTCATCGAAGTTGAACCTTTGGGATATTTAGATTGGTTGGTGTTATGAGAGATTGAAGATTTAGGTTTTCATGCAGGTACTTGAGTTAGGTTGAATTGAATCGAAGTTTGGATAGTGAAATTTTAAAGGAGGTGCTGTCAAATTTTTGCAAAATTTGACAAAACCTTTGATGGTGATTTAGACCCCCTTAGTGTTTGAATTGAATTGGGAGGTCTTCTTGAAGAATGTAGCATACGTTTGGAGCTTTCTAATGGTATATGATGTGTCTTATTTGGAGTTAGGAGTAAAAACTTATGGGGGTTAAATCTATATCAGTTACTGTTCATGTGGCTATTTCACTTTTTCATTGGTCATTATGGGAGCAATGCATTTGAGTGAGTTTTTACCTCCTTTAATGACAGAATTGAGTTTTGTTTCCTTAATGAAATTTGTAGAGCACTTTGTTAGCTTTCCATTGAGATATAATATGTAATTTTTAGGATTTGGGGCAAGAAGTTATGAGAATTGAAAGATAACAGCTAATGTTCATTTTGTTGCTCGTATAGCTTGTGAGTTTATGATAGCCTTGATGACTAAGGATTGAATTCATGACTTTGATGAATCCAATTAAGCTAGGAAATTGTGAATTTGGTGAGTGAACTTGGAATATGGAGTGTTTATGCTTTAGAATAAGTTAAATTTGTAAAGTATACAAGTGGTTATGATGTTAGGTTGAAGGTGAGATGTTTGGAAGAGCCATTGGAGTTTTGGGAATTTCAATGTCCTTTAAACGGACATGGATGTTCGTTAAACGGACAACCTCAGGTGCAAAAACACCCCTTAGCCTGTCCATGTCCATTAAATGGACTTTCATGTCCATTTGAGGACATTCTCGAAGCATTTGGGCCACTTTCACCCGAATGTGTCCGTTAAACGGACATGGATGCCCGTTTAACGGATATCTATGGAAAAGATTGTGAATTTGGACAAAGTTAGAGGCCGAATATCATTTTATGGTCTTAATGAGAGTTGTATATCTAGATGTTTTATTTCTAATGGTCAAATAACGAACTCAATCCAACATCTATATCAAAAGTTATGGAAATCGCGCCAAAAGAGGTTCAATTTGATTTTGGGTGTGAACATTGTCTATTCTTTTGGGCATAAATCCCTCACCCAACCTCCAATTGAGGTGAGACTTGAACCATAAGATTTATAAGACATATATCTTTCTCCTTACAAAACTTTGTACCATTTGGAGTTAAATTGAAGAAGTTTGTATTAAAATAAGTGAGAGGTCAGTTTGGAGACCATATTTGGAGCATGAGCTCTTTTAGGTTTTTTAAGCATAACTTGAGTTATACAACTCCGTTTGAGGTGATTCTTTTTTCAAATCAAACTCGAGACTTAAGGCTACATTTTGTATGAATAAATAAACTCATGATTTTAGTGATTAATTGGTGTGCGATTGCCGCGAATGTTGAGTTACAGCTAATGACCTTGTAAGGAAATAAGCACAAGGCTTTAGGACTCTGGAAATTGGGCTCTGAAAATGGGTCCAATAGATGTGGAATTAAAGAAAAAGTAAGAGTGTTAAGTTATAAGCAGTTGGGGTCCGGTCTCCAGATTGGGTCCCCACAATAATAGTAATGTTCGTCATAATAAGAGTTTTGTTCCTAAAAAAAGAAAAAAAACATTATTCTTATTACTCGATGAATAATTGTAAGTCTAACCCCAAAGACCCAAGAAAATATGGAGTACCTAAGACAGATATAATATATATTGTAGATCTCCTTTCTTGGGAAAAACACCCAGCAACAATGGTACTTGGACAGTGGATGCTTATGACATATGACGGGAAGAAGGTCTATATTCCAAGACCTCCAAAATAGGCAAGAAGGATCAGTAACTTTTGGAGACAACCAGTAGGGCAAAATAGTTAGAGTCGATAAAATTTGTAAAGATTCATTTGTGTCTATTGATAATATTTTACTAGTTGAAGGCTTAAAGCATAATCTAATTAGTGTAACTCAATTATGTGATTCTAGTTTTGAAGTATCCTTTAATCAAAATTCTTGTGTAGTCAAAAACAAGGACGATTCCATATTCTTTTCTGCCAAGAGACGAAACAATCTCTATAAAATTAACTTAGATGATTTGAAAAGTCAAAATATTTCATATTTTATATCAACAGATGAGGAAAAATCGATTTAGTATAAAAAACTAGGTCATGTTGGTTTTAGTTTTAAACATATTTCCAAGTTAGTTAGACATGATTTGGTAAGAGGGTTACCAAAAATAAGTTTTAACAAAGATTTCTTTTATGAGAGTTGTCAAAAAGGAAAACAAGTCAAAACATCTTTTTCTTCTAAAAATGTTGTAACTTCGTCTAGACCTCTAGAGTTGTTACATATAGATTTTTTTAGTCCAACCAGAACACTAAGTCTTGGCAGAAAGAAGTATGAACTTGTAATTGTTGATGACTTCACTAGATTTTGTTGGATATTGTTTCTATCACATAAAGATGAATCTCTTAAGTGCTTTAAATTTCTATCCAAAAAGTTACAAAATGAAAAAGGAACTTCTATTGCTAGAATTAGGAGTGATCCTAATGAAGAATTTGAAATGAAAAATTCAAAAAATTTTGTGAAAAGAATGAAATTTTTCATAATTTCTCTGCTCCTAGAACTCCACAACAGAATGGAGTTGTAGAAAAAAAGAATGGGACAATTTAGGAAATGACAAGAACTATGCTATGTCAAAATAGATTATTTTTGCTACCTATTTTAAATAAAACTCCTTATGAGCTATGGAAAGAAAGAAAGAAAAATATCTCTTACTTCAATCCTTTTGGTTGCAAATGCACTATATTGAATGCAAACGAAAAATTAGATAAATGTGATTCTTAGATCAATTTAGGAATTTTTCTAGGATATTCGATTACTTTTAAAGCTTATAGAGTTTATAATCTTGTTTCAAATTCTGTTGAAGAATCTATGCATGTTAAATTTGATGCTGATTCTCATCTAGATAGAAGAGATGATTCTAATGATGAAACTCTATTTACTCCCTTAGTCAATAACCTAGAAATGTCACCACCAGATGCCCCATTTGATAAGGTAGAAGATATTTATGAAAACTTTGTCTTAGAAAAGACTGGAAGTATAAATCTTCTCACCCAAAAAACCTGATTATAGGCAAAACATCAGAAGGAGTGAGAAGTAGTTCTAAACATAAAGGATAGGCAAATGTAGCTTTTATTTCTGAATTAGATTCTAAGAAAATTGATGAAGCTTGGATTTTAGGCATGCAAGAGGAGTTAAAGCAATTTACAAGGAACAAAGTTTGGTCTTTAGCTCCTAGACCACCCAAAAAGTCTATCATAGGAACTAGATGTGTGTTCAAAAATAAACCAGATGAATAAGGAAGAGTAAACCGTAACAAAGTTAGATTAGTAGCTCAAGGCTATAATCATCAAGAAGGAATAAACTATAATGAAAGCTATGCTCCTGTAGCTAGACTAGAAGCTATTAAGATTTTGCTTGCATATGTTATTTGTCATGATATAAAACTATTTCCAATGGATGTGAAAAATGCCTTTTTGAATGGTTTTATAGATGAGGAAGTTTATATAAAACAACCCCCTGGTTTTGAAGATACTAATAAACCAGACTATATCTATAGACTTCATAAAGCTTTGTATGGATTAAAACAAGCATTTCGTGCTTGGTATGATCGTCTAAGTTCATTTTTGATTAGAAATGACTTTATTAGAGGACAAGTAGATACCTTGTTTAGAAAATTTATTAAAAATGATTTCATAGTGGTACAAATATATGTAGATGATATTATTTTTGGTGTAGCTTCTAAGAAGTTATGTTCCAGTTTTGAAAATCTCATGAAAAGTGAATTTGAAATGAGTATGATGGGCGAATTGAATTTCTTTTTGGTGCAACTTCTAAGAAGTTATGTTCCATTTTTGAAAATCTCACGAAAAGTTAATTTGAAATGAGTATGATGGATGAATTGAAAATCTTTCTTGGTTGACAAATTAAGCAAACCGAATAAAAGATTTTTATTCATCAACAAAAATATATCAAAGAACTGTTAGTCAAATATAAAATGGAGAATGTTAAACCTATGTCTACTCCGATACATCCTTCAATCCTTTTATCTAAGGATGAAGTAGGTAAGAAGGGTGATCAAACCCTTTTCAAAGGAATTGTTGGTTCTTTACTTTACCTAACTGCAAGCAGACCCGATATACTATTTAGTATTTGTTTATGTGCAAGATTTCAAGCAGATCCTAACAAATCTCATTATATTGCTATCAAAAGAATATTGAGATACTTGGTAGGTTCTACTGATCTCTGTTTAATGTATGGTCAAGGCAAAGATTTCAGGTTAATTGGCTACTTTGATGCTAATTATGGTGGAGATAAGATTGATAGAAAGTTTACAAGTGAAGGTTGTCACTTTCTTGATCATAATCTAATTTCGTGGTCAAGCAAGAGGCAAAGTTCAAATTGCTCTATCTACTATAGAAGCTGAATACATTTCAGTTGTAAGTTGATGTTCATAGACGTTATGGATTAAGTATCAGTTAGAAGATTATTCTATACAAGAAGATCAAATTCCAATCTTCTGTTACAACACAAGTACTATCAATCTATCAAAGAATCCAATACAACACTCGAGGGCAAAGCATATTGAAGTTAGACATCATTTTATATGAGACTATGTACAAAGAGGAATCATTAGTTTATAATTTGTTGAGACGAATCAATAATAGGTGGATATCTTCACTAAACCTTTTTGTGAAGATAGATTCAAGGAAATCAAACGAAACTTGAATATGGTAATGCTGAATAACCATTTGTTTGACACGTCATGAACCAGACGATTCGTATAAGACAAAGATAAAAAATTGTAAGTTTTCAAGTAAATAGTAACAGTAAGTTATGAACGGTAATTTTTCAAGAGTATGTACAATAAGGAAATCTTCTCAAGATTCTAAAATACCTTCTACTCTAGAATTTTCTTGCAAAACTTTGAAATCGACTTGTTTAATGTTCTCAACAAAGATGATTCAATACTCTGTTCTAAACTTAAAGTTGCTTTCGTTCATATCTTTTTTAGATACTAACCTTGTTACGTTAAGCGAAATACATTTGTATGTTTAGTTTTTATTTGTTACAAATAAAAAATGGAGCAATCTCTTATCTATGGGAGACACGTTGATTTCATCTATTTGAAGGAAAATCAAATGGACATTGAACTAGAAATTGAAGCAGTTGGCTGAAAATTTTTCTTCAACGTTAGTGAAAAGGACTATTTAAATGAGATATATGAGTTCTGGAAGAATGCAAAGGTGGTGGACAACACCTTAATATTAATGGTAGATAGATTGTTGGTTATAGTCACAGAAGATTCTATCGAGAAGGCCATTGCGTGTCCTAGTATTAGAGCAAAGTTGTTTAACAATACAAAATTGATTACTCAAGGTCGTGTAGATAAAGTTCACATCAATCGACAACTATATAGAAATAGTGATCCAAGAGTCAAAAAGGCTTCAAATCTTGTTCCGAAGGCTAGGGTTTTACATTCACTGCTTCTCCACTGTGTTCTACCAAGAATAGGCTCGAAGGATGTTATGACAATGAAAAATGAACATTTTTTATATCACCTACTTAATCACCATCCCATTAATCTTCCGTACTTGATTCTGAAGTATATGATGAAGTCTAAGGGAGATTCAAGTTATTTACCTTACGGTATGCTGTTGACAAGATTCTTTAGAGAATTTGGAATCTTACTCAACAAAGATAATAGGGTAAATGTAACACCCCCTCACCATAGGATATGTATCGGGACGCCCGTAGGTCATTCCGATACACACCTACGATAAGGGTGCGCTACGAACAATCACTAACACTCCACATGGCATCAAAAATCATAAAGCATTAATATGAGATCCACTAATTGTTTGAAACCATAATTTTTTTTTCATTTCATAACCTCAAAGCAGTAAATTTACACAACTTGTATGTTCTGTACATTACTCCAAAAGAAAGTCAAACATAAAGCTAGCTAGGTCATCCCTCAAAAAGTGCCAGCTGACCGACTTGTGTGCCATGACTTCTCTTGCCAACTCAATCTACACGGCAGGAAAAGTCTCTCTGGAGCTATGAGTCTACTCTCTCGGTCCTGAAAAATAATTTGCAATTTTGGGTAAGTTTACGAACTCAGTGAGGAACCATCATCGATGGTTCACCCAATTCATGCATATACACAGTATATCACAGATACACACAGTTATTTCACCAAAACACATTCAGAAGTACCACATGATTACTAGATCAGTCAAAGGAACCAATTCAAATGCACATGAAATGCGTATGTGACGCTTTTCCAATTTATTACGTTGTTGTGACCGAGCGCCTAAAACTGTCCCATTAAGGGCGCATTAAATGGTGAGCCTTAGGCTCTGAATCACTGTGGCTCAAGGCCCAATCATGTTGAGCTTTAAGCTCTCGTTAGCTGCTCTGGTCACAACTGTCAATTACTGATCATGCAATTATGCATGAAATGCATATGTCCAAATAAAACAAAGCTAACATCATAATTGATCCCAATTCAGCATATTCACACAAGTCACTCACAAGTAACCACATGAAAATCACATATAGCACTTCTATGTCATAATCTCCCAATCCATCGGACCTCCGGTCTGCAATCCAAGCACAAACAAACACAATCATCCCACCATTATTCTCCACAGAGCTATAAGTGCAGAATTATAAACACTTACTAATCGAGGAACCATCTAGGTTACTCACCTAATAACTTCCGAGCTAATGCCGGGAAGTCTCTGCAACGTCCGTGGGATGACGTTCCAGTTGTGCCTCTATAACAATTAAAATAAAGACATGTTACCAACTGGATAGTCAAAAATATCAACCAATGAACATGAGATAATTAAAACGTGTATAATGCATGTTCATGGCATTCCCGGCCCTAATCCAAAATTTTCCCATAATAAAAATTCCATCTAAAATTAGAAAACTATAGCCATCGACAAGATTTCCAATTTGGACCTCAGTCGGTCCAAAAATAAATAAAACAGTGATTACAGAACAATTACCCGGGGTCACGTCAATTTTCCGTCTAAAAATTTCCAATTTCTCACAAAGTGAAACTAAATGTTCTACGAATTCGATGCCTCAAGAATCAGGTCAATCGGAGTTCGGACCAAAAAGAAATTGACAAAAGAAACAATTAGGTCACTTAATGCCAAATAATAAAAAATAATAATAATAATTATATATATATATATGCGCCTGCCTCGCGGGGGCGAGGCCGACTTACCTCGCTTCGTCGCGAGGGCGAGGCGTCGCCCTCACGACCGGGCCATCCTACCTCGCCTCGCGAGGGCGAGGCGTCGCCCTCGCAATCCGGCGAGGTTCTACCTCACTTCCTTCCTCTTTTTTTTCTATTTCCAATCCGAATTTTCAACAATAATTCTTAGCACACAAATCAGAAAAATACAAACCATAGCTTGTTGGAAAGATCATGAAAAGCTCTACCATTCTCATGAAGACCATAAAAATCAATTTCACCCCTAAAGGTGTCAAAAATCCCATCAAAGCTACTGTCTACCCAAAACCTCTCAAACAGTGCAATATTTTTGCAAATTCAGTAACTACTCATTTCCTCAGTCAAAAATAACAAAATAAATATTCTCAGTAAGTTCACAATGTTATCTACAACTTTCATGAACAACCCAAAATCAAATTCACTTGCTAACTAAGTCAAACAATTCACCAAAGCATCAGCCCTCTGAAATCAACCAATCTGGACAATGATATTTCAAACAGTATAACTCCTTGCACAAATGTCGAAAAATTGCATACTTTATACCCATGAAAAGATAAAACATTGTACTACACTTCTAATGAAGGGCTCAGAATCAAATTCCATCATTAACCAATTTAAAATAGTCTTGCAAGTTACTGCCCTGATCAGCAGCCCATGACCTAACTTCAGTCCAATCTTTGAAAAAGTATAAGTCCCAATTCTGGTATCTAAAAATAGCATGCTATATACCATTTTCAAGATCATTTCTTCCTCTACAACTTTCCAGAAGATCACTCACACCAATTCAAGTCACATAAATTTCTAAAATTGCTCCCAAACAGAAAGCTCACAAAATCAACACTTTGACTAGATTTCTCCAAAAAGCATAAAACCAATCAATAGAAATCAGTTCATATCTCCCAATATACAACTCGAAAATTAGCAAGATCAGTGGCAATGGAAAGCTAACTCAATATGCTACAACTTTCATGCAGACTATTTTCCCAAATTCCATCTCAATTATTTTAGAAGAATCAACAAAGTGATCAGGTCATAATTGTGGGTACTGTTCACAAACACTAAAACAAAAACTTTCCATGCAAAAATTCAACCTTATAATATTACAATTTAACAACACCTATTTCACACAAAGTTGTAGCCAACATCTCAAATTTTAATTGGGCACAAACCTCAACTCACTTGCTTGCCTACACAATTAGTTATGATCAAAACATTGCAATAGGGTCAATAACAATTTTCCAGCTTTCAACATTAACCTAACTCCTATCACTTCTAATATCAATAATACATCCCTAAGCATCCAATTATACCTCTAATTAAACCACAAATTCATCACAACATATACTTATATAATTATTCAAAAGTTGGCAGCACCCACATAACCAACTTCCATCTTGTATTTCCATTCATTAAGCACCACAAACATCATTAATAACATCACTTTCCCATTCTTTAACTACCATAACCAATTCCTTCACACAAGCATGCATTAAACCCATTCAAACCTACTACTATGATAATCAAATACATGTATAATTGCTCTCCATGAATGCCTCTAACTACCAAAAACATAAAAACAAACATCAATACTCACCTTAAACAAGTTCAAGCTATACCTTCCTTAAATCTTCAAGTTCTCACCAACTTCTTTTTTTCAAACCTCACCCACGGTTATCACTTGAGCATACACACAATTCAGCATCTTCACAAGGTTTAAGCTAGCTTTACATGAGAGGGAAGAAGGAACAAGCCAAAAGAACAAGTGGAACTTATATGGGAGAAAAAGGAAAGAGTCAAAGAAGGAAAACACAATTGAAGGAGATGGCAAGTTTCGGATGAGAAGGAAGGATAGCTTTCCAAAGCTTTCCAAAATGTATTTTTAAGTATAACAAGGAGGAAAAGTCGTGGATGATGATGAAAGAAGACAAAACCAATTAATTAAAAAGGGACACTTGGCTTATTAAAGGAAAAAGACAAAATCAAGCTAATCCTAGTTAATTAAGTACTAATCCCAATTAATCTCTAATCATGGCACTAGAATAATTCCCCAACATCACTTATCCACTAATCTCCTGCCATTAGGCAATCCTGTTCAGTACAAAAAGGCTCACTCAGTCAGTCAGTTGAAATTTTTCGGTCCGGGCAAGAACCTCGAAAAATTCCAGAAAAATTCCCATAAATCTCTAAAAATATAAAACACTCAATGGCGCACTCCAAATAATTTTCCAAAAACAACTTTCACATAAATATCACAAAAGATCACAATTAGACACTTATGCCGGAAATGTCATGAATGCATGTTTACCATGTGCTTGTGCAAAACAATCATCAGTTATAGAGGCTATACGATGTATGTTCATGCCGAGTTATAATTCAATACTCCTAACCCGTCCCAATTTACCAAAATACCCTTCCCATCGATGATGGGATGTTACAATTCTCCCCTCCTAATAAAAATTTCGTCCTCGAAATTCTTACCTGGTTGATCGAAAAGATGAGGATACTGTCTCCTCATATGCTCCTCGGTCTCCTAGGTAGCTTCCTCAGTCGAGTGGTTCCTCCAGAGAACCTTCACCAATGGAATACTCTTATTCCTCAATTGTTTCACCTGTGTCCCGACAATATGTATCGGCTCCTCTACATAACTTAGATTACTAAACACCTCAATCTCCTGAGCTGGAATCACATGGGTCGGATCTGATCGATACCGTCGGAGCATACTAACATGAAACACATCATGCAACTGAGACATCTCACTCGGCAATGCCAACCTATATGCCAATGGTCCTACCCTCTCGACAATCTCATACGGACCAATATACCTAGGGCTTAACTTGCCCTTCTTGCCGAATCTCAGTACACCACGCCACGGTGACACCCGTAAGAATACTCTATCGCCCACATTATACTCCATCTCCCTCCTATGTTGATCCACATAACTCTTTTGTCTATCCTGAGCCGTCTTGATGCGACTCCGAATCAGTTTCACCTTATCAACAGTATCCTGAATCAGCTCAGGACCCTCAATCATCCTCACACCCTCTTCATCCCAATACAACGGCGATCTACATGGTCGCCCATACAGTGCCTCATATGGTGCCATCTCGATGCTACTGTGATAATGGTTGTTGTAAGCAAACTCAATCAGAGCTAGATACCGATCCCATGCTCCTCTGAACTCCAATACACAAGCCCGAAGCATATCCTCAACAGTCTTAATCGTCCTCTCACTCTGCCCATCTGTCTGAGGATGAAATGTTGTACTGAAGTTCAGCCTAGTACCCATAGCAGACTGTAGACTCTGCCAAAATCTCGAAGTAAATCTGGGATCCCTGTCGGACACTATCGACACTGGGACCCCTTGCAGTCTCACTATCTCAGCCACATACTTCTGAGCCAACTGATCCATGATATTGTTCTCCCTCACTGGCAAGAAATGAGCCGATTTAGTCAATCGGTCTACTATGACCCAGATAGCATCATACTGTCTCGGCGTCCTAGGCAATCCCATAATGAAATCCATGGTAATTCGTTCCCATTTCCAATCCAGAATAGGCAACGAATGAAGCTTCCCTACTGGAGCTTGGTGCTCAGCCTTAACCTACTGGCACGTCAAACATCTAGATACATACTCAGCTACCTGCTTCTTCATACCAGGCCACCAGAAATGTTGTCTGAGGGTGTTATACATCTTGGTAGTACCAGGATGCATAGCATATGTGGCTATATGAGCCTCCTCCAATATCTCTCTCCTCAAGTCATCCACATCAGGCACACAAAGCCTCTGCCCTATCCATAAAGTCCCATCTCTCAAGTCAAACTCAGAACTCAAATCAGCTTTTACTTTCTCAATCAGTCTCACCATAACAGGGTCCTTGTCCTGAACTCTCCTGATCCTGTCCAGTAGCATCGGTCTCAGTGTCAAAGTAGCCAATAAGACTCCATCCTGCTCCAGATTCATCTGAACATTCAAAGCCCTCAATTGAATCAAGTTAGGCAACTTCATTGCTCGAATCTGAAGCAGTAATTAGTATGCGACTTCCTACTCGTGAGCATCCGCCACTACATTGGCTTTCCTGTGGTGATACTCGATAGTACATACCATAGTCCTTCAACAACTCAAGCCATCTCCTCTGTCTCAAATTCAACTCTCTCGCTCAAGTAAATACCTCGACTCTTATGGTCGGTGAAGATCTGAAAAGTCTCACCATCGAGTAATGCCTCCAAATCTTCAAAGCAAACACTCTGCAGCCTAACTCCAAATCATGAACAGGATAGTTTACCTTGTGAGACCTCAGTTGTCTCGAGGCATAGGCAATGACTCTACCGTGCTGCATCAGAACACACCCCAATCCCTGATGCGATGCATCACTGTACACCTCAAATCCTCCAGTCCCAGATGGAATAGCTAACACCGGTGCAGTAGTCAACCGATATTTCAGCTCCTCAAAGCTCTCCTGGCACTCCTCAGTCCATCTGAATGGTACATTCTTCCTCAGAAGTTTTGTCAGAGGGGCTGAGATCAATGAGAACCCCTCGACAAACCTCCGGTAATAACCAGCCAATCCGAGGAAACTCTGAATCTCTGACACATGGAGCCTCCCACTTCAGCACTGCCTCAACCTTACTTGGGTCCACCTGAATACCCTCTCCAGTCACTATATGCCCCAAAAAGATCACCTGATCCAGCCAAAATTCACACTTACTGAATTTGGCATACAACTGTCTTCCCCTCATCCTCTGTAACACAATCCTCAAATGCTCACTATGCTCCCGTATGTTCCTCGAATACACTAAAATGTCATCAATAAACACAATAACAAACTGATCCAGGTAGGGCTGAAATACCTTATTCATCAAGGCCATGAAGGCTGTCGGGGTATTAGTCAACCCAAACAGCATCACCAGAAACTCAAAATGCCCATACCTGCTCCTGAATGCACTCTTAGGCACATCAGCCTCTGCTATCTTCAGCTGATAGTAACCTGACCTCAAATCCAACTTAGTGAATACCTGAGCTCCCTGCAACTGATCAAATAGGTCATCAATCCTAGGCAGTGGATACTTATTCTTCACTGTCACCCGATTCAGCTGCCTATAATCAATACACAGCCTCAATGTCCCATCCTTTTTCTTCACAAATAATACTGGAGCTCCCCATGGTGAAACACTAGGCCTGATAAAACCCTTCTCCAGCAACTCCTGCAACTGAACCTTCAGCTCCCTCAGTTCCACAGGTGCCATCCTATATGGAGGTATAGATATAGGAGCAGTACCTGGAACGAGGTCAATAGTAAACTCTGTTTCCCGATCCGGCGGTAAACCCGGTAACTCATCAGGAAACACATCCAAAAATTCCCTAACTACGGGAATATCCTGGAGCCTCTGCTCAACTCTAGTGTCAACCACATGAGCCAGGTATGCCTCACAGCCTCCCTGCATCAATCTCAGGGCACTAAGGAAAGAGATCATCCGGTGGCACCGCCGACTAACTCCTCGAACACCGCTTCTAGTCGATCAGAGACTCCAAAACAACCTCCTTGGTATAGCAGTCCATAATAGCCCTATGGATCGTCAGCCAATCCATCCCCAGAATCACATCGATCCCTCTCAGAGGTAATACTATAAGGTCTGCCCTCAACACTGCTTGATCAATCTGGATCGAGCATTCCTTGTAGACCTCTCCCAATGCAGTAGTACTACCTAGAGGTGTACTCACCTCTAGCCCATACTGTAACATCTCCCTATCCCCATGCAATCTACATGCCATATGAGGTGCAATAAAGAATGTGGATCCGGGATCCAAGAAAGCAAATGCCTCAATATCAGAAATGAGAAGCATACCAGCTACAACATCAGGGAAATCCTGGGCCTCCTGCCTCGTCATGGCATAGACTCTGGCCTGGGACTGTGGTCGGCTGCCCCGACCCTCAGTCCTCACAAAGGATCCCTCAGCCCTACCTCGACCTCTACCTCGACCCCTCTGTCCGGATCCATGCCCGGATCCACCCACTCTACTCTGCTGTACTGTAGTACTACTCCCGGCTCGTCCACTACCAGCAGATTAAGCTCCCAATGTAGTTGGGCAATCCCGAATCTGATGATCCATGGAGCCGTATTTAAGGCAAGTTCCAGTCAATCACCAGCACTCTCCACTGTGCCTCTTCTCGCAATGCTCACAGAATGGGGGAATATGCCCAAAACCTCTGCCACTGCCAGTCTGTACAAATCTCCCTCTCTGTCCAAAACCCGACTGTCTGGAGCCTCCTGAAGATCTGAAGGCCCTACTCTGGCGCCTGCTAAAACTCCTACCAGAGCTACCCTGACTGTCACTAACTCTCTTCCCTCTAGACCCTTGACCCATCTCTGCCTATCTCTGCCTCACAATCTGCTCCACTCTCACAGCAGCAGCTCTCAACTCTATAAAGGAGCCCATATCAGATCGGGCTAATCCGGCACGGATCTCCAAATTCAGCCCCATCTCAAACCTCCGGCACCTATCTGCCTCAGTGGAAACCACAGTAGCAGCATATCCCATCAACTCATTAAACCTCACCTCGTACTGCCATCGTCATCCCACCTGTCTCACTCCAAAACTCCTGCATCTTCATTTCCAGATACACCTGGGCGGATAATTGTCTCTAAAAGCCCTCATAAAATCTGCCCATGTCAAGAAGCAAGGTCCGTGGTAACGCCTGCAGCCTTCCACCATGTATAAGCGGGGCCCTGCAGAAGAGATACTGCATAATCGAACCTCTCATCAGGTTCGCAGTCCATCTGGTCGAGAACCCTTTCAGTCCTCTCCAACCAGCCCTCAGCCTCAGCAGGGTCTGTACTGCCATAGAAGTCTACAGCCCCCTGCTTACGCAGTAAATCGTATCTCCTCTCCCGTCTCACGGGGACTCTAGGAGGTAACTCCTCATATTGAAGCACCGAGGACTCTCTGTTAGCTCCAACAGATGCCAAACCATGCTCTGATACCACCTAATGTAACACCCCCTCACCATATGATATTTATCGAGACGCCCGTAGGTCATTTCGATATACACCTACGATAAGGGTGCGCTACGAACAATCACTAACACTCCACATGGCATCAAAAACCATAAAACATTAATATGAGATCCACTAATTGTTTGAAACCATAATTTTTTTTTCATTTCATAACCTCAAAGCAGTAAATTTACACAATGGTATGTTACGTACATTACTCCAAAAGAAAGTCAAACATAAAGCTAGCTAGGTCATCCCTCAAAAAGTGCCAGCTGACCGACCTGTGTGCCATGACTTCTCTTGCCAACTCAATCTACACGGCAGGAAAAGTCTCTCTGGAGCTATGAGTCTACTCTATCGGTCCTAAAAAATAATTTGCAATTTTGGGTGAGTTTGCGAACTCAGTGAGGAACCATCATCGATGGTTCACCCAATTCATGCATATACACAGTATATCACAGATAAACAGTTATTTCACCAAAACACATTCAGAAGTACCACATGATTACTAGATCAGTCAAAGGAACCAATTCAAACGCACATGAAATACGTATGTGACGCTTTTCCAATTTATTACGTTGTTGTGACCGAGCGCCTAAAACTGTCCCATTAAGGGCGCATTAAACGGTGAGCCTTAGGCTCTGAATCACTGTGGCTCAAGGCCCAATCACGTTGAGCTTTAAGCTCTCGTTGGCTGCTCTGGTCACAACTGCCAATTACTGATCATGCAATTATGCATGAAATGCATATGTCCAAATAAAACAAAACCAACATCATAACTGATCCCAATTCAACATATTCACACAAGTCACTCACAAGTAACCACATGAAAATCACATATAGCACTTCTATGTCATAATCTCCCAATCCATCGGACCTCCGGTCCGCAATCCAAGCACAAACAAACACAATCGTCCCACCATTATTCTCCACAGAGTTATAAGTGCAGAATTATAAACACTTACTAATCGAGGAACCATCTAGGTTACTCACCTAATAACTTCCAAGCTAATGCCGGGAAGTCTCCGCAATGTCCGTGGGATGACGTTCCAACTGTGTCTCTATAACAATTAAAATAAAGACACGTTACCAACTGGATAGTCAGAAATATCAACCAATGCACATGAGATAATTAAAACGTGTATAATGCATGTTCATGGCATTCCCGACCCTAATCCAAAATTTTTTCATAATAAAAATTTCATCTAAAATTAGAAAACTATAGCCACTGACAGCACCCAATTTGGACCTCAGTCGGTCAAAAAATAAATAAAACAGTGATTACAGAACAATTACCCGGGGTCACGTCAATTTTCCGTCTAAAAATTTCCAATTTCTCACAAAGTGAAATTAAATGTTCTACGAATCCGATGCCTCAAGAATCAGGTCAATCGGAGTTCGGACCAAAAAGAAATTGACAAAAGAAACAATTAGGTCACTTAATGCCAAATAATTAAAATAATAATAATATATATATATATATATGCGCCTGCCTCGCGGGGGCGAGACGTCGTGAGGGCGAGGCGTCGTCCTCGCGACCGGGCCAACTTACCTCGCCTCGCGAGGGCGAGGCGTCGCCCTCGCGACCGGGCCATCCTACCTCGCCTCGCGAGGGCGAGGCGTCACCCTCGCGATCCGGCGAGGTTCTACCTCACTTCCTTCCTCTTTTTTTTCTATTTCCAATCCGAATTTCCAACAACAATAATTCTTAGCACACAAATCGGAAAAATACAAACCATAGCTTGTTGGAAAGATCAAGAAAAGCTCTACCATTCTCATGAAGACCATAAAAATCAATTTCACCCCTAAGGGTGTCAAAAATCCCATCAAAGCTACTGTCTACTCAAAACCTCTCAAACAGTGCAATACTTTGCAAATTCAGTAACTACTCATTTCCTCAGTCAAAAATAACAAAATAAATATTCTCAGTAAGTTCACAATGTTATCTACAACTTTCATGAACAACCCAAAATCAAATTCACTTGCTAACTAAGTCAAACAATTCACCAAAGCATCAGCCCTCTGAAATCAACCAATCTGGACAGTGATTTTTCAAACAGTATAACTCCTTGTACAAATGTCAAAAAATTGCATACTTTATACCCATGAAAAAATAAAACATTGTACTACACTTCTCTTGAAGGGCTCAGAATCAAATTCCATCATTAACCAATTTAAAACAGTCTTGCAAGTTACTGCTCTGATCAGCAGCCCATGACCTAACTTCTGTCCAATCTTTGAAAAGTATAAGTCCCAATTCTGGTATCTAAAAATAGCATTCTATATACCATTTTCAAGATCATTTCTTCCTCTACAACTTTTCAGAATATCACTCACACCAATTCAAGTCACATAAATTGCTAAAATTGCTCCCAAACAGAAAGCTCACAAAATCAACACTTTGACTAGATTTCTCCAAAAAGCATAAAACCAATCAATAGAAATCAGTTCATATCTCCCAATATACAACTCGAAAATTAGCAAGATCAGTGGCAATGGAAAGCTAACTCAATATGATACAACTTTCATGAAAACGATTTTCCCAAATTCCATCTCAATTATTTTAGAAGAATCAACAAAGGAATCAGGTCATAATTGCGGGTACTGTTCACAAACACTAAAACAAAAACTTTCCATGCAAAAATTCAACCTTCTAACATTACAATTTAACAACACCTATTTCACACAAAGTTGTAGCCAACATCTCAAAGTTTAATTGGGCACAAACCTCAACTCACTTGCTCACCTACACAATTAGTTATGATCAAAACATTGCAATAGGGGGAATAACAATTTTCCAGCTTTCAACATTAACCTAACTCCTATCACTTCTAATATCAATAATACATCCCTAAGCATCCAATTATACCTCTAATTAAACCACAAATTCATCACAACATATACTTATATAATTATTCAGAAGTTGGCAGCACCCACATAACCAACTTCCATCTTGTATTTCCATTCATTAAGCACCACAAACATCATTAATAACATCACTTTCCCATTCTTTAACTACCATAACCAATTCCTTCACACAAGCATGCATTAAACCCATTCAAACCTACTACTATGATAATCAACTACATGTATAATTGCTCTCCATGAATGCCTCTAACTACCAAAAACATAAAAACAAACATCAATACTCACCTTAAACAAGTTCAAGCTATACCTTCCTTAAATCTTCAAGTTCTCACCAACTTCTTTTTTTCAAACCTCACCCACGGTTATCACTTGAGCATACACACAATTCAGCATCTTCACAAGGTTTAAGCTAGCTTTACATGAGAAGGAAGAAGGAGCAAGCCAAAAGAACAAGTGGAACTTATATGGGAGAAAAAGGAAAGAGTCAAAGAAGGAAAACACAATTGAAGGAGATGGCAAGTTTCGGATGAGAAAGAAGGATAGCTTTCCAAAGCTTTCCAAAATGTATTTTTAAGTATAACAAGGAGGAAAAGTCGTGGATGATGATGAAAGAAGACAAAACCAATTAATTAAAAAGGGACACTTGGCTTATTAAAGGAAAAAGACAAAATCAAGCTAATCCTAGTTATTTAAGTACTAATCCTAATTAATCTCTAATCATGGCACTAGAATAATTCCCCAACATCACTTATCCACTAATCTCCGGCCATTAGGCAATCCATTCAGATACAAAAGGCTCACTCGATCGATCGGTTGAATTTTCCGGTCCGGGCAAGAACCCCGAAAAATTCCAGAAAAATTCCCATAAATTCCTAAAAATATAAAACACTCAATGGCGCACTCCAAATAATTTTTCAAAAATAACTTTCACATAAATATCACAAAAGATCACAATTAGACACTTATGCCGGAAATGTCATGAATGCATGTTTACCATGTGCATGTGCAAAACAATCATCATTTATAGAGGCTATACGATGTATGTTCGTGCCGAGTTATAATCCAATACTCCTAACCCTTCCCAATTTACCAAAATACCCTTCCCATCGATAATGGGATGTTACAGTAAAAATGGATGTGAAGATCATTATTATTGCCACTACTATTAACAGAATGGGAATAAAGTTTGAAGTTGAAGCGGATACAAGTTCTACATTGAAAGCAAGGTCTAAGGGGGAGCTTGTAGTAAGATGGAGTAGGAGTGAACATGTTACGTCTAAAAAAAACAAATCCCTTATCAATAGGAAAAACATCCGCAGAAGAAAAGACTGAAAATCATCTGATGTGCCAATTAAAGTTAAGATGATTTTACAGAAAGAAGAAAGTGGTTCAACAATCATCACAACAAGTGTCATTGAAGAGAAAGGCTGAATCACTTCAACTCAAAAAATTCAAACAGTTAAGAAGGTCACCAAGATTGTTGACCTTACGACAACAAGAATAGAAAAAGCATAAAGCTCTGATTCTTGGTGGAGATTTTGAAAGGTAAGAGAAACGACAGCAATCTACCAGATCAATTATCTCTATTTTACAAAGTCAATCAGGAAAATCATCTCGAGAGACAAAGATAAAAAGGAAGTTGGTATTTGAGAGGAAGAAGCCTCAACAACAACTTTCTTCCATGTAAGTAAAAGAATAAAAGAAGATGAAGCTTAGTCAGAAAAATGTTTCTTCATCTGATGTTCAGCAGAAGGCTCAGACAGTTGAACACCAATTAATACCTTACAATCCTTCTCAACCAATCATCAAAAAGGATTTGAAAATAAAGATTATAGAAGAATTAGCTCCTTTTCGAAACAGAAGTTTAATAATTATCAAAGAACCTTTTAAGAAGACAGTCAAGGTACAAATCAAACCTATACCAATAAACAAACAGACAATACATCTTCTCAGTCATGAAGAACGAAAACTATATGGTATTCTATGAGATGAGAAGATAGAACCATATCCAATGAAGATTTCAAAGGATCGGTATACAATCTACCCGATTACGAGCAGAACATCAAAAAAGATTGTGTTAGATATACAACCAAGATTTTCAACCCCCGTGATAAACTAAAAAAAAGGGAAGAAAAAAATGCTTCATGAAGGGTATGAAGATGATATTACAGAAAAATAGATTCAAGTGGCTATGAAGAACATAGATGATGCATGTATTGCATCTCAATCTGGAGGTATCTATGTATCACATCATATTTTAAGGGCATCAGGGAGTCAATTTGGAGTTTCTATCAAAGATGAAAATTTCAAGGTAGTTGGCACTATGACAAAAGGACGGTACAAAAGTATCACGGTTGAGGGTATCAATTTCAACTTAGAAACCTTTGTGTATTTAATCATGCATTTCAGACCTTTAGGTTTCATACCTTTAGTCAAGGATGTGTTACACCTTCTTGGACAACCAATTCTTAAACTAACTAGACCTGATGATCTTCATCTCCCAAAAGGAAAAGAAACCTTCAGACAACCCTCAATCAAAATCATAGAGTTAGACGTTTTACCTATAGAATAATCTACTATTGAAAACCATCATCCATTTAGTGAAATACAACAAGATCCTACTATTAATTCGGAGTTCTTGAAGCATTTCATCAATTGGACAGAAGTTAGTCAAAAATAGAAGAGAGTTCAGGAAGCCTTAGAGAAAGATATTAAGGAAATTTGTACTAAGGTTGATGAACTGGGTGACTCAATGGGTGATCTTCAGGAGGGAATAACACTTTTATGTGTTACTGTTGAACAAGACCTCAGGACGATCCACACTGATATGTAGCATATGTTTTCTGAAATTCTAAAGTGTCTATAATGAGTTATTTTTTTATTAATAACAAATATGGGGAGAAAGAGAAAAGAAGAAGACAAGAAGAATAAGAAGAGGAGAAAAGAGAAAACTATTAGAAAGCATTGTATATCTTGTGCATGCATTTCTTTGTGTTTTTGGTTTAATTATTGTTTGTCTGAATATCATCTTATCTTCTAAAATTATGATTATTTGTTATCATCAAAAAGGAGGAGATCGTTAAGTCAAGAAGACTTCGTTTTTATTAATTTTGATGACAATCAAATAATAATAATCTTAGAAATGTATGAACTGTTTTGATAAGTTTGTTAAGTGGGCAGAAAAATGTAAGGAGCACTTAGTCAAACTCAGAAGATGCGTGGTCAACACCAAGTAATACATCAACACTAGACGATACATTAACAATAAACGATGCGTCAACACCAGATGATACATCAACAACAGATAATATATCAGTAATAGACAATACACGTCATCACAAACGATACACATCAATAATAGATGACACATGATAACAGAAGATATGCGACATTAGAAGAAGTGCGACACTAGAAGAAGCATGATAACAGAAGAAGCGCGATACTAGATGAAGAGTCACCAAATGAAATATAATACCAAATGATAAAAAGGAAGCTATTCTAGAACGTTAGTCAGTAAGTTAGTTGGAGTTAGTTACAGGACTTAACTAATAATGGTTTCTAGAAGATTTAAGAAGCAGTTTCTCAAGAAGACAGTTGAAGATATAGGCTATAAATACTAGTTCTAGTCATAAACTAAATAACGTTTTTAGAAGAGAGAAAATATGATTGTACAATACTTAGGGAAATTTTGTATTCAAAATACGAAAGAAGAGAGAAAATAAATCTGCAACCTGAAGCTCAAAAATATCTTTCCTAAAAAGAGAAGAAAGGCTAGAGCCTGGAGAGGCTAAGAAATCAGATAAAGAATACTTTGTGAGAAAGACCTGAAGAGGCTCTGCAAGTGTAGAAAGAATAATTGTAAAGTTGAAGAGTATAGTAAAATCTTAGACAAACCTTAAGGACTGGACGTAGCCTAATGTTGAGGGTGAACCAGTATAAAATCGCGGCGTCTATTCTCTAACCTGTATCTTTTAATTTTCTTATTGTTAGAAGAATAGATAATAATTCTTGCGACTGCATTACTTATCAAATTTAGTCAAGTGTTTTTATGATCATCTAAATTAAGTAAAAAAATTCCTAAAGATTAATATCTTTGAAAATTTTATATAATTCAACCCACTCTTCTTATGTATTTTACATAGTATACATGATTTCTATATTAACAAGTGATTTACTTCACTCTAAACCAAAGGAAATGCAGAATAAAAGTATAAGTCACCTTTGAAGGAATGAATGAGGTAAAGAAACATAAAATGCATCAATATAAAACTACTGGCATGAAATAAGGAGAAACCATGAATGAATTCTTCGAACGGTTCAACAACATCACCACGACCTTAAAGAACTTGGGAAAGATATATCCCAATGATGAGCTCATAACGAAGATTCTATGATCACTACCAAAGGAATGGAGACCTAAGGTGACAACTCTAAAAATTGAAATGGATTTAGATAATATTTTACTCAACATGTTACGAGGAAATCTGATGATCCATGAAAATGAGCTTAGGCAAGATGAAGGACCCTCTTACAAAAAAGGAATAGTAGTAAAAGCAATTGATAAATCAAATGGTAACGAAACTGACACTGAGTTGTAAATATATGGAGATGAAGAGTTCAACTTCATGGTTAGAAAATATGCTCGCTTCTATAAAATTAAGTTGATGAAGAAAAGAGAAGGAAACAAAAACCTAAGAACAACTGGTTCCTATCAAAAGGCAGCAACAACAATAGCAATACATAAAATAATCAAATCATATGCTATCACTATAAAAAGCCTGGACACACAAGACCTGAATGTCCTCTTATTCAAAAATAAAAGTTAGAAAAAAGAAAACTCAGAAAGTAAGCGATGACTACAGTCTGGTCAGATGAGGATTCTAAAAACTTTAAAGAAGTTAGCAACATTTGCTTCATGGATGAATCAGAAGACGATGAGGTATATTATTTTGACTTTGATATTGAAGTTGATGAATTGAAAGAAAAAAAACATATCATAAACTGTATAATTAGTACAAAAAGTTGAAAAGGAAGTGTTTCAAAGAAGTTAAGAAGTCCAAGAACAATGATGCATCTCTGAAGAGTAAGATTAAATCATTAGAATCTGTCAATAAAAGTTTGGCGACCAAAAGTATGTCTTTTAAAGTTGATTATAAGCAAAAGATCCCTGAAAAGGAAGCTTTGGAAGAAAGAGTAGCTAAGTTAGAAAATACTTTGCTTAAGAATGAATTTGATAAGACAGCTAGAAGAAAAGGTTGTCGGCCTAGAACTTAATAAAGAGAAATGTGCAAGGAAGATCTTATCTCTAGAAAAAGATCTTGCAAAATTCGTTGATGGAAGGAATAACCTTGATGCACTACTTGGTAGTGGTAAATGCATCTTTGATAAAGCTGGAATATGTTACAATGAAACAATAAAATGTGGTCATACAAGAATTTCTTTGTTAAATCTAGCAGTAGCTATAGTCAAAACAAAAATGAATATGAAACATAGTAGAAATTATGGCAATTCTCATGCATTTGTTTTATGTTTCTACTGTGGTAAATATGGTCACACTATTCATTCTTGTAACTTTCGTAAAATTGAGAAATTATCTCTAATGTATTTTTGGAGATTGAAAGATCATGCTATTAACCTAAAAAGACCTGGAAAAATTTGGGTACTTAAAATGAGATAATATTTTTCTACAAATATGCCTCAAAATGGAGACAAGAGAAAATTAATGGCTAGTTGACAGTGGTTGTTCTAGACACATGATAGGTGAAATATCACATTTCAGTTATATTGAAAGAAAAGATGGAGTTAATGTCTTCTTTGCTAACAAAAATAAAGCAAAGGTCACCGAAATTGGTAAATTTGGTGATTCTGACTCCACCTCCGTTAATAATGTCCTTTATCTTGATGGTTTGAAACATAACTTGTTAAGCATAAGTTAGTTATGTGACAAAGGTTATAGAGTCATTTTATACGCATCTTATTGTGAAATAGTCGATAATCACAATGATAATTATAATGATTCATTGGTCCCAGAAATTAGAACATATACTGTGCTCAACTAGAAGACATGTCTTCACAAAGTGTTAAGTGTTTTGTTTCTGCAGAAAAGGATTCGTTTATCTAGCACAGAAGATTTGGACATGCTAACATGAGCATTCTATCAAAATTGTCCAAGAATGAGTTTAGTAAGAGGACTAACTACCCTTAAGTTTGAAAGCAATAAGGTTTATGAGGCTCATTTAAAAGGTAAACAAGTTAGAATCAGCTTTCCTCTAAAAAATAATGTGTTTACTAAACAATCGCTTAAACTTGTGCATATGGATTTATTGGGTCCTACTAGGACTCAAAGTTTTGGTGGTAAATATTACGATTTTGTTTTAATTGATGCTTATTCCATATTTACATGGGTTTAGTTCCTAATCAAATAAAGATGATACTTTTGAAGTTTTTGATAAGTTTTGCAGAAAAATTTAGATCAAAAAAGGATACTGTATTACTTCAATTTAAAGCAATCATGGTGAAGAATTTGTTAACAAAAAGTTTAAAGATTTCTATGATAATAGCAGTATGACTCACAACTTTTCATGCCAAAGGACTCCTTAGCAGAATGACATCATTGAGAGAAAGAATACGACCCTAGTTGATATCGTCAGGACAATGTTGTAAGAAAGTGACCTACCCTATATTACTGGGTAGAAGCGGTATCCATTGTGTGTTACATACTCAATAGGTTCCTTACAAGACCTACTTTGAAAAGGACCCCCATAAGCTGTGGAAAGGAAGAAAACCAAATGTTGCTTACTTTTGAGCATTTGGTTGCAAATGTTTCATTCTAAATAATAGGAAAGACAAACTTGAAAAGTTCGATGCAAGATCAGATGAAGTTATCTTTTTGGGCTACAGTACTGCCAATAAACGATATAGAGTTTACAATAAAAGAACAAAGAAGATACAAGAATTAATACATGTAGTACTTGATTAAGCACTACCCTTGACAACCATAAATGATTTAGATGATGAAGAGCATCCTTTGGTTCCTAAAAATACATCGATTACACCTATAGTACCCTCGGAATCAGAAGATCAAGAAGGTCCTTCTGAAGTTAGGACTGAGCAGGCTCCTTCCTCTCAGTAAGAGCCTATGTAATGAAGAACACCAAGAGAATGGAGAGGTCAAGATACACATCAATACATTCTGAGAGACCCCTCTAAAAGTCTAAGAACTAGATCTTCCTTCAAGAACAACTTTATTTCCCTCATCTCATAATTAAAACCTAAGATCATTAAAGAAGCTCTTACTAATGAAAATTGGATTTTAGCTATGAAACACCAATTGAATCAGATTGACAAAAACAAAGATTGGAATCTAGTGCCTCATCCTCAAAACAAGTCAATAGAATGAAAACTGTAAGGTGGTAAAAAACAAAGCTATACTTGTAGCTCATGGTTATAATCAATAGGAATGAATTGATTTTGATGAAATTTATGTTCCTATTGTTAGACTAGAATCAATTAGAATTTTACTTGGCTTCATATGTTTATAGAAACTTCAAATTGCTCCAAATGGATGTTAAAAGTGCTTTCTTAAATGGATGTATTAATGAAGAAGTGTTTTTTAAGCAACCTCTAGGTTTTGAAGATGAAAACCATGTTGATTTCGTGATGAAGTTGACTAAAGCCCTATATGGTCTTAAACAAGCCCCTTGAGCATGGTATGAAAAGTTAAGTAAGGCCCCTTGAGTATGGTATGAAAAGTTAAGTAATTTTCTGCTTGAGAATAACTTTGAAAGAGGAAAAGTAGATAAAAACCTTATTTATTAAGAAAATGGAGAATGATTTACTTATAGTGCAAATATATATTGATGACATAATATTTGGTGCTACTAATTAGTCCCTCTGTGAAGAATTCTCAGCATTAATGCAGGGGGAGTTTGAAATAAGCATGATAGGAGAACTATCCTTCTTTCTTGGATTACAAATCAGGCAAATAGAAAAAGGGATGTTTATTAGCCAAGACAAAGACACAAAGGAACTCATTAAGAAGTATCATTTTGAGAATGTCAAACATATGGGTATTCCTATTTATAATGGAACTAAACTTGATAAGGATGAAGAAGGCAAGCTACAAATGAAACAAAGTATAGAGGAATGATTGTGTCACTACTATATCTTATAAGCTTAATACCAAACATTATGCTTAGTGTGTGTCTTTGTGCACCCTTTTAATGAAATCAAAAAGAAAGCCACCTTCAAGCAGTCAAGAGGATCTTTCGATATCTTCAGGGAACTATGAATTTTAGATTATTATATCCAAAAATTGATAACATAGTTGGCTATTGTGATGCAGATTATGCAAGTGATAAAGTCAATCAAAAAAGCACAAATGGTCCCTAAAGTCGATCGGAAAAGTACAAATGGTCACTTTCAATTTCTTGAAGGATGTCTTATTTCTTGATCTTGCAAGAAACAAAATTGCATAGTGCTTTCAATAATAGAAGAGGAATATATAGCAGCTACCATCTATTGTGCTCAAATCATATGGATGAAGCATCAACTCTAGGATTTCTCTCTGAACTTTAATCATATTCCTATATTATGTGATAATACTAGTGCAATAAATGTTTCGAAAATTTCTATGCATCATTCTAAGACTAAGTATATAGAAATCAAGCATCATTTTCTTAAAGATCTTGTTTTAAAAGGAACCATAGATCTTTTGCATGCTAATAATGAAAATCAAGTAGCTGATATCTTCACTAACCTACTCTCTTAAGATAGATTTTGCGTGTTAAGAAAAGAACTTGGTATGTGCAGACTATCTGATATTATATTTGTATGAATTTTCTACTTACCTCTGTATATGTTAACAGGATCCTTCTACTTTAGAAGGCTTCTCCCAGTTTTGAAAACTCCTCGTAGTAAGCTCCTTCCACTTTAGAAGGCTTCTTTCAATTTAATAGAGTAGTATAGATGTGTCCTAATGTAACACCCCTCTCCCGCGTGACTCGAACCCGACATCGATGATGATATCCGAGTCCGTGCCCCACGAGGGTGGCGTGTTACATCACTCAGACGAAACTCAGTATAAATTTTTTTTTTACATTCATACACGCGAAAAATAGTAGACAATTTGAGCCCACGTTAATTTGTACACATTTTCAGTCATTACAAACATTTGATAATAATTTAACATAGCCATTTAATGTACATAAATCCACAACCAAATTGGGCCCACTGTAAATACAAAGCATTATTTTACAGAGATTGCGGAATACAATTTTATGAGACACTAATACAGACGCGAACTGATCCCAACTCCTATCTTTCCCCTGCATGCAGTAGGCATACTCCCGTGTCTAACGGAGTACTCTTCAAGGCCTGAAAAATAATTGCAAATTTTGGGTGAGTTTTGCGAACTCAGTAAGGGACCATCATTGATGGTTCACCCAATCCATGCAAGAATCACATATATTATAGATATTCCACAGTTTCATATTCATAAGTATTACATAATCGTACTCTAACAATTCCATATTTAGTACACTGAATCATTCATAATATTTCACGTTCAACATGCTAAATTATTCATATTATGCATATGCGATGCTCATGAGACCCACTTTTCCAATTGTTACTTTGTTGTGACCGAGTGCCTGAACTGTCCCATATAGAGCTCATTAAGCGTTAAACGCGTCTTAGGGGTAGGAGAGCCCTCTAGGTATGCACTACTTCCCTGTGAGCTCGAGGCTCTTTTTCACTCATTGAGCTTGTAGCTCTGATCATCTCAGGGGTAGGAGAGCCCTCTGGGTATGCATTACTTACCTGCGAGCTCGAGGCTCTTTTTCTCTAATCGGTGGCTCCTCTAGTCACTGTTAAGTCCAAATGACTTTACTTAGATATGATTTTGATGTATAACAAAGACAATCAATAAAAAAAGCAAGACATTTAAGTCCTACTGATTTAAGTCGATGACAAAGTCCCTGATCGAAGTCGATTGCACGAAGTTCTAAACAAAGCAGACGCAGACGCGAAGAGTAAAAGCAGACGTAGACGCGAAGAGTAAAAGCAGACGCAGAGACACAGACGCAAAAAATATAGACGAAGAAAAGAAGATGCGGAATTCAAAAAGAAGATGAAGGAGTCAGTTCGAGTTAGTTACAGAACTCAACTGAATAACCATTTATTTAAAGATTCAAGAAATAAGAATCAAGAAGCAGTTAGAGACGAAGGCTATAAATACGAGTCGAAGTCGAAGATTGCAAAGTTAGTCAAAATCAATGAAGTTAAAAATTAGCAAATTTACAACTACGAGATTATTGTTTGATTTAGCTGAGAGCTATTATACTGTAACAAGTGTTCAAACACTTTTCTGAGAAAAATTAGAACAGATAGCCTGCAGAGGCTAAGTGTGAAAGAATACTGGTTGTAGAGACCTAAAAAGGCTTGCAAAGAATACTTGTAACGTTTGAAGAGATAGTGAAATCTCAGAAGAAACTCTGAGGACTGGACGTAGCCCACGGTTTGGCATGAACCAGGATAAATCTCTGTGTCAAACTACTCTCACTCTACTTCTCTACATTTTAGATTCAAGTTTTATCACTACTTAATTCATAAACAAAGTTTTTCAAAATTTTTGATTAATTAGAATCTATCGGAAGTTTTGATAAAGAGTTTTATTTCTAACAAACAGTTTTTTGAAAGATTTATAAAAAAAGGGAAATACACAATTCAACCCCCCCCCCCCCTTCTCGTGCATTCTATATCGTTTTATAAGTATTGTATTAATGTGTGATTCACTTCAATTGGTATCAGAGCCTGGTATCCAAGGATCACTTTAGCAAAGTGTGGATCAAAGATAATGGCTGAATCACATGTATACATCGCAGAAGAAGCCTCAGTCACTAGACCTCCAGCATTCAACGGAGAAGCTATCATTACTGGAAAGATAGGATGCGGCTATTCATAGAATCTACTCATGTCGACCTATAGGACATCATAGAGAACGGACCTTATACACCCGTAGACGAAGATGGCAATCCTATACCACGAATCAGATGGACGGTTGATCAAAAGGCAAGAATACAGTTGAACTCAAAGGCGAAATTCTTCTTGACGTGTGCCATAAGCAGAAGCGAGTATGACAAAGTCCACGGATGCGATACAGCAAAGGAGATGTGGGACACATTGTCCATCGCTCACAAAGGCACAAGCCAAGTTAAAGAATCCAAGATAAGTATTCTTGTGCACCAATATGAACTTTTCAGGATGAAAGATGAAGAATCTATTGATCAAATGTTTGGAAGATTTCAAACAATTATCAATGTATTGAAAGCTCTCGGAAGAACGTACAACAATCAAGATCATGTTCGAAAAATCCTAAGAAGCCTTCCGAAGAGATGGAGACCTAAAGTTACTGCGGTGCAAGAAGCCAAAGACTTGAGCGTATTAAAGCTTGACGAGTTGCCTGGATCGTTGAAGATTCATGAAGTTGAACTCGATGCTGAAGACAAGCCCAAACGGGACAAGTCGATAGCGCTAAAGGCTGGACAGAATAATCACAAGACTCATAGAAGGAGGAAATCATCAAAAGCGTTGAAAATTGAAGAATCAAAGGATGACGACTCCAACCAATCAGAACCAAAGTCAAGTGATGATGATGACGAATTATCTTTCATCTCCAGAAAGATAAGACGCATGTGGAAGAAGAAGTCCAAAGGGAATCAGACCTTCAAGAAGAATGGCAAAGATGAAGCCAAACCAGAAAAGTCATCTGCTACGAGTGCAATCAGCCCGGACACTACATGTTGGGACCCGATCCGAGAACCGGATCCCAACCGAAAAGCAGAAACGAATACGAATAATGAGACGAATTTAAATTGGATATATTGAATTCGATAACGACAAACAAAGCGAAAGCGGAATCAAAGAAAGCGAAGGATCGCGTAGCGGAAATGCAAATCGAACCGAATCGAAAAAACGAATGTATCGAACTGAAACACATTCCGACATCCCGGAGAAGCACACAGTATAGAAAACTTATCGCGTTGGATAACCTAGACTAACCATCCGAAACCGGTATAAATTTTTTTTTCATATTTCATTCCTTTCATTCCTAATCAATCTTATATGAATCAAACCTAATCATGCAATAACTTAAAATTTCATCTCTGAACTAAACACTTATCTTTAACAAACTAACTTCTTATTCTTATTCTTATCTTAACCCGATTTTTACCAAAAATTGGGCAGCATAACGGCTGTATTTTGACAGCCCAAAAATTTCTGCAGAGGCAAAAACACACTTCTATATCACAATCCAACAACACAAATCAACATCGGACCTCCCGTCTGAATCCAAACACCAAAGAACGCAAACCTATATCTAGAACACTTCATAATCTCATTCCCCAATACATATTTCAATTCGAATACAATTCACTCATATTCATATACATTCACCATTTCTACTCATAATCATATACAAACTCGATTCCAATACTCGATTCCATACACACAAATCCATAATTCATATACACATCCATACTTCAATTTCAAACATTTATTTACAAACCAAACTGAAAATGCTACAATTTTTCATGGCTTCCTAAGCCATAAACAATATCAGAATCAAAACACAAAATACAAAATACAAGGTGTGCAAAAACGAATAGAAGTCTTAACGTTCTTTCATCTGAACTCCCGCTTATAACTTGGAGGTGGGGATGAAAGTGGGGTGAGCTCGACAGCTCAGTGGATAATACACTTATAAATTGAAACATAAGCAAAAACATTTTTCCAAAACGTTTGCTATTTATTTCTCAAAAACTTATAAGTTCATAATCCTTTTCACTTTTCACAAACACTCATCTGAAATCTCTAATTTCCTTCTCAATTTCAACCTCAAACTATTATTTCTCAAATTTCAAAACTTTTCAAAATTTATAAATATGATCGAAAACATGAACGTAAGCACGTACGTATGCATCACTTTTAAAAAGAAATCAAACAACACATAACATTTCAGAATGGTTTGGTTCGGTCCCAAAGCGAACGATCGCACATTCTCAAGATAGCGGTCCTGCATGATCGTGAACAAAACGTATTACACTTTCCCGCATAGCGGTCCAATGTAGTCGTGAAGGGAGTCCGAAATCGAAACTCCGTGTCACTAACGGGCAGCCAGAAAAAGGCTTTAAACAAGTAGAGACAGTGCACTGATTCACAAAAGGACCTGACCAAACCCACATAACACATAAGCGAAAATGAAAATTCAGATTGCCCGAAGGCACTTTTCAAAAGTCTTGATTTCCTTTAAATTTTTCATATTTCCACATAATGTCAGACTTGATACACTCACATACATAATTCACATCAATTCATGTTGAATTTCACATTCGATATTCATCAATTTCATCACATAACAATCAATCCAATGCACAACAATGAATGCAATTTATTTCTTTCAAACATATCTCAAAACGTATACAATTTCATAAAACACATTGCTCAAATTTTTCAGATAATTTAAAAACATAATTTTCATAAATCTTGTATTTTCTAAAATCATTTTTATAAAATCATTTATCAAAACTTTACTTCTTGAATTTTCAAATTCACATTCTTAACTTACAATTCAATAAATAAATATACTACCCACCTCAAATCGATGCGAGAAACTTGTTCTAAGCTTTAATTTGGCCATTTCTCCTTTCTTTCTTCCAATTTAACATTCCCTAAAGCAATTTCATCAAAATTCAACCTCATAAATAACTTAATCCTTAAAATTGATGTCATAACTCATCAATTCATACTAATTCCAAGATATTTAAATCATCAATTTCTAAATTTCCCAAATTCCCAATTTGACCTAAACCGAATTATTCAAATTCAATACTATAAATCACAATTTCTTCAAAATTGTTATCATATTTTACAAACTCATCATATTTCAAGCCATCTAACAATTTCAAAAAATCCCCAATTTTCACAATTGGCCTAAACCTCCCAATTTACCATTTTTCAAATTAAACCTCACTTAAGGCATAAACATCAAAATTGACTTAAGAAATCTCAAATTCATCATTAATCCAAGCTATCTAAAGCATCAATTTACAAAAACCTCAATTCACAAATTTGGGCATAACCCCCAATTCACAATTAATCCAAAATTAAACATAATCATAACCTATTCTCTTCAATTAACCTTAGGAAAACTCAATCCATAACCATCTTAAGCTAAACCAACCAACAAACTCATCAAAAATTCAAAACTTGAAACTTTCTCTCACTTACCATTTTCTCCACCATTTTTGTTATTTTCAACCTCCAAGGCAAGCTTTCATCTTCTTCTATCTCTTTCCTCTTGAAATAAATGAAATCTGGCTGGAAACCCATGGAAAAAAAAAACGAAACTTGCATCACTCTTCTTCTTCTTCTCCTCATCTCCACCGTCGCACCTCTCCTTCTTCTCTCTTCTTCATCTTTTTTTTCTTTTATTTTGTCTCATTTTTGGTGAGTTTCAGGTGTATAAAATGACAAATCTAAGTTTTCTCTGCCAAGTCACTTAAATGAGGGGTAATTGACCAAGTTGCCCCTCCTTTTAAGTGAAATCCCAAAATACCCCTGCACAGGATTTTCAAAATCTGATAGCTTGCGTCCTATTTTCCAACATCTAAACGAAATAATTTGGACAAACTTTCTTCTTGAAAATTGTTCCTTTAGATCATAAAAATCCAACGCCACCAACTGCGCTCAATTCGGATCAGAAACAAAGAATTTATAGCCAAAATATTATCGGACCTTCACAAAATCTGAGACTGAACATTAACATAACTTCAGTCCAGAAATTGACAATCTTGGGGATGAAATTAAATTTCGATCCCTTCACATGATTTGTGGCCCCATATCTTAATTTTATTTGGCCTTAAGAATAAACTCAATCGGAGTTGTACAGCTCCCGAATTTCTCAGAATCCCGAACCATGTTCAGAAAATTATCCAACTTATAACCTATAACCAAATCTCCTACTTTGGTTCAATCAATCTCTTTCCATTTAATCTCCTAAAAATCATAATTCTTCAAGGAAATTAAATCAATTGTCTTAGAAATCCAACGCTTCGAGAATCAAATCAATTGGATGTCGGACGAAGGAATTATAAGCAAAAGATTACAAAAGGGATCGAATTAAAAAAACAAAGTAACAGAACTTCAAAACCGAACTTTTCAAAAATCATATCTCTCGATCCCGAACTCAGAATTTAACAAATTTGGTATAAATAAAAATATCAAAGGAAGAACTACAACTTCCCTAAAGTACTCAAAATCAAATTAGGTCTCGAAAGAGGTCAAAAACTCAATCAAAGATTCTGTCCAAAACAGCTTTTCTTAAACGACTTCCAATTTTTAATCGCTCATAACTCCTAGCTCCGATATCGAAAAATTGCAAAATTTATATCATTGGAAAGATAAAAACATCATCTAAAACTTTCATGAAGACTACTTACTCCAATTCATACTAAATCCATACGACGAGTGGCCTCGAAGTATAGAACACACAAATCTATACTTAATAGCATTTTCAAAACAAAGCATATCTTCGAAAAATCATATCTCTCAATCCCGACATCGAAAAATAGCAAACTTTATGGCCACAGAAAACTCTTAACATAATCTACAAGTTTTATGTAGATCATTTTCTCAAATTTTGCCTAAATCAAAAGTCAACCCTCAAAGGCCAAAAAGTCAAACTTTTCACAAATTTTCATTTTTTTACACTTTCTCTCTTTATTTCTTGATTTTCCACTCCCATTTCAATTAACTCATTCTCTTTCCTCTCATAATCCATATAAATTCATTCAAATATCAAAGTCCTCAAAACTAAACAATTCTTTTCTCATAAATTTTTCTTAATTTCAGCAAAGTTTCTTAAATTCATAAATTGTCTCACCAATTTCTTTCTCATTAATATTCATTTTAATATTTCTAATTATCATCAAAAGTTCGGGTTTCAACATTTCTCCCCCTCTTAAAAGAATTTCGTCCTCGAAATTCATACTTAGTCATCAAGTAACACATCTGCCTAACCATAGTCAAATTACTTTCTTATCCATTTCCCATCACATACATTCTTAACTTAATCACTATTTCTGAATCTTAATGAACCTTAAGGGACCATCCATCATTTGTCTCATCTTGCAAGGATTCACTTCCTCTTTCTTTAAAGCATAAGCATAGTCAAAATCAATTTATCTCCAATCTCATTTGTATTATCACATTCCTAAAATCGGTCATGATTCTCGTCACTGTAATCAACAATCAATTTAATTCTCCAAATATTTCAGATATACCTTCATATCATTTAATCCTATCCTTCCAGTATTTCTTATTTCATCTCATAAATGTGTAAAGTCGAGTCATCCAAATTCATCTTAAAATTCTCATCGCATAATGCCATCATGAACTTCAAATCTCAAGTTCATTAACACACGCCTAAAATCAATCAAAGTTCTTAACCTCACTCAGACAATCACTAAATTCATTCTTAATAACCATATGGTCCAAATATGATCATAATACTGGGCTCTGATACCATCTATGTTGGGACTCGATCCCGGAACCGGATCCCAACCGAAAAGCAGAAACGGATACGAATAACGAGGCGAATTCAAATTGGATACATTGAATTCAATAACGACAAACAAAGCGAAAGCGGAATCAAAGAAAGTGAAGGATCACGTAGCAGAAATGCAAATCGAACCGAATCAGAAAAACGAATGTATCAAACTGAAACACATTCCGACATCCCAGAGAAGCACACAGTATAGAAAACTTATCGCGTTGGATAACCTAGACTAACCATCCGAAACCGGTATAAATTTTTTTTTCCATATTTCATTCCTTTCATTCCTAATCAATCTTATATGAATCAAACCTAATCATGCAATAACTTAAAATTTCATCTCTGAACTAAACATTTATCTTTAACAAACTAACTTCTTATTCTTATTCTTATCTTAACCCGATTTTTACCAAAAATCGGGTAGTATAACAGCTGTATTTAAAAAATTTATACTGGTTTCGGATGGTTAGTCTAGGTTATCCAACGCGATAAGTTTTCTATACTATGTGCTTCTCCGGGATGTCGGAATGTGTTTCAGTTCGATACATTCATTTTTCCGATTCGGTTCGATTTGCATTTCCACTACGCGATCCTTCGCTTTCTTTGATTCCGCTTTTGCTTTGTTTGTCGTTATCGAATTCAATATATCCAATTTAAATTTGCCTCATTATTCGTATCCGTTTCCGCTTTTCGATTGGGATCCGGTTCCTGAATCGGGTCCCAACACTACAAGTCCGAATGTCTGACTCTAAAGAAGAAACCAAAGAAGAGTAGAGAAGGCAAGAAAAGCATGATGGCAACGTGGGAGGACCTAGATTCATCATAATCAGATACAGGTTCCAAAACATGCAAACATCTGCCTGATGGCCGAGGAAGACAGTGATGAGGAGGTAAAATCTGACTACGATAATTTGCATGATGCCTACTCAGAACTATTAGAAGATTCACATGCTATTTCAAACAAAGACAAATCGTTAAAAAAGTATGTAGAAAATATTAGACATACAGAAGAAATAGAGAGAGAAAATATATGTCTAAAAAAGCAATTAGAAGAAAAGAATAAAGTTGTAGACAAATCAGAAGAGATTAATCAGCTTAAACTAAGAATTAAAAATTTGTCATCTGATTTAGCTACTTTCACAGAGAGCACTAAGAAAATGAATGAGATGTTTGGAAAATCTAGACATCCGAGTGATAAAACCGGATTAGGATTTACAGGTAACAAGACTCAGACCCATAAGAAACCTTTCTTTCAAAAGAGAAACCATAATAAATCTTGTTTTAATCAACGTTATATGCATCAAAGAACACATCATATGCATACTACTAACCATAAAGGACCCAAGAAAATTTGGGTACCAAAAAATAAAATAGTTTCTCCTGCAGATATCCTTCCTTGGAAGATACGGCAAGCACCATTGGTATTTAGACAGTGGATGCTCGCGACATATGACGGAAAAAAAGTCTATGTTCCTAGACCTTGAAGATAAGAAGGAGGATCAAGAACTTCGGAGACAACCAGCAGGGCAAGATTATTGGAATCGGTAAAATAGGTAAAGATTCCTTCGCATGCATAAATAATGTACTGCTTGTTGATGGTTTGAAGCACAACTTGATTAGCGTCAGTCAATTGTGTGATTCTGGTTTCACATTCACATTCAATCAAAATCTTTGCGAAGTCAGAAACAAAGATGGGTCTATACTTTTCTCTGCCAAGAGAAGAAACACTCTTTACAGAATTGATTTAGAAGATTTTCAAAGTCAAAATATTTCATGTTTTCTATCTTCCGAAGAAGAAAGACTAATCTGCCATAAAAAGCTAGGTCATGTCTCTTTTAAACATATTTCAAAGTTGGCAAAACAAAATTTGCTAAGAGGATTGCCAAAAATAAGTTTTGACAAAGAGTTTTTCTGTGAAAACTGTTTAAAAGGAAAACAAGTTAAAACCTCCTTTTCTTCTAAAAGTTTCGTAACATCATCTAGACCTTTAGATTTGTTACATATGGATTTATTTGGTCCAACTAGGATAATAAGTCTTGGCAGAAAGAAATATGGACTTGTTATTGTTGATGACTTTACTCGATTTTGTTGGTTATTGTTTTTATCACACAAAGATGAATCTTTTAAGTGCTTTAGGACCTTATCCAGAAAGTTACAGAATGAAAAAGGAATGTCTATAGCCAGTATCAAGAGTGACCATGGTGGAGAGTTCGAGAATAAGAAGTTTAGATTATTCTGTGAGGAGAATGGAATTTCCCACAACTTCTCGGCTCCCAGAACTCCACAACAGAATGGAGTTGTTGAAAGGAAGAACAGGACGATTCAAGAAATGGCAAGGACCATGCTGTGTGAAATGAATCTTCCTAAGTATTTCTGGGCGGAAGCTGTGAATACAGCATGCTATATTCAGAATAGAATTTTGTTGTGACCCATGTTGAAGAAGACTCCTAATGAGTTATGGAATGGAAGAAGACCAAATATATCTTACTTTCATCCATTTGGCTGCAAATGTTCTATTCTGAACACAAAGGAGCTGTTGGATAAATTCTATTCAAAGACCTATCCAGGAATCTTTCTAGGCTACTCATCATCGTCTAAGGCATTTCGGGTATACAACCTTACGTCAAAGACAGTTGAGGAGACCATCCATGTCAAGTTTGATGATAGTTCCCAACCCCATAAGGAAGATGACATGGAGAGTGAAGGTCCTTCAAAGTGTAAGTACAAGTCGACTTGTACTACTGATAAGTCGACTTGTTCTTGAAAAGTACCGATAAGTCGACTTGTACATTGGATAAGTCGACTTATTTAAGGACGGTACTATTTATTTGTGCCCTAAAGGCAATCCCTTTAGCGATTTTATTCACAATCGTGCGCATGAATGAATAAATAAAGAAAAGGCATAATTCATTAATTTGATGTTCATGAACATTGTTTATGAATTGATTGGATCTTTAATCAGATTAATGAAGTCCATGATATATGACATAGCATGAAGGAAATTATGATGTGATCATACTCCTGAGATTCCTATCATGTGCAATTATGTCAGTATCTAAACTCTCCCTAGTTATAGGATTAATGAGACTGGACATCATTAATCCGGATAGACTAGCACATGTCATATTCCTTGATTGGATCAAGCAGTGGATCTCAGAAACTGTAAATATGAGATATTTAGAGTTGACATGTGGATGCTTACTAGTGGTAGTAAGTTCATTGGATGACCTGCCATGAGATCATCACATGGATATCTTATCTAGTGTCAGTGATAATCTCATCTTAGCAATGGTGCAAGTATCCTTAGACTTGAGGTACTCAAGGATATCTTGGATACTGATCCTGTGCTTTGACTCCATTCCTTGTTGCCTTCCAGAGGTAACTCATAGGGTGGTGCTTGGGTACAGCTTGAGGTATTCGAAGGTAATTGAGTAGCCAATAAAGGATTCACCACTTCTGGATTAGCAGAAGAGATACCCATGGCCTCTTGTCAGGATCATTACTCGGAAATCTCTGGCCAGAGTGAATATGTCATGGAGAGTGTCTTCATGGACATATAGAGTAACGAGTCCTAGGACGAGATCTGTTATCACTTGGGCTAAACTCATTCTAGTGAGAGTTGACACTTTAACCATACTCATAACCAAGTGGGGTATAGGATGGTGAAAGGACGAATTGCACGGTAATTGTCTATGGAAGGGTTCGTGATCCGGTTCTTGATGAATACATCAAACCGATTACTTTCCGGTCAATTGGGGGTCATGATGTGTTGCTAGATACCGCTCATGACTTGCTCAGATTAATTGTTAATCTAAGTGGCCAACATAACCGGGAACCTAAAAGGTCACACGCATAAGAGTGTTTCAGAGAATCTGTAAAATAGTATTGGACAGAGTTCCAATTATGGAGAGCATTAGGATTAAATGGATCCCAATGAGATTGGGATATGTCCCGATGAGATCGCGACATCAATATTGCTAAGAAAGGTTTAGGGAATGTTTCAAAGATCGGGCCCGATGAGGTCGGTAGGACCACCCCAGCTTGGACCTCTTAGTAATTATATATATATGTTAATTAATTAAATAATTAATTAATATATATAATATATAGCCATGTGCACGTTGGATGAAGGAGAAGAGATAAAACTTTGAAAAGTCAAAGTTTGCTTTATGAAATGAGTGGCTATAAAGCCACCACTTGGCTTCTTCTTATGGAACTCTTTAAGAGTTAAAGAGACAAAATAAGAAGGCTTGGTAGGTGATAGTCGACGGTGGCACATGGAGAAGGAAGAAATGGAAGCTTAAGAGTTAAGTTTTCTTTTAGAAAAAAAGGTTTTTCATGTCTTTCTCCTAAAGCATCATCGATTCTCTCTTCTCCAAGGCAAGATTCCAACGTCTTCTCAAGCTCTCCAGAACAGAGGTAGGGTCTAGCAGCTCTTAATCTGTTCTAGCTATTCCCGGTCAAAGGGGTTTGACTCGGTTAGGTTTTCTGATCTCTGCGTGGATCACCTTTAGAGATAGTCTCTATTGGCTATTTAGGTTTATGTCTTCATACGGATACCTGGATCCTGGGTTCGGGAAGGTCCCGGGAACAAAAATTTTTGTTTTCCGCTGCCTGTACATGTGATGTACCTCCTGGGATTTTCCTACAGTGGTATCAGAGCGTCTGGTGTCCCGTATGAAGCTAAAACCTAAGCTAGATCAGAAACCCTAAGTGCTGTTGATGTTGATGCATGCTTGCTGTCCAAATTTCGTTTCTGTATAGAGATGCATTTTTCGAAATTTTTCTACCCAGGATTGTTCATAACATGTTAGAGAATATGTCTATGAATTTTCAGAATTTATCGATTTGATTTGATATAGTTTTGCTAATTAATTCCCTAAGGTTACAGATGCTGTTTTGTGAAACGATTCTGGAACAGGCAGTAGTATAAAATCGATAATAAATTCTAGAAAAATGGTTTTCTGGATTTTCCTTCACCTACATGTCTCTACGACGTTGGTGAATGTCTGTGAGCATGGAAATTGGATTTCAAGGTGATTGGGTATTTATTCACGAATTTATTCTATGCTGTTGGGAATTGCTGTGCTGATGAACACAGATTTTGAATCGGTTTTGTTATTTAGGTTGACTGAGTTTTTGATGGCCTAAAATCCTGAAAAAATTCATGTAGCATGTTCTGAACATTTAGTAACCTATGTAATTTTCTCAGAATTTATTGAAATTTTTTCATTGATCATTTCAAGCAATGTACAGAACTGTACAGTTTTGGTGAAAATTGTTGGGACTGTTTTGCTTGGCTTGATTGAGTGTGCTTTTTCAGTTCCAATGCCTTGCACCATTTTTAATGTGATTAAAAATGTGTTATCTTGATGTAGTATGATTGCCAAACTGAATTGCTTGAATTTGTTTATCCTAGAATTTTCGGATGCCTAATTGATCACATTAGCGTCTCGTTAGTATATTTCATTTTCTTGCTTGTTTTGGCCGTCACAATTTTTGTGACAAGTGCCGGAGTAGTTTTGAGAGTGTATACACTAGCTAGAGATGCTTAGGGTGAGAATTTGGGTGTTCCTAAATTACTTGGATATTTATGAGTTTTGACTCATTTCAAGCTTTTCATATAGTTTGACTATTTAAGGCATTCATGAATCAATGAAGTGTTCATTGATACATCAAATTTATCAGATATTACCTTAGGTATGTAGGTGTTGTGAATTGGAATTGTACTGATTGAGGAATTAGCCGATTAGAGTTTTTAGCAAAATTCCCTGAATAAGTCGACTTGTATGTGAAATAAGTCGACTTGTTCAAGGTTATAGGATAAGTCGACTTGTGGATAGAATAAGTCGACTTGTTCAGGATCTCAGTATAAGTCGACTTGTAGTACCTTATAAGTCGACTTGTTCATGGGCAGGTGACATAAGTCGACTTGTGTTATACAAGTCGACTTGTGTGTAAGGTAGCATAAGTTGACTTGCATTTGATGAAAGTCGACTTGTGGCATGCTCAGGTTGGATGATGGATGATTATAAGGATTGATTCAATATGATTGATGAAACCTAAATCATTCCATATAGTCTTGGTGACTATAATCCTTAAGCTTGGAGAAGAAGAGACTCGAAATCCCTCCTCGGTATATGAAAACTAACGCCTTCCATTAATATGGTAAGAACCAGAGTTCTTATAGGGTTGGGATGTTGAGCAAACTCAAGCTCACTCTATACGAATATGTTCAAACCATGAAAATATGATTTTCGGATTAATGGGTCGGTTTTCACTGGAAGCGTTGGTTTGTTGAGCAAACTCAAGGTCAACGTGGACAGAGGCGAAATTGGGTAGCATACATCGGATGTATGCGCATCAAAGAGTTGATACCCAATGAAGTGCACACATCAACAAGTTGATAGCACTGATCGATAGTTGTGTCTAAGATGTAATTGGTATATCTGATACCTCCCGAGACATAAGGTGGCTTGTTGGACAAATCCAAGGTCATTCTCAATGTCGGTTATCGATGATGCAATTGGTATGACCGATACCTACCGATTGACCTAAGTTGTGGCTTGTTGGGCAAACCCAAGGTCACTCTTAGCAATGTCATATATCGACCCACTAGGACATTATGTCACATTGTTTCTTTGGATTCGTAAAGAGGGTTATGGATTCTAGGAAACTAGTGGGAGCCATATGCATATCATGCAAGTCCTTATGATCATGCAGGCATATCTATCCTATTATTCCTTCTCTCTATCGCGTTTAGGTTGATTGAAGAAGTCATTCAGTGTGAATTTTCGCTCTCTATTCTGGACTGAATTTTCTTGATTGGCTAAGGAATCTGAGAATTGTTCTCAGATCTGAGGAACTGGGATACGTCCTAGATGTTCCACTTCCAGATGCACCTGCTGTCAATGCTTCTGATAAGGATCAGAAAGCATATAGTAAGCATCTAAAGGACAGTGATATGGATACTTGCATTATGCTTGTCTCGATGTCACCAGAGTGCGAAGTATAAAGACGAGTCCATGGATGCTCACGTTATAGTATCTCATCTTAGGGAGTTGTTTGATGAGTAAGCTCGATCCGAAAGGTTCAAGACCTCGAGGCTTCTCTTCATCATAAAGATGGCTCAGGACAAGCTGGCATGCGCAAAGATACCACAAGATGAATGGCTATATCGAGATTGGCCGTCTTAGGATTTGTAATTGATTATGAGTTAAGTAGAGACTTAATTCGGTTGGATTGTCGATGGTTATTCACGGTTAGTGTTAAACTATCGGATAAACCAAATATCCACAACAATTCTGGTGATCAATCGCTTTCATGATACCGAAAGGTGCTATCAAGATTGATAGCAAGTGATAATGGTGGATGCTTCTTCTTCGGTTCAAAGAAGAAAAGGGCAAGAAACCAAATGGAAGTGCCATCAAAGAAAACCAAAGATTCTTCCCAAAAGGATTTTGCTTTCATTGTGGCAAGACCGCCACCAGAGGCTAAACCGTAAAATCTATCTCGAGTTCTGAAGCGTAAGAAGGCATCGATGCCTCTACTTCTTCAAATATGTTTGTCATTGAGGTTAATACTATTCCTGATCCAAACATATCGGTATTTGATACCGGATGTGGCTCATACATATGAAAGGTTATGCAGGGCCTCAGGGACAGTAGAAAGCTCATAAAAGAGAACTAGACCTTTGTGTAGGTAATGCAGCAAGAGTTGCTACATTTGTCGTAGGCACTTATGTCTTGTTACTCCCTACTGGGCTTATATTCAAATTGGATGATTATCATTTTGTACCCGTTTTAAACAAAGAACATATTGTATGTTTTATGTTTAATTAGAGCTGATTTCCATTTGACTTTTAGTAGCAATGGTTGCTATATTAGTTGCAATGGAATGCTCTATGGTACTGGTACATTATGCAATGGAATTGACATATGAGATATGTCATATCCAATTATGAATATCAATGACGCGAAAAGACATAATCGAGATAATTTAAAATCAACTTACTTATGGCATTGTCGGCTTGGCCATATAAATGAGACACGCATCGCTAAGCTCCATAAGAGTGGATGTTTAGGGTCATTTGATTATGAATCATATGACACATGCGAATCTTGTTTATTAGGCAAGATGACTAAGTTATCCTTTAAAGGAAAGGGTGAACAAGTGAATGGAATATTAGACCGATACATTCGGATGTATGTGGTCCGATGTCCATCCATGCGAAGTGGTTATTTTACTTCATTACTTTTATCGCTGATTATTAACGATATAAGTGTCTGTATCTAATGAGATACAAATCTGAAGCATTTGAATAGTTCAAATAATTCAGAAATGAAGTAGAAAACTAACTTGGTAAAAGTATGAATACATTACGATCTGATCGTGGTGAAAAATGCTTAGACCAACAGTTTTGGATTATCTCAGAGATAATGGGATATTATCTCAGTGGACTCCTCCTTACACGCCGCAGCACAATGGTGTGACTGAAAGGAGAAATCGAACCTTGTTAGACATGGTGCGATTGATGATAGGTTTTGCACAGTTTTGGGAATATGCGCTTGAGACAACTGTTTACTTGTTAAACAGAGTTCCATCAAAGATAGTTGATGTTACTCCATATGGAGATATGGACTAACTGAAAACCTTATCTTTCTCATTTGAAAGTTTGGGGTTGTCCTGCTTATGTGAAGCGGACACAGTCAGATTAGCTTGATGCAAAAGCTGACAAGTGTTTATTCGTGGAATATTAATTCTACCTTGCTGAGGAACAAAAGTTGTTTGTTTCAAAGCTTGCTGTTTTCTTAAAGAAAGAGTTCTTTTACAAGAAGACAGTGGGAGCAAAGTTGAACTTGGAGAAGTTCAAGATGCTCGAACAAACACAGATCAACTGCCTGAACTTGAAACTGTAACTCATGTAGATGAGGTAACAGTTCAACCTTCTATTACACACAATTTCAGAGGTTAAGTAGGATACGCCTTGTTTAGAGATATGAATTTCGTAAGGAACAGAATGACGATTACTCATACGAGATGATGAGCCTACTACTATGAGGAGGTTACGAAAAGTTGAGTCCGAAAATGGCTTTGTGCCATGAAATCAAATGGATTCCATGTATGTAAACCAAGTATGGACTTTGGTTGTTACACGAAGGATAAAACTCACAGGTGCAAAGGAGTTTTCGAAGAAAACCAACATGGATGGTAATCGATTACCTATGAAGCGAGGCTAATGGTAAAGGATATCGCCAAAGACAAGGAGTTGACTATGACGAAATCTTGACCAATAGCAATGCTTAAATCCATTAGGATACTCCTAGCCATTGTCGCTCATTATGATTATGAGATATGGCAAATGGATGTGAAGATAGCTTTCCTGAGAGGAAATCTACCCGAGGATGTGTATGACACAACCTGAGGGCTTCACTTCCATCGATGGCGAAACGTTTGCAAGCTTCAGAAATCCATGTTTGGATTGAAGCAAGCTTCCAGGAGTTGGATTATCCGTTTAGTTGAGTCAATCAAAGAGTTTGATTTCTCAAAAAATTCAGATGATCATTGTGTGCATAAGAAGGTTAATGGGACTGCAATCGTATTCCTTGTGTTGTATGTAGATGACATACTGTTACTCGGAAACGATGTCTCTATGCTGCAATCAGTTAAAATTTGGTTGTCCAATCCATTTGCCTTGGAAGACCTTGGTAAAGCAACTTATATCCTTGGGATATAGATTTATAGAGATAAATCAAAAGGTTGCTTGGTCTTTCACAAGCATCGTACATAGATGAGATGCTAAAGAGGTTTAGCATGGAACAATGCTATGTACGAGGCCCGATGTATCGTATGCTCTAAGTGTTACGAGCAGATACCAATCGGACCCTGGTGAGGGTCACTGGATGGCTGTCAAGAATATCCTCAAGTACTTGCGAAGCACTAAGGATGTTTTCTTGATATTTGGAGATGGAAATCTCCATATGAGCAGGCATTCAGATGCCAGTATCTAATCTAATAAGGATGATTCTGAATCATGATCAGGTTATATACATTCACACTGAATAGCGTGACGGTCAGTTGGAAAAGTTCCAAACAAGAGAGGACTGCTGATTCGTCAACCGAGGCAGAGTACATTGCCGCATGAGATGCAAAGGAAGCGATTTGGATCGAAGTTCATTATTGAACTTGATCTAGTCCCTACCGTGATGGGCCCATAGGATTGTATTGTGATACAATGGGGCTAATCTTGCAGTAAAGGAACCAAGGTCTCATCGACGATCCGAACATGTACTCGTCGATTCGGAGATCATTAGTCGAGATGATATCGATAGAGAGAATTCCCAGAGCAAAGTGTTGTTGTTCCATTGACAAAGCCATTGTCACGGGAGAATTGTGATTCTCATGGACTCGCTTATGGTATTAGATACTAAGGCGATTGGCTTTAGGTCAAGTAGGAGATTTGTAAGTACAAGTCGACTTGTACTCTCGATAAGTCGACTTGTTCTTGAAAGTATCGATAAGTCGACTTGTACATTGGATAAGTCGACTTATTTAAGGATCTGAGATTGTTTATTTGTGCCCTAAAGGCAATCCCTTTAGCGCTTTTATTCACGATCATATGCATGAATGAATAAATAAAGAAAAGGCATAATTCATTAATTTGATGTTCATGAACATTGTTTATGAATTGATTGGATCTTTAATCGATTAATGAAGTCCATGATATATGACATAGCATGAAGGAAATTATGATGTGATCATACTCCCGAGATTCCTATCATGTGCAATTATGTCAAGATCTAAACTCTCCTAGTCATAGGATTAATGAGGTGGACATCATTAATCCGGATAGACTAGCACATGTCATATTCCTTGATTGGATCAAGCGGTGGATCTCGTAAACCGTAAATATGAGATATTTAGAGTTGACATGTGGATGCTTACTAGCGGTAGTAAGTTCATTAGATGACCCGCCATGAGATCATCACATGGATATCTTATCTAAGTGTCGGTGATAATCTCATCATAGCAATGGTGCAAGTATCCTTGACTTGAGGTACTCAAGGATATCTTGAATCTTGATCACTGCTTTGACTCCATTCCTTGTTGCCTTCCGAGGTAACTCATAGTGGTGGTGCTTGGAGTGCAGTTTGAGGTATTCAAGGTAATTGAGTAGCCAATAAAGGATTCACCACTTCGGATTAGCGAAGAGATACCCATAGCCTCTTGTCGGGATCATTACTCGGAAATCTCGGCGAGTGAATATGTCATGGAGAGTGTCTTCATGGACATATAGAGTAATGAGTCTAGGGCGAGATCTGTTATCACTGGGCTAGACTCATTCTAGTGAGAGTTGACACTTTAACCATACTCATAACCAAGTGGGGTATAGGATGGTGAAAGGACTAATTGCACTGCAGTAATTGTCATGGAAGGGTTCGTGATCCGGTTCGTGATGAATACATCAAACCGATTACTTTCCGGTCAATTGGGGTCATGATGTGTTGCTAGATACCGCTCATGACTTGCTCAGATTAATTGTTAATCTAAGTGGCCAACATAACCGGAGCCTAAAGGGTCACACGATAAGAGTGTTTGTAGAATCAGTAAAATAGTATTGGACGAGTTCCAATTATGGAGAGCATTAGATTAAATGGATCCCAATGAGATTGGGATATGTCCCGATGAGATCGCGACATCAATATTGCTAAGAAAGGTTTAGGAGTCGTTTCAAAGATCGGGGCCCGAGAGGCAGTAGGACCAACCCAGCTTGATCGACCTCTTAGTAATTATATATATATGTTAATTAATTAAATAATTAATTAATATATATAATATATAGCCATGCACGTTGGATGAAGGAGAAGAGATAAAACTTTGAAAAGTCAAAGTTTGCTTTATGAAATGAGTGGCTATAAAGCCACCACTTGGCTTCTTCTTATGGAACTCTTTAAGAGTTAAAAGAGACAAAAATAAGAAGGCTTGGTAGGTGATAGTCGACGGTGGCACATGGAGAAGGAAGAAATGGAAGCTTAAGAGTTAAGTTTTCTTTTAGAAAAAAGGTTTTCATGTCTTTCTCCTAAAGCATCATCGATTCTCTCTTCTCCAAGGCAAGATTCCAACGTCTTCTCAAGCTCTCGAGCAGCGTAGGTAGGTCTAATGACTCTTTAACTGTTCTAACTATTCTCGGGTCAAAGGGTTTGACTCGGTTAGGTTTTTCGATCTCTGCGTGGATCACCTTTAGAGATAGTCTCTATTGGCTATTTAGGTTTATGTCTTCATACGGATACGGATCCAGGTTCGGAAGGTCCGGGAACAAAAATTTTTGTTTTTCGTTGCCTGTACATGTGATGTACCTCCCGGGATTTTCCTACACAAAGAACTTAGATGATAGAACAGAAACTCCATCATCAGGAACTTATGTAGACAAAGTTGAAGATATTCCAGAAACTATCGGACTGAAAAGAGACTGGAAATATAAAAGTTCTCATCTAGAAGAGTTGATTATTGGAGAGACTTTAGAAGGAGTTAGGACAAGGTCCAGATTCAGAAGAGAAGCCAATGTGGATTTTATCTCTGAAATAGAACCGAAGAAGGTTGAGGAAGCTCTTCAAGACAAAGCTTGGGTGTTAGCCATGCAAGAGGAGCTGAATCAATTTACTAGGAATAATGTCTGGTCCTTAGTTATGAAACCCTCTAAGAAATCTATAATAGGAACCAGTTGGGTCTTTAAGAATAAGTTAGACGAATCAGGTAGAGTGAGTCGAAATAAGGCTAGATTAGTAGCACAAGGCTATAATCAGTAAGAAGGAATAGACTATAATGAGACGTATGCTCCAGTAGCAAGACTTGAAGCTATTAGGATTCTGCTGGCATATGCAGTTTGTCATGATATAAAGTTATTTCAGATGGATGTAAAGAGTGCATTTCTGAATGGCTTTATAGACAAAAAAGTGTATGTTAAGCAACCACCTGGTTTCGAGGATGTTAAGAATCCAGACTATGTCTATAGACTTCATAAAGCCTTATACGGCCTGAAGCAAGCCCCTAGAGCTTGGTATGATCGTCTGAGTACTTTTCTTATAGAAAATGGTTTCAGTAGAGGTCAAGTTGATAAGAAGCTCTTTAGGAAGAACTTTCAGAATGATTTTATTATAGTTTAGATTTGCGTTGATGATATTATTTTTGGAGCTACTTCAAAAGGATTATGCATGAAATTTGAAAGTTTAATGAAGAAAGAATTTGAAATGAGTATGATGGGTGAGTTGAAGTTCTTTCTTGGGTTGCAAGTTAAGCAAACCAAAGAGAAAATCTTCATTCATCAACAAAAAAATGTGAAAGAGTTATTGAACAAATTTGATATGCAAAATGTGAAGCCTATGGTGACTCCAATGCATCCTTCAAACCTTTTTGTCGAAAGATGAACTTGGTAAGAAGGTGGATCAAACCCTGTATAGAGGGATGATCGGTTATTTACTGTATCTTACAGCAAGTAGACCTTATATCTTGTTCAGTGTATGCTTGTGTGCAAAGTTTCAGGCCGATCCTAGAGAGTCTCATTTTATTGTTGTTAAAAGAATTATGAGATATCTCGTAGGTACTACTGATCTTTGCTTAATGTTTGAGAAAGGTAAAGATTTCAGGTTAATTGGATATTGCGATGCAAACTATGTCGGAGATAGAATCGAAAGAAAGAGCCCAAGCGGAGGATGTCACTTTCTTGGCGCAAACCTAGTTTCCTGGTCAAGCAAGAGACAAAGCTCAATCGCTCTATCAACCGCTGAAGCAGAGTATATGTCTGTCGTAAGTTGCTATTCACAGACACTATGGATCAAGTATCAACTTTAAGATTACTCAGTTCGAGAAGAGGAGATTCCAATCTACTGCGAGAACACCAGTGTAATTAATCTGTCAAAAAATCCGATTCAGCATTCTAGAATGAAGCACATAGAAGTCAGACATCATTTCCTAAGAGACTATGTTTAGAGGAAGGCGGTGTGTCTACAGTTTATCGAAACAGAGCATCAGTGGGCAGACATCTTCACCAAACCACTGAGTGAAGAACGGTTCTAGAAGATCAGACGTAACCTTAACATGGTCATGTTAAGCGAACAGTCAAGCTAAAAGTGACGTCAAAACTAACGGCGTCAGATACAGTAAGTTACAGCTGGTAACTTCTCTGTCAAGAAAGTTTTGGAGGGAAAAATCTAATAATCTCGAGGATCTTAATGACTCTAGAACACACCAGACTAGACCCTTCAATTAGCCTGAAGTTGAAATCATTGCGGTTACTTTCATCTCTAAACTATTCATCTTGCTTTTAAAATTTCTCCCAATTATCCTACCCCGGACGAAGAGTTTTGTAGAAAACAGTTTTCTTTCTGAAACAATGGAAGCAGCTATGATTTTCGGAAGACATGTGGATTTCGAGTCATTGAGGAATGATGGAATGGATGTAGAACCAGAGATTGAAAGAGTCTGGTTGGAGGAATTTCTTCCGATGCACGAGAACCAAAGATATACCAATGAGGTATTCGAGTTACGAAGAATGCTCAGCTTGTAGATAAAACTGTGGTATCTTCGGTAGATGGTATATCTGTCGTTGTCACTAAGGAGCTGATAAAGAAGGTGACTGATTGTCCATCGGTTGGTGAGACTCTGTCTACCAAGGTCGGTTGTGTTGGGCCCCAAATTTGTTTTTCTTGAAGTTATTAAGTATGAATTAAATTGATTTATGATTTATGGTATAGTTTGAGTTTTATTGAAAGTATTAGTGGAAATTTGGATTTAATTGAATTTAGTAGGGAATAAATGTTTATGGAGGAGTAAAAATGTTTAAGGGCAAAATGGTCAAGGCACTTGAGTTAGAATGGTTTAGGCTAAGCATGGAGGGGCATTTTAGTCATTGCCCTATCTTGTAGGTTTAAGGACTTAAAGAAAAGAAAGAAAGGAAAAATAGAAGAGAAAGAAGAAGAAGAGGGTCGGCAGTGAGAGGAGAAGAAGAAGAGAAAAAGGGCAAGCTCGATTTGTCGATTTTCAGAGGATCGAAGCATTCTTCAGGTTTGTTTAACTCTTCTACTCTTTTTTAGGTTGAATCTAACCTTAGTTTTTCTTGGAATGAGTAGAAATTGTTGGTTTAGGGTTTATGGTGAACTTTGGTAGATTTGCTTGGGTTGTTGTTTTGTTGATGATTTTGATGTTAGAAATGAAGTATTAGAGGTGTTTTAATGTTTAGATGTGTTTATAATTGAAAGATGGGAGGATTACGGTTGAGAAAAGTGAAAAAAATGAGTTTCAGGAGGTTTACGCCGTCGCACGTCACGACCTGCAGATGTGCTCGTCGCGGCGCGCGCGCTCGTCGCGACGTGCTCCAGTTTCTCGTCGCAGCGAACGGCCAATTTCCTGCTGCGACATGCTTTGGTATTTTGGGCATAACTTTTGATGTATATGTCCAAATGAGGTGATTCGTTTTGAGTTGTAAACTAGAGACATAGGGCTACAGGTTTCATGAAGAAATGAAGTTCTGAATCAGTCTCTAAGAATCTTCAATTTTTTATGGAAGTTGAGAATGAAATTCTTGTTTCAGTTTTGGTTGTAGTTTGAATGGTTAAGGTTTGATTTTCCGATTTCTACACCAAATTGGTTTGGATTTTTGCTATTTGGTTAAGGAAATCAAGTGAGGCAAGAGGAAAGGCATTCTTAAGCAAGTTTTAAGCAAGGAATTCAGGTGGGTTCATGTTTATAATAGAGTAATTAAGTACTCATTGTTTAGTTCAAACCAAGCAAGATCTCATGCATTTACATTACATCATCCACGATCGCATTGCATACTACCATGAATGATTATATTCTGCATTGTAATTTGCATTCATGATTATTATCAAGATTTTCACAAAGGAGTGTTCTCCTTTCACGAATACAAGTACATGAATTCAAGTTTTACGAAATACAAGACAAGCAAGTTTACAAGCAAGTGTCAGTTTGGCAAACAAGTTTATAAGAACATGAATTATGCATACTTATGTGGGTTTTTGGTGTCCCTCACGATAGTCAAGTGCACATTGACTCATGAAAAGGCTTCCCCGCCCGACTGTGGGCACGGGGTTTCTCACAAGGATTCCTCACGAAACTACGCCTACACATCAATATTTCGATGGCATGTGTAAGACGTCACGAACCAGGACACCCAAACCATCATGTTATGTGTTATGATTTGTTATGTGCCATGCATCATGATTTGTTCAAGAATCAAGCATTTTTCAAGACAAAGACATATACATGATCAATGACTATGATTTCAGCAAGTATCACGGCAATGAGATATTTTGAATACTTTTGCTTATTGCTATATTATAAATATGTTCCCACGAGCTTTATAGCTCACCCCCTCTAATCTCCCCCATACAGGTGACGAGCCAGAGATCGAGTGAGTCACGAGTTTCGGCAGCACTCCCGTTTTCATTTCATTATGTTTGTTTATTTTCAATGTTATATTTTGGAAAACAAGACTTTAGTTACATTTCAAGTATCATTGGTTCAATAGTGTTTCAGATTTTTGGCTCTTGAATTCAAAGTTGTAAATTGTTTTGAGATATTACCTTTTGGAACATGAATTACGGATTTGGATATGTTTTAGAGCATGAAAGTAAGTTTTGAGTTTATTCACGATGGGTCCATTGAACTTCCGATGGTCTCCTTTCTAAACTGTTACATTTGCATGTTTCGCCTTGTTTATTTAAAGCAGGCCCATTAATCTTCCGCGAATCTTTTCCTTAAAAGTATAAGTAGCATGTATTACACCACGCTCTCATGTCCGATGTTGGGCTCCGACAGCGGGGTCCAACATGTTTGGTATCAGAGCACCTAGGTTTTTGATCTAGGGCTGCATTACATGGCTTTCAAGAAATAACTTGTATGGCTTTACACGCTTTGAACTGTTTTTGCATACTTTGAAAATTGTCATACTTGAACTAAAGTTTTCAATGGTTTTCTATTCAAGGAGTGAACATGCCACCTTGAAGGAGAACTCGGGGAGCTACGACTCGATCTCATTCTCGTCAGGGGAGTACGGATGAATCTCATATTCCTCAGGATGCCGGGACACATTCTGTTCTGATTTCAGAGGCACCTAGTTTGCAACAAGAAGTGCCTCCACCGCCTCCTCCTATGCCTTAGGGAACTCACATGGATCCGAGTTTCTTTCAAGCCTTTGCTCAGGCTTTCAAGTATGCCATGGGACAGGGATCTCAGATGCCGATGCAAGCTCCGGTAGACAGGAGTGGACAGTATGACAAGCTCCGGAAGTTTGGGGCTGTGGATTTCATGGGACTACAATCCGTAAGAGGTCAAGCTCGTTGAAGAGGACCGAGAGGGTCCTAGTCCAGATGAGATGCTCAGATGAGGACAAGCTAGATTATGCAGTCAGTTTGTTGCAGGGTGACGCACTGCATTGGTGGGAGTCTGTGCCTCACAGTCAGGTTGTTCCTTCGGTGCTGACATGGAGGGACTTTGTGGAAGTGTTCAGGAAGAAGTATCTATCCAGGGTCTATGTGCAAGAGAAGGCCAGAGAATTTCTGAATCTTATGCAGAGGGACATGAGTGTGAGCGAGTATGAGCTGAAGTTCACACAGCTTTTACGATATGCAGCTAACATTGTGGCAACAGAGGAAGACAAGTGCCGCAAGTTTGAGGGAGGTCTTCACTTGGGGATCAGGGAGAAAGTCCTGATTCATAATTTCTTTGACTACCAACAATTAGTGGATGCTGCTCTCCAGGCTGAGAAGCTGGAGAATATCAGGAATGAAGCGAACAAGAAGAGGAAGAACAGGGAGCAGACTTTCAGGAAGGGTGCTAGTGCTCCATTGCCTGAGAGGAGCACGAGGAGTACTCACAGTCAGAGTGAAGTGGGTAGCAGTGGGGCTACTGGGAACAAGCATGTGAGGGCTGTGTCAGGGCAAGCCTCTAATGTGGGAGGCGCCGGTAGAGTTGGAAGGAGCGGGTTCACTTATCCCTTATGTGACCAGTGTGGGAAGCATCATCAGGGAGAGTGCCTCAGATCACTTAGGGTTTGTTTCAGATGCGGAGAGAAGGGACATATATCCAAGCATTGTCCACAGCACCGAGACAAGAGGGGTCAGCCAGCTGAGCCTAGGCGTGCGAGACAGTGGGAACAAGATCGCCATCGAGGTAGGCAGCTCTGGGACTGCAAGGCAGGCTATTCCTCCAGGAAGGCCAAGGGGTCAGGCGCCGGCAAGAGTGTTTGCCATGACCAGGGAGGAAGCTGCAGCCGCACCTGAGGTTGTCACGGGTATGGCTCAGTTATTTGATTCAGCAGTCTTTGTTTTGATTGATTCTGGTTCTACGCACTCTTTTGTTTCTGCGAGCATAGCATTGCATGGTGTGAGTTCTATGCCTTTGGATAGGCCTTTGCTTGTTAGTACTCCTCTAGGGAGGAATGTGGTGATCAGTCAGATGTATGAGCAGTGTGAGCTTTTTATTGATGGTGCTAAGTTGGTAGTGGATTTACTACCGCTAGACCTTAGAGGATTAGATGTTATTCTGGGGATGGATACTATAGAGAAGTATCTGGCCAAGCTAGATTGTGGTCGGAAAGAGGTAGAGTTTGACCTGGGCAATGGTGAGAAAGTGATCTTCAGAGGGGATAGGAAGACACCCTCGCCAAGACTGATTTCAGCTATATTAGCTGAAAGGATGATGGGCTAGGGGTGTGAAGCTTTCTTGGCACATGTTGTAGATGCCGATGTGCATTAAGGGAAGTTAAAGGATTTCCCGGTCGTGAGGGAGTTTCCAGATGTTTTCCCAGATGAGTTACCAGGTTTACCGCCGGTGAGGGAAATCGATTTTGCCATTGACTTGATTCCCGAAACCGCGCCAATTTCTATACCGCCATACAAGATGGCTCCAGCTGAGTTGAAGGAGCTTAAGGAACAGTTGGAGGAACTATTAGAGAAGGGGTATGTCAGGCCTAGTTCGTCTCCTTGGGGAGCACCAGTTCTGTTTGTTAAGAAAAAGGATGGAACATGGCGGATGTGCATTGACTATCGGAGACTTAACAAGGTGACAATTAAGAACAAGTATCCGTTGCCACGGATTGATGATTTGTTTGACCAGCTGCAGGGAGCTAGGTTCTTCTCCAAGATTGATCTCAGGTCAGGCTATCATCAGCTCAGGATAAAGGATTCTGATGTAAGCAAGACAGCATTCAGGACCCGTTATGGGCATTATGAGTTTTTGATTATGCCATTCGGCTTGACCAATGCTCCAGTTGCTTTCATGGATCTCATGAATAGGGTGTTCAGGGAGTTTCTAGATCAGTTTGTCATAGTGTTTATAGATGACATTCTGGTATATTCTAAAAGTGAAGAAGAGCATGAGGAGCATCTCAGGATTGTATTGCAGACTCTTAGGGAGAGAGAGCTTTATGCCAAGTTCAGCAAGTGTGAGTTTTGGCTTCATGAGGTGACCTTCCTTGGATATGTGATTTCGCAAGATGGTGTGCATGTTGATCCGAGAAAAGTTGAAGCAGTAGTGAGTTGGCATGCACCCAAGACAGCGACAGAGGTAAGGAATTTTCTAGGTCTGGCAGGTTACTACAGGAGGTTTGTAGAAGGATTCTTCATGATAGCTGCTCCGATGACCAAGCTATTGAGGAAGAATCAGAAGTTCATTTGGACTGACGAGTGCCAGAAGAGCTTTGAGGAGCTCAAGCATAGGTTGACAAGTGCTCCAGTGCTGATTTTGCCTTCTGGTGATGAGGGCTATACAGTATATAGTGATGCCTCGAGGAAGGGTTTAGTTTGTGTGTTGATGCAAGGAGACAGGGTGATAGCATATGCTTCAAGGCAACTGAAGCTGTATGAGTTGAATTACCCGACTCATGATTTGGAATTGGCAACAGTGATCTTCGCCTTGAAGATTTGGAGGCATTATCTTTATGGTGTTCAGACAAGGATCTTTACAGATCATAAGAGCCTCAAGTACTTATTGAGCCAGAAGGAGTTGAATTTGAGATAGAGAAGGTGGATTGAGCTGCTCAAGGACTATGATTTGTTGATTGAGTACCATCCAGGTAAAGCGAATGTAGTGGCGGATGCTTTGAGCAGAAATTCTTCCATTGCTTATGTTCAGACAGTTTATCTTCCTTTATTGGAGGAGATGGCCAAGCTTAAGATAAGCTTGAAGCAAGAGGAATCCAATTGCCTTCTAGCTAATTTCAGGGTGAGACCGATACTCAAGGAGAAGGTTAGGGAGTTGCAGACACAGGATGCAGAGTTGAGCTAGCTTCGAGAGGAAATTCAGAATGATAAGGTTTCTGAGGTAGTAGTGAGAGAGGATGGACTCATGACAATGGGGGATAGACTTTGTATTCTAGACAGCAGGGAAGTTAAGGATGAGATTTTGGATGAGGCACATAATGCGTCTTATGCCATGCACCCAGGTAGCACCAGGATGTATAGAGATTTGAGAGAGCATTTATGGTGGAAGGGCATGAAGAGGGATGTAGCAGAGTATGTAAGTAAGTGTCTTGTGTGTCAGCAAGTCAAGGCTGAGCACCAGGCGCCTTCAGGCAAGTTGAGGCCATTATCCATTCCTGAGTGGAAGTGGCAAAGAGTAACCATGGATTTTCTGATGGGTTTGCCCAAGACTAGTAGGAAGCATGATGCCATATGGGTCATAGTGGATCGGTTGACGAAGTCAGCCCATTTTCTGGCAATCAAGCAGACTGATTCGTTGCATGTGCTAGCCAAGAAGTACATTGATGAGGTAGTAAGATTGCATGGGATTCCAGATTCTATAGTGTCTGACAGGGATCCGCGGTTCACATCGAGATTTTGGGAAAGCTTGCAGGAAGCTTTAGGTACTAAGTTGCATTTTAGTACGGCATTTCACCCTCAGACAGATGGTCAATCTGAGAGGACCATTCGGACACTTGAGGGAATGCTCAGAGCATGTGTGATGGATTTCAAGGGAGCTTGGGATGAGCATTTGCCGTTGGTCGAGTTTGCTTACAATAACTCTTACCATTCGAGCATTCAGATGGCTCCATATGAGGCATTGTATGGAAGGAGGTGTAGAACTCCGATATGTTGGGATGAAGAAGGAGAGAGGAAACTGGTAGGACCAGAGTTGATTCAGATGACAGTGGATAAGGTCAATCTGGTTAAGCAGCGGCTTAAGGCAGCCCAGGATAGGATGAAGAGTTACACTGATGCTCATCGGAAGGAGATAGAGTATGAAGTTGGTGAGAAAGTGTTTCTCAAGACATCTCCTTGGAAGGGAGTAATGAGGTTTGGCAAGAAAGGCAAGTTGAGTCCAAGATATGTAGGTCCGTATGAGATTCTTGAGAGGATCGGACCACTAGCTTACAGGTTGGCGTTACCGCCAGAGTTGTCTCAGATTCATGATGTCTTTCATGTTTCCATGCTGAGGAGGTACAGATCAGATCCTTCTCATGTCATTTAGGTTTCAGACATTCAATTGAGAGACGACTTAAGTTATGAGGAGATTCCAATAGCAATCTTAGACACCAAAGAAAAGGTCCTCAGGAATAAGACAGTTCAGCTAGTTAAGGTTCTGTGGAGGAACCATGCAGTGGAAGAAGCCACGTGGGAGCCCTTGGACGCTATGAAAGAGAAGTATCCAGGTCTCTTCGATGGTTCAAGTAAATTTCGAGGACGAAATTTCTTTTAAGAGGGGGAGAAATGTTGGGCCCCAAATTTGTTTTTCTTGAAGTTATTAAGTATGAATTAAATTGATTTATGATTTATGGTATAGTTTGAGTTTTATTGAAAGTATTAGTGGAAATTTGGATTTAATTGAATTTAGTAGGGAATAAATGTTTATGGAGGAGTAAAAATGTTTAAGGGCAAAATGGTCAAGGCACTTGAGTTAGAATGGTTTAGGCTAAGCATGGAGGGGCATTTTAGTCATTGCCCTATCTTGTAGGTTTAAGGACTTAAAGAAAAGAAAGAAAGGAAAAATAGAAGAGAAAGAAGAAGAAGAGGGTCGGCAGTGAGAGGAGAAGAAGAAGAGAAAAAGGGCAAGCTCGGTTTGTCGATTTTCAGAGGATCGAAGCATTCTTCAGGTTTGTTTAACTCTTCTACTCTTGTTTAGGTTGAATCTAACCTTAGTTTTGCTTGGAATGAGTAGAAATCGTTGGTTTAGGGTTTATGGTGAACTTTGGTAGATTTGCTTGGGTTGTTGTTTTGTTGATGATTTTGATGTTAGAAATTAAGTATTAGAGGTGTTTTAATGTTTAGATATGTTTATAATTGAAATATGGGAGGATTATGGTTGAGAAAAGTGAAAAAAATGAGTTTTGGGAGGTTTACGCCGTCGCACGTCGCGATCTGCAGATGTGTTCGTCGCGGCGCGCGCGCTCGTCGCGACGTGCTCCAGTTTCTCGTCGCGGCGAACGGCCAATTTTCTGCTGCGACATGCTTCGATATTTTGGGCATAACTTTTGATGTATATGTCCAAATGAGGTGATTCTTTTTGAGTTGTAAACTAGAGATATAGGGATACAAGTTTCATGAAGAAATAAAGTTCTGAATCAGTCTCTAAGAATCTTAAATTTTTGATGGAAGTTGAGCATGAAATTCTTGTTTCAGTTTTGGTTGTAGTTTGAATGGTTAAGGTTTGATTTTCCGATTTCTACACCAAATTGATTTGGATTTTGGTTATTTGGTTAAAGAAATAAAGTGAGGCAAGAGGAAAGGCATTCCTAAGCAAGTTTTAAGCAAGGAATTCAGGTGGGTTCATGTTTATAATAGAGTAATTAAGTACTCATTGTTTAGTTCAAACCAAGCACGATCTCATGCATTTACATTAGATCATCCACGATTGCATTGCATACTACCATGAATGATTATATTCTGCATTGTAATTTGCATTCATGATTATTATCAAGATTTTCACAAAGGAGTGTTCTCCTTTCACGAATACAAGTACATGAATTCAAGTTTTACGAAATACAAGACAAGCAAGTTTACAAGCAAGTGTCAGTTTGGCAAACAAGTTTATAAGAACATGAATTATGCATACTTATGTGGGTTTTTGGTGTCCCTCACGATAGTCAAGTGCACATTGACTCATGAAAAGGCTTCTCCTGCTTGTCCGACTGTGGCACAGGGTTTCCCACAAGGATTCCCTCACGAAACTACGTCTACACATCAACATTTCGATGGCATGTGTAGTACGTCACGAACCCGGGACACCCAAACCATCATGTTATGTGTTATGATTTGTTATGTGCCATGCATCATGATTTGTTCAAGAATCAAGCATTTTTCAAGACAAAGACATATACATGATCAATGACTATGATTTCAGCAAGTATCACGGCAATGAGATATTTTGAATACTTTTGCTTATTGCTATATTATAAATATGTTCCCACGAGCTTTATAGCTCACCCCCTCTAATCTCCCCCATACAGGTGACGAGCCAGAGATCGAGTGAGTCATGAGTTTCGGCAGCACTCCCGTTTTCATTTCATTATGTTTGTTTATTTTCAATGTTATATTTTGGAAAACAAGACTTTAGTTACATTTCAAGTATCATTGGTTCAAGAGTGTTTTAGATTTTTGGCTCTTGAATTCAAAGTTGAAAATTGTTTTGAGATCTTACCTTTTGGAACATGAATTATGGATTTGGATATGTTTTAGAGCATGAAAGTAAGTTTTGAGTTTATTCACGATGGGTCCATTGAACTTCCGATGGTCTCCTTTCTAAACTGTTGCATTTGCATGTTTCGCCTTGTTTATTTAAAGCAGGCCCATTAATCTTCCGCGGGTCTTTTCCTTAAAAGTATAAGTAGCATGTATTACGCCACGCTCTCATGTTCGATGTTGGGCTCTGACAGCGGGGTCCAACAGGTTGGATGTCCCAGGTTGGAATGAAAGAAGAAGATGTCAGAAGACAACTGTATGGAGTCAATGATTCATGGGAAAGGAAGACCTCTAGTTTGGTTCCAAAGGCTAGGGTTCTTCATACGATTCTGTTTAACTGCATTCTACCCAGAGCAAGTTCAAGGAATTTGGTGACTACCCTGGATGAACAATGCTTGTTTTACCTGTTAAATCGCAGCCCTATTGATTTACCCTTCTTAATCTTTCACTACATGATTAAGGGGATGAAGGATACAAATAGCTATCCTTATTGCATGCTTCTGACAAGGATTTTTCAGGAATCCAGAATCCTTCCACACAAAGGAAATAGAAGGAGATTACCAGTGAAGAGTAAGATTGATTCGATTACAATACAGCGAATGGGTCTCAGTACAGTGATTAGAGAAGAAGCAGACTCTTCGAGGAGAACAAGAACTGAGGGGGAGCGTGTTTCGAAGAAGACTCCCGCTTCAAGTTCTCGAACTCAACACAATATAAGGTCGCTTGCAGACGAACTAAGAAGAACATTAGGAAGACCGCTGATAAAACAGGCGAGTCCTAAAACCAAAGAAAGTCAACCTCAGATAACAGAACCAAGTGCGCCAAAAAGACAAAGAGAAAGTCTTTTAAGTGAAGTTATGAAAAAGGCAAAGAGATCTCCAAGGATTCTAACTCTAAGGCAACAAGAAGAAAAGATTGCCAGAGAACAGAGTCAAGAACAATCATCTCAATTTCGAGCACATAAAGCAACAAGATCTTTAGTCTCTATTTTGGAAGAGGATACAGCCAGAAAAGCCAAAGAGAATGAGAAGAAAAGAAAATCAGAATCTGAGAGAGAAAAATCTCACGTGCAAAAATCTTCAAGACTGACTGAAGCAGAAGACAAGACTAAGAAGGTTAGTCAAAAGAAAAATATCTCAACTGCTGGAGAAGTTAGTCGAAAGAAAGAAACACTTGAAGCTGTTCAGACAGAAAAAGAAACTAAGCAGATCACAGTTCAGGAAACCCCCATTGCTCAACAGGAGGAACCAGTGGAGCAAATCCCGGTTCAGGAAGATCCTATTGAAGCACAATCAGAAGCAACAGCAGAATCAGACTCGGATGATGATGAACCTTGTCTGATGGTATACAACTATCATTAGTTTTTGAGAAAACATAAGTTGAAGATCATAATGGTTGAAGTTGTTACCAGAAGGAGAACTGCTATTGCAATCTGCAGTCAACCAGTGAAGAAGACAGTGGTTGTGGTACGACCTATGTCAATAAATAGTAACACATGGAACTTATTGAAAGAAGATGAAAAGAATTTCTATGATGCTTTGAGGGATGCTGCTACCAAGCGATACCCTACAAAAATTCCCTGTAAGCCGTGTACTATTTTTTTGATTAGAGAGAAGACCGAAATAAAGGTTGCACCAGATATCCAGCCAAGATATCCGTTGGATTTGACTAAGGGGAAGTCAAAGCTATTTCCTGAAGAAGTTTTTGATGATCTGTCCGCAGATCAAATAGCTGAAGAAGTGTGTAAAATTGATGAAGCATGCGCTTCTACACAGAATAAAGATCAAGCGAGCTGCAGTTATACTAACAAGCGAGAAGACTGTCCAGTGGGAGGAAGAGTAATAACAGGGACATTTATTGAGTTCCTTGTTCAGACAATTCTGCATATTAGACCTCTGTCTAATAAAATGTCTATTCAAGTAGAAGGATTACTCCTGCAAGGAAGACAGTTGTTGATGCTGCCTGCTCCATTTGACTTAGATCTTTCTGAAGCTGATACGTTTATTCATCCACCAACAATTCAGATCAATGATGAATACATTCCTACTTCTGATGCTTATACTACATCAATACCGTTCACTCCTCCCTCAGCAAATGTTGATCAAGCCTCTTCATCGATTGACTCATCAGTTGAACCCAGTAGATTACGCGAAGAAGTCAATGAGATCAAGAAGACGATGAATGATCTGAAGAAGCTGATGACAGAACTGCTAAAGAGTCATCATCGTTAAAAAAATTTTATTATGACAAATAGGGGGAGAAGAGCAGAAAAGAAGAGAACGAACGAAGAGCAAAAGAGAAGAGCAGAAGAGAAGAGGATGATCAGAAAAAGAAGGTGTGACTGAAGTAGACGAAGAAAGGAAGAAGTCAAAGAAGAAGTCAAAGAAGAAGTTTGAAGATAAGTTTTTTTGTTTTTTTAAAACATTGTATTTTGTTTTCTTTTGTATATAATTTGTTATCATCAAAAAGGGGGAGATTGTTAAGTCCAAATGACTTTACTTAGATATGATTTTGATGTATAACAAAGACAATCAATAAAAAGAAAAGCAAGACAGACGAAGTCCTACAGACGAAGTCAGACAGACGAAGTTCTAAACAAAGCAGACGCAGACGCGAAGAGTAAAAGCAGACGCAGACGCAGACGCGAAGAGTAAAAGCAGACGCAAAGACATAGACGCAAAAAATACAGAATAAGAAAAGAAGATGCGGAATTCAAAAAAAAGACGAAGGATTCAGTTCGAGTTAGTTACAGAACTCAATTGAATAACCGTTTATTTAAATATTCAAGAGACAAGAATCAAGAAGCAGTTGGAGATGAAGGCTATAAATACGAGTCGAAGTCGAAGATTGCAAAGTTAGTAAAAATCAGTGAAGTTAAAAATTATCAGATTTACAACTACGAGCTTATTGTTTGATTTAGCTGAGAGCTATTCTACTGTAACAAGTGTTCAAACACTTTTCTGAGAAAAAGTAGAACAGATAGCCTGCAGAGGCTAAGTGTAAAAGAATACTGGTTGTAGAGACCTGAAGAGACTCGCAAAGAATACTTGTAACGTTTGAAGAGATAGTGAAATCTCAAAAAAAACTCTGAGGACTAGACGTAGCCCACGGTTTGGGGTGAACCAGGATAAATCTCTGTGTCAAACTACTCTCACTCTACTTCTCTACATTTTAGATTCAAGTTTTATCACTACTTAATTCATAAACAAAGTTTTTCAAAAGTTTTGATTAATTAGAATCTATCGGAAGTTTTCATAAAGAGTTTATTTCTAACAAACAGTTTTTTGAAAGATTTATAAAAAAAAGGAGAATACACAATTCAACCCCCCCCCCTTCTCGTGCATTTTATATCATTTTATAAGTATTGTATTAACGTGTGATTCACTTCAGTCACAACTCCCATTATGTTCATGCATTCATGCAATGGAATGCGTCATTCATAATTATCTATCCCATTCAGTCAAATTTTCATATTTTCGGACCTTAGCCCGGCCTTCCACATTAAAGCAGAGCTTTTCAAATTTTGTTCATATTCATGTACACAGTTGACCATCATATATATACACACATGGTTCATCCAGTTTATACTCAATAATATCACAATCAGTAATCGTATCATAATCAGTAAACATGTCCCAAACTGTCACATCAGAAACAAGTAATGTCCCAAAAATCAGGTCGATCAGACGTCGGATGAAGAAGTTATGGTCAAAAGAGTGGAAAATTTTAAAATAAACCAATTCCATCAATAGTCGGCTCGCAATCGCGATTTTGCCCCTTTTTCCTTTTCCTCTCCCATCTTCACACACATATCAAAAAATTACAAACCATATCTCGTTGGAAAGATCATGAAAAAATCTACAAGTTTTATGAAGACCACACAAACCAATTTCACCCCTAAGAGTGTCAAAAATCCAATCGAATCTACTGCCTAGTCATAGGGTTCCAAAACAGTGCAGCATTTTCCAAAGGGCATAACTTCCCATTTCCTTAGCCAAAAATTACCAATTTTATGCCAAAAGAAAGATCAAAACATGATCTACAACTTTCATGAACAACATGGACCAAATTCAATTGCTAAATAGGTCAAAAATTTCAGCAAAGATTCTGCCCACTGAAACCACCTGAACTGAACAACAATTTTCTAAAAAGCATAACTCCTTTCACAAATGTCAAAAAAAATCTCTACCTGATATCAATGGAAAGATCAGACAACATACTTCACTTTTCCTGAAGGGCTTAGAAGCCAATTCCATCACTAACAAGCTCAAAACTGTCACGCAAATGGCTGCCCTAATCACTAGTCAATGACCTAACTTAGGTTCAGGTTTTGAAAATTCATAACTCCCAATTATTGTATCCAAAAATAGCATACTATAACTAATTTTAAAGCTAATTGCTTCCTCTAAAAATTTCAAGAAGATCACTTGAGCCAATTCGAGTCACAAAAATCTCTAATTTAGCTTCCAAGCACAATACTCACAAAACCTATATTTAGGGCTAGGCTCCATAATAATGCACATAAACAGCCAACATTCAAACAAGTCATAACTCAAAATATACATATCGAAAAATTGCAAAATCAGTGGCAATGGAAAGATAACATGATAGGCTTCAACTTTTATTCAGACCAATTTCACCAATTCCTCCTAAATCAATCAAAACAAAATGCACCAAAGTTTTAGGTCATCTAACTCGGGTACTGTTCACACAGCCCATATCTTTCACTTTCAAAGTAAGATTCAACACCCTTCTAATCAAAATTAGGCAGAACTTCCTTCACATAAAATGTAGCCAAATGACTCAATTTTAATCTAGGACAAACCTCACCTTATTTGCTTAACCACACAAGTAGTTATGGCAAAAATATTAGAACATGTTCAAGGTACATTTTCCAGCTTTACTACTCACTCCAATTCCTATCATTCAAATTCGAATTCCACTTCAATAAGCACTAAATTTAATCATTCATTCAACCAAACTTTCATCAAGAACTTCACTTCAACATAAATACACAAAATTTCAGCATCCATAACCAATCATTTTCTTTTAAGTATTAACCATCTAACATTACTAACATCACTTCAACACCACAATTCACACACTAATCTTAGTAACCTCATTAATTCTTACACAAACATACCCAACAAATCAAACCATAGGTTTCATGACATTAATGCATATTAAATCATATTTAATGAACAATAACTTCCAATCAATGCATCTAACTACCAAGTCATGCATTAAATTCATAATCAAAGCTTAAAACATACACTTACCTAATCAATCTTTTCCCTCTTCAATACTCCAACTACTCTACTTTCTCTACTTTCAAATCCTCATGCACGGTTATCATCAAAGAAAGAAGGTAGGGGGCTTAAGTTTGCAAGTATGAGCGAAGTACTTAAGGTAGGAGAAGAGTGATTTAACTATAGCCAATGAAGAAATCAATAAAGAAGAAGGAGATGGGAGGGTTTCGGATGAATGAAGGAATTGGCAAATAAACTCATCTTTTTTTTCATTTATTCACTTTGAAGTTGCCAAAAATGAGTGCCAACCATTAATGGTGTAGGACACTTGGCATAAGTAGGAAAAAGACAAATGAGGAAAAAGACAAACATAACATTTAATAAGATTAAACCCTAATGAAATGAATATTTGACCCATTCAATTCCAATGGCCTTAATTCCAAGTCCAAAATCATATACCCAATATTTTAGTGCTATTGGACAGAAATTTTTGATACCAAAAATCAACCGGTTAGCCACTTGACGATTTTTCTGGTCCAGGAATTTTCCCCGAAAAATTTCAAAAAAATTCCTAATATTCTCCAAAAATATAAAACACAGAAAAATCACTCCAAATTTGGTTTTCAAGCACCGAATCATATTTTTCACAACAAAAATCACAGTTAGGCACCTCTACCGGGAATTGTCACGAATGCATGTACAGTTCTTTTCATGTGCAGATTTTCACTATTCACATATAAGGATATGCATGAATATTTCAATTAATCTCAATCCCTCTTGGTCCCTTTCCAAATTACTATTTTACCCTTCCCATCGGGGGTGGGATGTTACACGTAAAATGTAAGTTATTCATAACGTCGTTTCAACATTTAAAGAAGCGCGCGCAATTCTGACAAACAACTTTACAAGATTGATAAAAGATATGTAGATGATCCACTTCCTCTTTTAGCATTTACAACTATTATTCTTCACTCGAAATCAACAATAAAAAATTGTTTAGTATTCACTCAAAAATTGTTTAGTACTCCTTAAAGAAACTTTGTTCTTCTACTCATCCTCATTGTTCTTCGAAGCGCTGGTATTTAACCTCTGCATTCGAACTCTCTGTTTTCATCTCAAATCTTATAAACCTTACCCATCATTCTTACAATGGCACAAACTAAATCAAAGGGATAGAAGAAAACCACTGCTTCAAGTTCTAGCCATAAACAAACTCTCTGATTGAGCCCAAGTTTATCTAATTAATTGGCTACACTTTCATAACTGTTAATGCAACTTTTGACTTCTAATTGTAACTTTTGTGCTTAAATTAGTTCCTTATATTGAGCTCATATGATTTGCAATTTGTTAGTAAATTTGTCTCAAATTGATATTAATTGCATCACAATTTTTCCAAGGACAATTGATGCTGCAAATTGCTATTTCATATTGTAGGGGACAAAGAAAGTCAAAAGGTTGAGAAGAGTCAACACGTTGCGGCGCATGAAGAAGTCTGCACGCCGCGACGTAATGCAAGCAGCACGCCACGACGAGGATACAAGAAATGCACGTCGCGGTGCCTACAAAGCATCTCGTCGCGGCGAGGATCAAGAGGAGTACGTCGCGATGCCAAACAATTAACACGTCGTAGCGAGCAATCCAAGAAGGCACGCTGCGACGTCAAGGAAGTATCTCGCTGCGGCGAGCAGACGGATACCCGGACTCCAAATAGAAATTTCTCTCATTGTATCGACCCGACCTGTGACCCATCCTTTAAATCTTGCCGAATTAGGTTAGAACAATCATCTTTTTGAGAGGTCGAACACTGAGAGAAAGAAGAGACAGAAGAGCGAAGAGACAACAAAAGAATTCACGACCTCACCACCCAGGGTTCCCTTCGGGGTTCCCTGGGTAAAATCTTTGCATAGGTTTTCGTTTTCATTTCACTGCCGACTCCATCATGGGTAGCTTGGATTCGTCACGAGTTGTGAAGTTTCCGGTTACAATGCATGGTTAGGCATTCATTTTCTCCTAAAGATGCAGTGATGGTTGGAGTTCACCAAGCTTCAAAGGGGAGTAGCTTAATCTGTAGTTTAGTTATGATTTATGAATGCCTAGGTCTAGGATTTGTAACTTGTAGTGAAGCTATTGGATTATAGCTTAATTAATGTTGGACATTTAATGTGTTGTTTAGATTGGTAGTTTACATTGTCACGTTTAACTACTTTGTTATGAACAGCCGAGTTAGGGTTTATTGCTTTGTAGTTAGATTTTCTTAATTAGAGTTTAATTAAGCGTTGAATAATGTAAGGTGCTGTGGATTTGTTTATGTAGAATTTTGTGCTTAAATATATGAAGTATCATATATGTCAACTTGTGATCTTGTTGATTCTCTTTTATCTGCCTAGTTGTGTATGATATTGAGTTGATGCTAGATTTCATTTGACCCATTGCATTGGCAAATTCACCGCACACACTAAAATGCTTTTAACAAGGTTTTAAGCTGTTAGACCCCGAATTTTTTTTATGATGATATTAAGCATGAATTGTGATAATTGTGATTTTATGCTTTGATTTGATTAACTTGAGAACATTAGTGGGTCTACTTGAGTTTAGTATGGTTGAATGAGAATTAATGGGTAAAAGTTTATGAGGGCATTTTGGGAAGTTTACTTATGTTGGAATGGATTTGGGCTTAGCTAAGAGGGGTATTATGGTCTTTATCCCATTCCTTTAGGTTTAAGAGAAAGAAATTAGAAAAAGGAAAGAAGAGGAAATAAAAGAGAAGAGAAAGAGGAGAAGCGTCGTCGGTGGAGAAGAAGAGAGATTTTCGATCTTTGAGATTTTCGACAGTTTCGAATTATTTCCGGGTAAGTCTCATTTTGTTTAAGCTTGTTTTAGCTGGATTAAACCCTAAGATGGCTTGAATTTGTGAGAATCGAAGGTTTAGGGTTTTAGGGCATAAGTGTAGGGATTTCCTTGGATTAATGTGTTTGTGATGGATTTGAAGCTCAGAATGGGTTAGAAATGTAGTAGAGGACTTGATCTATAGTTTGGTTGTGTTGCATTTGAGTTTGGGAAAAGAATGAAGTCAGAAAATGCAGAATCGGGGTTGAGTCACACTCCGACTCAGACGTCATGACGTCTTGCAAAACACGTCATGGCGTCATGGAGAAATGGTGACACGCCGCGTGCAGTGTGCACGCCTTGCACAGACGTCTGAGTGTGCACGTCATGGCGTCGTGAATGATGAGTACGCCGCGACGCACACTTTGGTGCACGCCGCGGCGAACCCCCCCTGTTGTCCGAAAGTGAAAATTTTTAGTATTTTGGGCATATTTTTTGGTATAGATGTCCAACTGAGGTGATTTTGGATTCGCTGTGAACTAGAGAGAAGGACTACAGGTTGGGAGGTTCGAAAAGAATTCGATAATTTTAGTCAGAAGTCGAATGTAGATTTATAGTACAAGGACTTTGGATTTTCACGCTTATCGGTTAATTGTCTTTGAACATTGTTTGATTTGAAACTTGGTTTATTATAGGGAACCAAGCTGATTTGACCCAATCGCAAGAGGAAGGACAGCAGTGAGTCTGATACTCAAGCGATATTAGGTGGGTAATATGTTTATGGTTATTGTGTGTATGGGCAAATTGCCTGATGTATGCTTGCTTGCATTATGTGACATTACTTGTGTTGAATTCTATAAGAATATTGAACTTGCATTATGATTAAAATTATGCATGGCTTAATAGGCCTTATGGCAATGGACAAGCATGAGAATTTAGAACAATGTGAAAAATGCTTTGAGCACGAATTGAATGGATTATGTGATTTGTTTGGGTAAGAGAGTTATGGATGGAGTCACGTGCACGTTGACATAAAGCCTTCTCCCGGCTGACCGCTTGAGGCCACGAGATCCTTGAGAAATCGGACTCGGATAGTTTACGGATTCACCTTTGGTTTATCCGGATCGTTTACGGAACTCTCGAGCCAATTGTTTGTGCATACACAATCGATTTGTTGAGCATAACACATGATGGATTTGACAGACTTGTTGCATAATGATTGTTATGTTGAGAAACAAGAAAATGCATGACCTATGTCTATATGAATGTGAATAAATTGAAGAATTTTGCTTTGCTAGTGATATATGTATATTGCTTGATTGTGTGGCTCGTTGCCAATGGCTATAAACGTATATGCCACTGAGCTTCGCAGCTCACCCCATTACTCTCCCCTCCTCAGGTGCAAATCGAGACGATTGTCGACCTTGCAAGGCATCGGAAACTTCAAGCTAGTTAGGAGCCTTGTATTAAGTTAGTACTTTGGTTAGCCCACCAACATTTCATCATGGAGCATACTTTTATATTTTGGGATTTAATTTCATTTTGTATTATGTTATATTTCGAGAATACTTGTTGAATTTCTTGAATAAGGATGTGATCGCTTTTATGCATTTGAGATGATTAATGCATGTTTAGAATGCAGGTGTAGAATATGTGTATATATGTATTGGATGTGTTTGTATGAATCGAAATATGGTTATGTATGGATGTTGGGATCGGGTCCGACGTTATGGAACGCCCGTCGCCGGCGCGACCCGAGGGGCTGTCTCGAGATTGGGGATCCGGGACCCGGGCCCAACATAAGCAATGGAGTTCATTGATTAAAGCATTGGACTTAAAGAATCCTTTAAGGTTCTGAGGCTTAAGAGCACTCAATGGGATCTTGAGAAATGGAGTTCATTGATCAAGATCTTGGACTTAAAGAGAGTTCTTTAAGGTTTATCATTTCAAACTTATTGATGTTTAATCCACCGCACACACTAAGATGCGCTTAACGGGATCTTGAGCAATGGAGTTCATTGATCAAGATCTTGGACGTAAAGAGTCCTTTAAGGTTCTAAGGCTTAAGAGCACTTAATGGGGTCTTGAGAAATGGAGTTCATTAATCAAGACCCTGGACTTAAAGAGAGCCCTTTAAGGTTTACCATTCAAACTTAGTGATTTCTAATCCCATCAAATTAGTTTTCAACTGTGATAGCTAAAGCTCATTTTCAAGGGGATTTTATCACTTGTTATAATCTTTTCATTTTCTTTTCCAAAAACCAAAAAAATACTTTTCACAATGCATTTTAGTGTAGTTAATGTTTTCAAAAAAACAAAATCGCCCTTTCCTTACTGACTTCGCTTGTACTTTATGACATATAGGCTAGCTTAGGTCTATTTCATTAGGTTCCGATTAAGTAAGAAGACCCGAGGTTGCAACTTATACTGCAATCTTGGAATTTATTATTTTTGACCGGTTTCCAAGGATCGATCTTAAGGCCGAATCGACAGAGTCGCGATCAATATGCTTTTATGAAACCATGTGCTATGGCTCAAATCCATAGTCAATCCTATTGCTGATAGGAGCAATTGACAATTGAATCCAATTTTTCCCATTATTTTCGTATCCGTAATAGTGTGAAAAGAAGGCCCGACTCCAAGTTGTTCAAGAATAGTGGCGTTGAGTTTCTCGATCCTTTGCCTTAGGATTAGTCAGTTCTATTTCTCGATGGGGACAAGGGAAGGAATATAACTTAGCGGTAGAGTGTATACAGCTTTGGTTGCTAGTTGGGTGGGTTCGATGGCTCTATATAAATTAGCAGTTTTTGATCCCTCTGACCCTATTCTCGATCCAACGTGGAGACAAGTTATGTTCATTATACAAGATGTTTAAATGAAATACTGTCTTGTGATTTGAATCTATACTTCGAATTGAAATATAGTTGAATATAATCTAAATCCAGTTTAATACTCATTTTATTCATTTATTACTATATTGGTTGCAATTGGTTGCAACGAAATCTCTCATAATTTGCTTTCGAGTTAGCAACTTTGATTTTTTTCCTTTTTCTTGGATTCGACTCAGAAAATAAAATAGATGAATGAATAAAAAATCCAAAGGAGGTTCATGGCCGGGGGTAAAGAGAACCGAGTAAGGGTAATTTTGGAATGTACCAGTTGTGTTCGAACGAGTGTTAATAAGAAATCAACAGGTATTTCCAGATATATTACTCAAAAAATCGACACAATACGCCTATTCGATTGGAATTGAGAAAATATGTCCCTCTTGTTACAAACATACATTTCATGGGGAAATCAAAAAATAAATGCAACCGATTCCTCGAGGATCGACTTTTCAAGGAAGATGAAAACTGACATACTAACAATTCTATAATATATTAGTGTGTGTGTGTGTGTGTGTGTATAGATATATATATATATTCTATTTAAATGTTAAATGAAAATAAATATTATATATATATATATAAATTAACACGAATCTTTCGATTCATTTGGCTCTCATGCTCAATTATTTCAATTACTTATGGGAAATTCCCATATATTTTTCTACTAGAATGAGCCTATCCACTTTTCTCTTTTCATATTCCAAAATCAAAATATTGAAACAAATCACTAATCAAAGATCGGAATATTCTGAGGACTCTTCTGACCAAACAAGTAATTATCAATAAAGTTGTTTCTTTTTTTTCTTCAAATCCAAAGAATTTACTTTATGCATAGGTTATTAATTCGACATTGGACAAGAAGGGTTGAATTACCTAGTTTATGCAGTTTCTGAAAAGAAAAGGTTCAAATCATTTTTTCGACATGAGTGTTCTATATCAAACAATTTACAACTATTCATTTTGAAACCATTTATGTATTAACATAGTAGTAGAAAGAGTACCTTGCTCCATCTGAACTTCAAATAGTTTAGCTTTAATCATGTTAATGATCCTACCTTATTGGTTGATAGAGAATCAAAGTATATTTACCAATAAATCACGAACTTGGATTTTTGATAATTTATATAAAAAAAACGTATGCTTGTGAAAAGAAGGATACGTCACAGAAAATCTCTGAATTTTTATTAATAACGTAAATATTAAGTGATTTTTTGATAATCGAAAAAAATTACTTAGATTTTGATTTGTTTTATCAATTCTTTTGAAATTTTCTTTATTATTGGAAATGTATTTATTAATAATTTTTATTGTTGATTCAAAAAAAAGTTGTGTATTGATACGCGGAATTGTGATGGTACCTAAAAAGATATCTGTGTATATCTTTTCAATCCAAATTTTTATAAAAAATGGGATTTCCGTCTTTGCAAGAAGAGTAGGGGCATAATTTTTCGGCCTATTAATTGAAATAAGATTTCCCCTATTTAACGAATAATCTTTTGCTATCAATGGGAAATTCTTTCTCATTTTAAATTGAAAATGGAAGTGATTGAATTTGCACCAATGCAATGGAACCCATAAATTTGAGACACAAAGAAAAGTGTTCAATTGGAATACGAAAACGTGACTGAATTTGTCCTAGTTAATCTTCGGGACGGAGTGGAGGAAGGGAGGAGCTTCTCGAACGAGGAAAAGGATCCAATGACTTCGAAAGAATTGAACAAGGAGCCGTATGAGGTGAAAATATCATGTATGGTTATGTAGAGTGGCAGTAAGGGTGACTTATCTGTCAACTTTTCCACTATCACCCCCAAACAACCAAACTCTGTCTTACGTAAAGTTGCCAGAGTACGAATAACCTTTGGATTTGAAATCACTGCTTATGTACCTGGTATTAACCATAATTTACAAGAACATTATGTAGTCTTAGTAAGAGGGGGAAGGGTTAAGGATTTACTCGGTGTGAGATATCACATTGTTCGAGGAACCCCAAATGTTGTCAGAGTAAAGGATCGTCAACAAGGCCGTTCTAGTGCGTTGTAGATTCTTATCCAAGACTTGTATCATTTGATGATGCCATGGGAATCGTTAAAAACATGTAAAGTCTATGGCTAACCCAATAACGAAAGTTTCGTAAGGGGACTGGAGCAAACTACCATGAGACAGAAGATCTTCTTTCTAAAGAGATTCAATTCAGAACTATTATATGTCCAAGGTCCAATATTGGAATAATTTCAGAGGTTTTCCTTGACTTTGTCTGTGTCAACAAACAATTCAAAATGCCTCAACTTTTTTATTTTTAGAACAGGTTCGAGTCAAATAGCAATAATTCGAAGCACTTCTTTATACATTATTTCGAAAACCTAAGGACTCAATTGTATGGATATGTAAAATACAAGATTTTCAATCCTAGCAGGAAAAAGAGGGAAACAGATACTCAATTTAAAGTGAATAAATAGAATTCTATACTCGATCTCATCGATACATATAGAATTCTGTGGAAAGTCGTATTCGATGAAATTCGTATGTACGGCTTGGAGGGAGGTCTTTCATATCTTTCGAGATCTACCCTACAATATGGGGTCAAAAAGCCAAAATAAATGATTTTATTAGCCCTTATAAAAGAAAAGGAAAATTGATTCTTGAGAACCCCTAGCACGCTCATGTTACGTCGAGGTACTGCAGAAGGAAAAACTACAAAATCTGATCCAATTTATCGTAATCGATTAGTTAACATGTTGGTTAACCCTATTCTGAAACATGGTAAAAAATCATTGGCTTATCCATCTATCGAGCAATGAAAAAGATTCAAAAAAAGACAGAAAAAAAATCGACTATCTGTTTTACTGTTTTACGTCAAGCAATACGTGGAGTAACTTCCAATATAGCAATAAAAGCAAGAAATGTAGGCGGATCGACTCATCAAGTTCTCGAGGATTCACACAAGGAAAAGCTCGTATAGCAATAGTAATGAATCGTTGTTGTTTTAAAGTCAATCTATTCACCAGTCTCGATAATATTTTTCCTTGTTCACTAATAAATCGACTAATTAAACTCATGTTTCTATAATCAATTCGATTCCCCGATTGGATGGGGGCAAACGCCTTCGAAAAGATCGCTTGGACTTCAGAAAAAATCACTTGGATTTATCCATGGTTTGTTTATTCATTATTTCATTTCGAAAAAAAAATCCTATTTCTTTCGATCAAATCAAAAAGAATGATTTAAAATTTAGAAATAGGATTTTGTTTATTTATTTATATCTTTATTTAATTTATTTATATCTTTATTTAATTTATATATTTATTTATTTATTTTATATATTTATTTAATATTTATTTTCATTTAATATTTAAATAGAATATATATATACTAATATATTATAGTATTGTTAGTATGCCAGTTTTCATCTTCCTTGTAAAGTCGGTCCTCGGGGAATCGGTTGCATTTATTTTTTGATTTCCCTATGAATCGTATGTTTGTAACAATAGGGACAGAATTTTCTCAATTCCAATTGACTAGGCGTATTGTGTCGATTTTTTTGAGTAATATATCTAGAAATACCTGTTGATTTCTTATCAACACTTGTTCGAACACAACTGGTACATTCCAAAATTACCCTTACTCAGTTCTCTTTACCCCCGGCCATGAACCTCCTTTGGATAGACATATATGACTTGAATAAAAATAAAACTAAAAAAGAACAATTCGATAATCAAGAATCAGACAATTCATAAAATTTATGGACAAATTTCATCTATGAAGTGGACAAATTATTCACTAACAGAAAAAAAAAATGAAAGGTTTGGCTACTAAAACAAATACAATGTGAAATGAATAAATATTAATGCAATGAATTGTTTCAAGGCCGAACCGAATGGAATTGACCGGCCATCATACCAAAAATTTTAGTTGATTGATACATGTACCTATCAATTCAACATAGATCCAAGATAATTCATTAATTCAATGAGGAAGAAAATCCATTTATCCCTTGAAGCCAATTATTTTCTTAGAAAAAAATTGTATAAGTTGTTGATACCTATCTTTCTTCCTAGATTTCTAGATTTATCATTTGTTAATTTCCTAGTTCTACAGCTATTGTGTGGCATAGGGGTTACATCTCGGACGGAATTTAATAGTATACCACTTCTATGAATAACTCTTAATGTTGCATCTCTTCCAAGACCAGGACCTTTTATTATGACTTCTACTCGTTGCATACCTTGATCCACTACTGTCCAAATAACATTTCCTACTGTGGTTTGAGCTACAAAAGGTGTCCCTCTTTTCGTACCCCTAAATCCACAAGTGCCAGCGAATGACCAAGAGATCACACGACCCCGTACATCGATAAAGGTCACAATAGTATCAAAAAATCTAGTCCTTTTACTTTATTTACTCTTCATTCTCAACTCCATTTCAACTAAATATTATTCACAAACAAATCATGAAATATATTTGATCATTAACTAAAAAACAGAACATGTGCATATACCATTCATCAATAATTTTCTGCACTCATCCGAACACCATTATATGTTAGCGATCTAGAAGGGGGGTTTGAATAGATCTTTAAATCTTTTTGAAATTCTACAATAAAATCAGAAGTTAATTCACACAAAAACAATTTAAACAAATTTAAATGAAAAGAGTAGGGAAGAAGATCAAACACTATTTTTATAGAGGTTGGTCTTTAAGACCACGCCCTCTACCTAAGCTCCCACTTAGGATTTTGCAAACCACTTTATTACACACTTTGTAGTTCAGTGTGAACTCTTACAATACCGCTTGATTTCCGGCTCAAGCTACCTCACACGTGACCTTTCACTAATCACTTAAATTGTAAGAGAAATATGATAAAGATTGAAGAACAAAGCTCAATACAATGATGTAACAAGATAAGAGCAATAATGAGGAACTTTGGAGCAATAGAAGAGTATTTTCGCTTATCGAACTTCCATCCACTCTTCATCAATCATCCACTCTTTATACTTGAAGAAAATAGTTGTTATAAGCCATTCTAGCCGTTGTATAATTGATATGACCGTTCCTTAATATCCTCCTTTCCATTTATGGCTAATTGAACCGTTGGAATTAACTTGTTGTACCCATAAGTCGACTTGTCGAGTTGTATAAGTCGACTTGTGACAATATTTTACGTAAAATTGCATCTCCGTTCTTCTATAAGTCGACTTGTGATGTGTAAATCGACTTGTGGTCCTCGATAAGTCGACTTATGTATGATTAGTCGACTTGTGTTGTCTCAACCTGACATATCTTCATATATTAGTCGACTTATGACGTACTAGTCGACTTATGTTGTTCGGATCTTGATGTATAAGTCGACTTATGCTGTGCAAGTCGACTTATGTTGCCTTCAACGGTAACATCCAACCAAATCTTCTATAATCCTCATGATTTATTTCATTTTCATTTATAAGGAAACTCCCATCTTGATTCTTCAATGATTAAACACTTGCCCATCTTGATTTGTACAATTCTTTCATTGAATATCAATTCCAAAATACCTGAAACAATTTCTTAATCAATTATATACATTTTATTATTATCAAAACATAAGTGGGATTTAATTTGTCAACCACCATTGGTCCAACAATCTCCCCCTTTTGATAATGACAAAACACTTAGAAATTGTTTAAGAAATGAAAATAAAGAAACATTGATCAAGGTTTTATACCTTGTCATTTTGGTTTGAAGTCTCCCCCTCAATCATATAAATCATTGAATTTAATAACCTTGTAAGATTAATATTCATAAAAGTAATTTGAAATCATGATAGACTTAAATTAAAGACAATTATCACATACTCCCCCTTAATCAAGTAACTAAAGAATATCCAATTTCTCATTTTTCTCCCCCTTTTTGTCATAATCAAAACAACTAATACAAACCAACAATAGATGAAATATTGCAATCACATTAAATAGAGAAGCAAGTCATCAAACACAAATAGTCTCAAGTAGCAAGCAAATACAAATAATATGAAATGTTGGTCTTAGCTAGATGTAAACATAAGTCGACTTGTTTTACCTCCATAAGTCGACTTATCGACCCTCATAAGTCGACTTGTCGATTTTTATAAGTCGACTTATCCTGAAATTTCTTCATTTCTATAGTGCTGTGTACATCATAGGTCGACTTATTGACCCACACAAGTCGACTTGTTAGCAGACTTGTCACCAATTAGTCGACATCCACTATCAATATACCATGTGCTTGGTGGATCTTCATTCCTTGCTTGTACCTACAACTGAAACATCCTTTCTTCTCATTGGTACCCAAGCCATCTTGGGTCTATTTTGGTTAGTCATATAAACCACATTAGGAGGTGTTGTACCTTTAATCACCCAAATTTTCTTAACATTGATACATCTCCTAATACTTTTACATGCAATTTCTATATGACCATCTTTCAAGCATCTAGCACATTGAGCAACTTTTCTGTCTTTAGTGAATTTAGAAATCAAGGAATAATCTCTATGAAAAGGATCATATCCTAAACCATGTTTTGAAATTGAATATCTTTGTAAAGATAACATCTTTTCAAACTTTTCATTCCCACCAGCAAATTTTTCAACCACATAAGAAAATTCCTTTGTAAGTCTATCAAGCTCACAAGTAAGACTTTCTTTTTCAGCAAGACATGCAGAATGATCTTTCTTAGGACAATCTAAATCATCAATCGTCTCATGTAAAGCATTATTTTCAGCAACTAGTTCTCTTATATTCTTTCTCAATTTCTTGTTTATCTTAATAGCTTCTTCAAAATCAATTTGTAAAGCAGTAAAAGAATCTCTAAGTTCTTGATCTGAGATTATTACCTCATCCTCATCATCACTTATCAAGAAGCTATCTGCCATAAGAGTAAGGTTGTTTTCATCATTGCTTTGATATGCTTCCTCATCATCACTCCACGTGGCTACAAGGCTAGCTTTCTTTTTCCCTTTGTCATACTTGTCATTTTAAGATTTGAACTCTTCTTTTCTTCATAGCCTTTAGACCTTCTTTCTACAGTATACTTCTTCGTTTCTCCATTTCTTCCACTACTTAATTCTTTTCTCCTATTTTTGAGCAGTCCTTTGAACTTTTTCAAATTTCTGGCATACATTGATATTTCTTCATCTTCTTCTTCATCATCTATTTCTTTGTCACTTTCATCAAGAGAAGAAACATTAGCTTTTAAAGCAATTGACTTTTGTGACTTACCTCTTCCTCCTCTTGATTTTAGAATGATCTCATAGTTGATGAGAGATCCCACCAAGGCGTTGAATTCCAAGTGATTGAGATCCTTGGATTCTATAATAGCAGTGACTTGTGAATCTCATTCTTTCGGTAGAGAGCGAAGAATCTTCTTCACCTTCTCGCTATCCGTCATTTGCTTTCCAAGGTTGCCTAATTCATTTATGATTTCTGCAAAATGATCAAGAATAGTGGAAATAGACTCACCTTCCTTCATGACAAACATTTCATAGTCATGGAGAAGCATGTTGATCTTTGTCTCCCGGACTTGGTTGGTTCCTTCATGGGTGATGCGAAGTCTTTCCCACATTTCTTTAGCGTTGGTACAAGAATTAATTCGGTTTCTTTCCTCGACCGTGAGAGCGCAGTATATCAGTTTCATAGCCTTCGCATTGGTGTAGGCTTGCCTCCAATCATTTTCTTCATACTCCATCTCTGTTTTTAACTCACCATTTTCTTTCAATGGTGGTTGTGGACCGAAGATAATGATCTTCCAATATTTTACTCCCTCGCTTATAATGTGATACTTCATAGGATTTTTCCAAGAAGAATAACTAGTACCATTAAATAAAGGAGGGCGATAATTTGTGTTACCTTCTTCCGCTAGTTTGTTGTGTGTCATCCCTGGATACTTCTGCTCTGATACCAATTGTTAGCGATCTAGAAGGGGGGGTTGAATAGATCTTTAAATCTTTTTGAAATTCTACAATAAAATCAAAAGTTAATTCACACAAAAACAATTTAAACAAATTTAAATGAAAAGAGTAGGGAAGAAGATCAAACACTGTTTTTATAGAGGTTCGGTGCTAAGACCTACGTCCTCTACCTAAGCTCCCACTTAAGATTTTGCAAACCACTTTATTACACACTTTGTAGTTCAGTGTGAACTCTTACAATACCGCTTGATTTCTGGCTCAAGCTACCTTTACAAATGATTTGTCTTCCGGCACAAATCCTACCAAAACCACTTGATTTCTGGTTCAAGCTATCTCACACGTGACCTTTCACTAATCACTCAAATTGTAAGAGAAATATGATAAAGATTGAAGAACAAAGCTCAATACAATGATGTAACAAGATAAGAGCAATAATGAGCAACTTTGGAGAAATAGAAGAGTATTTTCGCTTATCGAACTTCCATCCACTCTTCATCAATCATCCACTCTTTATACTTGAAGAAAATAACTGTTAGAAGCCATTCTAGCCGTTGTATAATTGATATGACCGTTCCTTAATATCCTCCTTTTCATTTGTGGCTAATTGAATCGTTGGAATTAACTTGTTGTACCCATAAGTCGACTTGTCGAGTTGTATAAGTCGACTTGTGACAACATTTTACGTAAAATTGCATCTCCGCTCTTCTATAAGTCGACTTGTGATGTGTAAGTCGACTTGTGGTCCTCGATAAGTCGACTTATGTATGATTAGTCGACTTGTGTTGTCTCAACCGATGATCTTCATATATTAGTAGACTTATGACGCATTAGTCGACTTATCTTTGTTCGGATCTTGATGTATAAGTCGACTTATGCATGCAAGTCGATTTATGTTGCCTTCAACGGTAACATCCAACCAAATCTTCTATAATCCTCATGATTTATGCCATTTTCACTTATAAGGAAACTCCCATCTTGATTCTTCAATGATTAAACACTTGCCCATCTTGATTTGTACAATTCTTTCATTGAATATCAATCTCAAAATACCTGAAACAATTTCTTAACCAATTCTATACATTTTATTATTATCAAAACATAAGTGGGATTTAATTTGTCAACCACCATTGGTCCAACATTATGATGATCATTCTACCCCAAAAACACATCTATAACAATATATGAATTATTACTCATCATACATATCCAAAAACAAGACATTTACTTAAACTTTTCATCACTCACATTTATCATACATAAAACACCATTTTATGTCATTTAACCTCTAACTATCATCATAAAAGCTTCATTAAACACTACCCATGAATATTTACAAGCTACTTACTTGAGTTAGCCTCCAATTCTTCAAACTTTTCAAGAACACCAAGATTCCCTAATTTTCCATGCATCCCACAAACATCATCAAGGAGATTGGAAGGTTTAGGTTTACTTGTGGCAATGAAGAAGATAACATGAAGGAAGTAGAAATTGAAAGATGAGAGAGTTGGTTCAACGTTGGTGGAGGGGAGAGTGAATGGAGAAAATGAAAATGGAGGAGAAGAAGAAACCAAGCCCGAAGAGGATGAAGAAAGCGTAAGAGAATTGCGAGAAATAAGGTAGGGGTGGTCTTTCAATTAAAAGAATAGTGATCTTAAGATATGGCTTGGCATTCTTATAACTTTAAACTAAGTTCTTTCATTTAACTAGTCCAATAAAATCTAATCTCTACTCCAATTGCCTCCCAATGTTAATTGTAACTTGTCAATAAATTCAAAGTTATTTCTCAAAATTCTCATTTCTATTTGACAGTTAATTCTACTGTCATTTATCATTTGTCTTGCCACTTGGCATTTTTTCTAATCCAAAATTACCCAAATTTTAGAACATTTTCTTAAAATTCACCAAAAATTCTAAATCAATACATATATTCTCCAAATCAATTTTCAACACAACTAAACCACAATTCTCAATAAAATCACATGTATAAAATCAATTATACTGAAAAAATGTCAATGAATGCATGTACAATTATTTTAATGTGCAAAAATTCAATATTCACGTGTATGTGTATTTCATATTATGCATAAGCATGAAACGCATTTTTTAATTTCACTATTATCTCTCATATGTACTATTCTAACCTTAACATGGTAATGGGATGTTATAATTTGTATATAATTAATTTGGCTTATTGCAGTGTTGCATATGTGAGTAATTAGATTTTGTTTGTTTGTTCTCTATTTAGTTCCTGGTTCTGCTGCAAATATCTATGCTAGTATTAATTCAATTCTGATGCTTAATGGCACCAATTTTAAGTCATGGAAGCATAACATTTTGATTGTTCTCAGAGTCATGGACTTAGATCTTGCTTTACAAGTCAATCAACCTGATCCATTTACTGGTGAGGGTACCTTTGATCAAAAGAGGGAGATGGAAAAGTGGGAAAGGTCGAATCGTATAAGCTTGATGATCAGGAAACGTCCCATTCCATAAGCTTTTCGGGCCACTATGTTCAATCAGATTACTATGGCTAAGGGTTTCCTTGAGGATCTTTAGAAAAGATTTGCCAAAAATGAAAAGGTTGATTCAAGTACACTTTGACAAAACTTATCTCAATGAGGTATAGAGGAAAAGAAAACAAAAGAGAGTACATTTAACAGCCCAGACCACCTGCCCATAAATATTGTCCGTTTTGGTTTGCCTCTCAGGCTAAGGCCCTCACGATTTTGCTTTTCCCACACTCGACAAAACGTGTTTATGGGGAAGAGCAAAACTAAGAGGACCTTGGCTCGATGGGCAACCCAAAATAGGCAATATCTATAGGTGGGTGGCCTGGGCTGTTACAAATAGTATCAGAGTCGCTTCCTGATCTATTGTGCCAACGAGGATGCTAAGCCATAAGGGGGCTAGATTATGAGATCCCACATCAGGTGGAGATGATAATGAAGTACACCTTATAAGGGTATGGATATCTCTTCCCCATAGATGGGTTTTTTAAGGTGTGAAAAAAGCAAAATCATAAGGGCCTTGGCCCGAAGGGCAACCTAACGCGGACAGTATCTAAGTGTAGGTGGTCTGGGTTGTTATAGTATATTATGGAACTGTCTAACATTGCCTCAAAATTGAAAGCACTCAAGTTGGAATTATTCGAAGAGTTACTAGTGCATCTAGTTTTGATATCTCTTCCGGTAAAGTACAGTCAATTCAAGGTGAGCTATAAGTGGCACAAAAGATTAGGTCACATCTTCGAAAGGAGAATTAAGAGACTTGTTTCCAAAGGAATTCTCAATCTCTTTGATTTTATAGATTTTGATACTTATGTTAATTGTATTAAGGGGAACCAAACAAACGTCAGGAGATTGGGAGCCAATAGGGCTTCAAATGTCTTAGAACTTATCCATACGGATATTTGTAGGTCATTCCCTACGGTGTCTTGGAATGATCAACCATATTTTATAATGTTCATAGACGACTTCTCGCAATATGGCTACCTTTATCTCATTCATGTCAAATCATAGTCTTTGGATGTGTTTAAAAACTTTAAGGCTGAAGTTAAGAACCAACTGATCAATAAAGGATTAAAAGCATCAGATTTGAAAGTGGTGGCGAGTACTATAGGAATGTGGTATCATCCTACATTAGAATATGCGAGATTCACCTAGCATGAATGGTGTTGCTGAAAGACGAATCAAAACGCTTAAGGATATGGTAAGGAGTATGATTAGTCATTCTACCTTACCAAAATCACTCTGGGGAGAAGCACTAAAGACCGCAACATATATATTCAATAGAGTTCCAAAGAAAGCAACTGATAAGACCCCTTATGAGCTTTGGATGGGCAAGAAGTCTAGTTTAAAGTACTTACACATTTGAGGATGTTCAGCTGAGGCAAGGGCTATAGGCCAAATGAAACAAAACTGAACTCAAAGACTATCAGTTGTTACTTTATTGGATATTCTGAAAGATCCAGGGGTTACAAGTTTTATGATCCCACTACTAAGGAAATTTTTAGATGAAAAATGACCGATTTTTTGAGCATGTTGGGTTTGCAGGGGGAGAAAGGATTAAGGACTTTGTTTTTGAAAAGGAACATGTTGAAATTCCTCTAATTGCTATTGACAATGATCAGGGTCAGGTTTCCATTCCTGACATTGTTCAAAAAAAATTCTAGATCAAGACAATATTATGGAATCCCTAAGTTCAATAACTTGTTCTAAAAGAACAGACTCTACAACCTCAAGAACCTATGCCATTAAGGAGATCTACTAGAGATAGAAGAAGTGCAATTCCAGATGATTATATAGTATTTCTTCAAGAACATGAAGTTGACATTGGTATGGTGGAAGGATCAACTTCTGTCAAGCCATGGAAAGTTTTAACTCTCAAAAGTGGATTGATTCCATTAATGAAGAGATAAAGTCCATGAAGGACAATGATGTTTGGGACTTTGTACCATTACCTGAAGGTGCAAAACCTATTGCATCAAATGGATATTTAAGACCAAGAATGATTCGAAAGGCAACGTAGAAAGGTATAAGGCTCGTCTTGTCGCAAAGGGCTTTATATAGAAAGAAGGCATTCATTATAAAAAGACTTTCTCTCCGGTTTCTTCGAAAGTCTCTTTTAGATAATAATGGCATAAGTGACGTATTTTGATTTTAAGTTGCATTAGATAGATGTTAAGATAATATTTCTCAATGGTAACATTGATGAGATGGTTTATATGGTGCAGCCAGAAAACTTTGTATCAGGAGATGCAAAGAAAATGGTTTGCAAACTAAAGAAATCCATTTATGAACTCAAGCAGGCATCTCGTCAATGGTATTACAAATTTCACTAAGCAATCATCTCATTCGGTTTTGAGATGAACTTGGCTGATGATTGTATATACCATAAGCTCAGTAGGAGTAGGTACATTTTTCTAGTTTTATATGTCGATAACATGTTGCTTGCCACTAATGATATAGGTTTATTGCATGAAACCAAGAGATTTCTGTCAAAGAAATTTGAAATGAAAGATCTTGGTGACGTTTGTTTTTTTTAGGGATTCAGCTACATCGTGTTCCCGAGGTATTCTTGGATTATCACAAAAGATTTGTATCGAAAAGGTTCGTAAAAGGTTTGTCATGCATGATTGTAAACCAGGTGATACCCCTATGTCTAAGGGAGATAAGTTCAATATAAGTCAATGCCCCAAGAATGACTTTGAAGCTAAGGAAATGCAAAATATTCCTTATGCTTTGGCTGTAGGAAGTCTAATGTATGTTCAGGTTTGTATGCATCTGAATATTGCTTACATTGTTGAAATGCTAGGGAGATATTTAAGTAATCCGGGATTGGATCACTAGAAAGCAGCCAAACGGGTTATGCAGTACTTGCAGAGAACAAAAGATTGTATGCTCACATACAAAAAATCAAATAAGCTGGAGATCATTGGTTATTTTGATTCCGATTTTGCTAGATACCAAGATAGTAGGAGATACACTTCGGGTTATATCTACCTGTTTGTTGGAGGAACTATTTTCTAGAAGAGTGCTAGGCAGACACTTATAGCTTTTTCCACCATGATAACGGAGTTTATAGCGTGTTATGAGATATCCAACCACAAATATGGCTTCAAAACTTTTTCATGAGGCTGCACATTGTGGACTCTATTGAAAGACCACTTAAGTTATTTTGTGACAATAACTCGACAGTACTATATTCCAATAACAAAGGAGCTCGATAAAGTCGAAGCACATCTACATCAAGTTTCTAATTGTTAAAGAGAAAGTTCAGACTGGACAGTTGTCTATACAACACATTAGATCAAACTCCATGATTACGAATCTGATTACTAGAGGAGTGTCACCCAAGGTCTTTCATGAGCACACTGCTCATATGGGTGTTGCATCTTTTTAGGATATATAGTTTCAGTGAGAGTTTGTATTATAGATGCTTTTCATATTAGACATTTTTTCACCGTCATTTTAGATACATTTTTTGGTTAATTTGTTTGAAGTTATTTTTAGCTTTAAGATATTTTGTTTATTTTGTCTATGAACTTATTTAAGATTGATCTCACTAAAGTATAAGGTTAGACCAGTTGGAAATAAGCATACTAAGATCACACTGCTTATAATTTCCATACTACACATCCATGCTTGATCCATGTCATTTGGTTATACCAGTATATGTGATCATTGATGGGTTTAATTATGTTCAATGTAGCGAAAGTCGCTTTGATCCTATATTAGTATGATTGATGGACCGGATTGTTTAAGGATACATATAGTAACGATAGCAAAATTCTGAGTCTCATAAGGTTAATACACAATTTTAAGGCAACACATAGCCCAAGTGGGAGATTGTAAGGATTTTTAATCAAACATGTGCGCTTATATGTATATAATTATGTATAAAGGATATCATATAAAGTTAAACTCAATTAAGCAAGTTGGTCTAGTATGGTTATGGTATTTTGGGTTTTATACATCTATTTAAAGTGTAGGTTTTATATGTATGGAGACCGGGATTAAATGTACGCACAATTCTTTCTAACATTCTCATTATCAGAGAGAGAACAGAGAGTTAGAAAAAAAACAACTCTGAAAAAGGCTACTTTTTAATTTAGAAGACAAACCGCAAAATTCTAGTGCAGATTTCATAATGGATTTAGGTATACTTTCGCTTTTATTTAATTCTTGATGATTTGACACGAACCGATATTGACATTAAGGGGATTAAACTCTAACATAAAGTGGGAAGGTGTTGTTTCTAGCAGAGCCACGAGATGACCCCGAGCAAATGGAACTGCGGTGATCAGTGGTGGGAATTGCGTGGGGAGAGAGGAGGTCTGAGTTGAGGCAATCAGGTTAGAGAGTTCTGGTAAGGAAGGAGCGGAATTCAGATCTGTTAAAGGAAATGAAGTGGGAGCGAGTTATGATTTCGTTTCTAAAAGGAAAAGGAACCAGTCTTTTGATCCAGGCGAGAAGAAACCTGCCCTATGCCGTTGGCTAAAAGAAGGAAAACTTACTTTGACTTCGTTGGTTCGGAATACAAGAGTTTTTACAGAAAAGAACAGGCCGAACCGGTTTGTTACGATCCTGTCAAATATTAGTTAGAGCATGATTCATTTTATCATTAAACGGCTCTCATTCTCAAAATTTATACATTATTTCAAATCCATAAATAATTCGAAAACAATTATACCAATTGAAACGATGAAAAATACAGCTACCAAGATACTGTCCATGATGGTGTTTGGCAGATGATCGAAGAAGGTGCAATCCACAGAAAATTAGTTTTGAAGGTTAATTTTTATTGGTATCGTCAATCAAACATTGTACAAAAGTTCGATTACTCCTATGATTTGCGTCAGGGATGGATCGTGCGTCTCAGTGATTGAAAAGTGTCTAATAATGCAAAACTGGACACAGGCTTCAATTTCTAAGTTTATCATCTAGCACTGCTCAAATTTCATCAAATCCTTTTTTAGCACCCATGCCTAACCAGGCTCGGGACTACATTAATATTTGCAAACCTAGCTCTACCAGAAGTGATGAATGCTTTCATCCAACCTGAAGTGAAGGAAAACAACACTTTTATCAGACAGGTTAAATAATGAGATGAAGATGTACACATAATGAGCAATTACAGACTTCAAGTAGGAATCTGTTCACCTTAACAGACTCACTCCACTAGGAATTTTGGCCTTGGGACAAATTCTGGGACCGACTGATATGTCTTGTCCGGATAGAAAAGTGGTGTCTGCCTTTGGGTATTAAAGGACGATATATGAATGATAAGAGATTATCAATTAACTAAAGGACTTAACTGCTAACATTAATAGGGGAATAACTGCATATTTTATAGAATGCACATCGTAACTACTGCAAAAGAATTCCCTCCATTCAACTTCCTCAGAAACTAGAAAAGATTATACTGAAACGAACAACTATAGCTTTCAAATAATCATGTTATCACTGACAATTAAAGAATGAATTTCACATAAAATTAACACAAAAAACAAGATAACATTCATCTGCCAATGTATAATGGTAGCAAATCAATGAATTCATCGGCAAAAGGTACTCATAAGAAGAAGCAAGCATACTGTCCAGATTGAACCATTATGAATTCATGAAGTTTAACAATAATGTCAAGTCCATTATGACCATCCAGGTGATATAGATATATAACCACCAAAAATTAGAAGAACAATAGAAGTCAAATTGTAAGGATTTTGATAGAATGGCAATGAGGAAGATTTAAATTCTGCCTCTTTACCAATACAAAGTTCAGTTATAACCACATATCAAAGGCTTTTCACCTAAGAAAAGATGCACTGAAGCATTAGCATCCCATTACTGCACAGTTGGACACAAAAGCACCTGCTCGCTCCTTGACTGCAAGAATATTCCATTCTGGTCCATCAGTGCTTCCATTCTGTGGATCCCAAGTGTGCAGCACGATAAGTTCAACCTCAGGTCCTTTGTGTCCTCCAATCACGAGTAAGCTGCTCCCACATGATTTAAATGCTAATCCCCAGCCATTAGAAGAGTCAGCTCTAACCGGCAACCTCTTGACAACACCCCATGAGTTATTAGTCTTATCATATCTCTTGACCTCATTTGTTACTTGATCAGCAACATAAAGTTGATTATTTACTACAGCAACTAGTGGGGGAGAACGCATAGCAGGATGGCCCACACTAGAAGCAGGGTACATGTTCTCTATCCTCCTCCATGACCTCGTCTCAAGATTGTATTCTTCACCACAAGTTAAACAATCTGTTGGGCTAGACATACCCCCAATTACATAAAACTTCCCATCCATAAAGAATCCTGAACACAGCTTACGCTGCATGTTCATATCTGGTAAGGTTTGCCAAGCACCCAACTCAGAATTGTAAAGCTCAGCAGACTTCAAAATACGTCCATTCTTGTCAGTTCCTCCAGCAACAATGGCAATTTCCCCAAGGCTGCTTGAACCAAACAAACAACGTGGTAAGTTCATCAAAGCACATCTAGACCAGCCACGAGTAAGCAAGCTGTACTTCCAAATAGCAAATCCAAACAACTCATGACCAAAAACAAGTAGCTCAGTCCCCACAGCAAGAGACTCTTTATCTGCATGAGTAAAACAATCATCACATGGCATCCTCGGCAATTGCATCCATCTGTTTCTTACAGGATCAAATGCTTCCCAAGGCATTAAAATACAGGCCAAATAAACCCAGTGTTCAATTATCCCAAGCCGCCGTCTGATCTTATATATACACCCACTTCCAACTAAAGCTCTGAATTTTCTATTGACACAAGCCAGAGTAGGGTAATCTGATATGTAGCTCCAAGCCAAAATATCTAATGCTGTATCATCAGGAAGACCAGGAACAAGACTTTCATCTGGTGAATGTTGGTTATTACTGTCTCCACTTTGCACCACAGCTATGGATTTCTTACCATTTAGTCGTATCCGGTTCAAATCACAAGTACCCATGTCTCTGTCAAGCAAGCTTTTTCCAGCCACCTTCAGATTTTCATTCCCGGTTAGGGGAACATAGGAAAAGAGATGCCCATTTCTCTGAAGAAATCCATTCTTCTTCTCAAAATTTTGTTCCTCAAGAAGATCTCGGAACACCATTATTGAATTTTAAGCCTCCGACTGAGCACAAGATAAGAAGAGGAGTTAACAGAATCCAAAAATATGCCTTAGAATTAACCCAGAGCAGGACTTAGAATTAACCCAGAGCAGAATCGGTGGTACATTAGGTATTTATTCTAAAATAAGAGAGTAGCTTGGCAGAGAGAGCCAATTATGTGATTGCTCAATCATTTAGTGCCAGTAAAACTTCATAAACTAGGGGAAAAGAAAAACCAAAGCTAACTAAGTCCTCTTTAAGCAGCATCACCCAAAGACAAACAAAATCAGAGAGTCATGCACAGAGCATATCCAACTGAATCGATTCTCACGTCAAGCCACCAACCGATATTAAAACCCAAACAAATGGAACGATAATCAAATTGATGAAACTAAATGGAATATTCTTCTTCAACTACTAATCCTCCATCGGAACTGACAGTCTACAAACATGCAGTACGGTACAAATCCTCCTCCAAGAATAAAACCAGGCAAAGACAATTAACCCAAAGAGAAAGCATTGGAAAATCGAATCGACGAGATCTAACACAAACATGAACAATATTCAATTCCTCAGAAAAGCAGATTATAGCAATTCAAATCAAACCAATGAACCAAGCACTAACCTTTGATCGCACAACGCGAAACAATTCCTCCGTCTGAAGAAAAAAAGAAAGAAAAGAGATACAGCAAAAACGCGGATATAGAAGTATTACAGGAAAAATCGCCGCCTGTATAAGATCAAAGGGACTACATGTGAAGGAAATTGGTAGATATTCTCTGGAGAGAAAGAAGGAAAGGAGACCGCTTGGGAGTAGATGGTTATCTAAATGATGCGAGTGAGGGCGTATTTGTTCACTACATTACATCCATTTTCTAGTTCTTGAAATCAAAACGCATCTTCCGTTACTTTCCTTTCCCTTTAAAAAAAAAAAAACTCATTTTATCTTTATTCTTATAATATTTAAACAATAGCGCCAAGTAAATTTTCCTTTTCTCAAAAAAACAATT